>OY728119.1:28895052-31395052 GCA_963277665.1 Viscum album | reverse complement strand
TAATATTTTTATATTGATAAAAACCTTGTTCCTACTTATCCTTAAACCCTATGGAGAACATTTTTAAAAATGTGGTATGGGCATATAAATCTTAGTAAGGGAAATAAAAAGAAATAAAACCATTATTCTAGTAAAAAACATGAAAACGATAACATACTTATCTTTATCATAACATTTTTGATATTATGGGATTATTAATATTTATATGAAAAAAATACACATTTTTCTGAATAAAAACTTTTCAAACTGATAAAAAACTTCGATAAAACATGTTGGAAACCTCGGACATAATTGGATTAACCACCATAAATTCCTCCTTTCTCAGCTCAAGGGTCAAACCTATGTAGGGAATTTCATTATAGAGACATATATGGTATTATTTTTGCCTCTAAATGATACATAAATAACACCTAGATCTGTAATATTTGGGCTCGATGGAGAAAATTATTGAGGTAAAATGCCTTCTTCCTTCTTCGTGATCCCACACTGTGGTAGAGAAATCCCTTTTCGGCCCTTTTCTCTCACAATTATTACTTCTGGCATGGGACTAGGAGTCTCAGAAGTTGATTCCTAACAGCAATACCATCTCACTACAAGACAATGTCCTTACCGAAAGCATAAAACTGTCAGGCCAAAGACCATAATGCAATATGTAAAACTGCAAGTTACCTAAAGAACTACATGTGGATTGATTACTATCCTTATAGGATACATAGTGACTCTAAAATCTTATATCCTAGTCCATCCACCACCTAAAAAATGCTATCTTCCCTGTGTATAGATCATACCTCTGTAGGTAATTTTCTTCTAAGGACTATGCATGACTTTATTCTTACTCTAGACGGATATGTAGTAACTCCTGGGTTCCACATACCTGAGTCCAACCACAGAAAACGAGGAAATAATAATTCCCTTAAGTCCCACATGAGAATGAAAATCTAGGAAACAGATTCTAAATCTTGTTTACTATGAAAAGGTTTTTACAAAGGATCATTCTCTCCCTCAAGAATATATTAGATCTATGTGGGTGACTTCATGCTTCTGGGCTAATCACAGCCTGAACATTCCCCATGTACCCATAGATATATTTTTCATCCATCAAACTCCATAACCTGAGTAGTTTTAGATCCCAATAAACATCCAAATCCATCAGAAATGGATATTTCTTGTCCCACAAAACCCCTCATTTTACTATGCACACAATGCACCGGTGGCTATTCTTACGTTTCCCACAAAAATGGCATGTCAACAAAGGAAACATTCTTACTTTAGAGAGGTTTTTTCTACATATGTAGGCCTAACAACATCCAAGTACTACATCATTCCTCCTAATTCGAGGGTCCCCAGGATCTTATATTACACATTATTCCACCCATCACATTTGAGGCATGCTAGAATAACCTTAATTGATTACCCCATAAAATTATATGATTTCTATGATTATTCGTCCCTGCAACTTGATGCTAAATTGTTCCTCCAATGTCCCTACCACATGACACAGAACTACATGGCCCAATAATGTTCTCATAGGCGAAGACATTTCCTCCAGAATCAGTCACCTAACATGTCGTGCCCGAAGACTACAACTGACCTGATTCTTTCCATCACAGGATACCCAAAGATTCCCACAGATTAATCTTGGAACAACCACCCCAAAGTAAGGGAAAAAGATTCCTTTTCTCCTATGAATGGGCAGGATTTTCACAATGGGTGTTCTATAATGTATCATAGGAGGTTTAAATCCCGTTCTAGGGGATATATAGTAACATCTTGATCTGATGACCTAGACCCCACTATGGAACACTAGAATTGTCCACTCCTCTACATGATATTTATGTCAAAACTGGGGACTCCTAGAAAATTCCTATTTATAGGTCCGTATTGAGAATAACTATGTGTTATTTCATTTATGTCGATCCACCTATATCCTTTCCAAAAAAAATTAAAATGTACAGAATTCCTCCTCATCACATAATGTTAAATTGTACGATGGATCATCTTGAATCCATGATAATAAATTTCTCAATAATACGCTCTCATTGTATGATGATGAACTACACACCATCACTCCCGAGTATAAAATTCTCCAATCTATTGATCATTCCATCCTCAGGTCACGATTTTAAGTTCTTTTTGTCCCTTTTTTCTTACACATAGCATATCTCACACGATCTTAGGGTCCTCGATAGGGAATTAATCCTGACATTATTGTATGTCAATCCATGATTTTGGTCCCAGTGACATGGCCAAAAAAGAAATATTAGGGTAATTATTCCCCATAGTGGGGAGAACAAGGTCCTAACTATATGATGTTAAACTACAAGGTATATCAAATATAGGAAAATATTCCCCTCCCCTACTTATGGATCAGATCTAGGCAGGGTGTCCAATCTCTAGGTGCTACGATTTCAAAACATGGGCCCATCCCCACTGAGGGAATCAAAATTCCTCACCTTATATTTGTGTCAGATATATATAGGGGAGTTCCCCACTCTATGGGTAAATCATTGCGCGAATGGTTCTAATGTATCCAGGATCACTCCTGCCATGTATCAAACTTAATAGTCTGAGTGATCTTGGATCTTCATAATCAACCATATCCATCAAAAATAGAGGTTTAGTGTCCTTAAAACCCTTTTTTTTACTATTAACACAACCTTGATGGTTCTGCGTATGTTTCCCACCAAAATTTTATATCAACCATTATAAAATTCATCATCAAGAGAGGATTTTCCTAGATCATTACGCCTAACGGGTTCTAAGACCCATGTCATTACTCCTGATCTAGGAACACCTAAAACCATGGTTTACACTTTCTTCCCTACTCACACTCTCTACATGTTAGAACATCCTATCCCAGTTATCCTCCAGATATATGAGGCTTCGATATCAAATTCCTAATCATATGACATTAAAACCGCCTGATGCCTTCACAACAAAAGATCATTCTCATGTAATAATGATCATGAGAATTCTCTCTACCCTTGTTCTTTTTCATGAAATAAACCTATAAATTAAGGTCCGCTATTGGTTCCATCTCATCGGAAATCTCATCAACAAAAACATTGCCTCGTCCATATGCATGAATCAGATCCTCAAAGGTATTATCCTTAAAACACTATGTAAGACTTCATTCATGTCATCATAAGGATACATAGTGACATCTGAATCTCATATTTCAGGTCCATTCATGAAATTGAATTGTACCATCCCTACTTGTGCAAGGGTTAGATCTACCTAAGGACCAAACCCCCATTGATAGGACAAAAATGTATCCACTTATTCCCAGATGCCCTTTTTAGGTTTAGGAACCCCCTTAGTCACAATCCATACTCTATGTTCATAAAAGTCTATATCCTCATGATCCTCCATGGATATCAGAAATATACATCCAATGTCCTGTAAACACCTTTTCTTGGCTATACACATAATACCCTAGTGGATCTACATTTATTTCCCACAAATTTTCATGTCAACGAAGGGTAAATTCATCCTCATGAGCAGCTTCTACTACCTCCGTATTTATTTATTGAATTAATGCCCCACCTCAATCCCTATATCCAAAACCCCCCTGGATTACAGTTTTCATATTTCCCCTTTTCAATTCTAGAAGATAAAAGACACTTTTAGTCAAAAAAATGTGGAAAAGATAAATCATTTACCCTACTATAGTCAGAGTAAAATAATTTTGCAAAAAAAAACATCAAATATAAAATGTAATTGTTGTAAAACATTAAACTACACCATGAAATAACCATCATTTACACAATTAAAATCCATGTGATAGAAATTTCTCCACTAAAGATGATACAAATAACCCTATTAGTTTCAGAAATTGTTTCCTTAACAGGACACCTACTTTGGCCCTTAATAGAAAAACAAATCCAAATTTTTGTACAAATATTTTTCATCATAAATGGATGCCTAGTGTTTTGTGTACACCCTTGTTTGAATATGAACAAAATTCACTAGTGGCTCTGCATATGTTTCCCACAAAATGGACCTTCAATGAAGGGAAACTCACCCTCATGGTATACTTTTTTTACTTTTATATTCCCCATGGATTCCATGCCCCATATCATTCCCTATATCCAAAAAACACGAAATTAGGGTCAATAAAAATCCCCTATCCATGTTGGAAATTTATTAAGCCATGCTTAGTCCATGAGTCCTAAATTGGGTCCCTCTCCCTACAAATAATGGTCAAATATGTTTAACCAAAAATAAGAGTAATGATTTTCCATCTTTCAAGACTATAAACGTCCAATATAAAAGAGACACGAGACTCACTGAGATGAAAACCAACAAAGGGAATGTCAGACCAAAAGTTGATTACCCACCCAGTAAACCTATACTACATAATATTTAGGTAAAATATCAAGCATTCCAAAGAATCATCAAGAGATGCAATACTGGATATATAAAAAAACCCACTAAGGGTGGCCTAACCAAATTCAATTTATACCTACTAAGCCCACAAAATATTGGGTTTAGGAAAAATATGGGGTGATACCGAAAAAGGAACAAAGTTTTTAGGGTTTTCCATATATCCCTAGAAATAGTCAATCTATATTCGCTTGGACCCTCCACTAATGAAAAAATTAGGGCATGATAGGATTATTTTCATTATCCCAGATTATGTGTCAAGTTGATATCTAGTTTATATTATGGATTCAATTACAAATGGTCAATATTGAATTATATTAAAGGAAAATGAAGGAAAATAACTCGGGATAAAAACCTTTTCATTCGATTAAATGCAGATAAGAAGGATGTCCACAACCTAGAGCCTCTCCAAAATAGAAAAGAAAATCAATGGCACACAACAATATAAAATGATTATTAAAAATCCTACCTAGCTCTTTCTAACAGAACAATGATTGACTAGTAGAGGCTATTAAGAGAATACTCTAATATAGTCCTCTTTATAACTTTAGCTTCAACGGAGGGAAGAATTTTCTTTATTATGGAACAAATATTCTTTGTTTTATGTTTAATGTATTCAAAGTTGGAACTCGTTGATACTAGTTCAACCTTTTGCTTGGCCACCCGAGCTTCGTACTCTTGTAACTCTTCTTTTTGGGCAATCAATTGGTCATGAGCGTATATCTCCTCAACCATTAAGTGATGCAACTCTTCAGTGAGATCCTGAATATTCTTTGTATGATGGTGTGAAATGTTGAACTGAGAAAGGCCATCTACACAAGTAGCTAGATACTCTCAAACTATGAAAATATATTGTGTAAGTCGGTGTAGATGTTGGTAGTCGAATCCACTGGAACCCAAGTTGGTAAATAGCTTCCAAAGGATGTCATCCTCATCAGAAAACTCTATAAGAGGAGTGTCATCAACAATATTATAGATTTGAAGCGACACCTGTCTCCACAGGTCTCAATGTATCTCGGCAGCATCAGAACCTTGAATCTGTTCCTTTTTCTAAATAGGTTTATATTCGGGGAATAAAACCATGGAATATGGAGTTTCCCTAGTCTTGGTCACCCAAGTGGGGGATCTCTCCCACCTTATAGGTTATTCGACGTCTAAAACCAAGCATAGGGGTAAATCGCAACTCCATGGGTATCCAATGATGTTCTTATTAGACTAGCTTCGTTAGGACCTCAAAATGTGTCAATATAAAGTGTAGGTTCCAAATAATTATCCACAAGGAAAAGATTAATTGATGAAGCCCCCTCCAAACCAATGTGGTGATGAATAGAATGTCTTCATACAATAGGAATGGAGGGAGATGAAGCCATTGACATAGGTAAAATGGGACTATAATGATTCAAGGGTCTTTTCACCCATAGAACTGTCATGGATAGTATATTATTAGGATAACACACATCTCACTATCATGCATACTCCAATGATGTGTAAGTATAGGCTACCTTAAGAGGAATAAAAACATGCATGCCAGAGTCCTCCCAGAACATCATTAACCATAGATGATGAAGGATTGTTGGGTGATTTTCTCTATCAACCATGGTAACTAGAACGAGTGTGACCCGCTAGAGACATCCAAATTTCCTAGAAAACCAATAGGGTGAATAAGGTTCACATACAGTCATACTTTCAATATGAGTAATTGAGATTCTCTCCTGATGTGCTATGTAGTATGAATTTTCATATGAAGAACCCTTCCCATCATCCACTATTATTCTATAAGGCATAAAGTAAGGTGAAAAAGAAAATTGAGAACCATTACTCATCAGTTCAACCATTCCATAAACACTAATATATTAGGGAATAATGATAGAAATATTGATATGGGTTGGGTGGAAGTTATAATGGGGAACCATTTAGGTATGATGATACTCATAATAGAAAAAATTACCTTCTATCAAACCATAAAAAAAATTATAATGGCCACTGAGATGATGCAGATTCCTCCCTTCCAGTATCTTTTAAAATTACTCATAGATTCAAGAAATGGTAGGGTCATAAAATTTGATGAGATGCCCCTCCACTAATGGGACACCATTATTAGAGTACAAGCTCTAACACATGTGTATACAACATTAGAGGGGAAGATCCATCCAATCATGAACATGGAATAGGCACCCGCTAATATGATCTTGGGTGATACATCTGACTCGATCTCATATCCCCATGCGGTGTACCAACCTACCTTGAGGGTAGCATAGTATGGGCTGAGAATTTTCCAAGACTGTTGGGTGGGATGGGTTCGGATGCGGTGGACTTTTGGTTTCAGAATGCTTACCTATAGGAACAATCACATCCAATCATCAAATTAAATTAGCAAGCGAGCATGAAGCGGATGTCCAATAAAACCATCTGTTATGACTAGTAAATCTCTCACCAACGAAGATAATAGTTCAACGTTATCCCAATTAGTGGACATAGGAATAAACTCATCTTACATGACTCCATGGATAGGAAGTCTTCCTATATGGTAGACATTCGATAAACTGATCCTCAATTCCCAATAGGGAAAGTGAAAGGTGTGTGTGCGCAAACACCTACGACTGAGCAGCTCAGAAATCATTTCTCCCAGAGAATTCATGGAAAACTGGGTGGCCCATACTGCTTGATGCAAAGCAAAATAATCAAACTAATTGGGGAACTCTAGGTAGTTTTGGTGCACCCATAAGGCATAGTCCTACTCATTAGAAAAGCATCCAGCAGATTGAAGATTCCATTTGGAGCTCCACCCTCTATTGGGGTTGATTTACAACAAGTTCACAATAGTCAGGTAATCATGAACAACTAATTTAGAAGATATAGTGTAGTGCCATTGAATTATATATATAAAAATATAGCCATTTGAGAAATAATATGTCATCCTTGCTCGAATTAGTCTTGATCTCCCCTCTGGAAAGAAAATTTTTCCGATCATACTCTTGATACATCTCAAGGATAATGGTGGAGCTTCCATAGTCAACTGGTGTAAATGGAATGTTGTCTTGAATTCCATTGTTGTAAAGCAACAACTAGAGAGATAATATAAAGGCCATGAGATCTGGAGAAAAGAGGTCTATGATAATACCCTTTTGAGGAACAATATAGGAATGAAGGATATCTTTTGTATTCTCAACCATGATTTCCCTCCTCATAGTTTCTTCTATTAAAATAAAAGAAATAGACATCTTCTTTTTGTATAAAAAAGTCCATTCAAAAGTTTCAGTCCAAAATTTTTTTTGGAAAAAATATCAAAATTGACAAAGGGAAAAGAAGTATAAATGATTCAAGTCACCACGTACTATACCCTGAGGAATGTTCACGAAATTCATTCCCCATGAACCGATGGTTCACGAAACGTTCCACAAGGCGTTTTCCCACGAAGCGGTGACCAATGAACCAAACGGTCCACGTACTAGGTGATCCATGTACCAAAACTCTCTCTATGGTCATCTGAAGTAAAGACATAAACGTTTAAGTTCCAGATTAAAGATTATTTCATGGGTTTAAAAGTTTAGTTCGTAGACTGAGTTGATCATGAAGAGTATTTGGTTCACAGAAGGTGATGTACGGTTCACAATCAATGGAGTCTATGAAGGATCTAGTACATAGAAGAAAAAAATCCAAGAGAATGTTTCAGAGACTTTTTTGTTGATATGTCTGGTAAATGACATATGACTTGGGAACCGTATATATAGGCATATTCCCCCCAACAGGTCCAAATTTATACCACAAACTAGTTCAGTTCAGGACTACTTCCAAAATCAGAATAGCCTTCTCTTTCTCTCGATCAGAACCCATTATGATGGGGGGAATTTATTGGGTCTTGAATACTACACAGAGGGAAGGAAAATAGTCTGAAAAATTTTATGATGGAAAAAGATGTAGGTTTGATTGAAAATATAAGACAAATATTGAAGTAATCAAAATTTGAAAAGGACCAAAGTGATCCGCGTACTAATTTTCGGGAATGGTACACATATGCTATTGCCTAGGAACTAAATGGTATGCCGATATGATGTGAAACTTTGGATCACGAAGTATTGTCCAACAAACCATCCGGTTTGTGGAATAAATTAAGAACAACATTGGTCCCTCCAAACAATGTTATTGGTAAAATCCTGATAGAGAGGTACGTCCCCACACACCATCCCTGCAACTCATTTTGAAGACAAGGCGAGGCTAGAAGCATCCAATGGAATGTGTCATTTGTAGGATCAAGGTGGTGATTCCTACCATCTAAAACCACATCCCTATACATCTTTATGGGAAAGTCATCTGTGGGCCGATCAATTTCGTCATGCGCTTCCATAAATGGTGTCGTGTGACCAAAACATACATCTTTATCACCACTCTATAAAAGGGACCATAAGGGGAACTAAAGAGGTATCAGATTCTCGGAGAGAATGTATTTTATGGAAGGAAGAATTTGAAGGAAAATTATTCTAAATTTTTGGAGCCATGAATGGTTTATAGCAGGTATAAACCCATCGTGAACCATAAAAATAATGAATCAGAATAATATGGGAAACTCTCAAACCTAATTGGAGAACCTTGAACCATACTCCCTTCGGGGATAAACTTCCCATGAACTAAAGGACCAATTACCATTCTTCAACATGGTTTATCACATAACACATCTCTATATGGTCAAAACCGTACCCCACAGAGCATTCCACCCCAAGGATGGACTCTAGTGTCTCATACCACCTCGGTATGTTAATATAACCTTAGGCCGCATACTGATATATTACAGAGACTATTCCTAGGTTTTTATATCACTCCAATACATGGAAGACCCCTCTACTCCCATAGTATTTTTCTATACATATGGATCTCCATCCCACATGAAGAAAATGTAAATGGAATAGGGTTTCTTCAAGTGTGCCACATTCTTGTTCTGATCATTTCGTTTCATACCCATCACACCCTCCATGCATCCTTCCTAAACCCATCCAAATTAATTAAGGAAAAACCTCCAAAAAATCTATCAGACCTATATGAACAGACCATTGGGTGAATCAGAAATCCCTTCTAAGTCTACAAAACCATGGTAAGTGATGACATGTGGGTAATCCACACAATGACATGGGACCCCAGAGTGTTTCTACATTTACATTCATGTGTTTACCTAAGGTCCAACCTTTGGATGCTCAAATGTACGTCCTCGATCTATGGATGAAGGGTAGTCACTGGATTTTCATTCAATGAGTGATAGTGATAAGTCGGGGAATCATACTTTCCTTTCCATTTGATGAGGAACAATGCTGCTCCCCGTTCTCAAAAACCATTCCAAGGAACTCCCATTGAGGTTAGTCCCCAGACTTCTTTAATGAGGGGGATCTCTAGCTCAATTTTTCTTTGGCCTGGGATGTGTTCAGATTGATCACTAGACAAAACTATCCTAGATATAATCACTAGTGAGAGCTAGCACATTCAAATCCACCCCTTCTCTCTTTGGGCTAGTAGTTGTGGCCTCTTCCACTATCATCCTCATTTTCCCTCAGAGGAGAATGAAAAGTGTGGGGTTTTCAGATCTATGAATTCCTATTTTCTCACTCACCTGGAATGAATCATGTTGTCTTAGAGGATAACAATGATCACAACATCCACACCATCTATAATTGAACTACAAGAACTCTGATTAATTCTCTAACAAGGATACGTAGGACACCTACCTAAGGCTCAAGCTCTAGATACATTCTTCTTAAAATTCAGTTCCAATAATAATTCCCCCAGAATCACTAGGGAATCCTCTTAAAAATTAATACCTGACATGAATCTTTCAAGAAAGGCATCCTCTACGGTGTAATCCCCAACCATGTCTTCCCAAATTGGTAGCTCCATTGTGTAAGCCCCAATCATGACCATCATAAATTGGATTTCTCTTCCAGAGTAATCCCTGATTAAATTATCAAAAATGGGCCTCCTCTATGGTATAATCCCCAACGTAAAATGACCTATGAGGGCTCTGATTCCCAAATAACCGGGATACGCAGGAAGCCTCCCTGAGGTTGAAACCCAACATTTGAACCACCATAGTGTTCACTGGGATATATCCCTGGTAGGGCCATATCCACCCAGATGACTATGCATTTACTAATCGTCCTTGAATGTTTTTGTGTAAGTACCACATGAAATATTGAATAAGCATATTTCACCTAAATTTTCTTACCACATGACATTAAACTACATGTATAGGTACTCCTTGCAAGACCTTAAAATGTGATGTGTACAGTTAAGCAACACTGAATACCTAGGTTCTAATTCATATCATGAGGATATATAGGATGCTCATATTATGGGTTTTATCTGGACAGTGAAACAACTTCCCTCCCCTTGGATAATGATAATCTCTCTAATGCCTCATCATATGGCTTCAACTAGCATTGTCTCTATAATTCTAGACCTATGAATATATATGGTTAATCTTGAAACCCAAGGGTAACCCAAATACACATGATTGGGAAAGAACCAAGGATTCACTGACATATTAACATTGGTTTAATATATAGGATATTTCTACCCCCCAAGGGACTAATGAGTCGAACCTCCCATCTTCTCAACCAATAGAGTCCTTAAATGTCATTGGCCAAATATTCATCCAACGAGTGCCTTCCACTGGAAAGAAGGTATAGGAATCAAGGGTATAAGGGCCGTTGGGTATTTTTAACTCCACTAATAAACCCATTGGATACCATACATGTACATTGTACTTGATGTGGTAACCTTCAAAATATTAGACAATTGGTTACTGTCCATCAAGCCATTTTGTCTTCCCATGGTATGATATTAATCAAGTTAAAAAAATAGCCCCTAAATGTATATTATGATTATAAAAAACATAAGGGATTAAATATCTATTTGATTCTCTATCTTTTTTTGTGTTTGTGTTTCAAATATTATCAAATCAATAAGAGATTTATAGTCTCTCATTTATTTTTGGGAGACATATGAAAATTCCACACTTGTTTCTTTTGTGTGGGTTATATATTTCCTATTTTTAAAGTTATACCATGAAACCCATCCTGGTAATTATATTTTATTTTTCATTTACTGTAATTATTTATTGGGTATTACGAATAGAAATATTGTTAAAGCGATAAGGGATTTTTATCTCAATTTCTATTCTTTGAGATGCATATTACGTTATCAACCTACATTCACTCAAAAGGTGTATATAAAACCACATTAAAATTTAATATCATAAAATAATTTATTCTTATAAATTTTATGTCTCATTTAATATTTTTCTTTAATGGGTATTATGATTTAATTTCACCAAGTGGTAAGAGTTTTATGTTACAATCTCATTGTTTATCACGATTATTCACGATTATTGTCTCTGATGTTGAAATTTTATGATCTACCTCTCATGAATTATAATGCGTATTCTTATACAATGCTTATTCATGATTTTTGGGTCATAAAAACTCTTCATCAAAGGATAAAACGATTTCATGGTGTTGGTGAAGTAAAAAAATCCATATTTGGAAAAAACGTTAAAAGGATGTAAAGAGGTGAAGGAGGGATATGGTCCACATAGAAAATCATGTTATGTGGGACACTTATCCTCATATCATCATGATTCTCCTCAGGGCATCCCACAAATGAGAACTCATTTGTGGGTGTGGTTTCTGATTTCCACCCCCCCCCCCACAAATGAAAAATGTATTTGTGGGTCGGGCCAATATTTCTCATCCCCCACAAACAACCATCCCTAAAAATGTCAAATCATTTGATGGATGAGATTGTGATTTCCATACCAAAAAAAAAAGAAAATCATTTGTGGCCCCAATGTATTTATCATGATCTTGCAATCAAATTCCCCACAACCACAGATGACTGGGTATCTCAGTATCCAGTAACCTCTTCCCTCTATAAAACCATAATGGGGCTTTGTAGCAAAGAGGGATAAACAACAAACTAATATTGAAAGAAATTATAGAGTCCATTTATTTTATGCAGGTAAACTCACCAATTAATGTTAAGTAAGAAATGAGAGTTACTTTACCATCATTCGACGAAAAACCCTTTATGTTGACCATTCCGCGAGGCATAAGAAGTGACCTATTTCTAGACAATCGACCAGAATAAAAAATATGTGGTGGGATACATGCCTCACATAGGAATATTCTATATGAGAAGAGCCTGAGCATGCATCAGAAGATGCTATGCAGGAGGAACTTTTATCTGTGTCTCAAAAAACTATGTGGAAGGTACTTACACCCACATATAAAAATTTTATGTTGAGAGAAACCCATCACACGTGGTCAAATTATATGTGGAATGAGGAATCTTGAGGTGTTTATACATCCTTCTCTCTTATCCTATCTCTAGTGTAGTGTTCAACCCTACTATGGCCCCTCACATATAGATTCCTCCATAATACTCTATTTTGGGGAGATCTATGCCCTAAATGGACTCCATGAGGTATCAGGCCAAGGAATCTTTCAAAACTACCAGATATATATGATAAAATCACTAGTCACATTAACAGATCCTATGTAGCATATATACTAATGGTAAAGGGGTTCTTATTGGTATACTTTTTAATATATGGGATCCTCAAAGAGCTCTCAAGCATACATTACTAAGGTAACGATGGTCCTATACTTTGAGGTACTCACATGAACCTGTCCATTTCTGGGATTTATTGTGTATCACACTTTCTTTTCCCTTTGTGGTTTAATGTTGTATCCTACTCTCTTTCATAGAATCAGGAAAAAGGGAACCCCTCCTAGATTAATCCCCTATAATTTCTTATTAAAGGTTTCACTATTTCTCCTATTCACCTACAGGGTCATAGTTAGGGGTTGATGTTACAGTCCTAGTTACTGAAACAGGGTAAGAAAATGAGACTTAGAGATCCCTTTTTCCATATACTATTTGTCTCTAGCCACATCCAACAGCATAAAAAGTAGATTTCATGGTTCTTTAGGTCTTCCACTTCTTCTTGTTTTTATCATAAAGTACAACTCATGTGAAATTATAGGAAAGTGGTGTTAATCCTTCCACACAATCCCATCAAAAGGTCCTCCAACATGGTATAATACCAAACCATGTGACCATACCCCCCTCAAAGGGTCGTATTCCTAATGAGGAAATCCACAAACATCCTCCTAAGTTTATGTCCCAAACAAACCATAAAATCATCATTTTTTGAGACATTCATCATAGTTTCAGAAACCTGGTCATTCCCCCTATATGGTATAAGTCCCAAAACCATGCTATCATTATTCCAATGTTCCATAATCCATGTGAGAGAAATATTTAAAAGGATATATTCATGATAAAGTATGGATTCTTACATACATGATAAGTGTAATACCCAATCAGAAACCAAAAAATGATATATATGATTCCCATCCAACCAGGATATGTAGGTAGCCTCCCCTGATATCCAAACCAAAAATCACCCAATTCACTCTAATTATCTCTAGTCTATATCCCTAGTTGGGTTGAATCCAATATGGAGTGTTATATTCTATCCAAGAATCATTCATCACCATATTTATTGGACCATATTCTTAGTATGATCATATTCTCCAACTAGTAGACTACATCCCTCCCAAGTCACCCGGACCCCTTTGGCATAATTCCAACACTATAAATCGCAGAAACCTTTCACCTAGATGCCATTGATTCATGATGCTAAACTACATAGTTTGGTACTCATCACAAGAACATAAATGGTGATGTGCCCAAATAAGTGGTACCGAACTACATGGTATCTGAATCCTTTCACTAGGATAATTAGGAATCTTATCTTATGAGTTCGATCTGGATATCCAAACAACTCCAGTCCCCTTAAATGATGGTAAATTCCAGATCACTCATCGCATGGATTAACACAAACTTAATAATAATGAAAAATATAAATAATATCCAATATACATATAAAGGTACAATTGATGTAGGAACTTAGATACATATACAAATATACATCAATGGGGAACCTCAGATAAAAATATGATTCTGAATCCATGGATTCTAATAATTGATCATTAATTTAGGCGTGATTAATGCTATACTTGAGAATAAATAAAGGATTCATGAACATGTTTTAATAAAATCTATAATAGGTTTCCAAATATAATCAATAGATTCCCCAAAAAAGTGTTTGATAACCTCGACCTCCCATCATCATGACCAATGTGACTCCCTAATCGCTTTTGGACCATTTCTCAACAACCACCAAACTTGGGAAAAACAAATTCCAGAAAAATCTCAAATGAGGGAACCATTGTTTGTTTTTAGATCCATGGACAACCCATTGGATGAAATTATATAAAAGTGCTCTCAGTGTGGTTAATTGTGAATCCATATTCAACCCACATAATCAACCCTCAGAATTACCCAATTTTTTCCAGAAAAAAATGGTGAAACCAATGTGAATCCTTAACCACAATTACTATGTAAACTACATGATAGGAACCTTTATCATCCAAAATGAATTAAGTAAAAACATTTGATTATGAAATATCTTCTTTAGTGGGATGCTTCTTTGATTATATTTACTTATTTATGATTGTCACATATATTTTATGAAAATTTCACCAAAACTCTCTTTAGTCTAATGGCATATCACTAGTTCTTATAGATGAGTGAGTAATACACTACATAGGCTAGGTTCTCATCCAAATAGAGGATGATATTTCTCACATATCATATTAAATGCAAGGTTTCAAATGAATTGTTATGGAATTACCACCAAATTGGACCTCTCCCAATCCAATAGGATTTTTGATTGTTCCTATGTCTTATGTGTAACGCCCCGACCCCAGTTACCCAGAGTCGGTGCATTATTACATAACATTGGCATGATCACAAGAAATATAAAATCTCGAAAGACCGATTAGTTTAGTAGCCTTGGAAACACTAGATATATTCATGAAGTTTACATTACATCAATAAGTGAAAAACTACAACAATATATTGTCTTCATATACCCTCATACCATCCCTGTAGGTCATTCATAAAATACTTCTTCACATCTTGGGATAAATAAAACATAGAAAAAGGGGTGAGCTCAAATGCCCAGTAAGGATAACAATATAGCGGAAACTTTCATAAATAAGAATAAACATTTAAGGAAATTTATAACAAAAACAAAAGCCTTTTAAACTTGAAATTCAACATAGTATGGAAAAAATAAAATGAAATAATGCCAATTACATATTCATATGGATATTCTACTAATCGAATAATCACATGCAATATCAATAACCACTTTTATAATGATGGAATGCATAATGCCAAACTATCATAACCACATAGCCAATGCCTCGTGTCAAGACTACAAATAAGATTTTCTCAAGGCCTTGTGCCAAGACATTAGTTGGTCTCATGATACCTACCAATGCATCGAGGAGATATAGCGGGCTCCACCCATCACTTATTAAGTCCAATGCATTCCTCATATGAACATGTTTAAACATAACATAAACATTTGTATTAAAACTAGCATACGAAATGTCAATACTTTCTCCAAAAACCATGAATGGTATAAAAATAACACATCCACAGTCAAACATATCACAAAACCTTCAACACAATATGGAAGTTTTGTATCATAATAAATAAACTTCAAATAATCTTAAAATCCATCAAAGGATGTTGACATAGATGAAATCAAACTATTTGAGAGAAATATCTATTTTTTTGAAATCATTTAAAAGTCACATAATTATAAAATAAAACATTTACTTTGAAAATATTATTATGAACTTGTAAAAGAAGCTTTGAAAATTTTATAACGGCGGAAAATAGCCGCACCCGCTGTATAAGTTAAAAAAAACATTCTTACCTTTATTCTGTCGAAAAGGTTAAAAAGGACCTTGTTTGGAAAACGACGGAAAGATTCCTTTATAAAGTTATTACAAAAAGTCAAACAAGGGTATAAATGACTTTAACCCATATTCTGTAAAATAGTAAGAATTATTTGAAATACACTTTCAAGAAACATGGATGTGGATGATAAAGAGGGCCTAGTAGATAATTACGTATAAACAACCTCGGATAATAAAGAGAATGTGAAATAACCCTTACCTTGTACTTTTCCTTGGTTGGGGGTAGGTTAAACTCCTGTATAATGGTTAAATAATTGTTATTAAATTATACAAGAATCATATATATTAATATGATATCATATATGATCTTTTAACATTGCTTTGTTAATAATATCTTAGTATTATCGTTGTTTCAGGTGTTAACTTACTCGTTTTCTTTTATATGTGTTGTTACGTAAGTCGTGTTTTTCATGGATATGTTGTATCTTAATCATATGCAAAATGATATCAAGTCCTCAGATACTATTATTAATCATCAAGTGAGAATTATACTTGAATGGATACGATGGAGAATGAATCTCATCGCGTTCGTGGAGACGGTAGTCCGTACGTACGCACGAGCGACAATATCATTCTTTTGATATTAAAATGATATATAATTGTATGGTATATCATAAATACAGAATAATTATCATGTTATATTTATTATTTACATTAATTAAACATCATTATTATACCCATCCAAATAATAAAATATTTAATATCAATTACAGCGCGACATGGAGACGGTAAGCCGTATGTACGCACGTATGGTGACATGTCATTCAAAGGATGGATAGAATACTGAATATGGTTGTACCATATTTATAATAATATTACAGTATATAGGATATATTGGAATTAATTATTTTATAATGATAATAACAAAGAAAGAAGAAGTTGAAGAAGAAATTAATTTGAAAAAGGGTGGTAAAAACATTACCTCTTCTTCGGGTTCTTCCTTTTGATTTGATCAAAAGGGCTCCTTAAGTTGGCTTTCTGATCAAAATAAGGCCTATAGGTTGTAGTGAGTGAAGTTGAGAGAGTATTTTGGCAGGGGTTGGCCGAACAAAAAGTCTTTGAAGTTTGGAATTAATTAGAAGGGGGAGTGACCTTTTATAAGAGGGGTGAGGGGCACCTTTGGAAAAGCTAGAAATATTATTTAATAATAAATTCATATTCGGTTTCTAATGGCTCCAAAGTGTATTATTTAAAGGTTAAGGTGGGGATGGGTCTAAAACAACTAAACCAATAGAATTTAGACAGGTTTTAGTTATTATATTAACCTTATCTTTAAGTATTAACTCTTAGTTAATTAGTTTCACTTTTACAACATCTCTTTGTATTTTTATATTATATGGTTAATAAACTTACAATATACATCTAATCGACCCTAAAGTGGTCCATTAAGGATACACATATCATGATATAAGTCTCTTGGTGGAGCCTTATATTTTTAGGAATTTAATATCAATTAATAATATAATCTTTGTTTTAAAACTCTTTTATGTCAATTTTGACACTATTCCATAATTGATTTTTGTAAAAATAATAACAGAATGATTAATTCAAAAAAAAGTTAATTAAATCAATACTAACATGTCATATTAACCTATAAAATTATTGGTTTTTATAAAAAGTATCAAATTTCATTTATTTGGGTATTTATAATATCAATTATTCTAATTTTTCATTAATTATGTAATTACTGCATCACCATTATGTCATAAATGGATTAACTTATTTAATTTCTAAAAATTATAAATAAAATACTATTATGTAGGAAATATTTTTATGTTTCTAATGAATATTTACAATAAAATTTATCTTTTTTATAACCCTATATTAAAAATGTTTTAGTAAATAAACTTTGATTTTAACTCTTTTAACTCTTCTTTGAATTAAATAATAATAAATGTCCTAATCTATTACAAGTGGACCTAAATGATAATAGTTTACTCCTAAGGTTGTTTTTGGTCGAGATACACTTGTCCAATAGAATTAGGAAATGTGTTAGGGTAATATTAATATAATTTTTACCCTTAATTACCCTATTCACTTTTAACCGGGGTAAATATAAGCAAAAAGTTACTATTCACAAAAAATTATTTTCATCCCCTTGAACCACATTTTACTCCTTAATATTAACCGTGTCTCTCGGATTTTTGAAATTCCACTCACAGAAGCGGTAAAATTAAGTTTTATGAAAAATTCAGTTTTTTAACTACCACTTAGTGGTTTCACTATTCATCAAAAAAAGAAAGTTTCCAGATAAATAACAAAAAGTAGGCCTAAGCTATATTTGATATTATGAATTCAAAAATGATTTCTATTTTACCAAATTAAAAACATATCAGTTTCATTAATTAATTTAAAAATTAATTCCCGTCATCAAAACAAATAGCGTGTTTTTAAGATATAATAACTATCAAAAGACTGACACTTGTTTATGTCAGGTTTAATTGTGAAATTATGTACAATGACCAACATTGTATTAAATGGTAAAAATATATTCTAAATATACTTTGAAACCACTCAAATCCATAATTTATCAATATAAATTATTTCGATTAAAAAAGTTGTTTTTAATTAAAATTTAGTAATTTTCACTATTCATCAAAATATAAATGTTATCTGAAAAGTTCCAAAATTTCACCTTAGGCTAAATTAGATACTCTGAATAAAAAATGAAGTCCATTTTGAGAGATAAAATTTATAAAATTTCAAAAAGTAGGTATTACTATTCATAACGGCTAGTTTGATTGGTTGTGGTGTGTGTTAGAACTCGAAGTTGCGTACAACACACACTACTGTATTATTCAAAGGAAAGCGTACTATGGAAGCTTAGGATGTTTCATTGTAAATTTTTGATGTCCCCATTTTATATAGTCAAATTGAATATATAAAAGTTTAAAATATTGTATTTAAAAAGGGTTCACTATTAAAAGTTGGTAAAAGTGCAATACTGAAAATGAATTTGTTTTTAAATTATGTCTAAGAAACTCATAATATGGATTCTAAAATTATAAGGATTATATAAAGTTTAAAATTTAGTTAATACTATTCATAAACTCTTTTGAACAGCTTGTTTGGTAAGTCATGGTGTGCTTGAACTCGGTGTTGCGTGTCGTGCTTGTTTTTGAATTATTGTGAAGAAATAACACACTATGAAATCTTGGGGTGTTACATTCTCCCCTCCTTCAATAAATTGTTTCCCCGCAATTTGAAATTGTTCTTCGAAAATAAAAGGTTTAATATAGAAAATATCTTTTTGGGAAAACCCACATCGGAAATTGGGTTAATAAAATTTAGTCTTAATAAGAGGAAAAGAGAAATGAAAGGGTCACCACCAAATTATGATCTCTATTTGGAGAACATTGGTGCAAATTAGAGACATATAATTAGAGGAAAACGTAAATATTTATAGGTAGTGATTGAGGTCATCAATCAAAAACAAGTGTAAATTTTAGGGCCTTAAATTCATCAATCTATGATGATTTAAAATACTATCAGTTCAGCAAAACATATGGTATTCGGATAACAAATTTTTTTTTGTTTTAAGATTCCTTCACTAAAGTATAAGAATTAATTTATTCATTGAATTAGAGAAGAAGAAAAATATATACTTGATAAGTATAGTCTCATCCTTTAACTAAGTTCTACCATAAAGTCATCTTTCACTCTAAAAGATAATAGAACATAAAAATAATATTCTATTTATCCTATTCGTATAGGGTTAAAAAAATGAATTTATAAATCATCTAGAAGAACCATTAAAAAAATGACATTATTCAATCCAGGACATCACATGGGTTAGTGGTAGGTGATACACCCTTGTCGTCGTTCGGTTGTGGGTTCAAGTCTCGCGGCCTTGCTGGACGCGACGAGTTTCCACCCGACCTCTGGGTTTTATTTTTTATGGAAATCCAAAATAATCCAAACTAGAACTATCCAAAATACTTTAGTCCAAAATTTATAAGGAAGGTAAACACAATGAAGATCCTTTTTTCCATGTAATAACATGTGAACACCATCATCATGTATTCTTTTAAAACACTTCAACATCCTGAATTACCATAAAACCTTATTGATTACATTCATGATCCCTTATTCCATAAAGAATAATAGATATACTCCTTCAATCCAAAAATGTTGTAAACCCCAACAATGATGGAATATACAAATCATTAATCAGCTTTAAGGTAGTCAAGAATATCCAATATAATTTATCCAAATTAATCATGTATTATTCTAAAATCACTACCTCGGTATCAGAACCATATTATGGTTTATCTTTCTCTCAACCATATATTTTCCAAAAATTTAACATGTTATTGAGTCACTTTTCTTTGTTCCACACAATCTCAAGTCCTTAATGAAATAGTACTACAGTACAATCCTTATATACTCCATAATTATAATAACAAGTACATTGTTGATACAACACTCAAATGACATAATCAACATAAGAACTCTAATCATTCCTCTTCATATGTGGTAGTATCATAACTTGATTATTATCCAAAAGCATCATTTTCAGCATAGTCTGATGACTGGGACCTAGGTTCACATAGTGTCCAAACTCCTTGAAAATGAATCATTGTACATTTGAAACCATTTTATTTCCCTTGCAGTCATGTACTTTGTGCCCTTTTCCTCCACACTTATAACAAACTCTCATTCCTTTTAGGCAAGTTCTTGGGTGTTTCTTCCCACAGTTATCACATATGGGAAAATTATTCTTTCCCTCTTCCCTTTATCCATCTTTCTCTATCCCATCCTTTTCTTCTCTTGCTTCCCTTCAAAGCCATATGACTCAGTAAACTCTTTACTTATCTTATCAACACATTATATTATTTCTTCATATGATGATAATACATGGGAGACTATTTCTCTTATAAATTATGGCTTAAGACCATGAAAGATATGATCCTTCTTTCTCTTTGGATCATGTGCATTGTTGAAGTTCTCATTCCTTCTACTGGGCTCCATTTCTAAACAATGGCATACACTAGATTAGTTTATAAATAAAAATACCTAATCCCAAACTTGTAAAACACATAACATAAATTAAATATATTATGGATATAATCCATAATCATAAAAAAGTTTTCTTTGAGAAGTATATACTCATAAACCCTTCATAATGGTTTGTAATGAAAATTAGAATTATCCGAAGCATATCCCCCGGGAGTGTCATAACCAAGAGTGCAGCAAGGTCCGTTTTCGTGCACCAGTTCCCGTTCGAGTCTAGCTCAAAGTGGTGTTTTTAGGTTTTACACCTAGGTACATATATGCTAGAGCCGCCTCTACCTACTCATATCCAGACAGGGATGTATTGTTCCGAAAACTCACAAAATTTCTACAATACCAAAATTCTAGGAAGTTATTTTATAATAATCCTCAAAGTCTATCTTAGATCTATGTGCTCTAATCAGAGTTTATCTAAATATAGCTTCCAAGGATTGTACTAAACTTTCTCTGATACCAAATGTAAATCCCTGACCCCAGTTAACCAGATTCGGTACATTATTACATAACATTGGCATGATCACAAGAAAGATGAAATTTAGAAATACCAATTAGTTTAGTAGCCTTGGAAACACTAGATATATTCATGAAGTTTACATTACATCAATAAGTGAAAAACTACAACAATATATTGTCTTCATATCCCCTCATACTATCCATGCAGGTCATTCATAAAATACTTCTTCACATCCTGGGAAAAATAAAACATAGAAAAAGGGGTGATCTCAAATGCCCAGTAAGGATAACAATATAGAAGAAACATTCATAAATAAGAATAAACATTTAAGGAAATGTATAACTAAAACAAAAGCCTTTTAAACTTTAACTTCAACATAATATGGAAAAAATAAAATGAAATAATTTCATTTACTAATTCACATGGATATTCTACTAATCGAATAATCACAAGCAATATCAATAACCACTTTCATAATGATGGAATGCATAATTCCAGACTATCATAACCACATAGCCAATGCCTCATTCAAAGACTACAGATAATATTTTTTAAAGTAATTGTGCCAAGAAACTAGTCTGTCTCATGAGACATACCGATGCATCGAGGAGATATAGCGGGCTCCACCCGTCACTTATTAAGTCCAATGCATTCCTCATATGAACAGGTTTAAACATAACTTAAACATTCGTATTAAAACTAGCATACGAAATGTCAATATTTTCTCCATAAACCATGAATGGTATAAAAATAATACATCCACAGTCAAACATATCGCAAAACCTTCAATACAATATGGATTTTTTGTATCATAATAAATAAACATAAAATAATCTTAAAATCCATCAAAGGATGTTGACATAGATAAAATCAAAACTATTTGAGAGAAATATCTTTTTTTTGAAATCATTTAAAAGTAACATAATTATAAAATAAAACATTTAATTTGAAAATATTCTTATAAACTTGTAATGGAAGCTTTGAAAATTTTATAACGGCAGAAAATAGCCACACCCGCCGTATAAGTTAAAAAAAATCTTACCTTAATTCTGTCGAAAAGGTTAAAAAGGACCATGTTTAGAAAATGACGGAATGATTCCTTTATAAAGATCTTATAAAAATAAAAACAAGGGTATAAATGACTTTAACCCATATTCTGTAAAATAGTAAGAATTTTTTGAACTACACTTTCAAGAAACATGGATGTGGATGATAAAGAGGTCCCAGTAGATAATTTCGTATAAAAAACCTCGGATAATGAAGTGATTGTGAAATAACCCTTACCTTGTACATTTACTTGGTTGGGGTAGGTTAACCTTCTGTATAATGGTGAAATAAGTTTTATTAAATTATACAAGAATCATATATATTAATATGATATCATATATGATCTTTTAACATTGCTTTCTTAATAATATCTTAGTATTATCGTTGTTTCGGGTGTTAACTTACTCGTTTTCTTTTATATGTTTTGTTACGTAATCCATGTTTATCATGGATAGGTTGTATATTAATCATATAAATAATGATATAAAGTCCTTAGATACTATTATTAATCATCAAATGAGAATTATACTTGAATGGATACAATGGAGAATGAATCTCATCGCGTTCGTGGAGACGGTAGTCCGTACATACGCACGAGCGACAATATCATTCTATTGATATTAAAATAATATATAATTGTATGGTATATCATATATACAGAATAATTATCATGTTATATTTATTATTTAAATGAATTATACATCATTATTATACCCATCCAAATAATAAAATATTGAATAACAATTACACCACGACGTGGAGACGGTAAGCCGTACGTACGCACGTATGGTGACATGTCATTCAAAGGATGGATAGAATACTGAATATGGTTGTACCATATTTATTATAATATTACAGTATATAGGAGATACTGGATTATTTATTTTAGAATGATAATAACAAAGAAAGAATAAGTTGAAGAAGAAATCAATTTGAAAAAGGGTGGTGAAAACATTACCTCTTCTTCGGGTTCTTCCTTTTGATTTGTTCAAAAGGGCTCCTTAGGTTGGATTTCTTATCAAACTAAGGCCTCTAGGTTGTAGTGACAGAATTTTAGAGAGTATTTGGGCAGGTATTGGCTGAACCAAAAGGCTTTGAAGGTGTTAATTAATGAGAAGGTGGAGTGCCCTTTTATAAGAGGGGTGAGGGGCACCTTTGGAAAAGCTAGAAATATTATTTTATAATAAATTCATATTCGGTTTCTAATGGCTCCAAAGTGGATTATTTAAAGTTTAAGGTGGGTATGGGTCTAAAATCACTCAAGAAATAGAATTTAGACAGGTTTGGGTTATTATATTAACCTTATCTTTAAGTATTAACTCTTAGTTAATTAGTTTCACTTTTACAATGTCTCTTTGTATTTTTATATTATATGGTTAATAAAATTACTATATAAATCCAAGATACCCACAAAGTGGTCTATTAATGATACACCTATCATGATATAAGTCTCTTGGCCTAACATTATATTTTTAGGAATTTAATATCAATTAATAATATAATATTTGTTTTAGAAACTCTTTTATGTCAATTTTGACACTATTCAATAACTGATTTTTTTAAAACTCGTAACAAAATGATTACATAAAAAATGTTAATTAAATCAATAATATGATGGCATATTAACCTATAAAATTAGTTTTATTTATAAAAAGTCTCAAATTACATTTATTTGTGTATTTATAATATCAATTATTCTAATTTTTCATTAATTAGGTAATTATTGCATCTCCATTGTGTCATAAATAAATTAACTTATTTAATGTTTAAAAATTATAAATTAAATACTATTATGTATGAAATATTTTTTATATTTATAATGAATATTTACAATCGAATTTATCTTATGTATAACCCTATATTAAAAATGTTTTAGTAAATAAACTTTGATTTTATCTCTTTTAACTCTTCTTTGAATTAAATAATTATAAATGTCCTAATCTAATTCAAGTGGACCCAAATGATAATATTTTACTCCTAAGGTTGTTTTTGGTCTAGATACACTTGTCCAATAGAATTAGAACATGTGTTAGGGTTATATTAATATCATTTTTACCCTTAATTACCCTATTCACTTTTAACCGTGGTAAATAAAAGTAAAAAGTTACTATTCACAAAAAATTATTTTAATCTCATTGAACCACATTTTACTCCTTGATATTAGCCATGTCTCTCGGATTTTCGAAATTCCACTCACAGAAGTAGTAAAATTAATTTTTATGAAAAATTCAGTTTTTAACTACCTCTTAGTGGTTTCACTATTCATCAAAAAATGAAAGTTTTCAGAAAAATAACAAAAATTAGGCCTAAGCTATATTTGATATTATGAATTCAAAAATGATTTCTATTTTACCAAATTCAAAACATATCAGTTTCATTAATTAATTTAAAAATTAGTTCCCGTCGTCAAAATAAATAACGTGTTTTTAAGAGATAATAACTATCAAAAGACTGACACTTGTTTATGTCCGGTTTAATTGTGAAATTATGTACAATGACCAAAATTGTATTAATTGATAAAAATATATTATAAATATACTTTAAAACCACTCAAATTCAAAATTTATCAATATAAATTATTTTGATTAAAAAAGTTGTTTTTAGTTAAAATTTAGTAATTTTCACTATTCATCAATATATAAATGTTATCTGAAAAGTTCCAAAAATTTCACCTTAGGCTAAAATCGATACTCTGAATAAAAAAATGAAGTCCATTTTGAGAGATATAATTTATAAAATTTCAAAAAGTAGGTATTACTATTCATAAGGGCTAGTTTGATTGGTTGTGGTGTGTGTTAGAACTCGAAGTTGCGTACAACACACACTATTGTATTTTTCAAAGGAAAGCGTACCATGGAAGCTTGGGATGTTTCATTGTAAATTTTTGATGTCCCTATTTTATATAGTCAAATTGAATATATAAAAGTTTAAAATATTGGATTTAAAAAGGGTTCACTATTAAAAGTTGGTAAAAGTGCAATACTGAAAATGAATTTGTTCTTACATCATGTATAAGAAACTCATAATATGTATTCTAAATTTATAAGGATTATATAAAGTTTAAAATTTAGTTAATACTACTCATAACCTCTTTTGATCAGCTTGTTTGGAAAGTCATGGTGTGCTTGAACTCGATGTTGCGTGTAGTGAAAGTTATTGAATTATTTTGAAGAAATAACACACTATGAAATATTAGGGTGTTACATTATGAATCCATGTTAGTCATCCTTTCATTGATGGTTAGTGATCTAGAAGAAGATGAATCCCATAGCCATCTCAAATCATATAGGGAGATTATGCAAGGAACATGATATTTATTTCATTTCTTAACTCATGGAGGCCAATGATGTGGTTACCAGAAATGTCATTACAGTGACCCAGGGGTCCCTTTAATGGACTCCTGCCAGTAGTTATCACCGCTAATTCCATGTGGACAAGAATCATTGACATGAAGATTATATTATCCCTCCATGAAAATTTAGTCATACCCCAGATCCCATTATGTCTCACAAATAACCATAGTCGAATAATCCAAGACATTAAATTGTTCGTATTCCTACTAAATAACCCCTCCAGTCAAATAGGGAAAACGAGTAGATGAAAATCCATGATCACATGTATCATGCCTATCAGTTAGATATATAGAAAAATCGTAAGAATATAAAAATACTTGCACACATATATCAATCTTGTTAGCCATATATGGAGTAAAATGAGAATATCCTTATATGTAATCATGAATATCAAGCCCTTTAGTCAAATATGATAAAAAAACAAGAAGATAAAAATCCCTTGTCATGCATATCATGCTCATCTATCAAATAGAGTGGGAAAAGAGTAGATTAAAATCCTAGCTCATTAATATCAAGCTCATAAGTCAAAAATGGTATAAAACAAGGAGAAACAATTTCATACTCACACATATCAATCATGTTTTCCATATCAGATTGAAAATGATAATTTGGTAATCCATGATCATTCATATCAATATACTCAGTTAAATACTGAATGAAATTAATTTTTATTGAAATAAACCCCCTTTTAAGGGATGAGGGGGAAACCATCCTGACATCAAGACTTAAAAAAATAAACTAATCTCCCGTAGACCAAAACTCAAGATCAAAAACAGTTCTCACTACAAGAGAGAAGCTCCTCCCAACAATAAGAACCATTAAGACCATATTTCATTGTCTCATTGCAGCATGACTAGATGTCTTGTGCCAAAGAGCACGAGCTTGGTACTGATGGCCAAATCCATACCCTCTCAAATATCTAATTCAATAAATCCCTGAACCAATGAAACCTCTTTGCCCTGAACCCCATATAGAGCATCATTCTTGAAAGAGAATTGTTGTATAATTCCATGATCCATGACCCACTAAGACCAAAACTTCCATAATAGTGTCACTACCCTCCTTCTGACCAAAATCAGAAAACCATATAACGCAAAATCAAAAAAACACCATACAACAAGATTCTTCCAACTGAGAATCAACTGAGGATTTCCACGTCGTAGTTGGGCCATTGTCAAATCCTTAAAAGAGAAAAAACACAACTCAAAAAAGCCGAAGATCCAAAAATTCAAAAACCACTAATTCAACAACGAGAGAAACCAACACCATTGCAAAATCACAACAACTTGAACCATAAAAACCTAAACCAAGATGACTGTAGAGAAGATGGTAGCAAAATAAATCATTATAATTCCAAATGGTAGTCTGGTCACCCAGATCCCATCACCACCGATTAGTATGCATGGGAAGAACATAGAGAACACCCACCACACACCCCAAAGAAAACAAATGATTCTTTATGCCGTAGATCTAGAAACTATGATGTAGAATGGAACTGTGCCGCCATGGGAGACCCTATCCAGTGAGAAGGAATTGGGAAAGAAGAGGCAAAAATGACGCAAGTGTCAAGAACACCCAGTACACAAAGCGCCACTACAAGAGGAATCTCTGTCAGAACTCACTGAGCATAGGGAGGGCCGATGCATCATCTCAGGATGGAGAAGGAGAGAAATAGGGAAAAATCCTACTGCATTGTGCCCCTTATGGTCTCATCAGGGCATAGAATGTTAATTCATCAGTTAAAAACATTGGTAATTAATGAGATGACAAAAATGATTTCAAACTACTATTTAGAACATCAATAAATTTTGGTGAAAAAACATGAGATGATGAAAATCCATACTCACTCATATCAAGCATGTCAGTCAAATATGATGGATAATGAGCAGAAAAAAACACTTCAAACATATATCAATCAAATTAGTAAATTATAGTGGTAAATGGCCATATAAAAATTTATTCTTATGCATATCAATCCTGTCATTCAAATATAATGGAAAATGAGTAGATTCAAATATTGTATCACACATATCAAGGATGTTAGTAAAATACAATAGTCAACCAATAGATTCAAATACCTAATCTTGCATATCAATCATGCGAATCAAATATGGTGGAAAACGAGTAGATGAGAATCATTATCATATATATCAATACTTTCATTCAGATATGGTGGAAAACAATGAGAATAGTATATCCCTGTTAACTCTTATCAGGGTCATCATTCAAAGATTGTGATAATTGGAGGACCTAGTAACTGTTCCACAGCTAGTTGGTAGGGGTGGACTTGTATTCATAACATAACATTGAAATGGGTGAATGTTCCTATTCTTACTAATGATTTTTATCATCACATCTGGGAAATAATTTAAGGTAATTCATTAATATTTTACCACATAAAATAGATTTTCCAAAAGGGAATATTGAAGAATGAAATAACTAGGAGTAAGGCCCATGACTATGCCTCCTAAAGTAGGGTGACTCACCCATATAGTAGGAGGTTCACTCAGGATCATGAATAAATCCCTTATCCCATGCATGAAGTTCTACAAAAATATACTTGGATAAATTGGTAACTAGATACGGTACAAAACCTCATTCCAACAAGGGATTCATGGCAAATTTGAAGGGACACATTAGGTCAGAATACATCTCTGCTAAAATTATAAAATTCCATCAGCAAATACTAATGAAAAACTGGGTGCCTCATGAACCCTGTAATACGTATTTGAATAACAATTAAAAAAAATAGTTCCAACTTCTAGTAATATAGAATTTAAATAGAAATGTTTCACAGAGTATTTCCAAATTTTGGTGCAGACTTCCAAACTCTATTAAATGATGGAGTTCTTGAGGCTATCAAACACTTATCAGTGGTATCCCATGATCTAGTCAATCAATTAACAAATATTAAAGTGGTAGTGGTAGTCTTGAAATACCTTCCCATTTCACTTCTAATAGTAGCTCTGAAGATCATCCCTAGAACGATTACCATGAAAAATAACCTCATTGGAACAATCCAATCGATCAAAATATCTTATTTCCATATGACTACCACAACAACCCTCCTCATGGCATGAAGATAAATAAAAAATAATTCCCTCCCCTTATTCATTAAAAATGATAAATCCATCATATTTTAAGTAATTTATAATGATTGGCACTATCATGCATAACACCCTATCAATGACATGTCACATTCTTTCTCAACCGGAAGAAGGTTTGAGGAAATGATCGTCTACTAAACCACCTTCAGATCATTTTTATGCCAATGATACCCTTAATATCCCTATGATATGAAAACAAAATAATAATAAGCTCACATGATTGAATGATCATTTGTAGGAATCTCTGGAAAAATAACAAAAAAATATGAGAGGAAAACTAGCCAGGGATAATATACCCATCATGTTTTGGCCCTGAGCTACTTCTTATTTCGTCATTCTAGAGAAACTATCATATGTGTTCATACACAAAATCTGTTAGAATATATGGAAAATCCACTCTATTCAAAACTAATTTTATTGCATGGAAAATGGGTATGATGTCCATGTAAAATTATTTGGAGAGCTTTGTATTCAAACCAACTTTGAAGGCCTCCCATCTGCACAATAAACAAGATCAAGGAAGAAGTGGAAAGATATTCCACTATAATGGCACAAATCATTTCGTAAATAATAGAATCCAACTATTTACTCACTGCCTAGTGTTTATATCATATGATGGGTTGAACACCAAGATTATCATTTTACCTTAATCCATCATTATAAAAATACAGCATAAGTAATAACCTATAATGTCATTGATCTAGGGTGGATACCAAAGAAGACCCTTACTTGGGAAATATGGTGAAATAAGAAATAATCAGACATAAATAAATCTATAATGATTTAGGATAAATCCAAGAATACTATCAAAATACTCTTAAACTAGGAAACTGATAATTAAGTGTGCTTCTTGCTTAAAGAAATCCAATTATTTGACACTAATTATATCCTTAGATGAAGGAGGATCACATGAAAATCCTGCATTTCACCTAGTTCGTGATCCGAAAAGTATGTGTGATATCAATAGGTAAGTATACATTGGTCCAGTAGCCACATAATGGATCAAGCATATTCCCCAAGGTTTTGGTATTTTTAACCCAAAATGACCCTCCATATCCAGAATATTTGGCTCACGTTGTGATGATAAAGGAACATTAGCAACCCCATCCCATTGGATTGGGGGAATTTTTCCCTCAACCTAATCTTCAAAATAATTTATATTTTTCCTGATTAGGGGGGATACCATGAAGTCTCCCAGTTTATCTCATCTAGCGATCCGCATCCCTCATAAGGGACATGTTCAAATAGTTTATGTGATGGTTCCCTCTAGGTTAATCTTCATTAGGAAGATATAAGAAGACCCCATAAAGGAAGGAAAAGGTATATTAAAGGGATCCAACAAACCTCATATCATTCAGTGGTCAATAAGATAGCTAAACTTTATTATTAATCAGTAAATATTATGGGAGTATTTTCTATGGATGGAGTTGAAGATGATATCAATGTAGAAGATCAATTAGAGGATAGATCCACTTAAAACATGGTCCTCAATGAAATAATCAAGGAGGTGTGCATACCTAGAACCAAGGATTTTACGTAAAGTTGGGCATTCATTATACCAATCCATTACTACCTCCTTAGAAGACGTCCATTTTAGAAAATGGTAAAGACAAGATTGTATAAAACCCACCTCATGAAGTGGTTGAATTCTCCCACACTCGAGGAATAGTTTTCTCAACATGAGGAAGAAATAAAATAGTTGAGAAGTATCAATGTGGAGTTTCTACTAGGTAGAATTCCTACCAAATAAGTTCCACAATAATAGCCTGAAATCTAACTTTCAACTAATGTACCTCAACCTCAAGGGTTCTTTCCAATGATAGAAGGAGAGCCGTGATATCTGCTCAAATATATCCTCAAACTGTCAGTTTACCAAAACTAAATCATGGATGGATATCAATAATTCCCTCGACTATGTAAAATAGTATAAATAATTAATTAAACTCCCCAAAAAATGTTTCCTTTTGGATATCATCCATAAATATTTTCATATACAGTGCATCATGCCCTCCATATTGCTTCCCTCATTCAAGATCATGTTCAACCAAACATTCTTCAAGGTATTATCAACATAAAATAATCATGGGAACCCTAATTGGACGCTATGGAGGAACAACATGAACCGGTAAAACCATAATGAAATCCTTACCCAGAATGGTTGATTGAAATCCAACCCCCACTAAATTTTAGGAGCTCTATGATTCTAATATTCAAGGGATTAGGAGACCCGAAACAACGTTTCAAAAATATTATGTCTAATTTTTATTCCAATATGGGAACCCTTTATTAACAAGATGTGGAAAAACATAGATTCTTGATACAGACCTTGAAAGTGATGATCTTCGAATGGTACACCAGTTTTCTAGATTAGTAAATCATTTAATGGGAAGTTATCTGTTGGAAATTTATCTTCCGATTCATCTCAATGATGAAAAAGTAAATGATACTTTACCTCTAGAACTAAATACAATGATATAATTATAGGGTCTCAGATTTCATTTCCATATAGTAGTCGATGACCAAATTCTTGAGCCTATAGCTTCCGCAAGATTATTTTTTCACTCTCTTAATAGATAACATCTATGATGAGCAGTGAACACCGCTCATCTCGGTAATATATAAAATAGGGTTTAGGGATCTCAGAATAGTTTGAAAAATAATTTAATTATCAATACTGGGAACCCATATAATGTCTCTAATGATTCCATCATCCATAGGGAGGATAACCGTAGTGGAAGAAGCTACAATTGTCTCAATTAAGGAAGAATATACATTGGATCTATCTATAAAAACCACACCATATCTTAAAGAACCCCCATGGAATTATTAGAAAGCCCCTCCTCATTAGGTTGATAAGAGGGGAACATGGAAAAGTATATTTATTGAGAGAAGGAATAATTTTTATTCATTCCATGGCATGAAATCCCATGGTCACTTAATAGTTTACATGGATAATGACTTACTCTGCTTTATAGAGTGAAAGAGGCCCGATCAAGTAGGTCTTGATGACCAACTAGATTATTTACCCTTTCAATGGACAGTGGTGAAAACCATTCAATAATTCTATATTTTCAAATAAATCCTATAAAACTGGTGGACTTTGGGAAATTCAATTTTGGAAAACCACCAGCACTGATAGCGTGCATCTCCACTACTCCTTCATAGGAAGAAAGTGAATGGGAAGAAGTTTTTAAAAAAGGGGGAATAAGTTGGGTGATTGGATGAGATAAATGAAAATCATCCAATCTCATTCTATCCTAAGGGAATAGTTGAAAAAAAAACTATTCCCTTAGCCTCTCCCACTATGAAAAAACTGAATCCATCGACATCAAATTGCTCAAAAATAAGGACTTCAACGAAACAACATGAACTTAACGGCCTTAAAAAATGTAGGAATAAAAACCTAAACCAATGATAAATTAATATTTATACACATGGAATTTATGACCTTGGTCTTGAAACATAGGGAACCGCCCCAAAAAAGGGTACCAACAGAAATGGAGAGCTATACAAAATCCTCATCAAAAGAGAAATTAATCTTCAATTATAGTAATTTAATTTAATTAATGGATCCATTATCTAATGAAGATTATTACTATGAATGTAACGCCCCGACCCCAGCTACCCAGAGTCGGTGCATTACTTCGTAACATTGGCATGATCACAAAAGATCTAGTCTCGAAAGACCGATTAGTTTAGTAGCCTTGGAAACACTAGATACATTCGTAAACGTTACATTACATCATAAAGTGAAAAACTACAATAAAAAAAGTCTCCATAGTCCACCCTCATATCCTCTTCTGACAATCCCTGCAGGTCATTCATAAAATACTTCTTCATATCCTGGAAAATATTAAAACATTGAAAGGGGTGAGCTCATATGCTCAGTAAGGATAACAATAATGCGGAAGCTTTCATAAATAATCATTAACAATTAAGGCAATGTATAAATAAAACAAAAGCCTTTTAAACATGAACTTCAACATAATATGGAAAATGTAAAATGAGATAATGCCATTCACTTCTTCACATGGATATTCTACTGGTTGAATAATCACATGCAATAACAATAACCACTTTCATAATGAGGGAATGTATAATGCCAGACTCTCTGAAACACTTTGTCAAGGCCTCGGCCAAGACGTCTAAAAGGATTAAGGCCTCGGCCAAAACCATAAATCAAATTGGGAAAGGGCCTCGGCCAATTCCACGTCTAGTTGTCTCATGAGACCTACCGATGCATCGAGGAGCTATAGCGGGCTCCACCCGTCACTTATTAAGTCCAATACATTCCTTATATGAATAGGTTTAAACATATCATAAACCAGAACATAATCATATCACATAAAACATGCATAAATGAAACATAACATTTCCACATTTCAATCACAAGATATCAATACAACACATTGATATAATAAAAACGCTTTCAAAACCATTTTCAATACCAAAATAAAATAAAGTTAAAACTTTGTATTTATTTTTCATTTAAAAAAATGATGTCTTGTAGAGGAAGCCGAAACTAAAATAATGGTCACGGCGGCGGAGAAGTCGTTGTCGCCGCATAATTACGGAAATAAAAACATTCCCTTTTTGTCGTTTAGTAAAACGCTTCATATAAAAATATTCCTTTTGAATAAACGTAAAATTCAAAGGGGTTTATACACCGTATAAAAGAAAGTTGTGTATAAAACCAAATATGCCTCAATGAATGGAGATTGAGACGAAGTCCCTTAAAAAGATCATTTTTAAATAAAATATATCTATTATGTGTATTAACTATATGTACACATAAAGAAAGTATAAATACAATATACAACATAATAATATCATGACATAATTTGAAAGTAGGAGATTAACCCAAAGAATGGAAGTTGGGTTAAGAAGTTCCCTTACCTCGTGTCTGACTTGACCCAACCGTTCTTTAACCTCCTGAATAATAAACTAGAGTTAATATATACCTTATTAAGAACCATTTTCAATTTAATTATCCTTATTATATCACTTATTACAATGATATGTACATTATGTAATTATTTAATTTAATAACGGTCGTTTTGTCGATCTTTGGTACTTGAGTCAACAATAAACTTCTTATAATTACAAGTTGTTTATGTGGTAGAATATCCATTATCTCCAGAATTATATTCATGATTTAGATGTCATATATATCTTATATATCCAGTATATACATTCATTTATAATATTACGTAACATTTAGAGGTAATAAATGAAATGCACCGTTCATGGAGACGGTAAGCCGTACGTACGCATGAACGCTACTTTCATTTCAATTTCATATTTAATGGAACGAAATCAAAATGATATAAATGTATAATATAATTCCAGTATAATATAGTGTATAATACCATTTACTCCATCCTTTATACATCCCACATATGGCATTAACGATTCAAATCACTTTGAGGGGGCGGTAGTCCGCACTTCCTAAAATGAAATTATCGCGTTTTACCCATAATGGAAATCATAAAGTATTCCATAAATGAGAAATACAGAAGAATAGGTAAAACATAAACATATTATATATCATATATAAAAATAGTGACATCTTAATGGCCACCTTTTAAGGTGTTATATGAGTGTTGAACAATCATCGTTTCGTGAGGCAGAAATTCGCCATCCACAGAAACCGTATGTTCTTTAACCATTAGATATAGGTGTGTGTAAGTGTAGCTCGAATCCTTCTTATAAAAACATCCTAGTATATTGAGGATACTGGTGTTGTTACAAAAGAATTGAATAAAAAGAGTTTAGGGGGTTGGAGAAGAAAAATAAACCAAAACAACATTAGAGAAGACATTACCTCAAAATCGGGTAACTCTTTTTGATTTGAGCCAAAGCCTTCCTTGGGAAGCGTTATGACCAAAGTGAGGCTTCTAGGAGTAAGAGGGGGAAGTTGGGAGAGTATTTGGGCAGAGGTTGGCCGAGCCAAATGGCTTGAAGGTGTGAATAAGGTGGGAGTGGTGGGGGCCTTTTATAAGTGGAGAGGAGGGGCACTTTTGGAAAGATTGAAATGTTACATTATTTCACAATGCTTTTCGGATTCTAAAGGTCCCAAAATTATATAATTCGAGTCTAAGGTGATAAGGGTTCGAAATCTCATCATCCAATAGGCTTTGGACAAGTTTAAGCCTTGTATTTTTCATTATCTTCTCATTTTATTTAAATCGTTAAATAATGAGGTCATCGCCACATCATAATGATGTCATATATAATTTAATTTATTTAATGTCTAAAAATTATAAAAATAATACTATGATGTAGTAAATCGTTTTAGCTTTCTAATGAATATTTATAATCAAAATTTGGACTTGTGTAACCCCACGTAAAAATTGTTTTAATAAAACATTTTATGTTTGTGTCATTTTTTACTTTAACATTAAATAAAAGGGATTTATGTCATTTTCTAACTAAAGTGGCTCCATGGGGTCCCCAAGTTGACCCATGGGTTGTCTTGGTCGGCCATGACTCATCCAATAGGAGTAGGACAAGTGTCATGCTCATCTCATATTATTATAACATTATTTGTACCTTAAACTACACTAATTACCTCTAATCGCGATTAAGAACTTAAAAGTTACTATTCACCAAAAAATTATTTTAATCTCATTGAACCAAATTTTACTTCTTAATGACAACCATGTATGTCGGATTTTTGAAAATAAAATCACAGAAGTGGTAATATTTCATTTAAACGAAAAATCAGTTATTTAACTACCACTTAGTGGTTTCACTATTCATCAAAAATTGAAGTTTTTTAGAACAATGCCAAAATTTCACCCTAAGATATAATTGATATTCCGAATTCAAAAATGATGTCTATTTTACAAAATTCCAATCATATAAGTTGCATTAATTAATTTTATAATTAATTCTCGTCGTCACAACAAATAGCGTGTTTTTAAGAAACAATTTATATCAAAAGATTGGCAATTGTTTATGTCCAATTTCAATGTTAAATTAATTCTAATGACCACCATTGGATAAAATGGTAAAAATATATTCTAATTATACTTTAAAACCACTCAATAATATAACTTAACTATAAATTATTTTGATTAAAAAAGTTGTTTTAATTATTTTTCACTATTCATAAAAATTTGGAAGTTCTCAGAAAATTACAAAAAATTCAACATAGGCTAATTTCAATATTAGGAATACAAAAATGAAGTCCATTTTGAAATATAAAATTTCTATAATTTTAAAAAGTCGTTATTACTATTCATAACGGCTACTATGATTAGTCGCGGTGTTTTAGAACTTGAAGTTGCGTACAATGCAAGCTATTGCATTATTAAATGAGAAGCGTATCATGGAAGCTCGGGGTGTTACATTCTCCCCTCCTTCAATAAATTGCGTCCTCGCAATTTGAAATTTTTCTTTGAAAATAAAAGGGTGAAAATAGAAAATACCTTTTGTGAAAAACCCACATCGGAAATAAGGTTAATAAAATTTAGCCTTAATAAGAGGGAAATGGAAATAAGAAAGTCACCACCAAATTATGATCTCGATAAGGAGAACATTGGTGGCAATTAGAGACATATAATTGGAGGAAAAACATAAATATTTGTAGGGAGTGATTGAGGTCATCAATCACAATCAACTGTCAAATTGAGGGCCTCAAAGCCTTCAATCTATGTTGATTTAAAATATCATCAGTTCAACAAGACATAAGGTATTAGGGTAACACATTTTTTGTTTTAATATCCCTTTACTAAAGTTTAAGAATTAATTTATTCATTGAATAACAGATAGGTATATATAAATTTATTCTTGACAATTAGAGTTTCAACCTTCAACTCACCTTTCACTCAAAAAGATAACAGAACCCAAAAATATTATACTTATCCTAATTGTATAAGGTTCCAAATGTTAACACATACCATTTAGATTAGTAAAATTATTTTTTAATAACCAGGGACTTCCTGTAGGCTAGTGGTAGGAAATAAAGGCCTGTCGCACTATGATTGTGGGTTCGATTCCTGCAGCTTTGTCCGACGCGACGGGTTATGCCCCACCCTGCAGGTTGTCCTTTTTCCTAAAACTATAGTATTATAATATTCCAAAAATAATCTTCAGAAATGCTTTAACCTTAAACAATACTATCCATGGTTCAAATTAATCCATTCCAACCTTAAGAGTTATCCAAAATACCTCCGTCCAGACTTTCTCTAAAGGGTCGTTAAATTTCAAAATCAATTGTAACCTCAGATTCCCCAAACAAAGAAAAGTTTCTCTTATTGTCACATACTAAAAATATGATTACCTTAATCATATTAAAACCTTACTGAAATCAACAAGTACTGCAGTACAATCCTTATATATATATCACATTATTCTAATAACCAGAATATAATCCATGAGTCCAAAAGCACCAATACATTAATTATTCCGCTTCAACTGTAGTCACAGCATAAGATTGGCCTTGATCCCTTGGCCTCTTCTGAGGTAAGTTTCCCTGACGCTTAGGACATTCATTTGCATAATGACCCATTTCTCTACAATTGTAGAATTCAACCTTGATAGCCTCTTTCTTTCCCTTGCAATCACGAGCCTGGTGACCCTTTTCTCCACATTTATAACAAACTCCCATTCCTTTTAGGCAAGTACCAGGGTGATTCTTCCCACAATTATCACACAATGGAAAATCCTTCTTTCCCCTTTTCCCTTTATCTGTCTCTTGTTCCACCGTTCTCTACTTCTCTTGCTTTACTTTGTTGTCATAAGACTTAGAGAATTCCTTTTCTGTCTTGATAGCACACGAGACAATATCTTCGTATGATGAGAAGGATTGTGATACTAAAGCTCGATGGAGAAATGGTTTTAACCCATCAAAGAAACGATCAATCTTACTCCTTGGGTTACGTATATAATCGGCAGCATGCCTCGCTAACCTTGTAAAGTTAGCCTCATACTTTGCGACATTCTCATCCTCCTTCTGCCTCAAACTCAGAAATTGCCTTTCCATATCTGCTCGATGGTCACGAGGAAAATATTTTTCTAAGAAAAGCTCTTTGAACTCCCTCCATTCCATATTCGATACGTCATCATCTTCCTTTGTGTTTTGAATCAGCGACCACCACTGATCGGCATCTCCAGTGAGGCGGTAAACTGCCATGACAACCTTCTCCCTTTCACTACTCCCCAAGGCATGGAATATTTTCTCTAAGGAATTTATCCATTGCTCAGCTACTGTAGGATTTGTACTCCCATTGAAGGTTGGTGGTTGTTGCCTCATGAAACGGTCTAGCATTGATCCTCCACGTTGCAGATCAGGGTGCTCCATACGAGTAAGGTTATTATTCATAACCTGAGTGAGTTGTCCCAGTATGGTAATAAGTTGATCAGCACCTGTTGTATCTCCAGATCCACAATAATTATCTTGAGCAGGAGGGCAATCCCTACACGGAGTGCGTGCATTGATACGGTTTCCATTCCTTCCACTAGGCGCCATTTCTAAATAATGGCATAAACTAGATTAGTTCATGAATCAAAATACATAATTCTATACTTGTAAAACACTTAACATAAATTGAACTAATTATGGATATAATCCATAATTATAAAAATGTTTTCTTTGAGGAAGTATATACTCGTAACCCTTCATAGTGGTTTGTAAATAAAATGAGAATTATCCTAAGCATATCCCCCGGGAGTGTCGTAATCAAGAGTGCAGCAAGGCCCGTTGTCGTGCACCAGTTCCCGTTCGAGTCTAGCTCAAGCGGTGTTTTCGGGTTTTACCCCTAGGTACATCTGTGCCAGAGCCGCCTCTACCTGCTCGTATCCAGACAGGGATGTATTGCTCAGAAAACTCACAAAATCTCTACAATACCATAATTCTAGGAAGTTCTTCTATACGAATCCTCAAAGTCTATCTTCGGGATATGTGCTCTAATCAGAGTTTATCTAAATCTAGCTTCCAAGGTTAGTACTAAACTGCCTTTGATACCAACTGTAACGCCCCGACCCCAGTTACCCAGAGTCGGTGCATTACTTCGTAACATTGGCATGATCACAAAAGATCAAGTCTCGAAAGACCGATTAGTTTAGTAGCCTTGAAAACACTTGATACATTCGTAAACGTTACATTACATCATAAAGTGAAAAACTACAATAAAAAAAGTCTCCATAGTCCACCCTCATATCCTCTTCTGACAATCCCTGCAGGTCATTCATAAAATACTTCTTCATATCCTGGAAAATATTAAAACATTGAAAGGGGTGAGCTCAGATGCTCAGTAAGGATAACAATAATGCGGAAGCTTTCATAAATAATCATTAACAATTAAGGCAATGTATAAATAAAACAGAAGCCTTTTAAACATGAACTTCAACATAATATGGAAAATGTAAAATGAGATAATTCCATTCACTTCTTCACATGGATATTCTACTGGTCGAATAATCACATGCAATAACAATAACCACTTTCATAATGAGGGAATGTATAATGCCAGACTCTCTGAAACACTTTGTCAAGGCCTCGGCCAAGACGTCTAAAATGATTAAGGCCTCGGCCAAAACCATAAATCAAATTGGGAAAGGGCCTCGGCCAATTCCACGTCTAGTTGTCTCATGAGACCTACCGATGCATCGAGGAGCTATAGCGGGCTCCACCCGTCACTTATTAAGTCCAATACATTCCTCATATGAATAGGTTTAAACATATCATAAACCAGAACATAATCATATCACATAAAACATGCATAAAGGAAACATAACATTTCCACATTTCAATCACAAGATATCAATACAACAAATTTATATAATAAAAACGCTTTCAAAACCATTTTCAATACCAAAATAAAATAAAGTTAAAACTTTGTATTTATTTTTCATTTAAAAAAATGATGGCTTGTAGAGGAAGCCGAAACTCAAATAATGGTCACGGCGGCGGAGAAGTCGTTGTCGCCGCATAAGTACGGAAAGAAAAACATTCCCTTTTTGTAGTTTAGTAAAACACTTCATATAAAAATATTCCTTTTGAATAAACGTAAAAGTCAAAGGGGTTTATACACCGTATAAAAGAAAGTTGTGTATAAAACCAAATATGCCTCAATGAATGGAGATTGAGACGAAGTCCCTTAAAAAGATCATTTTTAAATAAAATATATCTATTATGTGTATTCACTATATGTACACATAAAGAAAGTATAAATACAATATACAACATAATAATATCATGACATAATTTGAAAGTAGGAGATTAACCCAAAGAATGGAAGTTGGGTTAAGAAGTTCCCTTACCTCGTGTCTGACTTGACCCAACCGTTCTTTAACCTCCTGAATAATAAACTAGAGTTAATATATACCTTATTAAGAACTATTTTCAATTTCATTATCCTTATTATATCACTTATTACAATGATATGTACATTATGTAATTATTTAAGTTAATAACGGTCATTTTGTCGATCTTTGGTACTTGAGTCAACAATAAACTTCTTATAATTACAAGTTGTTTATGTGGTAGAATATTCATTATCTCCAGAATTATATTCATGATTTAGATGTCATATATATCTTATATATCCAGTATATACATTCATTTATAATATTACATAACATTTAGAGGTAAGAAATGAAATGCACCGTTCATGGAGACGGTAAGCCGTACGTACGCATGAACGCTACTTTCATTTAAATTTCATATTTAATGGAATGAAATAAAAATGATATAAATGTATAATATAATTCCAGTATAATATAGTGTATAATTCCATTTACTCCATCCTTTATACATACCACATATGGCATTAACGATTCAAATCACTTTGAGGGGGCGGTAGTCCGCACTTCCTAAAATGAAATTATCGCATTTTACCCATAATGGAAATCATAGAGTATGCCATAAATGAGAAATAAAGAAGAATAAGTAAAACATAAACATATTATATATCATATATAAAAATAGTGACATCTTAATGGCCACCTTTGAAGGTGTTATATGAGTGTTGAACAATCATCGTTTCGTGAGGCAGAAATTCGCCATCCACAGAAACCGTATGTTCTTTAACCATTAGATGTAGGTGTGTGTAAGTGTAGATCGAATCCTTCTTATAACAACATCCTAGTATATTGAGGATACTGGTGTTGTTACAAAAGAGTTGAATAAAAAGAGTTTAGGGGGTTGGAGAAGAAAAATAAACCAAAACAACATTAGAGAAGATATTACCTCAAAATCCGGTAACTCTTTTTGATTTGAGACAAAGCCTTCCTTGGGAAGAGTTATTCCCAAAGTGAGGCTTCTAGTAGTAATAGGGGGAAGTTGGGAGAGTATTTGGGAAGATTTTGGCCGAGCCAAATGGCTTGAAGTTGTGAATAAGGTGGGAGTGGTGGGGGCCTTTTATAAGTGGAGAGGAGGGGCACTTTTAGAAAGATTGAAATGTTACATTATTTCACAATGCTTTTCGGATTCTAAAGGTCCCACACTTATATAATTCGAGGCTAAGGTGATAAGGTTTCGAAATACCATCATCCAATAGGCTTTGGACACGTGTAAGCCTTGTATTTTTCATTATCTTCTCATTTTATTTAAATCGTTAAATAATGAGGTCATCGCCACATCATAATGATGTCATAAATAATTTAATTTATTTAATGTCTAAAAATTATAAAAAAATACTATGATGTAGGAAATCTTTTTATCTTTCTAATGCATATTTATAATCAAAATTTGGACTTGTGTAACCCCACGTAAAAATTGTTTTAATAAAACATTTTATGTTTGTGTCATTTTTTACTTTAACATTAAATAAAAGGTATTTATGTCATTTTCTAACTAAAGTGGCTCCATGGGTTCCCCAAGTTGACCCATGGGTTGTCTTGGTGGGCCATGACTCATCCAATAGGATTAGGACAAGTTTCATGCTCATCTCATATTATTATAACATTATTTGTACCTTAAACTACACTAATTACCTCTAATCGCGATTAAGAACTTAAAAGTTACTATTCACCAAAAAAGTATTTTAATCTCATTGAACCACATTTTACTTCTTAATGACAACCATGTATGTCGGATTTTTGAAAATCAAATCACAGAAGTGGTAATATTTCATTTAAACGAAAAATCAGTTATTTAACTACCACTTAGTGGTTTCACTATTCATCAAAAATTGAAGTTTTTCAGAACAATGCCAAAATTTCACCCTAAGCTATAATTGATATTCCGAATTCAAAAATGATGTCTATTTTACAAAATTACAATAATATAAGTTGTATTAATTAATTTTATAATTAATTCCCGCTGTCACAACAAATAGCGTGTTTTTAAGAAACAATTTATATCAAAAGATTGGCAATTGTTTATGTCCAATTTCAAGGTTAAATTAATTCTAATGACCACCATTGGATAAAATGGTAAAAATATATTCTAATTATACTTTAAAACCACTCAATAATATAACTTATCACTATAAATTATTTTGATTAAAAAAGTTGTTTTAATTATTTTTCACTATTCATAAAAATTTGGAAGTTCTCAGAAAATTACAAAAAATTCAACATAGGCTAATTTCAATATTAGGAATACAAAAATGAAGTCCATTTTGAAATATAAAATTTCTATAATTTTAAAAAGTCGTTATTACTATTCATAACGGCTACTATGATTAGTCGCGGTGTTTTAGAACTTGAAGTTGCGTACAATGCAAGCTATTGCATTATTAAATGAGAAGCGTTTCATGGAAGCTCGGGGTGTTACAATGAATTTTAGTTTCCTGCACCCTATCGGGGAACCATTGGAAGATTCCATAGGATCTAAGGGTACATGGGATGTCTTAGTCATGGTTGGATCCATAATTCTATCCATGTCCCTTATCGAGCTACAAAGGATGCATTAACTCTTTGAAGATCCATTTAGTGAGTCCAATAAGAGTAGGGAAATCCCCCTGCATATGCTAATGTGGTTACAACCCAAACATTCTAGTGTATCCACCAAAATATGTACAAATGTCTGACCACTCTCAATAGGTAGGTAGACATATTCATCCTAACCCACCCAAGACAAGAGAAACCTCAACTCCTATTTCGAGGATTGATCCATAGATATATAACACTGTAGATCATAAAGTAGTTATTCATGAACTTCCATAATATGAGAATCACATTCCATTAGGATTGATGTATGAAATTGTAAATTAATTATCCTTACTGCTGGCCAAATTTTCAATATTGGATGCCCTAAAATTATCACAAGATCTCAGGGAAGGACTCATAGAGGCTTCTTTATTCCATCATGAGTTTGAAGATGATGTTTATACTATTAAGGTTTATTAGACAGATACTGATCCTATATAATATCACAAAATTTCATGATTTATGGATCAATATAATAATATTGTTATAGAGGGACACATCAGACCCTTTTACATGTATAGTGGGAGAAATGTAATTGATATTTGATGGGTTGTCATTTAAAATTTCTCTGGAGTTAATTTCATTCTTTAACAAAAAGGTTTCCAGCTAGGCTATAGTGAGGATAACATATCACCCTCCTCTCTATGCCTACATAGCTACAAAAAATGGAAAAAAATCACTAGACCAAACAAACTCGAGACTTAGTTTAGGAAACTCATATCTAACTCATAATTTCATCTTTTTTGGTAGCATACAAACTTCTATGTTATTCTTAGAACAATTTATAGGAAACAACACATGGCCATACCCTCATCATACCATCAATTCAAAAAATACAACATTAATAAAAAAATGAGGATGTTGTACACTAATAAGTCCCTTCTCAAAACATATGAGTCACATTATATTGATATCAGGTTATATCATATGGAGGAGAAATAACCCATGGTTGATGGGGTCTCATGGGTTAATGACCCAAACAATTTATAAATGACTCTATCCAATAACATTAAATAGCTTGGAAAATAGTACGTGTGTTCCATAAATTAGGTTGTGAACATGATACCAAATTCAGATGCATATTGGAAAACCAACATCATATCATTCATGAAAACTCATCCCATCTATGATGAAATTTCCATGGACTCTCTAGATAGTATTAAAAACTAATATGAAAATTTCTTCATTTTTTATCCTTATATTTGATAAATTTCATCCTAAAAAACTAAGTTTGAAGTGGTTTCCATTACAATAACAAAGAATGAAGATAGTCCTTCTTCATTCCTTACTCCATCTCCTCTTGAGTTTCAAAATGTTCCTACCTCATCAGTTGTGTCTGATTAAGCCACTTTATCTTTGAAATGTCAAAACATAAACCACTATCCTGAATCTTTAGAGCTTATCCCATTACATTCCCCCATATAGAATAGATGGATTGAAACAATATGAATAATAAGAGGAGGAAGACATCTTGGATTCACCTTCATCATTTTAGTAGGGTGTATCTACCACCATTGATGAACATAGAGAGATAAATTTGGGTATGGAGGAGGACCCATGAACCCATTGTTTCTATGAATCCTTGTATTTTTTAAAATAAAGTGGTATAAAAATCATTTTTAATGTATAATTTGGATGTTCCTGCAAGGAAATACTAGGAAATTATCATCCTTATTCCTGAGGTGGTCGCCCATCAACTAGTCCAACCATAGTATCACTAGTGCAATAAGAAGGCACCCAGAAGGAAACATCCAACACATGCTTGGAAAATAGCTATATAATTTGATTCTTATATTAGGTCAAACATCATTTGGGAGGTTCAATATATAAAATGTCTGGAAAATATTTTCCATGGTAATAAGAAGAAAGGGTAAATTAGAGTCTGCATAAATTTTATAGATGTTAACTGGAACATTCTGAATAGCGTTTTACTAGTCCCAATCATAGAGTTAAAAATTTATTCCAAAGATGGATACAAAGAACTATCCTTCATGGAAAAATATTGGATTATAATCAATCTTGAATGGCCAAATAAGATGAAGATCCCACTAATTTGAGGGCCCCTTATGGAGTATTTTTATATTGGGTAATTCACTTTATCTTGAAGAATGCTGGTGTTACTTACCATTGTTCCATGTATCTCCTCTTCAAACCCGTCATGGGGATACTTTTCATATTTTGTGTTAATGATCTGGGGGTTAAATATTGATAGTTTTCAAACTGTATGGATTATCCTAAAACCATATTAAATAAGATACAATTGTGTAACATGAAAATTAACCCCTTTAAATGTTATTCCAGTGTTACCTCAGTAAAATTTATCAGCTTAATCATATACCAACACGACATCGAATTCTACCCTGAGAAGAAAATATCTATTCTTAGAAAGCAAATTTCATGAAACCAAAATGGTTTGAGATGAATTCAAGTAAACATTTCATACATTCAACACTATATTGACAACCTATTAAGGAAAATTCATACCCTTCATCAGATTGATGAAAAATGGGTTACATATCAGTGGACTGATGATTGTCAAGATGAATTTGATGGTCTAAAAAAATATCTCTTGTGACCACCATTTATGAATCCTATTATTGAAGAAAGAAAAATAATTTTGTATTTGACAACCCTAGAGTTGTCAATGGGTTCTTTCCTCGCACACAATATTTATACTTTAAAAAAACTTTATTTCCACAAAAAACCATCCTTGATGTCGAGACATGTTATTCTGATGTCATGAAAAGTTTTCCGGCGCTAAAATTTTCTTTCTAGAAAGTGATCCATTACCTACCACATCAAAATGTTTATTTGGACACTCAGATCAACCCAATAAAATATATTCTCAGCCATCCGATGTTGACCATGAATCTGTCATGGTGGGTAGTGATCCTATAATAGTTTCATATTAAGTTTTTTCATTAGAGAGTGATGAATGGTAAGGCATTGGAAAAATTCCTTGAAGATAACTTATTGAATGAAATTACAACAGTAAATACTAAACTACCAGAGGAACATATAATCTCTATTATAGAGGACCCATATGTGTGGGAGATTTATTTTAATGACACATCCAAAAGCCCATCATGGAATATGATGGAACACCCCAAGATCAACCAAGTTGGCTTGGGAGTTGTATTTATTTCCCCAAAAAAGGTAGTCCCACAACAATACATTTTTTATTAGAAGGGTTCATGAATAGTGAAGCAGAATATGAGGCTATCTTTTTAGGGATAGAGTTGGAACTTTAGGTACCTCTAAATCACATTATGATAAAGGTGAATATTGAATTAGTCATCCAGTAGGTAGATGTTGATTATGCTATTAGAAAAGAGGAGCTTATCCCCTCTACTTGATTATGTCTGATGATTTGTGGTAGAGTTACCCCTAAATCCAAAAATGGTTCACATACCATAGTCACAAAATTCCAAAGAATATTCCCTATAAATTTTAGTTGTGACTCTAGAAGATTAAGATCAGGATGAAACCCTCATAAAAAATGCACAACACTAAATTTTATCACCTTTTTTTCAAGACAACATGGAAGATGCCAAGAAAGTTAGTCCCATTCCCGAAACATATCATACGACAACTGGGTGGATGATTGCCCTTATACACTACCTTCAATATAGGGTACTCCAATTGGACAGAGTTGAGAATGTTTGAATCTGATGACAATGAATTAAATTTCTTCTATATGACAGCACAAGTCTCAAAGGGTACTCTATAAGTGGGGTCTTGATGGGTTTCTAATCCGGGGAATTGATAGATAAGAGACCACCATTTTCCTAAATGAAGTGCACACCAGATCCTATGGTTTCCACTAGTTAGGGTTCATGCTCTCTCAAAGAATCTAGAGTCATAGGTACTACTTCCCAACTATGATACAATATTTCACAAAATTTAACAAACTGTTCTATTCCATCCATGTAAATGCCAAAATTATTCATCACCCCAGAGAGTTGTTTTATACTTCCAAATACTCCAATCCATTTTCTATACTGGGAATGGGCACCATAAGACCCTATCCTCCTACCACAGAAAAAAAAATTCATGTATTTTTTCATTATAGTTGACTTATTATCCATGTGGGCCAAAGTTGTACCTCTTAATGAATCCAGGGAAAGGAATATTATCATAATCTTGAAAAGAAATTATCACTACCATATTTGGTATCCCTCAAACCATACTAATGTAAAATTACACCAATTTCTTTTTTGCTGATATAGAGATGCTATATCATGAATATACTATCAAATACAACTATTCATACCATAATTAAACAGAATAAAATCGACAGATAGAGGCCTTAAACAAGGCCCTATCGAATATAATCTAAATAATGGTTGATAAGGAAAATAATTATTGACCAGATAATAACATGCAACCTTTTGGGGTTACCAAACCATAACCTGTACAACCAAATAGGTGAACCCATACTCATTAGTATATGTGATATAAGTAGTATTCCCATCAAAGTTCAATTTCCCTCACTCCACATTTCTAGCTATAATCAAAATTCCAAATATAAGAAATCCTAAAAATGGATGAATTAATTTGAGTGACTCATCAAGATGAGATCTCAAAACATACATCATTTTTATGTCCACCAAAATCTGATCACACTATCCTTTAATTAAAAGGTTCGCCTACTTTCATTCCTTGAGGGAGAAATGGTGTTGGTTCTCAGGACTCTGATGTTACCCTTGAAGAAACCTCTAAAGTTGAAACCAAATTGGGGGTGACCTTATTCCCTACACAATTTATACTCTAATAGATCTTATTCTTTGATCTCGATGGATGGACAACTTACTATAATCCCCACCAATAAGATGTTCCTAAATAAATATTTCATGTAATCACCTAACCAATTATATTACTATATGACCTTATACTACATGGTTCCATTAATCTAAACTACACAACATTAAATTGTGTAGTCAGTCATTATCACGTGACGTTAAAAAGCATGAACTATCATCCGTGTCGCAAGATGATAAATGAAGTTGCCTAAATTTCTTCATTGTATGACATTAAACGATATAATATCTTCATTTGGACCCCGCGATGTTAAAATGAATGTGACATTTCCTTTCCATATGAAGTTAACCTACATGGTAAACATCCTTATCAAATGGTGTTAAACTGGTGTGGTACGCTATATATTGAACATAGGATACCACTTAACAAAAATTCATGACATTTCAATATCCTCAATAGAGTAGACACTGCCCCCGATATCAGCCGACTACTATGTGGAACATCAAAACTTCATGTGGATGTATTCATTTCCACACATGATTTATATAAATGCCCATCTCTTTTATCCTGGCCCAACTGCAACACAACACAAAAACTTCTCCCTCCATGCATATGGTTCAAACATATATAGGGATCCTTTGAGAACTAGGTATGGTGTGACTCCCATATTCATGGGATACATTGTAACACATGTGTCCTTTATCATGGGTCCACCCACATCATCAACGCATCATGAATCCCATTCAATTAAAAATATTGACATTTTCCATTGTGAAAAATTTTATGTAAATTATTGAGACAAAGGGTCCCTTGGGACCTTATTCTGCAAAAGTTCGTCACTTATTATCCACAAAAAGCATTTTCTCCACATCATGGTCAAGGAACCACAGAGATAAATTACATTATTACTCAGTGGAAAACCCCAATATTACTAATGTAACCAATTATCATAGAATTAAATAATAACATCTTTATCACATGAATATGAATATTTGAAATACCGTTTTCTATAAATAGTGTATTCCTCACATTATTTTTGGGATGCCTCAACATAATTTCCATACAGAACACCCTAATTCCCCACATTAATCTTCAACCACGACATCTTTCAAGACAAACAATTACTTGATTCATTACTACAAAATACATGTAGTGATTAAAAGACAATTTATCCTTGAATATTTACAACCTAAAAATAGATAAAATTATTTCTCTAAAAATGAGCCGGATCTATGTAGGGAACTTTTCACTCCATGTCTAATATCGATCTGAATGATTCTTTAATACTTAAACATATTACTTCCACTTATCATTCTATTTTTTCCATAAAATTTTGGACCTCCACAATCTTTCTTTGTTCATCATAAAAATATGGTCAGTGTCATGTAGAAGCAATTGTTTCACTATAAATGACATGCCTTTATTGGGATTGCATAAATCGGCCAACAAAAGGCTTATCAACTTGGGGAAGAATCATCCACAAGAGAGAGATATTCTATCTATTTAATCCCAAATTCCATTTTTACCCCATGTCATTTCTCCTAATATGAGAACTCCCATAATCATAGTTTACATTTTCTCTATTCATATCTGAGGCATGTTAGGGCATATTGGGCTGATGAGCCTTTTATTACTCATTATTTCCAAGACATATGCTCCAATTTTTATGACCTATAACCACAATACCACATGTCATTCTAGTCTTATATTGTAAAAATTAACTACAATGTCTTTAGAACATCACATAAAAATGTAGTCTTACCCAGTTTACAAATCACATGATCCACTGATAAGCTAGATCAGGAACCCCCATATGATAAACGTAAGATGCCAATTATATGGGAATTCCGTGAAAGTCTAAATAGCATTTATGGATCTTTGTGGCTACATTTTCATGGTGAGTAACCTATTTCCTTATAATATGTTGTTAAACTGGATGGTTGATGTCCTTATCCCATGACATTTAACAACACAATTTCCAAGAACTATATCTGGATTGATTCTTAATATCACATGATACTCAATGATTCTGGAATCTTCAATTATGGGTCCATACACAACATAAAAATGTATCTCTTCCCTTTGTATGGGTCCAAAATGAACATAGAACACTCACACAAGAACTATGTATGGATCTACTCCCATTTTAATGAGATAAATTATGACACATCGATCATATATCTTGGTCCAATATTAATTTAATAATTCTCCCACTAATATATACAAACAAAATCTGCATAGGAGGTCCCAATATGAGATTTCACCCTACTTGAGAGATCATATTCAACAAAAATATCCCCTCTCCATGGAAATATTTAGATAAATGTGTGAATATTCTATCACAAAACTATGTGTGGCATGATTCTCAGTCCAGTGGGATATGTATTAACATCCAGTCCCCATATACCAGGCCCAACCATGAAAAAAACAAAAAAACTCCCCCTTTCTTGCATATGGCTCAGACCTACATGAAGAAAATATTCCTACCTACTCTTGATTGAATTTTATATAAAATATTTGTTCCATATTTGGTAACATTCCTTACATAGACAAAAATCTATGTTGAAGGACGTCTAAATCTACATAATTTTCTTTAGGCCATCCAAATGTGAATTTCAGTGTCTTAAAGGAACATTTATTTGATAATGAAGGATACCACCCAGTTGGATATGCATAAAAATCACATAGGAAGACTTATCAACCAAAGTAAAATTTATTCTCAAGGGAGACATCCACCATCTCCATATTCTCTAATGAAAATTTCATCTCATTTCACTCCTCAGATTCTGAATCCATCATTTGTTCGGCATACAAATTTTCCCCTTCATTCCCAGTGATGTAGGATCATTCTCTTTGAAATCATCAAGTAATGGAAATATACTAAGTAGTGGGTCAAACAAAAATTACGTCAAATCATATTCCTCTAATATCTATATCGTAAGACATTAAAATACAAGGTCCATGTCCAACTTAAATGACATTAAACTGCATTATGAGTCAACACTTCATTACACAATCAAAATTAATGTAGTAATAGTTTCCCCATTCACGGTCTATTCCAATACAGTTGTATGTTTCATTATCCAACATGTTCCACTGATTATCCACCTTTTATGGTTATACGAAATCAGGATCATCAAAAACAATTTTGCTATCTGTAATAGTATATCTGTTTCTTTAGAAAACCATTGTTAGACTATATATTAATATACTTTAGTTGGATTTTCGTAAGTATATAAAAAAGGTCCACCGACTAGAGGAAAATCAGTCCCCATGAGAGACTACTTCTTTCTTCATTAGCCCGGTCAACATCATGCTATAAATTTCCTTTCAAACATTATTTATGCTTACTCTTCACATACTTTCCCTATATCATGATTTTGATCAAGAAATCAAAAAATCATTACTCAAAAATTCAACTTCATATTTCTGAAGAGTATTGGGACATTCTTTGATTAAAATCCTTGTTTAATAAATCATTCCATAACGCATGGTCAAGGTTGTCTGATGTAAAAAACTAGTGGGATTAGTCTTACATGCAAGAGTTTAATCATAGTACATTAAGAGACATAATAATTACAGGGTTGAAACCACATAAAGGGAACCCAATATCAAATTAGTATCCCAACTCGCTAGGCTTATGAATTTCATGGTTTTTGAATTAATTGTGCAATGAAAATATTATAGGCACATAACTTTTTAGGTCAAAAACCACAAAAGGTGGCCTAAGAAAAAGTTTATTCATGCTAATTATTTCAATTCCATAGTGTACTTGAGAAAACCCTAGGGTAGTAACAGAAAAGATGAAATTTTTTTAGAGTTCATCGTATAACCCTAGAAACTATCAAGAGTATACTGATTAGGTCCCAAGGCTTAGTAATAAAATTTGAGTATTACTTGATATTTTATCTAAATAATTCAAATCAAGTATTACTATTACAATTGAAAAGGAATTATGGAGCGATGAGACATATTATTAAGAATAATAAAATTTCCATTCATTGGTGATCTTGTGGAGGAACATCCACTTCATGGAGTCTCTCCAATATGTTACTGTGTAATGAAAAATAATGATTACATTTAAACTTTACCTACACAATTTAGCAGACCATCTATCATCGAACATGAGCTGTCAAATGAACCCTATAGGTTAGTTCCCTTCCCAGCTTTAGTTTTAGATAATGAATACATTATTTTAATAATTATCCTTGGCTCTTAACCTTCATATTTGATAGATTCAAGTCCAACACATGTTGATGAATGTTGTGACAATATCTTAGTTAATAAATACTCTTATTATCACATTTCTATAGTATGTGAAACCATCTGACCATAAAATTGGTATTATTCCTTTGCTAAGCGAGTCATCCTAGTATAAGTATCATTTAAATTTCCCACATGAATATTTGAAATATTAAACTAGATGATATCACATTCACATGTAGCTAACATTTCTCAATAAATGATAACATGATATGTAAGGACAAGTTAGTGGTGGCAATCAAACCTTCTTGAACTCAGTCCAAGGTAAATGTGATGAAGAATATGCATCTTCTCAGCAATATTAACCAAATGAGTATATGTTATGATATTATAAATTTGGTTCAACACCCTTTTCTGCAGGACCTAATATTAAATGGAAGCAATGGGGTCTTGATCTTGGTTACCCACTAACATAGGTAGATAATATGGAATATTATTATCTCTATAAGGATTCACCATAATATTCATTTAAAATGTGGGAATGATGTCCATATATGACTTCAGTTAAATCACAGATACTAATCAGAATATTTTGGAATCTATTAGTGTAATTCTAAATATTATCCCAACTAGACTAGCCTCAGAAGGGATTCCAATGGTTCCATTACGGACAATGGGGTTTTCACCACTCACTACCAAATTAGAACATGAGGACGAAACTGCCTCTAAATGCTTATAATGTTTGGATAAATTTATTCCTCCCACCGAATTTGGTATATGTAGCGTGACGGGAAAATGACCAGAAGAGGATACTAGTTTATTCCCCTTTTAGAATGGATTCCTTAGTTCCCCATTGTGATAGTATTACACCCATGTTGTGGCACAATCCCATGAAATGTTAGTTAGATCATTAATGAGAGTTAAATATATTTCCATTCTAGAGTCCTCACACATCATTTTCTGCCACATTTGATAGTGGATGAATGGGAGTAATTCTTTTCTAATGTCATTATGGGTTAATGATCCAACCTACTACATGAATCGATTTTTTTCTATATAAAATGGATCATAAGGTTTTGAAATGGTTATCCCATCTACCCGAGCAGTAAAAATCTCATCTTGTTACAAGATGATGTAGGAGCATTATTCTAGATAATCTCTTTGATTATATACCACCACAAGTGATGATGCTTGATATTGAACCAATGTATAGAGAGAGATATTGTTTAAATACTCTACAACATTATCAGTGGCCTGATATTTCGGATGAATGATAGTAATACTAAGCAGTGCATGGTGGATAGTGTAATGAGGTACTGTTGTGGTATACTACAATTCAAATCATTATAAGTGTTCTGTTTCTCAACCATACAAAAATTAAAATGGTCCCCAAAGGTTGGTTGAGATCTTTCTTCCTATATATATCCCAAAAAACTCGTAAATGTGATCAATTCTGGATATAATGATATTGAAGTTTCCCCTTTTCCAACGTGGATTCTGTTATTATGGTACATATTCGACACTAGTATAGGAATCAAAAGATTGTTATGGTCATCCACTCAAGCACATGTATAAAAAATCTTGAATCCCATATTGCAGGTATATGTCCGGTGAGATCTGGTAATTTCATGCAGTATGTTGACCTTTCTCAAATTATCCCCGTATAAACCTAGAGTACCTCATTATTGTAGATTTGGGTGATTCCTAGTGCATCAAACCTTCATCCAGAGACTACTCGATTGAAAAAATAGATTTATTCTATCCTATAATGGAATTAGTGAATGGGTGTGAGAGGGATACACCAATGATTTCTCATATACAAAAAACTCTCTTGGTAAGAAAAAAAACGTGTTCAATATCTTCCTAGGTTTTTGCTGAATGGTGGAAGTCATCATACATATTTATAAGAATTCTAACTCCTCTTAATTGGTAAATATCCCACAATTTGATCAAGACATCACCATGGGGTAAGTGTAAAGTATTGACACTCAAACACCATTGGAAGATCAATTCATGTGACATCTTGATAAGTGAATATATTTTGAACTAAAAAGGCAATTCTTTCTGACATGAGCTAATGGCCCCCAACCAATTGGAAAATTCCAAGAAAGTTTGGCACATATAGAATGCCTAACCCTATATATATATATATGAAAAACTCCCTTCAGATCCAAGATTCAACTTGCATCTCCACCCTCAGTAGGTATTTCCTAATTAGACATTAAAATGGACTAATATTATTGAATGTATGATTGTAAGGATGTTTCAAAATTATATTGGTTACTCTGGGTCCATGAGGAGACATTCATAATGAAAACCTCCTTCTGACTTGGCTCATATATAATGTGTCTCATGAAAGTAATGTTCACTTGGACATGATCTATGGACCCCAGAAACTAATGCATTGGATTATTTTGATCAATGGATGGAATGAGAAAATTTAATTGAAGACTGATGTTTTACCGTGAAAATATGTTGGATAATGGATATTCTATAGACTCTAGAAACAATAAATTCATCAAAACACCATCATGGGTAAATATATGATATTGGATATCATTATCAATATTCTTGGAAATGTATGTACTTATCTTGGTAAAATTAATGATGTTTTAGTATGAAATATGGGTAACAAGATTCACTTCATCCCTATGATAATAACAATACATATGATCAATAAATATGATACTTATTAAAGAACAAAAAATTAAATTAAAACAACATCTCTGTCACGACCCGTCCTCGGGGCCCGTGCCGTGACTACTCCAAGCCCGCCTTCCATAGGCCAGGGGCTGGCGACTAGCACCAAGGCGTAAATCCCAACAAAAGGGAAGGCATTGCCTTTGAAAAGTAAACAAGCACCAAAGAGTAAGAAAGTGGAAAAGTAAACACTAAGTAAAAACTGTACAAGCTGTGCTGAAAGTAAAAGGGGCCGAAAATACAAGCCCAACTGTAAAGTACAACTGAAAGGAAAAAACAGCAACTGAAAGGAAAAGCCGCAGCGTCGAGCCGTCCTCTGGAAGACCCACCTGAAGGGTGGGTACAGATAGCCTCCACTGCTCCTCGGGTCCACCTGACCACTCCGAGTACGTCCCGCCCAGTGGTCCACCTCCAGGTACCGTCCTGCTCCGCAAGCCTCCACCACGCTTCCGCTGCGCTGTCCGTCGTCTGCAACCAACACAACGTAGTGCGGGCATAGACCATGCAGGGGTGAGTATAAGATACTCAGTAGGGACCCCGAGAACCCCGACAGTCTCCCGAAATCCACAAAGGATAAGCCACAAAGGAAAGATACAATCACGAAGTAACATCTGGCACGGCTTAGGTATATGCCCATACATATACCTAAGTCACCAATTCCCGTTCGGCTCCAACGTCCGAACCCAAGCACAACCCAGTCCACACAGGAAAGCAAACGTATACCCACACAGGATAGCTCAACACAATCCACAAAGGAGAGTAAACAGTAAATCCACACAGGATAGCTAAACACAATCCATAAAGGAGAGTAACACAAGATTCAGCTCACGCAGGTATACTTCTTCGAATGATGATAAAGATGATCTGATATAGATACTGAATCATCTAAGATGGGACCCACATAGGATACAAGACCAGTTGTCTTCATTGATTCATCTATACTGGGACCCACATAGGATACAAGACCAGTATTGAATCATCTAAGCTGGGACCCACATAGGATACGAGACCAGCACGGCTGGGACCCACATAGGATACAAGACCAGCACTCTTCATTGATTCATCTATACGGGGACCCACATAGGATACAAGACCAGTATTGAATCATCTAAGCTGGGACCCACATAGGATACAAGACCAGCACGGCTGGGACCCACATAGGATACAAGACCAGCACAGCTAGGACCCACATAGGATACAAGACCAGCTGTCTTCATTGATTCATCTATTCTGGGACCCACATAGGATACAAGACCAGTATTGAATCATCTAAGCTGTGACCCACATAGGATACAAGACCAACACGGCTGGGACCCACATAGGATACAAGACCAGCACGACTGAGACCCACATAGGATACAAGACCAGCACCGCTAGGACCCACATAGGATACAAGAGCAGTATTGAATCATCTAGGCTGGGACCCACATAGGATACAAGACTAGCACGGCTGGGACCCACATAGGATACAAGACCAGCACTCCTCATCATCGCAGTCCACTGAGGATTTCTGCACAGTCGTCGTCGTTGAAGTAGCAGTCGCAGCCAGCTCTAGGGTTCCCGCACACAGCAAGCTCGTTCGGGAGGGTCCGCTCCATGATCCGAGAGGCCGATACATCAACTGTCACAAAGTCCGAATTTGATGTATCCAAAAGTTCTGTATCGCCAACAGGAACTCAACGTCGTAGACGACGTGTCGATCAGACGCCCGGTCTGAGAGTTATTGGCTTTTTCGTTCCAGGCGCCCGATTGGTTTTTAAGGCAAAACCAACCCGACCGTACTCCACCTGCGTCCCAAACCTCTGCCGTAGTATGAAAAAAGATCCGTCTCACTTTGAGGAATTCAACGAAGCTGACGGCACGTCAATCGGACGTCCGTAGCTCAAGATATGAGCGTTTCCGCTCCGAGGGCCCGGTTGGTTTTATGTAAGAACCAACCCAGCCAAAGACAAAGTATTCTGAAACCTTGAGTGCGATATACCGAAACGACCATCTCGATCCAAGGATCGCGTTTCCGCTGACGGCGAGTCGTTTGGAGGACCGTAGCTCAATTTACGGGCATTTGAACGAAAACCGTTCGAAGACGGGGGGTCCGGGCCCGGGCCGACCCGGGCCGACCCCCCCTGCCCTAGGTCGGCCGAACCGAGTCAACCCGGTCGGACTGGCCTGGCTCGGCCAGCCCGGCTCGGCTCGGCCGAGCGGCGCGGGGGGGAGCCGCCACCCCCGCATGACACCCCCGCGGCACCCGCGGGGTGTCTCCCTAGACAGCCGAGCGACGCGGGGGGGAGCCGCCGCCCCCGCGTGACAACTCCGCAGCACCCGCGGGGTGTCGCTCGGAAAACCGGAAGCGGCTTCAGCCGCGTCCCGCGCGCACCGGACCCGCGCGGCCGCGTGTCCGCGAGTGCCGCCGCCGCGGCTTCTGCCACGACGGCCTTGTCCGGCGGCGCGCCGGGGCGCCGCCGCTCCCGGCTGTCGGCGCCCCCGCGCCGGCGACCCGCACCGCCGACGGCTTCCGCGGGCCCCCGGAGTCGCTCCGGTGGTCTGATTCTGTTCCCGTCTGCGCCGCTGCTCCTCCCGGGACTCGCTCTTCACTGCGGAACCATCACACTTCCATTGCGGCACGTTCCGTCGTCGCCCGTCAAATCCACATAACAACGAAAACGACGGAGGGTCGTCGGACCGTGTTCTTTGGCCCACACCCTCCGCGTTAGTGATAAACAATGGGAGAAACAATATTCAACATATGAATATATATCCGAAAACAATTTTAATGATATAAAATTGTTTTATGATTCGGGTTCTTCATTTTGAACGGAAACAACATGGGAATTAAGGGCATTTCCAAAAATAAAATCCCTACCTCGTAGTCGTCGCGCGTGAGCGTTCTTCGCGGAATTGCTCGTCGCGGAAGAAAGGGATCATCGCGTCGTCCCGGAAGGGCGTCGCGTCGTCGCGGAAACCGGCGTTGAGTCTTTGAACTCAACAGACCAAGAAACAACAGATTTAATTTAATTATAATTAAATCCGTGTTTTGGTAAAAACCACAAAGAGATTAAAAAGAAAATCCGAGACTCTTACCTCTAGAAGCTAATCGAAGATCCGTTGCGGAGGAAGAGACGTCGCAGAAGAACGTTGCCGGAAGGGAACGTCGTCGTCGCGGAACACGACGTCGCGTCGTCGATTTCCGGGTTCGGCGTTCTTCGTCGGAGGCTGACGTTCTTCGAGTTCTTTGCGTTCTTCGCATTCTTCGCGAAGAAGAATAAGGGCACGAGAAATCTGTCAAACCTCTCAACGAGTAATCCTTCAAAAAGACTCGTTGGTCTTATTTTATTATTACGCCAACAAACGAAAAAGGTAAGTAACGACCCATCAATTTGTTGTATTAATTCAACGAAAGTAACAGCTCATTTGATTCACGAAATAAACCGCCCAATTAAATGGTCTGTTAAGAATTTAAGAAATGCGTCAGTTGACTTTCATAATGACGGGTTTTCGCGGGTGCGTTACATAGCGGAAAGAAAGGGCGGGGCTCATGCGGGCCCCACCTCACAAATATCCTACCAAGAGGGTAGGATATTTATGGATAGTACCCTATCCGATTCAACTCAGTTTAAGCCGCTTTTAAGTGGCTTCAAGTGGCTTCCAAGTGGCTTAAGTGAAATAAAATAAAGTTATCAAAAAAAATTATTTTATTTCTTAACTTTAAGCCCGAAAATTAAGAACCACACCCAAGAAAATGCAACTCTGGAAGAGGCGTTTCTAAGAAAATACCGGCACTGTGATTTCATCGGTGCCCTCAGAATTCGATTCCGGGCACCAGTTCAAAAGTTAGAAAAACCCGCTCGTCCGTTCATTGAACGTACCCGAGCCAAACTTCGGAAAATGATTCCGGGCACAACGGGCCTCGGAATCAGGTGCCGTCAGAAACTGCGCTCTTGTAAAATTCCAAAGAAAATTAAGAAAGAAATTTCTTTGAAATTTACAGGTCTTTACATTACTCCCACCACAGGGCTTTACGTCCCCGTAAAGCTTCAACACAAACTAGGGAAACAAAGGCGGTACTGAGCACGCATCTGAGTCTCCCGCTCCCATGTGCTCCCTGGAGGTTCTCGTGCTGCCATCTGATGCGCACAAGAGGAATCGATCGTCCACGTAGGACCCGCTTCTGTCGATCCTCTATCTCCACCGGGACCTCCGTAAAAGTCTCCCAATCATCCACGCCTAGCTCCCCATGGTCAATGATGAAGCGTGGAGATGACTTGCTGCCTCGGACAAATCTCCACAAACCACGTCGAGGTGAGACACGCAAGAAGACGTGGTCGCCATCCTCGAACTCTAGTGGCCTCTGCCTCCTGTCAGCATAAGACTTCTACCGGCTCTGAGCTGTACTCATCGCTCCTGGATGACCTGGACCTTCCCTGTCGTGGCCTGGACCATCCCCAGTCCTACAAGAGCTGCTAAGATTTCTTCTTTGCCGATAAGAGAAATCTGGTCCCATCCCCTGGATGAACCACATTCTTTGCCTAATACAGTCAATCCTGACATGGATGATACTAATCCATACCAAGGATGACGTCGTAAGACCTCGACGCTACTACCATGAGATCCAACCGTTACTCTCGCCTCCAAGGGTTGAGTCACACTATCGGCATCAGTCTGTGGTAACTGGGTCTCCTCCAGTAGATGTCTCACAAGTGAGGGTCAAGTCAACAGTCAAAACTGGAACCTCTTAGTAACAACACAAAAGAGGACAAGAATGAAAACATCACAACGGTATGCGTCTTTTATTATTGCAGATCATAATACAAAGTCGCTACACAAAAGCAACAAGGAACTAGAATTACAAAAGACGTATCCACTAGTTCCGCTCCTGTCCATCTGCTCCCAGAGCTCCATGATCGAAGGCCTCGGCTGCCTGAAGCTGAGCTCTCATATGTCCACCTACTCCCTGCGGTCGGGGTGGACCTCCTGGTGGTAGTGGTGGAAACACCTCGAAGTGTCTCCCACCATCGGCTACTCGGCCAGCTCCTGTGCCTCGTCCGCCTGCACCCTGCGGACCACCGTGGCCGAACCTCTGTCTGGGAGGTCCCTCTACCGCCTGCTGCTCATCTGTAAGACGAGTCGGGAAGTCTCAAGCCATGTGACCTCGCCCACTGCATGCGTAGTAATGTTTTCCCCTCACGTAGCTGGCTCTCCTTCGGGTGCCCCGCATAACCGAATCTTCATCCTGAGACTGCCCATCTGATGGTCTGGCCTGTTTGAACCTCTGCGTCACCTGTCTACTGCCAGCTGCAGAAGACCCTGCTACGGGCCGTCCTGCGGAGGGTCCTGTCACTGGAGCCTGCTCGGTGAGAAAACTCTCCACTAGAAGGGCCCTCTCCAACACCTCTGCCTGTGTCGGAATGTTGAGGGAGATCATCGAAGCCCTGATCTCGTGCCTCAGTCCCTGCTCGAAGGTCTGGGATCGGAAGACCGGGTCCCGTACCATATCTGTGGAGTAGCGCGAGACATCAGTAAATCTTGCTGAGTACTGGGCCACTGTCAAGCTGCCCTGCCGCAGCTGAAGAAGCTCCTGTATGCGTACCGCACGGAGGGTGGCTGGGACGAACTCGGAGCGGAAGATGCTCTCAAAGTCCGTCCATAGGAGTGATGCCTCATCGTGCAACTAGAGCATCAAGCTCCACCATCTGCCTGCTGCCGCGTGCAGGAGGCTCGCTGCGAGGATCACCATGAGGTCTGCTGGTGTCCTCACTAACCGAAAAACTCTCACTACTGCCTCCAGCCTGTCCTCGGCTGCCTAGGGGTCCGTCTCCCCACGGAATCTGGGCGGTCGCTGGCACTGGAACTCATGCAGTGCACTGAGGCGACGTGCATCGTCAGCGGCTGGTGCTGGAAGCATCGGTGGCTTGGCGGGTAAATATACCGCTAGTGCCTCTGCTGACAAGGATCCCTGCACCGAGGCCTCGTCGCTTGGTGGGCTGTCATCACGCTCCAATCTCGGAACCCTAGCAGGCTGCCATCGTGGGGCCATCCTGAAAAGGAAACAAGTGCGCCACGGTCAGAACAGTATACCTGGTGAGCTGACACAAGTAATCACAAAGAAAACTTGAAACACACATGCAATCAATGTTTTCGTGCATTAAGTCAGAAATCAGAAGTCAGGGTCCTGGTGTATGGATACGTCGGCCACCCCACCAACACTGGACTCCCTGGACTGATAACCACACCCAATACACTAAACACTATTGCTTCACATAGAAGAAAGATCGGAGTCAGTGGTAGAACCGACCACCTCTGATACCAATTTGTCACAACCCGTCCTCGGGGCCCGTGCCGTGACTACCCCAAGCCCGCCTTCCATAGGCCAGGGGCTGGTGACTAGCACCAAGGCGTAAATCCCAACAGAAGGGAAGGCATTGCCTTTGAAAAGTAAACAAGCACCACAGAGTAAGCAAGCGGAAAAGTAAACACTAAGTAAAAACTGTAGAAGCTGTGCTGAAAGTAAAAGGGGCCAGAAATACAAGCCCAACTATAAAGTACAACTGAAAAAAAAACAGCAACTGAAAGGAAAAGCCGTAGCGTCGAGCCGTCCTCTGGAAGTCCAACCTGAAGGGTGGGTACAGATAGCCTCCACTGCTCCTCGGGTCCACCTGACCGCTCCGAGTACGTCCCGCCCAGTGGTCCACCTCCAGGTACCGTCCTGCTCCGCAAGCCTCCACCACGCTTCCGCTGCGCTGTCCGTCATCTGCAACCAACACAACATAGTGCGGGCATAGCCCGTGCAGGGGTGAGTATAAGCTACTCAGTAGGGACCCTGAGACCCCCAAAGGTCTCCCGAAATACACAAAGGATAAGCCACAAAGGAACGATACAATCACGAAGTAACATCTGGCACAGCTTAGGTATATTCCCAGACAAATACCTAAGTCATCAATGTCTGTTCGGCTCCAAAGTCCGAGCCCAAGCACAACCCAGTCCACACAGGAAAGCAAACGTATACCCACACATGATAGCTCAACAAAATCCACAAAGGAGAGTAAACAGTAAATCCACACAGGATAGCTCAACACAATCCACAAAGGAGAGTAACAAAAGATTCAGCTCATGCAGGTATACTTCTTCGAATGATGATAAAGATGATCAGATATAGATACTGAATCATCTAAGCTGGGACCCACATAGGATACAAGACCAGTTGTCTTCATTGATTCACCTATACTGGGACCCACATAGGATACAAGACCAGTATTGAATCATCTAACCTTGGACCCACATAGGATATGAGACCAGCCCGGCTGGGATGCACATAGGATACAAGACCAGCACTCTTCATTGATTCATCTATACTGGGACACACATAGGATACAAGACCAGTATTGAATCATCTAAGATGGGACCCACATAGGATACAAGACCAGCACGGCTGGGACCCCCATACGATACAAGACCAGCACAGCTAGGACAACATGGGATACAAGACCAGCTGTCTTCATTGATTCATCTATACTGGGACCCACAGAGGATACAAGACCAGTATTGAATCATCTAAGCTGGGACCCACATAGGATATGAGACCATCACGGCTGGGACCCACATAGGATACAAGACCAACACTCTTCATTGATTCATCTATACTGGGACCCACATAGGATACAAGACCAGTATTGAATCATCTAAGCTGGGACCCACATAGGATACAAGACCAGCACGGCTGGGACACACATAGGATACAAGACCAGCACAGCTAGGACCCACATAGGATACAAGACCAGCTGTCTTCATTGATTCATCTATACTGGGACCCACATAGGATACAAGACCAGTATTGAATCATCTAAGCTGGGACCCACATAGGATACAAGACCAGCACGGCTGGGACCCACATAGGATACAAGACCAGCACTCTTCGTCGTCGTAGTCCACTGAGGATTTCTGCACAGTCGTCGTCGTCGAAGTAGCAGTCGTAGCCAGCTCTAGGGTTCCCGCACACAGCAAGCTCGTTCGGGAGGGTCCGCTCCACGAGCCGAGAGGCCGATACATCAACTGTCACAAAGTCCGAAGTTGATGTATCCAAAATTTCCATATCGCCAACAGGAACTCAACGTCGCAGACAGCGCGTCGATCGGACGCCCTGTCTGAGAGTTATTGGCCTTTTCATCCTAGGGGCCCGGTTGGTTTTTAAGGCAAAACCAACCCGACCATACTCCACCTGCATCCAAACCTCGTGCGAAGTATGCCAAAAGATCCGTCTCACTTAGAGGAATTCAACGAAGCTGACCGCACATCAATCGGACGTCCGTAGCTCAAGATATGAGTGTTTCCGCTCAGAGGGCCCGGTTGGTTTCGTGTACGAACCAACCCGGCCAAACTCAAAGTATTCTGAAACCTTGAGTGCGATATACCGAAACGACCGTCTCGATCCAAGGATCGCGTTTCCACTGACGGCGAGTCATTTGGAGGCCCGTATCTCAAGTTAAGGGCATTTGAACGAAAACCGTCCGAAAACAGGGGGTCCGGGCCCGGGCTGACCCGGCCCGACCCCCCCTGGGTCGGCCAAACCGGGTCAACCCAGTCCGACCCAGTTGGACTCGGTCTGGCCCGGCCAGGGTGCGGCCCGGCCAGTCGGCCCGGCCTGGCTCGGCTCGGCTGAGCAGCGCGGGGGGGGGGGGGGGGGGGAGCCGCCACCCCCGCGTGACACCACCGCGGCACCCACGGGGTGTCTCCCTGGATAGCCGAGCGACACGGGGGGGGGGGGGGGGGAGCCGCCGCCCCTGCGTGACAACCCCGCGGCACCTGCGGGGTGTCGCTCAGACAACCGGACGCGGCTTCAGCCGCGTCCCGCGCGCGCCGGACCCGCGCGTCCGCGTGTCCGCGAGTGCCGCCGCCGCGGCTTCTGCCGCGGCGGTCTTGTCCGGTGGCATGCCGGGGCGCCCCGGCTGCAGGCGACCCGCACCGCCGGTGGCTTCCGCGGGCCCTCGGAGTTGCTCCGGTGGTCTGATTCTGTTCCCGTCTCCGCCTCTGCTCCTCCCGGGACTCGCTCTTCACTGTGGAACCATCACATTTCCGTTGCGGCACGTTCCGTCGTCGCCCATCAAATCCGCATAACAACGAAGAACGGCGGAGGGTCATCGGGCCGTGTTCGTTGGCCCTCACCCTCCGCGTTAGTGACAAACAATGGGAGAAACAATATTCAACATATGAATACATATCCGAAAACAATTTTAATGAAATAAAATTGTTTTATGATTCGGGTTCTTCATTTTGAACGGAAACAACACGGGAATTAAGGGAATTTCCAAAAATAAAATCTCTACCTCGTAGTCGTCGCGCGTGAGCGTTCTTCGCGGAATTGCTCGTCGCGGAAGAAGGGGATCGTCGCATCGTCGCAGAAGGGCGTCGTGTCGTCGTGGAAACCGGCGTGGAGTCGGCGAACTCAACGGACCAAGAAACAACAGATTTAATTTAATTATAATTAAATCCATGTTTTGGTAAAAACCACAAAGAGATTAAAAAGAAAATCCGAGACTCTTACCTCAAGCAGCTGATCGAAGATCCGTTGCGGAGGAAGAGACGTCGCAGAAGAACGTTGTAGGAAGGGAACGTCGGCGTCGCGGAACACGGCATCGCGTCATCGATTTCCGGGTTCGGCGTTCTTTGTCGGAGGCCTGCATTCTTCGCGTTCTTCGCGTTCTTCGTGAAGAAGGATAAAGGCACGAGAACTCTGTCAAACCTCTCAACGAGTAATCCTTCAAAAAGACTCATTGGTCTTATTTTATTATTACGCCAACAAACGAAAAAGGTAAGTAACGACCCATCAATTCGTTGTATTAATTCAACGAAAGTAACATCTCATTTAATTCACAAAATAAACCACCCAATTAAATGGTCTGTTAAGAATTTAAGAAACGCGTCAGTTGACTTTCATAATGACGGGTTTTCGCGGGTGCATTACTTAGTGGAAAGAAACGGCGGGGCTCGTGCGTGCCCCACCTCACAAATATCCTACAAAGAGGGTAGGATATTTCTGTATAGTACCCTATCCGATTAAACTCAGTTTAAGCCACTTTTAAGTGGCTTCAAGTGGCTTCCAAGTGGCTTAATTGAAATAAAATAAAGTTGTCGAAAAAAATTATTTTATTTCTTAACTTTAAGCCCGAAAATTAAAAACCACACCCGAGAAAACGCAACTCCGGAAGAGGCGTTTCTAAGCAAATATCGGCACTGCGATTTCATTGGTGCCCTCAGAATTCGATTCCAGTCACCGGTTCAAAAGTTAGAAAAACCCGCTCGTCCGTTCACTAAACGTACCCGAGCCAAACTTCGGAAAATGATTCCGGGCACACCGGGCCTCGGAATCAGGTGTCGTCAGAAACTGCGCTCTTGTAAAATTCCGAAGAAAATTAAGAAAAAAATTTACTTGAAATTTACGGGTCTTTACAATATCCTATTGTGTGGTCAATGAGGTGCTCGGTTTATAATGTGCTCGGTTTGGAAGGATCTCAGTTGGTCTATGAGGCATCAAACTAGGGAACCATATTTCTATAAGGGGTAAAAGAAATACCTTCGTTGGAGTTGAATTTGAGTTCATGAAAAACCGTCAATGAAGGAATAATTCTATTCATGGAGGTGTAATGGATGATGGTTTGCAAGATGATCAGTTCACCGAGAGGCTTGGTAAATTCCGAATAATCATGGGCCTTATATATTTTTGTAGTCCCCTTTATGGGTCCACAAGAATACCAAAGAACCAATCTAATTGGGAACAAGTTCTTCATGTCAACTATCTCCTCTTCATCCTGACCAGATCCCATTTTGATGGGGATTATTTATTGATTCCTAAAAACATAGCCTTGAATGTGGAATGGATTTCCCAAATTTTAGAAAGTAAATATCCCAAACTAGAAAAACAATTAATGGACACAATGTGAAGAAGGAGGGCCGGGGTCTGCATATAAAATCTCTCTATGTGGACAACCACTCCACATTGGACTTCATTGTACCACATGGCATCTAAAAAATGAAAGATACACTTTTTTTCATGAGTGGTGATTTCCTCACCCTACAAATGACTATCCCCAAAAATTATAAATCATTTTTCGTCCTAGATGGTGAAATTTTTCAACTCAAGAGAAATAATTTATAGTCATCTACATCTTCATCAGGCATCCACTAAGGAATTCGCCACAACCACAGATGACCGTTCATTGTAGTAGCCATTTTACTGATTCCCCAACAAAAATACTTGAGGTGAGCTAAATAAAAAAGTGAACAAATTCTAAAAAAGAGTGGAAGAAGTTTTGAGATCCATCTATTTTTAGTAGATAAAATCACTATATATGTATGGAAGAAAGAGAAATCAATTGACCATCTGTAGACCCAAAACCCTTTGTGGGGGCCATTCCATTAATCATAACAAAATTGAACCTTTTGGGCCGATATCTCCATATAGAAAAAAGATATGAGGATGAATCCCATACCTTAATAGGATGAAACTACATGGTATGAACCCATTCATGCATAAGAAGATGCTATGTGGGTGGAACATGGACCTTCATAGCCAAGCGCTACTCATAAGGCACTATCAACCTCATTAAAAAATTATATGTGGAGGGAAACCCGTATTAGATTGTCAAATGCTACATGGAATAGAGAATCCTCAGGTGTTCTACATTCCCTCTCACATTTCCTTCCTTCGATGTAGTGTTCGGCCCCACCTTTCCATCTCCACTAATAGATTCTTCTATAATCATATTTTCATGGGAGCTCTATGCCATAAATGGACCCCCTAATGAGGGATTAGGCCAAGTCATCTCCCAAAACCACCAGATGTGTATGATAAAATCACTGCGAACATTAGTGTATCGTCCCGAGCAAGCATACCCATGGTAAGAATAATCCTGTTGGTAACCTCCTAAACCACATGGATCCTCAGAGTTCTCTCAATAATACATTCCCATGGTAATGAGGGTACCTTTAGTGGAGTTAATCGCATGAACCTCCTTATTTTAGGGATTAGTGGAGGATCAAGAATCATTTTCCTAATTATGAATAATTTAATATTCTCTTCTCTTATATGTAATTAGTAAAAAGTATTCCATCATTGAGTAAGCCTGTAGTCTTTCTAGTTAGAGGTTTCACTCTTAATCCTATTCACTTGGAGGGTCGTAGAAAGGAGTCAATGTGACTATCCTAGTTACCAAAATAAGAGAGGATACATGTTTTAGAGCTCTCTCATTCCATATCCCTTGGGACCAGGCCTCTACCACCAATATAAAAACAAGATTGTGTGTTTCTCTATATCTTCAATTGTCTATCACATAGATCCCGACTCACATGGTTGTTGAGGAAAGTAGTATTTATTACAGACAAATAATACCAACAAATAGGAATCCTATTCTCTATAATCCCCAACCATATAATGATAACCCCTTAAAGGTCTGTATTATCTATGGGGAAATAAATAGGAATCCTTTTATTTGTATGTCCCAAACAAACCATACAATCACCCTAAATCGAGACTTTCCTCACAGTTGCAGAATCCTAAGCATCCACTTATATGGTATAAGTCACAAAACCACGTTATCATATTCTAAAATATGAATATTCACTAAAAAATATATATTACAAGGTCTATATTATCAATAAAGAAATAATTTCATCCTTCTTCATTGGTTTAAGTCCCAAAAAAACCCGAACTACATGGGTTTTTGGTTCTAGACCAACTGGTATATGTTGTATGCCTCCCATATGATCCAAAAACAATAACATAAAATTAAATATATTATTCTCTCGGTCATACTGTCAGTATGGTTTCATCCAACATGTAGGACATATTCTATCCAATCCTCTTTCATCAACATCCTTATTGTTCCATATTCTCAAAAATATCATATTCCCCACAAGGGAGGCCACATATCATTCGGGTCCCTTGGGGCACTTCGGTGTAAGTCCCAAACTATCATTGGTGGGGCACCTTTCACATATATATCTGTGACATATCTTATTAAACTAAAAGGTCTGGTCATTTTTAATGAACATAAATAGTGATGTGTCCCATTAAGTTTCACTAAACTATTTAGGTTTTGATTCCTTTTATGTGGATAAAAGTAAGCTTATAATATGGGTTCGTTCTCGACATCAAAACAACTCTGATCTCCATGGATGATGGTAAATTCTAGAGCACCCCACTGCATATCTTAAAACTAGCTTCATAGTGATGATAAATATAATAATCTATAAGTTGTATATACAAAGGTACCATTGATGGAGAACCTTGGATACATTTATATATCTCAATCAACGGGGAACCTCAGATACATAAAGATTATTATGAATAAATGCATGCTAATAATTGAACATTAATTAATGGGTGATCCATGTTATAATTGTAAATGAACATAGGATTCATGAACATGTATTAAGTCAAATATATAATGGTGTATAATAATAGGAAATTGTCCCCCTTTAAAGGGGGTGATGATCCCAACAACCAATCCAATAATCTTATGTGAGACCCTAAGTGTGGTTGGATCATTTCTTAACAACCAACTTAATTTGGAGAGTATGTTCATGAAACATATAGTATGAGGGGATATTTGGGTGTTTTAGGCTCCATGAACAACCTGTTGGAATCTTTTTGAAAATGATGATCCTAATGTGATTAATTATGAAACCATATAAATAGCTATGTCAACTATCAGAATCAACCAATTTTTATTCGAAATAATCATTTGTTCAGGAAATACTAACATTTCCCCCTCATTGGTAACTAATATTATAGATATATAATTTTCATAAAACCAAAATTTATTTATCTATTTTGTCAGGAATCTATTTCCTTCCAAAACCATTTTTTCTAAAAATGATTTAGAAAATGTTCTATTATTATTCTATGATTCTTAAAAGAAAATTTACCCATGTCAGAATTTAAAAAAATTGTTTCAAAATAAACCTTTAAATAATTATCCAAAAAATCATTGGATTTTTCTAAAATTTTAGAAGGAATATTAGTTTTAATTTGTATGGTATGGGGGAATATTCCCTTTATTTTGGCCATTATTTTAGTTGAAGGTTCCTTAATGATTTGTCAAGGTTTGTTCCATTGAAAATATCATAAAAATGTTTTATGTTTTAAAAAAGTGTTTTTTTTCAATGAGGAATTGATATTTTCCCCATGGAATGTTTTAAATGACCGATCAAACCCATTTTCTATCTATGATGACATATGTTTTGGTTACCTATGCATTACTAGGAATGTAATCAAAGGATACCATTTTTATTCATTCTCTGAATGGTTAATGTTTTCATGATTTTTATGAATCTAATTTCTCTTTGATGGGCTATACAATTATGATATGATTATGAAACCCATGTATTTTCCATGGGTTATGCAAATATAAAATATTTTATGAAACCAATATCATTTCATGGGTTATTATGTAATGAATGTTTTTTGTTATTATAGCACACATATGTAAGATTTTAATTATTTGATTTGAGGGACCTATATCCCTCTCAGATGTATTGGGTAATGATGGATAACTTGTGAGTAAATATTTTATATATGAACTTGATTATATGTTCACAATGTTATGCATGAAACATATTTCATGTTCACAATGTTATGCCTAATCCTAATTACATGTTCCCATGTTATCTATGAACATGATAACATGTTCGTAGTGTGATGTGTAGATTTATTTTTCACGTTGATAATTTTAGGCATAGACCTAGTTTCATATCCATATGTTCATGTGAGGGACTGATTTCACATCCTTAACTTAATGAGTGAACTTATTTCTATTAATAAATGTTCACAATGATTTAATTTTATTTATATTCCATAATTTAATGTCTAAAAAATTTAAACTCTCATGGATCATGTTATTTTATTTCCTTTTGATTCATGTAATATGAACAATAGTTATTTATTCAATGACTAAATAGTATGATCCTTGTTATTTAGGGAATCGTTTTAAAATATTATGATCACGTTCTCATGGCCATATAATCATGTTATGCTTATGTATATTCATAGTTTACACTTACTGAGCATCTATGGCCACAAGTTCTTATGTTTCCTTTCCCCAAGTCATGAGAATAGGTTTTTAAGTATCATTAACAAATGGGAATATATTTTTGGGATACATGGAAGAAATTTCATAAATTAATATGTTTTCTCATTCAATAGTGAAGAGTAACTAAAATATTATACTCCTCAGGTTTCTATTTGTGTAATTTAAGTAATATTCATAAAAAAAACAAAACATCCATGTATAAAAATTATGGGTTTATATAAAAATCATAAAGAAATATACTAAAATAGATTTAGTATATTCATCATTTACTATAATTGAATATAAAAAAAATATCAACAGAAAAGGTAGTCCAATAAAGAATTCATTTCAATAAAATAATGAAATATAAATAATGTGCATATTTTGATGACAAAATAATGAAAACTTTTTGAATATATAATTATAAAAATATGTATTACATTACACTATAACATTCATAGGAATGCTTTTCCAATTAGTTATTAACATACTCACTTATATATTCCTTGACATGATTCTTAACACTAATCTATAAAATTAGTTTAATTAAAATAATACCCCTAAGAAAGAGTCCTATAGTTTCACACTAAATATTGTGTGATTATGTAACCAGAGGAACATCACATTATCAATTATCTACACATGATCCAAAAAAACATTGACATCTGATATGAAGCAATGTAATATAAAAATATAATTCACCATAACATATCCTACAACAAACACCCATATTTAAGAGACTTATGATATACCCCCCTACAGACACACACAAACACCCAGCCACCCACCCATCTTCTCTCCATATGTGTGCTAAACTTTTGGGATTCCCCTGCTAAATCTTCCATATCACATAATTTTTAAATTTTAAGAACATGAAAGAAAATATTGTCCGATAGATTTTTTATTGGTGAGAAATTATGTTATATAACTCACATAATACCTTAAATTTATTGTATAATTCTCAATATGTTCTCATACAACTCCCTCTAATGAAAAACAAACTTTGAAAAAAATTACAAAATTCCTCAAAATTCATCTTTTGATGAAACATTTAACTTCTGTGAAACTTATTCCATGGAAAAATATTTGATTCCTTTATCTCTCGATGAGTCAATATTGATCTTCCATGTTTGATGGCAACATCCCACATGAATAGAATTGGAAATGGTAAATTATATACTATGTATCATTGGTTTCCCATATAAGTATAAGTTGTATATATCATGGATTGATATAAAGTACATATTCGGCGTCTGTACTCATTGGATATTAATGTCTAGTGCATCAAACATTCTGACGTAGATTAAACAGTGTGTAGCTGGTGTGTATATCATATAACATCAAATGGTTTTGAAATCATATAATTTTTTATGGTACATATGGTCAATAGGTGATTTCAATACATTTTGTGTATTAAATTCTAGTTGATGAACAAGGATAGACATGGACTACTAGACATATAGTTTTCATTTGATTCTAGTGTAACACATGTTAACCCATGTAACATATAAATAAAGCGATTTTAGACATGTTTTATGGATCAACATTCATGGAAATTAAAGTGAATCATGAATACATTATTTGTAGAAAACAATACATTATATGTTTCATGAGTTGAATAAACTAGGTACACCATATGTAAATATCGAAATTCTTTTCAGTTCAATAGAATTTGAATACAATGCCATGTAAGATATGAAACAACACGATTATAATAATAACCATACAAGTAAGGTTTTTTCACATGAATTTCATGTGGTTCATGCCACATATATTGTTATGTTTTATTTTTTGATAAAAATGTATACAATAGATGTCTCAAACCATATAAATACACATAGTTTTTAACAGAACATTATTTTTGGTAATAAATGTTGTTTTACTATAGAATACACCACAAGTTTCACACACAATGTATATCACAAGATATTTTAATCAAATTTACAAATCGTGTATGTAATAAAAATGAGAAATACATATAATATGATGTTGATGGTTCACATTATGTGTTCAATAAATTAAATTCCATGTAATTAAATATATTTAAATAAAATAAAATATATTTACTTTTAATTAAAATATTAATGAGTGGGATTGAAAATTTTCATAGACATTTAGGGAATAATATTAAGATTATGAATTAATTAATTAAGTCATTTATTAATTTGTAAATTATTTTAAATTTTTCATCAAAATAATTAATTTTAAATGAATGATAGTAATTATAAATAAATATTCACTTCACATATTAATTGATCATGAGCTTGATCAAGTGGGGTATGTTTTATATTTAATGAATTTAATTATTTGTCACATGATTTTTGGTGTTAATTTATTTTTTATTTAAATATAATTAAATTTTATTCATCACTCCATACATTTTAATGTATAAGAATTCATGTCAAAGTTTTATTATATTTTACCCAGCCCCATACTTGTGAGTGAGTGAAAAATTTTAAATGATGGAACTCCCATATAGATGTGGCAGTTCACAACTTATGTTGATGTGAATCATATAAAGTCATTGGTATTAGTAAATATTGATCAATGTAAGTATAAGGATTATGCTGATGAATATGGAAATTATAGGTGTTTTTGTGTTGTATGTATAGGTTGGGGATTGAGTCTCAAGTGTTGGATATGGTTAGTGGGATGATTTGTTGTGAATTTTTGCAATTGGTTATATTTAGAAGATAATAAAAGGATATAATAATTTTGGCCCTGGTATTTTAATAATTTTTAGTATGGGATATTTTTGGATGGATCCATGGGTTTTTAAAAATATTTATAACATTTCATGAAATTTGGTAAACTCTTACATGTTAGAGTGACTGTTTGATACAAAAGGGTCTTGGTTGTTAAATAATGGCTATGATAAATCATAAGGATCATCATGTATACATATGGGTCACCCTGAATATATAATATGAACACATTTAATAGTGTATAAAACTGACTAAGCATTGGAAAAAATATATATCTGTATGATATTTTTATATTATATTAGGGGTTATTAATCTATGTCTAAAACCATAAGAGGTTGAAATTATATTACATAAATAACTCTATAGATTAAAAATATATTCTATATCAAGAATATATGCGATATTTATGTCAAATAAATTATTTTTTTCTCTAGGAAATTATATTTATGTATGGGTAAAATATATTAGCTTTGAGCAGAGTATATTATATACAGATTTTCTCCAAATGGGAAAACCATGATTGTAAAAAGAAATTATAAATTAGATGAATATATTTTATATATATTTTTACTAAGGTAAAAATATTATTTAAATTTTCATATATAAATATTTTGATAAATATCATAAAAATTGAAATAGGTCTAATGAAAAATTACTAATTATAAGGGAAAAGTTTTTATATTGGATTTCTCAAAGGGGTAAATAATACATATTAAATAAAAATGTTACGTGTGACGTAATGGGTAAGGAAAAAACCTTGCGTACATGAGATAAAAATTATTTATGATTTCTTTTCTAGTGATATGTATATTTTTTCTTATATTCGGTTGATACATTGTGGATTCATTTAAAGTCTAATATTTTCGAAAAAAGAAATAATTTTTTTTTGAATATTGTTGAAGAAAATAGAATATTTCTTAATTTATTACAAAGCCTAATTATAAAATTTTATTTTATTCTATTCAGATTTTAATACTTCCCAATACACCACAAATTGATATGTCATTAATCTCTTCATATCCAAGTGTTTACTTCACTAATTATTTCATATTATTCATGTTACTTTTATCATAAATGTATCTGTGGGTATGGTTTGTTGTCCATATGTGATGGTCACTAATTTTTCATTATAGTCCACTATTCTTTGTTAATATTGTAAAAATATATAAATTATTTTGTACTTATATTTCTCTTCTAAATGAATTTAGATTCTCCCATGTTTCTCAATGAGTAATGTCCTGCTAAATCTTGTCCTGTGGTGAGATAATAAATCTTGTTTTATTTATGAGATTTGGGTTGTGTACTAATGACCATGGGTATGATTTTGTAGGCTTTATTGAGAAAAACACACTTGTGGTTTCCATTAAACATGATGGATAATGATGGTTTGTCTCACAGTTGTAATGTTAGATGAGATTTGGTATTCCATCCTTGGTATGAAATGTTTTTTAGTCAATATTATCACGATTTTTTATGGTTTATGATTTTGATTCTTATTTTTCAATGATTTAAGTCATTCTTTGGTAAGGTGTTGGGGGAAACCAAAGTGATTTTGGGTGTTCCTGATCAATGTTAATGGGTATATAAGGTTCAATGGTATGGAATATACAATGATGACCATTCAATGAGTGTAAATGAAAGTTCTCCCCCATACAGACCTATATATTAGTGATCACACTCACTATGGGGGTGAGACCGTTGGGGTTGTGTTCTCATAGGGCAAGTCATGTGAGGTGGTTTTTTTCCCTCAATGTGTGTGCAAAATCTATAGATTTTGTTTCATGGAGTGATATTAGTGAACATCAATGTGAGGAAACAAACTATAGGAATAAGAATTCTGTGCCTATATTATTATGTAAACACTATATTAATGTGATCACATTCAACTAAACAAAATAGTTTAGTTGCATTTATAAAATTGATACATGCATGATAATTATTTTATAGTGGAAGATATCATGATTAAATAGGAATAAAAAATATGACATGGTAAATAAAAAACACATTTCATCTAGACAATAAATTGATAATAACATGGAAATAATAAAGGATGATAAATTAAATTCATATAAATAATAACATGATCATTAAACTTATCCAAGAATATCCCAAATAATGAAATCATAACATAGATGTAAATAACTGATATAAAAATGAGGGAATACACAATTACAAACCATTGAAAAATACTTTGAATACCATTCAAAATATATTTTAAAAATTTGGGTAAAAACATACTAAATTTGGATAACTGATTTGTCTCATGATACCTATCAATGCATCGAGTCGAAATCTATAACAAGGCCCCACACATCACACTGGAAGTGAAATTAATTACCCATATAAAATTGGTGAAACATGACCTACATAAAAACTCATATTTAAAAACTAATATATGAAATTTTATTACTTACCTTAGTGAATAAACAAAATAAAAAACCATCTAACGTAATATGGTTAATCGTAACAAAATTTTACATCCTCAATTAAATTGATCTCAAACAATCTAGTTAAAAATATAGATGATATAAATCAAACAGATACCCAATGGATTATAAGTACAATAATGGGTTGATTTCATTGAATAATGGAAAAACATAAAAAACAAATTAAAAATTCCTTGAGGAAAATAACCTTTTCAGCTTGAAAATATTTTAAAAACTAAATTTTTAGAAAAGAATTTATTATTATTTTTTGTAATGACCTAAAGTTTTATCAATGAATATTACCTTGTTATAAATATTTCATATAGTTTAATCACATAAAATCACATTGAAAACACAAGACATTCTTTACTAATGATTAATGAAAAAAAATAAAAATTATTTCTAGATGTCAAGGAACCTATTAGGAAAAAATAAAAACATGAACTTTGGAATAGTAATGCGACCCTTATGAATATTCAACTAGCCTATTGAATAGTAACATAACCAATTAAAGTATAAATAAAATTTATCCATGTTATAATTGATAATATAAAATAATTATATCATAGTATAGGTAAATAAATATTTTAATAATTATTAATTAAGTGTTGGTATTTTTTTTGTAAGTCATAAGTATTTAATTAAAATTTTAGTTGTAATTTAATAATTTAAAATAATCTATATTTTCATAAAATTTATTCATAAATTTTTTCATGTATTTTTATTATGATATAGTTTTATGATACCTTAGTTAATGTTTCAATGTGTTATAAAATCAGTTATAATTTTAAAAACTGTATTCTACAATTAAATTATCATTTTAAATAAAATTAAAATTTCAAATATTTTTAAAGTTGTTTTCATAAAATTTAGTTTAGTTTTTAATTTTACACATTAAAAAAATTTAGGTTGATTTTTTTAGATTTTTCTAAAATACTTGTATTTTTAGTGAATAGTAAAATACGATAATTATTATAAATGTTAAAAAATTGAATTATGGAGTCATAGGTGGTGTAGTACTGATGTATGAACCTTATTTGTAAATAAAATTATCTATTTAATTTATTTATTCACAAATATCAATATTGTTTCCTATCTTGATTAAAATAATAAAATAATGATTAAAATATTAAAATAACACTCACCTTCTCTACTATAAATACCACCCCTCACCACCTCTTATCCTCACACCTCTCAGGCCTTGATCTTTGTCTATATTCTACCAAATGATCTTCCCAAACCTCTTTAACACTTCTATGATATTTTTTTCTTAATAAAATACCAAAACCAATCCCCTAAGAAGATCAAGAGGTAAAACCCTCTTCCGTTTTCATTCAATTTTATTTCAAGTTCTTTTCAGTTCATTTTATATCCTAAACTCGACTCATCCTAATAAAAAATCCATTACCTTAAAAATATTGGAATTTTATCATGTTTATGAAAAAAATTATTCATTAAATCAATTCTTCTCTCTCTTTTTCTTTCAGAATAAAAACATCATCCATGGGTTGTTCATTTACCACCTTCGCGGATGACATGATTTCATCTTCATGACTGTTCATGAAATAATTTTTTCTATTGAAATATATTATTATATATTTTTTATATCTTATTTAATGTTCTTGAATGATTTTGTACACATGAATTTAATTTATAAAACAAAAAGAGTTGGTTGTGATCAAAAAACCGAAATCAATCTAAACGATCATCCTTAATGATTTATCTAATGAATCTTAATCTCTTATAAAAAATTGGGTTTTTAATATTTTATATGTTAATTAATAACATATAAGTTCAGTTATGGACAACTATCCTCATTCTACATGATTTTCCATACACATATACATGTAAACCATTCATGGAAACCAAGGAAATCAACACCCCAAACAATGAAATTGAATATCTTAACCCATCAAAAAGTACATAAATGAACTTAATAAAGTTATAATAAACTAAATAAATATATAAATGGTTCCTTAATTATTAATTAATCCATCTAATTTTATTATTTAGGACTTCGATATTAGGTGAAAAATCATTTCGGACATAAGGTAAGGGATTCTACCCGAACCTCCATTATTCCTTCAAGTGACCCTTTATCTATTTTTACCCAAATTAATTTCTATTTTATTTTTATTTAAATATTTTAAATAATGTTAATATCTTCCATACTTATGTATCAAGATCCATTCATCCTTCTATTTGTGTATATATATGTTTTAAAAAGGTTCTCTACTCAATTCTTCCCAATAAGATATTCTTACCCATATTCAAGTATTCTCCAAAATATATTTTATTCTCCAATTATATTTCTAAAATAACTCATTATACCGAGAAATACATTATTTATGGTTTTATACAAAAAATTATTCCTTTTCCATTTTAAATAATCTTGAATGTTGTCCCTTAAACCGCACAAAAATGTTTTATTTCTAAAGATTATTAAACTATATTTTCACATCATATTGACATAAATTATCATGATATATGAATATATTTTCTTATGAATGTCCATTTATCATTTAAATCCATCCTTTAATGTAAACCATTATGATATTCCTATTTTATATGCCTTCTAACAGGATTATGATAACCAATTGTTTTCACGGGTAACCCTTATATTCATATTTTATTACTTATATATGATTATTTATGTGGAAAACATATTTATTAACATGTTATAATGTCTGATACCAGACAAAACTCCAATTAATTGGTTAAGGTTTAGTCTCATGAGATGTTTTGTGCACTGGTCTTGGTGGCAGCCTTGATTAGTACTCCTATATGTGCAACGAGTTTGACTCGTGTTCCTCTATGTGCAACGATCCTTGACTCATGCTAAATTAGTGTTTTATATTATTACAAAATTAATATTAATCCATAATTATATAATCCCATGTTATTATTCCATATGTTTAACCATGGTTTGCGCCTTTATATATCATTATGGTATATTTTTCTAACCAATGTGCTAGGATTTATTTTAATGTTTACTCCCTTAATGGGATTTTTAGCTCATCCCATTGTTCATTTTATCCCCAGGTTGTCCTATGAAGATGAAAGGGATCAGTGGAAGTTAAGAGCTCATAAAGGATGATAAAAAAGAAATGTTCTATTTAGTCTGATGTTTCAGTTTTATATACCTAGTCTTAAAATACACTATACTTGAAAACCCTTGGATTTTAATTTGAGGTTTAATTATGCTCAAAATCATGTAATTATATGTGTAAAAGGCTTGGGTATCTAGAAATTTTCTATATAAATAAAACTTCACACTCATATTGTAATATTTAAAACATTTTTTTTCATCACAGTTGGAAATTCTATTCATGTCGTACATGATAAAAAAAGAATCCTTTCACATTTTGATGCCTTCTAAAAAGGCCTTGTTTTGAAAAAATGATGATTACTTTGATGTGATTTCATTAAAAGTTTAAAATTTTAAAAAACTTCTTTCATCAATAATCTAGATAATGTTGATTTTTTTTAATAAATTTATAAGAAAACATAGGTTTAGATGAAAAGGATATTCGACTGAAGAGAGAAATGAATTCAGCTATTCTAAAAAACATTTTCTCAATAATTATAAGTACCAATGAGATGGTTAAAAGGATATATTTATCAAAAGTTCATTAATTAAATTATTAAAAGTAAATTGTTTCATTTTAGAATATAAATAAAAAATAATTCTCTTGATGTTGACTTAAACATAAATAATCCTGAATAAAGAATATATTGTGAAATAAACCATTACCAATTTGGTAACTATTGAACCACAAGACCCATTAAAGAAATAATGTCAATTGAAAAATTAATTTTCATGAAAGTAAATATATTCTTGATATAACATATCAAAATTTATGTATATTCACCATACAATGGAATAATAGGTGAATGTGGCATATGTATTAAAGATGTAAAATTGAGACGAGGAACAATTTCATCAAATTCAACATTATTCGTATATGTTTGAACCTATATTATAATAAATATAGGTTTATTATAAATATATTACATAACCATAATCACATTTTTTATACCATATATTATTTACATAAAGTCTTTTAAGATCATTTCATGAAAAATTATTTATTGAAATATCTTTTTCGGGTGATAATTGATTTGTATTTCATTTAGGTTTTTGAAAGTTATTTTTCGTAATTTTGTGTTGATCATCACTAAAAAATATACATACTGATAAAAACTATATATATATCATATATATTAATTATATATGTAGTTATAATAATCTATAAAAGTTAGAGATAGAAAACAATTACGCCATGCGTGGAGACAGGAAGTCGTATGTACACATGAACACCATTTTAATTTTTTTCTTGATAGATGTAATGAAATAAAGGTAAATTATATATAACAATTTTATTTTTCATTATTATTTATTATAAATCACATATATTTATTAAATTTATCTTTATTACCATTTGTTTAATGAAATAGTGAATGAAGTGGCACATCACTTCACGTGGCGGTAGTTTGACACACAAACAAAGGGCATTATCATATCCCCCATGGAATAGAATACAAGAAGATACATGTGATTACATAATTAGAGAGATAATAGTATGTGACATATATCATATATAATTTTTTTATTCTATCATTTTTAACATCCAATATAAATAAAATGTTAGAAACACCCCACATTGTTTCGTGGGGTGGATGTCTCCCGTACACAAGAGCTACATTATTGTTTTCCAAAATTTTTTAAGGTAAGAAGTTATATGTGATAATAAAATTCAAGAAGTATACTAATGTCATATTTAATATATAATTATATCAAAAATATAATTATATGAAAACACGAGAGGTAGATATGGAAACTTAATTACATCGGTTGGTGAGGTGGTAGTCCGCCGTACATATGATCGATAATTTTTTACCATTTGATGAATGGGGTGGTGGAAATAGATTATTAAATTCACGTGTCAGAATAATAAAATATTATTTATAATGGTGTATTATAATATAATCATTTAATAATATTTTAAGGATGTTGAATTTGGAAAAAATAATAAAACTCGTTTAAAAATTTCACCTCTTATTTAGAGGACTTAATTAGGAATACACCCAAAGTGAGTCTATGTTGGATTTTTTATCCAAACAACACATATTTAACGTTTTAAAAGGATTTAATAAGGAATTGGGAGAGTTATTAAACACACCATTGTATTTTCGAATTGTGAAGTGGAGAGGAGAGAGAGTGGGCTTTTATTTGTCGGGGAGAGGACATAGATGAAGCCTTTGAAAAGAATACTATGTATGTAACATCCCAAGTAAGTAATGAATAATAAATATATTTTATCTATGTATATTAATGATTAAGATAGTGTTTTAGAGGCTTAAAATGAAAATAAATACAATCTTAAGCATGGAATACACTAATATTCTTAAAAGATTGTTTTACTGCCTTTTGATGGCAAACCCTTTTTTTAAATCAAACTTTTGACAATTTCATAATCTATATTTTTCAAAATAAACATATTTATTATGATTGGTACATTGAAATTTACATTGGATAAATTTTTGGTATTTTTCTGACAATGTTCATTTTTTTAATGAATAGTGAAAAATACTGCATTTTACATCAAAACTGCTTTTTAATCTACTTTATTTATATGATTATATTAACTTTTTAATTGGCCTTAAAATTTAATATGAATATATTTTTACCATTTAATAAAATGGTGGTCATTAGAATTAATTTCACTTTGAAATCGGACTTAAACTAGTGTCTATCTTTTGATACTTATTGTTTCATAAAAACATGCTATTTGCTCTGACAGCGGGAATTAATTATTAAATTAATTAATGTGACTTATATGTTTTGAATTATGTAAAATGGACTTCATTTTTGAATTCAAAATATCAAATATAGCTTAGGGTGAAGTTTTGGTATTTTTCTGAAAAACATCAATTTTTGATGAATAGTTAAACCACTAAGTGGTACTTATAAAAACTGATTTTTCGTTTAAATGAAATTTTACCACATCTGTGTTTTGAATTTCAAAAATTAGACATACATGGTTGTCATTAAGAAGTAAAATGTGGTTCAATGAGATTAAAATAATTTTTTGGTGAATAGTAACTTATTAAGTTTTTAATCGCGATTAGAGGTAATTAGTGTAGTTTAAGGTAAAAATAATGTTTTAATAATATGAGATGATATTGACACATGTCCTACCCTCATTGGATGTGTCATGGCCGACCAAGACAATCCATGTGTCAACTTGGGGACCCCATGGAGCCACTTTGGTTGGGAAAGGACATAAATAACTTTTTATTTAATGTTAAAGTAAAAATGACACAAACATGAAATGTTTTACTAAAAAACATTTTACATGGGGTTATACAAGTCCGATTATTGATTATAAATAGTAATTAGAAAGATAAAACGATTTCCTACATCATAGTATTTTGTTTATAATTTTTAGACATTAAATAAATTAAATTATTTATGACATCATGATGATGCAGCGATGACCTCATTATTTAACGATTGAAATAAAATGGAAAGATAATGTAATATCTAAGACATACACATGTCCAAAACCTATTGTATTAGTGGATTTAGAACCCTTATCACCTTATCCTAGAATTATATTAATGTGGTACCTCTTAAATCCGAATACCATTTTAAAATAAAGTGAATTTTCTTTACTTTCCAAGAGTGCCCCTCCTCTCCTCTTATAAAAGGCCCCCACCTCTACCTCCTTACCCACACTCCCAAAGACTTTGGCTCGGCCAAAACCTGACCATTTTGTCTCTCCACATCCCTCTCTTACTCCTTGAATCCTCACTTTGGGAAGAAGTCTTCCCAAGGAAGCCTTTGAGCTCAAACCAAAGGGAGTTACCCAATTTTAAGGTAATGTCTTCTTTTGAGTCCTTTTGTTTTATTTTGCTTGTCCAACCCCCTAAAATCTTTTTATTATTTTATTTTATAACAAATCAAGTATCCTCAATATACTAGGATGTTTTTATAAGAAGTATTAGAGATACACTTACACACACCTACATCTAATGGTTAAATAACATACTGTTTCTGTGGGTGTCGAATTTCTGCCTCCCGAAACGATGATTGTTCAACATTCTTTTAACACCTTAAAAGGTGGACATTAAGATGACACTATATTTTTATATGATATATAATATGTTTATGTTTTCCTTAAGCTTCTGTATTTTTCATTTTGGTCATACCTTTAGGGTTTCCATTATGGGTAAACGTGATATCTTTATTTAAGGAAGTGCGGACTACCACCCCCTCAAAGTGATTTGATTCGTTAAATACCATATGTGGGACGTATAAAGGATGGAGTTATGATATTATATATTATATTACACTGGAATTATAATATACCATTATATCATTATGATTCCATTCTATAAAATACGAAATAGAAATGAAAGTAGCGTTCATGCGTACGTACGGCTTACCGTCTCCATGAACGGTGCATTTCATTTCTTACCTCTAAATGATTATGTAATATTATAAATGCATGAATGTACTGGATATATATGACATATATGATATCAAAATCATGAATACCATTCTGGATATAATGGATACATGAACAACTTGTAATTATAAAGGGTTTATTTTTTACTCAAGTACCAATGATCGTTAAAACGAACGTTATTAACTTCAATAATTATATAGTGTTAATGACATGGAAATAAGTGATATAAAAGGAATAATGAACTAGAAAAAGGTTCTTAAACAAGTATAAATTGACTCATGTTTATTATTCAGGAGATTAAAGAACGACCGAGTCAAGTCGGACCTGAGGTGTGGGACTTCGTCTCAATCTCTTTTCATTGAGGCATATTTTGTTTTATACACAACCTTCTTTTATATGGTGTATAAACCCCTTTGACTTTTACGTTTATTCAAAAGAAATATTTTTTATACGAAGCGTTTACTAAAAGAAAAAAGGGAATGTTTTTGTCGTGTGTATGCGGCGACAACGACTTCTCCGCCGCCGTGACCATTATTTGAGTTTTGGCTTCCTCTACAAGCCATACCTTTTTTAAAAGAAAAATAAATACCATGTTTTACTTTTTTTTTATTTTGGTATTGAAAATGGTTTTCATAATGTTTTTATATCAATGAGTTGTATTGATATCTTGTGATTGAAAGGTGGAAATGTTATATTTCCTTTATGCATGTTTTATGTGATACGATTATATTGAGGTTCTTGGGCATTATTATGAAGATGGGTGGTTCCGTGATAAACTAAGGGCGGGTGAGCCCGATATAGCTCTCCAATGCATTGGGTAACGCGAAGGAGTGAAACGTTAAGGTTTCTCCAAAGATATTTAGGGAATATACTGTGATGGGTATTCCAAACGTAACCAAGAGGGTTACTCCCTACGTAAGAATGTTATGAATGCCTCAAGTTACCATTATGTCTTATGATTTCTATGATTTATTCATGATTTGATGAGGTATGTTAAAGTGATTATGTTTTATGGGTAAAGTATGATTTCATTCTTATGTATATATGTACCCATGTTTCCTTTCCATATTTTTATATACCTTACTGAGCTTTTTATGCTCATCCCAAGTTTTTTTTGAAATGATTTTCATAGGTCAAGGGAAAGGTACATGATATGATGATAGTGTCAAGGAAGTGTCAAGAAAGAATCCATGTTTTATTTTAAATATGTTTCCATTTATGGGAAAGAATATTACTATCTTTATGTAACCACTTTGTTTATATGTGGAATGTAATGCAAGTTTTATGATCTAATTCTCAAAAAATCTAAACCCGAAAAGGTCCTCAATGTGTAATCTTGTAATAACTCAAGATTAAGTAATGTTTAAGGCTGGGGCCTTATAGTTGGTATCAGAGGTCAGTTTAGATAATTTTAGGAGTAAGAATTATATTAAATGATTATCCAAAAATATTTTTTTATGGTCAAATTGAAGTGATATAGTATTTGAATATTACCATGTTGCTTCATCTAAGACATGTTTGTTCAGAATGGTTTTCCGCAGAGGAAACAGGGAAGCAGTTCTAGGAAGGCATGCAGAAGGAAATAACCTTCTGAATCAGCATCCTGAGATGGTCAGAATTGGAACTGAACAGTTTGTTGCAGTAATGGTGCAGTTGACTCAAGAGATAAATGGTGGTAGTATCCATGCACGAGATCAGCCAGATCAACCGCAGAGGAACATGTCAGTGGTGGAACATTTCATGAGGCAATATCCCCCATCATTCAGAGGATCATCTGACCCTGTGCTAGCTGAAGGGTGGATTAAAGCACTGGAAAAGATTTTCGATGTCATGGGGTGTTCAGAAAATCAAAAGGTTAGTCTTTCTATTTACCGTTTGGAGGGTGAGGCAGATCAGTGGTGGTCTATGGTTAAAAATATCAGGGACGCCGATGAGATTGATGCTCTCGACTGGGATGAATTCAAAGGTATGTTTCTTGAAAAGTATTTTCCTAAGGCAGTTCGACTTACGATGGAAAAGCAATTCTTGGAATTGAGGAAAGAGGAAGACTCAGTGGCTACCTATGAAGAACGTTTCACTCGATTGGCAAGGTATGCTCCAAATTTTATCTGAGACCTTGATAGTAAAATCAATCGTTTTTACTCAGGATTAAAGCCAAAATATCGAAGGGCATTAGCTTCTCGTGAGTTTAAAAGTTATGAAAAGATTTTTCGATGTGCTGAGAAGGTGTAAATGGAGTTTGCCGATGATCAAGTGTTCTATAACAACCAACAGAAGAAGTGACCGAGGTGGCAGGAGAAAGGTAAGAATTCTTCAAAAAAGTCTGATGGTAAGAAAACTAAGTTTCCAGTTTGTGATAAATGTGGCAAAAGGCATGCTGGGGAATGTCTTTTGAATTCTGGAAAGTGCTACCATTGTGGTAAGATGGGACATAAGGCTCGTGATTGCACTGAAAAGGATCAAGGTGAAGGTAAGACCAAATTTGATTTACAGTTAGTGAAATGTTATAAATGAAATGAGATGGGTCACTATGCAAACGAGTGTCCGACAAAGAGCTTGTGTGATGGGAAGCAGTTAGACTACAAGCAGAAAGGGGTGGTGAAATCCTTTGCAACTACTTCAGCAGACGTCGGGCCATCAAATGAAGTTTTATCAGGTACTTTGTTTGTTTTTTCAGATTATGCCAATGTGTTGTTTGATTCGGGGTCTACACATTCTTTCATCTCTGAAAACATTTCTAGTAAAATGGGAATACCGTCTCAAGAAATGACTCCTGAAATTTTTGTAAAAACACCTGGGGGAAATGTTGAGGCAAAATGAATTTATAAGAATCTTCCTATCCTTATCTGTGGAAAGAACCTACTTGAAAACCTTATTGTTCTACCTCTAGTAGAGTTTGATGTTATCCTGGGTATGGATTGGATCTCTATTTACCATGCTAAGATTGACTGTAGAGCTAAAGAAGTTTCTTTTCAGAAAGACTTTCAGTTTGTGTACAAGAATGAACCCTTACTGTTGATAACATATCAATAGGCCAAGAAACTTGTAAAAGATGGAAATGAATGTTACCTTGCACACATCGTTGAAAATAAAGGAACTATTCAGATTAATGATGTTCCAGTGGTAAATGAGTATCCTGATGTTTTTCCTGATGAGTTGCCTGGAATAATACCAGATCGGGAAGTTGAGTTTACCGTTGACTTAGTTCCTGATGCTAAGCCAATTTCAAAACCCCCTTATCGAATGGATCAAATTGAACTTTTAGAGTTGAAGAAGAAATTGCAAGATTTATTAGAGAAAGGTTCCATTCGACCTAGCACATCACCATTTGGTGCTCTTGTTTTATCTGTTAAAAAGAAATATGGTTCAATGAGACTTTGCATTGATTATAGAGCCTTGAATAACATCACTGTTAAGAACAAATATCCTTTACCTCATATCGATGATTTGTTTGATTAGCTCCAGGGAGCTCAGTATTTTTCAAAGATTGACTTGAGATCGGGGTACCATCAGCTGAAGGTAAAGGAATCAGATGTTCCGAAGACCACATTCCGTACAAGATATGACCATTATGAATTTGTAGTAATGCCTTTTCGGCTAACCAATGCACCTGCTGTATTCATGGACTTAATGAATAGAATTTTCCATGAGTTCATGGATAAGTTTGTTGTAGTTTTCATTGATGATATTTTGGTGTTTTCTAAAAGTAAAGAGGAGCCTGAAGGACATTTAAGGGTTATCTTGAAAACCTTAAAAGAAAAGAAACTGTATGGAAAATTCAGAAAGTGTGAGTTTTGGTTGCAACAAATTTCTTTCCTTGGTCACATTGTTTCTAAAGATGGGATAACTGTTGATACTGCAAAAAAAAAAGTTGTGGAAGACTGGCGAAGACCCACAAATGTAACTGAGATTCGTAGCTTCCTTGGTTTGGCAGGCTATTACTGAAGGTTTGTTAGAAATTTTTCATGGTTATCTAGTCCAATGACTAAGCTAACTCGGAAGGGTGTTAAGTTTATCTGGACAAAAGAATGTGATGATTGTTTTCAGAAGTTGAAAAGAAGATTGGTGAATGCTCCAGTTTTGGCACAACCTTCCAGGAATGGTGAGTTTGTTATCTACAATGATGCTTCATTGAAAGGACTTGGTTGTGTCCTAATATAGAATGATCAGGTAATTTCTTATGCTTTACAACAGTTGAAAACTCATGAGGTAAATTACCCTACACATGATTTGTAATTAGCTGCTGTTGTTTTCACTTTAAAATTTTGGAGGCATCATTTGTATGGAGTAAAGTGTGAAATATATACCGATCACAAAAGTTTAAAGTATATATTCACTCAGAAAGAATTTAACATGAGACAAAGGAGATGGCTGGAATTAATCAAGGATTATGATTGTACAATTCATTACCATCCGGGAAAAGCAAATAAAGTGGCTGATGCTTTGAGTCGAAAAATTAATGCTTCATTAACAATGTTGCGTTTGGAACGTGATCCTTTGGTTAAGGATTTTATGAACTTTGGAAAAGAAGTTTTTGGCATAGGATGTTCTTCTGTTTTGTTTCAGGTATCAGTGTGATTATCTCTATCAGATAGAATCAAGCAAGCACAGAAGTAAGACAGTGAGTTGCAGAAAAAGGTAGAGCTAGTTCAGAAAGGTAAGTTGCCCGAATTCAACATTGATAATGATTTTTTTTTGAGATTTGGGAAGAGATTGTGTGTGCCTTGTGATTCACAGTTGAAGAGAGAGTTGTTATGTGAAGCTCATAGTTCTCTGTTTTCAGTTCATCCTGGCAGTACTAAGATGTACAGAGATCTGCGGGAGTATTACTGGTGAGATGGAATGAAAAGAGATATTGCCAATTTTACTGTGAAGTGTTTGACTTGTCAACAGGTTAAAGCAGAGCGATTGTTACAGAAAGGGATGCTTCAGTCTTTACCAGTGCCAGAGTGGAAATGGGAGAATATATCCATGGATTTTGTTGTGGGATTACCGAAGACATCTCGAGGTAATAATGCAATCTGGGTTATTGTTGATCGCTTGACTAAATCTGCTCATTTCCTTGCTATACGAGATACTTTTTCCCTAGATCAACTTTCTCGTTTGTATCTTAAAGAGATAGTCAGGTTACATGGAGTTCACCTCTCCATTGTATCTGATCGTGATCCCAGGTTCACTTATAACTTTTGGAAATGCCTTTAGAAGTCGTTGGGTATTGAATTAAATTTTAGTACAACATTTCATCCTCAATCAGATGGGCAGTCAAAACGAACAATTCAGACCTTGGAGGATATGCTACGAGCTTGTTCGATGGATTATCAGGGAAGTTGGGACCAACATCTTTCTTTGGTTGAATTTTCATATAATAACAGTTTTCATTCTAGTATACAGATGGCACCATTTCAGGAATTATATGGGAAGCGGTGTCGAACTCCAGCTTTCTGGGATGAAGTGGGTGAAAGGAAGTTGATGGGACCAGAATTGGTAGAAGAGTTGGTATAAAAAGTTCAGATGATACAGAAACACATGAGAACAGCTCAGAGCAGGCAGAAGAGTTATGCAGACAACAGGGGGAAGGATCTATCTTTTGAGGTAGGTGATCATGTTTTTCTCAAAGTATCACCATGGAAAAGTGTGATGCGATTTGGTAAGAAAGGAAAGCTGAGTCCAAGGTTCATTGGACCATATGAAATTTTGGAGAGAGTTGGATCAGTTGCATACAGAGTGGATTTACCTCCGAGTTTATCTCAGGTACACAATGTTTTTCACGTTTCGATGTTGAGAAAGTATGTGCCAGATCCATCTCATGTTTTGAGTCCAGAGGTAGTTCAGCTGGAAGAGAACCTATCTTATGAGGAACAACCGATACAGATTCTTGACCACAGGGAGCAAGTGTTACAAAATAAGGAGATTAATCAGGTAAAGGTTTTGTGGAAAAACCACATGATGGAAGAGGCAACATGGGAATCTGAAAATGCAATGAGGGATAAGTACCCCCATTTATTCGATAAGTAAATAAATTGTGGGGACACAATTTTCAAAAGGGGGGAAGGATGTAACATCCCAAGTAAGTAATGAATAATAAATATTTTTTTATCTATGTCTATTAATGATTAAGATAGTGTTTTAGAGGCTTAAAATGAAAATAAATACAATCTTAAGCATGGAATACACTAATATTCTTAAAAGATTGTTTTACTGCCTTTTGATGGAAAACCCTTTTTTAAATCACACTTTTGACAATTTTATAATTTATATTTGTCAAAATAAACTTATTTATTATGATTGGGACATTGAAATTTACATTGGATAAATTTTTTGTATTTTTCTGACAACGTTCATTTTTTTAATGAATATTGAAAAATACTGCATTTTACATCAAAACTGCTTTTTAATCTACTTTATTTATATGATTAGATTATCTTTTGAATTGGTCTTAAAGTGTAATCTGAATATATTTTTACCATTTAATCCAATGGTGGTCATTAGAATTAATTTCACTTTGAAATCGGACTTAAACTACTGTCTATCTTTTGATACTTATTGTTTCATAAAAACACGCTATTTGCTCTGACAGCAGGAATTAATTATTAAATTAATTAATGTGACTTATATGTTTTGAATTTTTTAAAATGGACTTCATTTTTGAATTCTAAATATAAAATATAGCTTAGGGTGAAGTTTTGGTATTTTTCTGAAAAACTTCAATTTTTAATGAATAGTGAAACCACTAAGTGGTACTTATAAAAACTGATTTTTCATTTAAATGAAATTTTACCACTTCTGTGTTTTGAATTTCAAAAATCCAACATACATGGTTGTCATTAAGAAGTAAAATGTGGTTAAATGAGATTAAAATAATTTTTTGGTGAATAGTAACTTATTAAGTTTTTAATCGCGATTAGAGGTAATTAGTGTAGTTTAAGGTAAAAATAATGTTTTAATAATATGAGATAAAATTGAAACATGTCCTACCCTCATTGGATGTTTCATTGCCGACCAATACAATCCATGGGTCAACTTGGGGACCCCATGGAACCACTTTGGTTGGGAAATGACATAAATAACTTTTTATTTAATGTTAAAGTAAAAATGACACAAACATAAAATGTTTTACTAAAACAATTTTTACATGGTGTTATACAAGTAATAATTTTGATTATAAATATTAATTGGAAAGCTAAAAGGATTTCATACATCATAGTATTTGTTTTATAATTTTTAGACATTAAATTAATTAAATTATTTATGACATCATGATGATGCAGCGGTGACCTCATTATTTAACGATTTAAATAAAATGGAAAGATAATGTAATATCTAAGACCTACACATGTTCAAAACCTATTGGATGATTGTATTTAGAACCCTTATCACCTTATCCTCGAATTATATCAATGTGGTACCTCTTAAATCCGAATACCATTTTAAAATAAAGTGACTTTTCTTTACTTTCCAAGAGTGCCCCTCCTCTCCTCTAATAAAAGTCCCCCACCTCTACCTCCTTACCCACACTCCCAAAGACTTTGGCTCGGCCAAACCCTGCCAATTTTGTCTCTACACATCCCTCTATTACTCCTTGAAGCCTCACTTTGGGCAGAAGTCTTCCCAAGGAAGCCTTTGAGCTCAAACCAAAGGGAGTTACCCAATTTTAAGGTAATGTCTTCTTTTGAGTCCTTTTGTTTTATTTTTCATCTCCAACCCCCTAAAATCTTTTTATTATTTTATTTTGTAACAACTACAGTATCCCCAATATACTAGTATGTTTTTATAAGAAGTATTAGAGCAAAATTACACACACCTACATCTAATGGTTAAAGAACATACTGTTTCCGTGGGTGGCGAATTTCTGCCTCCAGAAACGATGATTGTTCAACATTATTTTAACACCTTCAAAGGTGGACATTAAGATGAAACTATATTTATATATGATATATAATATGTTTATGTTTTCCTTAAGCTTCTGTATTTTTCATTTTGGGGATACCTTTATCGTTTCCATTATGGGTCAACGTGATATCTTCATTTAAGGAAGTGCGGACTACCGCCCCCTCAAAGTGATTTGATTCGTGAAATAACATATGTGGGACGTATAAAGGATGGAGTTATGATATTATATATTATATTACACTGGAAGTATAATATACCTTTATATAATTATGATTCCATTCCATAAAATATGAAATAGAAATGAAAGTTGCGTTCATGCGTACGTACGGCTTACCGTCTCCATGAACGGTGCATTTCATTTCTTACCTCTAAATGATTATGTAATATTATAAATGCATGAATGTACTGGATATATATGAAATATATGATATCTACATCATGAATAACATTCTGGATATAATGGATACATGAACAAATTGTAATTATAAAGGGTTTATTTTTTACTCAAGTACCAATGATCGTTAAAACGAACGTTATTAACTTAAATAATTACATAGTGTTCATGACATGGCAATAAGTGATATAAAAGGAATAATGAACTTGAAAAAGGTTCTTAAACAAGTAGAAATTAACTCAAGTTTATTATTCAGGAGATTAAATAACGACCGAGTCATGTCGGACCTAAGGTATGAGACTTCGTCTCAATCTCCTTTCATTGAGGCATATTTTGTTTTATACACAACCTTATTTTATACGGTGTATAAACCCCTTTGACTTTTACGTTTATTCAAAATGAATCTTTTTTATACGAAGCATTTACTAAAAAACAAAAGGGAATGTTTTTGTCGTGCGTATGCGGCGACAACGACTTCTCCGCCGCCGTGACCATTATTTGAGTTTTGGCTTCCTCTACAAGCCATACCTTTTTTAAAAGAAAAATAAATACCATGTTTTACTTTTCTTTTATTTTGGTATTGAAAATGGTTTTCATAATGTTTTTATATCAATGAGTTGTATTGATATCTTGTGATTGAAAGTTGGAAATGTTATGTTTCCTTTATGTATGTTTTTTGTGATACGATTATGTTGAGGTTCTTGGGAATTATTATGAAGACGGGTGGTTCCGTGATAAACTAAGGGAGGGTGAGCCCGATATAGCTCTTCAATGAATTGGGTAACGTGAAGGAGTGAAACGTTAAGGTTTCTCCAAAGAGATTTAGGGAATATACTGTGATGGGTATTCCAAACGTAACCAAGAGGGTTACTCCCTATGTAAGAATGTTATGAATGCCTCAAGTTACCTTTATGTCTTATGATTTCTATGATTTATTCATGATTTGATGAGGTATGTTAAAGTGCTTATGTTTTATGGGTAAAGTATGATTTCATTCTTATGTGTATATATACCCATGTTTCATTTCCATATTTTTATATCCCTTACTGAACTTTTTATGCTCATCCCAAGTTTTTTTGAAATGTTTTTCACAGGTCAAGGGAAAGGTACATGATATGATGATTGTATCAAGGAAGTGTCAAGAGAGAATCCATGTTTTATTTTAAATATGTTTCCATTGTTGGGAAAGAAGAATACTATATTTATGTAATCACTTTGTTTATATGTGGAATGTAATGCAAGTTTTATGATCTAATTCTCTAAAACTCTAAACCAGAAAAGATCCTCAATGTGTAATCTTGTAATAACTCAAGATTAAGTAAGGTTTAAGGCTGGGGCCTTATAATTTACATATGTTAAATAAATCACAAAAGGATCCAAAATTGGGAATTATCCGAACATATAGGTCATAAGGACTAAAACTGGACATAATATGGGATTTGGAAATGTTTTAGTTCCATTTAAACCTTCTCTTCCTATTTAAAACCCCAGCAAACATGTTCTGACTTTAACATATGTAAGTAATTTTTTCTATCTTCACTATTTAATATAGTGGAAAATTTAATATGAACTTATTATATTATATAAATTATACAGATTGACAATTTTAATCTTTTTTCAGATAAATCCACATAAATTTCAAAACTAAATTTAAATTTAAACTAGTTGATTCATAGAAAAAATGTTTTTTTTGAAAAAAAAACATTCAATGGTTTAAAAGGTTTTTATATAAAATTCAACATAAAATTTATTAAAATGAAGTAAATTAGTTACATTTTCCTAAAAATATATAATTTTTACATTATTATTTTTTATATAAATTAACTTTGAAAATAATTTAAATGAAATAGTCAATTTTCCAAAGAAATGCATATTTTTTACAATTCAAAAAAAGTAATTATTATGAAAATAAAAAAGTCACTCAAAGATAATTAAGATCTGTAAATTTGAAAATTAAATTTTATTTTATTAGATAAATTTTCTAAAATTGGTAGAAATTAATTTTAAATTATTATCTCAAAGCAAGATTAAACATCATTTTAGAAAAATATAGAATTCATAAAATATTTTCTTTTTTCCTTTAAATAACTCTAATCTTATTTATAATCAATAGAAAACCATTTTATTCATTTTAAACATGTGCAAACCATATATTGTTCATAATTTTGTCATTTTTATTCATACCCTCCAACATAATTCCTATGTTATAATGGTAATGATTAAAAAAGAATATTTTAATAATGTATTGTCTTTCATTTAAACCCAGCGTTACATGTATCATAAACCAATAATGATATAAAATTAATTTAAAAAGAAAAATATAATTAATCTCGGGATGTTAAATTACATTATAATCTAGGTGTTTCATTTCATATTTCCTATTAAACACGATGTTCCTCTTTTAAAACCTCTAGGTGTAACATTCTACCCATAAAATAAATTGGATTCCCTCACTTTAATCATTTTCTTAGTAATCAAGGGTTTGAAAATTGAAAAAAATTGGAAACCGACATCAAAAAAGGGTTCAATAAAAAACCACTTTATATAGGAAATGTGGGTGTATGATGTTCATCTAGAAAACAAATTACTAGGTTTTTATTTAGGATAATATTGGTGGGAAACAAAAATATGTACATGGATGGGAATACTAATTCCCAAGGAATAATTGAGAGTGATAAAAAGAATTTTCATTAGAAATTTAATAACAAAAAAATATAATTGTGTATTGGTTAAACTGAAATTAATATGACATGGAATTTATATTTCTCACAATATGTTTCCTCAAGTTGAAGGGATTTATTTCATCCGGATAGATAACTCAAGAATATATGCTTACTTGATGTATTAAATTTAATTGGAAAAATCTCATTATTTGGTTCTATGTTCATCAATTTCCCCTTCATCTCTCTTTCTAGGAAATGAAGATGAGTATTATTATGATAGAAGAACTAATGGATTATAAGATCCATAAAATAATTATATTTTATTCCTTGTATATGTAGATATTTCCCAAAACCAAAATGTTAAGAATATGTAATAAAATAAAACCAAATGTTAATATTAATATATTCCATAAATATTTATCCTTTATATTCATCCAAAGTATGTATGACAAAAATCATGGTCTAGAATATCCAATAATAGAGATCTCTAAATTCAAAAAATTAACAAAACATTAAATTACCCAAAAAATAATATAGATTTTAATGTATCATTAAAAATATGTGAAAACCATGATCACCATAAAACTATAATGAAATTAAACGTGCTTATATTGTATATTTTTTTTCTATATTTATTAAAAATATCAAAATATCAAATTTGATCTATAATTCAAAAAATGCATAAACTCATGGAATGATAACAAAAACTATCAAATCTCTCACCAATTTTTGGGTCACCAATTCTATCCTCTAAATTTATATTTACCTTTGTTATCATAATATTAGTAATATATTAAGGGTCTTCCTCCAATAATGATGTTATTTCCAAAAATTTCAATAGGATGTTGTATCACCGTTCGTGGTCATTGATACCATCCAGTATATTTCTTGAAATGTATATAGAAAAAACTATTGATGTACAATCCTTATAATTTTTTTGATTATTGTATTTAATATATTTCTGATTAAAAAAATTATATTACAAACTTATTGAATCCTAATATACTAGAAGTTTAATAATTCCACTTCGTTATTTTATTATTAACTACGCTTGGTCATCTTATTCCTTAATACCTCTTCCTTTTAGATGTCATTTGTATTCTATACATCATCAGTAGTACAAACATTACAAAAACAACCTTACTTTTTAACTTCATGATATTTTCCCCTAGGAAATCTATTTTAATAATTCCCATTCTTTACACATTTAAATAATTCAACCATCTATGATACCTTAGGGAGACCATTATTCTAATCCATTACGTTAATCAAAATTTTCATTTTTTCCTCAATGATTACTTTCTTCTTGTACTTAATTTTCACCCCTAAAACAAATTCATATTCTTATAAGATATTAACATTGGTGTTTCTTCTCACATTATCAATATATAGGACACTGAATCTTACTTCTTCTATGGTGTCCACCACCCGAGCACTTTGTGATATTTATCCTTCTCTTTTATAATTAGTCCAAGAGTTGGTTAGGGTTAATTTTTTCTATCATATATTAAGATAACTAATTATGAATTATCCCAATATCTCTCACTCTAGTCATCATCCCATTTGTTTTCCCATCGATACATTTTATATCGCATTCAATGTCATCCCAATTCATTTAGGTTATAACAATTAACTTAAACCGAAAAGCATGTTCTGATTATAAATAATCATAGTTTAAGACCACATTATCCTAAAAAATATTTCATATGATGTTTAAATAATAACACATTTTTTTATTCTAATAAACTGTATATTTAATCCTAGTTCTTGTATAGTCATCATATATTTAAATAATCCATAACGGTTCATTTTGAAAATTTAAATTAACTAAATAATTACCCCCATGTGTGTAAAAAAGTGGTAATTAAGGACTAATTTCATATACAATGTAATTCTTGATTCAATCTCACTGTTCCTTTTTTAATGTTTTTACCAATAGGTAAATCTATTCTTGAACGATTTCTACTTGTAATATTCTGATAGGGAATTGTTTATTGCTAAATAACATAATCTCTATCTTACCAGAAAATTTATATATTATATTACACATAGACAGACCATCATACTTAGTTGTAGGGTTAATCTCATTAATATATGTTTTCCTAAATCTAGTTCTCATGGTTTATAATAAACATAGATCTAATAAAAAATGTAATTACCCTAATCCCAGTATCCCAGAGTCTGTGTACACTTATTTACATTAGAACTAGATACATGCAATCACATCCCAAATGTTCTATAATTTTAGTGGTCTTAAAGACCCTGATACTTGAATAATTCCTATTTTACCTTTGGAAAATAAAATAAAACACAATACATAATGAAGGAAAATGATCTACATCATTGAAACTCATTCAATGTTTCATGTTCATATTCTTGGGAATGGAAACAAAATAATAGTTATCCCTAATTTTTATTAAGGGTATTCATATAGAAGAAGATACCATGAAAATCTAATCATGACCAATATTTAAAGGTTAATAGGTATAACACATTCTATTTAGAGTCTAACATGAGCATAATATGGTAGGAATAACGAATGATCAAATAAAGGCATATATATAATCACATGAGTCTGAAACTTATGCATGTATATTATAACTATTAAAAGTATGACATGGTAATAAATTACTAACCTCTTCAGGAGCTAATTCATATGTTTGATCATCTGAGTCTTTCTATCAATACATTTCACAAGACAATTTAACACTATACGTATAAACACATTTAGTTTGGCCAACTAATTTGTATAATGATACTTGTTGATGCATTAAGATGATATCTATAACGAAACCACATTCATCACATAATAATCCCATTCATTACACATATTAATGGTTTTAAGTATTAATAACACAGGCGTTCATATTGAAAAAATATATAAGAAACATTAATACATACCCCATTGAGTGAGCATAATCATAAAACATCGAGAGTAACCAGCTAAAAGTTAATAAAACCGTACCTCCTCAGTCAAAATGATCATAAAAAATCCTACTATATATTATAGAATATATAAATACAACTCATCCCTAGTGTATCATATGTTTAATAAAGGGTTGATGTCATTAGTGTATAAAAATGCCATAAAATGTCACTAAAAACGTTTCTGAGGAATATAACAATTTTACTTTGATAATAATTTAAAAATAAAATTTCATAGAACATATTGAAAATTATTTTCTGGGAAAATAACTAGTTAAGATTATAAATTATTCTTTAATACAATATGTGGTCATGATAGTGGTAAATTTTCTTCATGCTTTACACATTAAAAAAATGAATTCCTTTAATATTTTTGATAAAAGAAAAAGGAGCCTTCATTGGAAAACAACAAAAATATTATTTTAATTTTTTTAGTAAGAAATGATAAATGGGTAAAAATTAATTTAATAAATAATTTGGAAATTTTTGAAAAAATATTTGAAATAATTTTTAGAAAACATGGATTTGGATGAAAATGTTTTTTTGACATAAGGGATAAATAATATCTTCTATTCTTAAATAAAAATTCTCAATCATTTTAATTAAAAGTGAGATGAAATTAATGTACTATTATATTAAAATTTCTTGAACATGTATAAGATAATTGAATATATTATTTTTAGGATATCAATATAAAATAATTTCTCCAAAGGACTCTTAAACGTAAATACCCCAAACAATGATGAGATTTTCCAATAAACCTTTACCCCATTGGTATCATATGAAATATAAGAAAATGAAATAAATAAATTCAAATTAATATTTTAATAAAATTATGATAAACATATTCAGGAGATAAAATATACAAAGTGTCATTTCATACACTATATAAATATGTAATTGGTGATTGTGGATATGTCTGACAGAAATAATAGGGAGACGAGAATCCCCTACCTCAGGTTAGACATCATTATTTGTGTAAGAACCATAATTTTAATAAATATAGGTTTATTATAAATATAATTAAAAACCATAATCATATATCCTATACCATATATGTTACTTATCATATTTTATCATAATTTTATTATCAATTCTTCATTAAAGTCAATGTTTTAGTGGTAATTGCTTATTTTTTCATGAATTTTTTCATTAAATAATTTGTTCCTTTTAATTTTATCATAGTTTATTCATCTAAATAATATTAACAATGATATTAATTGCAGAAAATTTATATTAATCTATAAAATATTGGGATAGAAATTGGATCACACTATTCATAGAGACGGTAGGAAGTATGTATTGATGAACACTATTTCAATTTTCTTAATGATGAATGGAACAATAAAAGGTAAATAATATATTTTATTTTTTGTATAAATTTTTATTTCTTATATATCCCATATATTAATTATATTTATTCTTATTAACTTCCATGTAATGCATTAGTGAAAAATGTGTCACATCGTTTCAGGATGCTGTAGTCTTCCATACACATGAGCGACATTATCGTATCCCCATGGAATAGAATGTAAGAAGGTATATGTGGTTCAATAATAAAATATGTTGAATTATTTTAAAAATGTAATATATATTACTTTAATATATCCTTATTAAAATCAATGTAAAATGGAAATTGGAAAAACACCTCATATCAGTTCAGAAGGCGGTAGTCTGTCGTACACACGAGTGACGTTATAGTTTTCCAACAGGTTAAAATGTATGAATTTATAACTGATCTTATAAATATAAGTATATTAATTAAATATATATCATATAGATATTTTAAATAAATCATTTAATCTGACTGTCAAATGTAGTTATTAATAACTATTTACACTGGATTCTATGGCGGTTGTCCAATATACACACGATCAACAGTTTCCTTTCCCATTTTATTGGATTGGAGATCAATATATGATATAAAATTAATATAATAACATCAAGATACAAAATTTGATACATTTTAATGATTTAATAATATTTTAAATAGATTTAAGAAGGAATAATATAAAAACTCTTGTTTAAGAACATTACATCTTTATAAAACCTTTATATGATTGCACTGAAATCATTCCTCAGATAACTTTCTGATAAGACAGATTCCACTAGGATGACTTTATATGAGTGATTCATGTATTTTGGTAAGTATTTAATGATACTAATGGTTTTGTATGTGTGAATAGTGTATGATTATTTGTGTCATTTTATAAGTGGGGGAGGGGACACAAATGTAAGTTTAGAAATGAATAATGGGTACCCACATTTTACACATTAAAAAAGGTGCAATATTGGGTTATTAAAATTCCTTATAAGATAAAAGGTAAATATATTACCATAAAATTGTAGTGTGACACAATTTAGGTAATTTTTTACCCAAATCATCTCAGTTTAACACAGTGTAAACCCGTTTTCATGATAACCATGGATATTAATTTTAACTCTATTAAATATTAATTTTGGTCAAAAAATATATTCAATATATTATATTATATAAATATTTACAATTCCAAATATGGAATAAATTTTTTCTAATTAAATTAACATAAGTTGTTGAAATAAATTTAAAATTAAACCCACATTCGAGTTGAAAAAAAGATTTTAATAAAAAAACTCTCGTCAAACTTTTTAAATGTTTACATATCAGATATCAATATGAAATTGATTTCAATTACCTATATTATTTCACTTAAATCATATTTCAACTAATTTTACATTAAAATTAATTTAAAAGTAATTTTTCTTTTGAAACTATGTAAATGAAAATGAAGGATTTAATAAAAATCAGTATTTTTCAATTTTGATCAAAACAATAATCTTTTTAGAAAATTATAAAAAACATGAAATGATAATATGGACAAATAGATATCTTAAATGGATTTTATTTTTCAAAATTTATTTTTTTAAAGTGATCAAATTAAATTTTAAACTATGTATCAAATGTATGAATAAACCACCTTTAAAAAAAATACATTTAAAAAAATAAAATCTTCCAAAAGATATTTATTATATTTTCAATAAATATATTAAAATTTATTTTATATTAAAATTTATATTACATATATGTTTTATAATTTAGTTACTCATTTCTATACCCATAATCATAATAGATAGGTTATAATTTTCATGTTTAAATAATAATATTTTAATATAGAATCATGTTTTGTATAATCTTGTCATTGCGTGAATTGTAATATATCGAAGAGAATTAATTTATATATAAATAAATATATCATGAAGTTTGAGAATGTTATATTATCTTATAATATTTATTTTCCATGTCATATAATATATCGAACATGATATCCAACTTTTTAAATCTTGTGGAATTATAATCAATATGAATGTTAGTATATTCCATAGTCAACAATGGTTAATTTTGAGTGATATGTTTAATTAAGAGAATGATTTAATTCCTACAATTTAGTTCTAAAATGTTTTATTTATTGAAGTATGGGTTTAACCATGCCTTGGCTTTCTTCAAGTAATCTATTCAGCTATAAAATCATGACGTTGAAGTCCATGGGGAATGTTATATGACTTGAGGATATGATAATGGAGAATAATGGATTATGATAATGGTTATTTATTATGAACAATAATTTATTTAATGTTCAATGAACTTCCATTATGCCTATCCGTGGGTGTGTTTTTAATCTTTGGAACTGGCCGTAGTAGCTAAAACAACACACACGATTTTTAGATCATTGGTGGATCAGGTTTTAAAATGGGAATTAGTTTTTATTTATTTTTATTTTCATACATAATTATATATATTGATATTATCTAGGTACAATTTTTTGGTAGTCATTAATCTTAATAATTACATACAAAACAACCCCTTTGAGATACATTTACAATTTATATAACAACCCATATACCATATATAAATTATTTTATGTAATATTTTATATTGATAAATATAAAAAAATCCTATATGTTCAACATGAAAATTTTATTTTTAAAAATATATACATATCAAATTTACATGAAATGGGAATAAAAATATTTAAAACAAAAAAGCCTGGTCATAAAAATAAATTGATCTTTTAATACTACAATGGTTAATCATGGTATGTAAATAAGAAATGATAGATCTATAATGCCTCATAAGGTAATAAAAAATGAATAAAAAATGATAGTAATACATGTGATTAAAGAGGAATATCAAGGTGACATAAAATTGTGAGAATCATATACATGAACATCAAAGTTTGATATAAGATGATTGAAACAAGGCATAATAAGAAGGTGAAAAAATAAGGAAACATGAAATCAAAATCATTATTCAAGAAAACCAATAAGAAAGAAAATATATATTTACTAGGATAACTTCCAATTTCTTATTCATGGTATATAATAACATACAAACATTTCCAAATGAATTGGAGTGCTATATAATTCTAGGTCTATCTGTCACATTCATGTCAAGTAAAGGCATTTGTGTCCCACATAGATCATACACAATAAGAATATAAATTATAAATTTTAATCCCTTGATTGTGTAACATGAATTACATAAATGGGAGTCCAAAATTAGTGAAGTAAAGTTACATATATGTTTATACCATTTATTGAAATTGTGTATGGATGTTCATAAAACAAATTATTGTAATAGAAAATTGCTAGAATATTTTGGCAGCATCGAGGGTGTACATAATGGTTTGTGTAAGGGTTAAATAAGATTAAAATGTACTCTATTATTAAATATTAATAATATTGATAAGGAAGGTATGCGTGAAAATATATTATAATGTGAAAAATTAGAAATAAAAAGGTATAACACAATGATTCTACTTGAATAAATATTAGGGCAAAATAATCCCTTTCATTTAGGTGGATCTTATAAAATCGTCAGAGGAGATTCATCATATATTGGGAACACCATGGGAGTTATTTAGAGAGGTAATGTTCGGGGGTCATATTTTTCAATGGGGTTCAAGTGATGTTGAGTGGAAGGCTTGTTGGGTATTTATAGAAAAAGAGAGGGGAATTATTTATAAATTTCTAAAATTATGTTGTAGACTATAGGATAAAATAATCACAAAGGAAAAATATCAAAAGATTATTTACAATGGTCTCCTAAAAATGGAATTTGATTCAATATTTTATAAGGAAATATTCTGATCGTACTAAAATAATACTATTGGATAAGTGGAAGTTAGTCATTTTCCTAAGTAATTAATTTTGAAACCATGAAATATAGAATAAGTATTTCATGAATCCATCAATGTTTATAAAATTAATCAAATAACTTAAAAAAAATTATTTTAAATAGGATATATGTTTTTTCCTATGATTCACTTCATTTTATTTAATAAAACACTTTTGGTCCATTATGATGTCATAATAGATATTATATTTAATGTTTTCACAAAAATTAATTTGTATTAGAAAGTTATGAAATTATTAACATTAGCTAATTAAAACATACCAAATTGAAAAGAATATTTTTTTAAAAAAAAATCACTATATAATATAATTCAATGATTAAATCTAAATCCTTATGTACATAAATATATATTTTTTATAATATTAATTTCATTCAGGTATTTATAAGAATTAAATTATACTTCAATAAATTATATTGTCATTTATAAAGAAGTAAATAATATTTATTTAGAATATTTTACAAACATAATATTTCTTTCAAAAAATATTATATTAATAAAAATGGTTACATAAATTGAAATCATAAATTTATTTAAAAAAAATACAACTTTCATTTCATCATATCATAATCAACTTGTTATAAAACACATTATATATTTAATTATCAATTCATAATAAAAAATGGGTAAATAAATTCATTATTCATTATTCATTAAAATATATAGATTTGTATTATTAGTGTGTATAGATGTTTCCCTATATTACACTAGTGTACACCCAAAGGGTATGGTTTGTGATGGAGGAACGTTCTTATCATGCTTAAAAAAAGATGATTTAGGTCATGATATGAATAAGATTTCACTTCTCTAATAAATAGTTTCATTCATGTTTGAATTGTTTGATTTGAACATAGGCCTAGTCAAGGGGAATAATAAATTATTCTATCTCCCCCAAATGCTCCAAAAAAAATGGGATTTACAGGGTATGATCGATTGTGTTGAGGCCATCTCCACTTCTTTCTATGTAAGTTGGATGATTTTATAAACCTTAATTTATAATAAACTCAATGGTCACTATGAAATGAATAAATTATCACTGGTTGTGATTTATAATAGTCATTTACCAACCACAAGAAATATTTTATAATGGTCCATTGACACCGCATAGTGTGTTTCATGCACTTTTCATAGAATTCAAGACATCCTCACTTAGAAAAAAAATGTATAGTTTGATTAGAGATGTGTATCCATGCTAGAAGAAGATGTAGACTATATTTCCATATTCTTAAATAATTCTCCATAATGAGGGATAAGTGGAAAGAACCCTCCCCCTTCATTAGTGGGTCATGGATTTCCATGATCGACGAGAGAAGGTTTGTATGCTTTAAAATGAAAATATATCACTTATTAGCTGAAATTTGATGTATTAAGCATATCAAGAAGTATATATCTATTTGAGATTATATTTTTATATTCTGGGATCCGAAATAGCCTCACATGTCAAACGTTGTGGCTCTCAGAAGTTGGAAATAAAATTTATAGGAATTTTTGTCACCATGTACGGTACCTGTGCATTGGCCCTACATTGAAATCATGTTTATAAATCCTACACAGAAATCTATAATAGAGTAACTCCCTCATCCAGGGATCCATATTTTCATACAAATAAGACTTATGGGATCCTCATTTATACAACAAAAAAAATCTAATGGACCCCCAGAGCTCTGATTGTGCAGCGCCTTCACCCAGGTCTAATGAATCAACATAGGTATCTATCTAAAACATGATATAAAATGGAATTAAAGGGGATAGAGAAAGATCAATGTCCCTTCAGGTTCTAAAAAATATGAAAGAATTATGAGGATATGTATTCCCTAATGAGAAACCACATGTGATGGGCCCATCTCCCTAATCATGGACCTGTGTGAGACCCTTTTAGTGACATTAGAGGAGGCCCAAGATTCCTACGGTAAAAGCCTCTCCCATGTGTTATTTGACCAATAGTCTATTTACTAAGCTATATCTAGATCATGCATGCATATACCACCCTACATGAATAAAATTTAGTTTCTCCCAGGCCCAGGTCCAATACCTACGCACGTCTCCTATAGCACACTTGGGCCAAGTTTCTGCTCCTAGGACCTACACAAGTCAACCTCCAAAACTTCTTCAAATTTATCCATGGATGGCCCTATCCCATTATGGATCTATTTTATGAGAAATTTCAAGTTGAATCATCCACCAAAACTTCTGTATTTTCACAACCATGGCTAGAGGCACACCAGCGTGTCACCCATTTGGGTGTGTATTCCCGTTGTCATAGGATTCACGAACATGGCTGGTTAGATGGCCAGGGTACTCAGGGAGCATGTGAGTTTGTATCCTTATGTTTTCAAGGACCCCTACCACAAATATTGTGTTAGGGATATCCCTCCATTAGATACTAGGGTTAACACCATGTCCTCCCTTTCCCATCTTCGATACATGAATCCTACTTTTCATATAAAGGAAGATGAGGATTAATCTTTATTTTTTATTTAGCATGGAATGAGATCTCCCCTTTCCAATGAATCAAAGTAAGAGAATCCATCTTGAATTAATCCGCTATCCTTTATTTTTGGTGGTTTCATTATTGCTCTTATCTTCCTCTTGGCCACCACTGAGGGTCATTATTCCTTCTTTATACCCAAGACTCATTCATAGGTAAAGTGAAGAGAGTTAACTGTCATAACCCAAACCTATTTCATTAGAATATATTGTGGAAGAGGTTATGGGAATGCTCAACACCTCATCCCACTCCCATTTTTCTTTGTCTATTTGTCCACCAGCTGATAAAAGTAGATCGTGTGGTACCTCGAATCATTTGTTTCCTCTTGTTTATCACAACTAGAATGAATCACATGAGCTTAGAGGTTAATTGTGATCATAAAATCCACTGAAAACATGCCACACATTGAACTATAAGATCCATGATTCATGTTATCCTCAGGATATATAAGATTCCTACTTAGTGCACGAGCAGAATGAGAATCCTACTCAGGAGTATTCACTAATCATAATTCCCCTTAATATAGAAATCCTCTGTAAGAGTAATCCCAAAACATGCCTCAAAATCACCATGAGTTAAGCACCCCTCATGGTCCCTTAAACCTAAAATACTACTTAGGTGTAACCCATAATCCTGTCAACAAACAGTCTGGGAATCCTTTTTAGGAATAAAACACAACTTAATCCCCTCAAAGAGTCATACTCTCTTGAGAGTTAAACTTACTAAAATCCTCCATAGGATAGGTTCACCATAACCCAACTACATAGACTTTCATTATCATCTATATGGGATACCATGTAATCCCCCTATAGGTCCAAAAGAAACAAACCAAATCATCCTAGTTCTATCTGGTCCATATCCTCAATAGGGGTTAATTCAACATGGAAATTCATGTTCCTTACAGGTTCCTTTGGTTGCTTCCATAGGAGTCTGACATAAAAAATCGACTATGCATCTTCTCCTAGATGTCCATGACACATTACAATAAACTTTATGGTTGGGTCTTTATGAATTGAATTTAAATGGGATGATGTGACCCATTAAGTGACATAGATTTATGTGGGCTCCAATTTGTTTCACAAGTATACATAGGAAGCCAATTTATGGGTTTGATCCCAAAATCATAACAACTTCCATTCCCCTGGATGATGAGAAACTCTAGATCACCCCACTGAGTGGCTAGGAAACTTACATCATCATGATAACAACCAATAATATCTATGTACAATATAATAGGATACCATTGATAGAGAACATTAGATATATACTGAAATCTCCATTGATGAAGAACCTCAAAAAAATACATATGAATCTAAATTCCAAACATTCTATGAATACGTCTTCAATTCAAGGGTTACCCGCATTGTATATGGTAATTAATAAAGGATTCATTAATATGTCTTAAATCTATAATAGATTCCCAGTCCATGTAATTATTCCCCCCAAAAGGGTGTGATAAGCCCGAATTCCCGTCCTCTCAACCAGTGTGATTTCATAAGCATCATCGACAAAACATCCCAATGAGAACCTACATTTTTAATGCTTGTCCTCATAGATACATATCCTTTGGGTGTTTTTAGTTCCACGAAAAAACCCATTGAAAACATTTTAGAAAGATATATTCCATAAAACATGATTCTGAGGGAAACAAAAATTGGTGAACCAGATGTAAATCCTTAACCAAGATGATAGTATTACCCACCTGTCAGGCCCCTTTGACTTACAAAAGAGGGCCAGATAAGAAAACAAATCATGGTTGTGTTCAGTAAAATTATATGCTACTTTTATAGAGTTTCTTGCTTGTTTTTTTCATTTATTCAAAAACATTTCTTTAGAACTCCCCTCAACCCAATAACGTCATTTCTGCTTTCATCTATGAATTCCCAAGTAGACACTCATGCTAGGTCTTCATCCATATGAAGGACACCATCACCAAACTAAAGTCTTCATCATTGGGTCTCAAATGTGATGGTTGGGGAGTAATTTTAGAATGGTATGATCCCGAACTTAGAGGCCCCCCAATAAGACCTGTAATTCGTTGATCCCCACAAACCATTCAGTCAATGAAGACAAGTTGTCCTGACATAGATAAAACAGACCACCATCTTCAACCATTTCAAGTTTTTATAATCGTAATACAATAACTAATACCTCCCATATATTATGTAGGTGTAACAAGATTCCACATAAAAACTCACCCAAAATATTCAAGGGTATTTCTAAAGGGCTCCTGCCATCAGTTGTTGCCGCCAACTCCGCGTGATAGTAACCACTCAAAAAGATGAGGTTGTTTCCCTAGATTGTGAATTCGGGGAACTTCTAACCCAGGCATGAAAGCAGGCCCAATGGGTCTACTACCATCCAATAGAGAGTAGGGTAATACCTTTTCCCCCTCCATAGAATACCACCAACCCAATTTCATGGGAAATTGAGAGTGATAATATTCACCTATTTACCTTCATTTATCTTTCCATAAGACTTTCCTACCAACATTCAAAGAAGCTATCCAACCAAATACGATGAAACGCCAGGAGTATGAAGATACACCTTATTGTACCAAAAAATAAATCCAACAGAATCAATTGAGAGTATTCATATAATCACACTATCCATGTTTGGTTCCATGAAGTAAACTTGCACCCACACAAGCCTTCTTTTACCAATCCTTCAAAAATTCTCCTTTGGAAGAACATGAAGAAGTCATTCAGAAATTTCTAGAAATGAGAATGGGTCATACTCAACTCTCTTAGCCACACATTAGTATTGTTAGTATCCACTGGAAGGAAAAGGAGGATAAGAGCAGGAAAACACACCTACTCTAGATATAGAATGAATAGATATCCCTGATCTAGTCGCTAAAGTCACCAAGAATATCCTATAAATTATAAAAGGGAAGACACATATAGCTTCCCAAATCCTACAAGCTTTCTAAGACATCATAACATTAACAACAATAGTTCCTGGGGGATATAAACATAACTCTTTCCCTACAATTGGGGTTTCTCATCCTCATTTTACCTCATAGTAGATACACACCTCTGATCACATCCAAGAGATTGATGGAAAAAAGTCCCTGTATTATATAGACAACCAGATAGGGGAGATACAACCTCTCTAACCAGATGTAATATTTCTATCCCAATGACCACTCCATGGAATTAACAAACACCTTCCTAATAAAACCACCCCTGCAAGTGGCCCCAATCACTCATAGAAATCCATCCAAGAAGAAACCTCATCAAACATTATTGGACAATCAGGAGCTGATCTATGATCCCACTATACTAAATGGCGATGTTCTTGAAACCCTCAGATGCTTATCTATTACATCTCAAGATCCTACCCTCCTATTAATGAATTATGGGAGAATTTGAAGTAATTTTGAATGTCCTTATCGAACACTTCACTATGAAGGCTTATTTCAGGATAGCAATCTGATTGATCATGAGAGACCATATTTAGAATAGAGTCATGGAAACCCCCCATATGACTGGATGATCTATGATCAAGAGGGTCTACCACTTTATATAATCCACATGGGTGGTCCTCCCCATAGTGGCATTCACTATGAATTTTCTCTCAACAGTAGCATGTCACATTGTCAAGAGAATTTTATAATTTATAATACAGTGATGTGAAATCCCTCCTACCATGAGGCACTTGTGAAACAAATAGAAGTCATGTTTGATTCCTTATCATTTGAAGGTGATATGCTTTCTCAACCAACATATATCCCAAGGTGATAGTCATTCTCCGACCATCTTTTAGATCTCATGACTTCCATAACAGTAGGGGAAATTCCTACCGATCTCCATACCTTTGATAAAACAATTAGGAAGAATCAATTCTGGCCAGACCATATATAGTAACCCCTAGAAAAAGTTGAATAATACATGATAAATAAGAGAAAAAAATTTATTTAAGATGACATAAAATTAATGTTATGGCCATTATCCACTGCTCAATAAATCATTCCATATGCGTTGTTGGATAATTTTGTGCATGAAATTGTTCTGAATATATAAAAAATTATTCATCACTAAAAATAAAAAGTAATAACATAATACGAATATAAAAGTTTCATTATGGTAATATAGGGTTTTCAAAACCAAATTGACATAGAATAAATCATGGATTAATGGAATCTAATGATTGATTAATAGAAAGTATCCATTCAATATGCATGCCTTAGTGCATTAATGAGACAATTAAAACTGATCATAGACAAGTCATATGGTGTTTGTATGAGAGGATGGGGTTCACATTGATAATTGAATTTAACTATACTCCCTAACCAGCAAAGACCACCAAAGGATGTAACGTGCTATTTAATAGCATTAAAATGACTTAAAAACAGAATATGTTCATAAACAATGATATTCTCAACAAAATCAAGACCTGAAAGACTCTCACCGACATCTGTACAGAAGAGATAAGGTTGTTGAAATAATTTTTCATCAAGAATATGAGAATATTGATCAATCCTTCTTCTTAGAATATTTCATCCGTCATATAAAAAAACGATGGAAATAACATAATGATATTTATAAATAGGAGATTTAAATGTGTGAGAAATCATTCACCCAACCCACATTCAAATAGAACCCCATAAAATCAGATGAGTATCCATAGTAATATCAGCCACATTAGTTTAGGAGTAACCCCATCCCACAGGGTTGGGGGATTTCTTAACCCAACTATCAAGGCCGTCAATCTAGACCTGATGGGTTGTAAAGGAAAAATGGGAATAGATCCATCCCTCAGGAATGGGTGATTTTTCACTTCAATAACCACCTCATACGTGGAATCGTTTTTCTATTGATTAGGGAAGATACTGTAGAATGAATCCCCCCAGTTTGTCCCATCATGTGATTTAGTACTTTAACTTTGAATACGAATGATTGAACTATCTAAAGACTTCCTTCAGGTTACTATCTGACAAAAAGTTTCTGTATAATATGTAAAGGAGTGGAAAATTTCATGTGGAGGGTCTTGAAGAAGGAGGTATCATAAGGACAATGATAGAATACCCATAATTTCATTCACATTAGTTAATGTCACAAATGTCTCCTCCACAGATTCCTTAGAACACAAGACCAATATAGAGGCATTGAATAGGGTGTTCTAGTTCATGATATGGTCCATACTAAACCAATTGAAGTAGGTTTTCATACCCGAAACCATAAGCCTTTTCTAAATCTTTGCACTGTCTCAAACAATCCACATTCATGTCCTTGAAAAAAGGAAATGGTAAGGGTCAAATCATGTCTCACCTCTTTCTCAGAGTGGATATGACACTTTCACTGAAGGAAATATTTGATTAGGAAGAGGAAAATATGAATGAACTGAGGAGACTCAATAAATAATTTCTATGTGGAATCATTCCTACTAGACATGTTCCATAATAAGATCCTCACCTTTCACTCATATTTAGCACACCTCAACAATGAAGGTTCTTAATAGCAATTTAAGAAGATCTGAAACAACCACTCAATATGGGGTATCAACCACCAATATATTTTTATCCTGCCATAGAAGATCAATAATTGCATCTATTGGTTGCACAACTTGATTAGGATCAGGAACATTTTTATAGCCTTGAACCTATTGGATACCTAGGGAATGTATCAGCAGTCCCTCCACAAATTTCCCTACTTTCTGCAACACCAATCTAGGATCCATCATGGCCACAGCTTCCTCCAATTATTATGAACAATTTTGAGTCATGAATGGATAATTTAAATATATAGAGAGACTATGTGCACCAATATGGTTGGAAAATAAGCCTTATCCTAAATTTATAGTGCAGAATTTTCCTCTTCGAAACTATGGGACCCTACATTTCTTGTTTTTAATGGACTGGAAAACCCAGATCATCATTTGATGCATTTATTCCCTCACTGTGATCCCATGATGGGTACTCTTTAACAATAGGAGGTGGTGAAGATTAGGTTCTTTGTAAAATCACTATAAGGATCAGCCTTGATATGTTATATATGTTTGTTATATTTGTCATTCACTGGATGGGAATGCCTTTGTCAGATGTTTTTTTCCGGTTTATCTCAACATTGCAAAAGACAACTGTATTGGATCTCATTATCTACAAAAAATGTGAGAATTATAGGGTCTCAAATTTTATTACTTGGTGGGATGTATTGACATACCCCATAATCCAACCACTCCCTCAAGAATAGTTGTGTTCTATCTATTTAGAGAATATTCTAGAAAACTTGTGCACATTGTTAATCCCAGTGAAATACACTGGAGGGTTTTGGGACCTGGCCTCAATTTCTCAACCAGTGTAAAAATACATAACAAATACCAAAGATAAGGGTTGAGTGATTCCATCAATTCAATGGGGAATAAAAGTAAAAGTAGAGGCCATTACCTTTACACTAAAGTTGGCCCCTGTACCCGATCTTACTTCAAATAATACACTGTATTGTATGGATCGACCTCTCGAATATCACAAAAAATTCATACCTCATCAAATGATTAATGAGGCCAAAGGTAGAAATAGTTTGAGGAGATGATATAAAAGGTATATTATATTCAAAATGACCATGTCCCCAGGTACATCATCTCGACATTGGAAAATAACTTGGTCAACTTTCAAAATATTAGGATGCTCGGAAAGGAAGGAAAACAATATCAACTTAACTATTTCCCCTTCCGTCAATTTTTTAGACACAACATAAAAGATATTTTTTCTTCAAATACATCCAAGAAAAACTAGCGGAATCTAGAAAAATTTTGTAAAAAAATTCACCTACTTAGGTGGAATATGATTCTACCATCACTCTAGAAGAGGAATGTAAATTCAAGGAGGTTAAGAGAAAAAGTGGATAGATATTCGGTGACTATATGGTTAGGAAAATTATTAACCAAACTCAAGATATTCTCAAAACACTATTTAAGCATCCATCTATTCCTCTAGAAACTTCTATTACAATACATACAACTTCACTAACTCCACAATCCTCTAAAGGATAATCCTATAAGAAGCAACATGGAAGGAGGAGTAAGAAACAAACACATGATGTTGAACCTCCACCGAAGATGAGTTTTTTCATAACTTTAGCAGACTTCATGCTAATTTTCCCAAAACTACATTCTCTTCCCTACTAAATGGAACAATGAGAGTCCACCTCTCAGACATAAACTTCATCATAATAAGAGTTAATGTTTGGTTTCATTAATTTTATTTAATTAATGGATCCATTGTCAAAAGATAAGCATGATTATCAACCCAAATTCCCTACACCTTATTGTGGAACTTGGTTAAGATGATATCAAAACCAAAGGTATATGGGAGGATTTGGTTTTTCCAGAATTCACTACTTCAACAACACCCCTGCTCGAGACGTCTTTTCTGCCAAAATACACATAAGATCTATGCAACAATCTCATCATGAAATAAGAAATTCCTACATGAATGTAATGATCTTCCCTAACACAATCATCCTTTAATACCGGTTAGATGATGTGTCATCACTTGATCAACCTCAGCATGTATGTATACCCAACAAACCTAATCCACCAAGAGTGGAAGTTATTTCAACTCCTATTCCATGGGAACATCCATCTACATCAGGAACATCATCTCCAAATAAAAATGAGAAAGAACACCCCCATATTATGAAGATCATAACTTTAGACTAGACGTATGATGTTTTCAAGGATCCTTTCTAAGTACCAACTATGTTATCAATCTAGGATTCCCTGAGTCTATCAAAAAATCTCCAAGAATCACTCATTGAGGCCTTGTGAATCTTTTAAGTGTTTGAAGTTGAGGTTTCTATGACTAAAGTATATCATACAGAGAATGATCCCACCAAATTCTATGGGATCAATACTTTCACATACCAGGAAGAGGATGATTTCAAAAATAGACATGATATCCCTTTTAAGTACCTTGCATGATAAATGAAATTTATATCTAATGAGTTTTTATTGACAACGGCTCACAAGTCAACCTCATTTTGGTTTATACACTTCATCAATTGGGTTTTAATGAATCTCACATGTATCCCACTAAACTAATGTTACATGTATTTAACAAGAATATGATATAACCTGTTGAAAATTTCACACTCAGAAATCAGTTTTTGGATCTCCTATCAGACTCAAAGTTCATGGGTTTTCGGTAGGATATAGGTTTCAATTCACTACTGGGAAGACCTTTTCTACATTAGCATGTAGAAATTATTTTATTATACCACCAATGAATTGAATATAATATCAATGCTGAAATTATAAAATTGAATTCTAAAAAGGCCCCATTAAAATCCTACGAGTCACAATACATTTACTTAGGGTTCTATCACAATTGAGGTAAATAGTTCATGGCTGATGATGTCACTCAAAATAAGGCCAAAAAATGTTTAGAGATAATCCCATCTAATCCTTTCAATAAGATCATTTTAGAATATGTACTTTCCATAAAACAAAATGAATGGGTTTTCCTAAATTCAAGCACCCATTTAATAGATTCTATAATTTTAGTTGTGGAAAATAAACATGACAAAAAATGATAAGAGATTGACCCTCTGAGAATTGATGAAATACTTGTTGAAAAATACATCATTCATTTCAATGAGCTTATGCAAATTGTTATTCCATTAAATTGGATATAAGAAGTTTTCATGTCAATGGGAGAGGACAAATGTTCTCATTCACAATCCCTTATCTCCCCTTTAGAGATATATAAATGTCTCAAGCCATTGATTGAGCTAGAAATGATTGGTTCATCTTTTGGATGTGCAAATGATGATTCCTCACTTAACATAGATATTGTTGTATCACCACCAACCTCATTGGAAGAGGAAAAAAAGAGAATCCAGATGAAGAAGAATAAGAGGAAGACCTTAGGGATGGCCCTCCAACATTTTAGAAATGTGTCTCTACCTAAGTGGATGAAATTATAGAGATAAATCTATGTACAAAAGAAGATCCATGGGCCACTCTGATTATTATGGCCATGAAGTTAGAAGATCTAGTGGGATACACTTACTTTTTGAAGTAACATTGGGTATTGTTTTCTTGAGAACTATACAGATATTCTAGGTCTTGATCCTGAGGTGGACCCCCATCATTTGGGTTTTCCATAAGATCATTAGGTATACAAACATGTGAATAGAAGGAAAAACCTGACTAGTTCCTCCGAAATTGAGCCTAATGTGGAGAACCTCGTCAAGGCCAACTTCATCCGAGAGGTGAAATACACAAAATGGCTAGCCAAAATTGTCCCTGTTAAGAAGAAAAATGGGAAAATCAGAGTTTTCATTAACATCATAGTTATCAATTGGCATTTTACTAAAAATGAATTCCTGGTTTATATCACATTGATCCTGATTTATGTGAATGCTGGTTATCAAGAACTTTCCTTCATGGATGGAAATTTGGAGTATAAACAAATCCATATGGACTCAGAAGTTCAATAGGTTGTAGCCATCGAATCCCCCAAGTATTATTTCGCTATCATGTAATTCCCTTTTAATTAAAACATGATGTCTCCATATTCCAACATACAATGCATTAAACCATAAAAACCTTCCAAGGGTAGTTTTTAAAAAGCTATGTTAACGGTCTAGTGTTAAAGCCTTAAAAAAATTCTGTTGATATGGATGACTTGTATAACATCTTTAATGATCGCTGACTGCATATCCTGAAGATAAACCCCTTAAAATTTTCTTTTTTGCATAACTGTGGGAATGTTTCATGGATTCATTGGGAATTATCACAACATTGATGTCAGTCCTGGGAAAATGAATGTTATCCATAACATGCATCCTTCTATAATCTAGAAAGAGTTGAGAGGAATATAAGGACTATTAAATTACATCTGGAAATTCAAATAAAACCTTGTAGGAAACTGTTTTCCATTCACCAAACTAATGAAGAAACGGGCCATATATATGTGTACTGAATACTGTTAGAAAGTATTTGATAACCTCAAGAAATACATCTTGAGTCTACTGGTATTATTTCAACCTGTAGAAGAAAAAACACTCATTCTATATGTGGGAGCCTTAGAATGATCAATGGGTACCTTCCTTGTAGAAAATAATGATTTAAGAAATGGAAAAAACATTTAATATCTCAATAGAACCATTCTTGACACGGAGACTTGTTATTTAGATATGAAGAAGAGATTATTGACATTAATCATTGCAGTTAAAAAGATGAGGCACTATCACATCACCAAGAGATCTACTAGGATTCTCACAACAACACACTCAAATTAATCCACTGTAGTCCTATGCAGAAAGGATTTCTGGAACAGTGGGATGTTATTCAGCAGTAGTTTTATATATAGTTTGTGCCTCATAAATCACCAAAAGTCTATGCCTTGGGATATTTTCTTACAGAACACCCATGTGTAGAAGTATTATCAATAAATATGGAATTTCATAATAAAGAGATATTATCTATTTAGGATGGCCCCTAAACAAGTGAAATTTATTTTGATGATGTATCTAGAATTCCATCAGGGATGATAATGGAAGACCATAATCATGATAATTTTGGGTTGGGGATAATTCTCATTTTCCATGTAAATGTAGTTCTACCATATTCATTCATGGAATTATAATGTTGTAAAAACAATGCGGCAAAATACTAAGCCATCATTATATATCTAGAAATGGAACTCCAAATACTAGAATGTCACCAAGGGGTGCTGGGTAAATCATAGTTGGTAATCAAACAAATCAATGAGGATTACACCATCATAAAATAATAGATATTCCCCCTACTTAACTGGGTATGAGGGTTAATGGTTGTGTTCCCCTCAAAACCTATATTGGCTCACATTCCATGATCATATAATTCCCAATAATATGCATTGAATATTTCTACCTAATGTCTGGAATATCAAAATCTAGATGACACATTTATCAATATCTCCCATTTTAACGACCCAAAGTTTTTCAATGTAAATTACCTTCTTATAATTATGTCATAAAATTACACAAAATCACATCATAATGAACTAATATGTGCGAAGTTACCTTTAAACATAATTTTGTCACTTCTGTGTTTGGTATTTGGAAAATCTGACATAAACGGTTGTGTTCAAGATGATTTTTGGGGTCTAATAAAAAAAACATAATTTTGGGTCAATAGTAAACTACCCTTATTAATATTAACCTACCCCTATAAATAGTAGTATGACCCTTATGAATAGTAAATCGTCCAAAATAATAGTAACCTTACCCATGAATAATTAAATTAAATTTAGGCATCTTAGAAAGTGACAATTTGACCATAGTAAATGTTATGGTATTTTTTTACGATATTAATAACTAATTATAATTAATTGATTAATTTAAAAGAAAATTTATTTTCCTAAAAAGTGTTCATAAATTAACATATCTCTATATTCTTTAATTAAGATAATTTTATAAGACCTCAAGTAATTTTTGAAAGCATTATAAAATCAGTATTAATTTTAAAAACTGTTTTTTTCTAGTAAATTATGATTTTAATTAAAAATTTAATTAATCATTTATAGATAATTATTATTGAAAAATGGACTTCATTTTTGGATTCTACACATCAAATAATGGTAGGAGTGAAAGTTTGGGATTTTTTCTGAAATACTTGAATATTTTATGAATAGTGAAATACCATAATTTACAAAAATAAGCTAAATAAGTTAATTATAGAGTCATGTGTGATGTTCAGATGATGTAAGCCCACTTGGTTCTGGATCACATAATAAAATTTCTATTATTGGTCAAGTAAGACTCACTATTCCTTGTCTTGTTGGGAAATAATAAACTAATGAATCTTATATTGAGAAAACCCCTCTTCCCTCCACTATAAATACCACCATTCACACCCTCATTTACTCACACCTATCGAGCTTCAATATTTGAATAAAATCTGCCCAAGAATAATCCCTATCACCGCCCCCACATCCAAAATCTTATGGTCTCATCAAAAGACCAATCTTATTCCCCTTATGGAGGATCTCATGAGGGGGATTCAAGAGGTAATTTCTCTCCTTCTTTTCCTTTAAATTCCTTTCAATTTGAAGTTATTTTCTTATTCTATCCCCACTTATCTTTGCTCAAATGGTATGGTAACTCCCATATAAAAAATTTAATGGAATTTTATAATACTAATACGATATTATACCATCGAACCCCTTCTTATCTTCCTTTTATTTTATAAAATAGAACGTTGTTCGTGAGGTGTTAATCTATCACCTTCAATAACGACATGTTTTCGTTTTAAATTTCTACCTTCATATCTTGTCCTAAAACCATTTTTAAGGTTGAACCAGAATATTATATATTTATTATTTCCTATTTTATGTTCTGGAACTAACTTATGTACATATTACTAAATGATTAAATAAAACAAGTTCGTTGTGGTTGAAAAACCTCCCAAATTAACCCAAACAATCATTATTAAATTGTTATCTAATGATTCATCCACATGGTATGTAACATAATTCAATATAAGATAATTAAAACTCATGTAATATCATTAAGAAAATGTAATATCAGTTCTGTATGTTTACCCATGTTCTACATGAACTTTCATTTAAGAATACAAGCCAACCACTCAAGAAAACCATAAAAATGAACATTCCCGAACAATGTTTTTAAACTCAATACCTCATCCAAAAGAAAATAAAATGACATAATTAAACAAAAATTAACCATATTCATATAAAAAAGGTTTTTAGATTGTTATTTAATTAATATAATGTGGTTATATAGGGCATTAAAGAGACATAAGCATTCAGATACAAGGTAAGGGAAAATTCTCGAAGCCAACTTTCATCCTTCAGGTTCTCCCTATTTCAATACTTTTTAATATGGTTACTCCATAAAAAAAATTCATCATTGTATTTAATTTTCAGGGATATAAATTTTTTTCACTGGTATTTATTTCAAACCAAATGCTTTCCAAAAGAACTATTCTTTTTAGAACACACCTTTTACTTCTCATTCAAGATTGACGGTTCTTGTAACATGTATGTTATTCCCTCTTTTTTTTGGGAACCCAATGTTTATGGATATGTTCTTATGAGATGAAACTCATTCCTTTTAATGGGTTAGTTATGTTCAATTTTTTTATATGTTAATTTTTTCATGCATGATAAATGATAATGATATGATGTGACGGGTGCACCCAAAATTATATAGTGCAATATGAAAGTTTGAATGTAATGGGTGAGCCTAGAATTATACAGAACTCCAATGCATTGGGTAAAGTGATGAATCTCATGAGTAAATGTGAAATTATTTTTGAACAAGATACTATCTTTTTCCACATGTATGAGTGGTAGTTAACCACTAAGACTTGACGTTTCATTTTTATGCATTGCCACATTTCACGTCTTTTATTTATTCTTCCCCTCATGTTCATGATTCTTTTCCAATGTTATGAATATGCTCACCCCATGATATAATATTTTTATCTATCCTTTTACTAGGATTTTATCTCAAGCCTTTTTATTTATATCCTCAGGTGGCTACATGTACTAAGGAGAAGTCATGTGCTAATTAGAAGCTAGAGAAGAAGAAATAAAAAGTCTTTTATGCTAGATGTTGTAATTGTTACGTATAGTCCTAGTTTTCCCAAGACACTAATCTATTGGATCCTATATGTGTAATAATATTATGTTTTTTATCTTTAAAATTATGTAATATTATTGTTATAAAATTTTGGATTTCTATTATTGGTATCATAGGAAAGGTTTAGTTAATTTTGGAGTTAGGATTGGTGAAACCTAGAGAAAAACTCTAGCACGAGACAAAGTAAAAATATGCACACAAGAATACTTCCATAGGGATCCAATATTTTATGATTTTAGTATAAATTATTTAAATTAATATTTTATTCATGACGTATTGACTTATGTTTTTTCTAACCATTTCTATTTTAGAAAATGGTGGGAACCAGGAGAAACTAGGCCAACAACTCATGCGAAGGCCAATGCAATGATTGCCTGAACGACATCCCCAATGATTTGGGAGGTGGAGTTAAAAACGTCATGGTGATTATTACCCAATTATCTTAGTTTATGAACAATAACCATAATAATGGGGAACATCCTCCTTCACCAAAGAGGGATCAAATGGCTATCAAATGTTTTAGGCAGCAACAACCACCAACGTTTAGTGGATATTCTGATCCACTAGTTTCGGAACAGTGGGTTAGCTCAATGGAGAAGATATTTTCTATTCTTCATTGTTCTAAGAAAGAGAAGGTGACACTAGCTATTTATCATCCAGATGGAGAGGCTGATCAATGGTGGGCTTTGATTAATTATTCCAAGCCAAGGGAGGAAATTGAAGAGATAGAATAGGAAGACTTTAATATAATGTTTCTTAACAAGTATTTCCCAAGAACGATTTTCACGAACATGGAGAGAGAATTCATAGTGCATAAGAAAAAGGAAGGAGATTCCGTCACAACCTACGAAGTGAATTTCACAAGTATTTCAAGGTACACTTCAGGTTTTGTTATCAGCAATGATGAAAAAATTGATAGATTCTTTAGTGGATTAAAACCAAAACTTTGAAAGGCTCTTGCTATTAGAGACTTTGGTAGTTTTGAAGAAGTTGTTTGATGTGGTCTCAAAGTAGAGATGGAGTTTGGGGAATGGTTCCATGGATATGGTGATAAGAAACAAATGATGGAGTTTCAAGATGGTGGATCTAATGAAAAAGGTTGGAGGAAAACTCAACAACCCAGATGCCAAAAATGTTGGATGTTTCACCATGGGAACTACCTCAAAGGGATGGGGAAATGCTTCAAGTGTGGGAAAGAAGGATACCATGCCCAAGTGTGTCAAAAAGACCTAAAGAGGAAGGATAATGTGGCCGAAGAAAGAATAGAACCCTCTATGGTTCAATGCTACAACTATAGGGAGCTAGGGCACTATGCAATCCGGTGCACTAAACCTCGAGTTCTCGATGGTAATCAGCGTCAACTTCCACCAAGGACAAAGGAACAAGGGAAGGATTATTCCATCACTACTGTGAAAGTGGAGCAACATAATGAAGTCTTATAAGGTATAATTTCTATTCACTCAAGAATGGAAAAAGTCTTATTTGAATCTGGTTCTACGCATTCCATTATATCATGAAAGTTTTCTATAACTATAGTATCAAAGCCCCAAAACCGTGAAGTATATATATATGTAAAAACACCATGTGGGAAAATCATTGATACCCAAGTGTTTGAATCATCTCCTATTGGAATATGTGGGAAGATTCTTCCAGCGAATCTCATAATACTTCCCTTGGTGGAATTCACCGCTATAATGGGAATATATTTTCTCTCGTTATATAGAGCATATATCAACTGTTGGGAAAAGGAAACATCTTTTCATATTCTGATCCATACCATTCTCCTATGAAAATGCAAGGAAGATCATGAATATCATTTGAAAAATCCTTGAATGGTGTGGGTGTTGATTCCCTATAAAGAATCATACCTCTCCCAAATGGTTTAGTCGAATGAAAGTGCCAACCTTGCAGAAATGACCATCATGAGGGAATACAATGATGTATTTTAGGAAGTGTTACCAAGAATTCCCCCAGATCATGAGGTAAAGTTCTCAATAGAACTCATAACCGAAGTTACTCCTATATCAATGTGTCTATATAGGATGGCTCCTATCGAATTGGAGGAGTTAAAGAAGAAACTACAAGAGAATCTGGACGAAGGGTTCATACGCCCTAGTGCATCACCTTGGGGGGATCCAGTTCTCTTTGTGAAGAAGAAGGATGAAACAATGCGGACGTGTATAGACTATTAGGAACTCAACATGATCACCATAAAGAACAAGTAACCTCTTCCAAGGATTAATGACTTGTTAGATCAATTAAGAGGAGATCAATACTTTTCAAAGGTGGATCTTTGTTCTGGATATCACCAGCTAAAGGTGAAGAAGGAAGATATTCAGAAGACTGCCTTATGTACAAGGTATGGGCACTATGAGTTTCTGGTTATTCTTTTCGGACTTACAAATTCCCATGAAATCTTCATGGATTTGATGAATAAAGTATCTAGACATTACCTTAATAGATTTGTGGTAGTGTTTATTGATGAAATTCTCATCTACTCAAAGAGAAAGGGAAAACAATAAGAACATCTAAGACTTGTATTGGTGACATTAAAAAAGGATAAGTTGTACACCAAGTTCTGCAATTGTGACTTTTAGATAAAGGAAGTCACGTTCTTGGGACATGTGATCACAAGTGATGAAATTTCAGTGGATCCTTAAAAAATAACAACAATTGAGGAATGGCCCAAGACATTTAGTGTCACCAAAATCCATAGTTTTCTTGGATTAGCTGTGTACTAACAAAACTTTGTGAGAAACTTCTCAAATTTGTCAAGCCCACTAACTATGTTAACAAGGAAAGGGTTAAAGTATGTCTGGAGTGAAGAATGCAAGGTAAGCTTCAAGGAGCTAAAGAGAAGGCTGATCACTGCACCTATAGTCACACTACCAAAAAGTGGTGCATCTTTTGTGTTATACAATGATGCTTCAAAGAAAGGCTTGGGATGTTTACTCTTTCAAAATGACAATGTGATAGCCTATTCATCATGACAGTTGAAGATCCATGGGCAAAACTGCCTGATGCATGATCTAGAGCTGGAAGCTGTAATTTTTTCTTTAAAAATCTAGCGACACTACCTTTATGGTGAGAAGTGTGACATATACACTGACCACAAGAGCCTAAAGTATATATTTACACAAAAGGAGCTCAATATGCGTCATATTAGATGGTTAGAGCTAATCAAGGATTATGATTTCTATATTCACTACCATCCTGGAAAGTCAAACAAGGTAGTTGATGCTCTAAGAAGAAAACAACCTGCTACTCTATCCATGTTATGGATAGAGAAAGACCCTATCTTCATGGATATGAAAAGTATGGATTTATAAATCATTAGGGAAGGGGATACATCCTACCGTGCCCAGATTATTGTTCAACCATCCATCCCAGAGAATATTAGGGAAGGAAAAAAGGGATGATGTGGAAATACAAAAGAGGGTGAATGCAGTATAGGAAGGGAAGCTGCAAAAGTTCCATATCATCGATGATGGTGTGATTCAGTTTTGAACGAGGATTTGTGTGCCATCATCACCCTGGATAAATAAGGAGTTATTGTACAATACACATATCTAAACAATCTCTATCCATACTGGTAGCACCAAGATGTACTGTGATCTCTGAGAACACTTCTTGTGGGATAACATGAAGAAGTAAATTTCGGAATATATATCAAGGTGCTAGGTATGTTAGTAAGTTAAATCAGAGTGAGAAAAGTCCAAAGGGATGATGCAGCCATTGCATATACCCATGTGGAAATGAAAACATGTATCTATGGACTTTGTCACGGGTCTCCCGAAGACGCCGAATGGAAATAATGCGATTTGGGTTGTGGTTGATCGACTCACCAAGACTTCACATTTAATTTCTATTTGGGAAGACCTATCGCTTGAACAACATGCAAATATATATGTGAAGGAAGTGGCAAGACTACATGGTGTTCCACTCTCAATTGCCTCTAACCATGATCCAAAGTTCACATATAAATTATGGTGGACCCTTCAACATGATTTAAGTACTGAATTAAATTTCAGCATGGCATATCACCCCCAAACTGATGGCCAATCTGAAAGGACTATCCAGATGCTTAAAGATATGCTAAGAGCTTTCTCTCTAGAATTCAAAGGTGGATGAGATCAGCATCACCCATTGGTCGAGTTATCATACAACAATAGCTTAAACTATAGTTTTCAAATGGATCCATATGAAGCTCTATATGGAGAGCGATGTTGTACTCCAAGGTGTTGTGATGATGTAGGAGAAAGATAGGTACTTGGAACCAATCTTGTGAAAGAGATGATTGAGAAGGTTCAAGTCATACAAAAACACATAAAAGCTTCTCAAATTTGACAAAAGAGCTATTCCGAAAAGTGTCGAAGGGACTTGGATTTCGATGTTGAAGATAAAGTCTTCTTTTAATATCACAATGGGAGAGAGTCATGCAATTAGGGAAGAATGTGAAGCTATGCACAAGGTACATTGGCCCCTTTGAAATCCTTGAATGTATAGAAGTCATGGACTATCAACTTTCACTACCACTGAATATGGCTCAGGTTCATGATGTTTTTCACATATCACTCCTGAGGAAGTACATACCTGATCCCTCACATGTACTAAATTCAAATGTGGTACAACCGGTAGATGATCTCTCTTATGAGAAGCAGTCGGTAAAGATTTTGGACCAGAGAGATAGGGTTCAACGGAACAAGACAACACACCTAGTCAAAGGGTTGTGGATGAACCATAAGATTTATGAAGCTACTTGGGAACCAGAGGAGGTGATGAAGGAGAATTACCCTCACCTGTTTGTGTAAAGTGAAATTTTGAGGGTGAAATTTCATAAGGGGGGAAGAATGTAACCACCATAGTTTTTAAATGGAAATTTCCTTCTTATAATTATGTCCTAAAATCACATGAAGAAACAACATAATGAACTAATGAGTGCTAAGTGTCATTTAAACATAAGTTTGTCACTTATGTGTTTGGTATTTTGAAAATCCAACATACAAGGTTGTGTTCAAGATGATTTTTGGGGTCCAATAAAAAAAACTTAATTTTTGGTGAATTGTAACCTACCATTATGAATAGTAACCTTCCATTATAAATAGTAGTACAACCCTTATGAATATTAAATCATCCAAAATAAGAGTAACCTTACCCATGAATAATTAAATAAAATTTAGGTGTCTTCGAAAGTGACAATTTGAACATAGTAAATGTTTTAGTATTTTTGTATGCCATAAATAATTAATTATAATTAATTGATTAATTTAAAATAAAATTTATTTTCTAAAAAATTGTTCATAAATTAACAAATCTGTGTATTCTTTATTTATGATGATTTTATAAGACCTCAAGTAATTTTTGAAAGCATTATAAAATCAGTTTTAATTTTTAATTTTTTTTTCAAGTAAATTATGATTTTAATTAAATATTAAATTAATCATATTTAGAAAATTAATTTTGAAACATGTACTTCATTTTTGGATTCTATATGTCAAAAAATGGTTGGGGTGATTTTTTGGGATTTTTATGAAATACTTGAATTTTTAATGAATAGTGAAATACTGTAATTTACAAAAAATAATCTAAATTAGCTAATTATAGATTCTTGTGCGATGTTCTGATGACATAATCCCACTTTTTTCGGGATCACATGATATAATTACAATTCTTGGCCAAGTAATAGTCACTATTCCTTGTCTTTTGGGGAAATAATAAACTAATGAATCTTATATTGATAAACCCCTCTCCCCTCCACTATAAATACCACCCTTCACACCCTCATTTCGTCACACCTCTCAAGATTCAATCCTTATCTAAAATCTGGATAATAATATTACCTTTCCCCTCTACCACTTCCAAAAGTTTCTTGTCTCATAAAAATACCGTGTTTATTCTCCTTATGGAGGATCTCAGGAGGAGGATTCAAGCGGCAATTTCTCTCATTATTTTCCTTTAAATTCCATTCAATTTCAAGTTATTTTATTATTCTATCCCCACCTATATTTTTGAAAATGGTATGGTAACTATAGTATCATACATATAATATAGTTTTATGATACTAATGGGATATTATAACATTCAACCCCCTTCTTTTCTTCCTTTTATTTTATATAGAAAATGTTGTTCGTGAGTTGTTAATCTATCACCTTCAAGAATGACATGTTTTCTTTTTCAATTTCTACCTGGTCATAAAATCATTTTTATTGTTGAACCAGAATATTATATATGTATTATATCCTATTTTATGTTCACAAAATAACTTATGTACATATTACTAAATGAGTAAACAAAACAAGTTCGTGGTGGTTGAAAAACCGCCCAAATTTACCCAAATGTTCATCATTAAATTCCTATATAATGATTCATCCACATGGTATATAAAATAATTCATTATAAGATCACTCAAAATAATGTAATATAATTTTTAAAATTTAATATTAGTTCTTTCTGTTTACCCATGTTCTACACGAACTTTCATTAAAGAATACAAGTGAACCACTAAAGAAAACAATAAAAAAGAACATTCCAGAACAATGTTTTTAAACTCAATAACTCATCCAAAGGCACATAAAATAACATAATGAAACCATAATTAACCATATTCATGTACAAAAGGTTCTGGAATTGTTAATTAATGAATCTAATGTGGTTTTACAGGACATTAAAGAGAATGAATCATTGAGATACAAGGTATGGGGGAATTCTCGAACCCAACTTTCATCCTTTGGGTTCTCCCTCTTTCAATCCTTTTTGATATGGTTACTCCTTAAAAATTATTTTGTTCATAATTTTATTTTATTTTCTGGGATATACATTTTTTTCACTGGTATTTATTTCAAAGAACATGTTTTCCAAAAGAACTTATCTTTTGAGAACACACCTTTTACTTCTCATTCAAGATTTACGGTTCTTATGACATGTATGCTATTCCTTCTTTCTTTTGAGAAAACAATGTTTATAGATGTTTTCTTATGATAATAAAGCCATTACTTTTCATGGGTTAGTTATGTTCATTTTTCTTATATATCCATTATGGAATTCATGATAAATGATAATCTTATGATGTGACGGGTGCACCCAGAAATATATAGCGCAATATGAATGTTTGAATGTGACGAGTGCACCCGGAATTATGCAGCGCTATGATAAATTGGGTACAGTGATGAATACAATGATTAAATGAGAAATTATATGTTAAAAAGATGTTATATTTTTTCACAAGTATATGTGGTATTTAACCAGTAAGACATGATGTTTAATTTTTATGCATTGCCACATTTCAAGTGTTTTATTTATGCTTCCTCTCATGTTCATGATTCTTTTCCTATGTTATGAATATGCTCACCCCATGCTATATTGTTCTTATCTATCCTATTATTGGGCTGTTAGCTCCCCCCTTTTATGTATATCCTTAGGTGGATACATGTACTAAGGAGAGGTCAAGTGCCAATAAGAATCTAGAGAAGAAGGATAAAAAAAGTTTATGCTCGATGTTGTAATTGTTATGTATGGTCCTAGTTTTTCCAAGACACTAAACTATTGGATCATCTATGAGTAATACTATTATGTTGTTTATATTTAAAATGATGTAATAGTAATGTATTAAAAGGTTCGGTCACTATTACCATCTCCATATGGTTTCAAATTTCATTAAAATCAAAGTAGAAGAGATCAATTAAGTCAACCCTATCCCTAAATCCTATGGTCCTATGACTGTATAGAAGGAACTCATCATAGAATACCTCCAAAATGAAGTAATCCCACAAAATAGATCTCAGTAATAACTAATTGGACAAATATAATACACCTTCACTCTTTATGATGGTCCAAATCATAAGAAAACTCTATAAACAATGTGTCTTTGAAGGCGTCGACTATCATGGATAAATTACACAATTAGTCTTGTAGTTACCATCAGCCAGGATACAAGAGTTTCCATAAAATTTGATGTCTTAGGTATTAAAATCCCACAATGACATAGGAATGCAAGGAATTAACGAATAAGTGTCTATCTTTTCAAGTGCATGCCATATTCATCCACCAATGCCCAGAGTTTCCCCATATATAAAAATACTCATGGACATTTTCCATATGAGGAATGGATGTTGTGGGTCCATAACCCTCAACTACATCGTACTAGTTCAAGTATATCATTACTGCTACTGATTTATTCTCCAATTGGTCTAATGAAATTCCTCTAAAAGAAGTCATGTCCAAAAGTATATTTCATCTACATAAAAGACATCATCATTACTATATTTTGTGTCCCTCATACAATACTGATGGAAAATTGAAAAAATTTATAATATTTGGAGTTGGAAAATATATATCTAGGGTATAAGATCAAATAAAACCATTTTTCACACTATCATGTAGTGGTTAATCAGAAAATAAAGGATTTCAATGAGACACTATCAAACACAATTCTGAAGATAGGGTATAAAGATAAGAAATATTTTCCTAAAAATCACATTCATGCCCTGTGGTCTTACTAGAATTCGACTCATATTGCCACCATGATATCCCTATAATCCTTAGTATATAGAATAGAATCAGTACTACCCATTGAGGTTCAGTTTCCATCTTACAGTGTTTCCATCATTGTTCATCTGTCCATATATGAGAATTCCAAAAACAAATGGATGAACTGGAGAGACTGGATGTAAATCAATTGTACACCTTTCACCACTTGGATTTATAACAAAAAATTATAGCATGATATTTTTATAAGATGGACCTCTTCCATTCCTTCCTCTAAGGGGAACACATGTTGGTCCTCAAAACTCTAATTATACTTGGAAGGAATCATCCAAAGCTTGAACCAAAGTGGGATGGACCTTATTCCATACTAAATTTATACTCCAACAATATTTATTCCATGATCTAAATTTTTGGGGTAAAAATTATGAATCTGACCAATGATACAACCCTATAGAAATATTTTATGTAATCACATGTGATGTGTCCTAGCTATAGGAAGTTAAACTGTATAGAACCATATACATTCAAACTATAAGAGGTTAAATTGGGTAGTTGTTCTATGTTGCATGACCTTAAAAGGAATAACATAACATTTATGACTGATTACATTAAAACTATATGGAAGTATAGTCCTTGTCGTGTGACAATAAACTGAACACAATGAGGTCCTTGTCATATGACATAAAATTTCAAGAAAGTATTCCTCCTCATCGTGTGATGTTAAATAACACGATTATAATTACTTTATTTTGATTTTAAGAATCCGAAAATGTAACTAAAACTTAAATACTCCTCATGGTTAATAAAAAATAGGCCTCCACCTCATGTGTAGGTCCCAATCATATCCCTCTAACCCCTCCAAACGTCGAGATGCCCTCTTGTCCAGACACGAGGAAGAAAAGTCCTGAATCTTTCATGCATAATCCCCACTTTACATCATTTACACTCCATAATGGAACATCACCCATATTTATAGATATAATCCCCAATATTATCAAGTCCCTACCATAATAGAGTAAACTAAGAATACAATGTCTTCATCACATGATGTTAAAATACATGATATATTCAGGAACTACTTTGGGCATGATTCTTATTCCAGTGATATGTGTAATGATGCATGGATCTCTAATATTGGGTCAAACCATAATGATAAATAAAAATTATCCTTTTCTTTATGTATGAACCAGGTATTCATAGGGATCTTTTCCAAAAAATATGGCTCAATTCTCCTTATGATGAAATGCATAATGAAACCTAGACCTCATGTGTTGGTCCTATTCATCAATCTAGAAAATATTAAATCCCTATTTTACACACATTAATTCCTAATTGGTGCGGGGAATAATATTCAAGAACTAAATGTGGATTGATTCTCAACAAAATAAGGTACATAGCGATGCCCATATTTCCAATATTGGGTCTATCCATAATCAATCAAAACAAATCCCACAGTCTCTATATACAGATCATACCTTCATAGGGATCTTTTTCAAGAACTATTTGTGGATTGATTCTTTCTTTAGAAAGATATGTAGTGGATCCCAGATTTCCAATATCAAGTCCACCCACAATTAAACCAAAACTCCCCTTTACTCCATGTATATGAATTAGATTTTCGTGGGGAGCCTTTGAAGAACTACATGTGGATTGATTCTCAATTCAGTGAGATACATAGAGACACCCAGATTTCTATCCCCCGTCCTAGTCACAACATTTCTTTTCTTTAATGTCGTTTCATACTAATCCTCACCGCTTGATGTCAAACTTCATGGGATTTTTGAGAAATACATATGAATTTATTATCATGCTAATGAGATACATAGCGATGTATGGATCATATCTCCTAGCCTAGACACCATAGAGTCTAAAAGATAATATAATATAATAGTTATTTCCCTGTGTTGTGGAAGAATATTTTGAAACTCTTTGTTTCTAAAACAAAAAATAGATAACATGAGAATAGGAAATTTGGAAAAGTAGATTCACTGGATAAGTATCACTTATGAATTCACATTGGGGTTACCATGGGCCTGGCCAGCAAAACAAAAAAAGAAACACTAGATCACCTCGTTGCATGATAATAAACTACATGATCTCCTTAAAAACTATGTTTGACTTTATTCTTTCCGCAGAAAGATACCTAGTGACACATGAGTCCTACACCCTAGTATAGACATAATATTATTTTTCACATCAAAATCATCCATGTGTCTCCACATGCTGACAAACTGCACGGTTTATCGAGAACTATGTGTGGCATTATTCTCACCCCTATGAAATATGTTGTGACATCTAGATATTCAATCCTATGACCATCTTCAGCCTGATATGATAAATACTCCCAATCAACCATGTACGAGTCATATCTATGTGAGAATACCCAATATGAATTCTCACCCTATGCTTGAAATCATTAAAAAACCTACATTTTCCTCCACTCATGAATCAAATCATTGTGGGATACCTTTATTTAATAACTATGTTTGGCTTCATTCTTCCTAAGATAGGATACGTAGTGACACTTGGCCCCTATTCCATAGTATAGACTCATTATACCATTGCTCTTAACATCAAGACAACTAAATTATCACTACATTACATTAAAATACCTAGATAATATCTTTGTCCCATGCCTTTAAACAGCACTGTACCAAGAAAACTATGTGTGGCTTGATTTTCATCCCATTAAGATACATATTGATGGATAGGCCTTATGTCCTAGTCCTAACCATGGGGTAAATAATAATTCCTCCTCTTCTACATAAAAGTAATTATTTGTGAAAGATATTTTAATTCATTTACCCCTCATCAAGGCTCCCATTGAGGAAACAGAGATGTCAAACTTCTACATATGTGTTCAATCTAGGCATGAGACTCCAAAATTATGACCTATATTGGTCTAGACACTTCCTTTGTACTCTAACATTTCCATTTCAAACTTTATACTCCTAATATTGAATATTTTCAGGTCTTCATAATCTTTCCTCATATTTTGGTGGCATAATTCCCAATACCATAGATCTCTATTTCTTGACTCTGTTGTAATACGCCCCAATTGACTTCACAAAAAAAAACCCAAAAAATAGGTGGGTCAGCCAAATGATGCCACTATTTGACTTAGTAGTGTGTTCCCTAGTTATCATTACATAAAACAACCCAAAAAATGATTTTTTTAAATTGTGGTAACTTCACACATGTGAGATGGCTCATATTTCCTTGAACGATTTGAAGATAATATCCTAGAACATGCGATTCAATATTAGAGACCATACCTCAATTATTTGTCCCACATCCTCTCTCCCAATTCCAAAACCTCCCAGGGAATGGTTTATAAATTCTTATTTCATGTCTGAAGAATGCATGGTTTTCCTTGGTTCGATTGGCCACATGTCTTCTGTCATTTCTATAATATTTTGTTCCTTATCGTATGACCTAAAACTATAGATAAAAATTTTTCTTGTGCCTTGGTCAGACATACATAGGAAACCTCTTTCCCACATTCTTGTAATATTTTTAATTAAAATGATCATTCCATGTTCATGTACATTCCTCCCAAAAACCCAACTCTATTCCCATGAAAATATGAATCTCTAGGAACTTCCATCAACTTTTGTCAATAGGATATTGGAATTACTACAGAATTCTTTGTCTGACTATGTTGTAAGAATCCCTTGTTACCTTTACAGAAGTTTCTCAAAAATTTCAGAGCATGTTAGCTAGATGATTCAAATATTGACTATATAGTATGTACCCTAGTATTCCATTCATAAAACAACTCTCATAATAGGGTTGTCAATTAGTTGTAACATCGTCCTTAGGAGAGACATTATCTAGAACTGTAATCCCTTTCCCATACCACTATCTAGATCTATAAATCCCCAAAAATATATTTAAATCTTCACCTCCCAATAATGATTACGGTACCACTTTTCTATTCAAATTACCAAGAATGTAAGAATTTTCAATGCTTTGGTCAATGCTAAAGACCTTACAACTCTAACCCCCTGATGTCCTAGCTGGATGAGATTAAACATTATAGCATGATGTCCTTACCGCATGACTTGAAACTGAATAGTGTAGAGTCCTCATTGTAAGATGTTAAACTAAATGGTTTATGTCTTGTGTCCATTACATTAAACTACATGGTGCTTTTTACCCCTTTTATAAAGGGTCTCCCCCCCATGAAATTGAGTGTCTAACAAAATTTACCCACCTTCACTCAAACCAAATTCATGTAGGAGTGGTTTCCCATTCAAGGCCCATACTAGTACAAATAATCTCTTTGTTCCCAGAAACCATACATTGTAAAACCTCCAATAATGGTGTTGATAAAACCAACTATCCATAGTTTCTTTTCAACAATCAACAATAGAATTTCATAATTCCTGGGGAATTGTTTTTCTGACTACGATGTAACATTTTTTTGTTTTCTTTGCATATGTTGCTAAAAACATTCAAAGTATTTTAACCAAATTATTCCAATATTGAAAATGTAGTAAATTATCTATTTGTTCTTGTATACAAAATCGCACAAAATAGGTTTCTATATCATTTGTAACTTTATCCTCGGAAGAGACCTCCCCCATTTTCTAATATCCTGTTTTTGATTCTGGAACAAGGAAATTGTGCCGTAGATTCCCCATTGGATATCTGAAGAATGTCATAACACTATCAGGACATAAGAACTATTTGGGTCATTATTTATAACATTATAGTAAATTAAATTTGACCTAAAACACCATGATTTTTAGACAAACATGAATGGATTTAAACTTCCCATCAAAAGGGACACAATACTCCCCAGATTAGAAACTCAAAAATAGAATTCCGGAAAACAGTTGATTCTCAAATTTCAATAACTGTACTCTATAAGGTTTTAGAAGAAATATATAAATGAAATGATAAACGGTAGTATGAGAAAAATCCAATCCTCACCCACTATGTCTCCTAAAAATTGATCTTAAGAAAAAATTTGGGTGATTCCACAAAAGACATAAAGTTTTTAGGGTTTTTTGTGTGACCCTAGAAACAGTCTAAATACTCTCGATATGCCCAATGTCATAAGAAAAAATAAAGAATCATTCCACACTTGAAATTTCTTCGAATCCCAAAAAATGATGTTGGATCGTGTCAAAGTTCACTATAGTTTCCTTAGAACTTGATTATTTTTTATTTCAAATGAATCTAATTCTAGGGGGACTTTTTTACACCATAGAATGCGTTTCATTAAATTTTCTTCATAATTCATGACTCCCTCACATATAGAAAAAATGTTGAGTATGATTAGAAAATTTTCTGCAAGATAGAAAAGATGTCGGATATATTTTGATGATCCAAAATAATACTCTATAATGTAGTGTAAGTGGAAATAACACCCTCAATAGTTTGTATCAGATTTACATGATCGAAGAAAGGATCGTGATGATGAGTTAGAATAATTTTTTTTGTTTATTTAAGAGTATTTGGTGTATTCATCATATCAATAAGAATATATCTATTAGATATCATCGATTGGACTGGTTATGGGGCCCAAATGGACTCACAGAGAGAAAGTTATGGATCTCCAAAGTTGGAAAAAAATTAAATGGATTTGTGTCACCATGTTGGGTACCTGTACATTATCCCTATAAAGATAGCCAATGCATAAAACCTATGCAAATAGCTTGCATAGACAGCATGCGCAGATAACCTGTGTGGATAGTATGTGTGGACATCCAGCTCAGATATCCTCCAGGGACAACTTGCAAGGAAATCCTACACAAACATTCTGCACATAGTAACTCCGTCCCCCATGGTTATATATTTTCATATAATTATTACCCTTGAGCTCCTCATTTGTATAACTGAATAAATTAGAAGAACCTCAGGAGCTCTTATTGCATATAAACTTCGACCAGGTCCCCTAAAACATTTTAGGTAGCTCTCAAAAAACAAATAGAAAAGAGAATTAAAGGGGGTAGGTGAATTTAAAAGTCTCTTAAGGGTATAAAAAATAAACTTTCATGATGATCATTTTACTTAAACACACGCGCGAGGCCCATCTCCCAAATTAGGGACCTATGTGAGACCCTTCTAGGGACACTACAGGAGACCCAAGGTGACTAGGATAAAAGCCTTGCCAAATATTTTCTACCCCGAATGATTATTATATAATATATATCATGCTCGCATTGGCCTATACCTCCCTGTACGAACAAAATTCAATTCCTCCCACTACTAAAAAATACCCTATACCAACGGTTCGGAACCGTTGGTATATGCCTCCAAACCGTTGGTATAGCCTATACCAACGGTTTGGAGAACCATGGCCAAGTAAGCTGTGAGGATTGGTCTAAACCAATGATTTTAGAAAACTGTTGGTATAAGTAATATGAAAAAATCTATGCCAATGGTTCTATAAAACCGTTGGTATATGTATTTAAAAAAAGAAATATTCGGTGGGTTTTGATCCCAGTGCCTACAGTTTATTTTTAAACAACCTAACCACTAACCAAACATGACTTTTGTGAACATAATTACATAAACATATAATTGTATTATCATAAGTATTTTAAATATTGATTTATTTAATGTTCTCGGTAAGTAGATTCCATAAAAAATACATATACCTATACCAATGCTTCTCAAAACCATTGGTACAGACCTATAAAAACAGTTTTAAGAACCATTGGTATAGGTTCAGTGATTTTGGGACCTAAACCAATGGTTTTGGCCAAAACGTTGGTATAGGTCCAAATTAGTGACCTATACCAATGGTTTTCCCAAAACCATTGGTATAGATCATATTTATAGTAGTTTCCCAATCACTACGCTCAGTACCTGTTCTGCACACTGACGCGACACACTTGCTCTAGGATTTTGTGCCCAGGACATGTGTGAGTCACCCTTCAATACTTCCTCAAATCCATCCATGGTACACCCTCTCCTTATATTGAATCATTTTCTAATAGTGGTAAAGTTTAAGACCAATCCTAACCCTTTAGATTTGCACAAACATGGAAAGAAAAACACCACTTGTCCCCCATATGGATGTGTATTAATATGGTGAGAGCTTTCCTGAATAATTCTAGTTAGCTAGGAAGGGTCCTCAGGGTACATGTTAGTGTGTATCCATAAGGTAATGTGGACCCCTACCCCATGAAATGTGTTATGGAGTTCTTGGTACCCGATACTAGGGTTGGAAACATGGCCTCCCCTTATCATCTCTGAGAATGAGAGCCTCTAGTTCATAGAAGGGATGATGAGGATTACACTTTATTTTCTATTCAACAAGGAATGAGATCTTCTTCCAACACTACAGAACCAATTTCAGGACATCCATCATGGTGTAATACTATATCATTTCTTGTAGGAGGTTTCACTCTTGAACCTCTCTTCACCCTGGACACCAATGAAGGTTCTGCTTCCTTCTCCATAACCTGGAATCATTCAAGGGTAATGTGAAGAGGGGATGCTATATAGCCCCAAAATATTCTATTTGTATAAGAGGGGTAGTGGAGATTGGATAACTCAACATACATACCTCTCCCTTGGGATTTTCTCTATGTCCACCGGTGGATGAAAGTGGATTCTGCGGTACCTCGAATCGTCTTCTTCCTCTTGTTCCTCACACCGAGCATGACTTACATAATAATAGAGGATAATCATGATCATAATATTTGAATGATCCATGAAACACATTGATATATGAAAACTCTCATTCCTGTTACCATCAAGATACATAGGATGCCCACTTAGGGCCTGACCTCATTGGGAATCCTCCTCATGAGTAATCCCCAATCATAATCACCCTTAATCCGAGCATGCTCTTTAGGATTAATCCTCGAAAACAACCTCAAAATCACTCTGATTTAAACATACCTCATGGACCCTTTATCATGGAATCCTACTTAGGTGTAAAACTATTGATTCTCCTTTTTGTCACAAAGTCTAAACGATTGAAAAAAAGGGAATACCTTAGTCCAAGGTGATTTATCCTTTGAAGAAACATCAAAAATCAACAAAGGCATGAAAATGGATTTCTTCCCACTTGGGTCATGCAAGTTTCACCATGGTTGCAGAAGTATACTTATGCGCTGCCTAGGGGTCGCACATGTGACTTGTACGCCCTCTTTGATTCTCGCTCGAGGTCTTCAGCAGCCTATAAATACCCCTTGTGGGCCCCCAATTTAAAGAGATAAAAATTCCAAAACTCATATTCGAGCTCCCAGCGCCCTAGTCTCTTCTAGAAGTCTTCCGAACACTTCTAAGGTAATTTCTTACCAAGAATGGAAGATCAAAACAGGGGAAACAAGGCTTAAGTGTTGAAATTCATCAACACCTATGCTCCTAGGTGTTTAAACCCTTAAGGGAAGTAAAAACACCTACGCGCCGCCTTATCCCTTCACCAGAACTTGAAAGCCTCTCTTTTGGAAGCCCCTAGGGATAATACTAAGGGCTTGGGCCAAGCCTCACCCACGTATTATCCTATGGGTTGACCGTCGCGTAGGTACCTATGTGTCGCGCAAGAATACCTGCGCAACCAGGACCTGCACGCCCACTTCTTTTTCGGTTCCCCTCTTGACTATCCACCACTCTTATTCAAGATTCAGCCTTCAAAACCCTCTTCAAAGCCATTTTTGGCATGGTTCCCTTATTGGCCTCCTTATCTGAAAGTAATTCTCTAGAATATCTCTTAAACCCTAGTGATTTACATATCTTTATGTCACTTAGGTTAGATATTTCATTCATTTCAACCTCTTCCTTTAAGATGAGAGGATCCTAAACCTGGGCCTCCTTTTCAAGAGTAAGCCCCGGTCCATGTTCTCTTAACCTAGGCCTCTTTTCAGGAGTACGCCCTAGTATTCAAGTCCACTCCTGGGCCTCCATCTCAGGAATAAGCCCCAGTCATAATTCCCTTTAACCTGGGGCTCCTCTTTAGGAGGAATCCCCAGTCATAATTCCCTTTAACTTGGGCCTCCTCCTTAGGAGTAAGCCCCAGTCATAATTCCCTTTAACCTGGGCCTCCTTCTTAAGAGTAAGCCTCAGTCATAATTCCCTTTAACTTTGGCCTCCTTCTTAGGAGTAAGCCCCAGTCATAAATACCTTTAACCTGGGCCTCCTTGTCAGGAATAAGGCCCAGTCATAATTCTCTTTAACCTAGTCCTCCTCCTTAGGAGTTATCCCTAGTCATAATTCCCTCTAACCCGTGCCTTCCCCTTAGGAGTATGCCCTAGTTCTCAAATCCCTTAACCTGGGCCTCCTTGTTAGGAATTAGCCCCAATCATAATTTCTCTTAACCAGTCATAATTTACTTTTTATTTTGACTTCCTTCTCAGGAATAAAACCCAAATCATAAGACCCCTCTCATTTGGGAATCCTTCTTAGGATTAAGTTCTAAGTTAATTATGAAAATCTCTATAAAGTACAAATACCTTTATGGACCATATTCTTGGGTTTCTTCCCTGAAGTAAATCCCAATCTTCATCTATCTGGTCAATCATACATACATAAGCCCCACATTATATCTTTTGATTGCGTCTTTTGTGGCACAATTGTCTGGTTTTACCAATACCACTTGTTTCTCACACCGAGCATGACTCATGTGAGCTTAGAGTGTAAAAGTAATTATGACATCTTTCTTTGATCCATCAATCATGCATAAACATCATACTCCCTTACTCAAACTACGTGAGTTCTGATTCCTTATCTAAATAAGTATACATAGGTATCCCATCTACGGGTACAATCCCAACTCTAAAATAATCTATGTCCTTCTGAATGACAATAAACTTCAAGTGCCCCGAAGAGTGGCTTTAAAACCAGTATGGTTATCATAATTACCAAGAGATTTCTATATAATGTATCGAAGGATACCATTGACTAAGAATATCTAAACAAATACCTATGATTCTCTATCAATGAAGAATCTCAAATACATATAAAATATTCGCTAAATCTCCTACATACTAATCATTGATTGTCATATCTAAAGGAAAGCTCATTTCTCATACTTGGTAATGTAATATGGATTCACAAACATAACATAAATCTATAAAGAGAGTCCCATAGTAGACAATAATTCCCCTCAAAAAGGTTTGACGAGTCTGACCTCCCATCCTCTCGACCAATGCAAATTCTTAAGCCTCATAAGTCCACAACTAATGAGCACCTACCTTTCGAAAGTAGGTCCAAATGGATATAGAATCATTGGATGTTTCTGGTTCTATGAACAAAACCATTAGAAACCGCTTGGAATCTTTGAACCTTAAATCGACGACGTCATCCCCATTTTCAGTGGAAACAAAAAATGGTGAACCCGACGTGAATCCATAACCAAGATAAAGTGATGTTTTACTTATTTGTTAGGCCCCTATTTAAACTCAATGAGAGGGCCAACAAAACAATCAATAACATATGTCCTCATCCAAAATATGTAGTGGACGAACATATCTTGATTACGTCTGTTATATCAAACATGAACTCTTTTCCAAGATCTTTTGTGTTACAAAAATGGCTTCTATTACGTTCACACCTGTGAACACTTCTGCTGCTACTCCTGTTGGATCGTCGTCCGCTCTGAGGATGACATCACCAACTCAGCATCTTCAACACTGGGTATCAAATGCACAGGTTAAGGAATACCATCAAAACAGTACTATTTCAAATTTGGAGGATGCTCGACAAGCCCTCCAAGTCAATAATTTACCCTTGTTGTCCGGACAGCGATGACCAACGATCAAGAAGCAGGTGGTTCCAACCAACATCTCCAACCATTTTGGGTCGTTATCCCTGGAACACAATCACCAGTCCCTACCATATTCTGGGGAGGTGAATGAGAAGGTCACCAATTACCTTAATTCATGGAGACATGAGTCCTTCCCAAGGGCTCCCACAAACAATCTCTGCCAGACTCGTGCAGAAGTGCGCCCTCAATGTGATGAGGGTATCGTCTCTAGGCGTTCATCTCAAGTTCCTCGAACCCGAGCAGGAAAGACAAACCTACAGAGGAAAAATCCGGTCAACAATGAGCAGGTTCTTATCTCTGCCATTTCCGGAGAAGTCCACCAACCTAACTTTGTGGCCAGCAATGAGCAGGCACACACACTCGTCAGTTTTAATTATGCTGTCCACCAGACTCGTCTTGCAGCAGCACGCCAATCCCACCAAGCAATTCCAGAAAAGTACTATAGACAGGAACATACACCTATTTATAAATCATCAGCTAGTCAGCAGGTTCGTCTGAATACATACGATGAATCCCGCCAACCGAATGTGTTGACAACTGGTAAACGGACATATACACCTACTTACACTCATCAATCCTGCCAACAGCCTCGTCTGTCAGTATTGAGGGAAGTTCATCAACCATGTTCTGCGGAGTGCAATCAGCAGGAACATACACCTAATAGTATTGATCAATCCTACCAACTGTCTCATTTCATAGCACCCGGAGAAGTCAATTGGAAATCCCCAACAAAAAACAGGAGGCAAACTCAACTCTCTGCCCCCACACATGAGTACTGTCAGAATTCAATAATAGGAAAATGAGGACAGGAGAAAGAATACACAACTACTCCAAGCACAGAATGGACGTATATCCCCGTTTCGGAAGCTAAAGTCACCAAGCATATTCTGTCAGTGGTAAAAGAGAAGAAGCAAATCCCTGCTCATATTTTGGATGACTGTCAGGATATTATAACAGTTTCAGCATCATCTCAGGGAAAGACACATAAATCTATCCCTACCAGTAGAGTGAAACATCAACAGTTCACTCCCGAACAGACACACACCTCTGTTCCAGTCCAAGAGGGTTGTGAGGCATACTTCCCCATATCATACGGACAACCAAGTCAGGCACATACACCTGATTTGAGTGGAGATAATCAGCCTAAGATGATCATTTATCCTAAGAAGACACATAAACCTGCCCATAATGACCAATTTCGTCAACAATTGGTTCCTAAAGTGAGTAAGAAGGAGTCTAAGAATAAGACCCTCCTAGCACAGTCAGGTAATCAAGATCCAATTTGTAATAAGGCCTTACTCGATGTTGGAGTCCTTGAATTCCTCAGACAATTATCTGTTGGAATTCAAGATTCTACTCCCTTATTTCCCAATAGTGGGAACATTAATTCTGAAGGTCTTCATCAGACACTTCCTCATGAAGGCTTGCTTCATGACAATTCGGTCGATCTCAAAGTTTCATCTTCAGATGAGAGCCACAAGAACCCTCTGTGTGGCCAGAAGACTAAGGAGCAAAATGTTTCATCTTTTTCTGTAACACACCATGGTGTTCCTCCCCATGATGATGAATTTAGCTGTGAAAGTCCTCTCCACAGTAGCAATTCACATTGCCTGGAAAATGATCCAATGGAAAATGTAGTGAAGAGAAAGCCCTTTTATCTTGAGAAACTTAAAAATGTGAATCCAGTCATGTATGATGCTTTACCGCTAGCATGTGAAATAGTTTCTCAATCAGAAGATAGCCTAGGGTGTAGGTCATTCTCCGAACCACCCATGGGTCATTCATCTTCTAGTTTGATCATTGAATTCTCTACCAATCTTGTTGAATCTGATGAAGTAACAGGGAAGCACCGACTATGGTCTAATCAGGTAGAAGAATCTTTATTGAATGATAAATAGGAAGTACTGAATAAGAGAAAACAACTAGAAAAAGGTGAAGTGCCAGTTATGTTTTGGCCTCTAGATGACTGTCAGTATGACATTCCAGAGATGTTGATGGAAGATGGAATTCATGATATTCGTCTCAACATATACAAAACTCTTTGTCAGTTGAAGAAGAAAATATTATATTATGATTAATATAAAAATCATGTCAAGATAATAGAAGGGTTACAACTCCAAATAGACTTGGAATCTCTCTCAATTTCTCGATATCTGAAGCCTGAAAAGCAGCAGAGAGCCCTTCAACGTTCATGCCTAGGTGCACTAAGAAGATTGCACCAGTTAATTCCCAATGACCCATCTGGTATTCACATCAGGGGATGGGGTGTTCATGGAGCACTACATTTCACAGTACTCTCCAGCCAACAATTCCCTCCGAAAATGTTCTCATGCAATGTTATTGTCCATGGACAGCCACAACCAATTGGCTTTGTTTGTAATCAAAGGCTCGCTCAAGAACATGCCTCAACTAGTTCTTCTCAAATTCAAGCATACAGAGAACAAGTTGTTGACTTACTCCTAAATCAATCAAACGAGAATATTGAATAGGATTTCCGTTTAGAGCGTGCACATCATCAAGTGGAAGAAGTGTCAGAAATCATCTAACAGTCTTCTGAGCCGGGTGATAAAATTGGATGCAGGTTGATGCATCCAGCCAATTTCTGGACTAATGTCCTCAATATCGAGAGAGATTTTAATAAAGTCTCAGATATAGAAGGTCAAGAACCACCCCAACTCACCAGACTGGGGACTCTTTTAACCCAACCCTCAGAATCAACAAATAGGATCCAAGGAGTTGAGTAGGAAGAGTAGGAATAGCCCCCGTCCATATGAGTGAGGACTTTTTAAAATACTCAAAATCTTCCTTAGAGAAAGTCAGTCTTCCCTCGATTAGGGAAGAATACACAAGAGGAACTAAGAGCCGAATTATTAGGAGATTCCCTCCAAATAACGGGTTTTCAAGAAGTTCCTGAGGGATCAAATCGACAAAAGGCAATGTCTCATCAGGGACATGGAAGAAGACAATATCATAGAAATGCCGATAGAAGGGATGAAATGCATTGTGCATCAATTAATGTCATAAATGCCATTATTTTTGGTCCACCTGATGAGGTTCACTCAGAGGGATCAGATGAAGAGGTTCTTGATCAAGAAGTTGTATGCACAAACACAAATGAAGAAGGTGTGCATACACAAAATCAAAGGCTTACCCAAAATCTAGGTAATCTTTCAAGTAACCCACTTCCCCCTCTCTGAAAGTTGTCCAATAAGGGGAAAGAAAATAATCAGGTTACATACCCTTCCTCTGGAGAAGGCCAATCGCTCTCACTAGAGTGAAGTTTTGCACAACAAGAGGAAGAAATAAAGGAATTGAGGAGGTTGAATACAGAACTACTTCATGGTAGTCTTTCTCCTAAGCATGCTGGAGTCAATCAGCCAAGGGAATTTTTTGCAGTTACTGAGATGGATCAAGAATATCCTCTTTTATCAGTACACTCTCATAGGTCTAATCCTACGGGTCATACGCAACATCAATCGGCGGTGCTACCATCAGTTGCAGTACCAGCCACCACATCTTTCCTAGCTCTAATTGTTGCACCTGCTCAAGTCCAAGCTCAACCGGATTTTTATCAAAGGTTAATAACTACTATTGAGTCATTAACAGCTCGGTTGGAATCTATGGAGGGAAAGCGTGCTCAAATTCAACTGGAAAAGAGAGCTTACACTAAATGGGTTGATGCAATTCCTCCCCCATCAAATTTTTCAAGTACCACATTCTGAATATTTAATGGTTCGGGAGTCCCAGAGCAATAATTAACACATTTTGTTTCTCGTTGTGATCCTATGATGGGAACCCCTCAGAAACAGAAAGCAGTTAAGATCAGGTGTTTTGTACAGTCATTACAAGGACCTGTCTTTATATGGTATACAAGCTTGCAATAACAGTCAATTACCGGATGGGAGGATCTCTGTCAATGATTCCTTCTTCAATTCAGGTCAAATTTTCCAAAGACAATGGTTTTTGATCTTACAAATTGAAAGCAAAGGGAGGATGAAAGGGTTTTATATTTCATTGCTCTCGAGAAGGGATTAACATATTCCCTAAGCTTAACACTCCCTCAAGAGGAATTGTTGCCAATCTATGTCGAAAATCTGTGTGATGAATTATGCACGCCGTTGATCCTTGTGAAATACACATGAGGGTTTCAAGACATTACTTCAATCGCTCAAAAGTTTGAAGATTCTCTTTTTAAGACTAAGGATAAAACTCGTGTAATTCCATTAGCTCCAGGAAGGAGAATGGGTAAAGTAGAAACTGCTATAGTCACGTTTAAACAAGCACCTTTACCTACTTCTACTGCAAAACCTTCATCTTATCAAAGGGCTCCACCTCCTGAGCATCAAAAACAGAGGTCATTTCGTCAAGACGATCAAAGAGATCAATGGCATAAACAATTTGAGGATATGAAGAGAAAAAATTATTCTTTCTGAAATGAACATGTTCCTGGTTACTTCATTTCGGCTGTGGAGAATAATTTGGTTCAATTGCCAAGGACTAAAAGGCAGAACAAGGACAGAGATGAAGACCGTCCGAACTATTGCCTATTTCATCAGATGTTGGGGCATCCCATTTTTGAGTGTTTTGTCTTCAAAGACCTCTTGCAAAAAATGGTCGACTCGAGACAAGTCAAATTGAACGGTTCTTCAGCTCAGGTAGCATTTGTTACAACTAAAAATCTAGAGGAAAATGTGAGTGGTAGGAAGTCAAAAACAAAAATGTGCAGAAATATGATGATTGGATGGTCAGAAAAACAATCAAACGAACTCACGCCATTTTGAGAATGAAATTTAAGAATCCAATTGTGTCTTCTTCTATGAATTCTACAGCAAAACCCTCTTCACCAGAGTGAAAATCCTCAAAGAAAAAGCATAATTCAATAAAAGAGGAACAACCAGAAGAAGATGAAATCGTGTCGAAGCCCAAGTTGTCTTTGACTATGGCAGATTTTATGCCATCTACTTCAAAGCCACAGGCACCACCCCACCAAACGGCACAGCCTAAATTGGATCAACAGGAAGATTCTTCATCAGAAGAAGAGTTAATCTTTGGTTCTGTTAATATAATTCATTTAAAAGATCCTTATTCCAGTCACAGTTTCGATCCTGATGAGCCTGGGTTCCCTATATCAAATAGTGGAATTAGAGGGAGTTCCAGAGGTCTGGGATACAGAGGAAGACTTGGATATCCCAGAAGCCAATATTCCAATTCTACCCCTACACGAACTGTATATGAAGCAAAAACTCATGGTAGAGCACTTCAGAGATCTCAACAAGAACAAGAAAGTTCATCCAACAATAGTAGATCCAGTCTTGGAACAGTTATTCTGGAAGATTGGTTGGAGGTTCCATCTTGTTCCTCTCAGTAAGTAAATAGACCTAATCAGTCTAATCTTCCAAAGCCGGGAGTATTTTCAACTCCTAACCTGATACAGGAAGCATCCACATCCAAATCATCATCTTCTAAGGCACCTGCGAAACCACATGTTCCTGTAGGGAAACACAGACCGTTGGATAACAAATATGATGTTTTGAAGCATTTGGCCCAAGTACCAGCCAAGTTTCCAATTCTGGATTCCTTGAATCTATCAAAGGTTCTTCAGGAGGCACTCATTGTGGCTGTGTCAAGTACTCAGGAATTCGAAACTGAAATTGCTGCGACTGAAGTCTACCATGTTGAGAATGGTCCTGCAGAATGCCATGCAATGATATCTTTCACAGATGAAGATGAAGATGATGTGGTGCATGTACATATCAGAACTTTGTACTTATCTGGAAAGGTCAATGCTGTAGACATACTAAGAGCTTTCATTGATAATGGTTCAGGAGTCAACCTCATCCCCATTCGTACACTTCGTCGATTGGGCCTCACAGAATCTGATTTATCTCCTTCTACTTTTATGTTACAAGAATATAATTAAAATGAAAAAGAACCATTGGGAAAGATTAAAATTAGAACTCAGTTTGGAGACCTTGTATCTAATTCAGATTTCATGGTTGTTGATCACGATACAACCTTCAATGTTTTTCTTGGAAGACCTTGGCTACATCAATATGAGGCTATCCCTTCATCATTTCCTCAATGCCTCAAATATTGTTTTGATGGTCAAATTAGGACATTGTATGGTGATAATTCCCCTTTCTGGACATGTGAATCTCAATACATTGAGGTAGAATTCTATCACATGAAGGGTAAGGAGAAATCCACAACAAGGGAGATTACCAAGGTTAATGCTCCACTTGGTTTGGAAAAGATTCCAGTAAATCCATTTACACATGTGAGTATAGATTATGTGTTGCCTATCAGTCAAATTGTCAAGATAGACTCGAGTCCAAATACTCTTATAGAAACTTCCATAATGTTAATTACGGAAATCAAGCCAGACATCATGGGAGAAGTTGGTGACTCACTAAGCAATGATGAAAGCTCAAATGGAGAGGTATTCATTACAACCGTTGAAATCCAGCAAGTCTATAATTCACCAACTAGGCTAGAAGAAGTTATAGAAATGTCATAAGTGAATTATGATGTCAATTCTCAATCCATAATGTCTTCTTTATTACCCAAGGAAGGCCCTTCATCATCAATTGGGTCAGAAATGGAAGCCTCTTCTTCAATATGTTCAAATTTTAACACCTTTCTTGATTCTGGAAATTCTGCTTCTTCATCTACTATGCAAGTCGAAACAGAAGAAATAACACATTTTGAAGAAGAAGAGGAAGATCTCAGAGATGCTCCTCCAGTTTTTGAAGAGGGTATCTCTACTACTGTGGATGAACTTAGTGAAATAAATCTGGGTACAAAAGAATATCCATGCCCCACATTAATTAGTGCGGCCATGACTCTTGAAGAGAAAGAGTTGGATATTTCATTTTTAAATCAAAATAGAGATATATTTTCTTAGAACTATACAGATATTCCAGGGCTTGATGCTGATGTTGCTACTTAACGTTTGGGTTTTCTAGAAGAACATCGAGGATTCAAGCAAGCCGCAAGAAGAACACACCCAACTTATGCTTCCAAAATTGAAGCTGAAGTGGATAAGCTTATCAATGCTAACTTCGTCAGAGAAGTTCAATATACCAAGTGGTTGGCAAATATTGTCCCTGTGAAAAAGAAGAATGGAAAATTAGAGTTTTCATTGATTTGAGAGATCTTAATCGGCATTGTCCTAAGGTTGATTTTCTAGTTCCGATCACAGAACTCTTCATTGATGCAACAACTGGCTATGAAGAACTTTCCTTCACAGATGGATATTCCTGGTATAATCAAATCTGAATGGCTCCAAAATGTGAAGAATCTACAACATTCAGAGCCCCTCAGGGTGTGTTTTGCTATCGGGTAATGCCCTTTGGCATAAAGAATGTAGGCGCAACATATCAGCGTGCCATGCATCGTATCTTCAAACCCTTTTTAGGGAAGTTTGTTGAATGTTATGTGGATGATTTGGTGGTTAAATCCAGGCAATTTTAAAATCAGTTGGCTCATTTGGAAGTCATATTCCACAATCATCAGAAACAAAATTTGAAGACGGACCCCTTGAAATGTTCTTTTGGGTTAACCTCAAGAAACATTTCTCGGCTTTGTGGTATGCCATCGTGGTATTGAAGTCAATCCTAAGAAGACAAAGTCAATCCTCGGTATGTCACCTCCTTGAAATTTGAAAGAATTGAGAGGAATTCAAGGACACTTAGCCTATATTTGGTGTTTCATCGCCAATTTGGCAGGCAAAAGTTTACCCTTCATTAAATTGATGAAGAAGGGAGTCACTTACCATTGGACTGAAGAATGTCAAGATGCATTCGATTTTCTCAAGAAATATCTATTAAGTCCATCGGTATTAATGCCACCTGTTGAAGGAATACCATTGATTCTTTATGTAATAGATTTAGAGAGATCATTGGGTGCCTTCCTTGCTAAGAAGAATGATGTTGGGAATCAAAACAACCTCTACTATCTCAGTAGGACTATTCTTGAAGCAGAAACCCAATATTCAAATATTGAGAAGTGCTGCCTAGAATTGATATTTGTAGTTCAAGAGTTGAGACACTACCTGCAACATCAGGAGGACCAATATTTATCATGAAATAACCCGCTCAAATTCATCCTTAGTCATCCAATGCTTACAGGACGTCTGGAAAGGTGGGCAATTATTTTGCAGCAATTGGATATTCAGTATGTGTCTTAAAGGGAAATAAAGGGCCAAACTCTAGCTGATTTCCTTGATTAAAATCCTTCAGTAGAAGTTACATCTTTAGATACTGAACTTCCTGATGAAGAAGTCTTTTCTATTCAAGATAGTCTTCAATCATGTGAAATGTACTTTGATGGCGCTTCCAGAAGTCCAACAGGGATGAAAATGGAAGATCCTAAATTCAACAAAGTTGTGTTAGGAATTGTGATCATTTCTCCAGAAAAGGAAATGCTACCCTATTCCTTCTCATTATTGGGAGGCGGGAAAAACAATGAAGCAGAATACCAAGCTCTTATCGCAGGATTGGAGTTGGCGCTTCAAGCACAAGTGAATCACTTAAAGGTGAAAGGTGATTCAGACCTGCTAATCAAACAAGTCAATTGGGATATGAAATCAGAAAAAAAGAACTAATCCCTTTGTATGATTACCTCAGATAGTTAATCGCGGGATTTCCTTCGAAATGAACATTTTCTTAAGTCCCGCGATCACAAAATGCCCAAGCCGATGCACTAGAAAATATAGCCACAGCTCTGGCAGATCCAAATCAGGATGATACAACCATCAATAGTTACCACCGTCATACAATTTCACCTTATGTTCATACTAGAACAGAGGAAATCAATGAAATTATCCCCATCTCTGAACCACATGGTCATACTACAGGATGGATGACACCTATCAGGGAATACCTTAAAAATGGAACACTTCCACCTGATAGATCCGGAAAAGAACAAGCCTGGATACGTGTGGTAAATTTTACTCTTTATGATAGCTGAGATCACTCAAAGGAAATTCTCTACAAAAGAGGTTTAGTTGGAATTATCTTCAGATGCATTGATGGTGAAGATACAATGGTTGTCATGAAAGAAGTACATGCAGGAGTCTGTGGTGCCCACCAGTCTGGACATAGACTATCTGATCAAATTCGAAATCTTGGATACTTTTGACCTTAAATGATACAAGATTGTGTTGATTTCACAAAGAAGTTCCATTCATGCCAAGTACATGCCAACTACATCCATCAACCCCCAGAGTTGCTTCATATAGCTAAATACTCGTGGCCATTTTCCACATGGGAAATGGATGTGGTGGGACCTTACCCTTCAGCTACAGCCAAGCAGTTTAAGTACATTCTTACTACTACTGACTTCTTTTCTAAATGGGAAGAGTCAATACCTCTCAAATAAGTTTGTTCTAAAAGAATTGTTAGCTTCATCAAGTCTAACATCATTCTCAGATTTGGTGTCCCTCATACCATATTGACGAACAATGGCACCAACTTCTGTTCATCCGAGGTGAGGAAGTTGTATCAAGAATACAACTTCAAATCCCATCATTAATCTCGGTTTCATGTAGTGGCCAATGGCCAGATAGAATCCTTCAAAAAGACTATGTCAAATATACTACAAAAGATGGTGGATAAAGATAAGAAATCATGGACTGATAAACTCTTTCAGGCTTTATGGGCTTATCGGACCACCACCCGCACTACAACTCGGTCAACTCCATATTCATTGGTATATGGAACCGAAGCAGTCTTAACCATTGAGGTTCAATTACCCTCACTCAGGGTAGCCATTTGTGATCAGTCATCTACAGATGAATAATCTCAAAAGCGATTGGATGAATTGGAATGATTAGACGAGAAAATATTGTACACCTTGCACCACTTAGAAGTCTATCAAAATCGAATAGCATGAGCTTTACACAAAAAAGTTCATCTTCGTTCATTCATTTAGGGATAATTGGTATTGGTTCTCATAACTCCAATGATACTAGGAAAGAAACCTCCCAAGCTTGAGCCAATATCGAAAGTACCTTACACAATTCATAAGGTCTACTCCAATAGAGCTTATTCTTTAATCTCAATGGATGGAGAACTCATCACGACTCCAACCAATGCCAGATTTCTGAAGAAGTATTTTTTGTAACACAAATGCATTTTCATCCAACACGACGTTAAACTGTGTCATCGTCCAACATGACGTTAAACTGTGAAAAAGTCCCTTTAATCCTACATGACGTTAAACTGTATGTTGTCTTTACTGCAAGACATTAAACTGAATAGTCCCTTACATCCAGCAAGACATTAAACTACACCATCCATGGTCCATGCATATGACCTTAAACTATTTTCATCCCTTTTGTCCAATATGACGTTAAACTGTATCGTCCCTTTTCATCCAACATGACGCTAAACTGTGAAAAAGTTCTTAATATGTCTTATTTGATGTTAAACTATATTTTTTCCTTACTGCATGACATTAAACTACATAGTCCCCCTTTTCGTCCAACATGACGTTAAATAGTATTGTCCCCATTATATTAGCTACAGGATGCTGAACTGTATATCACCCTTATTGTCCAACATGATGCAAAACTGTGTTTATGTCCAACATGACGATAAACTGTGTCCCTATATTTGTCCTACATGACGTTAAAATGTACTTCTCATTCGTCCTAAATGACATAAAACTGAAAAAATTCCCTTAATACGTCTTACATGACGTTAAACTTTATTTTGTCCCTGCTACATGACGTTAAACTGTGCAACACCAATAATCCTCACTACAAGACTTTAAACTTCATAGTTCCTTCATATGTCCTACATGACATTAAACTTTGAATCATTAAGGTTGTTGATACCTCTTGTTTCTCACACCGAGTATGAATCACGTGAGCTTAGAGTAAACTTCCACCATAACACTTTCTCAGGGCCACTAACCATGTGTAAGTCCTAGCATCATTTTTAGGTCGTTGTCCTAAAAAACAACTTGATCTCCAATTCATTATTTAATCGAACTACGCGAACATTGATCCTTGCCTTCTAGGCTGGGTACGTAGGTAACCTCTTGAGGTTCAAGCCCAAAACCAATCTCTTCACATTGGTTCACCTTTTTCCTTGCTATATGACGTTAAACTGTACATCACTTTTGTCTTGTATGACAATAAACTACAACATTCTTTGACACCCTCACCTGGGAGGGAATAATTATTTACAAACATATCCAATCATGTTATATTCCAAAGACTACGTGCATACATGGCAATGCCTGATCCTTTTATCTTGGGTCAAACCATCATTTCACTAAAGTCCCCTTTTCACCCTTCACTTGTACGAACGAAATCTGTACAAAGGGTATTTCTAGAACTACGTGAGGCTTGATTCCCATCCTTATGAGATACGTAGGAACATTTGTGTTTCCCTTGAACCCAGTCCCAAGTCATTGGGCCTAACCCCAAATTTTACTTTCAGTCCCCTCGCTGAAAAGTCCCCTTATGAAAACACACACTGTGTACTACATATTATGGTTCGAGCTCTATGGCCCTAAACTAAGACTTCCTATACTCTCATCCCACATTATGTTAAACTATATTTTAATAAGTACGTATGGCTTGATTCCATCTTTGTGGGATACGTAGTGAAGTCCAACATCTCAATTCAATACCAATCCACAACATGATTTATGGTTACCATTGGTCTATGTATCTCTTTCACGAAGTGAACAATACCCATTTTCATGTGTCATACTCCTATCCTTAAATACTTTCAGATCTCTATAACCCTTTTCTTGACTTCTGGTCACAAAATGTCCAATTTCTGAGAGTTCTGTTGCCTGACTATGCAGCACATGCCCTTAGGTGGCCTGGCATAAACAGTCTACATAACAGACTTGTCAGCCAAAAGATACTATTATTTGATTATGCAACCAATGTACTTAGGTGGCCCTGCATAATTCAACACCCTAACGGGTTTGTCCAAAAATGGTAACTTCATTCTTGGTAGAAAAATTTCTTTTGTCTTTATTTGACTTAATGACAATATGTAGGGATCCACAAAAAATGTCTATCCTTAACATATTTTTCCCATACTCCTTTTCATGATATGAAAGTATTCAAGTCTATGGTTTATATTTTCCATCCCTATGTTTGGGTCAGTCCTTATTAGGAGTGACATTCATCCAGTTCTTAGACAATCTTGTTTGGAAATATCTTCTCCATATTCAAGTACCTCTCTCTATACAGAAAAATCCATGGTTTGGAAAATTTGAATCTCCATAAACTTCCACTGAATTTTTAGCAGTAGGAAAGTAAATTTCTGAGAGTTCTTTTTCCTGACTATGCAGCATGTGACCTTAGGCAGCCTTGCATAAGTAGTCGATGTAATGGACTTGTCAGCCAAAAGATGCTATTATTTAACTGTGCAACCAATTCCCTTAGGTGGCCCTACATAATTCAACCCCCTAACGGGTTTGTTAAATAATGGTAACTTCACTCTTAGGAAATAATTCTTCTAGTGCCTTTTAGTCCCTTTTATATCATTCATCAGATTCAAAATTTCTTAAGTCATAGTTTATATATTTTCCCTCATACTTGAGTGTGGTAATATATTTTCAGATAAATTGTCAAGGAATTGAATCAATTTTAATACATTCGGTCAAAGCTATTTTGACCTTAAATATTATCATTTTTATGTCCGACGTGCATGGCTTTAAACTGCCCACAAAAGAAAAGGGAAATCTAAACAAAAGTAAAGTCCCATCTCACTAAACATACATTTTGTATGATTTATGATATATTGAGCAATGAAAAGATTCAATGTTTTTAGGATTATTTATAGTAATCCTAGCAAAAAATCAAACTATGCTTACTAGGCCCATTGGTTTAGATAAAATTTAAAGCAGGTAGCAAGAAAATGCAGGTACAAATGATTGAAGGTGAAAGTGTTTTCCGTTTATGCACAAGATTTGTAAGGAAATCCACAGACTGGAGTCTCTTTTCTTTTTTCAGGAATTACAAAAGACTTTCAACATAACTCTTCATTTTATTTACGGCATCCCGAGCTTCATCAGTAGAGACATGGAATTCATTCATTCAATCAGATACAATAAGAGATGCAATGATACCAGCACTTCTTGGAACAATTGTAAAAGGATGTTCTTGAGTGCGATTTGAGAAAATTTTCTACTAATAAAACAGTGACTCTGTTTCTCTCCAAGAGACTTGGAAGATGGATACATGGATTTGAGAATGGAGAATTGGAAGTAAAGATCCATTTGGAGAGAGTATTCTTTTTAGATATGGTTCTATTTCTCCACCAACCGGCAGTGGAAAACATTTAATCCCATGGGTTTTCCATTTTCATATCTACAAGGAAATGGCATGGACGAAAAATTTGAAAGTTCACACCATTGTTGTTTCTCTAAATACACAACATAATTGAAATAGAGGAGTAACAGTGCAGTTGCATCTTAGGAAGATAGTTCTTTGCATCTGGAATGTTGACTCTTTGAAGATGACCATGCCCATACAGATCCATGTAGATGCTCTATGGAAAATTAACATGATATTTCATCAAGTACTTAGCCAAATCTGAGAGAGTGTTGTCGCATATATCATAGTAATCATGGAAGACAACATTCATCATATCATAAATCCATTTTCTAGCCAGTTTATCAGTTGTTCCGATTCTTCTAGGATCCATTGAATCTGCAAAAAGGTTGAAGTATTAACTCTTAAGAAAGTTGATTTTTCATAAAATTCTAAAGAAAACTGAAAAAATGGATAAGAAATTAAGGTGCACAAGTCCCAAATTGGCATGCACGTATAATTGTATCGCGCATGTTTTGGCACCCAGGTATCACCGTGCATGTCCAAATACCTATACAGCAGCGCATCACAAAAGGAAGCAGCGTAAAATAGAGTAACTTTCACGGTGAAGGAAACTTGCGCGACGAGAGCTCGGAAGCGTTCAGATTTGGTGCTTTGCGCGAGGAATGACCACATATATATAGGCAAGGCCACACCTCTGCGCGCCGAAGCCTACGCGGCTCACCCTTGCGCGCCACCATTTGTGCGCTCAACACGTGAACGCCGTATGTTCCTTGGTTTTCTTCTTTACGTCAGAGTCACATACTCATTTATTTCAGATCCAACTCTGAGGGGGGATTTTTGTTGATTCTCCTTTTAATCACAAAGTCTAAATGACAGAAAAAAGGGAATACCTTAGTCCAAGGTGATTCATCCTTTGAAGAAACATCAAAAATAGACAAAGGCATGAAAACGGATTTCTTCCCACTTTGGTCATGTAAGTTTCATCATGGTCGCACAAGTATACCTGCGCGCCGCAAAGTGGTCGCGTAGGTGACTTGCGCGCCCTCTTTGATTCTCGCTCGGGGTCTTTAGCAGCCTATAAATACCCCTTGTGGGCCCCAATTTAAAGATGAATAAATTCTAAAACTCATATTCGAGCTCTCGGTGGCCTATTATCTACTGGATGTATTCCTAAAACTTCTAAGCTAATTTCTTACCTCGAATAGAAGATCTAAACAGGGGAAACAAGGCCTACGTGTTGAAATTCATCAACACCTACACGCCTATGTGTTTAAACCCTTAAGGGAAGTAGACACACCTGCGTGCCACCTTATACCTTCACCAGAACCTGCGTGCCTCTCTTTTGGAAGCCCATAGGGATAATACTAAGGGCTTGAGCCAAGCCTCGCCCAAGTATTATCCTATGGGTTGACCATCGCGCATGTACCTATGTGTCGCACAGGTATACCTGCGCAACCAGGACCTGCACACCAACTTCTTTTGGGTGCTCCTCCTACCTATCCACCTCTCCTATTCAAGATTCGGCCTTCAAACCCTCTTCAAAGACATTTTTGGCATGGTTCCTTTGTTGGCCTCCATATCTGAAATGAATTCTGTGGAATATCTCTTAAAACCTAGTGATTTATATATCTTTATGTCACTAAGGTTAGAGATTTCATTCATTTCAACCTCATTTTTTAATATGAGAGGATCCTAAACCTGGGCCTCCTTTTCAGGAGTAAGCCCCAGTCCATGTTCTCTTAACCTGGGCCTCCTTTTCAGGAGTAAGCCCCGGTCATCAAGTCCCATCCTGGACCTCCTTCTCAGGAATAAGCTCCAGTCATAATTCCCTTTAGCCTGGGCCTCCTCCTTAGGAGTAATCCCCAGTCATAATTCCCTTTAACCTGGGCCTCCTCCTGAGGAGTATGCCCCAGTCATAATTCCCTTTAACCTGCGTCTCCTCCTCAAGAGTAATCCCCATTCATAATTCCCTTTAACCCGGGCCTCCCCCTTAGGAGTAAACCCCAGTCATAATTCCCTTTAACCTGGGCCTCCTCTCAGGAATAAGTCCCAGTCATAATTCCCTTTAACCTGGGTCTCCTCTTTAGGAGTAAGCCCCAGTCATAATTCCATTTAACATGGGCATCCTCCTTAAGAGTAAGCCCTAGTTCTCAAATCCATTAACATGGCCCTCCTTCTCAGGAATAAGCCCCAGTCATAATTTCTCTTAACCAGACTTAATTTACTTTTGATTTGGACTTCCTTCTTAGGAATAAAATAGAAATCATAAGACCCCTATAATTTGGGCATCCTTATCAGGACTAAGTCCTAAGTGAAGTATCTAAATCTTCATAAAGTACATATACCTTTATGGACCTTGTTCCTGGGTTTTGTCTTTGAATTAAATCCCAATATTTATCTATATGGGCAGTCATACATACATAATCCCGACATTATTTCTTATGATTGCATATTTTGTGGCACAATTGTCTGGTTTTACTAATACCTCTTGTTTCTCCCACCGAGCATGACTCACATGTTCTTAGAGCATACAAGTAATTATGACATCTTTTTTTGAGCCATCAATCATGCATAAACATCATACTCCCGTACTCAAACTACGTGGGTTCTGATACCTTTTCTAAATAAGGATACATAGGTAGCCCATCTGTGGGTACGATCTCAAATCCGAAATAATCTATGTCCTACTAAATGACACTAAACTTCAAGTGCCTCGCAGAGTGGCTTTAAAACCAGTATGGTTATCATAATGACCAAGATATTTATATATAATGTATAGAAGGATACCATTGAATATGAATATCTAAAAAAATACATATGATTCTCTATCTATAAAGATCCTTGAATACATATAAAAGATTTTCTAAATCTCTTACATACTAATCATTGATTGCCAGATCTAAAGGAAAGCTCATTTTTCATACTTGGTAATATAATAAGGATTCACAAACATAACTTAAATCTATAAAGAGTGTCCCAGAGTAGACAATAATTCCCCTCAAAAAGGTGTGATGAGTCCGACCTCCCATCCTCTCGACCAATGCAAATTTTTAAGCGTCATCAGTCCAAAACTAATGAGCACCTACATTTGGAAAGTAGGTCCAAATGGATATATAATCATTGGATGTTTCTGGTTCTATGATCAAACCTGTTAGAAACTGCTTGGAATGTTTGAACCTTCAATCAATGAGGTCATCCCCAATTCCAAAGGAAACAAAAAACCAATCATCTCATCAAATAGTTTAGGCATACTTTTCAGGTATAAGTCCCAAATCAATCATCTCAAAGGGTCACACTGCACTACGAGAAAAACTTTTCAAATTTATCTATATCCAACATTCTTCATAACTAAACGACGCGGGATTTGATTATCGTCAATAAGGGATACATAGGAAGCCTCCTTGAGGTCCAAAACCAACAAACCAAATTATCCCTTTTCATTATGGGCAATATCCCCAGTAAGGGTTAATTTATCCTTGAAATTCATATCCCTTCCTAGTTCACTAGGCCACATCCGCATAAATCCCACACAAAACTTTGACTAGGAATATTCTGACTAGAAGACCTTTTCACATGACCTCAAACTTTACAATTGGGTCCATATCACATTACCATAAAATGTATGATGTGACACATTAAGTGAAACCAAAATAAGTGGGTTATGATTCCATTCACTCGGATACGTAGGAATCTTATTTATGGGTTTTATCCCAACATCAAAATAGATTGTGTCACCTAGATGAAAATACACTCTAGATAAGCCCACTGAGTGGCTAGAAAACCAACATCATCGTAATAATGTCCAATGAATATATAATCATTACAGAAGATAATACCATTGATGGAGAACCTTAAATGAATATTGATATCCACATTGATGACGACGCTCGAATAGATACCAATGATTTTAAATTCAATAGATGCTAATCAATGATTTTTAATTCAAGGGTGACCCACATCATACTTGGTAATTAATAAAGGATTCAGGAATATGTCTTAAATCTATAATAGAGTCCCCTAATAGGCCAAAATTCTCCCCAAAATGTAGTGATGAGCCCAAAATCTCTTCTTACTGACCAATGTAAGTTCTTATGTATCTTTATACAAACATCTTAATGAGTTCTTTCCTTTGGAAGGTAGGTCCTCATGGAAACTAAACTTTTTGGTGTTTGTAGTACCACAAAATAACTTGTTGGGAACTATTTGGAAATAATAATTAATAACATGTACATCATTACAAGGGAAACATGGTCTAGAAAAAATAGTATTGAAAGTGTTTTCTATAACTACATTACCTATTTATTCATTCAAAAAGGGAAATTCATTTATAATAGTTCAGGGTTTAATAGTTTAACAGTATTCGCAAATTTCTCCCTGAAAATTTAAAATAATAAATTAAAATAGTTGAGAGTAATTATGATTCATCACCACAACTCATTCCCACACTACTTCCTCAAACATATGGTTCTTCCAAAACACTATTAACATGTGAGGTTTTTTATTTTGCATAACATTGTCTATATATTCTAACAAAATCAATGGATTCAAATTATATGAGTGATTATTATTCAAGGTTACAATCTGAAGATTAATTTCATGTGAGGGATATTGAATATAGTATCTCAAGTGGGATACATAGATCACATCACGCCCATGAGATGGGTTAGATGAATGTTCTCGTCAATATTCCCAAACTCTAATTTGATAAAGTATCTAAAAGGGGCAGATGTATCTAGGAACAAGTTTTAACATATTCCTAAACCTCATGGATTCCATCCATAGTGATATACTAAGGGAATACATTATATCTGACCTGAAACTATAGATATCAAAGACAATCATATTTTTTTTAAATTCTGATAACTTTTCTCTTGATTTTAAATGATGTTGGTTACTTGAAACCATCTAGGTCATGACATTGATAAGATCTGGTCCCATAATAATCCAACATCAAACTTTATCCCATCATGGTGTAGTATAACACCACTTCCATTATAAATCCCTGCAAGGATTAATTTAAATACTAGAATAAAAATAAATATTATATAAAAAGTGTACTACATTACGGTCTTGATCGAAACATACTTTGAAATCCATTAAATAATATATAATAATAGTCGCTTTTGTTTAAACAGTTCATTTACATAGACTATATATATGAGTTTGATAATAAGTATTATACCATGATATGTATCTTATTTTATTGATGTATTCTCCATACCCATGAGGTAAACCTAGGATCATGGTCAAATATGGTGGATAGTAATAATCCATGTAGTCTTACCAAATCCCTTATTTATATATTAGGGATTTGGTTCAGAACAAAATATGAATTGATAGTAATGAAATGCAACAAATTTATAGGGAAATAGAATACCACCCTAATGGTTTATTTTTTATAGATTTTGGGGGATTCGTATGAAGAAAATACATGGTTATATTTTCCAATTTACCATCTCACTTATAATAAAATAATATCTATTCATGAGATACTGATTCCAAAATATATTCATTTTCCTCCTTGCACTGGAATAAAATTGATCAGGTATTGTCCATATATTAGATGATTTACTTCTCTCGAATAATTTTTTTGGCTCTATATAAGAAAATACAATACATACCCATAAGTGCATCTAATTCAGTGAAAGAGATTATCATAAGAATCGATGGGATGTTCATCTGAAAAACATGGATATAGAAGATGTTATATACATGGGATGTTATAAAATCCATAATTGTTGTTTACTTAGATAACTCAATAGGTGGTAGAATGTTTCTACTAGACATTCATGATATAAAGGAATTCATCAAACCATTTACATATAAAATAAGCAATGTTCATGAATGATGATATGCCTACCTTTTCCTTTAGGATTATTGTTCTAATCAATTAAATTATTCAAAATAGAATTAGGTATGGTAATTTTTAAACTATTAATCATATAATGGGAAACATTGAAATTTAATGAGATTACCCCAAAATGACATAAATTTCATACCCTGTGAATTTATAGGTTTCAATATAAGTTATTCATGGTCTATATAAAAACATAAAAATTTCTGGTCATTTTTTACATTATAATGATTAATATAGAGGCTATGAATTTACCAAATCACGTCCACCAAAAGTATCGAAAAATATAAGTTGAAGGATGATTTTTTGTGAAGTAGGTGGTGATTGAGTAATTACCCAATGCATAATTTTCGTGGTTATTACCCCTAGCTAGAACTATTTGAGAGCCATATCCAATTGTAGTACAAATAAATGTGTTTTTTTCTTATAAACCACTAAATCTATACATTAAAAAAATAATGATTTTCTCTATTTAGCCTTATCCATAAGGCTTTCAAAAGGATTTATAGTCATAATCACCAAAAATATCTAAACATTCCTTTGATAAGAACTGTGAAAAACAATTTATCTTATATACCTTAATTCATGATTTATTACTATGAGAGACATAAAAAATCCTAGAATATAGAGAGCGTAATATAATTTGGGAAATTCATTACATTTTGTGATAACACAAACCATGGATATAATAAAATAATTTTAAACTCTATAACATGTTATTAAAAATCCACTGTTGATCTAATATTGCACTAGATATCTTGGGGATTTACTTAAGAAAGGGATGAGATGTAAAGCCGAATAAGGGAATATTCAAAAGAATAAAAAGAAAAAATAATATATGTAAGTCAAGAGGAATGTAAATGAGATATAAAGTGGTGAAAATCATAAACATGAACATAAATGCATGATATAAGATGATAATGCCTAGGGATTATGGGAATATGAAAACAACATAAGACATGAAATCATAAAAATAAGTAAAATATAAAAACTTATTCATCATAACATAATGTTATTATGATATACTATAATGAATTATACATGGTATATCATGAGATGAAAACAATAAATAATGCATTGGATGTGTATATAAAATCAGTCCCATCTTTCACATTCATATGGTACATATGAATTTGTGTGCCACATAGATCATACAACATATGAATATAATTAGTCTCATTTAATCCCATGTTCAACCATGGGGAGTTACATATATGATATTCACTAATAAAAAATGATTATTACATCTACGTGAATAACCTTTATTGGAAATGGTGACTGGTGTACCCAATATAAATGATTTATTAGGAGAAAATGATGGGACTATTTTAGTAGCTCAACATTTGTAAAAAATGGTTCATGGAAGGGATTAATTAGAGTGAATTGTGGTATATCATTAAATGGGAACTATAAGTATATTGGACGTTTTTAAAAAGATACTTTCCAACAAGAAAATTTGGAAGTTAAAATTCCTAATATAAAAAAATTATTGAAAAAAAGAGGAGAAGTAAGTGAATCTCTTGGCTTGAGTAGACAAAAATAAAAACTTTTGAGGAGCTTATTATGGGATTTATAGTTCCCGATAAGGTCTTTAGAGAGGTATAAGAAGATAAAATTCGTTCTCAAGGGGTTCTGAGTGAAGAGGAGTGGGATTTTTGTGGGTATATATACAAAATGAAAGTGGAATTTTATATTATTTTCTAAACAAATATTTTCACTATACATGGTAAAATAATTAAAGACAAATTATTACCAATGGGTTTTCTAATGGTTTATTTCAAATAAAAGTGTTGTAAATATATTAGAAGTATAAGAATAGAAAATATTATAAAAACCCATTGGTTATTTGAAATTTAATCATGTTCATAAAGAAATGATTTCAAATCCACAAAATTTAATTGAATTTTTAGAGAATTAATTAATTTTTTATAAAACAAATAAAATGACATCAAAAACCAAATACTTTAAAGGGTAAATGTATTCTCAGTCAGGGATTCCCTTTATAATATTTATCATATCATGTTTGAGGTATAATGAAGTTAAAATAGATAAATTTTATTAATTTTATATTTAACATTTAACAAAAAATAGACGTCTTATAAAGTTATGAAAAAGTCACTATTGTAGAATTTGGACATACTAATTTTAAAAAAATTATTTTATCAAAATAATTATATAAATATGATAAAATAAACATTTAAATTAATATACTTATTTATTGTAAAATACAAATTTTAAGGTACAAAACGTTTTCTTCCCTTTATTAATTTTAAATTATTCTTTAATAAATTAGATTATTATTTATACATTAATTATTATTATTTAAAAAATATATTTTCTCAAAATTATTTTTATTTAAAATGGTAATGAATTTATCAAAAAGTATTATTTTAATAAGAATTATATATTTCCCAAAAATCCATTTTTTTATTCTATATTTCAAAATCTACTTATTATTAAAATCAATATATAATAATTTATAAAGTAATACTAAAATAGAATAATCATAATAATTAGTTAATTAAAAATAAAATATAATAATTCATAGTACATGGGTCTAGATAGAAAATAAATTATTACATGATTATATTCCCTCTGGGTAATCTGTACGATGGTGGTACTTTCTTGGGGTCTTTCAAAAAAAATAGTTTCTCTTGTGATCTTGATAGGCTTGAAATTGGTCCCTAAATTTTTTTACTCATGATTTAGTTATTGAATTTTAGCATGGGATTAGTCTAGGTAAAATACTAGTGTTTCCATATTTATTAGAAGCTCAGATAAATTCGAATAACATCATATGATCCTTCCGTTTGAGGTCATCACTTCATCTGTCTGTGTCAATTGGACTTTATTAAAAACCATGATATATATTAATCATTATGGCCACTATAAAATGGCTATATTGTCAAGGGTTATGATGAATAATTATTATTTAACTCTAATATTCTATATTTTATAATGTCCAAAAGTAACCAATGTATTGCAAGTGTTTTCTATAAATGTTGAATAATTATTCATTAAAATGGGGAATTTTATTTGTCAATGTTTGGGTTGTTAAACATTATGTACAGTGGTATATATAAGGGTAAGTTTTTATCATCTATAACATATTATATATGAGACTATAAATGGTTTATAAAGTAGTTTTCTGATGGATGTTTTGATAGTTTTGGTGGTTTATTGATGTCAAGTATACTAATATTTTCATTTATTCTATAATTTTACACCCATTACAGACTTAGAGGTAATCTTTTGACTTTGGTATGATAATAATTAACTAGTTAATGTTTATTAAAATGAATGTATTCATAGTGTTATTATTGTATCTTATTAATTTTACTTCATCTGATTATTTTTTAATACTATTATTATCTGTATAGGGTATATTAACCCACTACTACTTCTTTGACAATTTCTACTAGTTAGTATCTTTTTAGAATGCGAGGAGGAAGTCCTAAGGTCTAGTTAACCTTAAATATAGTTACTCAAGAGATATTTGATTTTATTAATTATAAGGACATATTAAAGAAATTTTATTACAAGTGGTTTTCTATATGGGTTATGGTATCTATGTTTTCTTGGAAAATGTTTCAAATGTGGATGGATTTTGTAATGTGTGCTTCTCCAGCACAAGTATGGAATGAATTCCATTATTGAAAGGAAATTTATATTGTGACTTTTTGGCGAAATATTTGTTATTTTATTTTGATAAATAATTATTTTATGTAACTGATATATGGTATTATACATTTAGCCTTGAGTGGTAAGATATATCACTCAGGTATAATATGAGGTTCACAAAACTCAGAGGACATGTTTTACCTACTTGTGATTTATATTACAGTCTATAATATAAAAAGTTATTTATTTAATTATAAAAAGGGATAAAAATTAGTTATCCTTAAATTAAATTTGTTGAATTGTTTTTCATCTAAACCAATAAAGGAAGAGTTTTTTTTGAAATTTAAAGGGGATATCATCATTCATGTTTCTAAAATAAACTACAAAATGTTTTTTTACATTTATTTTTTTCATTATACTCGTATTATATAGATATGTGGGTCATATTTTGAATGGTATTAAATAATTTGTGTTCTTGGAGTGTGGTAAATTGGGTTGTGAGTCTTGATTTTATGGGAATGGGTGAGAAAAAGAAATGTAATGCCTAGTGGGTCATGATTCTTGTAATTATTTCCCCAATTTGAAATACCTAGTCTAAAATATATTTATTGATAATGTGATTTTAATTTTAGTGATATGTGACCTACATGATGATCATTGGAGAATCATGGGAGTAGTGATATTTTATCAATGAGGGAAGGGTCGAATTGGGACCCTAATGGAAGAGGATGATTATGAGTCTCTAGTGGAATAAATGAGGTATGTAGGTCCACCACTATGACTATAAGAGTTCTTTTATTTTTTTTATTAGTATCTCAGTGTGATACTTGTGTTATTTATCAATATCATTGATCATGAATCTTAGGAAACTATGTTTTCCACATACTACATGACTTGGGATTTTAATTAGAAAATCCTTCTTTGTTTCAAAGAGAGTGGTAGACCCCAAGCATAAAATTGAATGATTGAGTTATTGTATACTATTATCAATAATAACAAGACACCATCATTTTTGGGGATAATTTAAGATAGTTTTATAATTTTGGGATCAATGAATCATTTTTGGTATCTATCATCAGCATCCATTATACATGATGGTTGATGCTGATGGACATCAAGATGGTGTAATATAATATTTTATTTCTTGATACATTTTTTGTGTTTATGGCCTTTGAGTTTAGGCACCTAGTATAAAGTAATTCCTAAGTCATGTATTATTTAGTGACATTCATGGTTTTCTTGTGGTTTCAATTAACATTTGTTACAGATGATATCCCAACGTGACAAAATTTTCAAATTTATTACAAAATTATATAATGGTTCACATATAGTTTTTTAGATTTACAACTTTTTTGGATGTGAAAAATGTTTTGATTGTAGATTGAAATATAAAATATGTTACTATATAATGTTATATAGTTATTCTATGTGTAATGGTTAGTGTAGCTATGTATCAATGGAATTCGGATCAATTATATTCCTAAAAGGGTGATCTGAGTAAAGGCACAATTAAACCACTATGAAGTGACTGATTGATGTCATGATTCATATAGGGGTAGATATGACATGATTGATTCTAATGTGACAGGAAACTAATGGGGTAATTAAAATCTTACCATATGGTATATATAGAGATGTTTTGTTAGAACAAATCACTGTCAGACATGGTACACGGTTCGAGACCAACACGGGAATATGTGTTTAATCCAGGAGTCAGGCATGTAGCTAGAATTTGGGACGAGACTTCAAAAGTGTGACATAATAATGGTTAAGATTCCTTTTATATATGGTGGATTCTAACAATTACTGTGACTATATAGAGAGGATGGGAAACATATAGTCCTAATTTTTTTCTTCCATAAATATATCATCTAACACTCCCATAGTAGTCCATGGGCCCAGGGGTATTCCTAGGTATATATTAATCATATGAATATAGTTGCCTTGGAATAATCAATGTGCATTATATTCGTATGTTATAAATAGATTATCTAGGATAATATTAAAATTTCGGAATTATGTACAATATAGGAAAATGTTGTCATTAAGAAAGATATAAGATAATATAGGAAACAAGTGGACAAGGGAACATTATAATTTATGATTGGTTGCTAATTATATATAACTTTGGTTTATGGGATTCATTATGGTGGATGGGTATGACATAATATTTATAATGAGTATTTTATTTTTGATTATTCATTATAAATGATTCTTATACTATGAATTTCACAACTATAGAATCACCATGATTCATTCAATTATCCAAGATTAATAGAAAACGTAATATATATTCAGTTTATTCTTAGTAATATAGAAATGAGGTGAGAAGGTTGATTTTTTTTGGGAAATGATATACTAGTGTGTGAATCATATTTTTTATGGATAATATATTAATTGGTGGGGATCTTTCAAGATCGCATGTATTCAGGAAAGTTGATTCACATCAAATCATGGTTCGGAAAGGTGAATTCAGACCATATATAATGATTAATGGTTTTAGTATAGGCTGAGTATTGAGTCTTAGAAGTTGTCATGTTCTTAGGGTTTGAGTTTGACGAATATTCTATAGGTGGTGATTGGTGTCGGTATAAATGTTAATAAATGGGTTTGGTGTTCATTTTTAAAAATTTTGAGTCTATGATATTTTGGAATGAATTTCGAGTGTTTTAAAAAGTTGTTTATAATTTTCTAAAATTTAGTAAACTCTAACACAAAAGTGTTATATTTTGATTGATAAATATATTCATATTTAAATAATTTCCATGATTCAAGTGTAAGGGTACCTTGTATACATATATGTTGAAATCTATATGTAAAAGTAACATTATGATGTTTTTGGAAAGATAGATGTATTTTTTTTAAAAAAATTCATAATATTTCAGATGAATATATTACCTGAGGGATTTTCAGTCTACACCGTAAAACATTCGTATTCGAAAATAACATTATATATGATATTATTATTAAATAAAAATACTTTTTTCAGTGATAATATATATTTAATATAAACTAAACATATTATATATGGTGTTTTTATAACACCTACATATTTTAATATATTTTTATCTTTATTAAACTTTTTGTAATCACAAAATTATTTCTCACAAAACACTGAATAGAAAGAATCCATGATATATTTTATTGAGATAGAAATAATAAAATTTATTACAGATTCAATATTATTTTTCAATAGGAAAAACCTTTTATTAACGTAATTTTGAATAAAATATTCATGTTAAAAAATTATATTTTCATATAATTATAATCCTTGTGGTTTTATATAATTATCATAACACTAATTGAAATAATGGATGTAATATAGTGAATTATAAATAAAATGGAAAATTTAAAAAGACGGGATAATATGTTAAAAAATTTATGTTTTATATAAAAAATATAACTCTTAAATGGGATGTTCAGGTGATATAATCATTGGTTTTTACGATCAATATAATAAAACCATTTAATTTAATAGTACAATAAATAAATAAATATATTATTATATCTATATAGAAAAAGGAAAATAAATCACAATATTAATTAAAAGTATAACATATCTATCTCTTTTGACTTGGCTTGGTTGGGAAGTGGCATCAATATGGTTTCCCAAGACTGTTCCTAAGTTGAACTCCAATATGTGAGACTTTAAAAAATTGTTTCTAGGAGATGTTCAAGAACATGGATATCAGGATGGGACCCATACTAGCTAAATCACCACAAAAGAAAACTATAATAACTTCTTCTTCACATGATCTTATAGTGATGTCTTTAGGGGATATCACAGTTTATGTTATGATGACATAATCGTCTAATTATTAAAATATTGTAAATTACATTGATTTACTAATTTTTCATTCCATTAAATTATAAAATATATTAATAAAAAAATTCATGTTAAATTATAAACCAATAATTATTAATTGAGAATAAAATAATTTGGGATTAAAAATAATTTCTTCATAAAGAATGGAACTTTTTCTTTATATACAATTTTCTGAACAACTAATAACCATTAAATCAAATTTAATATACAAATAATATATATAAAAAGATAAAATTATTTTAAACTAAATAATATTTTCATGGCATGAAATATTTATAAACTCATTTTATGCGTAAAAATATACTTTTTTTTCCTCAAAATGGTTTTTATTCATTACAAACACATATATAAAAAATAAATTTTTATGAAATATAGAAACTGAATCCAATTAAATGGTTTTCATATTTTTTTCTATCTTGTCCATATTATTTAATGTTTTATTTCTAATTTTAATATAAAAATAAGTTACATATGTAAATATTAGTTACCATGATTATATAATTATTTTTCAAATAAATATCTTCTTAAACCTTGTGTAGTATTCTATTAAAATTAATTATTCTCTTATTCTAACTGTAATATTTTTTTCTAAAATTAAATAAATACATTAAAAAAATATTTTTTATTTTATTGAAACAAGAATGATAATTATGTAATATAGAAATTCTGAACAAAAAAATATCATATATTTTCTATATTTAAATTTAAAATTTAATTTTCTAAAATTTAAAAATAGGTTTATATTAAATGGATTCCAAATTTAGAATTAGCACTTCAATTTTAGGATAGATAAATCATATTATATTTTTAGTATAAATATAATTACCAATGAAACTATTTAATCAAGGTTAGTAATGGTAAATATGTTAAATTAAATTAAAAAAAATATATTCTAAATTATCTTGACACTTAGAAAATGTTGAAGAATCCATCAAAAATAAACCTTCTAGGTTTTAATTAAATATATGTGTGTATGTGTCTAAAAAACTCTAACTCACATAAAAATATTATTTCCAATGATATTCCAACAATACTCTTCACCTAACATTCAATTTCAAGGAAAAGTGCATCATTTTGACCTATATAAAATTCTCACATCCCCCCACTTAAAAAATATATTTTTCCCCATATTCCCCATCAAACCATGTCCATTTTACATTTCATTCAATATTCGAAAAAATTACCATTAATTAGAATAATTTTTCCAATTTCTTATTTTTCTAATAATTCGATCAAGAATTTATTCATGTCTTAAACATGAGTTCTGTCCACTTCATAAATTTTTATTTTTTATTATTATCCTCCAAAACTATTATAAACATATTAATAAATTTAATTATTTTTTATGATTTATTATATTAATTTAATGACCATTTTCTAACATCCACCCATCTATTTGATAAAAGAAAACACTGCATGTGTAATGTATAGACAACCGCCTTCACGAATGGTGTATTTAATTATTCAAAACTATAATTCATGTATAGTTCTTGGAATGTAGTTAATGAAATAAAATTATATTTCTAAAATAATAATTATTTTAGAAATATAGGTATTGAATTATGTTTATAATTTTAATGAGTATTGATCATTGTAAAATTAACCTCAAAAAATGAGTATAGTAAAAGGAAAAAAAATTCTTCTCCGTGACTAATAGATTATTATATTTAATTATTTATAAAAATATTTTATATTTTTTTATCACTTTTAAAACATAAAAATAATATCATAATTCTTATTTAATTATGATATTATAATAATATAACTTTAATACTTATACATTGGTTATAACATTTTTATATTTGGGTCGGTTCAACCATCAAAATAAATGATACTACAAAATTTTATCATCTATGGTTTTTATAATGTAATTACTTGTATATATATATATATAGATATATATGTAATATTTCAATCAATTTTAATGTTAATATTAATATTAATTTCTTTATTAAGATACTACCTTCAATTCGCCAACAATTATAAAAATATTATTGTTACCAGTTTATTCTTTATGAATCATAAATAAATTTCACATGGAATGAAATAATTTGTGTTACCCCATGAGTTATAATTTTTTTCATTAAATAATATGTTGGATATCTTGTAGTATATACAATACTTAGCATAATGAAATCACAATATACAACCGAAATAGTATTATTTAAATATGACTATTATGACTGTGTCGTTGTTTTACCGTGTATGAATAGGAGTAATTGTATTTTGAAATATAAGTATAATCTATTTCCCGTAAAAATTAATAATAAATAATGAAATTATTTCGTTTTTTTGTAAATCATGATAACAAATTTGAATTTAAAGAGTTGTTTTATATAAAATAATGTTTAGGTATGTAAAAAATTTATTTCATAATATAATAAATGAACAATAATTGATAAATGAGTCTATTATATATATTATATATCCAATTAAAGATATTAATATAAATTTATTTCTATTGTTAAATGGATAAGAATCAAGTAATTTTACGCTTTAATAATATATTTTAATAAAAAAAAATTTTCATTACAATTTTGTGAATGTATATTATATATAATTTTGACACATTTATAAATTTTATTTGATAAAAATGAAATAGTTTTTGAAATATTCATTTCAAGATATGATTTAGACTAATTTTTAGGATTTTATATTAAAAATATTTTTTTTATTTGATTTGTGAAAAATACATATCCTTATTTATTTTTAAATAATCATTATAATTGATATTACTTTAAGTTTATATTTGGGCTAAAAAGACATTATTTTAAAAATTGTTTTATTATGGTTGAATTTTTGTCTTCAATTAGTTTCACCCATGATTATAGATTTTATCAGAAATTATGTATTCCATATTTAGAATAAGGATATTAAATAATTTTAAACAGAACCTAATTGTTTTAGTCATTATAAGTAACAACCATAGTAAATACTTTTCAACTCTATAAGGGTAAAATAGGTAAAACATGGTTAAAAGTATGAGATATGACCTAAAAATCTCCCAAACACATACCACTGTGTTAATTGATAAATGTTTTTAGACAATAAGAACCCATTATTTTTATATGTGTAATTTTCCTACTATGTTACATTATTAATTACCTTAATATTATTTTAGGAAAGTAAAAGAAGCAGAATAACACTCTCATAGCTTTAATATCAATATCATTTTTCCATAGGGATAAAAATATTTTATTTTCACTTAAAGATGTTTATTTGAAATATAAATGAATTTATATTTTAAGGATATCTTATTTTTCATTTTTAGATATGAGATAATTACGAAAAAACATTATATAATGCTGATATAGTGTTTATCCTATTAATAAAAAAGCAACTAAATGATTAAAAAATGTAATAAAATTTTATTGCATTATTATTTTTAATTAAAATGTTTTATAAATATATAATATTAGTGTTTTTTAAACAATACATCTTAATTCCATTTCTATTTGAATTCAAAAAATTTCAAACTATGTTAATTGTACAAAAAATAACATTAATGGTATATTATTTTAAATAATATTTTAGATAATGATTTATAATTCTCAAAAAGATTTTAATTTTCCATGTTTATGGAATATTATTGTAACCCTAATTCTCTTAAATGACTCTTACATCATTTTAAATATAAATAAACATAAAATTGTGACACTACAAGGATCCAAAATATTACTATCTGGGAAAAATTAAGACCATACATAACATTTAAAAAATAAAACATAAACATTTATCTAATTCTCTTTTTTTAGCTTCATAGTGTTCCTCATGTTCTCCTTATTACAAATTTTCACCTGAGGATATACATAAAAAGAAAGGGGTGAGCTAAAATCCTAATAAGAGGATGAATAGAAGAAAAGAAATAAGGGTGAGAATAATTATCATCATTATAAAAAATTAAAGGATATTCAACATAATCATGAAAAGAATCATTAGATAAAGTAATGGAATTTGGAAATTCATAAAAATAAAACACCATGTCTTATTAGTAAAATACCACACATATTTCACTTTCTCTAATGATATACATAACATTACCCAATGCATTGGATCCCTATATACTTCTGGTTGCACCTATCACATAATAACATTTACATTCAATATATAATTCTTGGCTCACCCAACACATCATAACATTTACATTATAATTAATTCCTTGTAGAATGTATATAAATCTTGGATGTAAAATGACCCATATAAAGGAATGGGGTTCATTTCATATTTTTTACATTCAGGAATAAACATATTAGTTCCCAAAATCGATATGTTATAAATTTTTTTTAATAATAATCATCAATATTTATTAAGGAATAACCTATCTTATGAAAAGTAAAATTTGGGTTTTTAGAAAGAATTATTTTGGAAAAAAAAATTCATTTGTTAATTTTTTTTATTAGAATCATGTATATCTAAAAAACTAGGGATAAGGGTAAATAAATGATATTTAAGGAACATTAATAGACCTTCCATAATGAAAATTCAGTAAAAGTGGAAAACCCAAAGGAATAGTGATGGTTTCGAGAATCCCCTTACATTAATTCCCGCTTAGTTACATCACTTTCGCGCCTCCTGGATACAAAAATATTATTTATTAAAAAACTAATGAAAAAGTTAATTATATCCATTTTAAAAAATTATTTATCAATTATATTCATTGGATTATATTTATTAATATTATTTGGTGACCTTGATGTGTTTTGATATAATGTTTTACTTAACATTTTCCCGTTTTTCCTTGATTTCACTTTTTTTTAAATTCCAATTCTAAATTATTATAATTAATTATAAAATCATAAAATATATGTAAATTAATATTTATATATTATCTATAATCCATATTATCCATCCATAAAGGTCGTTTTAAGAATCTTTCTGGAAATTTCTCCGTTAGTGGTCAACAGACCATCAACATGATGTTGTCGAGAGAGCTGGAAAAGGGAGTAAGAAAATTAAATATTTCATATATATTATACTTGTAGTAGGTTAAAATAATTAATTTAATCTTAAATAAATATAAAATTAATTTTAGAATATGTGTTTTTGAAAGGAATTTTTAAAATAATTCTGAGTAGAAGAAAAGAGTGAAAAGTTAACAGAGACTTACTCTTTCATCAATGTGGCTTCACTTGAATGATTCTATTAGTCCCTTGGTGATTGGAGTTCATTTTTCCTAGTGGTACCTATGTATTACAATTATCTTGAGATGGATTATTTGGGATCATATTTGGTGTTTTAATTGGTGTGAGTAGTGTTTTCACAAGGGTACAAATATGGGTTATTTATACTTGAGGGGATGGGTGTTATTAGAATAAAATATTAAATAAAATAATATATCAATGTTTAGACATTTAATAGTGGATTACTGACAATATGAATCATACATTAATACAAAATAATTAGTTTTACACTTCAAAATGACAGTATAATTCAAATTCATTAATTTATTAAAAAAGTATGTGGAAAGAAAGATAAATTGATATTTTAAGGAATCACTTCTAATATTTGGTTTTGGAAAGTTATATTTTTTGTTTGGAAATTATTTTTTATTGTATTTTAAGTAATAATTTTTATAATTAAATATTCAATAGAAAACTTTAATATTCTATAAATTGTTATGTTGCTATTACATCATGAATTATGTCATTTTACTTACACCGGTTAACCGAAATCAGTAATTTTTACTAAATATTTGAATTTTGAATTTTTGTTAGAAAATTTAAAAAAATAACACGTTGAAAATTTGGAGACAATGATTTCAAAAATTGAACCCATTTTATGAAATTAATATTATAATTATGATAAATTTAATTTTTAATTAAAATCATTATTTATTTGAAAAATAAAAATATCAAAATTATAACTGATTTTATAACACATTGAAAAGTTATTTACGATCTTATGAAATTATATTATAATCATAAAAAAATAAAATATTAATTTTTGAATATATTTTATCAAAATAAATTTACATTAAATTTATTATATCTATTATTAAATTGTAAATAAACATTTATGTTTTATAAAAATACAAAAACTTATTTAATCATTTTTAAAACATCTACTTACTAAGATCGAATTATGTCATATGTTCATTTATAAGATGATTAAATTTTATTTATATTTTCACAGGAGAGGTTATTATTCTAATAGTTTAATTAAAATTCCTAATGGCCATGTCACTATTATAAGGGTTATGTCATGACCCCCCCTGGGGCCTGTACTGTGACTACCCCATGCCCGCCTTCCATAGGCCAGGGGCCGATGACTAGCACCAAAGGAAAAAATATCTAAACTGGGAAGTCATTTCCTTTATAACAATAAACAAACACAACAGAGTACGTAACTAGAAGTAAAACGCTAAGTAAATCTTTATACAAAAGTGTGTACTGAAAGTAAAGGGGCCAGAAATACAAGCCCAACAGTAATGTACAATACAACTGAAATGCTAGTACAACTGAAGAATGAAATTAAAGATGCTACTAGGTCATCCTACGGAATTCCCACATGATGGGTGGGTACAAATGGCCTCCTTAGCACTCCAAGTCCATCCGTCCATTCCGTGTACGTCTCACCGAGTGGTCCACCTCCGGGTGTCGTCCAATTATACTACTCTCTGCCCCGATCAGCACTGTCTGTCGTCTGCAACCAACACAACGAGTTTCAGGAATAGGCCGTGCAGGGGTGAGTATAACGATATTCTGTAGGGACCCCTAGACCCTCAATGTCTCACAAAATCCAACAAGGATAACCAAAAAGTACAGAATCAACAAATAACCCTTACTTAGGTATATTCCCATACATATACCTAAGTTATTTAGTAATCCATCTCAATCATGAGGAAAAACACGAAAGTCATTGACTCAGCTCAAACCAATATTTCCGTGAAGTATAGAAGTACAGATGATTAGTCGCGAATCTAGATCATATTATTTTATCAGGAGGCACTTCTTCTGACCATACGGAGTCTGACCCACAAAGGATCGATAAGAACTAACCCCCGAAATGACCCACACAGGATATGACCCACACAGGATTGGTATGCGCTGACCCACACAGGATCGATGAGCGTTGACCTCCATATGATTTGTCTCCAACCTTCACCTCACCATCGGCCACCAGATTCTTCGCACCCGGTGCACTCGAGTTTCGTAGAATCTGGCCATGAGATATCGGTTGTACCTCTACCGCCATTAAACTCCACAAAGGAGAAACCCAATGGACCGCCATGTCGTAAGGGTTCTGACACGATAGACGGTGCGTCAATCGGACGCTCGGCCTGTGAGTTATTGGCATTTCTTTCCCAGGGGCCCGGTTGGTTTTTAGGTTCAAACCAACCCGACCGTACACCAACTATGTCCAAACCACAATTAGGGTATTCCAAAAGGACCGTCTCGCTCTAATATTTCAATCACCACACACAGTTCATCTATCGGACACCTGTAGCCCAGGATAGGGTGAAAAGGTGTAAACTGGATAAATGGGTCGGGGTCTGGTCCGACCCAGGCGGACGGACCCGGTCTGGACTGGCGTCCGACTCGGTCTACGGGTCCGACCCGGAACGAGGGTGCGGTCTGGCCCGAGGGGGAGGCCCGACCTCATGAGGCGGCTCGACCTAAGGGCGGCCTGGCCCGAGGGGGCAGCCCAGCCCGAAGGCCCGATTGGCCCGGCGGCCCGGTCGACCCAGCGGACCATTCGTCCAGGCTGCCCGGTCGGCCTGGAGACCCGGTGGCCCGACATGAGTCCGCCTAAGCCACAGTGAGGGGGTAGCACCCCCTAGCACCCGAACGGCTCTGCCGTTCGGGTGGTGCTCCAACTGGGGCCAGGTGGCACCGATCCAGCACACGCGGGACCCGATGGGGTCCCGCTCCTCCCAGGTGGCCGAGCGGCCAGCCACTTCGGCTCCATAGTGGTTGGCACAGCCTGCCTCCACTGCACCTCCATCACGGTGTGATGGCTCTGCGGTTCTGCTACCCTTAGCACGGCATGACGATGCCACGCCACCACCACCGTGGCCCATCCTGGCAGCGGCCTTCAGCTCCTCCATGCGGCCGGCCTGGCCGGCTGCCTTGGATACTCCGATGTGGAGCGACAGTGTCGCGGTCCAGCTTCACCATGGGGCATGAAAGTGCCGCACCTCCTCCACTATAGCCCGACATGGCCGCGGCTCTCCTTTATCATGGCATTATGGTGCTGCACCATCTTGGCCACCCAGTGGCCTTGCGCCACCGGTTTCTTGTTCGTCCCCTTCCGACGTCAACGGAATGAAATATGCCTTTCCGCGACTTCATCCGCCTTTCTGTGACTTCATCAACGATCGTCCGCCTTGTGGCGTCGTTTTCTTCTTCGTCTCTTGGGGTGGTCACGATACGGTCCCCAAGGGGGGGTGGGGGGTTGTGACAAATTGGTATCAAATGCAAAAATCCATAAACTGGGAAGGCATTGCCTTTATAATAGTAAAAAAACACAACAGAGTACGCAAATAGAAGTAAAACGCTATGTAAAACTGTATACAGAAGAGTGTAATGAATGTAAAGGGGCCGGGAACACAAGCCCAATCTTAAAGTACAATACCACTGAAATGCTAGTACAACTGAAGAAATAAAGTAAATCTTCTACTTGGTCGTCCTCCAGAATTCCCGCCAGAAGGGTGGGTACAGATGGCCTTCTCAGCACCCCATGTCCATCCGTCTGTTCCGTGTACGTCTCGCCAAGTGGTCCACCTCCGGGTACCATCCAGTTATGCTACTCTCTGCCCCGATCAACACTCTCTGTCATCTACAACCAACAAAATGAGGTGAGGGCCAATCCCATGCAGGGGTGAGTATAATGATACTTAGTAGGGACCCCGAAACCCTCAAGGTCTCACAAAATCCAACAAGGATACCCACAAAGTACAGAATCAACGGATAACCCTTACTTAGGTATATTCCCACACATATACCTATGTTATTTAGTAATCCATCTCAATCATGAGGAAAACAATAATGTCATTGATTTAGCTCAAACCAGGATTTCAGTGAATTATTGAAGTATAGATGATTAGTTAAGAAGCTAGATCATCTTATTCTAACAAGAGGCACTGCTTCTGACCATACAGAGTCTGACCAACACATGATAGATAGGATGTAACCCCCGCAGTGACCCACACAAAATCTGACCCATGCAGGATCAGTATGCACTGACCTACACATGATCGCTGAGCATTGACCCACACAGGATGTGACCCACACAGGATCGGTATGTGCTGACCCCCATAGGATTTCCGAGCACTGACCTCCGTATGATCTGTCTAATGTAATAATTGGGCCCCACCCACCAATTTCCCTGTAGGCACGTGGTCCCCACCCTAGGGCCCACCCACTTTCCCGAATAGGTCATTTGACTAATGAAAGTCCCCACAGGCCAACACTTGTTCTATCCTGTGTGCTTTGTCCTCACTCGAACACACCCTGAGAAACATCCTAGAAGGTCACCCATCCTGATGATTAGTTGCGAATCTAGATCATCTTATTCTATCAAGAGGCACTGATTCTGACCATAAATATTCTTAACCACCAAAAAATCGATAGGAACTAACCCCCACAATGACCTACATAGGATCTGACCCACATAGGATTAGTATGCACTGACCCACACAGGATCGCTGAGTGCTGACACACATTGGATCAGTTTGCGCTGACCGAGACAGGATCGCTGAGCGCTGAACTACGTATGATCTGTCAAATTTAACAACTGGTCCCTACCTACCAATTGCCTTGCAGGCATGTGGTCCCCACCCTGGGGCCCACCAATGTGCCCGAACAGGTCATCTGACTAATGAAATTCCCACATGCCAACACTTGTCCTTTCTATTGTGCTTTGTCCTCACTCGCACACACCCTATGAAACTTCCTAGAAGGTCACCCATCCTGATGATTAGTCATGAAGCTAGATCATATTATTCTATCAAGAGGAACTTCTTCTGAACATATGGAGTCTATCCCACATAGGATCGATAGGAACTAACCCCCGCAATGACCCACATAGGATCTTACCCACACAGGATCAGTATGTGCTGACCCACACAGGATCACTGAGTGTTGACCCACATAGGATCTGACCCACACTGAATCAGTATGCGCTGACCCACATATTATTGTTGAGCACTGAACTATGTATGATCCGTCTAATGTAACAACTGGGCCCCGCCAATCAATTGCCCTGCAGGCACGTGGTCCCCACCCTAGGGCCCACCCACGTGCCCGAACTGGTCATCTGACTAATTACAGTACCCACAGGCCGACACTTGTCATTTCCAGTGTGCTTTGTCCTCACCCGCATACACCCTGAGAAAATTCCCAGAAGGTCACCCATCCTAATCATTACTCTAGGCCAAACATGCTTAACTATGGAGTTCTAATCAGATAGGCCCCCGAAAAAGAAGGTGAACCTTGTTAACATGAGTCATATCATTTATTCATTTAACCCTTTATCATTTGGTGGTGTTACAATCACCCCCCTTTAGAGCATAACGTCCTCGCTGTGGGCCCTACATCTTAACCGAGGCAATGCACCACACTTAAGGCTAGGTACCACCTCAGATACCAAATGTAACAACTGGGTCCCACCCACTAGTTTCACTACAGGCTCGTGGTCCCCACCCTGGGGCCCACCCACATGTCCGAACATGTCATCTGACTAATGAAAATCCCCACAGGCCAACACTTGTCCTTTCTAGTGTGCTTTGTACTCACTCACACACACCCTGAGAAACTTCCCAGAAGGTCACCCATCGTGATCACTACTCTAGGTGAAGCATGCTTGATTGTGGAGTTCTAATCAGATAGGCTCCCGAAATGGAAGGTGCACCTTGTTAACATGGGTCATATAATTTAGTCATTTAACCCTTTATCATTTGGGGGTGTTACAGGTTAAGTTACCATTCCAACATTATTAGTTCCTTAATTTCTAGATATACTTTTTATTTCATTTAGTCATCATTTATAAAGTTTTTATTGTGTTTTACATGCGATTTTATAACATTATTATAATAAGATAATTTTCTTTAATAATATTTTGAGTCATTACATTCTTCCCACCCTTTGAAATTTGACACTGGAATTTTCATTTTACAAACTAAGGGGAAAATAGGTGAGGTTACTTCTCTTTCATCACCCCCTACAGTCCCAAAAACGTTTCTTCATACTTATTATTCCTCCACAACACTTTGATAATATGGGATGCCTTGTTGCATACAACCTTATCTCTCCAATATAGAATCTTTACTTGATTCCCATCATAAGATAACTCATATTCCAGTAGTACCACCGCTATGTTTAGTATATTTGAGGTATCTGGTATGTACTTCTTCAAGCAAGATACATGGAAGACATCACGAAATTGAGATACTTTTGGTGGAAGTGAAAGTCGATAGGACAATTCTATTATGCGATCAAAGATCTCAAAGGGGCCAATGTACCTCAGACTAATCTTCCCTTTCTTTCCAAACCACAAGACTCTCTTCTATAGTGATATAAAAATTAAGAATTTATCACCAACATATACCTCAAAGTCCCTTTAACGATTGTTATCTGACCATTTTTTCCGAATCTGAGTAGCTGTGATATGTTGCAGGATGGATTTACCCTTATATGTCATATCTTTTACAAGATCATGTCCATGTAGATCTCATTTTACAACTTCTTCCCAATAGGTTGGAGTTTTACATCACATTACATAGAGAGAATCTTATGGAGCCATATGAATACTAAATTGAAATATATTGTTGTATGAGTACTCAACCAATGAGATATGCTTATCCTATCCAACCTTGAAATCCATTGACCTATCTCTTAGATTTCAATTGAGTGTCTGAATATTCCTTTCATATTGCCCATTAGTTTGGGTGTGATTGTCCCATGATGAAATTCGATTAATTACTCAAGAAATTTTAAAGGCCCCTCTATAATTTGGGTGTGAACCATGGATCAGGATTATATATGATCAAAATTGGAACCACATTCAACACCACCACAACCTCACCTATATCCTAGAAATGTTTTCAAGCGAGAGATCTTCCCAAATTTTGATAAATTAGGTATTATTACTGAGTCAATCAACCACAACCCATATCACATTGTTTTCTTTGTATGTATTTGGGAAACTAGTGACAAAGTCCATGCTGACATTATCTCATTTCCAAATCGCTATTGGAAATGATTGCATCATCCCTTTTGAATTTGGATGCATGGTGTTAACTTATTAACATACGAAAAACTATGATATATATCCTACAGTCTCCTTCTTCACATTATCCCATCAAAAGTGTTCTCAGAGATCATGGTACATCTTCGTACTTACAATATAGACATTTAAATTTTATATATGTGAATTATCCGATAGATCCTTTATTATACCAGGGGATGAAGGAACAAAAAAACTAGTTCCAAACCGAATCACACCATTAATATCGATATGGAACTCTTTCACCTTCAGTTACATTACTGCAAACACATTCTTTTGAAGTTTTGGTTCATCCATTTTCTCATCTTTAATATTCACATAAATATATGGCTGGGAAATCATTAGGTAATGGTAAGATTTATTCCCTGACTTTATGATTTTTAAATCCACAATTTAAATTTCATTGAATTTAAGGTCTTTCTCAATCCGCATCATGGATAGAGTAGTTGGTTGTTTTATCCTAAGATCACCAGATACATTGTTTTCCTTATGAGTATGACTGTAAATAGATGAATCTTATTCCTTTATTAGCTATAACTATCTCCTTTCATATATGTTGAGATCCTTTTTTGGAATATATACTTTAGGCTATTGTGATAAGAATATATATATATCACACTTCTCACCATAGAGGTAGTGACACAAAATATTTAAGGAAAATTTAGAACTGCTAACTCGAGAGCATGTGTTGGGTAGTTGTTAGCATGGATATTCAACTACTAGGATGAATACACAACCAAATACCTTCTTTGAATCATTATTTTATATCACAAAAATTTCCATCTTATTGGTAATGTGAGTACAAGTGTGGTGATCAGAAAACACTTTATCTCCATCATGATTTTCTCAAATTATTCTATAGATACATTCTTCACCCATTTCCTTATTAACATATATAGTGGGCTATAAAATCTAGAAAAATTACTCACAGAACATCGATTGTACCCTACAAATCCAAGAAATCTATAGATATCTAGGACACTAAAGGATATTATCCACTCTTCAATTGACTTTATTTTTTAAGGGTTTGAAAAAAATACCTCACTTATGATCACATGTCCCATGAATGTTACTTGCTACATCTTGAAATCACACATGCTAAACTAGGTGAAAAATTTCTCCTTCCTCAATGTAAGAAGAACAATCCTTATATATTCTTCATGTTCATCATTTATATAAGATTAAATGGTAACATCATCGATAAAAAAACCAATTTTTTTTAAATATTTCATCTACATGATCTATTAATAAAATCCAAGAATATGGGAGGGGCTTCAGTAATTTCTAATGAAATCACAAGAAAATCATAGTGTTCATACCTTGTATGGAAGGTAGTCTTATGAATATCTTCTTTATTCATCTGTAGATGATGATATCTGTAATGAATAAATATATTTGATTAGTATTGATATCCTCTTAGTTAATAAAAAAATTCATCAATACTTGGAAGAGGATAAATTTTCTTCATGGTGAACTTTTTGACCTCCCAGTAGTCAATAAAAACCACATTAATCCATAATGATTTTTTACTAGGAGAAATAGTGCACCCCAAGTTGATTGCATTGGGAATATTAAATATTTGACTAAATGATCTTGCAAATTCTTATTTAATTCTTCTATTTCAACTAGGTCCATCATGTAGGGGGATTTTGAGATAGGAGTGGCTCTGGGTATAATCTATATCGAGAACTCTACCTCATGATCTGGGGGAATTCTGAGTAACTATTCAGGGAATAAATCATTATATTATTTCATAATGGGAATTTACCTTAGGTATATTCCTTCCTTTCATGAAACTATTTTACGGAGGTATGCTTGTTCATAGGGAATCTAAAACTATACTATTCATAGATCTTCTAATGGATATTCATGGACTTCCTTGAGTTTTTAGAAGAGTATTGTAATTTTTATTATATTAAATGATTTCTACTTTTCCGGATAGTTGATGTGTGATCTATATAATGAGATATGATCTATACCCAGTATAGAATAAAATTCAACAAGTGGAAGTACCATGAGATTCTCTGGGAGAATCATCCCACATACGCTAATGGCTGAAGATTCCAACACTTGTGTTGTAATTATTGAACCACTAGGTGTTTTTATGAATATGTATACTTCATGGTTTTGGTGATTATATTAAATAGTTCTAGAAAACATGAAATATATTAAGAAATGTGTAGAACCAGAATCAAATAAGACATTTACCACTCTTGATTGAATAGGGAGTTTACCTGGTATGAAATTATTTTCTTACTCCACATCAGTAGTTGTGATGGAATATTCCTTACTTTTATACACTGGATTTTTTGGTTGATGATACTGATTGCCCTCAAGGATTTTAGGTTTATTGAATTGTCTTTTATATTGAAATTTCTCCCTACAATTGAAGCATAGAACCGTGGGTGGTGCTCTCCTTTCCACCATCATATTGTCCATATTCATTATGTCCCTAAGACATTCATTAGGATGGTGGAATTATATCCCACACATATAGCGTTTCCCCATCCATTTGTGACAATTACCATGATTCTACTTCTAAATTTTTTTACATGAGAGTGGTTGTAATTTTTTCCATCATTTTCGCTAGCTCCTCCATCATGATTCTCCATCATTCATTTTTATCATCATAACCAAGGGAGCATTATATAAACTCCATCTCCAATTTTAGATCACACCAATCAACTAATTCATGACTCATAGAGTCATGAATTACTATATTCATTCAAAGGTGTGGTTTTAAGCCACTAAATAATCTATTAATTTTCAATCATTACTGATAAAAAAACCAGGAGCGTAACTTGCAAGTCTTGTGAAATTTTATTTGTAGTCCTCTGTATATTCAAATTCTATTTTATTCATCTCTATAAATTCTCTCTCCAAATTTTTAAGAGGAGTTCAAGGGAAATAATTATTATGAAACACAGTCTAAATGTCTTACCATTCCATCTATTTAATTTCTTCTTTCAATTTGGGGTTCATAATCAATGGACACCTTTGATCGACCTCTCTGTCTATAAGATAAATGAACAGAGTTACCTTCTTCGTTTTAGAACAACGAAACATAGAAAATATCATTTCCATTGAGTTGACCGACTATTCTAGGAATATTAGATAGGAAGATCTACTATACGTTAGCGGTCTTTTCAAAATAAAAGGCTCGATAGCCAGTTTATCCCTATTAGCTGAAGGTGTGCATTCCACATTATTCAAGGTATTATTTTTACCTCGTGACAGCTAGGTAATAATCACTATGAAATTGTTAACTCCACCTTCCTTGTAATTGGGAATTTCATTTGGGAAATCAATGCATTGTCCTTCACAGAGGTTGTTGGCCTGATTTATCCTGACTCCCGAAATTCTCTAATATATAAATTTCCTGAAACAAACACAAGTCATCAATTAAAGAATAAATAATTTATTAATTTTTGAAATTAACTTCAAATTAATATCTTATGGGATGAATTTGTTTATAATTTTTTCTAAAACAAAACATTATGTGTGATTACATATACTTAGACTCATACAAATGGTTTTCACTAGGGTTCTATAATTATAATTTTCAAATTAACTAAACCATACTCTGATTCCAATTATAGTGACCCTAATTTTTTCATGATTTTTACATTATTTTAAAGATAAAAAAAATAAAATCCTTACACCACCTGGATCCGACGTTTTATTATCTTTGGAAAATTGGGACCCTAGATAGAGTTTATATAATAATAAATAAAAAATTATTTAATTCCTTCTTCACTTCCTTCATAGTGGCCCTCATGTTCTCCTTAGTATAAGTCTTCACTTGAATATATAAACAAAAATAATGGGTGGCATAAAATCCAAGTAATAAGATGAATAAGATACCGAAAACGTAGGTGATAATAATAATCATAATAATAATATAATAAAATTTTCATCATCATAATCTTGAAATGAAGAATTAGTTAATGGTACAGAATGTGGTAATGCATAAAAATGGATCAGCATGTCTTAGTGCTCAACTACCATGAATAGTCACTTGATCTCATGAGATACATCACATTACCCAATTCATTGGAATAATAACTCTTAGAAAACCCATCACATCCTTATATTTACATGTGCTATATAATTTTGGGTGTAGTTATCACATCATAACATTTACATTATCATGCATGACATAGGTAATGTATATCAATCATAGACATAAAATAATCCATGAAAAGGCATGGGTTTATTTTCATAAAGAATAAATTCATGAATAAAATTTTGTTTTCCCAAAATAAATAGATAATAACATAACCAGTATAAGAATCATCAATCTTTAGTAAGAAATAAAAATCTCATGAAAAGTAAAATTTCTGTTTTTATAATGAATAATTCTTTAGAAAAAAACTATGTATTTATCATAAAATAAAATTTGAATCATGTATATCCAAAAAAAAAGTTAATTACAATGAAATTATATTTTAGGAATATTAATGGAACAATCATTCTCAAAATAGTGTGAATGAGGGGAAACCCAAAATAAGTGAGTTGGGTTCGAGAATCCCCTTACCTTAATACCCATATATTTAAGTCGTTTTCATGATTCATGAATAACAAGAATATATTTATTAAAATACTTATAAATAAGTTAATTAAAGTAATTTTATAAAAATATTTATAAATTATAATCATTGGAGTTTATTTATTAATATTTGTTGATGAAATTGGAGCTTTTTGATATCATGTCTTACTTAAAACATTCTTGTTTTTCCACGATTCTTATATTTTGTTAAATGTAAATTATATATTAGTATAATTAATTATATAATAATATAGTAAATATACCTAAATATTTATATATTATATATAATCCATAATTTCTATCCATGAATGTGGTTATAATAATCGTTTTGAAAATTTCTCCGTAGGTGGTTAACCGTCCTTCAACAGGGAGTTCCAAAAAGAGTGAAAAAGGAGTAACAAAATTATATATGTCATATATATGATACATGAAGTATGTTAAAATCATTAATTTAATATTATACCACTATATAATTAATTTTAGAGTATGTGGGTTTGAAATTAACTTGTTAATGAATAAAGAGAAGAAGAAAATATGGAAGAGTTAACAAAGACTTACTATTTCCTTAGAGTGGCTTCTCATGTATGATACTATAAATCCTTGGTGACTGAAGTGGTTTTACCCAAAAAAGCCCTAAGTATTCTAAGAGTCTTCAGGGCGAGTATTTGGGTGGATTTTATGTTTTGGAATTTGTGGGAGGAGTAGATTTCCAAGGCGAGGTAGATGGGTTTTTTAAACATGAGGAGAGGGGATTTTTTTAAATAAAATTTTAAATAAAATAATATATTAATGGTTTGACTTGTAATAGTGGTTTTACAAAATATAAATAATTAATTAATATTATATAGTTCTTTTTAGACTTTAAAACACCATTATGATTCAAATTCATTAAATTATTGAAAAGGAATGTTGAAAGAAAGAGAAATTGATATTTTATGGAATCACTTTTGACTCTAGGATTTAGAAAGTACTATTTAGGTTTGGAAATTGAGTTTATTGTATATTAATTAATCATTTTAAAAATTCAGTATAAAATATCTGAATTTTATTTTATAGAAATCATTATTTCAATGTGATGAATGATGTAATTGTTTTACACAAGGTACATGAAAACTGGATTTTTTACTACTCATTTGAAAATTGAAGTATTTCATAAAACTACCAAATAAAAAATATTTGATGATTTAAAAGTGATGATTTCAAAAATGGAATCCATTTATTTTTTTTTTCTAAATTTTATAAATTTAATTTTTAACTAAAATCATTATTTATTAAACAAAAATACTAATTTTAAAATTGAAAACGATTTTATGACACTTTGAAAAATTCATTGAGGTCTCTTAAAATTTTCATATAATCATAAGAAAAGAAAATATTAATTTATGAATCTATTTTATGGAAATATTTTTTTAATTAATAAAAACAATTAAATTATTTTAAATAAACATATAGGTTTTATAAAAATTCGAACGATAGATTAGTAATTCTTAAAATAGTTATTTACTATTATATAATTATTTAATATTTTAATTTATAAGAAGAATAAATTTTATTTAAATATTCATAGGTGAATTTAATATTCTATTTGATGATTTACTATTCCTAATGGCCAATTGAATATTCCAAGGGTCATGTTACTATTCCAATAGTATTAATTCTTTAATTTATATTAATAAATTTTATTCAATTTATTATTCATTTATAACATTTGTATTGTGTTCTATATGTGATTTTATGACATTGTTATAAGAAGGAAATTTCTATTGTTAAAATTTTGGTTTATTAGAAATATGGTCAACAATAGTAACCATTTTCTACTTATGGGTCACTTGTCCCTCTATTGTAACAATCTTTTCTCATATGTATTTAAAAGAATTGATATCATAGTGATCGTAAAAAGGGATCGTCGTGGGTTAAAAATAAGTGATAATGGTGAATAAAATCACCTAATGTTTCCAAATTGTATGGTATGAGGTCTTCAAACTCTTACTCATGTAATTTAAATTTTTTCCCCCGGGATATAAAAATTAATTAATATTAATTTAATACACAATGTAATTTCAAGGGTGTCCCACTGCTCATTTTTAAATGGGCACATAATCTCCCATATTCATCATATATCTCGATCAGTCTAGTTATAAAAATACCTAAAAGCATATATCCCCAATATACATACCCACATCCTTGAGGTATAATTATCATAAATAGACTATATATAATATGAGTATGATTTAAGATAATTATTTTATCTGAGGAGACTGTTTACGTCCTTACTGACCTATTTTTTGTTTTTTTATTCTTCTTCCTTATCAAATATTATTTAAGCATTATGAAATAATTACAAATTTATCTTCCATATATAGATATGTTATTATGATTATGGTGAAACCATTTTTCAAAAACATTTTTATCATATGAAGAACAAAACCATCATTCGTAATTTTCTGTTAACTACCACCTCCATGAAGCATTGAGTTTCATTTTATATCACTGCATCTCATGGAGATTTATAATTGTGGATTTAATTTATATATATCATATTAATTAAATAGATTTTAAAATGAAAAAAATAATATATCATTTAGTTTCACACACTTCCACCATTTAAAAATGGTATCTTCGCCTGTGATTACGTGTGGAATACAACTTCCAAGGAGTGACATGATGTATTTTTTCATCTATTCTAACATTTTATGATTATAAAATTATATTCAATGTTAAAAAATTATTAGTAGTTTATGATTAATAATTTTTAGATAATTGAATAATGACCAATTAGACCATGTTCAACCCAATGAAGTTGTTTTCATTTATTTAATAAAATCCACTCAAAACGTCTAACATAAATATGGTTGATTTAATAACTATGTAAGTAATAGTAAAAAAAATTAAAACTAAAAAAAAATATTAATACACTAAAAAATTTCCCTTAAAAAATTTAAAATAATAATATTTTTTATGTTTGTTTTGAAGTCTGTAAATGGTGGGTTGAACTCATGGTAAATTATTTTTCCAGAAAATCATATTTTAATAGTTTTAAGGTCCATATTATACAATTACATCACTTTAATATTTTTTAAAATAATTAGTTATGCTATTAATATAACTAAATACATTTTCCAGTTCATTTTAATCCTTGTTTGAATTTATTTTCAAATGTTTTTGAAGAATATTATTAAACATGTTTTGAATGGGATATATCTAAAATTTATAAAAATGAGTGAAAGGAATCATTTTAAACACATATAGAATGTGTGGAATTTACCACCATAATCACCATTTTTCATTATGATGATTATTATACATGAGATAATTGTTTTAAAATAGAATATAAATTTTTAATATCATTCAATAATTTTTTATAGGTTTTTATAGAAAAATGATTCTTCACATCATTTTTATGAGATTCCGTGATTGGGCTTCTCAATATATTGAAATTGGATTAATGTTTTAGATTTTATAATTTAAATTAAAGAATATGTTTTTTTCATTATGTTATAGCCTGTGGAAAATTTTTATGGTGATGGTTTTTCCTTATATATCTCTCAATTTCATTGGTTAATGATTATGTTATCCAAATAATGATGTTGTAATTAACAATGTCAGTTATAACTATAACTCCTCAAGTATGCTATTTTAGACTCAATGTTTCAAAATTATGTGTAATTTTATTTATAAAAATAAACTGAATAATTACACAACATATTACACAAACAACAACCATTTAACAATCAGGGTTATTGATGATTAGGAAACACCTAACATTTATCAGAGTTGAACAAAAATAAAACAATTGTGTAATAAGATTCCGCGCATGCTAACTTCAAAATAAGGATGTTTGAGTTATAACATCTAAGATAACTATGAAAAACATTTAAAAATAAATGGTGAGCATTATGTTACCTAATAAGGGGTTAATGAAAGATCCTTTTGAAAATTGATTTTACATTTTGAAGTGAAAACATTTAGAAATAATTTTGAAAGATATTTATGTAAATAGTTTTTAAAATACCTTGGATAAAGACTTACTACTTTGAAAACATATAAATAAACTCTTTTGAAGTTAGCTATGATTTTAAATATTCTATAAGGACTGTGAAAGTAGTTAGGCTTTTGAAAACACTTATGCTTGAGAGTATATTAAAATAAACTAGTGCTTCTTCAGAAAATAGTAAGCACACCTATTGAAAAAAAATTGGGCAACTTAATCATTAAAGGCTGTCTGGGCCTACACACTTAGTGAAGTATGGGTTCAAACCCCATTAACCTTCCACATTTACAACATCTATGTTTCGGGATTTTATGAAAACATTTTTGACATGATTTACTTATATATATTTTCACTAGAGTTTTTTATTATTGAAAACAAGCCAATGAATTTTGATACACTGACATTTATATAAATGCATATATATATATATATTAAAATTCATCTGATCATGGTTTCAACCAAACCTCATTTCATAAGACATTACATGAAATGTATTCAAATGTTTCTTTCATGGAATACATTATTATAGATAATTTATCTAAATTTTTTTTTATATGATGCACATAAAGTTCAAAAACATTTCAAAATAATGAAGAAATACATGTTTATAACAATCTCAAATAGTAACCCATAAAATTAAATTAAAAAACATGAACGAAATTAGAAGGGAAGGAATGTTGATATTATACATAACATCTGGAAAAGGATAAATGCAACTATGACTCCATAATATAACATAAAAACATGCTTAATTATCTTCACAAAATATAATAATATTATAGAGATATCCCTAAACATATTATATATATATATATGACATAGTGTCTATAATTATAAATCCGAAATTCGATAAACATATGTATCGCTTGGAAGGATTGATATAAAATTAGATTAAAACCTAATCTTTATTGAATACATATATCCAGGTGAAACAGTGGTTTTAAAATCATACTAAAATTATAAAATTAAATTAAATTTTAACAAATTTAATATTCATCGTTACATCATTAGTTCCAATTTAATTATATAAATACTTGTATATATCAAATGTATACTAATAAAATAGAATAAAAAAATAAACAATTCAAAAATACAATCTAAAAAATAAATTTAATGACACCATAATTGAAAAACACATTTAATCAATTTCCATCAAGAATAACATACCAATCATACACTGAAAGAATTATAGTTTTAACCCTTATACTAATTTATTACTGTTCTGAAAAACATGTTAATTTTGTTTTGATGAATCCCAAAAAACAAATTGACCAAACTAAATAATTCGAAAAAATAAAAATAAAAACCCCTTGCATTAGATATCATAAACATAGAACATAAATTATTTAAACGAAATGATCCCCTAAAAAATAAAATAACTCCCTCATTCAATATAGTTTGGGAAAACAAATCGAAAAAATAATTATATAAAATGCATTACAATTAAATTTTAAATAAGTGAAAATTTGAAGATAAAATTAAACAATTCTTTACAGAAATAAAATTTCAAAATAATCAAAAGCTTGAAAATAAATATTCCCCCCTAACATGTTTTTGTAGAGTCTCCTTATACTTTGGTATAGTTTTCAGAATCTAATTTATCTCTCTCTCTCTCTCATAGAAGTAGAAAACAAAGAGAACAACACTCAGAGAAAAAAGTCACTCTGACTCCCTCCAGGACTACCTCACTACACTACTATATTTGTAGTAAATCAGATTTAAGAGAAAAAATGAATGGAATGCATATGTGGTACTAGTATAGTGAAGCATATATTAAATATTAGGTGACTCATCATCTACAAGTGAAATCAATTACATGAACGATTAAATTTTCTCTAATTTCATGGATCAAATGTAATGATTATCGAACAAGATTACATTTCATTGAGAATATATTATATATTCTATTATAAGTGTAAAAATCGTGGATTCAAATGATATTTTGCAGGTCTGTTGAAAATGTCATAACACAACAAAAATATTATTTGAATGAATCAAAACGGACTATTGATATCGACATCCAATAATGAATGTCAATATCAACATTAAAAAAACACAGAGTAAGTTGAAAAAATAAATTTTAAATTAAAACAGTGTTAAACTGGATTGAGTAACTTATAGAATCAATTCCAAAAGGGTATATATACATCAACCGATTAATAAATTTTATGAAAACGACAAATTGGTATATTAATGCATTGAAAACAACATCTGGATTGAAGAATTGGACACATGCCTATAAGATCTGATAAAAATGATCTAAAATATTAGAACCGTAATAGCACAAGAACTATAACGACAGATCTCGGTCCGCAACCATCTCTATCCAGAAGCCTTAGAGCAAGACTCTCGGATGTGCCTTACGAAGCCACTGGTTCGACCACCACTCAAAATAAACAAAGACGAACCCTCACCATCACCTTGGCTCCTATTTATGATCACACTCTAAACCTTAGAACCTACACTTGACTTTAAGGCATTGAGGAAGACGCAATACCCATGAAACTGAAACCCTCGATATTCGATTTCATCTTCAAACTTTAACATTTCATTTTCATTTATTTTTTAAAATAGATTATTGTATTATTATTATTTTTCTTTAAAAAGAAATTCTATTTTAATAATAATCAACACAATTCTCTATGTTTATAATAATTATAATGCTATAAGAATATATTCCAAATTACAAAGAAACTACGAGTAAAAAAAATTATTATTAGTTATATCATAATTTATAATTCAAAATAATATTATATTACATTTAATTATTTTTTATTTTTTAATTTTTTTTTATATTTAGATTATAATTTTATTAATTAACATATTGTATCCTAGTTTTATGATTTTCATAATTAAGAAATTATTTCTATAAAACGATTTTCTATTTTTTTAATGTAATATAATTGTTTATAATAATTTCTTTGAAATTTAACTTGATGTAAAATATTATTTTTAATAAAATGATCATTAATTTATTACCAAATATTATTATTATTAAATAATAAATATTATATTTTAGAATCCTTAAAACAAATATTTCTATTACATTGTTGTTGTAATTTTATTAAATTGAAAATAGTACATCTTAAATCTTAAATTAAAAATATTTTAATATTAAAAGATATATTTAACATGTATTTATATATATTTTTATTAATAATAATTTCATATTTCACAAATAATACAAAATTTAGAAAATTATTATTTAATCAAAACTTATTTACCAAATTTAATATTAAATTTGGTTTATAAAAGTTATCATTGAATTAAGATAATATTAATAAAATTTTTATTTAAAACTAAGGATTTACATTATCTCCCCTTAAATGAATTGCAACCCCGCAATTCATTTTTTCTGACTAAAAAAATTCTGATTTTTTTCACAATTAAGAAAAAATTTCTATGAATTCTAGACTTAAAAACTACACAACTTAAATGAAAGCATCTAATTTCCAAAGTTGTATAGACCATTCCAATGATACCAATTATAATTCCATGAGCCTGATATTCTAGACTCAGTGGTTGAAAATTATGTGTACTTTTTTTTATAAAAAAATGAATAATTACACAACATATTACACAAATAAAGACGTTTTACCAGTCTAGTTTGTGGAGGGTTAGACAACACATTACATTTATCATAGATGAAAAAATTAAAACAATTGCATACTATGCTTCCGTGCACTCTAACATCAAAACAAGGATGTCTGAGTTAGAATGTCTATGATACCTATGAAAAACATTTAAAAATAAATGGTGGTCATTCAGTTTCTCCGTAAGGGTTTAGTCAAATATCATTTTGAAAATTACTTTTACGTTTGGAAATCAAATCTTTTGGAAATACCATTGAATGATATTTCGGTAAATAGCATTGAAAATACCTTCAATAAATACTTACTACTTTGAAAACATATAAATAATATCTTTTGAAGATAGATATGCTTTTAAATATGCTATAAATCCTATGAAAGTAGTTACACATTTGAAAATACTTATGTTTGAGAGTACTTTAAAATAAACTAGTTATTCTTCAAAAAATACTAAGCAATCCTATGAAGGAAAATTGTTTTGGCCACTTAAACATTAAAGGATGTCTGGACTGACCCACATAGCGAAGGACAGGTTCACACCATATTAACCTTTCATATTTATAATGTTTATGTTTCCGGATTTTCTGAAATCATTTTAGAAATTATTTACATATATATATTTTCACTGGATTTTTTGATTGGTGAAAACATGCCAACACATTAACTTACACTTACATTTATATTCAATCATATATATATATATATATATATATATACATACATTCAAGTGATCTTCATTACAACCTAACCTCATGCCACGAGACATTTCATGAAATGTATTCAAACTTTTCTTTCACGGAATACATTCTTATAGATAATTTATCAAAACAAATGTTTATATCTTGCACATAAAGTAAAAAAAAACATTTCAAAAGAAATAATAAAACCCTGATTATAAAAATATCAGATAGTAAACTATAAAACTAAACCGAAAAAACATGAAATAAATAAGAACAATAAGAATTATGATATTATGCATAACATTTGTCCATGGGTAAATGCAATTGTGACTCCTTAATATAATATAAAAACATGCTTAACTATCTTTACACAATGATATTAAAATTATAGACATGTCCCTAAACATATTATATATATATATGATATGGAATCTATAAATAGAAATCCGATCTTCTATAAATGTAAATAACACTTGGCATGATTGATATGGAATTATATTAAAACATAAAATTTATTAAATTCATATATCCATGTGAAACAGTGGTTTTATAATCATACATAAATTGACAAAATAAATTAAATTTTAAAAAATTAAATATAAACTGTTACATCATTATTTACAATGTAATTATATATATACATACATACATACTTATATATATATATATCAAACATAGGCAAATAAAATACAGTAAAAAAATAAATAATTCAAAAAACAAATCTGAAAAATTAATCTAATAACACCATAATAGAAAAACACATTTAAAAAATTTCCATCAAGAATACCATACCAAACTTACACTGAAATAATTATAGTATTAATCCCTTTACTAATTTATCAATGTTCTGAAAAACATGTTATTTTTTTTTGAAAAAACCCATAAATAAACTTTACAGAAACAAATAAATTGAAAAAATAAAAATAAAAATCCATTGCATCAGTTCTCATAAACATAGAACGTGAATTATTTAAATAAAATAATCCCCTACCAAAATAAAAAACCCCTCATGAAATTTTATTTGGGAGAATAAATTGACAAACTAATCATAATAAATCCATTACAATTAAACTTTACAGAAGAGAATTTTGAATATATAATTAAACTATCCCTTACTAAAATAAAATTTCCAAATAATCAGAAGCTTGAAAATAAATATTTACCCATTAAATATTTTTGTAGAGTATCCTTTTAATTTATTAAACTTTTCAAACTCTAATTTCTCTCCCTCTCTCCCTCTCATAGAAGTGTAAAATAAAGAGATCAAAACCCAGAGAAAAAACGCACTCTGAATCCATCCTAGACTACCACACCACTCTCCTATATTTATAATAAAATATATTTATGTGACAAAAATAAAAGGAATGCATATATGGTATTAGTACAATGAAGCGTAGATTAAATATTCAATGAATCACTATCTAAAAGTGAAATTAGTTACATGAATGAATAAACTTTCTCAAATTTCATGGTTCAGATGCAATGATTATCGAGCAAGCATACATCACATTGAGAATATATTATATATTATATTACAAATTGAAAAATCTTGGATTCAGATGATATTTTTCTAGTCTATTGAAAATGGCACAACACGATGAATAAATTATTTGAAAGAATAAAAACATTCTATTGATATAGACATCCAACAAAAATATCAATATCAGCATTGAAAAAGAACACAGAGAAAGTCGAAAAAATAAATTTTAAATTAAGTCAGTGTTAAACTGTATTGAATAACTTCTAGAATCAATGCCAAAAGGGTCTGTATACATCAATTGATTAATAAATTCAAGTAAAGATGACAAATCAGTATGTCCATGCCTTGAAAACAAAATATGTATTAAAAAATTAGACACCTACCTATAAGATATGACAAACTAGAACCAGGATATCATAACCCTAACTGCACAAGAATTCTGATGACAAATCTCTGTCTATAACTGTTTTTGACCTGAATCATTTGAGCTAGAATATCCGATGTTCCTTACGAAGCCAGTGGTTCGACTACCGCTCGTACTCGACAAAGAAGAACCCCCATCATTGCCTCGATTCCCGGCTATGCTCACCCTCAAGACCTCGCGACCTACGCTCGACCTCAATTCATTGAGGAAGATGCGATCCCCGTGAAACTAAAACCCTCAAAATTCGATTTCATCATCAAAATTTAACCTTTCATTTTGATTTATTTTTTTAATCGATTATTGTTTTATTATTATTTTTTATAAATAAATTTTATTTTAATAATTATTAACAAAATTGTATATGTTTGTAATAGATATAATAATAGAAGAATATATTCCAAATTATAAAAAAACTAAGAGTAAAATAATTTATTATTTGTTTTATCATAATTTAAAATTCAAAAAAATATTATATTACTTTTTTAAATTTTTTTATATTTAGTACATAATTTTATTAATCAACACAACATATCATCAATTTATGATTTTCATAATTAATACATTATTTAAAACAAATTATTTTCTATTCTTTTTAATGTAATATAATTGTTTATAACAATTTCATTAAAATTTAACATGTTATAAAATATTATTTTTAATAAAAAGATAATTAATTTATTAGCAAATATTATTATTATTACATACTAAATATTATATTTTATAATTCTTGAAACAAAAATTTCTATTAAATTATTGTTTTAATTTTCTTAAATTGAAATAGTACTTCCAAAATCTTAAATTAAAAGGGTATTATTATTAAAATAAGTATTTAACTTGTATATATATATTTATTAATAATAATTTCATATTTAAAAAATAATACCATTTTTATAAAATTAATATTTAATCAAAACATATTTACTATATTTAATATTAATTTGTTTTATGAATGTTATCATTGAATTAATAAAATACTAATAAAAGTTTTATTTAAAACTTTGGTTGTTTTAATTACACTTGTAAGGAATCTTATAAGGATCCAATGACATTGATTTCATAATAAAACTACATGGATTTTTTATGATTTCAAATGTGTTTTCTTAATAATATTTAAACCTCTGAGGAAAACAAAAATATATTTTGTTTAATGGAATATTTTTTCAATTTTATGGGTGAATATAAGTTTTTTAAGAACATTGATTCATGATTTGTAATATTTTAAAATATACCCTCATGATTTTTATTTTACAATTATGACTTCTTATGATATTTTTTATTAATGATTTGTGAAGGAATTTTTTTTTTCGAATAAGAAAATGTTTATTTGACTTCAATATTTATTATAAGTTGATTTATTTTGGGATTTCATTAATATGAAAATTTACTAATGAATTCAATTTTTTTACATCCCTTACTTTTATTTTTTTCCCATCTGAATAATTTAATTTTCTTCTTATTATTAAGGATTATTAGGAACTTATAAGATCTGGGGTTTCTCGCTAAGGTACACATATTTTGTTTTTAGGTTTAAATTATTTTTAATGGATTAATGTTAGTACCCAATGCGATCAGTAGTGTATGAGGTATGTATAGGTATTTTTCAGTGTTTGGATCTAGAATTTTTCTAAAATCATGGAAGGCTGCATGGTTAGGTTAAACCATCAAATACATGACACACAATTACCCCATGTTGTGTGGGTCTTGACAATAGGGGAAAGAGGTCACACAAATTGAGGAAATCATGCCACCTCAGGCACACACCGATTTGAGGGTCTCTACATCTTATAGAAGATGGTGTCAAATAGTTTTCACATTGATTGGTAAACCATGCACAAGAAACTATGCGATGACTACCTTAATATATTTCAGGGCATACGGTTGGCACATAGTTTGGAAAATAGTGAGGCCAAACCATACGACCCCATATATTTTGGATAAATTACCTTTTCAATATATGGTTTAAATACAAAACATGTTCTCATTTTATTCTATTGGATAGTACCTCATTCATATGAATTCTTCTTTCAAGTCCAACTGATTGATTTTTGTTCTATTTCTCCCTATAAACCTGAAATTTAACAACATTTGTCTCATTAGATTCGTGCCGCTGAGATATTCAATAATATTGGACCTTTAATAATTTTCATTCATATTTAGGGAGTTATTTATGTGAAAGATAATATAACCCATTTTTAGGTTCTTCATTTGTTCATCATTTTTCTTCTAATATGGATCGAATCATAAGTTGTTACTAGACATGTGCAATAATTGGGATCTATGGTAGGTGGCCTATAATTTTCCCTAGGGGTTTTATGTTTTAAAATAACATTTTCCATATGTGACACACCATGCCTACTAGAGGATCCAATTAAATTAAATGAATAATTGAATTGGATGATTTAGAACATGTTAGGTTTCTATTTTGAGTTCATGTTTATTACTGGAGTTTATATATCCTCAACCTAGGCCAGCCATGGGGTCCACCCTTGATGTTTTCCTTTTTATACCACCTGTGGGGTGCGTGTGTGATTTCCTAGTAAGCATAACCCATATGTAAATGAATTAAATTATTTTTAATGATAAGAAGAAGTATTGCCTCTTTTTCCATGTGATAACAGGATTTTTATTGATTTAATTTATTAATATATTTTTGAGAAATTGTGGAATTCTGTGGGTAAAAGCATGGAATGTAATTAATTTTTAATTGATGAATAAATTGAGATAATGATTTTAAATGGTATCAGATTCTTTGGTTGGTATACCATTGATCTTTATTCCAATAGATCTGATGAATTTTTCTCACAAGGATATTGTTAATGGTAGTAGATTCTTTGGACATGTTTCATTCTTGGGTATTTATTCTATTAGATTCATTGGGGCTTTCTACACCATGGATCTAGATTTCATGGTATCACAGTAGACATGGTCTATGGACATTATCCATAGACCCCACTTTGGCCTTTATCAGAATTTCATCATGATGCTCCAGGGACTCGGCGTGGAAGCATTGGTCTTCAATACCATGGATTTGTCCCTTCGTGTTATGATGATTTTCATCCCATGGAGTGACCTTTGTAGATCAATCTAATTATACAGTGTGGCCCTGATGGTACTATATACTAGATTATACAACACGGTTGTTGTAAAGGATATACACATTTTTATACAATGTGAAGATGATTGATATTTTGTTATGCTTATAGATAGACTTGGTATGGGTCTTTGACTCTAGTGGGAATGTAACGAACCCACCTGGGTTACCCTTAGACTTAGAACGTGACCCAATATGTTACATAACCAAAGGTAATTCCTAGTCCCCAATAGTTGGCTACTAGCTCATTGTCATTGAATAACACACTAAAGGAAAAACATTTCCCTAACCTTAATGAAGGTCATCGTAAAATATATACACATACTCAAAGAAAAGATGAAACAATAGAATACATATATATAGTTTCCATAACTATAAGAAGATGGTGTAAAAAACCTCTATTGTAGATAAAATATCAAAGATATAATTCCAACATCAAAGGAAAATGCAAACAAGAAACTACTTCACGTGATAGTGTGATTAAAATCCCACCATCTCACCGCCAAATACCCAACTCATGTAACAAAAAAACAAGCATCCTCAGTATAGCACCTTGTCATTCGCTACCTCAAAATACATAAGAAGGTTAAATAACTGCCAAAGGATCAGGAATGGTGTGACATAAATGGTCAATAAGATCCATCATGGGTGTTACATAACTTGTTTTTGTATAAAAATTATCTTATTCTCATTTTAAATAAAATATGGAATTATATGAAGTATAGAGGTTTTATAAAAAACATGGTAAATATTTCCCCATTTCCAATGTTCTAAAAAATGTAGGTATATCAATTTCAAATAAATTTTTCATTATCATATTTTTCAAGAATCAAAAATGCCTATCAAGTTTAAAATAACTAAAATCGAAGAAATAAAAAAACCATTGCATCTTTGGTATCACAACACCAAGGAATACAACATGTCAGGTAGAATACTACTCATACGAAAAAAACTATGATCAGTGCACTGCGTATCCTGAATGAAATTTTGTACACACTAAGACTAGGGAGACACCACAATTTGTGAAACCAATAAATTATATATGTAATTATATAAAATAATACAAACTATAGGACAAGAGTAACACCCCAATAGTAAACCCCCATAACAGGCGATGGCATCAAACTAAACCTTCCACCTTATAACCAGGGTAACCCATGTGATCCTATTCACAAATCATTCAATGTTTAATAAATAACCCTTTTACTTATATTTATCAAAAACCAATGAACATATATTTTCATCAAATTACCTTTTCAACACACACAAATAATCATACGGATTTTATAAAAATTTATTTATACATCAATTTATAAAAATGGAATAATAATGTTTTTCAGACCTAGAATATAGACGGAACCACCAACCTTAAAACCTGGGTCGCACTAACCCGTAATGGTTTCCACCAAGAACAAAAATAAAAAACAACAATATAAATCCTATAATTCAATCCACATCTCAAGATATAATCAATTTAGAAAAAGGGTTCTATGTAAATGAGGAGATCCACATACCTCACGAACACACACCCGCTGCCCCAGAACCAAAGAAGAACAACCATGTAGAATATCCAGTAACTCACTGTAGAAACAATATTACAAAACATGGAGTTTAGATCCATACATACATAGACAATCTAAAAACATAAGAGATAAGGTATTAATAAATGGAGATAATTCTTAATCGGTATGTCACACAAAAACTGAAATATGGATCATTTGTCAAATGAATAGACCCGGAGGTGTTGGAGGATCGAAACATTTCACGAGGGTGGCTCTAGGTTGTGGGGAAGGAACATGAAGTGGAGAAAAATGAGAAAATAATTCATTACGCTTGTTTAAAAACTATCATCATGACTTTACATGATGTGTAACCAAATTACACATTGTGTAATTGTCAACTCCCACCATCATCACAAATAATGCCACCTTTTGATTAGAAATAGATTTAATTTCTTTTGTGAGTTACAAATAATGTAACCCTATTACATGGAGTGTAAATATCCAATATGCTATAATATCATTTGATTTTGAGCTATAAGTACCAAAAAATCTCTTACTTCACCATTATAGGTATCCTCCCATTTCTTTCTCAACCCTTCCTAGAGAATGAAAAAGGAAAACCGTGAAAATTTTAAAAATGTACCTTTTTGAAGTTTAATATGATGTTACAACCTCCCCACCATTAAAAATATATATCCCTAGAAATCCTAAGAAGAAGAAAATATGATAAAATGATGAGGCCACTGCGCTCTCATTAGTTCCCCATGCTCCCACATCTCATGAGAATCAAAACTGTGTTACCATAGCACTCAAACCAAACGTATCATCCTCCAATGAAGTACCTTGGTTTTATAATTGTCTATCTTTAATGGCCCCTTAGTCACTGAAAATTCGGGTTAAAATTCAAGATCATTCTATCTCAAAACATGAGATGGATCAAACAGATACTTTTAGAGCTGATATACATGATACAAGTTCAGTATAAAAGTTATCGGTAATGGAAGTTGAAAATGGTAAGAAAATTTCCCAACTTTCCTTACAACCTTGAAGGGTCCCACAAAATGAGGAGAATGTTTCCCTTTACTCCCAAGCATTTAATGACCCAAACAAGGTGAAACATTAAAAAAACCCTATCACTATTGATAATTCAAATGGACTAAAGTGAAGATCAATATAAGATATATACCAGCTATATTCCATTAACATTCTTAGATGATTCAACTGAATCTATTCTATTGTATCTATAGCCAATATTGGTCCAATAATGTAAATTTCACTGATCTACGATGAACACAATCGATATTTGAAAGTTTGACTATAAAAGCCCAAAAAAAATCCATTCTAATTGAGGAATATAAATTGTTGTTAGAAGAAAACTCAACCAGCCCGAAGTGATCATCCCAAGACACACCATAGTCAAGAACAGAAGTGTGAAGAATATCCTAAAGAATAAATATTGGTTTTCCTATCTATCCATCTTATTGTGGTTGAAATTCCACACTCAAATGAACCTGATATCCCAATTACTCATGAAGCCCTATCCAAAAGAAAGAAGTGAACTAGGGATATAAATAATAAACAATAGTATTTGGAACTCCATGCAACCAAAAAATCTATTTCATGTATGGATTTACCAACTATTCAACTTTGGTTATATCTTGAATGGGTATTAAGTGAGACGATTTCATCATTATATCGATCACAACCCATATCACATTATTCTTCTTATTTGTACATGGCCACCCAACCACAAATTCCATAGATATCTAATCCCACTTCCAAATATGAAGTGGAAGTGGATAAAGAAAACATAAAGGTTTTTTATGATCAACTTTCACCTATTGTCATCAATATCAAAAAAATAAAAACTGACCAATGTCCATCTCATACCAGGCCAATAGATTTTTCATTGTATTTTGTAGAACTTCTTCCTAGTTCCTAGGTGAAATTACCACTAGGAACATTAAAAATCAAATATATCATATATACTTATGAACTATGGTAAAAAAATTACTTCAGAGGAAAAGTATGTCCTCCTTGGAGAACAACCACTCATCAATGGTCTCCCCACCATTAAGAGATTCCCTAATGCCACAGAATTCATCATTAAGATGTTATTCTTGAAGAATTAACTCGAGCATAAGGGAGTTCAGTTGAACATAGATCAAAGTGATATCTTCCCCAAATTCCTTGACTCCGATGTTCAAATGTGTAAAATGATCCATCATTTTCCACTCTTATGACTATTTTTTCACTACATTGTTTATAAGATTCTAACTCAAATAATCTTCAACGACATTCCCCTTCCAAGGGGTGTTGGGGATATCAAATTCAAACATCTAAATGTATTATACACATCATCTATAATGGATATTCAATTATTTCATTGAAAATATTTAGATTGGATTATTATGATCAAAAACTATTGTGAACCCCTCTCAAAAAAGATAGTTCCTCCAACACTTAAGTGCATGAATAACAACGACATCAATAAGTCATGTGTTGGGTAATTATTCTCATTAGGTCAGAGCTAATGAGACCCATAAGCAACCGCATGATCATCCTGCATAATCATGCTGCCCAAACTCACACCAGAAGAATAAAAAAACACAGTGTATACTTTTTTGGGTTTCGATAAGATCAGGATAGGAAAAATTGTTCATATTCATTTCAGTTCATCATAATAAGATTACAACTTTTAATCCCAAGTTATTTTCACTACTTTCTTGGTAGAATAAGTCAAAGGTGACTCTATATTAGATAAATATTTAACAAACCATCAGTAATATCCTAAAAGACCAAGTAAATTATGAATCTCAAAGACATTTTGTAGCGATTTCCATTACAAGAGACCTACACCTTTTCAGGACCAACTGATAAGACATGCTTCGAAATAACGTTCCCTAAGAACATCAAAAATTTAATTCAGAATCTATATTTTGAAATATTTCTATAAAAATGATGAATTCTCAGAATTTATAAAACCAAACTGAAATTGTTTCAGTGCTCATGTTTGGAATTATAATAAACCATAATATCATCCAAAAACACTACCACAAATGTTTCAATATATTGATTGAATATTCTATTCATTAAATCCATAAACAATACAAGAGAAATTTTCAGACTAAAAGGAATCACAATTAATTCATAATGTCCATGCGTGCTCTAGAAAGTTGTATTTAGTGTGTCATACTCATAAAATATAAGAAGATAATAACTGAGCCAATGATAACTCATTGAAACCCACATTTCACATTTTAACTGATCAAAGAATCATCCACGCAAGGAAAATGATATTTGATATTAATTTTTACCCAGTTCAACATCTGATAGTCCACACAATATCAAAGTTAACCACCTTCCATCTTGATAGAGAGAGAAAATTGTTCCCATTGTGAAACACTAGGGTGAACAAGAACCTTTTCCAATAGGTCGTCAAACTAAATCTTGGTCTCTTTTATCTCTTCTTATGGTATACATGAAGATGGTAACGATATCGATTGCGTCCCACATACCATGTAAAATATAAACTCTATCTCTATCTTTGGAGGAATACCTGATAATTTTTATGAGAAAATGTCATAAATGTTTCTAAAAATAATGGAAAGATCAAAAATAGGAGGAACATCATTAAGATCAATTGAAATAGTAGAAAAAAAATCCTGATCTCTAGGCCTTAAGGCCCTACAAGAGCAAACATCATGTCTCACTCCCCCTAAAACACATGAGAGCTCCCATCGACATTATGAAACAAAGCACACAAAAGTTAAAAATCAACCACTTCTAGATTATTGAGTAGCTATTTCATAAAAATGATGACATAAATATATCCAAATCAAGATCAATAAAATCCCATACCAAATTTGAATCACCTATCATTAATGAACAAGAAAGACATCGAATCACATTATCTTTCCTATCACCAATGGGTGTCTCTAACTCCATAAAAAATTAAATAAGTTTTGTTTTATGTTTAATCATATCAAAAAAATAGGAAGATATAAATTTGAGGGAGGAACTATTATCAAATAAATAAATCACTATGAAATATGACACAAATATAGTACCTCTCACTATCATTTGACATGCATCATCTTTTGCTGGACACTCATATATTGTGTGAATGTGCATAACTCTTGAGGCCTGTGGTTGGATCCTTATTGTACTTAAAGCATATAACATCCCAATAGTATCCTTTGGAGCTAATGAACCCATATTAAAACAAAGAATAAACAAATACTGAAAAAGCGTTATGTAAAGACACAAATATTTTGACTAAAATTCATTTTCATTTAATTAAATGCCTTATGGATATTGAAAACAGATGAACTCGCTTTGATTTATTTTTTCCAATTGGATTTAAATTAACGTTATGTATCCTTATCATTGATAATATAACCATTTAAAATTGATTATATGACTAGTATAAATACACATTTTTAACAAGTACTTTTGGCACAGACAAAGGAGCTGATGGCCCCAACCAGTAGGATCGTAACCTATGAATTCCATTTATCAGAGCTTATGATAGAGATATAATTTCTAGGATTTTATTTAGACTAATCTGAATATGAGATCCAATAACATAAGACTAAGAGAAATCGTTTATGGGAGAAGTACAAGCTCATCGACATCACGAACAAAACCATGTTCACCAAACGATCACATAAAATCCCCACCATCACATACCTTTCTATTTGGGAGTATTCTAGTGAAATAAAGGGATATATAACAATACCATATCATAATTATTATGTGTATCATTTTTTTATAGAATATTTAATATTCATTCAATCTATTATTGTTACTTTTTAAATGATTTGTAAAGAAAAAATATAATTTTTTTGTTAATATTCCAATTTATTTAAGAAATATATTTTGAGGAATTAAAATTTTTTTTAATTAAATAAAATTTTAATAAAATGATATTATTAAATTAAACTTATTAAATATCAATGATCATATAATTTTTATGATGTTAATTTTAATTTTTATTAAGGTTGGAATTTTTTTATCAAAACACATTAATTTTTAATACATGTCTATTTTTGTTTTAAAAGTAAAAATTAAAATATTTTGAAAATTATTTAGATAAAAATAAATATGGTTTTTGATATCTGGACATTGAAATTATCCAACGGTTAATTTCTCATAATTTTCAGAGAGAGTCAATTTTTTGGGTAAAAATTAAATACCGTATAAATATATAACATGTTTTATGAAATCATAAATGACCCAATAGTGATGTAATAAAATACTATAAAGGGTATTATTATCTAAATATATGTTTTAATTTTAAATAATATAATTTTAGGATTATTTTATTTATTTTAAAAAGGTTTATTGAATTATCCAAGACATATAAAATATTTTAAAATTTTAAAATCATTTCCTTGAAATTCTGACTCACTTCCACAAAAGAAACTGAAATATTTTAATATATTCAGAACTGAGAGTTTTAAAATAATATATACAACTTTCCTTTGTGAGAAACCCTGGAATAAACAATGGGATGGTTTCTGGTTTTGAATATTTTAGTGTGTGGGGTCCAAAACAAAAATAATAAAGAATTCCCCCACTTTTCCTTATAAAACCACCCATGCACCCATTCCTCTTCACTCAAGATATTTGATGCTCGACCATGCTCTAACCTCTACCCACTAGAGTCCTCCCTAGGCTCCCCTTTGTTCTCAAGAAATCTCTCCCAACCCTTTGGGACCACACATCCAAGTAAGCGATCCTCACCTTTCTCAATCCCTTTCAATTCAAAAAACATATTTGAAATTATCCATTTAAATTTAAATTAATTATATTTCATACAATTATAATAAGTTCTATAATATCCAATTGATTTTATTTCCATGAGGGATCATTTAACCTTCCCCCATTTAGACCCTTACAACACCGTTACTATGCCAAAATTTTGTTTGAGATTTCTTTTTCTCATTTCAATTTCAAGAACTTCATTTGTATTATGAATCTTAAATTATGTATCATATATTTGGATATTATTTTCCATGATCCCCTCATTTTCCATTTCATGTATATATTATGTGAGACCCATATTTCTCTCACCTACCCATTTGATGAATTTCTATACGACGACGTTGCGCTACCAAAATTTCACCACGATCTTCCATGCCAAAATTATCATGTATTAAATACCATTTTCATGACCCGACCCTACCTGGATCAAGCCGTGACTTCCCCAAGCCCGCCTCCATAGGCCTGGGGCTGGCGACACGTGCTGAAGTCTAAACAACTCGGGGAGGTCTTTTCCTGAGTACCTGTACACACAAACGCAACACACTCAATGAAAAAGTTCAGAGTAAAAGAAAAAGTAAAGTACGAACATCTATAAATAAACCACAAAGCACATCGACCTCTAAACAGTACAAATCAAGTGCAGAAGGTAAACTAAAAAGTAAAGGGGAAAAACACAATCCCAACCAGACAAGTGCCACAACCCAGTAACAGGTAAACAAAAGTAAAACAGCAGGGAGAGTCCCACACCTGGAACCCGACTAAGACCACCGTACACGGTCCATGCTCCCAAACTCCTAAGATCTGCTGAAGTCACGACCAACCTGTCCATATTCTGCAAGGGAACACCAAGTGTGGGAAAATCCTAAGCAGGGGTGAGTATAAAAATACTCAGTAGGATGCCATGAAGTCTCGAGGGAGAAACAAAGGAGGTACTGAAGAGGTGAGCATTAGATCGAATGGGGGAAAGTAAAGGAGTACAACCGAGAGTGTAGTAAAGAGTACAACAAGGTGTGCGGTAGAGTAACAGTAGAGAGTCCAGCTCAACCCAACAAGAGACAGGAGGTAGACTCATCCAGAAACAAGGAGCTGGAAATGGTGAGAAGATGAACTTATCACCGAGTATTCGCTACCTATAGCAGGAGAGTAGACTCGTCCAACCATGAGAATCTAGAAACGAAAATCATGTGGAATACCCTGCCCGTCTTTTCCTATCTTGGAGGGAGAGTAACCAATCCAAAGAAGTGGGTACTGGAACAAGGTATATACATATTCATTTTCTCTGTCAAGAAACCCGAACAAGCTTGTAAGGGGATCTCCATCCCATAACTTAGCCCAAGAGTGTGAGTCGCAAACAGTCCCTGAAGTAAACACCATTGATTCCCAACATCCCGCACGTCTGCACCGAACTGCAAGTCAAGGGGCTCAAATCACCACACCTTGATAATATCCACTTTGGGCGGCACTAACTCGCCCGCACGATTTTAGGTCGTGTCTCAAGAACCCATCTCGGTGGGGAAAGCACCCCTCATACTTGAGAGTTCTGGGGAACGTCAAACCACACCTCGTCACCGCCCCACAGTTGAGAGGTCTCCTCAAAGTCGACAGGCGACCCCCTTCCCAGCCCTGCTGGAGGGTAATCACTGGAAGATGACGGGTTACCACTAGAGAGAGAACCATCAAAAGTCGACGGGTGCCACACTGCCCAGTCCCGTAAAAGGGTAATCCACTGGAGGGAGACATAACAAAAGTCGTCGATGGGTCCCAATGCCCAGACCCGTGAAAGGTATCCGCTGGAGGGAGGCCCAAAATCACCAACGAGGACCACTTCCCAACCCATCTGGAGGTAAACCCGTCAACATGGACCACATCCCAGCCCTGCTGGAGGTAAAACTGGAACCGCTCTGGCCATCCCTACTGGATGGTACAATTCTGGCCATCCTTGTTGGATGGTAACCCATTGGCCATCCCTACTGGTTGGTAACCCACTGGCCATCCCTACTGGATGGTAACCCATTGGCCATCCCTACTGGATGGAACCGCACTTTCCATCCCTACTAGATGGTACAACTGGCCACCCCTCTTGGATGGTACCCCACTGGCCATCCCTGTTGGATGGTACCTCACTGGCCAGCCCTACTGGAAACAACCTCATGGCCAGCCTTGATGGAAACAACCTCATGGATAGAGGATCGGTACCCGCGTAATGTTTTGGTCACATAAAATCCACAAGAACTCTTCCAGGGAACATGAAGCGACTCTGCCAGCCAAACCATCGAGAATAGAACCTGGGGAAAACCAGTCAACCCTGCTGGTCAAACAAATGAGAAATGAACTAGGGGTAAAGCACTCAACCCTGCTAGTCAAACAAACGAGAATAGAGGGACCCTCTATATTGTGAGAGGTCAAGGGTACGCATAGCAGAACAGGTCACACACATGGGGCCCACACGATGTGTGGCCCCAAGTCAACTCCAACCAAGCGCACAAAAGTTCTCAGGTACAAACATTCACATGTACCTCCAAGAATTCCCTTTTACTCCTAGATTATACCACGTTTCTAGCCCAAAGGCAATCGTGCACACGACACCCAACGTCAATGCAAAGGGCGTAAACGTAACAACTCCAACTTTCCACCTCATCGGCCCAAGCACAGTCAACACATCTTTTCAAACATTAACTTCACTCTCGTAGGAGTGAATGCGATCACACGCAAAGGGTTCCCTATAAACACTGTAGGAAGAACTACCACTGGTACACATTTCATGCTTCCCCATTTAAAAGATATCTGGAATGAGACTTCGCACATCCAAACGGATCGTACCGTTGTAAACCTCGCGGAAAAACATGCGAGATAGACTATTTACTCGCCTCCAAAAGTCATCCGATGTAAAAGTCATTCAAAATTGATTTACACCAGAACGATGTCCCATGGTCCCAAGCCTCATCCCTGAAAACAGTCGGGCGCATCGCACCATTGCAATCCCCTCAAGAAAACATGTCAAATTGACTACTCACTTGCGTGCAACAGATATCCGGAGGAAAAGATGTAAACGCTGATCGTCGCTCAAAAGACGGGAAGTGGGGACCTCACTAAAACTTCGTATTCAATGCCCGAAAACCATATGGAAATCTTCATCTTGATGCCAGGGTCGCAACGCCGCTGACGACGCTCAAAACAGAAGTCGGATGTGTCTGCGCCACTCAACACACGAACCCCTGGAAAAACGTCAAACCACTTAAAGTACGCATCGCTCCGTCGAGGCCCCCATATCGAGAGATAAAACCCCTGAGACCATCTCATTTTCTCCAGCTTGACCAAGGTTCACACTACCTCATACGATGCTCAAATCAGACATTGGATGTGTCCGCGCCAACCTAAACAAGAATCTGGGCATATCACCTAACGAGCGTGTCACACCACCGAGCTCCCGTACCCAGATTTAAAATCCACGAAACCATCTCAAAGCCTTCGTCTTGAGCCAAGGGTTACACATATGTAGAAGACACACATAATAGACACCCGTAGTGAATGTTACGAGTGTCTGAAGCCGGAGGGGACGAAGCCCCTTGGGCTGGACCGGCCTGGCCGGCCGGTCCCCCAGGTCTGGGCCGGACCGCGCCGGCCATCCCGGCTCATAGCACCGGCCCACGGCTTAGCCGCGCGGGCTGGCCGGGTACCTGTGGTCCACTCTCAGACCAAACGAGGCTAGTCGTCCCGCATGAAGATCCGTGGGAAGCAGGTCTTTGTTTCCCCCACGGGGTCGTGCAATGCGACCCCGGTCCACCCCTCCGCGCCTGGAGCAGCACCCGCCGCCTGCCGCCTGAAGCCGGAGACCGCTGCCAGCTGCCTGAAGCCCGGAGCGCCACCGCCGCCTAGAGAACCGCCACCACGCCGCCTGGATCTCGCGTCGCCGCCACCTGGAACCCGCCGGACCACCGCTGGAATCACCAGAAACGGAAAAAATGCCCGGAAAACTTCCCGGGGCCACCCCGGGACTCCAAAATTCAAACCGAAACATGTGTTGGAAATAATTGAAAGAATAATACTGTAAAATGGGCTTCTCTAGATGATCAGACAAAAATTAGACATATGAAATTAAATTTAAAAACAAATCGAAAAACGAAACGAAGAACGAACCCTCGAACCTCGATGGGCGTTGCCCGATGCTTCACCAACGATCCACCGGAGCTGTCACCGCCTTGACAGAGGGATGGAGGAGAGGAGATGGGTTCCTTCTTCGTCCTTGGGAGAGAGCTCCTAGGAAGAGGGGGGGGGGGGGAGAAGGGTGGGGGAGTGGTGTTTATATAGAAAACACTTATACCCCCGCCCATCGGTCCCGTACCCGAACCCTCAGTAGGGTTGAGGTTAAGCCTCCCATAGGGTATACACCTCCTCCCGAGCACAACGGCGGTCTCATAATATTAATCTATTCCCACGTTCAAATGTTATAAGACTCAACGCCTGCTGCCGCTAAATTACAAAAACGCCCCCTGGGCCATTTTTCACTGACAGCCCACGCCCGCAAAAATTACACCCCTCCTAGGGTCAACGGTATGCTCTGGAATCAACTGTGCCATCGATTTTCCCATACAAGCTACTGTTTTGGAGGTATTCCTTTTATTTCACATTCCCAGTTCGAACACACTCAAAATTTAATTCCGGCCACATAGAGGCTTGGAATCGTACGCCGTCTGTAGGCGCTGCTCTGGAATAACATAAAGAATATTCCAAAGTCTTTTTTAGAAAAAACCGGGTTCTTACATCATTCCATACTTCTAGCTTCTCATCCCCGAAAAGAAAAACCAGGTAACAAATCAGGGTGCTAAGACCACACATGGCTCTCCCGTACCTAGAAGAACTCTTGCAATGTCCCACGTCACCACACACAGATCAAAGGATTTGATCTGGTCACGTGAGGTTTTCCTTCGCTGATGACGTGCGTATGAGAACACACACTTCTTCTCAGGTGAGTCACATGGGAGATGTCATGCACCGACTCTTGACCTTTGGGTTACTGCAAGGTGGTAGAAAACCTCTCCATCCCTTCACACAGTCCCAAACGGCCCGAAGTCTCTCGGGGGTAGCTCACCTCCCTGACCGAACCCCTACATTGCACGCCACGACTGGAATCACCGTTTGGACCTGGGGAAAATCCTGGTGATTCCTTCATTCAAAATATCCATATGGTGATACACCTAAGGATATCTGGTCACACAAGGTTTCACGGTCGATGTACCACAAACTATACTCTCTTACACGCTTGAATAGCGAAGAAGTTGGTACCATCGACTAAGAAAAAGGAGAAACACCTTCTACCTTACCAACACAGGGTTACACCGACGCATCGCGTCACCCTGGAAACAACTTAAACAAGGATCAGGGAGAAAATAATATCACACACTGAGTCTAACAATTCTACTTAAAAATTAGAAGAGTCGTAAAGCGTACCTCTTTCAACCTCATGCTCTACTGGATCGTAAACATCCAAACCTCGCGGCTATCTGTGGTCCCAACTGTCAACTCCCAGAGCCTAACGTGGACCACCTAGTGATGATGGGAAGACCTCATAAAGCCATCCCCCACTACCAGCTCCTCTTTCCCCTCTTCTAGCACCACCTCTCTGGGCACTACTCCGATCACTGCACCGCCTCTTCCGCAGTGGTGCACCCGTTGCATGCCCGATATTCTCAGCGTGCCTTGTCGAGAAGTCTCTCAATAGGTGACCTCGCCAATCGTAAGAATAATACCGAATCTCTCCGGGATGCACTGGTGCCCCCCAGCGCCACTGTGGTGTACGACCACGCCCTTGAGTTCGGTTATCGGAAAGCCACCTTCATCGAGGTTCTGTCTATTGACGCATTCTAGCTGCAGCAGACGTCTCGTCTCTGTCGAGCCTACTGCCACCACCAACTGTAATGACCCGAAATTTTGAATAAATACTATTTCCTAATTTTTTGTGTTATTCTATTTTTTTTATATATTCAACAAAACTCTTTCATTTGATAACATGAGTATAATTAAAATGAGACCGTTGGGTTTTGACTGTTATATGACCATTGGTCAATATGACCGCTGAAAACTAAACATTTCGATTTTTAACTCTAAATACAAGTAATCTTGGTTAATTAATATAGAAAGAAGATTCGATGGCCTCACCCAGTAGTCTTGGACCAATCGAAGCCCATCTAACAGAACATGGGAAGGAGGTCACACCATTGGGCTTTGCTCTGGACCATACCCAAGACGAACTTCATCGTGTGAAGTTAGAACAGAATCGCCTTCGCGAGAAGTTCAAACTGATAGAAATTATTACTTGTGCGATGTTGGCCGAGCCTCCCTCAAATTCTATCACCTTAACACACCTTACACTTAGGTCCTATGCTGGTGTGATAAGGGGTTATGTAAGGAGACCGTAACTGCCTTGTGTAATCCATTGTTTTAAATAAAAACTTCGATTTCTTCTTATGATGAAGTTTATGAATTTTCAAATGACCGGATAAATATAGTATGCATATTTTTGATGAATTTTAGAAAAAGGAAATTTTAAAAATGTTTATGTAGACCTTAAATAATTAAAAATGTGTAATGATTTTCAAAAAATGGTCTTCTAAAATTATGTTTAGTATGAAATTTAGAGTCTAATAAGATCAACTTAATTTTTGATGAATAGTAAATTATGAATAGTGATTTTATGATTAGGATTATTAATGTGACTAAATGGAATAGTAATCTCACTTAAAGAAAGTATTAATATAATCTATGCACCTTCATTAAGTAATTTGATTCAATAAAATGGTTAAATAACGGTTTCATATATTATTATTCAAGTATTAGTTTTTTCGGGTGAATAATGTTTTTAAATTAAAAATTTAATTAAAAATAATTATAAAAATATTTTTATAAAAATGACTTTATTTTTGAACTCCATGTATCGATATTATGTTATGGTAATTTTTGGGGATTTTTCTGAAAAAAAGGAATTCTCGATGAATAGTGTTTTAATTTAAAAATTAAATTAAAAATATTTAGAAAATTATTTTTATAAAATAGTGTTCATAAATGTAATTAGAGCATCGATATTTGGTTAAGGTAAAATTTTTGGATTTTTCTGAGAAAGATGAATTTTTCAGTGAATAGTAAAAATGCAGTTTTAGGGTTTCGGTATGTTTAATGACATCATAACTGTGTCATGATGATTTCATGAGATATTTTAAGGGTTGTCCTGCCAAGAGTGATGAATTATTGTTTTGGGGGCCCCATGTGGCATAACTCCATGGTAAATTCCAAGGGAGAACCCTTGGTTTTGAGAAAAGCACTTGTGAGGTGTCCCTTGGCCATTAATGCCTTGTCCCCTCACTTTCACTATAAATACCCACCCTTTCCTCCTTTATTTTTCACTCCCAACTCTCCCCCAACGAAGTTCTGGTCTCCTTACCTCCCAAGGAGTCCTCCCAAGGTGCCCCCAAGCCCTCAAGGTCCAAACCATTGAGTTTTAAGAGTTACGTTTTAAGGTAAGGGATCCGACCTCTCTCTTTCTTTTCAAGAAATCTCTTTTATGTAATTTCTTTTATGCTCCATATTATTATGTTAAAGGATGTTATTTTATACTCCTCTTACTTCCTTTTTCATGTTCATATAATGAGATATCCCCTCTTACTCTCATTATTTCGTTTTATGAAGTTTTTAGTGGCGCTGTTAGGCTGCCGAAATTATTGTAACGGATTCTTTCTCACTTCTCATTTTTCAAGATCTATTTTCATGTAAAGTATTTCAAGATCCTTTTTATTATGTTGGGGTATGACCTCTAAATTTATCATACTTATCTTTTATGATCACATGATGAGATACCCCATTTTATCTCTTCAAATCAGTATTTTGAAGTTTTAAGTGGCACCGTTAGGCTGCCGAATTTTTAAGTGGTTCTTTCACCTTTCTCCTTTTTCAAAGTTCTAATTCCATGTCAAGTCTTGCAAGTTCCTTTTTATTATGTTGCGGTATGATCTAAAAATCTATCATACTGATCTTTTATGTTCATATGATAAGATACCCTATTTGATCTCTTCAATTCAATATTTTTGAATTTTTAAGTGGCGTCGTTAGGCTGCCGAATTTTTAAGTGGTTCTTTCACCTTTCTCCTTTTTCAAAGTTCTAATTCCATGTCAAGTCTTGAAAGTTCCTTTTTATTATGTTGGGGTATGATCTGTAAATATATCATACTGATATTTTATGTTCATATGACGAGAGACCCTATTTGATCTCATCAATTCATTTTTGTTGAAGTTTAAGTGGCGCCGTTAGGCTGCCGAATTTCAAAGGAGTTCTTTCACCCTTCTTGTTTTCAAGATCTAATTTAATGTCAAGTCTTTCAAGTTCCTTTTTATTATGTTGGGGAATGATATCTATATCTATCATACTGATCATTTATGTTTATATTATGAGAGACCCTATTTGATCTCGTCAATCCATTTTTGGAAGTTTTAAGTGGCGCCGTTAGGCTGCCGAATTTTTAAGGGGTTCTTTCACCTTTCTCGTTTTCAAGATCTACTTTCATGTCAAGTCTTTCAAGTTCCTTTTTATTATGTTGGGGTATGATATATATATCTATCATACTTATCATTTATGTTCATATGATGAGAGACCCTATTTAATCTCGTCAATCCATTTTTGGAAGTTTTAAGTGACGCCGTTAGTCTACCGAATTCTCATAAGAGAAATATTTTTTTTCTTCCTTTCAAGTTTTTCGTTTCATATGGTATGTATTTAAAATTTCATTAACATGTTCTTAGATACTATATATTATGTTCCCCTACTGTTTTATGTATCATTTTTGAGTGGGTGACCTATGTCCCCTCTCTTTTAAATGTTTTCTAAAACCATGTATCGTAGACGTTATGCTGCATAGTTTTCGTCTCAAAATTACTCCCTCTTTATCTCAAAATTATTTTATGTTATTAAGTGAATAATCAAAGCTCTTATTTCTACAGGGGTATTCACATGTATATCAAAATGTTCTATTTTAAATTCTGGGATTTACATACATGAAACCCGCCTTCCCTTTCTGTGGGTATAAATTGACACAAAGATCATGTCTTTAAAGCAGTTTTTAAAATGTTATGATTATGAAATGAAACCCATTTATTTTATGCTATGTGGGTTGTTTATGAAATTATTTATGATGATATATGTGGATCACACGATAATAAAGACATGTCAAGGGTGCGCCCAGATAGTGCTCCAATGCATTGGGTAAAGACTTAATCTCTAGAGATGACTTTTAGACTAATACCTTGGTGAATAACCTTGGTAATTTTTTAATGAAACCTTGGGAATGGACCTTGGTGAAACGAAATGATTGTCAATATTAAATGTTTTATCCACATCTTCAAGTTATGAAAAAAGATATTTTTATTATGATATATCTCATGATTTATTTCTCATGCCTTAAAGTTTTTTTCATGACCTTATTGAAGTATCTCAAGTTCACATGTAAAATGTTTCTCTTGTTTCCCTTGCTGAGCCTTCTGCTCACCCTTTCTTTTGATGTATGTCCCCAGGTTATGAGATGCAGTAATGAACCTAGGATGAAAATGAGGAGAATCCTGTCAAGTGTTTAAGAAGAATGTTTTATGTTTTCATGTTTTATGTTCCTGGTTTCCAAGACACTAAACCTTAAAGATCCTCAGTTTTGTGTAATGTAATGAAAGTTTATGTTATAAAAAGGCAGAATGCTATAGTTGGTATCAAAGTATGGTTTAGTTATTTGTGGAAATTAGGATATGAAAACTTTAGGAAGAAACCTATACAAAAGTTTAAATATAGGAAGTCTTCCTGGTATTTTGGTGAGTATTGAGTAAGGGGTTTCCAAGTAAATAAATCCCTGTCTGGATACGAGCAGGTAGAGGTGGCTCTGGAACAGATGTACGTAGGGGTAAAATCTGAAAACACAGCTTTAAGCTAGACTCAAACGGGAACTGGTACACGACAACGGGCCTTGCTGCACTCTTGGTTACAACACTCCCGGGGGATATGCTTTGGTAAATTCATAAGCTTAGTATGAACCATTGTTAAAGGAACAAAGATAAAATAAAAAATGATTCACATAAGAATATATGATAATGGATAACCGAGATGGGACCCTAGGGGATCACAAGTTAGGGTATAATTTTCTTCTACATGTTATCCTTATATGCTTTATGTTCTTTTTCATGATTATTGGCTAAGTATTCAGGCCCCTAATTGTACTCTGTTTTCATAGTTAATAGAGGGAAATGGAAGAACATGTCCCAACAACCAATGTGATAGGAAATGAGATGATTTCCGTATTAATATGATAGAGATGATTAGGGGATTAAAAGATGATTATTATTTTGGAAGAACTTCACTATTTTGGGGACCCTATATGATCGAGGTAAATAGATTACTACAGTATTTTCATTGAGGAGTAAGGTTGACTTATATTTTGAAGAATTGATGAATTTAAGGTGGACTTATAGTAATTTAGGTTACTTATGGAAATGATTAACCTATCTTGGGTAAAATATGTTTAGGTTATCTATATTTGTTATAAGATGTTAGGAGTGGTTGATGTGTTTTGGAGATGAACAGTGAAGTTTATTTTGGAAGACTATGTTATCAAATTCTTCTTGAATTTGGGTTTCAATATTAGTTTGGTTTATTTTGAGGAATTTTAAGAAAAGTTATTTATGGAATGGTCTATGATGAAATTTTGGTAGTACCATGGACCTTTGAAGATTTAAAAGTAGTTTCACTTCCTATGGGATTCTTTCTTTTTTGAAGAGTTGTTTTATCTTACCCTTTTTGTTTTTAGGATAATGTTTAAAGGTAGAAGAAATTGATAGTTAATCTTTTGTGGATTATGTGACACTCAAGAAGATGATTCTTGTGTTTTGATGAGACCAAGTGTTTTTGAATGCTCATCATTTAGAGAAATGATTAGTTTTGGGTAGAAAATTATTAAAGGATGAAACTCCACATGAAGGTAGGTATATTTTCTTATGTTTTTGTTCTATGTAGTAAATGAATTCCTCAAAATTATGAAAAGGAACATAAAACAAAAACATTGTTGGTTTACGTTTCCTACTAGGTAATCAAAGACCATTTACACACATCATAAGTTTGGGATTTTCTTATGGTTAACTTTCTCCTAATCAAGTTCTCTATCACTCTACCTCAGAACTTGACCCTTTTATTTTCTTCCATGTCCATGTTTTCCTACATGGAATCCTAGTGTGGGTTAACTCGGGTGACCTTTGTACTTCCCTTTCTTTCTTTTAAAGTAATAGTTTTACTAACTCCTTTTCCGATGTGGGACTTTCAATGAAATTTCAAAACCCAATTTTAAAAATTGCGAGGACGCAATTTCTTAAGGGGGGAAGATTGTAACAACCTGAAATTTTGAATAAATCTTGTTTCCTAATTTTGTGTGTTATTCTATTTTTTATATATTCAACAAAACTCTTTCATTTGATAACATGAGTATAATTAAAATGAGACCGTTGGGTTTTGACTGTTATATGACCATTGGTCAATATGACCGCTGAAAACTAAATGTTTCGATTTTTGACTCTAAATACTAGTAATCTTGGTTAATTAATATAGAAAGAAGATTCGATGGCCTCACCTAGTAGTCTTGGACCAATCGAAGCCCATCTAACAGAACTTGGGAAGAAGGTAGCACCATTGGGCTTTGCTCTGGACCAAACCCAAGCCGAACTTCATCATGTGAAGTTAGAATAGAATCCCCTTCGTGAGAAGTTCAAACTAATAGAAATTACTACTCATGCGATGTTGGCCGAGCCTTCCTCAAATTCTCTCACCTTCGCACACCTTACACTTAGGTCCTATGCTGGTGTGATAAGGGGCTATGTAAGGAGACAGTAACTGCCTTGTGTAATCCATTGTTTTAAATAAAAATTTCGATTTCTTCTTATGATGAAGTTTATGAATTTTCAAATGACCGGATAAATATAGTATGCATATTTTTGATGAATTTTAGAAAAAGGATATTTTAAAAATGTTTATGTAAACCTTAAATAATTAAAAATGTGTAATGATTTCAAAAAATGGTCTTCTAAAATTATGTTCAGTATGAAATTTAGAGTCTAATAAGATCAACTTAATTTTTGATGAATAGTTAATTATGAATAGTGATTTTATGCTTAGGATTAGTAATGTGACTAAATGGATTAGTAATCTCACTTAAAGAAAGTATTAATATAATCTAGGCACATTGATTAAGTAATGTGATTCAATAAAATGGTTAAATAACGGTTTCATATATTATTATTCAAATATTAGTTTTTTCAGGTGAATAGTGTTTTTTAATTAAAAATTTAATTAAAAATAATTATAAAATTATTTTTATAAAAAGGACTTTATTTTTGAACTCAGAGTATCGATATTATGTTATGGTAATTTTTGGGGATTTTTCTGAAAAAAATGAATTCTCGATGAATAGTGTTTTTATTTAAAAATTAAATTAGAAATATTTAGAAAATTATTTTTATAAAATGGAGTTCATAAATGTAATTAGAGCATCAATATTTGGTTAAGGTGAAATTTTGGGATTTTTCTGAGAAAGATGAATTTTTCAGTGAATAGTAAAAATGCAGTTTTAGGGTTTCTGTATGTTTAATGACATCATAACTGTGTCATGATGATGTCATGATATATTTTAAGGGTTGTCTGTCCAATGGTGATGAATTATTGTTTTGGGGGCCCCATGTGGCCTAACTCCATGGTAAATGCCAAGGGAGAGCACATGGTTTTGAGAAAAGCACTTGTGAGGTGACCCTTGGCCATTAATGCCTTGTCCCCTCACTTTGTTTATAAATACCCACCCTTTCCACCTTTAGTTTTCACTCCCAACTCTCCCCCAACGAAGTTCGGGTCTCCTTACCTCCCAAGGAGTCCTCCCAAGTTGCCCCAAGCCCTCAAGGTCCAAACCATTGAGTTTTAAGAGTTACGTTTTAAGGTAAGGGATCCTACCTCTCTATTTCTTTTCAAGAAATCTATTTTTTGTAATATCTTTTATGCTCCATATTCTTATGTTAAAGGATGTTATTTTATACTACTCTTACTGCCCTTTTCATGTTCAAATAATGAGATATCCCCTCTTACTCTCATTATTTCGTTTTATGATGTTTTTAGTGGCGCCGTTAGGCTGCCAGAATTTTTATAACAGATTCTTTCTCCCTTCTCATTTTTCAAGATCTATTTTCATGTAAAGTATTTCAAGTTAATTTTTATTATGTTGGGGTATGATCTCTAAATTTATCATACTGATATTTTATGATCACATGATGAGAGACACCATTTTATCTCTTTAATTCAGTATTTTGAAGTTTTAAGTGACGCCGTTAGGCTGCCGAATTTTTAAGTGGTTCTTTCACCTTTCTCATTTTTCAAAGTTCTAATTCCATGTCAAGTCTTGCAAGTTACTTTTTATTATGTTGGGATATGATCTCAAAATCTATCATACTGATCTTTTATTTTCATATGATAAGAGACCTTATTTTATCTCTTCAATTCAGTAATTTTGAAGTTTTAAGTGGCACCGTTAGTCTGCCGAATTTTTAAGTGGTTCTTTCACCTTTCTCCTTTTTCAAAGTTCTAATTCCATGTCAAGTCTAGAAAGTTCCTTTTTATTATGTTGGGGTATGATATGTAAATATATCATACTTATATTTTATGTTCATATGATGAGAGACCCTATTTGATCTCATCAATTCATTTTTGTTGAAGTTTAAGTGGCACCGTTATGCTGCCGAATTTCTAAGGGGTTCTTTCACCCTTCTCGTTTTCAAGATCTAATTTCATGTCAAGTCTTTCATGTTCCTTTTTATTATGTTGGGGTATGATATCTATATCTATCATACTGATCATTTATGTTCATATGATGAGAGACCCTATTTGATCTCGTCAATACATTTTTGGAAGTTTTAAGTGGCGCCGTTAGGCTGCCGAATTTCTAAGCGGTTCTTTCACCCTTCTCATTTTCAAGATCTACTTTCATGTCAAGTCTTTCAAGTTCATTTATGTTATGTTGGTGTATGATATCTATATCTATCATACTGATCATTTATGTTCATATGATTAGAGACCCTATTTGATCTCTTCAATCCCTTTTTGGAAGTTTTAAGTGACGCCGTTAAGTTACTGAATTCTCATAAGAGAAATCTTATTTTTGCCTTCCTTTCACGTTTTTTGTTTCATATGGTATGTCTTTGAAATTTCATTAACATGTTCTTAAAGTCTATATATTTTGTTCCCCTACTGTTTTATGTATCATTTTTGAGTGGGTTACCCATGTCCCCTCTCTTTTAAATGTTTTCTAAAACCATGTATCGTAGACGTTATGCTGCATTGTTTTCGTCTCAAAATGCCTCCCTCTTTATCTCAAAATTATTTTATGTTATTAAGTTAATACTCAAAGCTCTTATTTCTACAGGGGTATTCACATATATATCAAAATGTTCTATTTTAAATTCTGGTATTTACATACATGAAACCCGCCTTCCCTTTCCGTGGGTTTAAAGTGACACAAAGATGATGTCATTAAAGCAGTTTTTAAAACGTTATGAATATGAAATGAAACCCATTTATTTTATGCTATGTGGGTTGTTTATGAAATGATTTATGATGATATATTTGGCTCACATGATAATAAATACATGCCAAGGGTGCGCCCAGATAGCGCTCCAATGCATTGGGTAAAGACTTAATCTCTAGAGATGACTTTTAGATTGATACCTTGGTGAATAACCTTGGTAATTTTTTAATGAAACCTTGGGGATGGACCTTGGTGAAACGAAATTATTGTCAATATTAAATGTTTTAGCCACATCTTCAAGTTATGAAAAATGGTATTTTTATTATGATATATCTCATGATTTATTTCTCATGCCTTAAAGTTCTTTTCATGACCTTATTGAAGTATCTCAAGTTCACATGTAAAATGTTTCTCTTGTTTCCCTTGCTGAGCCTTCTGCTCACCCTTTCTTTTGATGTATGTCCCCAGGTTATGAGATGCAGTAATGAACCTAGGATAGACATGAGGAGAAGCCTTTCAAGTGTTTAAGAAGAATGTTTTATGTTTTCATGTTTTATTTTCCTGGTTTCCAAGACACTAAACCTTAATGATCCTCAGTTTTGTGTAATGTAATGAAAGTTTATGTTATAAAAAGGCTGAATGCTATACCAACTGTAGAGCATGATAGGAAGATCTCTGTCACCAGCACCTTCTCTAGCACCCCGACATATGTGGAAATGACCAGGGGTACTATAACAAAACGAATCTCTTTGTGTAGACCATGCTTGAACATCCGTGGTTGGAAGTTGTCGTTGTAGACCATTTCCAGGTAAAAACATGCACGGTCTGCAAACCAAGTCGCGTATTCAGTCACCATCATCCCTCACTGCCGAAACAAGAAGAGCTCATGGATCCGAACAGAGCATAATCATAAGGGAAGAAATTCCTCATGAAACAACAGCTGAAAGTCGCCCCATGAAAGCGAAGAGTCATCAAGAAACTGAGTCACTAGACTCCACCAATGCCTAGATGTTCCGGGGAAATGGTTGGTGACCAAAGCCCCCATAAGATCTGCCGGTGTCTGCAAAAGCTTGAAAAGGCGAACCACTATCTCTAGCCAAACCTCTGTTGCCTGGGGGTCTGGCTAACCGCTGAACCTCAGCGGTCTCTGTCGCTGGAACTCACAAAACACGCTCAACCTGTGCTCAAGCACAGTCTGCTCTACTGAAGTTGGTTGTTTCCCACCAGGTGGGGGTGCTGCTACCGGTCCACCAGGAGAAAGGGACTCACATGATGGGTCTTGGACTGAGGCCTCGTAACTCACTGGGACGTCGTCACGAACCAAAGATGGTATCCTGGCTGGATGTCTTCACAGAGACATCCTGAATATTATCAAGGAGTGCCGCAGTCGGATGAGCATATGTGTATACAACAATAACAACAATGGGGAGCTGACTCAAGATGAACTATCAAAGACTCAATCCTATGTGATGCCCAAACCGATTTTCCCTGCATGGAGTGTCTCAGCATGCCGAGCCGACAGGCGGGTTATCAGGGTCCTGGTGAATGGATACGTCAGCCGCCGCACCATCGTTGGACTCCCTGGCCTGAGAGCCACTCTCGAGACATGTTGAAACTAATGCCCTAGATCCCATCCAAATTTTTTTACGGACATCCGAACAACATACCAAGGAACAAACCAACTCTAATACCACTTTTTCACGACCCGAACCTACTCGGCTCAATCCGCGACTACCCCAAGCCCGCCTCCATAGGCCAAGGGCTAGCGACAATAGCTAAAGGATAAACAACTAGGGGAGTCCTTTCCATGAGTACCTGTACACACACGCGCAACACACTCAATGCAATAGTGCAGAGTAAAAAAAAATTAAAGTACCAACTTCTATAAATAAACAACAAAGTGCATCGACCTCTAAACAGTACAAAGAAAGTGATGAAGGGAAACTAAAAATTAAAGGGGAAAAACACACGCGCAACCAGAAAAGTGCCACAACCCGACAATAGGTAAAAAAAGTAATACAGCCTGGAGAGACCCACACTTGGAACCCGACTACGACCACCGTACATAGTCCAAGATCCTGAACTCCTAAGCTCTTCTGAAGTCATGACCAACCTGTTCGTAGTCTAAAAGGGTTCACCAAGTGCAGGCAAAGCCCAAGTAGGGGTGAGTATAAAAATACTCATTAGGATGCCCTGAAGGCTCTAGGGAGCAACAGAGGAGGTACTGAAGAGGTGAGCAGTAGATCGAATGGGGGAAAGTAAAGGAGTACAACCGAGAGTGTAGTAAAGAGTACAACAAGGAGTGCAACAGAGTAACAGTAGAGATTATAGCTCAACCCAACAATAGAAAGGAGGCAGACTCATCCGGACAAAAGGAGCAGGAAACAATGAGAAGATGAACCTCTCGTCCAGTCTTCTCAACCTATAGCAGGAGAGTAGACTCATCCAACCAATAGAAGCTAGACACGGAAAGCACGTGGCATATCCCGCGCGTCTTCTCCTCTCCTGGAGGGAGAGTAACCAAGCCCAAGAAGTGGGTACTAGAACATGGTATATACATATTCATATGATCTGTCAAGAAACTCGGACAAGCTCGTACGGGGATCTCCATCTCGTTGCTCAGCCCAAGAATGTGAGTCGCCAACAGTCCCCGAAGTGAACACTATCGATGCCAAGAAACCCGCACGTCATCCCTAAACTGCAAGTCAAGGGGCTCAAATAACCACACCTTGACACTATCCGCTTTAGGAAAAACTGACTCTCCCGCACGGTTTTAGGTCATGTCTAAAGGACGCGTCTCAGTGGGTAATCTTCCCCTCGTACTTAAGAGTTATGGTAAACGTCAAAACACACCTCGTCACTACCCCACAGTCAAGAGGTCTCCTCAAAGTCAATAGGCGACCCCCTGCCCAGCCCCGCTGGAGGGTAATCCCTGGAAGTCGACGGGTTCCCACTGGAGGGAGACTCAGAAAAAGTCGACGGGTGCCACACTACCCAGTCCCGTAAAAGTGTAATCCACTAGACGGAGACCCAGAAAAATTCCTCAACAAGTCCCAATTCCCAGACCCGTGAAAGGTATCCGCTGGAGGGAGGCCCGAAATCACCAACGGGGAAAACATCACGGCCCAGCTGGAGGTAAACCCATCATAGGTGACCACTTCCGGGCCCCGCTGGAGGGAAACCCGGAACCGCTCTGGCCATCCCTACTGGATGGTACAACGCTAGCCATCCCTGATGGATGGTAACCCACTGGCCATCCCTACTGGATGGTATAATTGGCCACCCCTACCTGATGGTACCCCACTGGCCATCCCTGCTGGATGGTACCTCACTGGACAGCCCTGCTAGAAACAACCTCTTGTCTAGCCCTACTAGAAAAAACCTCCTGGGTATAGGATCAGTGCCCATGTAATGTGTTGTTCACACCGAATCCACAATAACTCTACCTGGGAACACGAAGCAACTCTACCAACCAAACAATTGAGAACAGCACCAGGGAAAAACCACTCAACCCTACGAGTCAAACAAACGAGAACAGAACCAGGGGAAACCACTCAACCCTGATGATCAAACAAACGATAATAGAGGTACCCTCTACATCGCGAGAGGTCAAGGGTACACAATGCAGCACAGGTCACCCACATGGGGCCCACACGAAGTGTGGCCCCAAGTCAACTCCAACCAAGAGCACAAACATTCTCAGGTACAAACAACCACTTGTACCTCCATGTGTTCCCATATACTCCCAGAGTATACCATGTTTCCATACCAAAGGCTATCGTGCACACGGTACCCAACGTCAACGTGAAGGGCGTAAACGTAACAACTCCAACTTGCCACCTCATCGGCCCAGGCATGGACAACTACATCTTTTCAAACATTAACTACACTCTCACAAGAGTGAACGCGATAACAAGCCAAGGGTTATCTATAAACACTGCAGGAAGAACCACCACTGGTACACCATTCATGCTTCCCCATTTAAAATAGATCCTGAAAGAGACTCCGCATATCCAAACGGATCATACCGTTGTAAACCACACTGAAAAACATGCGGGATAGACTATTTACTTGCCTCTAACAGACATCCGATGTAGAATTAATTCAAAACTGATTTACCCCCAAAAGGCATCCCGTGATCCTGAGCCTCGACATCGAAAACAGTCGGGCGCATCGCAGCTTTGCGATCCCCTCGGGAAAACAAGTCAAATTGACTGCTCACTTGCGTGCAATGGATATCTGGAGAAAAATATGTAAACGCTGCTCATAGCTCAAAATATGGACCATGGGTCCCATTCCTCAACATTGGATTCAATGCCGGAAAACCCATTGGAAATCTTAGCCTTGATGCCAGGGTCGCATCACCGCTGACGGCGCTCAAAACAGACGTCAGATGTGTCTGCGCCGCTCAAAACATGAACCCCCCGGAAAAGCATCAAACTACTTAATGTATGCATTGCTCCACTGAGGCCCCCATCTTAGGATCTATAACCACCAAAAACCTCTCATATTCTCCACCTCGAGCTGAGGTTCGCACTGCTGCAGGCAGCGCCCAAATCGGACATCAGATGTGTCCGCGCCAATAAAAACAAGAATCATGGCGTATCACTTAACGAGGGTGTTGCGCCACCGAGCTCCCGTCCTGGGAATTTAAATCCCCAAAACCATCTCAAAACCTACGTCTTGAGCCTAGTATTACACTGACATAGATGGAATGCAAAAAATACACCCGTAGAAAATGTTACGGGTGTCCGAAGCTGGAGGGGACGAAGCCCCTTGTGCTGGACCGGCCTGGCCGGCCTGTCCACCTGGTGGGGGCCGGCCCGCGCCGGCCAGCCCGGATCGTAGCGCTGGCCCGCGGCTTAGCCGCGCGGGTCGACTGTGGACCTGCGGTCCACGCTCAGACTAGATGAGGCTGGTTTTCCCGAGTGAAGACCCACGGGACGCGTGTCTTTGTTTCCCCTGTGGGGTCGAGCGTCGCGACCCCAGTCCACCCCTCCGTGTCGCGAGCTGCGCCAGCCGCCAGCCGCCAGAAGCTGGAGCCCACCGCCAGCCTCCTGAAACCTAGAGCACTGCTGAAACCTAGATAACTACTTCAGCGCCACCTGTATCCCCCGTCGCCGCCGCCTGGAACCCGCCGGACCACCGCTGGAATCAACAGAAAACTGGGAAAATGGCCGGAAAACTTCCCGGGGCCACCCCGGGCACCCCGGGACACCAAAATTCCTACCGAAACAAGTGATGGAAATAATTGAATGAACCCTAATAAAAAATGGTCCTTGATCGACGATCAAACAACAATTCGACATATGAAATTAAATTTAAAGACAAATCGGGAAACAAAACGACGAACGAACCCTCCTACCTCGATGGGCGTTGCCCGACGCCTCACCGACAATCCGCCAGAGCTGTCATCGCCTTGTCGGAGGGATTGAGGAGAGGAGAGGCTTCCTTCATTCGTTGTTGGGGGAGTGCACCAGGGAATAAGGGGGGGGGAGAAGAAGGGTGGGGGGAGTGGTGTTTATATAGAAAAGACATAAACCCCCGCCCCATCCGTCCCGTACCTGAACCCTCAGCTGGGTCAAGGTTATGCCTCCCCTAGGGTAAACACCTCATACCGAGCACAACAGCGGTCTCATAATTTTAATCTGAGGCCTCGTTTAAATGTTATAAAACTCAATGCCCGATGCCGCTAAATTACGAAAACACCCCCGTGGGCCATTTTTCACTGACGGCCCGCACCTAGAAAAATTACACCCCTCTTAGGGTAAACGACACTCTCCAGACTCAACAGTGCCCTCAGGTTTCCCATCAAGATCTACCTTTTAGGTTTTATTCCATTTGTTTTGCGTGCCCAGTGCGAACAAACACAAAATTTAATTCTGGCCACACCGATACTCGAAATCGTACGCCGTCTGAAGGTCTTACTCTGGAATAACATCAAGAATATTCCAAAGTCTTTTATAGAAAAAATCGTGTTCTTAAAACTATACCCATTCTTCTATCGATGGTGTTCATATTTATGCAAACATACTATAGAATGCTTAATTATATGTATTAATTTCACATTATTTTATCATGTAATACATTATAATGTTTAATGAATCCATGTTATATGATCCATGTGGCACAATTAAGCATGATACTAAAATGATTATGAAGGGTGAGCCCAGATTGTTCTCCAATGCATTGGAAAATTCATTCTATCATGATATGTCATGTTGGGACATGGGTTTACCTTTTTCCTTTATAATAAATTTTTCCACCATTTTGGGAAAAGGGTTTAACTGATTCCTTTATGTTAATGATGCAATATTTTAAGTTGTTGCCAAATTTCCATGTTATGATAATCATAATGTGTCATGCCTTTATGTTTATGTTTCTCTTATTCCCCATTTATATTCATATTTCCTAACATGTATTGTATTATTCTTATTATGCCTTGTTTACTCTCTTATTGGGATTTAATGATAATCCCTCTTCTTATGTATGTCTTCAGGTTATCCCATGCAATGCCAAGTAACAAGGAATGTCATGGTCATGTAAAAGAATATTTCAATAAAGAATTGTATTTCATGTTTTAATTTGTTATGTAATGTTTCTAAACCCCAATAGAACTGGATCTCTCGATCTTCTGAGCAGTATCAAGTTCATGTTTATATAATAAATCATGTTTAAGTTAGAAATAAATATCATTTTCATTATGCATTATAAATGTCCAATAAATCCACAATTGTTTCACATATTTGTGAGCATTGGAAAAAGACATCTGGTGTGTAGAAATTACCACACTAATAATAAGTCATAGGTACATTAATAGCTATAACATATGGTGTAGAGGAGGATCGAGGCTGAGAACCACCTCCAACACTCCTACAATAACCCTTAATCTTCCTTATCCAACCATACATACCTCTTGATGGGATAGAAGAGGTTGAAAATAAAACCTTTCCTACCATATTCATAACATCCATAATAGCTCTACCTACCATCACCGCATAGGTAGAACCATTTAACATAAAAACATATGATCTGACATCCAATTTTAGACCCTGTAAGTAGTTTTGGGGCTTCAACCTGTTTTTCTTAAAAACATCTGGAGAAAAAAAAATATATGATTAGAAAACTAGTTGGTGTACACCGACACTGAATGCTCTCCCTAATGTAGTGAGAGGAACTACATATATTTTTATAGCATTAGAGACTCTGGATTAAACTATTGGAAGAACATGGTTCTAAAACCCTTCCAATCCAAGTCCACTTATATATCTACCTGTACTATGGAATACCACCATAACTTACCAGATCCCTCGAGCATAAATTATTCATACATTACCATGATATTCTGAAGTGTCGTCAAAATGTGTAATATTTGGTTGATCCAATATAGCCATTCCTTCGCCTATTGGGGTTTATTAATTCATTTAAAGGATGGTGGATTCTCAATAAAGAGTTATTGTAAATGTTATATCTCTCCTCCAGCCCCTGGCTATACTTCAGCAACTGTGTTTTGAACTTAAGGTATGTTTTGGTCAACAACAGGAACTGCACTTACTATAGCCTCGATTAGATTATAATCTATAAGTGAATTCCTCTTAGGGGCATGAACTGCATCCTCCTGAGGAAAATGTTGAAGATGTCTCAGGGGAACATTGATGTACACCAAAATATAATGAATGATTAGAAAATAGATTATATCTATGTTAAATCCAAAACAGCAGATAAGCAGAACTATATATTTTAAACAAAACCCAACACTACAGATACATATACCAATGTCCCATGGAATCATGGATCTCATCATGAAAAAATATCTCCAAGAACACATAAAATGTACCTCTTTAGTCCCTAAAATATTATCTCCATTATAACAAGCATCATATGGAAAATACTCTTCCAGACATACATCCTCAGATACTACTTTTTAATGAATCTACCTAGGTTACCCTAAAACCTGTCACCCGAACTGATCTCTTACATTTCTGAAGGGAATTCTTGATCCCCACGAGCTGGGGACAAGAACCCAAGCATCAAACAACACAACAATCCAACAATTTCACCCAACATGAATGAAGAACATTGAAATATATATACACATACTGAAATAAGAAAGAAACAACATAAGAAATATATGTAAGTTCCATAACTATAAGAAGATGTCACAAACAACAGAAACACTAAATTAGATACAAACTTAGAGAGATAAGTCCCACTAGAATTGAAGAAATATAACAAGAAACCAATCCATGTGATAGTGTGGGAAACCTCCCACCATCTCACCACCATCTACCCAACTTAGCTAATATTAAAACCAACCACCTCACTATGGCACCTTCCCTTTCCCTACATGGAAAGAGAATGAAATTTCTACACACCACCAAAGGATTTCATAGGGTGTGATATAATAGGCTCAATAGGATCCCACCCAGGTGTTCTACAACAAGTGTTTGTATAAAATTTTCATATTCACATTTCAAATAAAACATGGCATGATAAGCAGTAAAACAGTTTTATAGAAATCATGGAAATAATTTCCCTTTTTTACAAAGGTCTATAACTAAAGTAGGTATATGAATTTAAATGAACATTTTCCATACCATTTCTCACAAGGATCAATGTTCATATCATTGAAAAAATAGTATAAATCTAATAATTTAAAAGTAATAGTTTCATCACTAGTATTACAACAACAATGAATACAATATTCTAGGTAGAGGACTACTTGTACCAAAACATCTATGATTAGTGAACTATAATACCTAAATACCATTATCTACACTCCAAGACAAAACAGAAACCCAATGTGTGAAACCGAAACATCATATACAAACTTAGAGACAATAATCTACAATCTAGGACAAAAGGAAGACCCTGAAGTTGACCCCCCACAATGGACGATGGCCTCAAGCTAATCCTTCCACCGAGTACCCAAGGTAACCCTTGTGATCATTTTCCAAAATCATTCAAAGATATAAAAATATACATTTTCTTTCCATTTTTCAAAAACCTAGGAAAACCAATTTTTTTTCAAAATACCTTTTCTACAAAAAATAAAAAATCATGATAATTTCATACCAATTTATTTAAAAATCAATTTATAAAGAATGAATACTATATTTTATCAAAAATTTCCAAGAGAAGGAACCACCTACCTCAGCAACGGGATCCACCAACAATGAAACCAAATAATGAAAACAGAAACCCCAGAATTAATACCAAATCTGATGAAATGTTCAATTTAGAAAAAGGGGTTGAAGGAAAGGATGAAATCCACATAGATCAAGAATGGGCACCCACCACACAAAAACCAATGATGAAAAACCCTGAAGAAGATCTAGGAAATCACCCTAGAAATAAGATTAAACAAGATGGAGTTTAGATCCATCCACCCCTAGGTGATCTATAAAATTACAAGGGAGGAGAGAGTAAGATATTGAGAGAATGCTTAACTATTATGTCACACAATGACAAAAACGAGGATAAATCACTGAACAAAAATACCCAGAGGGGTTGGAGGTTCCCAAATTCACCTGGAGATAGATTTATGTAGTGTGCAAGGAACCAGAAGGGAAGAAAATTGAGAAAACTATCTATGATGCCTATTTAGAAACACAAATTAGGACATTTGAGAACATGTAACCCGATTACAAATCATTTGATAGTCCTCTCCCACAATCTCTAATATTTTTATTATTTTTATTAAAAATGGATTTAATTTTAATTATGAGTTACGCGTATTGTAACACTATTATAGGGTGTGTAATTATCAATAATGACTCTAAATCATTAGGTTTCATGCTAGAAATACCAAAAACTCTCTAACTTCACCAATATAGATTTCCTCTGATTTCCTTCTCCATGCTTCCCAGATAATAAAAAAGAAACTAAAAGACAATTTTAAAAACATATATGTCATAGGAGTAATGAAATGTTATATGTTATACTTGATAGGATCACATTTTTGGATCTTGTGGTTAGAATGGAAAATATTACATGCTTAATTTTTTTCTCCTGACCTTATTTTGGGAGTCTATATATTTTTATGGAGACTTGTTTGGATAGAGGTGGTGGGTAATGGGTTAATAGTATATCCTATAGTATTTAAAAATGTGGCACTAGTGGAATTACCAATAATAGGTTTTGAGCAAAAGTTTTTTGAGGGTTTGTACCTTACGTGAAGACTGTTTAGGTAGAATCACAACCTTCCTCAATCGTGGAAGTGATGTAAAATTTGTTCTAGTAGTAGCATCCACCAATTATTTTATGGGATTTAAGTCCAGAGACTATTGATCTATTTTATGTCACTACATTGTCAATTTTTTAGAATCTAGAGGCACATCCAAGGAGGAGATTGAATCTTGTGACATATATGCTTCATGGACCAGAAATATTCCATTGGGATGTTTTGAACTAGGATGCCATGCTAACATATATGGTTTGGGGTAATTTGGAAGCCAGATTATATGATTTCATTTTCCCCATGAATCTGAGATTAGAGTGAGAATTTGAGTATTTGTGTCTGGAACATGGCACAAAAATTGATTTTGAATATTCATCATGCATAATAGAGCATGAAAAGTTTATGCCTATATATGTTTATGATGAGTCATCAATGGATTGAATCTTTAGGGAAGGTCCTTGAAGTGTTGTTTGATCTCAGTTCACCAAGTTTAGGCTGAAGACTATTACTGAGTTAGTGAATCAGTTATGAATTAAAGAGTGGAACCCGACAGAAGATGGCTTTGAAGAGTAGTGAAGTGTAGACTTTGGACCTAGTTGATCAGCATCCAGTGTTAAGAAGCATCACTTTCAGGCCTCTCCTGAGGTTAGTACCATCCAATATATAAGTTATTGTAGTGTAGTCTTTTTTCCCCATTTGGGATATAGGGACTTATGAAGAATCAATATAATTGGGACCCAGTCATGTACCAATCCTGCGAAAGGATGGGCTGCGTACAATTTTTTCACAAGACTATCTCTTTAGTGGTTAGTGGAAGGGGACCGTCTCTATCTCCAGGATAATGATATGGTTTTATAGTTGTACATCATATAGGGATCTAGAGCATTATTGGTATTTCATGATGAGGTCATGGTCGTGCGTGTGGAATCCTAAAACCAATTACAACTATATAGTAGACTTATATATCTCTTCAAAGTAAGGTTTTTTCATAGGTTATTCGCTGAGGAAAAATATATTTTTTACATCCTACCCATGAGGATAAGAGTGTCAAGACATCTATAGTGAGAGGTATGGTATTAATAGCCTCTAAGCTAGTATTAGCTAATTTTGATACATGTTCAACACATAGTTTTATATCTATGCGTATGGTGGAAAGACATGTAATTATTATAGAGTTTTCTGATGCATTTATTTCTTTGGATAATCAATTGGTAATCATAACTAATGGTATATCCCAGTGAAAGGAATCAACCCTTGATATTTGTCGATTTCACTTCATATGGAATTTTTTTTTTCAAGAGATGATTTGGTTTGACATAAATCTTAGGATGAAATGGTTATTTCCTTATTGAGCCCATGTTGATTTTTATTTTTGGAGGGTAACCTTCACATCACTAGAGGGTGTAGTTTACATTCCCAATAGTTAATGGGATTTCTAGGATTCTAGAGCTGGATAAGGGAATCATGGGATGTGAGGGATGAAATCCAAGATTTCTAGTTTGTATCTCATCAATGAGGCATCACATAGAGAATATTTCCCTCCAGTGGGTGATTATTTTAGTGATATTTTCTTGGATGTAGTTTATGATTTATCTCCAAATATAGTGGTGTATTCTTTCATAAATATAGTTCCATGAGTTTCACTACCATCCTTTCCTCCTTATAGGATAACTACCATGGAGTTTTATGAAATTAGAAGGCCACTAGAGGATTTTGCGGGAAAGAGGTTTATATGATCTAATACTTCCCTATGGGGTTTGATGGACCTTTTTTGAAAAGGCAGATGGTAACCTTTGGCAATGTGTGGACTATCAAAAATTGAACCACTTAACTGTTAAGAACTGATATCTCTACAAAAATATAGATGACCTTTTTTATCATCTCAAAAGGGATTGAGTTTTCTTAAATATTTATTTGATTTCTAGGTATCTCTAGTTGTGTGTTATACCTATAAGAATACCTCATACAAATTTTTATAGTATGTATAGTCCATAAAAGTATTTGGATATTTCGTTCAGTCTCAAAAATGTGTCAATAATTTTCAAGATGCTGAGGAACTGAGTTTTCCATCTTTATCTAGATTCATATATGGTAATTATTGTGGAATATATATTGGTGTATTCTCACAATTGACATGAACACTAATAACATCATGAGATCATTTTGGATACACTACATAGCATCGAAAATAAGCTATTCTCACAAAGTGATACTAATAGATGGATTAGATTCTCATGCTATGTCATATTATCTAAGATAAAACTATATCAGTTTACCCATAGAAGGTGAGAGCTATTGTTTCCTAGGATAATCCCAATAACATCCTTTAAATATGTAGTTTCTCTAGTATAATGGAATATTACAACAACTTCAAACTGGACTTATCGTGATTAGAAGCACTATTGATGGTATTGAATAAGTAGGGTGTGATGTTTTTTATGAACAGATACCTAAAAGACATAATTTCTGGAGTTGAAAGAGAGAATGACATCAATATCAGTCATGCTTCTACTAGAGTAGGGTAGAAGCTATACAATATATTTCAATGAGACAATTTTCAGTCTTGGAATAGTTTTGATATATGGAAATAGAGTCATGGCCTATGGTTGATGTCCACTAAGGCCCTATGAGAGGAATTTTTTGACACACAATCTCATGTTAGCAGAAGGCTTCAAGATTTGTGTTTTTGGAGACACTATTTTCTGGGAGAGCATTGTTTGTTTTACATGGACCATAAAACTATCAAATATATATTCATGCAGTGTGATCTGTAACTGATGTAGTGAAGGTGGGTTGAGTCCCTATAGTATTTTAAATTTGTGATTTACAACATGATTGAAAAGGGAAATGAAGTGGCCAACACACTAATAATGATTAAATAGATACATGTAATATATGAGGGCAGTAGCGAGTGGTATATTTTGGGATTCTTTTCAACCATTCACATGGAGGTGAAAGATAATCATGGTCATAATTTTATTTTTTTCCTTATCTGTGACCTATTACCAGTTGGATAGATTAAATATGAAGTAACTATCATATTTTTATGGTCTAGTTCTATGGGAGAGTGTGTCAAGAGAGGAACCACCACCTAGTTGGACCATAGGCCTAGATGAAATCCTTATTATTCTATGTCATGAATGGGTTTTCGTATACATATTCAAGAAGATGTTGTAGATCTTTCATTCCTATATTTTGAAATTCCATCTAATAATTACTATTATGTATCATGATTTTTGTCCCCAATATTAGCATTTGGGGATGAAATGTGAGATTTCTGGTTTTTTCAAGAGGTTTTCCAATAGTTAGATGGTGATGGTAGAATATCAATGAAAAAATGGGCTTTTATAGTAGTTACCAATTCCTAAGTGGAAAGGGGAGGATGTTGTAATATATTCCATTAATAGTTTTCTTAGGTCACCTTGAGGTTGAAATTCTCTATGAATTTTTTTGTATAACCACAAAAAGGTAACTCATTTCATTCTGATTAGGTTGAACTACAATGTAGATGATCTAGGTATGTTACATGTCTTTGAGATAGAAAAACTTCATGGGGTTACTCAACCAATTGTATCAGATAAGGATGCTTAGTTTACGTTTTGTTTTTGGAAGAGTATGTAGAATTAATTGGGTACACGTGTTCTTCTAATCAAGAAATACCACCCCCATACTAATATCTAGTGATATCATACCACACAGGTCCTTGAGGGCATTCTATGATCATGAATCTAAGATTTTGGGGGCTCTTTGGAGACACATATTCCCCTAGTCGAGCTATCATCCAATAATATTTATTATGTGAATATATAGATGGATCCATTTGAGACATTATATGGAAGGCCACATTGATCACCCAGGTTCAGGATAGATGTAATTTAGGCATTTTTACTAAGACTGTGTACCATTAAGAATATTTCAGAGTAGTTCCAGTTTATTTGGAAATGGATAGGTACAACACAGTCGAGAATGTTTTTTTCAACAATATCTATCGATGACCTCTAGAGTTTGAGGTTAGGATAATCTGTTTTTATGTGTCTAACTGAGGTTTTTATGTAGAAATATCAAGAAACAGGGTAATATTTCATCGCGATATGGTAGACCCTTAGAGATTAAGTAGATTGTCAAGTCAGAAGCCTATATATTGTAATTACTTCATAGGTACCAGGCTATGCCCAAGGTCTTCCCTGAATATCAACTTCACCATTATCATTCAGACCTATATTATATTCTTCATCACAAGGATGTTGATTTGTGGATAGATGATTCATTTTATGTTCATCATATTCATGTTTTTGACCAAAGAACAAATGTTTTCTGATGCGACTTGATGACTCAAATATGGGTTCTATAGATGACTGGTTGTTTAAAGGATGAGACTTGGGAGTTAGACTAAGAACTAAATGATCGGTGGATAGATTTAATATCAATAAATTATTTACCACCCTTATAAGTTAAATTTGGGGGAAAATTAGAGGATAAGGTTTTCAGATCTTAGGTTCTCCTATAGGGTAAAAATATTTTTTTTGTTTAAATTAATTTGTATGGAAAAATGCGAGTACCCAATGTGATCAAGGGTTTATTGAGTTTTTTCAGATAATATTTGGAGCATGGAGCTAAAAAATTTGGAAAAAAAATAAGTCACATGGTTATGAGAAACCATGGAGGACATGACATTTAGTAAACCCTAACAGCGCAAGGCTTGACAATGGGGTGTTAGAGGTCATACGGTTTGAGGGAACTGTGCTACCTCGAGCACATGACTATATTATGGGATATGTAGTTTTTAGTAGAGGGTATCACATGGGTTGCACATGATTAGATAAATATTACTCATGAATCTATTCATGGTACCCCTAGAGATAGTAGAGGAATCGTGGTTGGTGAACAGGTTGGAAAACCATGCGGCGAAACCTTGTGGCCCATTATATTTTGGTTAAATTACAATTTCACCCCAATAAGGTTTTAAAACCTAATCTTATACGTCCGTTCCTCTGTTGGACAAAAAATAATGCATATGAGATCTAATTTGAAAGCCAATTAATATATATTGATTTTATTTCTCCGTCGAAACTCAAAATTGAATGGCACCTATCTCGTTGGATTTTCTCTAGCGAGTTATTCAATCATATTGCTCCATTATACATTTGAATTTGTGTCAATGGAGTTATTTATATGAAAGATAATATTACATTTTTAGTTTCTTAATACATTCTTCATTTTTTGTCTGATCTCAATTTAATCATATGTTGAAACTTGACATGGTATCTACTACGAACCTATGATGGGTGGTATGTACCATTCCCTCGTGGTTCAGTATTTTAAAAGAAAATTTTCCATGTTCAGATATGAAAAAATTCTTGATGATTCCATGGAAGTTAATTGAATAATTGGATTGGATTATTGGTAACTTATTTGGTTTCCCTTTTGAGTAACATTTTATAGTTATAAGTTATTTAGCCTCATCCTAGTCCACCCATGGTGTGAATCCTTGATTTTTAGTTCTTGTTATACCACATGTGGGGTGAATTTTTTATTTCATAGTTAGAGGATTACAACTAGAATTAAATTATATATTTTTGAATTATTAGGATAATGTTTTCATCCTTTTACATGTGACAATAAGATATTTAGTGACTTAATTTATTGAATCTTTTTGGTACAAATTGTGGAATTGTGTGGGTAGACACATGGTTTGTAATTGATTGTGAATTGATGAATGAAATGATATAATGCTTTTAAATGGTAGTGGATTCCTTGGTATACCAATTAACATGATTCCACTAGATTCTATGGAAGTTTCTGGCACGGGTCTTGTTCATGATAGTGGATTTTTTGGACATGTTTTATCCTTGGGTATTGTTTTCATATGATGCCTTGGGCCTTCCTACCCCTTGGGTCTCTATTTTTTTGGTTTAGAGTGGACATTATCTGTTGAAATGCTCTTTGGACCCCACCCATGACTTTTCAGTGTTTAAATAGAGATTTTCCTAGTACACGATATGGAATTCTTGGTATTCATTAACTTGGATCTGACCATTCGTGGTCTGACACGTTTTTATTACCTGGTGTGAACATTGTGGATGATTCTAATTATATGGAATGAATGTTATAGTTTTATTTAGTGGATTTAAAATTGAGTTAATGGTAATGATTATAATCTTTCTTATAGTATGAAACCATTATGGATATGTCTCTATAAATATACATCATCCATAGTACAAGTGTTTGAATCCAGTGGGTATAGTGTACAAGAAAACTTTTTTAACGCCAATTGGTACACTGAATAGCATTACAAGATTATTTATATTTTACAGTTTCCCTTTTTTGGGGGCATAACTCTTGTTTAATAGGAGCCATGTTTGGATATATAGTGTCACATTACATTCAATACTCTTTTCTTCTTATATATTTCACATTAAATTTGTATATATAAAATAGAATGGATTTGTTAGTGACACAATTGGTGGTGCCCTACTGAGTGTTATACCACAAGCATTTTGGGTCATTGTTGGATAACTAGATAGACTATATGGATGCAGGTAGAGACCATGGATATTTCCCAAAATTCGATTCTTGTTTTCCATATGGACTAGGAGTTGGAGATCACATCACTGAGCTACCCTTAGGATACTAGTTGGGATAGTGCTTTTTGGTCTTTTGATATTTTTTATGCATATTGTATTAGAAGAATGTATACTTGTTTTTCTACTTTCTATAGACATGACATGGTACAAAATATTGTACATGAGATTATTTTTATATTTTTTTATATACTAATACATGATTTCTTATATTTTTCTAGGTGATTTATTGATTCTACTTGTGATTGTTATGTTTACTACCATTGTGAAATGCTTAGACATAAGGGAATATTCTCCCAACTGATACACCCTAAGACATCACTTCTAGTCGACGACGTCTACTGTATGGGGAACTGAGCTTGAGGCCTTGTGAAATACCAGCTCAGGGAAGAATATAGTAGATTCTGTGTTGGGACATTATTGAACTAATATGAAGTCAAACATTGAAAAATTTATGTTTTCCTTTATTTAAAAAATGGTGACTCTTAAAATAAATTATTTTCTCAAAATATATATACCATAAATTAATGATGAATTCGTTATGTAATGTTTTATCTGATTCTATAAATCTATAAATTGAATAGATCATAAAGTGTTTCAATGCGAATGAATTATAGTAAACAATGTAATTATTGTTTTTTTAAGTTAAAGGGTGTTATAGTTCACATTAATGAAAAGGGTTATATAACTTTATAGGGTAGGATGTTATTCGAGCATAATTTTAAGTTCCAATATAAACTCAATGGTTACTATGTTATGGTTAATTATGGATAATTTGGATTAATTGAAAGTGTTGAATATAATAAAACATGTGTAGTGATACCTTCTTGTTTATCTACCTTATAATATGGGTTCTTATTTTTTTATTGGAAATATTCAATCTTATGTATCATGTAATTATAAATTTCCAAAACCAATAGGAACTAAATTAAAAATGAATGTGATGAAAAAAGTGGTTGTTATATGAATGATAAAGGGAAAAGAATGGGAATTTTTAGTGAAACATATCCTGTTTATTCATAACTAGTTATAATTAGATATTATTAGTAACTTAAACTTAAGTGAGTTTCCAAATTCACTACATAATTGAATAATGGTGTTTAATAGAATATAATGTTATAAAAATCATGAAGGAAAAAAGATTTATTCTCATATATGCAACTAATGTTGGGAAGTTCCCTAGGAAATGATTTGAATGAATCGAAATAGGTTATCTATGTGTTTAAGGGGGGTATTATATAATTATATACTAAGGAAAAAAGGAATATTTTGGTTAGTATCATTACGAGTAATAAATTTATTCAAAATGTATGAGTTTGATATTTAAAATTTTGGGAGTATGAGAAGGATTAATATTAATGTCCTCAAAGGAACTCTCACAAAAGAGTCCAACATGATTTCATGAATAAATGATCGACAAAATTATATGATAAAGATGCAGAAAATGTGAATGACATTAAAATTTTATGAATTATATTGTGGTTTTCTTTTTTGATTGATGAACCTTAGTAATTGATATATAATTTTGATTATAAGAAGTTATTATTAAGGAATATGATGGAAAATTGTTGATAATAGATTCTAAATAATGTTTATGGATTGAATATCTATCTATATAGGGTTTCAAGTGTAATTTTGTATTGGTATTTTATTCAAGGGTTGTTAAATTTATGGATGATCATAAGTTTAAAATAATTAATCACTTCTTTGGTATTTTTTATTATAGTCCTTTTGAGAAATTTATTGATTTTTAATAAAATATTAAGGTATATGTAATTCTATTGTTTAAAATGTTTTAGTGAAAAAGATACATATGGAGTATTCATTTTATATTTTATTGATATATGATAAATGTAATTGATAGAATTTTGTTTTAAGATGATCATTAATTTTTATGTAAGTATAGTTAATTTGGATAAAGGTTTTATATATTTTTGAAAAACATGTTTTATCATATTGATATTAGTGATATTGAAAAGTGATTTCGGTACTAACTGATTAATTTTATTTTTGATGATGTTTACAATATTTGGAGCATTATATGAATACAGAAAATGGAAATACATTTTGTTTTGATGGAATTTAATTTGGGGAAAAAGGTTTGAATTTTCATTTAGAATTATATATTATATTATATTGGAGTTTAGGTGATTCATGTTATTTAATGAAAATATTATCATAGTTTTGAGATTATTTGATCATGGTATATTTTTCTGATTTTAAATTGGGACTAACTGATGTTATTTGAATATAATTTTTATGTTTATCATGGAATAATATGTTAGGTTTAAATTTTTTCAAAGAAAATTTTGAAGAGTTGTCATGTCAGTTATTTATGTATTTATATATAATTAAGGGTGTAAAACAAGAAGGATTTGAAAATTAATGTTGTATTTATTCATATTGGATAATATTGTAACTGGTGTTGAATTTTTTTGTTTTGGTTGGTGTCTAATTATTAGAGTACTAACTTTTTATCCTTTTATAGATCTTGTGATCCTATTATATGTAAATTTTATGGAATTAGGAATGAAACAATTATCCTAAATATTCATTGGCTAGTGTAAGAGATGGTATTGATGTTGATAAAATTATGGAAGGAAAACCAAATGATTATAATTATTTGATAGAATGTAATGAAATTATATATGTATGTTATCTTGTGTTCTTTATCATGATGTTGAATTAATCCCTTATCAATAGGAAAAGTATTTTGAAAAATATCACAAAACCTTCATTTATGTGGAATAGCTGATCCTCAATATCCCATATTGATTTGTGGTTTTTTGTTAACAAACTTGCTCATTACCATGTTCTTTATCAATATCTATAACTCTTGAAATACGTTCTTTCCTGGTACATATTATCTGTTCACTCCTATATTATAATAATATGAGAACCTTATTATATTTTATTCTATGTGACCTTTAAAATTTCATTTTTCAGATTTAAAAATAATGTTTTAAAATATATTTTTATGATATGGGTTTTCCAAAATGGTATATTTAAATATAAAAAAACAATTTCATTTCATGATCATATGTTTTATTTTTCACTCCCACTCATTGATTCAATTAATAAAATTAAAAAAAATCAAGAAAAAAAAATTGAGATGATTAAATTTCATGATTAGGGATATAATTTCACAATTGGTGATTTTTAATCTTATTTTATCTAAATGATATATTTTACAGTGGATTCTATTCATAATATTGTGCTTAAAAAATGATTCACTACAAAAATATTAATATTTAAATATGACCATTATGACATAGATGTTGGTTTGTAAGATGTTTAAATGACTAAAAAAATTATTAAATATATGTAGAATGTTTCTCCATGAACAAATTATCATTAAATCATGCATTAATTATTAATTGATTAGAAATAATGAAAAATTATTTCAATGGTGAAAGTAATATTTTGAATACAACTAATTTTATATGCGCAATGTTAGTCATTATTTAAAAAATATTCTAATATATATATATATATAAATATTATTTAATTGATTGAATTGACATTAATTTATGGTTATTTGGCCTGGAATGATAATAAATAATTTTTTATCTTCAAAAATACATTTTATTCAGAACTGGTTTATTATTTCATTTTGTTCACATATATAATAATTTATTTATAAAACTTATATATATTTTACTTGACATGATTGAATTGAAATAATAATTTAATAATAATATTATGATGAACTATAGGGATTTTTCAAAAACTAATGAACTTTTCAATAGTGAGAAATATTATTTTCCTAAAACTGTCATATCTATTCATTAAATCAAGTAATTGAAATAGTATATTACATTTATAATGTGATCTAAAGGTAAAAAAGTCATCATTTAATTACATATAATTTAATTAAATACAAATTATTTATAATTATATGTAATTTTGGTATGAATATTATAGTGTAAAAAATCATGTTAGTGTAGAATTATAATAAATCATCTATTTTCATAACCTTCCACCCATTAAAAATTATAAAATATCTCTGATATATGTTGATTACCACCTCCATGAAGTTATGTGATTCCTTTTTCATGTACACATTTGATGAATGATTTCAAAATTTCATTTAATGTATAAATAAAATAATTTTTTCATCAATATAATTCTAGAGAAAATAGAAAAATGATTTTTTTGACCATGCTCAACATTCTTAATTTTATTCTATTTAAAAACTAACATCCTACAAATGTCTCACATAAAAACAACTAATTTAATAAAATTAATTTTCATCTTAATGATGGAAATTAGGATAATTATTAGTCAATAAACATAAAAAAATTTCGTATGAAAGTATAAAATAATTATAAACATATTATACTGGAGTTAAAGTAAATACTTATGATGTTAGACTAAATATATGGGATTTTTCATTGAAACATTATTTTAAAAGTTCTTATATTATTCTTATATTCTAATTCAATGTCCTTGATATTTGAAAAATGTTAATTTTTTATTGGTATAATGAAATGTATATTCAGTATAATTTTAATCTATGTTTTATTTTCATTAAGAAAGTTTAAAAATAATACTTTTCAATGTTTTCCAAAGGGATATTTATGACATTTTTATAGAAGTTTGAATGGAATAATTTTTTTAACAAATACTAAATTTGAATAATTTACAACTTTTAAAACCATTATTCATTAAATCGAATCATCTATAATTTTTCATGTTCTTTGAAAAAAATTACTATAGATCCCATTAAACTATGAATTTTTTAGATTACTTTCAATGAAAAAAATATATTTATCACAATTTTTCATGATGCCTGAAATTGTTTCTATGTATATGATAAACCGATTAATTAATGATATTTTATAATGGAAATGAATTAATGTTTATGTTTATGTATGTTATATTACTTGGATATTTTTTATTGTGGTGGGTGTGGAATATATATCTCTATAATTCTTTTGGTAATTATTATATTTATTGGATAATTATATAGTAATTAACTATTTGGGTTATCAAACACGTAAGGTATCATATAAGGGTCCTATAAAGATAATTTACCATGGATCCTATACAACATTTCTATTATTTCTAATGATTTTTAGAAATGTATTTTTATTTCATATGGAAGTGTAAGGGGTTTTTGATGAAAGGTGTGTTTAATCCCCTATTAATGGTGAAAATTTCATTTTCCATGAAAATGATTATATGAGTTCTCAAATTTTATATGAAAATCTCATGATAAGGATTTTGAATATAAGAATTATTATTATTTTTAAATAATTTTTTAATTTTAGTTTATTTTTTTGGTATGTAAATTATAATTTTATTTCAATGTTCATTATAAAAATTAAAATCATTTTTATTGGGATTCATGAAATTTAGAATGGATTATCAGGTTTCAATTATTCTAATATACCTTGGTGATATTTTTTTCCAAGACACGTTTTTAATATTTTTCATGGATCCTAAGGATGTGTATGATATAATATAAATTCTATCTATAAATAAAGTATATTTTCATTAAATGAAACATGTGTGTATTTTTTTGAAATATTCTTAATATGGGGAAATGATCACATTGTTATGTAACATGTTACCCAATTATCTATAAAACTATTCTGAAATAACCATTGAATTTAATGAATACGAAACCATTGGAATAAATTATATAATTATAAAATTTTATTTTATGAGGAGTTATATTATATATTTACAAAAATTACAAAATAGTTTCTACAAAATTTCTAATATTCTAGGAATTATTAATAGTATATCAAATCATGTGTATTATTATCAACAATAAAAAGTGTGCATGATATAATATAAAAATAACTATTATATAATGATGAAAATAATGAATAAAAATTAATCATATAATTAATAATTAAAATCAAATTATAAAAAGTTAAATTTTATGAATGAGGTTCTGAAAATATTTATTAAAAAAATTATGTTTATTATAAAATAGGTTAATGCACTTCTGTTGATGTTGGGAGTAAAAGTACGTGTTTTCTCATCTCAATTTATTTTATTTATTTATATTTTATTTTAGAATACGTTTTCATTTTTATTTTATATACACAAATTTATAGATTCAGTTTTTATACTATTCGTGAAATTATCATTTTTTAATTACATCTGCAGTTGTCTCCTTCAGTTTCATTTTCTTAAAATCTACCAAATATATAAGGGATTGTGCTAACTAAAATCTATTTTCAGTGATTTATAATGTCTCCTCCAAAACATATTTCTGATATGTTTATTTTCATCCACCTGAATATTTTATTATATGGTTATTTATCATTATCTTTGGTGAAAATTCAATTTTTTTCATACCACACTTCATTCTTTGATTAATTACATTATCATAAAATTATAACATTGGTAAGAATAATTAACATCATTTTTAGGGACTGTTTATTCCATTACCATAATATTTATTTTCCAAAATTTATTCATTTCTTATTATGAAATCTAAAGATGTATTAACTCATGAAACCTTTAATATTTATCATCACAAGAATTAATAATGATTCGATGATAATAATTTTATTTTGGGGTAAATAAAGGTATTTAAATATTTTAAAAAAATTTACCATTGATTTATATATATTTCTTATTCAACTACACATTTTTATCAGAAAGAATTATGTCATACTCAATGATGAATTATTGAATTTTTTTTGGAAATTATATGGAAAGTATTCATTTATATTTTTTTAAATATAATATTTTCCATAGTTATACCTAATTTTTATTATAAATATTTTTATAGAGACCTAGTACATGTTTCTTCTATATTCATATTTAACAAAAAATTTCTATTTGAAATATTATTTTATTTTATGAATATCCCTCTTAATTTCCTTATGATATAATCCTTATTTTGAATTAGTTTTAGTATATATTATTATGACACTTGGATTCATGTTATGAGACTCTATTATAATAGTGATATCAAACCCAGTTTCATTCCATGGGGTTTTTATGATATAATTTATGACTGATTTTATGTGGAATAATTATGTGTTTATTATCATGATATGATGGGTGGGTCTTATATAACCCTCTAAATCATTGGGTAAAACAATATAATTAATTATATAACTATTAAAAATGAGCAATTATTCTCAATCCTCGAGGGGATACCAGTTTTTATTCATAATTACTATGGGATACATTTTCTAATGACTAATACCCTAAGGGAAAAAAGGTTGTGATTCCTGGTCTATTACGTAGTGATCTCTTTGAATTTGTTTTGAAACAAACCCAGACCCACACTCCTATATCCTCTTATAAAAAATAGCAATTACATATTTTGGAAATTATATCGATGAAGGAAACCCAATTTTATCAATCCTACCCTTAAAACAACAAAATGTAATATTGGATAACATACATACCCATGTACCTTTTTTAATTTTAGTTTTTTAGGATTATGTATAAATATCTCATAGAAATAACCATTAATTTTGAGGAGACAAATCCCAAAAAATACTCATCTTTTCAAATTCCATATTTAGATGTCATGATCATGCATATGAATCCCTTAGAGAAATAATTTATTTAGCCACATTCTTGAAAACCAGGGAAAATTTTAACATAAGAATGGAGAGATAAAATTATTAGTAAGGATAAAGAAACATTAACAACATGATATTATTAGTGAGAATAAGATGAGTATAAGTGTATGATTAAATAATAAAAGTACTTGAGCATAACATAAGAATATTTATTCCTACATATACATGGATCATCAATCACACATCATGGGATATGTCTTTAATAATAGAAATAATCATAATAATTAATAATAATGAGCCATGTGATGTCAATAGTAATCAATGGAACCCTTTATAACCCTTAAAATGTATAAATAAAACATATTTTTATCTTGGACCATTATCTTCAAAATCCATTTTAATCTAATGTGAGAATTAACTGGAGCTCAATTTAATCCAATGGGAAAACCCTTAGGTGACTCCCCCTTCATGAATCTAATGAAAAAGAATATTACTCAATGCATTGAAGAATTACATGGGCTAACCCATCACATAATCTATTTCAAGCTCACACATTGCTATCCATGTGTCCCTTTCCACCTTTATACCTTGAAGGAAATTGAGACTTCTTTTCTACATAGTCTCCATAATTCATTCTCTTAATAAACTTCATCCTAATCTAATATGGGGAATGTAATATTTTATAATGGTGTGTGTTGTTAATCATGAATAATGATAAATGATTATACATAACCACAATATCTTTTTCTCCAATTATCCTCCCTTTTTGTTGTTCCTCAACACGTTATCTATCACGTTCAATGATAACCTAGTTCCTTCTGGTTCCATCAATTTTATAAAACAAAATAGCAATGTGTTAGAAACACCAATCATTTTGGGAAATAACATAGTGATGAAGAATCATTTTTAGGATGTTTAAATCATTAAACATTCATTTTAAACTATAACAAAACATGTTTATGTTAGGTTATTCATGGTTACCCTCTATTTAAATCCTTCATGATGGTCTATAAAGAAAATGTGAATTAATGCAAGAATAACCCCTGGAGCAAGAAACCATATGTGTAATAACACTTGTTTTCATGTTAAAATTAACAGAAAATACATGAATGATGTACCATTTCAAGTGTTATATCCCATTATAACATTTATAACAGAACCATGCCCAGTTATAGTATCCTGGCATGGATGTATTTCCAGAAAAAATAACATAATATCTATGTTAAAAAAAATTTGGGACTTTATTTTATACTTATACCCAATTTCTATCATAGTGTTTTGTTCCCTAATATATTTTTTCTTAAATATTGTTCCCAATGATTCAACAAAACATCTTTTAATACCAAATGTAGCCACCTTTACTCCATTATATTAGATCTTGTGGATATATTTTTACATTGGGAAATGATACATGGAATCACATCATAAATGATAAAATATTTTAATAGTCTTGGTAAACTACATACACACTTGAAATTCAAAATATATTTTAACACATAGAAGAAAAAATGTTTTTTTTAGACCACCATTATTCCTTATAGTGTATCCCCATATATCAATAAGAAGACACCTTATAGTATCCTATAGAAATTGAATCTAAGAATATTGTGAGATAAAATTATAAGTATAGGTAATCATATAGTAGATGATATAATGAATAAATAATAATAATCAATATGGAATGATAAATAACTAAAACATATACCATTTATTCAATATAAATAACATAACATGATAGAAATATATTATTCTCAAATAAAACTATATAAATAATCAAAATATCATGAAAAATATCTAGGGATATTATAACCAATCGAATAAAATATTGACATGAATAACTGATCCAATGATGATCAAATGCATAATTCATGACATCTGAAACATACTATCAATAATTTTCACAAGACAGTTAAAATCATTGGGTATAATCGTATCTAATATGGAAGATCTATTCTTCTCATGATACATATCTATGCATTGAGGATCTATTTATTAACGATCCCCTCCAATAAAATACTATTCTTAATGAATTACTCATATGAAATGGGTGAAACATATTAAACACAAATATTTGTATTGAAAGGATAATTTAAGAAGTTTTTATATGTACCCCAATGAAATAAACATAATCCTAACACATCTTAGTAATATTATGAATGGAAGTAAAATTATACATCATCTGTCAAACTATTAATAATCTATAGAAAAGAAATAATAATTATTATATCAATACAAAATATCCCTACTGGACCACAAGTAAAATAAATGGTTGATGAGGTTGATGAATAGAAATTCAGTAATAATGTCATTAAATTTTTTTAAGGGAAATAAATTTTCACTTTGAAAATATTTTTTTAAATGTGTAAAATATGTTTTAATTTAAATATACTTGAAATTACCATCGGAAAATATATATTTAGATTTTAAACATTTATTTCTAATGATGGCCAAAATTATATTTATGTCATACACGTTAAAATAATGGTTCCTTTCACTTTTTCAGTAAAATCCAAACAATCATTGTTTTGAAAATAACATGATGATTCAATTAAAAAAATCATAAGAATTTTAAATGAGGAAAATTTCATTAATAAATCATTATAAAAAATGTTATTAAATTGAAATATCTTTTAGAAAAAAAGGATTTTGTTGAAAATGGGTTTTAGACCGAAGGGCATTATAATGATAGATTTTATTAAATTTATATTATGATTCATTTTAATGAACGCAAGGTTAAAAATTGTAAATTTATTGGAAAAGTTCCTGAATAACCATAGGATAATGAAATAATTTTTTAACTAAATAATAACTAATTCCCCTAAGGGTTACTTGGACATAAACAATCCCAAATGATGACGTTATTGAGAAAAAACTGTTACCACTTTGTTAACATTTTAATTATATTCCCTATGAAACAAATAATATCAAATTATACATCATATTAAATTTATATAAATATATTCATCACATAACATGTAAAAATGGGCATTATATCCATCCAAAAAATTAATTACTTGTGAATATGGAACATGTTTCCTGGAAGTGAATGTGAGATGAGAAACAACTACCTAATGTCTGATTTCCATCATAAATATTATTAAATCATGAATAATGAATATAGGTTTCTAATAAATATATTTTACAAACATAATAATATATTTTATATCATATATTACTTACTTATAGTCTTTCATCATCATTTTACTAATATTTATTTTTAAAAATAACTATTTCGAGTGAAAATTGTTTCATTTTTTGTCTATGTTTTTAATCATGTAATTTATTTACATTCACTTTGATGATGGTTCCATAATATTCAGAATTATAAACATAATTTATATATAATATATATTCACTATGAATTTTATTAGTTTAATATATAAAATTTATAAATATAAAAATGATTACACCATTCGTGGAGACAGTAAGTGGTATATACATATTATCACTGTTTCCATTTTTCTAAAAGGATGGAATAAAAGGGAAATAAAGATTAATTAACCATTAAAAAATAATTTTTTGTTATATATATATAATTTTAATTAATAATTGTTTTACATTTTTTCATGTAAAAATTAATTTAAAATCATTTCAAAGTGACCCATGGAGGTGGTATTCCAAATATACGCACACACAATGTTATTGTTTTACAAAATATTTCAAGGCAAGAAGTAATATGTGATATTACATTTTCATAATAATTTTTAAGTAAAATATGTATAATATATTAATAAATTTTAACCTTAATACCTTCCATGTAATGTTTATGAAAAAACGAATCACATCGCTTTATCAGGTGTTAGTTCATCGTACACATGAGAAATGTTGTTGTATCCCCCAGGGAACACAGTGTAAGATGGTATATGTGATATCACAATACAATAAGTATAATAATTTAAATAATAACATATAAATAGGTTAAATTCTTCATTATATCCACAAAATATTTTCGTGATTGAAAATGAATGACATCAGTTTGTAATGAAGTAGTCCACCATAGATATGATGGATGTTTTGTTTACCATCTGACGAAAGTGTAGAAGGATATGGTTATTAAAATAACATAATAAAATATAATTAAATGTGGGATACAAATTTTGTTATATTATAATATCTTAATATTATTTAATGGAGGTGACACAATAAATAAAACAAATACATAGGTTTAAAAATGTTGCCTCTTCTTTAGACATCCTCCTTAGGCATGTACCTAAATTAATTATAGGAGGGATTCCAAAATAAATAAGGCTTGTGAGATTTTGGGATAGAAGTGAATATGATATCTGGTTAACTCTCAAGTATGGAAAATGGTTTTGTAAGTGTGAAGATGAGATGAGAGGGGGTGGCCTTTTATAAGTTTGGAAGATGATATCGATGGGTTTTTTAAACGATAAAGTGATACACATGTTTTCCTCTTGTAAAATCCTCCAAAATTGGTCATTATTGAATTTTATGCATTTTATGGTCTAAATATTACCATAAAATGTGTTTTTCACATGTTTTAGCTCATTTTTAATGAATATATTCTTACTTTAACCTATGAAACCCCCATTTTTATATTAACTGCATAAATTAAAATTTACCTTTTTAGTATTAATTAAGATAAAATATTATGCTTCAATAATTTTATAATATAAATAATGATGATAAAAAATACATAATCCATTTTTTGAAATTTATATCATAACATTTCCATAATTAAATTTAACATTAGACCCATATGTGCATTAAATAACATTTTTTCCAAAAAAAACATTCAGATGATTAAAATGTTTGTATATCATAATTCCATATAAAACTGTTTCAAATGACATACATTATTTAATTTAAAATATATTTTAAATAATTTTACATTAAAACAAATTTATAATGTAAATTATCCACGTAAATAATGTAAATGAAAAAGATGTTTTCATTTAAAATTAATATTTTCACTTCATAAAAAAATCTGTACCGAAATATCTAAAAAATTAAATCAATTTTTTTTGGACATATACTTTGAAAACAAATTTTATTTTTTGAAATAAATTTTCCAAAATAGATAAAAATGTATTTTAATTTATTTGGGAATATGGCGACAACGATTTCATTTTAAAAAATATATTTTTCAAAAAATAATATTTTTCTCTTTCAAATGGGTCTTATATTATTTTTAATCAATATATATCGCTGGAATATCTTGTAAAACATATAGTTTTCATAATACTGTTTTTCATTTTTATACAACATATCTTAACACCTTGGTTATAATGGCCATATAAAAATAATAGTATTTTCATTGACTAATGTTTTTAGTTTAACATGCTATTGTGTTCATCAAAAGCTATCAAATAGATTAAATTCATTTAAAATGTAATATAATGCAAGATATTGATGTGTTAAATTATCTTATAATTATTGGGTTTCATGTCATATATACTATCAAAAATGATGTCCTCCTTTTACAATATCATGGATTTATATAATCCAACCAGAGAAATAATGGATATGGTATCATTATAACATATTACTAGTGGAGCGCAAGTACGATCAACGGGTTTTTATTTTTATTAATAGAAATACCTCTAAATGATCAGTAAAATTTTCATTATGGAAACAAACCACTACTGATAAAATGGCCTACACCCACGGTTCAAAACATTGTGTATATCCCCCAAAACCGTGGGTATAGGCTATACCCACAGTTTTGGGAACAATAGTCTTGAACGACGTCAGTATAGGTCCCCAACCTATACCCACAATTTCCCAAAACTGTGGGTATAGGTGTTCTGCCACCGTGTCTAAACAATACCCAATTTCCATGGTGTCAAAGGCTTTTACCCATGGTTTCAATACAGTGGGTATTGATCCTAAAATAATGCAGGCGGTGGGTTTCAATCCTCCTTCCTCTTCGCTTCAAACACCGCGTCTAACCACAACCCTAACATCACCTATGTGTATATATATTTATATTTATTTGAATATAGTTATATAAACCATGGGTATAGAGGGAAGAACTGTGGGTATAGGACTCCCGGCAAAAAAATTCCTTCATGCGGAAAACAATTTCCCACGCACACACGGGAAACCTATACCAATAGTTTTTCATAACCGTGGGTATACGTATTTTAGCCCAGACCTATCCCCATGGTTTTGGGAGAAACCATGGGGATAGGTACCCCTATACCCACAGTTTTCCAAAATTGTGTGTAAAGGTGACTTTTCAGGACCTATCCCCATGGTTTTGGAAAACCGTGGGGATATACCGCCCTATACCCACGGTTTTGGAAAACCGTGGGTATAGATCATGAATATTTACCTATGCCCACGGTTTTCAAAAACCATGGGTATAGGGGTACCTATCCCCACATTTTGGGGGAAAACCGTGGGGATAGGTCCATTTTCCAGTAGTGAACTTTTCACATTGAAAGACACTTTTAAAAACTAAAAATTCACAAAATATTGGAATATATATTTCTTTGAAAACAAACATTTTATCATATAAAGGATAATTCATGGAATGTAGTGGACAAGATGGTGGTAAATATGTTAATGTCATGAATCTTGAACATAAATATTGTTTTAAAAAAATTAAATGGAGTAAAAAGTGTCTCATTTGGAAAACATTAATAAATTTACTTTAATTAAATCCTTTTTATAATAAGGTAAAATATCATGTATAATTGTATTATGAAATTATTTATCTTTATAAAAGAATATTTATAAGATAATTTTATAAAAAATTGTTATAGAATATAAATATACACAAGGTAAAAGAAAATTGAAGATCGATATCACATACAAACAAAATTGTTGATGTTTCATTAGTCAATATGGGAAGAAATTGAAATTTTACATGTTAACCACATTCATATATATAGTAGAATAAATATATGTTGTGTAATAAAATAACAACATATTATATTTTCTATAGTAAGCATTAACATAAAAAATCCCAAAAGAATAGAAATTTTATTAGAAAGCCATTTCCACTATGGTAAATTTTCAATTATAATTCCCACAAAATAATGACTTCCAATAATACTTCACATACCATGAAAATAATTAATCCCATAATATAACATGTTAAAATGGAAGTATATACACATCAAAAATGAATATTGGTGAAGATCATTAACACGTGTCTCTATGAAAGAGAATTTGTGATGAATAATCCTTACAAACATCATTCCAAGGATTTTGAGAATTAATAAATGAATAGATTTTGTTTATCAAATTTAAATCAAAATAAAATATTCTAAAAATAAATATTAAATAATAAAAAATATTTACACACATAATCTTATAATATCAAACAAACTGAAGATGTGATAAAACCCAATTAAAAGAAAATGGCTTATTAAATTCTTTACAACATGGTATTATTCAATTAAAATCCCCATTTTATGAAAGAATACAAATTGAAACCTAAAATACCATGATTTGTAATGGATTACAGACATTACATGTTAAATTTTCATTATATGTACCATATAAAATTAATTTTTTGCATTATATTAAAATATGATGTAATGATTGAAAATTGAGAGGAATACCCTTACTACTTTTCGAAAATATTTTTTTAAAACACATTGTTGTGAAATATTCATCTGGATTTATAAATAAAAATTTGTTTTTGAAAATAATAATAAAAGTCATTGAGGGGTAGTTTATAAAAATAATAGTACATATATATGGTGAATATAAAATATGTCTCATGGAAAGAAATGTGAGATGAGGAACCCCTACCTCGAGTCAGGGCTTTCCGTGTACATCCATTAACTCCTTTATAAAAATCTTATTTAGATTTTATTATATCTTAGGAAACCTTTAAAATTTTAATATCTTATACATAAATAATATATTTTATTTATTTTTTAATTACATATTTAAATATTTAGTCAGTTATGTTCACATCAGGTGTTTTGAGGACATTCGGTCTATAATTTTCAAAATGTCATCTATGTGTTGAATGAGGCAACGTGTTAATTAAGTAAAAATCCCAATAATAATAATAATTAAATAGTTATATTATTTATTAATATATTTTAATTTTAAAACCATTCATTAAATACAGTTATGAAATAATATAATAGTAAGAAATAAAGTGATATATTATATATTATGACTTATGAATATGTCATAAATATCATAAAAATTTCACATATATTACCTATATTAAGTAAATTTATCCTTACTACTTTACATGTAAAATGTTAGTGAAAAGCACATCGCATCACTTCGTTAGGCGGTAGTATGTACTATATAAGAGAAACATTATAATATCCCCAACTGAATGGAATATAAGAAGATATATCTAATATTATATTTATAGGAGAAATATTATGATAAAAATATCATATATATACATTAAATAAATCAATTTGTACAATATTAAGAGGTGGTGATGGAATATAATTAAATCAGTTTTACATCGTGAGTTTGGAGGTGGTTGTAGCATGCCTTTGGCACTTAGTTATGCCTCAATACTTTTTTCCACCCTCATACAGATGGAAAAATGGATAAAACCATCCATAAGTTGGAGTAAATTATGCGAGTATGTGTTCTAGACTTTATTGGGTTTGGGTGTGAAATTTTACCTTGGAAGGGTTTACTTACAATAATAGTTATCACTCATCCATCAGTATGGCTACATTTGAGGATTTTAAAGAAAGACTATGTCATTCACCCTTGAGCTAGAAGAAAGTTGGACAATAAGTTGTTATGGGTCCATACATGGTTTGGAGTATAGCTGATAAGGTGCATCCTTTCCAGGAGAGGATGAAGGTTGCACAAGACTAGAAGAAGTCATATGCCGATCACAGTAGAATACCATTGGAGTTCGAGGTTAGGGACCATTTATTATTGAAGGTTTCCCCTCGACATGGGTAGATGAGGTTTTGTAAAGAGAGAAATATTTATCATAGTTGAATCAGACCTTTCGAGGTTTTGGGATGAGTTGGAGAGATGGAATATCAATTTGAGTTGACACCACAGTTGGGGAGGGTCAACGTCATCTTTTATGACTCCCAGCTTCGCTGATATATTCATGATAACTCCCATGTCATTGAACAGGGAAAGTAGGATATTGAATATGGAACAAAGTTCAAGGATCAACCATTGGTGATCCAAGATCATCAGAAGAAGGTGTGGTATGGATGGACCACTCCCTCGGTTCATGTTTTGTGGAGTCATAGTGGCCTAGAGGAGAGTTCTTAGGAGCGGGAGATACAAATTTGTTCCCTGTACCTAGAGTTTTTTTTGAATTTTTCTTGTGTGTTTTGATATGTGATGTCATTCTTGATCCTTCTTATTATAAAGTGGGTTGGTTTCTTGTTCTTTAATATGTGATAAGGTCCTATCGTGTGGAAAAGGGAAACCTGATTCCTAATCAAGACACATTAATGTGGATGCGGTTGAACCTGTGTCGATGAGTTAGAGCTGCCTAAAGAGGATAGTACCTTGACAAAGAGAAGGGAATTTACCTAATTCATGTGTCAGGACAATTGGTGTGTGGGGTACCTTATGGATGTTTGGTTTAGCATATGTGGGAGGGTTGTTCTCGGATGATGAGGTTTCACTTCAAATTTTGAACAACACAACATAGTTTATCCTTGATAGGTATCTTACTGGGTGGTTTTTCTGACCCCTCTTTCTTCTAGGATTTAGTTTTAATTCTCAAGGAAAACAATGGTTTGAGAGGTATCATATGTAATGACCTGGTCCCTTTAGTGCATTCCTTAGTGAAAAATACAGTGTTTGGGGTGTTCTGGGAGGCAACGGTGGATTAATTTGGGAGTTTACCAAAAATAAAATTTTTCCAATGGTTGCACCAAATGGTGGAATAAAATGTTGCTTCAATGAATGGTGAAATCGAATGGTGCCTCACCAAATGGTGGACCAAATAGTTCTTCAACGAACAATGCCTCACTGTATGGTGGAACTGAATGGTGCTTCGCAAAACGGTGGGACCAAGTAGTGCATCACCGAATGGTTCCACTAGTGACTTACCCAATGGTGATTCACTTCTGATTGTTTTTCAAATTTCCAGTACTTATCAGTCTTTCCATTTTTTCCCCTATTATGTTTCATTTGACATAAATCGAGTGTAAATCCTTGTTTAGTAATTTTTAAGCAAATTTCAAAGGATATAAATTATATATTTAACACTATAATGCTACAAGGACCTTGATTTATTCAAACAGTGTGATCTAGACCATGATCCCGTATTATTGTCTTTCGAAACTGTTCTTACTTTTATTTAAGATATGACTCTTAAAACCAAGGATCTTCCGTCTTAATGTGATTTCATTCCCTCTTGGTGAACATAGAACCTTACCTTCCCATGGAGTTGCATGTTGTTCTGTAGCCATTAGTCGAGATTTCCTCATATTTTTTCTTTGAAGGTTTCCTATTCTTTGTGTGACCCTCTTTTTTTACACATGGAAGTGTATTTTGTCACAGCTTTTCCAAGTAGGGATTTCCTTTATCCCTCTTAAACAATGTGTCATGTGGTGTGGGTGTAGTAATGTTATATTGTGATAACTATAGAATTCATTTTTTATCGAAGATAAATTTTAACATGAATTTGATAATAGTTTGGGAGTGGATTGATGTGGGTTTCATATATTATTTGTTATCTTTGTTGATGATATAACCTATTGTGGCTATGAGGATCTTAAAAATCCTAGTCATTGGTGGTCTCTGAGTTTTCATGGGTGATGCTTTATAACTTTTGATATTTCCTTATGGAAAATTGTTGTAAATATTAATTCGACTAATAATTAATACCCGGTTAAATAAATTGATCCCCCCGAATGAAAATGATTGTGTGACCACCCCTATTTATCAATGTTGATTAAAGAATAATTTCTGTCAAATTTGAATAAACCTAGTTTGATAGGTGTGGTTGTGTTCAATGTTTTTTTGGGTTTTTAAGAATTGTGTGGGTTGGGAGTTGCTACGGTTGGAAGCACAGTTGTGAGTGTATGGGTGGAAAAAGGGGTTGGTTCTGTTAGAAGGGTGTGGAATGTGTGCCTAGCGGGGTCGTGGTTTTAGGGGTGGTTATTGTGGACATTGTGTATGAGGTGGTTTAGGAGGTGTTATGGAATCTGAGTTTGAGATATTTATTGATTGTTGAATGGAAGGAAATGTTATACAGTGGGACTACATCTTGGTAGTGGTTGGGTAGAGGGGCTGCAGGACTAGGTTGTGTAATGATTTCATTTTTTTGGTGTGCTGGGTGTGGTGTTCATGTGCGGTGGGACTGCAAGTGGGCTATTTTATTTTTGTTTTTGTGAATGGCTGTAAAAATAGAAATCCTTTACACTAGTCCCTCTTACCTTGTTTAATGTTGGCAGTGTCTAATGTTTAACCTGTGCTCTCTAGGATGGTGTTTTTTTGTGACCTTAATGGGTGTAATAATGGAAATTAGTATGAACCCACTTTAGTTAGTTATGATCTTCTCCTTCTAAGAATGTTTGTTGGCGTTGTCATTGTTATTTTCCTAGTCAGGGATCGAGTAAATAAATGAATGGTGTTATAATTCAGAGTGACAATTGGTTAAATAAAAGGGGTGGGTTGATGTTTTGGTTGTGGATTTCATGTGGATATGCATGTATGGGTAGTATTAAAGGTGAGTTTTGTGGGCTGGTTTTATGTTTTTGATTCCATAGGATGTTATGAATGTTTATTACGTATATGTATAAATTTCTATTTCTTATGTTTTCTATATCCACCCCACTGGTGTTGAACATTTTCTTCTCAAAACTGCCATTATTATAGAAGAGGGTTTCTTTCCCAACATCCTAGTGAGAGGATGGATGTAAGGTTATTGCATCTTAAATAATACCTTTTAAAGGTATTTATTTCCAAAGACTCTTTGGTTAGGCTGTAGTAGCTTGAGGTTTACTACCAGATTTATATAATAGGATGTATGGGAGGTGGTTTGTTTCCCAGTTTTCTTTGGGACGAGGCTTAGGTGTTTTTAGGAAGGGGTGGTGTGTTTGACACCCTAGTGTCTACGGGAAGTATGGTAGTGTGTAGTGGCCCAGGTGTCTGTGGGGAGATGTGTGTGGTTGTGGCCTAGGTGTGTGTGGGAAGGTTGTGACGTTGGGGATCTTGGAAGAGGTAGATGCACCCGAATGTTCAAGTTAACCAATAGGAAGTGGTGTGAGGTACCCAAATATCAATGTGATTAATAATTTACTTTATGTGACTTTAGATATTTAGTGACCATTCCATTGTGAGGTTGGGGTAGATATTATATGTTGTTAAGTGCCTTTGAGTTTCTGCTATTTTCTCACAGGTGCATTAGTATGATTCTCCAACTTCTACACGAGTGAATTTGGTTTTTCCCTACTGAGTATACTTGTATTCTCACCCTACATATATAAAACTTTTTTTAGGTTTCCTACGATATTACATTGACCTTTATGGACCTTAATAGCTTGTACATTATAGACGATTGATGTGTCACAACTTAGTTTTATTTTGGTACTTTTTTTAATTTTCTTGTATTTGTGACAGCATTACATTAAACATGAATATAGGATGGTTTTTTGTTTCCTTATATAAATGAGTATTGGATTTTTTATATGTTGATACATCTTTTCTCCTCATCCTATTTTTTTTTAAAATGTTAATGCCTCTTATTTTTCTAAATGTTTATCTACCCTTGCAGTTAGTCGCCACGTCAAGGCCTGTTGGGGGTGGGACTAGAGGGTCATTATCTCTCCTTTATCTTGAGGAAGGAAGGTCCTTAAATCATTCTATCCCTTACCTCATCTTTAATATGGTGAAATGTGACAATATAAATCATATTTTTTTAGTTTAATCCCAACCCCCTGAAAATTTATTTTTAACCTTAACAGATGTGAAATAATTTTATTATTTTCACTATTCCTTATTGAAAAAATTAAGTTAAAATTATTAGATAATATAAATAATTAAGACTATAAATATAGAATATATTTTATCAAATTACATGAAATGAAATGGTATAATTTAATTTATAATTTAACAGACATGCATAATGAAAATTTTCTTTTGAAGAAGTTTATTTTCATGCCAATGATGATTTCATTTTAACTATATGACTAGTAAAAATGAATTTATTAATTCAAATCAATATTTATGAATATATAATATATAAATTTCCTTTAATTCATCCATAATTATTTTCTTTCATAATTAATTAAAAATGGGAAATATTATGCACTTCAAAACATTTTTCTGAAAAATATATTTTTAAACCAAAAACATTACATTCACTTAAATCAAATATAATGATAATTAAAATTTAAATAATTCGATTAAATATATATAAATAATAATTATATTATATGAAATAATACTAATATAATTATAGAACTTTTAAATTAAATCATATTTTGAAATGAAAATATAGTTTCACAAAATTGGGTATTGCTAATTACTCACTAAAAAGTCAATATTTTCTGAAAATCCCAAAAATTCACCCCAAGTTAAATTTTATATGATTATTTGATAAATAAATCTATTTTCATAAAATATATTTTCATATAGTTATAAAGAATAATTATAATATCTTTACCACAATATAAACGAAATCCGATTTTGAAGAAAACATATTATTGATGAATAAAATTACTTTACTAATAATTGATTGATTATTTAATTAGAAATTATTAATAAATATATATGCTGTAAATTTCCATTTATATAGTAATTAATTTAACAATATTCACAAACACTAATTTATAAACTAGGTTGTAACATTCATATATTATGTGGTTTGATTCAGCTTTTTATTGTTTATCTAATACAGTATAGAATATAACATACCTTTTTAAAAATCTTGTGATTTTATAGTTTATTCCAAAATAATTTATTATTTGGATATTTCATTCTTATTTTATTAGGTTCCATATCACATATTTTCGTCCCTCTTATTCTATCGTTCTATATTGTTAACTATTTATGCTTGATGTTCCTTTTTATATGTCCTTTCTCACATGATCATGTTTTCAATACAAATAATTTACGAGTCCACTTCCCTCTCATAGGTTCCTCCCACTCCCAAGTATCTTGAGTATCAGAATCATTATTACATAGCACTTGAAACAAATTTAACTTCCTCCAATGTGGTACATTGGTTTCATAATTAACTATCATAACTCGGTACTTTGTCATGCAAGAAGCAGGCTCAACTTTTAAATAATCCAGATCAGAACATGAGAAGGATAGGAAAGATATTTCATGATCTATTATACATGGTAAATGTTAGGTATCAACATCATCTATAGTGGAAGTTCTTAATGATCTGTTACTTTCCCCACCAACTCAGCAATTGAAAAAGGTCCAACAAAATGAGGATAATATTTAAATCAAATCACAAGATGTCGATGATGAAATGAGGTAAAACCATTAAGAACACTTGAAAAACAACTAAAAATTCGAATGGTCTATTAATATGATCATCATAAGATGCATACCATCTTTATTCCATCACATTCTGTATAGAATCAACAAAATATTTTATATTGTATCCTGAACCAAGATTAGTGAAACTATAGACCATTCACTATTTGCAAACTAATACAACAAATATTTGTATGCCCTGCCATACAAGGCCCTAAAAGGTTGAATTCATGTAATGGTCTCGTAACTATTGTTAAAACCAATCAAAAATAGCCCCATATGGTCATCCCATGCTCTAGAAAGTCCCTAACACAGGTGTGAAACATATCCAAAAGAATATGAAAAGATTTTTCTAGTTGTGCATCTGACAAGAGATTGTATTCCATACTCAAACAAACATGAAATCCCAATGCCTCTTGAATGCCTCTCTAAAGTTTTGTTGTAAACCTAGAATCTTTATTAGACATTATAGTGGATGTAACTTCATGAAAATGAATAATCTCTTTCACATAGATATTTCAAAAATCATCAAATTTTGTTGAATAATGAATGTGTTTAATGTCTGCCGATTTGGCCAGATTATGAATAATAGACCATATATCATTCTTCATTTTCTTGGTATGTGGAAACCTAAACCATAGGTCTATTGAGATATCATCTCCCATCGAAGTCGACATTATTTGTTTCTGAAGAAAACTTGAAGGAATATGGTATTCATACTTGACCTATTTATAATTTCCAATACCTTACATACATATATATCACATAAAAATTAATTAATATCAATTAAAAAACATAATAAAACCACAACATGACCATATAGGTTTAGTTTCTTTAGAAACTAAGAAACATAATCAATTGGTTCATAATACATCAACATTTCGTCCCTCTAATTCCTTCATAACTAGACCCCTTTTTGGAATATCTTACGTAATGCCCTTATTATTGACCTGGGGAAAAGAAGCATATAAAAGTGTGAGCTCAAATTCACAGTAAGGGTAAATAATAGAGATATCAATCATATCATAAACATAATACATAATAACATAACATTTGAAAATCTTATCCTACATATGTTAGATCACGAGATCTTGTCATTGGATAAATCATAAAAGTTCATATGAATTAATCAGGATAATCCAAATAATTCATAATAAAAGAAATAAAATTGTGTGGAATACTCTTAAGAATAGAAAATCATTTCATATTAGTCAAGTATCAACCATCATAGCAGATAAATTCCATTAGTGAACATAGTTTACATGTCGGTCCAGTCCTGTTTTACTGAACCACGATCATTTCCCATTACAACCCTATCTATCACATGAGATATAAATATTAACCTAATTTATTTTAGGGAGATATATGTTCTAACCCACTCATAATGAAATAATCTTAATGTTTTCCACAAAAACATAAATCATTCATCATTGCATAATCCAAAAAGTAAAATGGGTTTCTTAATCATCTTTCCATCATAAAACAAATCAATATAAAACAAACAGATTACATAAATACAAACCCATCCTAAAAATAATAAAATAATAAGAACAACCAGGATAGTATACTTGAAACATAACCCTATTAAATAATTCCATGAAATATGGGAATGAATTGTGATAGATCACTTGAAATTAATTCTTGAATAAAATATCCTTTCTTCTTAAATAATGGTTTCATTTCTCTAAAATCCATGCAATTTTAACAGAGAAAAATTATTTGAAAATAGAATTGCAATATTTTAAATGAGTAACCATGTAAATAATGCGTTATGAAAATTTAAGAATCCATTCATTCCATATATGTTAAAATAAACCATTCCTCTAGTACTTTTATTGGAAAGTAAAAAAGAACCTCATATCAGAAATGAAAAAAGATTCCATTAATACTTTTTGACAAAAATTTACCAATGTGAAAAAAATTACCTCAAACCATTATATAATGATATAAGGAAATTTTGGGAAAATATATTTAGGAAATAAGGACATGGATGATAAATATACCCAAGTATATACTTACGTATAAACTATCTCAAATAATAATGAGATGGAAAAACTATCCCTAACCTTAGGTCAGATATCTTTTTTATGCATCCAAACCTCCTATATAATGATTTAAATAATGTTATTAACTCATTCTAGAATCATATTAATTTTTATGATATCATATATGATCATGTTATCATTTTTTTGTTAATAACATTTCATTATTACTCATTATTCAGGTATTAATGGCTTTGTTTTCTTATGGATGTTTTGTTGAATGAATTTTAGTTCTCCTTATTAGGCCATAGTTATATATTTAAAAAATTAAATCAACATAATATATACCATATTTATTTATTCTATACAAATCATGATTTAATATATATCATTAAAATGAATCTCATCACACTGTGGAGATGATAGGTCATACATACGAACTAACGACAAAATCAATCCCATAATTATGGAATGATATGGATGTAGATGGTGTATATTTTTCACCTATTACATTTCATGTTATAATAATCACATATAGTTAATATAAACATCATTATACCCATCCACGTAAGGTGGTGTTCAAAAACATATTACCCCGCGGTATGGAGACGATGAGCCGTATGTAATCACACATTGTGATTTTTTCATAAGATTGATAAAAGGATGAATATTATTGTCTAAAAAGGACAATAAAATCTATGTATATCAGTGATAATGGAGTAATATCTTTATAATGTAATTAAATTATTAAGAGGCTGCAGAAGAAGAAACAATTTTGAAAGAATCAGAAGGGGATATTACCACTTCTTTGATAAGCTCCCTCTAGATCACCTCTTAAATCACAAGTATTTATATTTCAATAAACCAAAAATTTATAAAGTGTCTAGGGATGTTTTTAATGGAAATGGTTAGGGTATGTCTAAGCATGAAGGTTACTAATGATGTGAAGAATCGAGGGAGGATGTTCCACTGTATAATTGATGTGAGGGTTATAATAAAGTTAAACCACAATGAAAAACCTCCAAATTTTCATAGTTTCCAATATTAGATGATATAAGGTTGAAATGTCATCAACAATTAATTGATATACATGTTTTTATGTCCATTTAACCTTGTCATTTTATTTAACCCTTAGTTATTATATTTAATTTTAACTAAGGTAACAAATATTTCAATATTAAAATGGTTCAATATTTACTTATGTTACATCAATTATACCATCAATGAAAAAATAAGAACATTTCAGACCATATAAAAATTATTATATATTTTTTCAAATTTTTTTATTTATTTGAAAATAATTTAATAATAATTTATTTTGATGAACAATCAATAGTGTCAATTTTGACACTATTTAATTTATTGATTTTAAAAAATATGATGATAAAAAAGGTAGTATTGAAAAAAAAATTATTATGTTCCTAAGTGTTGAATTTCATCTAAATATTTCACGTATATATTCATTATCAAAAATTATATCTATTTTAGTATTTTTAATCACATTTATTTGTTATATTCATTAATAAATTAATTACTACATTAATTTTGTGTAATAATTTAATATACTTATTTATTGATTAACAATTAAAATAAATACTAAGAGAAAGATAAATCATCCAGATTTCGAAAGAATAATTATAGTAGAATATATATTCTATAAAATAAAAACTAAAAAATGTTATATTTATTAAAACCTGAATGTGACAACATTAACAAAAATTTAAATAAAATAATATAAGTGTCATAATATTCTCCATGTAGCTCAAAAAGGTCAATAACTAGACCTTTGGATGATTATGGTCATTATATAATCGACCAGAATAATTTCTTCAATTTTTGAAGACTTTTAAGGGTTACTATAATTGAAAAGAATTATTTTATCGATTTCTCATTAAATAAATAATTTTTTCATAATAAATGTATAAGCCTTTATGGTAATTAATTATTTTCTAAATATTACAAATAAAATAACATGATACATAAAATAATTTTATCTTTAAAAATAGTATTTATAATCAAATTTATGTTTTATATACCATTACATTAAAAATGATATATTATTAGAATTTGAGTAAGACATATTTAAAAATTAATCTCATTGTTGGAATGAGAAAATGAGTTTAAAAAATTAAAGCATTACAAAATATTGGAATGTTTCTTACATCTGAATTCATGGAAAAATTTAAGTCAATGACCTAAATTATATTAAATGATAAAAATATATTATATATATACTTTAAAACCATTCAATAATATAATTTAATCATAAAAAATATTTTGATGAAAAAAGATGTTTTAAATTAAAATTTATTATATTTTTACTACTCATCAAAACATGGAAATTATCAGTAAAAAAAAAACATCCAATTTAAATTATTATATCCTCCTTCCAAATAAGATGTTTATTATTTCATAAAAAATTATTAATTTGTGAAAATTGTAATTTAAAATGGATTCTCCATTAAAAGATGAAAAAATAACCCTTTGGAAAATATAGGACTTTATTAATAAAATAAGGTTTATTCATATCCCATGACTAAAGTATCTATTTCTTGAATATAAAAAATATTTTATTAAATATATAACATATATATTAATTTAATTTACTAATTATAATTCACTTAATTTATTATAAAAAAAATGAATATTCCCTTTACATTTAATTACATTATATTTTCCATAAATAATTTGATTCCAAATAATTTATAATAAATTTTCATATGTTAGTTATATTTATTCACACTAGCTTAACGTCTAGGTTATAATTTTCATTTTATACCAATGGCATCTCATGTTTCGTTTAAAATCAAGATTTAATTCAATTCAATCTATTGATTAATTAACATTATTTAAAGAAAACATTTCATAATAAGAACTTGGTGTTACATTATACCCCCTCCAACAGAATATCACCCTTGAAATACATAACATGGATAAAATATTTGATAATACCTCTACCTCATCACATCCTTATGTTCCCCCATATCTTCCTCAATTATGTGGTTCCACCATAAAACATTAACCAATAAAGTGGTCTTGTTTCGTAAAACATTTTCTCTATAATCCAGAATATCTAGCAATTGTTCATCCTAAGAACTATATTACTCTTATTGTATAACTTATGAGTTTTGTACATGTGATGGATCATGAATGTACTTTATCAGGATATATACATGAAACATTGTGATCTTTAGAGAGATTTGGTGGATGTGCCAATCTATAAGATACCTCCCCAACATGATCCGGAATTTCAAAAGGACCAATATACATAGGGATTAGGTTTCCATTCTTTACAAATCTCATTAATCTCTAATATGGAGATTTTATTATAAAAACATGTCACCCACTTCAAACTCTAGTTTATTTCATCAGTTATTAGAATAGCATTTTTTCTGAATCTGATCTTCTCTTATGTGTTTTTGAATAGATCTGACATTATATACCATTTTATCAATATGATCTGGTCCTAATAGCTTTCTTTCCCAAAATCATCCTATAAATTTTGAGTTCTCCACTTCTTTCCATAAAGGGATTCATTAAGAGCCATAGGAATACATGAGTGAAATCTATTATAGTAAGACAATTCTACCAAAGGTAGGTGTTAGACCCAACCACCATTAATATACATAGTGTAAGGTCTCAACATGTCTTTTAGAGTTTTACTTTTCCTCCAGGACTAACTATTTATCTAAGGATGATAATAAATGATAAAGCCTAATTTATATCCAGAGCATGACAAATAATTTTCCAGAAATTTGAGCAGAACCATTGATCCTGATTAGATATAATGGAAAGTGGTACTCCATGAAATCATACCATTTAATTTATATATGTCCTGGAAAGATGATCAAGTGATAAATCCTCTGTAATATAAATTATGTGTTCTTAATTTTTAATGTGATCAATTATAACCTAGATTGAATTATAGACTTAATATGTTATGGGAATTCGGGAGACGAATCCCATAGTGAGGTTTTCCCATTTTTATTCTGGTATCGGTAATGGTTGTAAAATCCCCTTAGACTTTTGTCTCTTAACCTTAACATTCTAATAAACCCAGCACCAATAGACATATTTAGCAACAACTATTTTCATGAAATCCCACCATATATACTCAGGCCCTAGTGAATCTTTTTTCTTTTAAGATGAATTGAGAATGATGAAATATGAACCTCATCCAATAGATTCTTATTTAATTCTAGTATGGGAGGAATAAAAACATGATTTCATAACACTATAATTCCATCATAATCAAGGTGGAATCCAAAAACAGATTTCACATTTTTTATATCTCAACAACTTCTTTTTATGCCTCATAATTATTAACTTGTATAGATTGTTGAACATTTATTATAGAAATATATCCTTTCCCCCTTCTTTTGAAATTTAAAGATCCATCCTTAGAAAATTCATAAATATTGTATCAATTTTTTTCCTCATCATGGATATGATAGAATGGTCTTTTTGACTAAAATAATCTTCCACCCTATTGAATTTCTCAAGGTGGAAGTGAATTGAGAAGTTGTAATCATTATTCAAATCCAACTATATTCATTCACACATAATAAACTCCTTTTGTGTGAAACTATACTTTAAAATATTATGATACTTATAAATATCAAATATTTCATAAAAAAGACAATGTCTTCATGTCATTGATGAAATGAATACTGCAGCTAGCTCCAAATCACACGTTGGGTATTTGATTTATGGATTTTCAATGGTGTCGAGGAATAACCAAGAACGATATCATTTTGAATGAGAAAAAAATCCGTCTAGGATAAATCACTATAGATCACTAACCTTTCTGCACTATAAGGCAGTGTCAAAACATGTGCATTGGATAGAATTATTTTTTCCTCCTTGAAATTATCTTGACATTCATCCGTCCACATGAACTTAACTTCTTTTTCACTTGACTTGGTGAGTGCCTTAGATAGTCATGAAAAATCATTCAAAATATGCTGATAATATCCATCCAAACCAAGAAAACATCATATATTTTTTATTTTTGTTGGTCTAAGACAATGTTCAATAACATCAATTTTTTTTGGATCCATATATATCCATTCTCTTGAGATTATGTGACCTGAAAATGAAACTTTCCAAAACCAAAATTCACACTTGGTAAAGTTTGTATAATGATTATCCATTATTAGGGTCTTTAGTAATATTCTCAAGTGATCATCATACGCTACCTTAATCATCAAATATAATAGAATATCTTGTATAAAAACTACCCCAAAAAATGAATAAATTCTATAAAGAATCTATTCATCAGATCCATGAATAAAGAGAGGAAATTACAATAGTAAAAAAATGGTATTTAATGTCGAAAATAAGATGTCAATTAATTATAAACCGATAAAAAATATATTTGCTTATACTTTTCGGTGTCAGTCATTTCCAAACTTATTCCAAAAATAACTATTTGTATCATTTTTTCATTTGTTTTTAGAATTATCAATGCAATATATATATATATATTCGCATTAGTTTTTTAAAAAACCAATGTTAAATTTTTTTAAAAATATTATTCGAATCATTTTATAGAGTCACCAATGCTAATAAATAAAATTTTATTTACTATGTTTTTGATCCTTTCTTTTGCTTCAACTTGACTATTCATTGAGCTAAAATAGAGTTATGGATTAAAGTTATGGATGATATAATTTGAAATTCACTAGGAGAAGTCTTAAAGAATTCCCAATTTGGAAGGCCATAAAATTTAATCTGTAACTATGTTTTAGGTTCACAACCAGTAAAATATATGATTATTAAATTAACAAAAACATTATAAAAAATAAATCCCTTTTTTTGGTTTTTTTAAAACCGACGCTAATTTTTATCCATTGGTTTTTTTGAAAAACATATAAAATTAATGCTTTTATTAGTTTTTGGCATCAGTTTTTTTAACAGATGAAAAAAATATGTTTATAACTTTTTTTCATCTCTTTTTTTTTAAAATTGAAACAAAAAATTATATTGATGGAAATTTGTTTCACCAGTTCTGCAAAAATCAAATGCCAAAAAAACAATGTAAATTATCTTTTTCATCAGTATTAAACAAAGAAACATTAAAATATATCAGTAAATACCAGGTATTGGTATTTCATGTTTTCTTACAATGCATGTTTCAATTCTTAAAATCCCATGTAAATTTTATTTCATCACTATTGAATCTATTTTTTTTACTATATAACTCTACTTCATATTTCTTTCATAATTTTTGACCTCTTTGATTGAATCAAGTTTTTAAGGCTGCATTAATTGATGAGTGGAATGTGGTGTCTCTTATAATTAGTTAATTTCTTTATTATTATTTTCATTCAGCACAAAAATCATTGTATTCTTGTTTATTATTTTTATTTAGTCTTATTATCTGGTTATAAATATAAAACATCCTGATGATAATTACCAATCAAGGTGAAAAAATCATTATTGATTACCATTTTCATTTCCCCATGAGTTATACCATAAAATTATGAGATATGAGATTAAACACCATATAATTTTGATAGAAACTCTTAAAATAATTGAAATATTTTTGGAGCCTTACTTTTATTTTATTTCATTTATTGTATTTAATATTCATTTATGTTTCTCATGTTTTCATTGAAATGTGTTGTATCTATCGGAACATTGAGATGTTCAATATCTAATAGCCATAACTTCTGATTCGTAACTCCATTTTAGCTCCATGACCACTCAAATCATAGCATATGAAATTATATTAATTATAGTAGAAATAAATTTATTTTTGGATCTTTTTTAAACCCAATTACAATTTTTTATACTATTTTTCATTTTTTAAATGAAACCAAAAATATTTTTTTTACTTTTTGGTGTTAGATTCTTTAAAACACGACCCCAAAGATGATACCGATGGTTATTTTTATTGTTGGTTTAGTAAAAACCCAATGTCGAAAAATAGATTTGAATCTTCTTTGGACTTGGTTATTTAAAGTCAATCGTCAAAAGTCATATTTTTTTACATTAGTGGATTCAATTTAAGTTAAAAACATATGTTGATGACCAATTTTCTACTTGTGTTAGTATGACCAAAAGGCATCGCTACAAATTCAGAGTTTCCATAACATTTATGGAATGCCTTCTTCGGTATATCATCCTTCTTGACCCTTAATTGATGATATCCTTAACAAAGATCATTATTGTAAAAGTATTGAGCTCAACATAGTTGGTTGAATAAGTCATTAATACATGGAAGATGATATTTTTTCTTAATAGAGATAATTTTATGTTATTAATAATCAATGCAGAGTCTCATAGATCCATCATTATTCAAAACAAATAAAACATGATCACCCCAAGGTGACGTACTAGGGTGTATTATTCCATTATCAAGATTCTATTAGAGTTTCTTCTTTAATTCCTACAAATCCATTAATGTCATTGTTTAAGGTTTATTTGAAATAGGCATTGCACCCTATATGATTTCTATTGATGATTGACTTCATGATTCATTGGAAGTCTTGGGATTTGTTCCAAAAATACATCATCAAATTCTCAAACAATAGGTGTGTTCTTAATGGTGAGTTTCTCCCTAACCATTTGAGATCAATAACCTTTATTTATAGGATTAAATAACCATAAGATGGAAGAAATGTTTACTAGAATGTCATATTCATCCTTTTATCAATAGATGATCATAGGTTGATTTATAATATGAAATGTGACTTCCCTTCCATGGAAATTCATATGTGATTCATATAGAGAATGAAAATCCATACCAAGTATCACATCAAATTCCACTAAAGGAAGGATAATATGATTCTAAAAAATTAATTTCCCATAAACATCAACTAGAGAAGAATTATAAAAATTTGATGTGACGGTCATTCCATTATGATTTTTCACTATAAACTCAACATCTACTTATTGTGGTAACACAAAGATACCCTTAGAAAATTATTTAGTAATAAAAGAGTCGATCGATCTAGAATAAAATATAACATCGCTGATAGTGATTTCATGTGACATTCCTTTCTCATTTGCCATAAGAATTTGTGGTCATCAGTCATCATAGATAACCCTTGGATTTGGGAATTTATTGCAATAATGACCCATTTCATTATGCTTGTAGAATTGAAGTGTATGAGGTGAATTCTGTGTACCCTTTTCTCTATTCTCATCATTAGACAACTTTTTCCCACCACATCGTCTTTCAACTTACAAATGACCTTAAATCCCACACATAACAAATTTTATAGTCCCTTTAAGCAAATTTCTTCAATGTATCCTTCCACACATTGATGATAAGTGAAAAATCAAATTTATTTTCTTTTGGTCTTTAAATTTTCCCTTTAATTCCATTTTTGTATTCTTATTAATCCTATAGGACTGATTGGTTACTCCAATCTACATCTCATCCTTGAGAGCACACCAAAAAATTTATTCATAGCTATTGAATTCGCTTATGTCTAATGCCATTCTGAGACATAGTTTTAAGCCACTAAAGAATTTTTTAATTTTACTCTCAGGTTAGATAATAATTCCATAAGTGTACCTTGTATGTATTGTAAAATTTTCTTCACAGGTACGAACAGATTCATCATACATTTTTTAAGCTGAAAAAACTCTTAATCATCTTTTTTCAAAGAATACAAGAAAATTAATTATTGCAAAATAAGTTATCCAACTCATCCCATTCCATAGAGACAATTTCATCCCATCGCCTTATATTCATGATAATATTCCACCATTGATCAACTCACCATCCAAAAGATAGACTTCATAGTTGAAATTTTCATGCTCTTAACATTGCAGAATGAAAAATATCCTCGTTGTAGTATTAATCCATTGTCCAGCTACTAGTGGATCAGAATACCCACTAAAATTACATGGATTCTGATTCTTAGAGGTCTCAAAAGAAATTTTTTACCATCTTTTCTCGATTGGAAGTCATGCATGATTAATATTTTGAGAACGTTTAGTGAGAATAGATAATATATTTTTCATTCTAACTCCCATAACATTTGGTTTCTCATGAGGACAATCATTATATTTCCCCTCGTATTCAATATTAATATGGTTTCTTTGGGTTCTATCCATGGACTAAAACCACGAAACATTTTGTAACCAACACTATTAGTACTAGGAAAACCACATATCAAGAATAAAATTTAAATTTAGGACACTTTAGGTTTTATCCATGGTTATTCAAGATCATTTATAAAACACTAGGATTGTATCATATACTTCCACATATCCTTAGGGTCTATACTAAGTTTTTCTTATCCTAGTTTCCAACGTTTAATTATACCTTCACTCTGATACCAGTTATAATGGCCCACAATTTACATACATATATATCACTACAAAATTGAAGAATATTCTTTACAATTTGAAAGAAACCCACACTAGGACCGTATAGGTTTAGTGTCTTTAGAAACTAGGAAACATAAACAACTAGTTCACAAGACATCTACATTGTATCTCTGTCATTCCTTCATAATTATACCCCAGTTTAACATATATTACATAATACCATTCTTTATGATCTGTGGAAAGTAAACATATGAAATTTTGAGCTCAAATGATCAATAAGAGTAAACAAGGGAGATATCAATTGTATCATAATCACAAGACATAAGAAAATTACATTTGAGAATATTATCCTTCATATAAAAGAACATAATATGATTTCATGGTATATATCATAATAGTTCATAATAATTAATTAATGTATTCCCAAATTTCAAAATATAAGACCTAAAATTTTGTGGTATACACTTAATCATTGAAAATAATTTCATATTATTGAAGTCTCATGGCCAAGACCATCAATATAGAAAAATTCCATTACTGAACTGAGTTCACTCCTCATTCCGGTCTTGTATTACTGAACCAGGATCATTTAGAAATCCATTATTTTCCGCCTCATGAGATATAAATCATTACCCATTGCATTAGATAGAGATATAGGTCCCACCCATCTCATAATGGAATAATTCATTGGTGCACCAGAAAAACACAAATCATTCATCATAGCACAATGTAATGAAAAAATGGGTTTATTAAACATCATTCCATCATAACATAAATCTCTATAAAATTAGTAGATTTCATAAATAGAAGTCTGTCATTAAAATAATAAAATCATAGAAATAATATGGACTTTATACATAAAATATAACCCTATTAAATAATTCCATCTTTGATTTCAAATAATTTTGATAGTACACAAGAAATTAATTCTTGAGGAAAATATCATTTGTTCTTCAATAACATTTTCTTTTCTCATAATTCCATGCAATTTTAAAAGAAAAGTATTTATTTAAAAATAAAATTCAAATCTTTTAATTTAATCTTCATTGTAATAAAGCTTTATTAAAACATAAAAATATGTTCTTGTTATGAAAGTTTAAAAAAAAATCTTTTACATTAATTGGAAGTTCAAAAGTTCCACGATTCGAAAACGAAAAAAGATTCATTTCATACCATGTAATAAAAATTAACTAATGGGTAAAATTAACATTAAAAAATTTTATAAGGATAAAAATAATATTATCAAAATACATATTATTGAAACATGAAAATGGATGGTAAATATACCCCTGTATATACTTATATATATACATTTCCAAATAATAATGACATTGCAAAATTATCCATTTTATTAGGTATGATATCTTTTGTATGTATCAAAACCTCTTGCATAATAATTTAAATATTCCATTTACTTATTAAAATATTATAATGATTTTTATTATATCATATATGATCATATTATCATATATTTGTTAATAAAATTTCATTATTACTCGTTATTCGAGTATTAATCGTTTCATTTTCTTATGCCTGTTTGGTTTAATAAGTTATGGTTATCCTTATTAGGTTATAGTTATATCATTAAAAAATGATATTAACATAATAAATACCATATTTATTCATTCTATACATTTATATAATCATTATTTAATGGTTATCATGTAGAATGAATTAGATCACTTCGTGGAGACATTAGGTCTTATGTACGCACAAGCGATGATAACATTACCCTAATTTTTAAAGGGTATGGATATTTATGGTTTATATATAGTTCTAAAATACATATAATGTCATAATAAGAACCTATAGTTATTATTTACCTCATTATACCAATCCATGTAAGGCGGTGCTATAAAACATATTAAACCACAACATGGAGACGATAAGTCGTATGTACGCATGCGTTGTGATTCCATTTTTCAACGGATTGATAGAAGGTATAATATGATAAATCCAAAATAAAATAAAATCATAGGATATAATTAATATATGATTTATTACTTTGTAATAGAAAAAAATCCAAGAATAGGGTTTTGAAGAAGAATGATATTTGAAAGAATCAGTAGAGGATATTACCTCTTCTCTAACGAGCACCCTCTAGATCACCTTTTAAATCACTAAGATTGGTTTTTCGATAAGACTAAAACCACTATAATGTGACAAGAGAATTTTAGAGAGGAAATGTTCAGGGTATTTTTGATCTTTAAGGTTCATAATGATGTAAATAATTTCGGGAGGAGGTTCCCATTTATAATTAAGGTGAGAGGTAATTATGATATATCCCAATATAATAATTTACAATATAATAAAACCATATAAAAAACTTCTAAAATGCCATCTTATTAAATATGAGATTAGATAAAGTTATAATATCATTAAAAAATAATTTTTATACATGTTTTTATGTCCATTTAAACTTTATCATTTTAATTTATCACTTAGTAATTCAATTTATGTTTAACTATGGTATCAATTATCTTGATATTAAAAGGGTCCAATATTTATTTATTTTATGTAAATAATACCATAAATAAATATATTATAATATTCTAGACCATATAATAAATATTATATATTTTTAGAAAATGGTTTTACATTTTGAAATAATATATTAATATATTATTTGATATAAAACCAATACTGTCAATTTTGAAAACATTCAATTCATTGATTTTTAAAATTTTGTATATAATATGTTAACTTTAAGAAAAATAGTTCATTACATTCCTAAAAAGAAAATTTAATCAAAATAATTCATTGGATATATTAATTATTCAAAATTATATTTATTTTAATATTTTAATCAATTTTATTCCTTATCTAAATTAATATAATAATTGCTACACCCGTTTTGGGTAATTATTTAATATACTTATTTTTTATATAAAAATTCAAAATAAAATACTGAGATGAAGAAAAATAAAATTTATTTCAAAATAATACATGTATTTGAAACTATCTTCTCTAAAAACCAACATAAATATTTTATATTTATTAAAACTTGAATGTGAAAACTTTAACGTCATTTTAAATAAGATATTATATGTGTCATAATATTTTCCATATGGTTCCAAGTGGTCATTAACTAGACCCTGGGATGATTATGTTCGATATATTCTTGAGCAATTATATTCTTTCAACTGTTTGGGTATTTTAATGGTTAATATGCTTTTAATAAAAATAATTTTATTGACTTATCATCTATTAAATAATTTCAACATCATAAATGTATAATCCCTTAAGGTAATTATTTATTTAATAAAAATTACTAATGAATTACCATGAAAAAAAACTTATATTTCAGAAGAGTATTTATAATCTTATTTATGTTATGTATATCATTATATTAAAGGTGATATAGTTATTGACATTTGACTAAGTCATATTTAACTTTTCAATACATAAAATAAATTAAATATCTTAATCCCATCTAGTTATATTGTAAAAGAGACCAATTAGATCCATGGATGATTTAGGTTGAAACACACTCATCCAATTATTTTAGTACAAGTGTTAGTGTAAATTTATAATATTGTTTTTAACCTAAATTAATTTATTTATCCATTTACCGAATTAATAAAATTACCGAAGTTACTGTTGATAATAATCAAAAATAAAATAATGATATTTACTGTAGTAGAACCTAATAATTCAAAATATGGAATCCATTTGTTCAAAATTCAAAACACAAAAGTTTCAATAATTAGTTTAAATTTATCTGGATGTGAGAATGAGAAAACGAGTTTTAAAAGTTATAACATTGCAAAAGAATGAAATGTTTTTACTTCTGAGTTCAATTTAAAATTAATATTGGTGAACTAAAATATATTTAATGATAAAAATATATTCTATTTATTATTTTAAACCATGAAATAATATAATTTAACCATAAAAATTATTTTGATGAAAAAAGTTGTTTTCAATTAAAATTTAGTATATTATTACTGTTCATCAAAACTTGAAAGTTATTAGAAAAATATAAAAAATTCAATAAAAGTAAATATTTTTATTCCACTTACAAAGAAGAAGTTTATGTTTCCATATAAAAATTATTAATGTGTCATGATTTTAATTTAAAATGGGTTCTCCATTAAATGGTGTTAAAATTACCCTTTTGACAAATATAGTTTTTTATACGTCATATAGGGTTTATTCATAACCAAGGTCTAAAGTATATAATGGATGAATATGAAATATACTTTATTTAATATATATTATATATACATTTCATTTAATAATTGTAATTAACTTAATTGGTTAATACAAAAATAAAAATATTTCTTTTACATTTAATTATATTATATTTTCCATAAATAATTGGTATCCAAATAATTCACTATACATATTCAAATGTCAGTTATATATATTCTTTATAACTCAAAATCTATGAATAATAGTGATTTTCTACCAAGGGAGTCTTATGTGTTGTTTAAACTCACAATTAATTGCATTTTAATCTATTAATGAAATAAATTTCCTAAAGAAAATATATCATAAAAACATATGGGTGATTCACTCCTGGCACATATAACAATGTGAGAATAAATCAGAACTAGCTCATATCATAATTTTCCACTAGAATCATAATTTCTTGTCATAAAAAATCTTTATGGTTCATGGGTGCACTACCCACATTGAATTATGAAATTCCTCCACATTTGATTTCAATATAATAAATGGTATAATGTACTTGTTCCAAGATTATAGAATACCCTCTTTGTAGAATGCCCACTCTACAACAGTCACACCAACATTAAGAGAGTCCATAATGTTGCATAATTAATCATTAAGATATTTTTAATAAAGAATAACTTCAATAGGATAGGATGTTATCTGAACACAGGAAATGGAAACCTCATCCTGAGATTCACATACTCATATATGAAATTATGAAAAAAGATCCAGCAAGTTCCGCTATTCTGAAAATTCATTCATGTATTGGGTCATAATTTTCCTACTCAATGTATCATTGATAACATTCCCTTTCCCCGGGGTATAGAAAATCCCAAAATCAAGGGATTTCAGGTACTCCTCCGAATTCCTCTGGTGGAGATTCATATATTTTTGAGAAAAGATATAACCCAAGCTATTATGTTTAGAATACATGGTAACCCATTATCTAAAAAGGTAATTCCACCGACTCTTAAGTGCATGCATCATATCATATAGTTCAATATAATATGTGGATAAATCTTCTTGGGTGGACAAAGTTATCATGTTCTATAGGAAATGACGTGATCACCCTGTACAATGAGCCAACACAAACCTAAACCCTATGAATCACAAATGAACAGATATCTCTTTCTAGACGATGGAAGATTCAACAATGGAATAGAAGCCCAAATAATTTTTTTCTCAATAAAAGAACTCAAACATGTTTCATCCAATGGAATATTTACTCCATTCCATGTTAGAGAAGTCATCATAGAATCCATCTTTGAAATGTACATTACAATCCAGTGATAATATCCCGCTAAACCCAAGAATCTATGTATCATGAAAATGATTCATGGTTTATCTCATGTCACAACATAATTCACCTTTTGAGGATCAACTAAAATATCATGTTCTCACACCACATGTCCCAAGGACATCACATCCAAAATCTAAAAATAACATTATGAAAGCATCAAAAAAATTTAGCATTTTGTCAAAAAATAAAAAACTTCTCTTAGATGATGACCCTGATCCTAGTTATACATTGATCAAATAATGATTTTATACACAAATAGTACCATAAATGTGTCATGATTCTCATGTAAAATCCTACCCATGAAATCCATAATGAATATGGAAGCACCAGTTAGTCCAAGTGGAATGAAAATGTACACATAATGGAGATACATTCACTAAAAGGTTTTTTTATTAATGTGAAATTCATTTATTCTCAATGGGTGATAAAATGATTGATGACCAATTTTATAGAACCACTTCACCCATTTAAACTACTCAAATATGTCACGAATTGATGAAAAAATGGTTTTTTAAAAATGACTCAATTTAGTTTCCATAAATCAACACAAATTTATTGTGACCCATAATTGTTTTTAGAAAAGAGAACCAGAACATCCTAATTTAACACACTCATGTGGATGAAGATTTCCTATAATAGATCATCCAACTTATTTATAAACTCTTTCATTTCAAATCATGCCTCATGGTAAGAATTAATAGATATATGTTGAGTACTAGACACTAGATCGATAGAAAATTCTACCTCTCTTACTATTGGAAAACTAGAGAAGTCCTATGGAAAAATGACGATACACTCATTGATAAATATGGGGAGATCTGTGATTAATGATTAAACTCCACATCAAAATTGATCACTGATATTACATTCCCCAGTATTGGATAAGAAGGTCTGGCTCTACACGAACTCAGGTCCCACTCTTCCTAGAGGATATAACACACCCCATCACCTGTAGTAAAGGAGACCTATAGACGATAAAAATAAATTTGGGATTTATTATAAATTATCCAATCTGTCCTAAATATTACGTCTAGAAGATTCATCTGAAGAACCATAAAATCAAAAGATTGCATGATATCTGATAATATGAAGAAATAGGGAGGCCAACAAAAACCGTGCTTTCTATTCATTCAATGGGGTTTATTAATATCCATCACAAAATATAAATTCCACATAGTAATATTTATAAGATTTAAAATACCAGTTGAAAATAATGATTATAATGCACTAGTTTTAAATAAAGATATCACTAAAGAAAAATTAATAGTTAGAGTTCCTCTCATAGTCATTGTACATGTATCTACTTCATTTGGAGACTCTTAAAATGTGTGAAGAATATTCATTATGGATACATGTTGATAGAAACCCATAGTACATGATACTTCTGATTGTACTTTAGTAATTTTTGTAAAATATTATTATATTACACTATATGGAGAAAAATATAAATGACATAAATTCTGCATGTGACCTGAGCGTCTGTTGGAACCACATAACTTAGGTGCCTCATTGAAATCATATTTCAAATTCCCTAGCATTCCACAATAGTATCAGATCACTGCGCATATTCCAGAAACTATAGGAAGTCTAGAAGAACCCTTCTTTCGAGAACCACCATGAGACTAATCACATTTTATAATTCCCTTAAATGAGATCACAGAACATCTGTACGGATAAAATTTAACTCCCATCAACCCTTACCTTGAATATAGATCGATCTCAAGCATCAATGATCCATCTAGAAAAATATCATAATAAGTGGTCTTTGTCAAGAAAACTTGAGAATTAATATCAGATCAATGTCCAATATCAAACTTTTGAGTCTTCATCTTTTCATTCTATTCTATCTTAGGTTTTGTCATGGTATATCTACATGTTATAGTTCACAAAATCAATATCCTTGGCCAAAACCATCGAATTTGGATATAACTAGTTGGTGAGATTAGATTTAACGAGCTTCCACTATATGCCCTCATGATTTTTCCCCATCACCATCATATCCCATCATCTCCTTCTATGTCCATATAGATTTTAGGTGGCACATATAACCAGGATTTCATCATTAGTTTCCCAGAACGTGAATAAAATATCTATAAAAATCAAAAAATACTCATCATATTGAGGATTATTTTAGCCCAGGAATACTGGAGTATTCTAGAGAAGGAACTCCTGATCAAAATTCCATAAACCATCCATTTTATGTTCCATAGTTGTATCCTCAACATGAACGAGTGATTGTGATTGTCCAAGAGCTTGGAAAACATACATAATAACGACAACCATATTCAGGTCCATGGGTTTTTTTCTCACTATGGTTCATCAATATCATCCTCCTAGATCAAAATCACCAGCCTTCTTGGATTCATGATGCTACAAAACATCAGAAGACACCATTAAAGATGGATGAATGTTACACAAATCAAAACTCAAATAACGTCCAAAATAAAACTAATATAAACAGATATATAAATAAGATTTGGATTTCAACTATCCAAATCAAAATAAGGGAAACCATTTAAATAAGTCCCCAAGACATCTTTCCAAAATAACCATTAATTACATAAAGATCATTATAGTGATCGATGTCCATGAACTCACTCATAAATACCTCATATGTCATGAAAATATTGGAAATAGCTTATTTAAACTAAGGAAATATTCTTAAACTGCACCTCTGATACCAATTTTTCCTGAACCATCCTACACACACTGGTACCCCGATAACAGAGCTAAACCTAACATGGCTTGAAAGGCATTACTGATCCCATGGTTTGGTAACTAAAACTAATAATAATATATAATAATGGTGGGAATGTTTTTTCCACACAAATAGAAGAATAAATAGATACAAGTCACTATTCTCAAAAGAAAACTCTCTAAGGAAAAATGTACCAAAATTCAAACAGGCATATAATCCTAATGCCAAACAAAAAATACAATAAAATGAAATGAAAACAAACAATGTCCGATTGAAAAAACCACCCCAAGAACAAATATCAACAATGACAACCTCTAGGAGGTTCTTTTCCCTTATAGGAACCTGGAAGAAGATAATCTATAAACACTTGAAGGAAAAGGTAGTGTTGGATATAAAAACATATTAGGGTATCACAAAGGATTATACTGTAATGTAATGTATCAAAAATTCTGTGTAATTGTTTTTTATTTTATGGAATTATTCTGAGACCACACACTTTGACAACACGTGATTCTGAGGTTCGGTGATCCTGGAATGGAATTTTGACCTTTTTTTGCTTCACATAAGTAAATATGTGAGTTGGTTTTTATAACTTCTAAAATGGTGATCAGATCAAATATGTGAGGGAACCATTAAATTCAGAATGCTGGGATTCTCCTATAAAGGACATAACTTTGGCCGGAAAGGTTTGGGCCAAAAAGTTAATTTTTTTTGAATTTTCGGAAAAATAATAAAATAAATTTTAAAAGTTTTTTTATTTTTCTTTCACACCATTGAGTGGAAAATGGTAACGCTATGGTGTGATGAAGAGGGAACAATGAGGCGCAATTAATGAATCTCTTTAATGGCTCGTTGTGCAAGAGTAATGAGACGACATCACAACGTAACAGAGACGTTGCGACATGTATCTTTTTTCAAATGAATTTGTTGGATAGTGGGGGTATTAATCATTTATTATTATCTAAATAACCTTTGATGAATGTTAGAAATCTTCAACACACCTCAAAGAATGGATCTGGAAGCGAAAAATGACATTGACATCTAGAAATCTTTAGGACGTAATGCTGCAACAACAAACATCAAAGTGGTACAGGTTGTTCTATATTTATGTTCTTCCCCATTTTTTGTTGAAACAACAAATTCAGATCAATCCAAAAATCATATGATCTATGAATCGTGAGTTTATTTGGGTGGGTAAATCTATTTGGGGGATTCTATATCCAGAATTAGTTTATTATTTTCAATGATTGAACATCACCCCTAAGCCTCCCTAGTTTTAAAACATCTAACGTGGATGGCACATGCCGACCTGAAAAAAATCCCAGACCCCTCCGCATGTGCACTCCTTGTGAATGGATTGTAAAAAATGGAGACAAAGTTCATATAAGACTATCATGGTGATGGTGGAGACCTGAGAGGCCTGTAAGTGCAGACAGATTGGAATAACTACCACAGGAGAAAATTCGGTGGCCCACGAAAGGTATCGTTGATGAGGCACCACTGTCGTGGCGGTGCCGGTGAGTAGACCATGTTTTCCACATCGAGGTGGTAGAATCTACAATATCCATGGTAGATGAGGCTGTCGGCCCTCTCCAGCCGCACTGAGGGACCTCAGTAAGCCGCTGTGGCATGAGGTCATGGATGAATGGTCGTGGAAACCGTGAGGTGACATGGCGTGAGGCGGGCACCGTGGGGAGGGGTGGCCCACGTTTGGGCCACCCAGACAAACTGGTGTCTCAGTTTCTAAACCACGGTAAGAGGGAGGCACCGAGGAATCACTCGAGGTAGCTCGGAGCCGGATGTAGGTGGATTCACTGTCCCGACCAGGCGCACTGCCGGTCCACCTATGGTGGATCGGGCCTTAGCTGGTGGGCCGAGCTCCCAGCCAGTGGGCTGGTCCTAGTACCCTATGGGCCAGTCCCACATCTAGTAGTTTTGGACCCGCACTGGCAGCCCAGACTCATGCCCGTCGGGCCGGACCATATTAGACCGTGTCGCCGGATGACCCAACAAGATGGACCCTCAGAAGGACCAGACCAGATCTAGTGAGGCCCATATGGCCTAGCCCACTATCCAAGCCAGACTAGACTAACCCAAACCCGAACCGGGTTAGGTAGAGTCAATTATAACTAAACTGTGGTATGTGGGACAACCTTCTGGGTTGATCGGGTCAATCCATCAAGGTTAGACCAGACCCATCGACAACCCACCCCTTTTTACTAAAACACTTATATCTGGAAATTATGTGTCCAATTGATGAGATGTTGGTAGCGTTGTGACCCTTTCAATGATGATGATATTTTGGAATGCCATAAGAAGTATTTCTTGAGAGTTGAGATGTGACGAATGGATTGAAAAGGGGTTCTCCCAAGCGTGCTATATACAGAAACCTTCGGTTGGCTAAGAATTAAGGACAGATGAATTTCGACTATATGAGGATCAAATATGGACTAGTGGGAAGAAATTCTATGTGAATTTTTAGGACCATGGTGGAAAGCACTTCTATGTGACTTTTAAGGCCAACGGTACACATTGAGGAGGAGTACCTCATTTGGGAAAGATTAGTCAGAAGAACATCTGTGTGACTTTGCAAGACCATGATACGCGATGAGGTGGTATACATAAGAAGTCCAAGGTTAGTGGGAAAAACATATATGTTATGTGGAAAGACCACTATACTCGATATAGTATGTGTTCTACAACAGTCGAGGTGTTCCATGATGTGACTGATGATTTTTCTTCGACTATCCTAAATGTATACATGGTGGGATATATCTTGTGATTTGTGATTTACTTTGAGGATTTTGTGTGGTATTTTTTTTTTGTTTTAGGTTCCCTACTGAGTACTTTTTACTCACCCTTGCACAGGCTTCACCCGAACGTGTTGTGTCCTGTTTAAATGATCGACATTTTGAAAAAGAGTTTGGTGGAATAGGACCCATAGGTGCTCAGCGACACGGGATTGATGGATGCTACGATGGTGGACTTAGTGTAATAGGAAAAAGAGGGGACCAATAGGATCATGTGGATAGTATTTTCTACTTCGAAATATAGTTGAATCAATACTCTCACGATCATGTGGTTTTTTCGTAGATGACGATTAAAGTTTCCTTTTTGTACGTTGTTGTTTTCAGTTCTTTTGTAGGGTTTGTATTCTGGACCACATTTAATATTTTTTCTTTTAATCATATTTTTTAGTGATTCGTGTTACCTTTTTAGTGTGTCAGACTTGTTTGGGTGTGTGTGTGCATATAGGAACTCCAAAAAATGCATCCAACTTGTAGGTTGAGGCCTACGACGCAAGTCGCTGGCCCCTGTCCTTTAGGAGGAGGGCTTGGGGTAGTCCCAAAATGAGCCCTAGGAGATGGTTTGTGAATCATTGGAATGAGAGGGAGGTTGGTCCCACCCCAATGACCGAGATTCCCTTATTTTGTTTTGGGGAAACATTGTTAATTATTGTGAGTTTGACATTCAGATTCGGGGATTCCAATGTTCATGTGGAGGCTGATGTATCCATACACTTGGACCTTGATTTAGGCTCTTCATCTCTATAAATGAAAAAACTGGTTGAATAAGTGTCTCATTATGTTTTTCTTGAATTAAAGTCCCATAATTAGTTATAACCTTCTAACCATGGTACGTCTTGATCTATCTCTAAATGCTTCCACATGGATGACTAGCCAGGATCCCTATATGAGGTTGTGAGGACATCCCGCCTAGCGACAAGGCATCCATTTAGGGACCAGTTCTAGAGATGGCCCCACTAGGTGGTGTACCAGTGCTACCTCCATCTGATGGTCAGAATCTAATATCAGTGGTTCTGGAAGTGGATGTTCACAGACTTAGTGCCCTGCACAAATTTTAGAGACAGTGACTTCTTAGGTTCAGAGGAGAGACTGATTCTCAGGTCCCTGTGGACTGGCTGGAGGTAGTGATGTGGGTCTTTCGCATAGTGAGGACACCACTAGACCATATGGTGATCTTAACAGTGATCCTTATGCAAGGATCATTAGGGAGATGGTACAGCATGACCACCCAGACGCACGATGATGAGACCCTGACATGGGCACATTTATAGTGACTTTTCCAGGAGACGTTTTTCCCATGACCTTGTGCTCTATGTACATTCAGTAGATGCTTCACCTACAGTAGGGTATAATGATAGTGGACGAGTACTCAACGAGGTTCACTGAACTATCTGGCTACTTGATAGATATGGCACAATAACCTTTCTTTTGGGCTCGAGGCATTGATAAAGGAATCTGGTGGGAGATCAGGGCATTAGTGTTGTCTCTCAGAATCCCTACTCAGGATGTGGTGTTGGAGAAATCCCTTGGGGTATAGATCTTATTAACATAGTAGGTGCCCACATCTAGATCTACCCACAGACCCAAGGTGGCAGAGTCTTCAGCTGGCAACAAATATTAGAGACAAGGGCCTAAGCAGGCTAGGTCTTTCAGAGGACAACCCTAGGAATTAGGTTCGGCAATGTGGGGCTACTATACTAGAGGGAGTCAGCTGGGATCCAGTAATTTCTTATCATTTTGTGGGTAGGGACACAAGGAATGTGATTTTCCAAACCTCCATATAGGTAACTAGGAGATGGTCAAGGGGACACCGAGGTAGGGGCAGTGGCTCAAGAGTGGAGGTATGTAGGGCATTGGACATAGAAGGGGAGCATGATGAAAAGTAGGAGGTCGGTGATAGTTTGAGGTGTTACAACCCCCACCCCCAGGTGGTCAACACCGACCTCTTGGAGAAGGCGGGTAGGGGCGAGCACAACTTCAAGCAGTGGAGGATTATGACCACAATCCTCTAGATATGATCCAAGTTACGATATGTGCCTTTTACACCCTATCTACCATTCTTATATACATAGGTTCTAATCACTCGTTCCTTACCACAACTGACATTCAGAGCTCAAAGATTCCAATGGAGCCGTTGGCTCGATCCTTATAGCTATAGACTTCTATGGGAGGGGATTCAACGACTAAACGCTGGTCCCGATGGTGTGAGATTACACTAGGAGGTGAGAGCTTCAGTTGGGATCTCATAGTAGCAGCGTCGAGGCCTTACAACATCAAATTGGGTATGGATTGGTTATCCATAGTTCATGCTCAGATCGACTATTTTTGGGGTGTAGTGCGGTGTGTTCGTGGAGATGGTACTAGGGTTTCCATCATAGGTGAGAAGGAGACTCATGAACCCGAGGATAGACATTCTCGGAGGAGGGTGTAGCTGATCACTCACCTATTGTCTAGCCTTGCCCTTAGTGCAGTAGATGATAGGAGTCCAAGTTATCCTGTAGTGTTGGATGAGTATGAGGATGTTTTTTTGAGGATGATCTGGGACTAACTCATCATAGGGAGATAGACATATGTATCGACATGTACCCTAGGACGACACTGATATCCACAACGGTATATTGGATTGATCCTATAGAGCTTCACAAGCTGAGGGTATAACACTAGGACTTGCAACATATGGGGTTTGTAAGGCCCGGTGTTTCACCAGGGGAAACCCCAAATCATTTTTATAATAAGGTAGATGAGAGTTTCAAGTTTTTTATAAAATTACGACACATGAACCAGGTGATTGTGAATAAAAAGTGTCCATTGCCGATAATTGATGATCTCTTCGACCAGCTAAAGGGTGAAGTGGTTCCCAAAGTTATACCTCAAATCCGGCTATCACCAACTTCAGGTATGGGAAAATGTCATACTTAATATATCATTCAGGTGTTTGTACGACCACTATCAGTTCTTGGTGATGCCTTTTGGTAGGACCAATGCCCCAGTAGTGTTCACGGGACTGATGAACAAGATCATAAAGCCTTTTCATGACCGATTTGTTGTGGTCTTAATTGATGACATCCTGGTGTACTCAGAATTAGAGGAGGATAATGTTGCGCATATACAGATCGTATTGGATACACTCTGAGAGAACCATATTTATAGAAAACACTCGAATTGTGAGTTTTGGATTCGGGAATTACTATTTACGGGACACGTCATCTCAAAGGATATATTTGTAGTGGATCTAGTGACGATAGAGGCAGTGCTTTCTTGGGATCTTCCTAAGAGCGTTAGTGAGGTACAGATATTCTTGGCATTGGCTGGTTACTATTAGAGGATCATTCTTGACTTCTCCAGAGTAGCATCACCCTTGTAGTATTTGACACAGAAGGGATATCCCTTCATGTGGAAGAAGAAATTTAAGTAGATTTTCCAAGGGTTAATAAGAAGACTGACTAGTGTCCCCATCTTTACACTACTAGAGGAGGTAGGTGGGTATGTAGTTTACTACGATGCATCAGGTACTAGCATGGGTTGTGTCCTGATGTAGGAGCTAGAATTGATGGCCTACGACTCATGCCAGTTGAGGAAGCATGAGAAGAACTATGCAACCCAAGACCTGGAGTTACCATAGTGGTATTTTCCTTGAGGATGTGGAAGAACTACTTGATGGGTGAATGGTTTATGGTTTACGATGACTACAAGAGTCCTAGGTATATCTTCTCCCAGAAGTTCCTGAAATTGATAATGTTGATATGTCTAGTGTTCCTCCCAGACTATGACTTTCAGAGAGTTTATACTCCTAGAAATGGGAATGTGGTGGAAGGCGTACTCACCAGGAGAATTGGTTTGCAGCTACTGAGTGAGATGGAAAAGTAGTTGGACGCGATGCAGATATCCTTTGTGGATGATGATGAAGATTCTTAAATTCAGTCGATAATTGTTACAGCCCCACTCTTACAGTGGGTCAAGAAGGCATAGTGGGACGATGATGACTTCGAGGCCCAAGGTGCTCAATTATCCTCAGGAGGGGCTCCTGATGGATTTCCTATAGGTTGACAGCACACCATTATTTTTATAGGGAACACTGTAGATCCAGTTAAGTTACAAGAGGAGGTGTTGATGGAATACCATACATCCCGTTTGGTGGTATATCCTGGAATGGAGAATATGTACTAGGACCTCTGATGTTAGTACTTTTGGCCAGTTATTAAGAGAGCAGTGGCTGAGTGCATTTCACTATGCCTCCCATGTCAGCAAGTGAAGGCCAAACATCTAGTTCTAGCAAGCTTGGCCCAACCACTCAAGTTACCAGAGTGGAAATGGGATGGTATATCGGTGGACTTTGTGATGATGTTACCAGGAACATTCAGGGGCCACGACTCTATCTGGGTGATTGTTGAATGACTCACCAAATCAGGTCACTTTCCCCCCATGTGGAAGCAGAGACCAGTAAATGTATTAGGACAACTCTATATCCAGATGATAATGCGGCTTCACAGGGTTCCTTAGACGATCCTATCAAATCCTGATACTTGTTTACATCCCGATTTTGTATGGAATTACAAGGGGTGTTTGGGACGCAGTAGCACTTGGGAAGATCTTTTCATCCCAAGAAGAATGGTTATACAAAGGGGACTTTATCAACCATGGATGAAATTCTACATGATTGCATCCTAGATTTTGGTTGCATTTGGGAGGAGAACCTACTGCTGGTGGATTTTTCATAGAAAAACAACTATCACTCCACCATTGGCATGGAACAATTGGTGGCCTTGTATGGGTCGACTTACAGATCACTCCTATACAGCTCAAACCTGGGGGAGTCGACACTCATGGGTCCAAATTTGGTATAGGATACCATCGAGAAGGTGCAGATCATCCTGGAGTGGATGAGGAAAACACAGAGTAGGTAGAATTCTTAGGCCAATTGGATACATAGACCCTTGGAGGTTGAGGAGGGTGATCATGTATTCTGTTGGGTCTCACCCTGATGAGGATTTCAATGATTTAGGCCAGGTGACAAGCTATATCTGAGGTAATCATAGCTTTTGAGATCCTCAGTAGAGTTTGCAAGGTGTCATACATCCCAGCTCTTCTCCCATAGATGCATCAGGTGCATGATGTTTTCCACGTATATCAACTGTGTAGGTACGCGCAAGACCCATCACACGTCATCGATTGGGGCGAGCTAGAAATTGATGATGGGTCGACATTTGTGGTGTTCCTAGTGGAGATAAAGGATCGAAAGGAGTGGGTCCTTCCAGGGTTGATGATTCCTCTGGTGTGAGTGTTGTGGTAGCCCGAGAATCTCTAGGAATGTACATGGGAGTTGGAGGCTCAGATTCGTGCTCAGTACCCTTATCTGTTTGATTATTTTTTGTTTTGGTTTTCAGGGATGTAAATCCCAATGGTGGGGAGAATTTAATATCTTGGAAATTCCTTTTAATTTTTTTATTATATGGAATTATTCTGAGACCACACTCTTTGACGGTGTGTGATTTCAAGGCCCGGTGAGCCTGAAATAGAATTTTGAACTTGATTTAGTTTACTTAATTAAACGTGCGAGCGAGTTTGTTTTACTAGCTTTTGAACCGGTGCTCGAATCGAAACACCAAGGGAACTATTGAATTCTTAACACCATGATTCACCTAAAAAATAAATAACTTCTACTATCACGGGTTGGATGGAAAAGTTATTTTTTGTCGAATTTTCAGAAAAATAATAAAATAACATTAAAAATGTTATTTTATTATTCTTTCTCACCATTGAGTAGAGGACTGTGATGCTACGGTGCGATGACAAGGTGAAAAAAGGTGAAATTAAGGAACCCCCTTAATGGCTCATTGTGCAAGTGTAACTGCTACACTATTTCATAAATGAATCAATATAATGTCGCAACGTCGCAGCATACCAGAAATGTTGTGACATGTTGTTTTTCAACGAACACATTGGAGAGTGGGGGGATTAAACTGTGAGGATTATCTAACAAACCTATGATAAACTTCCTCTCTAAAAAATAATTACAAATTCCAAATAACAACAATAATTTTTGACGCACCTTGAATAATGGAGTTGGATGCGACAAATGACATCGACGTCCTGAAACCTCAAGGGCGTAACACTATGACTACAAATGTAAAATAGGTAGGGGTTGTTTAATTTTTATGTTCTTCCCCATTATTTTATAGAAATGATGAACATGGATCAACCCACGAACAGATTTATTCTTGAATAAAGCATTCATGGAGGAGGGTAACTTTATTTGAGAGATATCTATCAGGGATTAGTATATGTTATTGTATGACTGAATAATTCCCATGAGCCTCCCTGGTTTTAAAACTACTAACATGGAGGGCACGAGACCGCATGAAAAAAGGCCCAAAACCCTCCATATGTATTCTCATTGTGAAAATATTTTCCTAAATGGTGGAAAGGTGTGTTCGAGACCATCATGGTGATGTCAGTGACCCAAGACGCATGTAGGTGTAGAAGGAACAGAAAACAAACCATTGGAGAAATTATGGTGGCCCGTGTAAGGTGACATCGACATGGCATAACCAAAACAAAAGTGACGATGAATGGACCATGTTGTCCGCATGGAGGGGGTGGCGCCAACTAGTGTCATGGAAAAGGAAGCCGCCAGCCCTCCCCAGATGCAATAGAGGACGACAGTGTGTCGAGGTGAAAGGAGGCTGCTACAAGTTAGATGTGGCATCCACAGTGTGACGCAGCAGTAAGAGGGTGCCGCATGGAGGGTTCACCCACATCCGGGCCACCTGGACGAGTTGTCACCACAGTCTCTCTACCATGATTGGAAGGAGGCCCCGTGGTGTCCCACAAGGTAGGAGGGATCCGAACATAGTCGGATGCAGCATCCCAGCTAGATGTCACATCTCGACAGGTAGCACCGCTGGTATGCCTCTGGTGGACCAGGTCTAAGCTGGCGAGCTGAGGCCCTAGCCAGCGGGCCAGATTTGCACCAAAGGGCCAGACCCATGGCAAAATGGCCCGGACCCGTGCCAGCAGACTAGGTCTAGTAAGTCTCACTGGGCCTGGCACACTGGTCAGGCCAGACCAGAGTGACCTAGACTCAAACTAGGTTAGGTCGAGTCATTCTGGAGAAAAAAGGGGTATGTGAGACCCCCAGGCCAGGTTGGTCGGGTTGGTTCGACTGGGTCGGACTAATCCCAGACACAACCAGCCCATGTTTACTAAAACACATGTATTTTATAAATTGTTCATATGATTGATGAGTCATTTGTGGAATTGGGACCCACACAAAGAGGTAGATCTTTTTTCTTGACATGAGGAGTATTTAATGGAAGATGAGATGTAATTAATGGATTGAGGATCAGTTCTCCCATGCGCACTACGCACAGAACCTTGTGGTTGGATGAGACCTAACGATTGCTGACTTTCGACTCTATGAGACTCGACTATGACCCAATCAGAAGTAATCTAATGTGACATTGTATGCCTATGGTGGTATTCACTTATTTGTGACTTTTTAGGCCAATGGTACATGGCACAGAGGAGTACCCTAGTTAACCAAAATTAGTGAGAATCACTTCTGTATGACATTGCAGGACCACCGTACCGGATGAGGAGGTGTACCTAAGAAGTCACAGTTTATTAATAAGAACTTCAATGTGACTTGGAAGGCCCAATATACTCGATAGAGGAGTATTTATCAAGTATCCAAGGTGTTTGATGATTTGACTGACGATTCATCTATCAGTACCCTAAATATATAAATGGTGTGAGCAGTCTTGTGCTTCATGATTTACGTTGAGGATTGATGTGTGGTATTTATTTTTTCTTTTGGGGTACCTAATGAGTATTTTATTACAAAACATTGAATGAGTATCGCTCACATGTGTTATGTTTGTTGCATAATATCATTGTTTCGATAGAGAATTTGGTGGACCAGGACCCACAGGTGTTCAGCGAGACAATACTAACAGATGATACGATAATGGAATTAGTGGAATAGGTCCAGGCGGGGGCCAATAGAATCATGTGGATAGGATTTTGTACTTATTCTTAGAGTAGTTACACTACTCTCATGATCAGGTGGGGCTTTCTGTGGATGGAAATCATAGTTTCTTTCTTGTACTTTTCTATTTTATGTTCTTTTTTTGGGTTTGTATTTAGGCCAACTAATATTAGTTGAACTAGTAATCGTCTTATTTTAGTGATACTTGTTTCCTTGTTAGTTTTTGGGACTTGGTTGGTCTTGTTTGCGCATATAGGTAGTCAGGAAAATTCCTCACGCTTTAAGGTTGACACCTTTGGTGCAAGTTGCCAACACCTATCCTTCAGGAGGCAGCCTTGGGGTAGCCAAGGCACATGCCCTGGGGGATGGTTCATGAAATAGAAGATTCTACATTAATTAAATCTATAAATATTTCAAATTTTAATAAATATTTCAACATAGTTTGAGATAATATTTAAAAAAAATAATCGTTTGAATTTCAATTGTTCGAAATACTTCAAGAAATGGGTGTATAAAATTTTTATATAAAATATTTTATATTAATTCAAAAACCATGTGTGAAATAGTTTACAAAAAATGTCTTTATTTAAAAATTAATAAACTATAATCATGGTATTTTAATAAGAAGTATGATAGTTCTAGGTTATGGGATCCACACAAATTTAAATAGTGATAATGACAATGTGCACACATGTCTCTTGGAAACATTTTAGAGATGACCCATCAACATCCTACCAAAGATATGATCTGTAAATATGTTTCTTTTAAAGTTTTAATGAACATATATATATATATATATATCTAGGTAATTTTAGTATTATATTATTTATCCCTAATAAATATCTAACTACCTATATAAGATTGTTCTTAAACAAAAATTAATAATGGAGAATTTATATCAAAGCTGTTTAAAATACAATTAACCCATTTCAAGAAACCAATTTCCATTAAAAACTATATGATTTTTGAATCAATTCATTCCTATTTTTGGAAAAAATATACTAAGGTTCTTATCAAAGCAATTTTTTCCATTTTTTTCAGATAAAAATTTCAAGTCAGTATCACAATTTAGTTTCAAAAGTTTTTTCCAATTTCATTAATCACACCCCAATTCAATGGAATTTTGGGTTTTCCCAAAAATTGATGCTATAGAAAATTAAAATCCCTTTTTTTTTGAGAATTTGGTTTTTTAAAATACAATTGACAGAAACATAATTTAAATTAATAAACTTAGGGTAAAATTCATTGGCCAATCTTAATCAAACCCACCTATTAAAATAGAGAGATCATGTCTCGCAAAAACGAAAAATGGAAACTCCAATGAATAATGTTGAAAATGGGGATCTAAGAATGAAACTTATATTCAATATCTAAAACAATACAGGTTATGTCCTTGAATTATAAGAATATCAATAAAACCTCAACGAGTATAGAGGAAGATATCGGGATAGAAGGAATGGGGAAATAACTCTTATCAAGAAGTTATTAAAGGACATTTTTAAATGTTCAATTATCTTTAGAATGGTTGTGGATGGAAACAGATCACCTTTGGGGATCATATATGGAATAATAATTCATGTTATGTTCAATTGGTATCCTTGGCCACAAAAACTTATCATTTTTTGTTTTTGAAATAAACTTTCGGAATTAATAATTCTCATACACATAGTTAGCTAGGTCGGGCCACATGGTAAAAAACATATGTTCCATAACTATAAGCCCCTTTAAATAGGTGAATTGTTTCTACTAGGTGGGTCCATGTTTTTTAAAACTATAAGACAATATTATAAACACTCACTATATAGTCATGAGCAGTATTCACTATTAGGTTACACGATTTGGGAAAATTTTATGCCAGTAATACATAGAAAAAAATACTTTTAAAATTTTAAAAATATCTTCTAAAAAACCCCAAAAAAATACCCCACTAAATACTGATCAAAATAGGAACCTATGAGTACCTAAAAAGGTAACATGATTTTACATGACTTTTATATAAAAAATATTTAGAATGAATGTTTTTATGGGGAACCAAATTTATTCTTATTTTTAATAGGGAATAATTTGTTTTGTTCCCTTATTTTCCTTAAAAAATCATATGTTATTTTAATATCGTAAAAAGATTTATTAATTCAATTTTTACAAATTTTTTATTTTCTATAATAATTTTTTAGTGGAATAATCTGGAGATTTTCCAAATAATGTATTTTTCACTTATTTCTGAAAATTGTAATGGAATGATCGTGTTAACATACAATATATTAATTCCATCATCAACCATCATGTATTTTATTTTAATTTTATACTTCACCACAATTTTCCATTTTTCTTAAAAGAAAAAATATTCCTTACTATTTTTGAAAATTTTAGATTTTAAATAAGTTATATCACAATGAAAATAGTATTTTCTCAATTAATGTTTTATTGGAATTTTAAATTTATATTAATCAATAACAACATCCATTGATATTTATTATTCATTACTGGGAGTATAATCTAAGGTCAAAAAATTTATTGTTTCTTAGGATAGTTTATTATTATCATAATGAAATAATTTTGAAACTACTTTTCTATTTTTGGGTTGACGATTGATGTAATGAAAATTGTTTTGAAGATCATGTGATGTAAATATGAATGGATTATGATTATAGTATGATTGGGTATGTTGTATACCTATAATAGATTTTGTATTGATTAATATTTAGGATATCTATAAGGATACATCGGAGGTTGTCCCATGTCCAAAAGATGTGACGTGAGATTTCATCCCAATCCCAGAATACGACATGTGGTATGTTATCCCAAGACAAAAAGAGTGTCATTGAGAGTTTATCCCAAACCTTATGTACATACACATTTTTTTATCCCATATAATCATGTGAGGAGTGTATTGGTGGGTTGTGTGGTCATAATATTTCTCTCACTATGATTTTGATAGACTTTTCAGGCAACTCTCCTTGATGTGTTCTTATAGTTATGATATGATCTCATGGATCATGATCTTTGATTCATAGTTGATTCATCACTTATCATCTATAAAATCCTTATGTTACGATCTATGAATTATAGAGTATAACTTTAAAATGTCAAGGTCATTTTATCATACCCTCATGTTCATGATCTTCATACATATGATAATTTATAGATATCTCTCATGTTTACAATTACCAAGAATATGGGAATACCCTTTATTATTTTTTCATTTCCACATGATATATATAAATTTTTTAACAATTATATTTCTTAAAGGTGTTATAGTTGTGACGAATATAGTGGGAGATGAGGGAGATTTTTTATGGATAATTTTTTATGTTCTAGTGATTCAAAAAAAAAATCCTTTATTGATTTGTATTGAATCATATTTATATTTATTGAATATTCATCTAAAATGATACAATATTTATGTATATAATGTTTTGGTTTCTATAAAATATAATACTATATTATTATTATATGATAGATAGTTTCTTGAAGAAGTTGAGGTTCAAAGGGGGATTTGGGACAACAACCTCTCTATCAAATGTGAAAAAGTTTGTCTATCATTATTGTTTTTTATAAATGATATATATACTATAACAAATTATATAGATTGAGTGGAATTTTCTCTTGTGTTTAAACATTTATTGGATATTTCCATTCTAGGAGGTATGATATATTTTCCTTGATTATCTATTTAAAGTGGAAGATCACATTTTTATCAATATTGAGAATTATGTTAAGGATATTTTAATTTTCTTTGAATTAATGGTTCAAAGATATATTCCAAACTAATTTAATATGAAAGTATGATTTTTAATAATATAGATGGAATTTCAATCGATCCCAATAAAATTCCAAAAAAGTATTAATATATTGCTATACATAAAAAAATAAAGGTTAGAAGTTGTCTATGATATTATAATTTATTCCAAGTATCAGAGTGAAAAAAGCTAATTCTATTCAAAATCTATAAAGGGTATTCCTATGTTAATGAAAGGAATAATTAATTTTTGAATTAAATAAGGAATTAAAGTAAAACACAATATTTTTTTTATTATAACATTATTTTTTGGAAGGAAATGTTGATGATATATGGTCTATATGTACCATAGTTTTAATCCTATAAATCAATGTATTTCCTTTCACTCAAATAAGTAATGTTCTGTTACGTTGAGTTACACTAAATTAGAGTATGTGTCTTCCACAAATTATATAACTCTTCTTATGTGGGTGAGGCCTCAGTTGTATTCTTTTGATGTAGAGGTAAAATTATCACTACTCATGGAATTTGATATTGAAATTTCTACGAGTCTTTAATATAAATTATTTCAACATTTAGTGTTAAAGAAAATTTATATAATATAATAATCATTAATTATATTATTGAAATGTATTTGTAAAATATATAAAATATTCCTATAAGTGGGAAAAGGACTACTATTTTCACTTAACTACTACAAAAAATATAAATTTCAAGGATTAAAATTGATAATGGTAGTTTAGGCTCATTTCTCCCAAGGTGAGGGTATGGTGAATCATTTATGTATACTCTCGTAATATATCCTAAATGGGAAATAAAAAGTGGATAAATATATATTGGGTGGGTAATATATTGTTATGTTTTTACCCTTTTTAGGGAGTGATATTTTAATGGAGAGATATATAGAGATATTTATTAATAGGTAAACAATTGTTGAATAACTTATGTTAGTGTGTGAAATATATTAAAGAAGTTATATTTGAAAATGTTCCTCCCTACTGTAAGTGCTACTATAAAATTAGTCATTCGATGGAGGAATGTGTGTCTCAAAGATTGGAACCCCCTCAAATTCGTTGCAAATTAGTTTGGGTGAAAAAATCTAGTTTAAAAATGATCTCATATTATCTTAAATCAGGGCCATTTGATGACACCTTGGCAAAACCATGGATGTCCTCAGGACTTCTAATGAGATATCAGCACCTAGGGACAATTTTCTTCCTAGGAGGGATCAAGATAATACTACTATGGAAAAGGTTGAACATCATACCAAAGATACTTCACCCATAGTTGTGGTTTCTAGTTTTCCCAACATCCCCTCCCCTCCTCTTGAGGTAGTGTCGAATGTGCAAATGAATGATGGCACTCGGGAGGATGATGATAATGAGAGGTGTAATGCTTCTGAAAATAATGATTCACCAAATTAAGAGGGAGAAAAATCTACACACATTGAGGCAAATTTTCTAAGAACCATGGCTAGGAAAGGTAAAAAATCAAATAGTGGATGCAGATGGGTTCATTATACCCAATCCCAAACAAAAAGAGTAAACGTATGGATTATTCCCAAGTTGAAAGAACTATAGTTACTCGATCCATGGACATTTCAAGATGTGATGTTTCTATTGATCCTTCTATAAGGGAAGCCATTGAATCCACTCAAGTTAAAACTTGCAATGAAATGTCACTTGATGTGATTTCATCCCCTAACATATCTCAACATGTTGAGCTCCCACAACAACATGGAGGGGTAGAAAATCATGATGTACCTTTTTGTAAAGACCCGGAATCTTCGAAAAAGCTCCGAGATGCAATCTTAATTAAATATTTTTGAAAAGGGGAGATCTCAAAGAACACTTAACTTGCCGTTAAATAAGGATATATTCAATGAAAGATTGAAGAGGAAGTTTAAAAAAACTCCTTAATTCACCTTTGATGTTTTTTCAGCCTCTGCATTGTAGGATTTGGTATTTTATAATTGCTGCAGATGCTTTTGTTTTTACTGGTGCATGCTGACTTTAATCTCAAAGAACACTTACCTTGACATTAAGCAGAATCATAGAGCTTCTTTAATTCTGTTTGCACAAGGTTTATATGGTTTGGTGAACTATTATTATGCTATCTAGGGATTTTTGATGTCTTCAAGCAAAAGTATGTCTTTTTTCTGTTTGATTATTGTGGCAAGGAAGCTATGACATGGCTTCATGCTAGCTCTGATCAGAATTTTTTTGATCTGGCCTGGACTGCATACTAGAGGACCCGAGCATTATCTTGCTTTAATTGTTGGATCTGTTATATTAATTTCATGTTCACTACAGGGGAGAAGGTTTGGGCTATTCTAATTTTCCAATAGGATAGCTCTCTGAATTTTTGGATGGACTGCATATTTGAAGATCCAGCTTTGAATGATACAATTGGCTGGTGATTCCTCTGGGTTGTCTTCAAGAATAAGTTTATTTTGAGTGAGTTTTTTGTAACCCCTTTGAATCCCTGCTGGTGTAAGTTATTTACACCTAGAGGTTGTATTGTTATTCTTTTCCGACTTTAATAAATTACATAGACAAAACGAATAGGGAAACCAATTCATTTGACCAATTTTCAAAAAAAAAATCAAAATTTTCTAATTATGTGTATTTATTTTTTGATTTATTTTTCAAAAAATATTATTTTATTTATATTATAACAAAAAACAAATTGGTAGATCATGGATACCAAATGACATTGTTGGGTGGCTGTTGAGGTAATGAAGGATAATGTTTAATTTGAAGAAGAGATAACTGGTGTATGGTTAATGTGTTGGGTTATATTATCAATGTATTAATCATTTTCACATCCTAGTAAAACCAAATCAAAATATTTGAGGTGATGTATTTATTATGTTTAGATATATATGAAAATGTTTTGAACTTTATTTTTGTTGATGGAGAAATCATAGAGAATTATTATAGGAGATATATTTCAAGATTAGTGGATTTTTGAATTTCTGGTGACTTAAAATATTCATATGTCCCAAAATACTTATGAGACATTATCAAATATTGTATCAGTAATTTCTACATAAAGATTAAATTTTATTAATGGGATAGTATGTATGTATGAGTCAAGTGAAATTGAATTTTATTATTTTGGAACATTTTTATGAGTCATTTCATATTGTCTCTATATCATTCAACACCCACTATGAACAATTTTATCCAATTTAGACATGATTTTAGACTGGGTATGAGTCATTAGAAGCCACATGTGATTAATTTACTACTACATATTATTAATTATAATATATTTAAATGTATATTACTTAGTAAAAAATTCTATATAATTTTAGTCTTAAAATAAAACATTTACATCTTTTATATATTCTTATAAAATATTATTTTATAGGATTATCAAGCTATTATATCATAAATTAAACGTCCAAAACATCATTTTGTTTATTTAGGAAAATGGATATCAATATTTCCTTTTGGATAATATAGTTTTTGCAAAGAGGAAAAGTGGATCATTTAAAACTATAAATTCTTTCCACGTTGTAACCAACTTCATGACTCTAAGTTTACCTATTGAATAATTTTAAAATGAAAATAAAAAGAGTGATGAATTCGAAGACATATATAATCAATTTATTTAAGTCATGTTATATGAATTAGAATTTTATATTTACGTTCATATATGATTCACTACTTATTCAAGGAATATATTTTATATTTTTTTACAAAATAAATTAAATCATGAAAATAATTGAGGAATAATATGAAGTAATGAATATTAAAAAGTTAATAATTAATATTATTCCCAAAAAAGGAAATATATGTTGGAGAGTTATGTGTCTTATAATACATTCAAGAAGATGTATCGTGTGACATTACAAGAGGAAGAATAAAAAACAACACGATGACAACATGATGATAGTAACGTCTATCAAAAGATACATCACATGTGAATAAATTTTATTAGTATAGAATATATAGTAAGAAATTAATAATATTATAGAGACTTGTGATATCTTGTGCACATTGATATTCCATTAATTGTTTTCATTGAAAAGTTGATGCATGTGGTCATATAGCCTCAACAAAATATGTATCCTTCTAAGTGTTCACCATTTGTTTTGATATGTGAACTTGGTAAATATATTGGTACCATTATGATTGTGTGTTTGACATGATCACAATTTACATTAATTGGTGGTGAGGGTTATTTGATGAATGAAATTAAAAAAGAGTTAAGATCACTAAGTCACCTCCTCCCCTGTAATTAATTCTCACTAATCCAAGGGTTTTTAAGGGTATATGATAATTGTTATTCTATAACATGTTTTAAAAATTAAAACTTGTTAAAAATGATATATCCAAGGAAAGATCTGATCCTATTTATTTTTTTATAATGGAAGGAATTTAATCCACCAATAAATGGAATATTGTTTTAAATTTTTCTTATAGAAGAGACTATTTGAATCAAATAAAATTTAATATATATGATATAGAAACAAAATATTCATGTTAAATGTTTGTACTAAAAGAGAATAACTATTCTTTAATAACCACAATATATTTTTTTGGAAATGTTTTTACTACATTGATAATAAAATTAAGATATTAAGTGGATTGTGGGAGTCTTACTGGAATTTATAATTTAAATTATAAAAATACCAGATTAGAACATATTGAAATTAATGTAGTATTCCCTTAAAATCATTATTATTTAGGATATGTGATGATAAATAATTATTTAATGGTATTAGTTAGTTACCATGTGTCATTGAATTTCATTATTTTCAAAATGATTATGACAAATAAAAGAAATGGCATTATTTACTTAATATCCAAATTTTTTTAAGGTTATGATTATAGAAGTAATGGAAATAGTAACATTATGTTTCCATAATAAGTGAATATCAGTTTATCATAAGTGCATTTAAGGTGTTTAGTCTAGTTAAAAGTTGAATAATTACACTAATTACAAAAATATTTCAATGAAAATTTTGGATGGAAAGGGTTTCAAGGATAATGATGTTAAAAATAAAAATGTTATAAGTATAAAATAAACATTGACACCATAACATTTGTGTTGTGATGTTAATAGGGATTAATGTATTTGAGGATATTAAAATTATGAATATGATTCCAAAAATCTCCACATTATTTACAATATTATTATACAAATATTTTACTCATTCAAATTTTAATGGGAGGGATAAGTCATATGGTCACATAGAGATGTGGTGGGATTTTCATGTTGATTTATTGTTTGAACATGAAATAGAATTTTATGTAATCATAAGGTTAATATTATCATTTTTCATATATGGTATAGTAGAAAAGTTCTTAATTTGGTCCCTGAGAAATATTCCTTAAAGAGTTCACATAAATTGTATCATATAAAATCTATACATATTTTATCATTCATTCACAATAGAAGAGTAACAAAATATATATTAATATAAATTTCATGAAATGTAAAGATCAATGTAATCTAAAAGTAAAATATTAATATTTCCCAAAACAATTTTCTTATAATATATTATTTTTTATAATTATATCGAGGATAATTTTGGGTAATATTATTGTCTAACATGAATAATATGATCAGGAGGCCCAAATGTTTTTTGTATGAACTTGGTGACTTATTAATCATATATATTTTAGAGCCACACCCTATAATGGTTTTATAAATATGGAGCATGGATCATATATAAGTCCCCACTAACGGATATTGTATGTATTTCTAGAAAAATTACCATTATACATTGATTCTTTTCATACATTGTACATTGGTACATTTTTAGTCACAGGGTGATGTGGGTATTTTTCTATTCGTCTCTTTAGTTGGAGGTCTAACATGATGGGATTTAACTTCTCATAAAATTAGTATGATATATTGAACATGAATTGAAATATAATTGAAAGTATATATACCCAACTTGGTAGTACATATTATGTGATTATTTATTTATACGAGGGGAATGTGATGTTATTAACTATAAATATGAATGAAATGTGATGTAATAATCAATCAGGTTAGTAAATACATAAAGTGAAAAGGATGTGTGTTAGATATATATAATTTAAATTCACTATTACTTATGGTCAAATGATGTCTTGTAAGAAAATTTTAAAGCATGATTGCAAGATATGTGGGTGGTGGATGTAGGTATATAGATATAATTGTTGGATAGAGATCTTAGAAAATCCCAATATAACTTATTTTACACTGATGGCTTTCTATTGGTTCCTCTTTTCATGAATATATATATAGTGATTCATTTCTTCTAATGAAATAAAATCCTATGGGGTCATAATTCTTGGTTGAGTAAATTGGGATTGTGTATTGCTCAAATAGAATCTCTAAAATTATTTTAGATTTGATCTTTTTTTATGGGTGTTTATAAGGTATTATATATGAAGTGAAACAAACTGATATTAAGAAGATATTTTCAATTGTATTTTGGAATACACATAAAAGAACACTAGATATTATTTCTTATGTTATCATATTTGATATAATTTATTGTTAAAAAGATTACTGTCACTTAATAATAGTTTATTTAGAATATTTATTATGATAATATTCTCTAAAGATCATTTTTATATGATACTAATTTCCCAATGAAATATAATTATTGGATAATATCATAAGTGTCTTTAAATTCATGGTTTCATGGCTAATTTATACTAAATCCTAAGGTTTTACTATGGTATGGCATAGGAAAAAATTATATTTCATGAAACTAATTTCAATAACATATTTAATTGTAGATTATAATTTTATCATGTCATAATAATATTTATCTATGAATTAATATGGTATCATTTACATATTTTATATAAAATTCATGATGATATATTTAATGTTTTTTGTCAAATATTATGAGTCTATTCTTGAATTAATATGTCACTATATTAAATATCATTTAATAAAGATTTATATACAGTTTAATTTTCATGAGATATAAAAATGCATTCTTGAAATGTATGTGTTGGTTGATGACTTAAATCATGTGTTATAATTCATGAGTTATTGAATTGATCACATATGAGAAACTTCAATATTATATAAAAGCAGCTTTTTATGTGAGGGTAATGGGGTTTGGATATCTTCTTTTGTGGTGATTGTAAAATTATTTCTATCACATAAAGATATATCATCTTATTAATTAGAGTATTGATGTACTAAAAAAATAAGGATATAAGGGTAGTCCTACTCATATGATGAGTGATTCATCATCCTGTGTATACCTTAGAAGGTGGAATGTCCTTTCAATTGATAATCTTGTAATCTTATTGTAAACTATTTTATGGTGATTGAGATTATGTATGTCATTTTGTTTTTATGATTCATTGGTTTATAACTATTATTTATTTCTATAATTCATGTTTTCATTTATTTTAATCACAAATATCATCAGTATGAGACTTATATAATTTTAATCCACATAATAAGAGTTATTTGAAATCATTAAATCATAGAAAGGATTTTTTTAGAGTAGACCTTATATATAGAAGAACATACATCCTATTTTCTCTCCAATATCAGTGGTTTTGTCCTAGGATTCGATGGATTTCTTAGAGTCATCATTAATTATCTTTGGATGAATTATTATTGGTGAACTATCTTGTTTAATACTTTTGTGACTTGATGTTGATGTATCTGAGGATTCTACATTGTATGGAACCTCTTCTAGAAACATTTATCCAATTAATCTATTCGTATATGATTCTATTGATATTATGAAATTTTATCAATGATGATTATAAATATTGAGGGAAGTTCAATGTCAATTTAAAATAAGGAATCCATACCTTACAAATGAGGGTATGAACTCCCCCCTATGGGTGTACATGTTTTGGTTTGGTATTCCCAAATAGAATGAATAATATTTTCTATCCTAGAATTTTTTCTTATCTCCTTAAAAATATATTTTATAGCGTTTGTTTGACATCCCATATCTATCTATTTTTATCATTATGCTAGTAATAGAAATTGTTGAACCTATTTATTTAATCCCAATACATCATCTTCAATCCAGATTAAAAGATGTTTTTTTGTTTTCACAATATATGGGATGGAAAATATCCAATTGGTGTTATATATAATGGAATTAATATACCATTTCATTATATCATATTTAGGGGTTCTACCTAGGTTAATGTTGGTAAGAAATTGTTGATAATATGAAAGAAGAGTAACTTCCAATTTATGGTCGGGAGGTACAGAACCATGAGATATATTCCTTTTAAAGGGGATTTCCAATAGTACTCAAATGATTTCAATAACATTGGGATTGAAAAAAATCTTTATCATTTTTGTACTAAACATGGAATTCATTTATGAATCCCATATAGTCAGGTGTCATTGATAAATAGAAATATTGATGAATTTTGACTTTATAGTGTAGATCATTTCCTGACCAGTGTGAGTTATAGGAACTAACATGGAAATCCAATATAAATACGAGGGTCTCCCCTACATACATTAAGCATAGGAATAAACAACCAAATTCTCATTTTAGAGTACATTTCGATAATTTAGGTTATTATAAAGGATGAATTTTATCAACTGATAATATTTTATTTCTTTCATGGGTCGCTCCTAAGAGTTAACCCCATATTGAATGTACTTGTATATGGGATCCCTAAAACTAAATTGGTATCCAAAAGATGAGGGTAAATACTCGCCTTAATGAAGGGTTTCATAGATTTCATTTATTTCATCCATTTTATTATTGAAAAATGCATAGATAACCCTATAATGTGTAATTAAAATAACCATATCATTATTTTCAATATTTATTAATGTTATAGCTATATTGTAAAGTGTATAATATAAAGTATTGTATGAATATAAATGTGAGATAGTGCTACTGAAAAGGTTAAATAATCCATTAAACGTCATACATAAAAAATGGAGTCACATCTTACTTCTTGAAGTTGTTATCGATTACTATTTCATAGGTCATTGACTCTTAATCACTCTTACTACTAAATTGAATGTATTTATTTTTATGGGCTATTATAATATAATAATTGTTTCATGTTATTCTAAATCATTATTATAACGTCAATAAAATTATAGGAAACAATATGGACAAACTTTCTTCTAAATAGCTGAACAAGGTCCTTAAGGCTACTTTGTTGAGCATTATGTCTTCCATTTATCTTATTTTTTCGACCCTCTAGTGACAATAAAATTACACCCCCATGACTAGGGTTTTTGAAGAATATTTATCTCTTATTCATCATGTAACACTACATCCTAAAATAAATTTTCATGATAGGATGTACCACAAAACTATTTTTTTCAGAATTCCATTTGATTGAATAAAAAGACACAAATCACATAAAAATATTGAGGAATGATGGGCCACATTTCTAGATAACTAGTTAATTTTGATGTCTAATTATATATTTTATTCGATTGATATATGATACTTGGTGGATCTCATGATTCTTTAAATAATGTATGTGCTTCTAAAATTGGAAAATTACAGAGAGGTAGTTCTTAACTATATTAGTATATTAGGTCTTATCATTTAACATTATTTATTTGGGATTATAATTAATATTCTTCTTCATCATATATTTATTGGGAGAAAAAATGACAGCATTTTACTATTATAGGAATTCCACATTGAGGGTGAGATGAACTCCTTCAGTGACATGCATCAAGACTAGTGGGTATAAGAGATCCTTCTTACCATCACACAATGTTTTGAATTTTTAAAATAAAATAAAATTATGGTTAAGTGAGTACTATACAATAAAATATAAAATAGATCTAATGAACCAAAATAAAATCACAAACAAAGTACTAAATCCCCAATGTCCACAGAAATCTTCCTTGGGATAGAATCTACCAAAGCGCAGTCTTCTCTTTGGGCTGTCAGAATCCAAATAGTAGTTGTCGATCCATGCACCCCTATCATGCCTGCCTTGTGGCATTAGCACACCACATTAGGTGATGTTATACAAAAATAACAACAGGCACATAGAAAAAAATATCATCTTTGATGACCATGGACGCTGAGGAGGGAGAGACCATAGTGACATACATTCCCAAGAACAATCACCAAACCACTATGAACATTCCATCCAAAAACTACATAGCAAGAGTATGAAAATAATCATAGTTCAGAACTTCCACAACAAACTATCCAAGATAATCCATCCAAGAATCACATAAATACAAAGAAAGAATAACTAAGGAAAAGATCAAAAAATTAAAAAATCAATAGGGGAGGAGAGAAAAGTTGTCGAGGGGGAACAATCTGAAACACCCACTGAGCCACTGTAATCAATGCCACAAAGACAGTAGAGCACCACAAGAGAATATCCTACACAAAAGCCTCCAAAATAATCCAAAACATCGAGTAATACATCAAAAATTAATAAAATGGGGTTGCGGGTTAATGGTCATGATGAAATTTAAGAGGAAACAAGGAGAAACAAATCCATTCGAGAACAACATCAGACTGCAATAGGGAAAAAATTGGAAATTGATACCTTAATTGAATCATAAGAGGAAATTGAACTATGATAATGGATTTTTTGTTAGATATTGAGAATGTGGAACCATAGGAATAATAACTAAGAGTAATCCCACACATAATAACCATGAAATAAAATCATGTAATGCACCATCAGATTTGGACCAAAGGCAGGGGAAGCTATTGTAGGAAAGAGAGATAAGGATAATAAATGAGTTTCATTAGTGGAGGGTGAATGAAAATGCATTTGTCGGTAGAGATCCAGAGGCCATTCAAATTCATGAATTTCAATAATATGACCAGAGCAGATTATTTTATTGGGTTTATTTTCAATATTTTTTCCATTATTGATTTCATTATAACTCAATGTTAGTAAAATGATTACATCATTATTTGGATTTAAAAACCAAATCATCCATGTAGAATTCACCAGTTTTCCTTAAAAGAAATTAAAATTTTAGTACATGGAATGTTGATATGTTGCATCATCATTAATCTAGATAATGGGAATTAATTGAAAATAGTATACCCCTTAAGGATCACTAATGTTATTAGAATCCATATTCGTTAGGATAATTCTTGTCTTGTTATAGATATAATAATTGTACATAATTTTGAGAGGTTTAAAACAGATTTTTCCACTAATCAAAATAATTGTTATTAGAAATTAGAAATGAATCTTACATTAGTGAAGGTATAGATCCAGTAAGTCAATAAAAACTCATATTTTACCATTATTTTTCATATATGGAAATATTTGTTTTGTCTCTTTTGGGTATTAAACATCCTATATGACATTTAATTTCATCATCTTATTAAGAGTATCTTTTAGTTTTGTAGGTATGGGTCTGATGTATTTTCATTGGTCCTAACATATAAAAATGGAGGTTCTCTCACTAACATAATTGATGAGAATCCACTTAGGTATGTGACATAATCATTTATTATAATTCCTTATAAATAAATTTCTGTGATTCTTTTAGAAAGAGATAAAATTATTCCATTCTTTAAGAATATGGTATTCAGTAATCAATGTAGGTCAATGATATTTTCCCATTGAAATATTTACCTATCAAATATTACAAATAGTGATTAAGACACATTAAATTAATTCCAATAAATATTATTTTATTTTATCCTACTTGTCCACACATTTGAGGTGGAAGATTGATTGACTACATATGTTATAGAAGATAATGAGGAGGTCTTTTTTCTATTATTGGAATCACATCTTTTATTATAATAATTGTGTTTATCATGAACAAGAAAACCCATGAGAATAGAACTAAATTTTCTAAAATCCATTACAACTTATATTAGATCCATTTCTTCTAAATTGATGAGATGAGTCTATGTCATCTAAATTCCAGCCAGACCCTCATATGAGTAAAGGTGCTTAGAGAAAATATTTATTTAATGGACTATGGTAAGGTATTTTTCATTATAATATGTGTAATGTTAGTAGAAATATCCTATTGAAAATCATTTGACTGGAATGTGATCAATGGGTTCACATTATTACTAAATACAACATAGTGTCATCCATGTTCTAGAGTTGTCTCCTATTTTTATTGATGAGGAAAAAAATATTTAATGATTTCTATCCATAAATTGACATAAGAAATTTCTATTCCATTTGTCCTAGAAATGTGAACGATGTTATTTTCTATTGGTTATTTACCCAAATTTCAATGTACAATGTGTTTATTTACAAAGATTCAAAGCATTGAAAATGATATTAATCACCATATAATTTTCTAATTTTTCCATCAATAGAGTATTTCTAAAAATGGTAATATAAAGGGTTCATGACTATATATATAAGTGTTTAGGGACATCCATATAATATTTTGGAAATTCTGTCATATTAGGAATCAATGCATTTTTTGTTAGAAATAGGGTATACTAACTTGGTTCAATGCATGATCATCAGGACCATCCACTTTTTTCTCTTCTAATACAACTATAATTTCAATGTAGAGATCATGGATGAGACAATAGATCATTTTAATTATTTTTAGGATGACCCTAGTGCCATTATTGACTAGGGATTGAAATATTTTTATATCTTCAGCTCTATTAATATGTACTAGTGCATGAGGTTACCCAATATGATTGTTTCCAAATTTTTTTATGAAAATGGAATAAAATTTTGGCATTTTCTAGAGATATTCTTTGCAAGATATGTATTTTTTATAGAAATATCAATATCAAACTCTTTAGGTCATGAAATATATTCAACAAGGAATTCCATGAGTTTTTTTGAAAGATAAAGGTCCTCCATGATTGGGAATGTGACTAGGATGGAAATACGATAGTTAAAAATATCATACATCTACACCAGGGGTCTATATTTCATTCCATGAGGATTATCTCAAGTCTGTCCTTAGATGATGGTTTTTATTAGTTCAAAAAATACATTCCAAAACTAGAATTGGGGTACATCCTATTCATTTGTTGGTAGGTTGATCCAAACATCCCATGTTGTGATGTTAACTAGATAGTATTATATCTACAAGATATAAATAAAATATATTTGGGTCTTGGAATCCCTAGATGATTCATTATTAGATCAATATTCATATTTTATTTATTATACTTCATATCTTTTAGTCTCAATTTTATATATGATTTATTTTAAAATGATACCTCACCACTTGGGTCCACCATAACTTTGTCTTACATGACCTCAATGTCCACTTACATGATTATTAGTGGTGGTCATTATCATTTGGGTACTCCCCATTGAAAAAGGAAAATGTGAATTGTATTCCCTTGGTGATGTTGTATTTTGACTTTTCATTGGATAGAGTTCCATATAGAGGTCAGCGCTTGTCCTCCCATCAATTTGTGTAACAAATATTGAGGATTTTGGAGAACTATAGGTACTGGAAATTGGTCTTATTAGTATGGATTATTTCACTAATGAAGATTAAAATAACTGTCAGAAGGATTTAATGATGTAGGTGTCTCCCAAAGTATCATATTTTTTTGTCATGAAAAATTTGGTAATTGAGTTCTTCCATGATTATGGAATGTGAACATGTAGAAGATTTCATTCATATCCAACAATCGAATTTATTAATACATTCCTATTCCATCTCTCCTTCTACTCTAGTTGACAAGATATAGGTCACCAACACTAGGTTCTTAGCCAACTATATCTACCTGGAGTTAATTATATAATGATGTATATCCCCATTGATGATACATTTTTAGATATTATGCCCACAAATGTTTTTTTGGGGAAACATTCAAGGAAGTTATTTAGACAAAATTGATTTTGTTTTCTAACCATTTGTAGTTTAATGAAGTTCTTATCCAAGATAGTTATTAACCATCCTCGAATAAATTCATTTGAGAAAGAATAAATACAATACTTATAATCATTAATGTTTGAGTTACTTTCTTGTTATTTTTATCATAATAGGAGAATATTTTCTTGAACTATTTTTTATAAGGAGTAATTTTGTGTTATTTATAGATTTTAATGGTCAAATATTGAATTATTTCTGGTTTAGATGGATTTTCACACTCTCTAATTTACTATGTTTCATCTTAGTTGTACCAGGATCAACCAAATATTAAAATTTAATCAGTGACTATAATCTACTAGAAAATTTGATATAAAAAAATATTTCATGAGATGATACAATATTTTAATTTAATAAGATCTATATTCAACTCATCCCAACTATATTCTATATATATCCCCATGATATTTTATTATGGTGTGAACCCCAAGATTTTAACATCTAAATTAACAAATATAATGTCTTTGGTGATATATTATTTTACAAAAAAACTAAACAAAAATTATTTATGACATATTAGATAATTATTATTAAGAAAAGTTACAAATATTAAATACTCTAGTAATGAAAATTATCTTAATTAGTTAGAAATGAATATAAATATGACTAATAAAACTTAGTTTTTTAAAGATTATTTTTCAATAAAATAAATTTGGATTTATAAATTTAATTTTAATTTAAAATAAATAGTTATAAATTTGAAAATTTTAATTTTTTAATCTGAAATATATTATTAAATTCATCTTGTCAAAATTAGTATATGGTGAACTTTTAATATTTTTATAAAATAAATTACATTCTGTTGAATTCTGCAAAAATAGATATATTCTTATACTATAACATTAATAAAAATATTATAAAAAATAATAATAATATTTTTAAAATATTTTTATATAAAAATAATATATTTATAACATGATATAAACCATTGATAATATCCATTGATTATACTTTGGAAACATAATTAACACTATACACTATTTTTTATCGCTTATATTATAAAATATTTTTCATTAACTATAGAAATTAAATATGGAAAATACTAATTTCATATTTTATTTCTACATGTTATTATTATATGAAAAAAATCAACTTCATCTTTGTGAATAATAATTTCATTCAAAGGATTAATGTTATCATCAGGATAATTTTGAAGCGGTTATTTTATATAAATTATTCTATTAATGTTGTGTAATTTGAATCAACTAATTTTAATTGACTTATGTTATATAATGAATCTAGTATATGTTTTACAGTTATATAAAATATATTATCACTCATGTAATTATTAATTAATTTTATATAAGATTAAGAAAATATAATATTTAAATGATAATTTTTCTCAAGATATATATATATATATATTATATTTTAATTTTAAAAATTAATTTCATATATTTTAAAAAATAATTTTATTAAATTGATTATAAATTTTGGTTTAAAAAATGAAAGTTTTCTTATAGGGGTAATAATATTTTCTTGTAAAAAAGTATTTACATTAGTAAAAAATAGTTACAAAAATAATGACCTTAAATCTAAAATTCAAAAACAAAATGGGAAATTGTTATTAGAATTATTAAAAATAGATGAAAATAAATATTGGAGGGATTATAAAACATATCCCACCCTACGGAATTATTTTTTATTTTTCGTCCATTTTACCTTATAATGGAGACATTATTCGATTATAATGTAATAAGTAATTATAAAAATGTAATTTTCTTCACTTATAAAAGTGGATAAATTAAACAAAATTTTCTACCAAATTCCAATGATTTAGATCTACCAAAAAACTAGCTTAGTCTCCTCTAAACCATATCTACATATCCTAGAGTCTGTGGTCTTGCAAATATACCAAGATAAAGAGACATAAATTTTTACCCATCATAGAACATCCAAAGGGGAATGATGTTTGGATCACATGCATATTAAATCCTTACCTAATGTATGGGACACCATATTTGAATTTTCATTCAATGTTATATGAGTATAATCATCAATTATATCCATTTCGATGTAAATGTTTCCAGTGGATGTATTTATAAAATATTTATCTTGAAATCTTTATAATTTATATATCTATTTCTTGTTCTCACTTTTTCATTCATCAATTTGTAAAATGATGATGTTGTAAGTGGTTTATTATCTAATTAATCCTTCCATTAGGGTATAGAATTATAGTTATTGGAAATTAATCTCTATTTACCCTTATTATACTATTTCTATATAATATATGATAACTCCTCTACTATAATTTTGGGAAATTACATTCTATAGAGAAAAAAAATATTCAATGGTCAACATCTTCCTAAAAGTTAAGAATTTTTTTTGGATTAATACACTCCATTTATCGTAGAAGTTACTCATCCATGTTCATATATTCCCTTCCCTCCATTATTCTTGATTTTTAATTTGGAACCCAAAAATGTTTTCTTGTGTTTTATCCTCATATATATCCATAATAATTTTAAATATATTTTTTATTAACCTTTTAATGGGGTGCGATTCAGAAATGGTAATTTAATAGTTAAAAATGGAACATAAGAAATATTTTGGGTTAGAAATTTTCTTATATGTTCTTTCATTTTCTCTATATTATTTCAATTTATTTTTTCAAAACCCTATATTTTTATTTCTTAAATATTTACACCTTTACATGTCTAGGTTGTGGATAATAAATGTTTTTTTATCGTCAAAATTTTTTAGTTCCTCAACTAGATATGTTTACTATCCATGAATAGATTTTAATAACATGAAATATTTTATAGAAAATTATCTTGTTTAAGTTATTGTATAAATGAAAATAATAAGTAATTTCCATCATTAAAAAAACTCATGTTTACAATTCACAACGTGTCACCTAAATGGAACATTTATATTTTTCTCATGAGTGTTTATACAATGTAACTCAATTTAAAATATCTATGTTAATTTATTAATCATTAATATTTAATATAATTTAATTCTATATTCTCATGGGAGTCCTTCAGATATATCATTCAATTATAATTTGGGACAAGATCATGAAGCACACAATCTCATAATTGGTTTTATCATGATTATAATGGGTCTATAGTTTCCTTTCATACTTATAGAACTAATATGAATATATATGTTGAGAATATAAATGGTGATCCTTTAATATGTCCCAATTTTTATGTTGATTTCCCACATTATTAGATATTATGAAATAGATTACAGACGAATCCCAATCTACCATGGGACTGAATCCCTTATGTAAATTGGAATGGTTAGTGAACATAATTGACCATGGGATCTATCTACTATATTTATGGGAATGGTGATTGAACCCAAACATTTCTGGGACTCTGTCTAATATGGTTATGTGAATTTGGAATGGACACGATCCATTATGGGACTCTATCGACTATGTTTTATAAAATAAGGAGTGAACCAAATCCACCATGAGGCCCAATGAAATTTATTTATAGGAATATATAGTTAAATAAATCCACTATATTTATTTTTGAACTATGATATGATATTATTATTAGTGATACCTTTGTATGTTTATGATTTAATGTTTTATGTTTTTGTAACATATTTTTTATTCCCTACACTTACGATGTCATTCACTAATTTAGTGTTTCAATTAATTTCAAAAACTATTATTCCATGAAAAATGTTTATAAATATGATACTAAATATTATTATTCCATGAATAATTTAACACAATTAACATTTTTTGTTCGTTTTAATAAGATATATCTACCATACTCGTGTTTTCTCTTATGATTATTATCTATCATTTTATAAAGGGTTATTTTATATTCCCTCAATAGTGTTTTGAGGTCACCCCTTTCTCATTATTCCATTACCAAGTATATGAATATGATTTTATATTTTTATAATTATATGATAGAGTATTGTGTGAAAAAATATAGGGTGAAATGTTCACAAGTGTAATAAAATAATATATTTTTGTTGTTTATTATCACTGATAGTGAAAATTCATTAAAAGGATTGAGTTTTTATTATAGGATACAATATTTCTCTGCAATAAGTTATGTAAAATAAAGATATTATCATATTGTTTCATATGACATTATATCACATCAAGTGTTCAATTTAAGGGGTTTTAGCACCGAACATGAGAGTACATGTCGGTGGGTTTTTAGTTAGTATCATTGAAGGTTCTAGGTATTTTTTGTGATTAGTATTTTTACTTATTATTATTAGTTAAGTTTTATTGTAGATTATTATAACAGAAAATTAGTGAAAACTATAAGGATATGATTATGGGATATTCACATGTATGGGAAAACATCCTGAATTTTTTAAAAGTTAATATTGTATGGTTTCCTAACATTTACTTCCATTTCTATATATTATAAAGTTGATGAAGTTGGGGAAAAAATCCACCTATTAGTAATTACCCATAAAAAGGATAGTTGAGTGTCAGCATGATGTTCACTTAGTGAATGATATTTTGGACTAACACTGCACGTAAATATGAACACTCTCGGTTAATTTTACTTGGTCTGTCACATTATCCTTGTATGTTATTTTGAATTGATTATTATCTTTATGAATTTAGAATTGATGTATAAGAGAAAAAAAATTAAATAATCCAGGATTAAAAATGATGTGAATAAGGTTAAACTAAAAGCTAATATAATGGTGGAAAAATAGAAACACATCATAAAGATGGTTTTTTAAGGAGGTATCATAAAATTGTTATCTTATGGCATAAATTTTTCATCACTAAAATTAACACTTTAATTTTAGTAATGGATGATGCCTAAAAAATCCATGTTATTAATGGTTATGATGGAGAAATCAATCATTTTATTATTGATGAACTAGGTGATATCGAATATAAACTTGAAATACATGTTGTTATGATTACTCAACATTATTATATTATAATTAATAATATGATTCCTTCCTAACTTATAAATATACAAATGAAGGGAGGGTTGAAGATTCAATGAAGATAAGGTGATCATGACGACTAAGGAAAGATGCATAAATTTATTTAATGTAAAAAATTGGGAAGAGATACCCATGTGAATGTCATAAGGAAACTAAAGGATATTTATTTATAGTAAAATAGAGTATCCGGAAACAATCTATTATGGAATAAAAAAGAGTGTAGTTAACATTAAGGGAAAAATTAGTGTTCATCCCTAGTATCCACTAGAAATTTGATGTTTTAAAAGTTATGACATTTGGAGAAAAGATAAACAATGTGTGAATCATGGGGATAAACATGGAAAATGACACCAACAACCTCTATGACTATGTTAACAATGAAAATCCTATGAAAAGACTATTCTTGAAGTGGATAATGATAATTTTGTGGATGTATGTACAATTATTCTTTACCTAAGACCAGAAGATATAATATTTCATATATATTTTTACTAGACGATGGTAAATGAATATTATGTAAAAACACTTGCGGTATCATTATTGTTTCCCAGTTATATAAATATATTTCATGGTTTATGGGATTTTGATTCATGTAAGTCCAATTATACTTACTTTAGTACTAACATATTTTGGGAAAAAATAAATATTTATTACATTTGGATGATTGATATCACTCTAGAAATTAAATCTTGAGTAATTTCTATCATGTTGACATATTATGATATTTTCATTACTATATACTAATTGAAATTGAGAGAACTCAACTTATTTTGGGGGAATGTATCACCCCTATATTTGATGATAATTTTTTTTCATAAACACTGGTTTGATATGTAATTTCACATGGAACACCAAATTAAACTCATCCCTGACATATTAAATTATAATCATTATTCAAATTTATGAAAATTGATAATTTTATTTTAAAAATACATTTAAATCAATAAGAAGTGGAAATTATATACGATTCATAAAAATAAATTTTTCAATGGGTATCTTCCAATAAATGTTTTTTTTACTTGTTTATAATATATTTTTATCTAAAAGAAAATTTTCAATTTTAGGCTATAATTTTTTAAAAAAATGCACTTTTTTAATTCAGAATGTTAAAATTAAGTTACAGTTACTTTTTTAGTGAATTTTTTAAAATAAATTTTTTATTTCTATTTTTTCAAAAATAAATATCTTTTATAACACTGATACATTTCTGAAGTTCTCATAATACATAAATGAATTAAATGAATTTAAAAATAATTATCTTCAAAAATTATATTTTTATAAAGTAAAATAAATCTTTTATAATATACATTTTAGAAAATCGATTATATAAGTATTTTTTCCCTGTAAAAATCAATTTAATTCAATTATATATTAAATTATATTTTAGAAAATATTTAAAATAAATCTACCCTACCACAAAATCTGCCTTATAGAGTGCCATAGTCTATCATCGCTAAAAACCGCTGAATAAGAGGGGGAACGTTTATGGGTGGTAAAAAGGAACTGATAAAAGAACCATTAACCAGTGATAAAAAATCATTGATAAAAGTAACCATTTATCAGTGCATTTTTAGTGCTTCTTAATGTATCCCCTTTAAAAATGCTTGTTTTAGCCTTGAAAAATGGTAGTTTTAGCAGTGCCATTCATTGGGTTGATCATAGTATAAATTCTATCAGTGCTAAAACCACAGTTTTTAGCACTGAGATATGTAAAATTTCATAAAAAAGATATATCATTAGGAATTTAAAACTAATATATGAATATATTTGTAATAATATTAATATAATATATTTTACCAAACAAGATTTATATGATAGAGAACATGTTATAACACTTAATATATATGATATTTAGTGGTAAATGGTTTATTAAATAATTAAAAAATAATATTAATTAAAAATTTCTACCTATTATTGGGTAATATTCATTTAATAACAATTTCAGGTTTTAAAAAATAAATAAATAAATAAACTATCTAAAATGAGTTGAAAACATGACTCAAACTTCAAATTACCTTAACTTTTGGTCAGGTTGTATGTTTGATCTCTACAATATATTAAATAAAATCTTGAGAAAATTTCTACACCATCGTTATCATGAGGTACCCTAGTGATCTTTTCATTAGTCTAGAAGTACCCATATGGCCTCTAGAATTATGTTTTTGTTTTGGGTACACCCAATTTTTAACATTTCATGGAATTTTATCATCATTTAAGGTTGCCTTATTATATTCATTTGGGGTAGACTCAATTGTTTTTATTTCTTACACTCATATGTATACTATGATCTTAAAAGTTTTATATTTTATATTGTAATATTATTGATAATTTAATATATTCACATATATACATATTTTATATATTTTCACATTGAAATTTGATTTTATAAGTAAATATATCAACATATTTATATATAAAATAACTTTTTAAATATATGAACCATATTAATAATAACAGTATCCATTATATTTAAAAGAAAAATATATTATTATTTATATACCAATTATATTAATGTATATATATAATGTATATATATATAAATATATTTGTTTGTGTGTGTATTAACAATAATATATATCTTTATCTATATATTCTAATATATGTATATAAATATAAAATTATAATATAGGTAAATAAATATTAATATGTATTTTTATATTTATAGGCACAACATATAGTATACTTATATACATGAATTTATAAACACCCACACAAAACATATTTTAGATATGTATATATAAATAATTATATAACTATATATTTAAATGCAGAGAAAAAATGTAATCAAATATATATAAATATATTTATATATCATAAAATAAATTACAAAATAATAATGGGGAGTGGAAAAGGCTTGGGCATGTGATGGGGAGGTCTCTAGTTTGAGACCAAGCAAAGGAAGGGCATATAGGTGTGTGAAGCAGGAGAACGTTGGTTGGGGGTGGGGGTAGAGGCTAGAAAAACACTATTAATAGTGGGTTGAGAATTCATATAGGGTGTTCCAACTTCATATTTTGAGATATAAATTTTTTTAAATATTATTTTTTTGGCTTTTATCAGTGCTGATAAGAGGGATATTTAATCAATTCTCCAAAAAGCACTGATAAAGGACAATGTTATGAGCAATTTTTATGAATTGAAATGTAGTATTTATCATTATAGTGAACCAACGTTTTTTTACATTACTATTACATAATTTTAAAGATAAACAACAAAATATTATCACACATAGAGTATCCAATGGTTAGTGTCTTGGGAAAACTAAGACCATACAAAATAATTACAACATCGAGCATACTTTTTTTTGGTTCATTTCTTCTTCTCTAGAATCTTATTAGAACTTGACCTCTCTTTAGTACAAGTAGACACCCGAGGATATACATCAAAATGGGTGACCTAGAAGCCCACTAAGAGTATCAATATGAACAATATAGCATGGGGTGAGCATATTCATAAAATTGTCAAAGAATCATTAACATGCGAGGAAGCATTAATATGTGACTTGAAATTTGGTAATATATAAAAACGAAACATAATGTCATAGTGGTTAACTACCACACATGCTTGTGAAGAAAGATTTCATCTTGTTCACACATAATTTCAAATTTACTCATGAGATTCATCACTTTACCCAATGCATTGGAGCACTGTATAATTCTGGGCGCACCCCTCACATCATAACATTATCATTTATCATGCATGCCACAATGAACATATAACATAAATGAAAATAAATAACCCATGAAAAGGAATTGGTTTCATCTCATAAGAACACATTAATAAACATTGGTTTCCCAAAATAAATTGGAAATAATATAGTTGATACAAGAACTGTCAATCTTGAATGAGAAGTAAAAGGTGTGTTCTTGAAAGATGAGTTCCTTTGGAAAACAATTGGGTTGTAATAAATGCTAGTGAAAAACATGTATATCCCATAAAAGTAAACAAAAGGATGAAAAAAATATTTTTACGGTGTAAACATATAAAAAATGAGTGAAAGATGGAGAACCCGTAGGATGAAAGTTGGGTTCGAGAGTTTCCCCTTACCTTGTATCTGAACGCTTCCATCATTTTAATGCCCTATATAATGATATTTTATTCATTAATTAGAAATTAAAGAACCTTTTATACATTAATAGGTGTAATTTTGGATTAATTATGTATTTATGGGCCTTTTGATGAGTTATATTGTTTAAAAACATTGTTCGGGAATGTTCGTTTTTATGGTTTTCTTGAGAGTTTCACATGTATTCATGAATTGAAGTTTGTGTAGAACATGGGTAATCATACAGAACATATATTACATGTTATTAATGAAATTCTAGAGGATAAAATGATCTTATTATGAGTTACATTTTATACCATGTGGATGAATCATTAGATAATAATTTAATGATGATCACAAGGGTTAATTTGGGCGGTTTTTCGACCACAACGAACTTGTTTTGTTTGCTCATCTAGTAATATATACATAAGTTAGTTTCAGAACATAAAATAGGACATAATAAATATATAATATCATGTTTCAACCATCAAATTTGTTTCATGACCAGATCTATAGGTTGAAATGGAAAAAAGAAAACATGTCATTCTTGAAGGTGATAGATTAACACCTTACGAACAACGTTTATTTTATAAAATAAAAGGAAGAGGAGAAGGTGGTTGGATGGTATAATATCCCATTAGTATCATACAATTCCAGTATATATATGATACTAGAGTCACCATACCATTTGGACAAATATTGGTTGGGAGAGAATAAGAAAATTACTTGAAATTGAAAGGGAATTAAAGGAAAGAGGAAGAGAAATTACCTCTTGAATCCTCCTCTAGAGATCCTCTTTAAGGGGCCTAAGCTTGGTCTTTGCGATGAGACTAGAATCTCATGGACATCGAGGAGGGTCAAGAGAATATTATTGGGTAGAGTTTAGACAATTCTTGAAACTTGAGATGTGTGGTTTGGCAAGCGGAGGGGGAGGGGTTATTTATGCATTAGGAGGGAGGTGTTTTTAGTATAAAATATTAAATAAAAAAATATATCAGAAGTTAGACTTGTAATAGTATTTTTTTGATATCCTAAATCATATATTAATAAAATATAATTCCTTTTAGTGTCTAAATCATCATTATGATTCGAATTCATTAATTTATTAAAAGGAAAGTGAAAGAAAGAGAAAAAGACACTTTAAGAAATCACCTTTTGACTTTATGATTTGAAAAGTTCTTTTTGGGTTTGAAAATTGAGTTTATTGTGTTTTAAGGAACCATTGATGAAATTTAATATAATTTTGCTGATCCTAAAGTTATAGAATGTTTATGTCATCATTACATCATTAATGATGCAATTTAGGATAATCCGATTATGCGAAAAACATTACTTTTACTATTCACCCGAAAATTGATGTATTTCAGAAAAATCCCAAATTTTCACCCTAACCATTTTTCAACTTATAGAATCCAAAAATGATGTTCAGTTTTTCAAAATTAATTTTTTAAATATGATTAATTGAATATATAATTAAAACCGTAATTTACTTGAAAAATATAGATTTTAAAATTAAAACTGATTTTATAATGCTTTCAAAAATTACGTAGGGTCTTATAAAATTATCTAAAAACTAGGATATATAGATTTGATAATTTATGAACACATTTTAAGAAAAAAAATTTCTTTTAAATTAATTAATTATTTATAACTTACAAAAAAACCAAAACGTTTACTTTGGTCAAACTATCACTTTCTAAGATGCCAAAATTTTATTAAATTATTCATGGGTATGGATACTCTTATTTAGAAGATGTACTATTCATAAGTGTCAGAGTACTATTCATAAGGGTAGGTTTCTATTCATATGGGTAGGTTAATATTCACTGAAAATTAAGTTTTTCTTATTGTACCCCAAAAAATATCTCGAACACAACCGTGTATGTCAGATTTTCAAAATTACAAACACAGAAGTAACAAAATTATGTTTAAAGGTAACTTAGCACTTAATAGTTCATTATGTTGTTTTTTCATGTAATTTTAGGACATATTTTTAAGAAGGTAATTTCCATTTAAATTCTTTGGGTTGTTACAGTCAACACTTTTTTATAAATGATAAAATGGACCCCATTTTAATGAAAATTTTGTTATCATTACTTTTATAGAGTAGATAAATGTAATTTGTAGAACTATTAATATGGGGATTTTAGGGGGAGAAAAAATTGGAAATTATATAATATATCTTCTTAATAATGTTATTTAATAATATAAAATTAATTTTATTCATTAAATTAACATTTATTTGATTTATGTTAATGAACATTATATTGGTTAAAGTTTTTTTTCAATGAATTTATTTTATTATTGTGTACATTTTATGAAATAAATTAAATTTACAAAATTTATTTAATGAATATAGTTTGATATATATATATATATATTATGCTATTACTAATATGATTGTTGATAAATTTAATAAATGATTAAGAAAAATTAATAGTGAAAACAATGTTTCTACAACAAAAAATATTTTTCAATATATTATTTATATTACTAAAATAAAATATTTTAATGTATGTTGAAATTTATTAATATTAAAAAGAATCCATATTTTGGTTTATAACATCATTTTTAAGAGTACCTATCTTATATTTTTCGGAACATTTTATTACTTTTTTCAAAAATTTATACCAAGGAAAAAAAATGTTAATGTTAAAAACCAAATGCCAAAATCTAATAAAATTATTTTAAAAAAATAACCAAATGTATTTTTCATGGTTTATTAGTTTTAAATCATCAACCACTCAATTATATTCCATTTGGATCCCTTTTACCTTGTTATAATATCTTATATTTATTCGAATGTAATGAATACTAATGAAAATGTCATTTTATTCGTATATAAAAAGTGATCAAATTATATAATGCATGTTCACACAAAAATTGAAAGATAAAGAGCCTTAATTTTTAACTCAATATATAAAAATATATTGCGGGGGGGGGGGGTGTTATCTTCATAGTCAGTGTAAATTTGGGAATGTGACATCCCATTAATATTTTACAGTATTCCTCAATCCTTTTTTTTACTATGATTTGGTTGGGTTTTATTTAGGGAAGCTGTAGAGAAGCTTTTTCAAAATTTTCAAAGTTTCTAGGTTGTGCAGGGTTGGATCACAATTTTTGTAAACCATGGTCCCATTCATTTGAAACCATGAAAACCCAAATAGTGGGGGTCTGCACAGTTAGAACACGGTTTGAAAAAATGTTCACCCACTTGGGAGAACCCATAAAAACCTATTAAAAGGGTTGCATTGTTAAGTTACATGGTTTTTATAACCAAGAAACCATACCTAGTAAATTATTAACATGGGTTTTTTCTAATCATAAATTTATTTCCTAAAATCCGTAAACCCTCTTTTTAGGAGCTCGAATGGCCTGTAAGACCAATAAAATTTTAGTCTTCATTGGAGGCTTTGAAGAGGTGAATTCACCCCAATTTCTTTGTTCTTCTTATTCCCTCCTCTTTCCTCTCTTGGGTTTTATAGATCACAATTTTTTAGAGCATCTAATATCCACTATTTCTGATCCTTAATCTAGGTTTAATTGTTGTATCCTCCATGTCAACACTCTTCGTTGAATTTTCCTGATTTGGGATTTGTGTTTGGATATCCCATGATACTAAGGTAGGTGGTTCCATTTTTGATGGTCAATTTTATTAACCATAAATTACAGTTTTTAAATTGAAATTTCATTATTTAAATTAAATCTATTAAAATATTTCTCACAATCGGTTTGTTAAAATATAAATTTCATTATATTGGGGGATTTGAAATTTATTTGGAATGAAATTGGGAAAACCCCCAAATTCCATTAAATTAGGGTGTGTTGTGAAATTGGATAGAAATTTTTTAAATTAAATCAAGGAATTTAATTATGGAATTTGAATTGTGAAAATGATTTCATGTAATTGATTTCAAATATGTATTTGAGAAAAATTGATGAAAATGGTTTTGATGGAATCAAGGTGGTTTTATCTTCTTAAAATGCATGTTTTTATTAAAAATATTATTTGGTTGTTAAATGGAAATTGGCCTATTAAAATTGTGAATGGGTAGAATTTTATTTTCAACAATTTCAAAAAAAATATTCCCATTATTTATTATTATCAAAGAACATAAAATCCTAGGTAGTTAGTGATGTATTTAGTACAAACATGCTAGGATGGGAATTCCCTAGGAATAGATTAATGCTTTATAACATTAAGTTATAATTTTTGGCCCATTTAATTCCTCAGTAGAATGTTGGGGATTCCTCTTTGAATAGTACCAAAGGGATGTGTTTTTAAAATTACATTATCATTATATAGGTGTGTTAGGATCCCATAATGGGGTACCATCATACCACTAGATAGATGACCATGTTGTTTGTCATTTTTATTTGAAATATATGTCATTTTTTGTTTTAAAATGTTTTCTCATGCCTTATGAATTTAAATAACCTTTTTTATATAAAATTATTATTAATCAATGTGTTTGATGTATTTACATCCTTTTAAATACAAATAATTAATTTTTTTAAATATTGTTTTGAACTTAAAATCCTATTGATATAAAATTTGAATTTTTAATTCGTTAATTAAATATTGGTATCATATTATGGAATTCTTTGTGAGGCCTTACTGGGGCTTTAGCTCACACCCTTCCTTTGAATTTGAGTGTTTGTAGATTAAATTATTCAAGGTTCAGGGAAGGTTAAGGCACCACATGGAAATGTTAGTAGCAGTTGATCCTTGTGATTTATGAGTGGTGTATATTGGTACATGGGATTTTATATTATTTTCTGGTACATAATGGTATTACTTTAGGTTTTCATACATGTTTAACTTTTGGTACACTTATTCTAGTGTATTTTTTATTGTATACATACTAACTTTTTTATCTTACTTCCATTGTGTTTGTGGGAAATTCATTACACCTTTAATATTATATTATTCCCAGTCCTAGTAACCTACCCATGGAGATTGAGAATTCCCGTTGAGCTATGTCCATATTTTCTCAATTATCATTTTACCAGGGTATCTAGGTTGGTTCCTATCAAAGTGGTATTAGAGGTACTGGTTGGGAATCTTTCCATAACATCAGTACACATATGTGTGATCACTTCATCACTTAGTAGTTGGTTTTGATTTAGTTCCTAGAATCCTCCCATTTCAATGAGACAGTAGTCCCCAAGGGTGGTTTGTGAATGGAATCTTGAGAATTAGTTCTAGTCTTTTATCGGTTTTTGATTTAGATAAATTGAAATAAAAATACTGTCCTGATGTAATTACATTAAATTTTTTCTCTTTATAAGTGTTAATATAATGTATTCATTATTTTCTGTTGATGGTTTTTAGCTTCATTCCCCAGAGATGATGTGAAAATTGAATCTAGAAGGAATATTCTTCTGAACTACAATGAGATAACAATTTTTTTGAACTGAGTCTAATTGAGGGGATTGTGCACAATATCCAAGATTTGTGATAGGAACCTAAACAACTTCTTGTTTAGGCTCTAGTTTTGGAACCACAAATGGATTTTATTTTTAAAATTTAAAAAGAAGTTACTTTTCCAGAAGCCACCAGCATTCAATAGATCCAAAGATCCCTGAGAGTATGAGGATTGGTTGAGATGTATTTCATGTTTGTTTTAGTTCTTGGAGACACATAATGAAATCAAAGTGAAGTGAAAAACATTCATGATAGTGGGAGAGAGAATACGATGGTGGGAAATGATGTTAATTGTAAATAAACATGATATATTACTTCATAAAGGACTTCAAGAAACTTTTCATCAAATAGTTCTATCCAGAGTGAACGTATTTGTTCAAGGCCATTGATTTTTTCAAACTCGATTAGGCCGAAATGTCTCGGATAAACCATGAATATTTATTTGTTTAGCTTGTACAGTTTACCCTTGAGATTATGTCAAATGGGAAGATAAAGACTCAAAAGATTTATTTGGGACTTAGATATGAAATATCATCTCAGTGTTTCTTTCTGAAGTTTCCTTCTTATGATGAAGTGATGGATAGAGTGATGATGGTAAAAAAAGACATGGATGGTAAGCTAGGTTTCTTGGGAGTATCTTTTCCTCTTGGTGGTAGTGAAAATTCCATTTAATAAAATATAAAGTGTGAGATTAATATAGTGGTTCTCGAAAAAAATGTCATTATATACCTCTAATAATTCCATGTAGTGGCCCCCGGCTTTGTTACCAGTGTTCAAATCCTACGAACTCAAAAAGGGTTTTAAATGAGGCACCCATGGTATGTGGTTCTGGAGGATGATCAAGTTACATGAAGAAGTTATTCCATGTCTATTACACTCCACAGAGTGTCACAGGATTATCATCACATTCTTAAATAGTGATTCAATTAGATTATTCATGGAAAAAGGGGTTCCATACATAGTCATCTCTAATGAAGCTTCTTCCTGTAGTGGAAGAGTCTCTAAAGGAAGCTGGTACAAGTCAATCGACCGTGAGAAGTATTATCACTATAGATTCATCATTAGTGACTGATTGATTTTGTATTGGGGCATCCATTTCATTTATTTCATTAAATTTTGTTAATCTGTTTAATCATCATATGAATCTTTTATATTATATGATGGATATTACTACATCCCTTGGAATGAGGAGACAGTAGGGTCTCTGTAGTCCCACTTGTGTTTTCTATATATATGATGTTGATATCTCCTAGATTCTTGTAGTTCTCAACATTAAACCACTTTACGTCATATTTTGAATGGAGTGTCTCATTTTTAATAAAGACCAGATTGATTATTATCATTTATGAGTCTCTTTTACAAAACCTGATTGTGTGTGTCTTATATTTCTAGGATAATGAGACCTGACATCAAGTAGAGCCATTATATTTTATCTACAGTTGAGGAAAGTAATATCTATATTTTTTTTAATCAATAGAATTAATCTTTGAGATTTGATCTCCCTCTAGTTTTCATCGAGTTTCCCGATGTTTTTTATTCCAACTACTATTGTTTTACACTGGTGAGAGGGATTGAGTTTTCTATTTACATAGTACCTGGTACTCAACTAGTGTATATCCCCTATTACTTCATTGAATCAGGTGAGAATAATGAGATAATGACTCAATTAGATGATATTCATGAGATATTATTTATACCCATTAGTGTATAACCATGGGTGGTACTGATTTCATTTCTAATAATGTTGATGGTTCACTCCTCCTTTGTTTTGATTTTCAAAAACACCACAGATTCACGATAAAGAAAAAATATCTATTACCACATATTGATGACATGTTTGATAATTTCAAAGGGGAGATGTGATTCTTGAATATTGATCTTTGGTTTGGTTACCATTATTTGAGAATAAAATAATCTAACATTCATAAAAATATCATTAGGAATAATTTCAAACATGACGAGTACATTGTCATCACTTTGATTCTAACTGATTCTCCTTCGGTCATTATGGATTTGATTTATAGGATCTTCCATGAGTACCATGATAATTTTATAGGAGTCTTTTTCTATGAAATCTATTATTACACTAAATATGATGAAGATCATGTGTGTCATCCTATAGTATTTATAAACTTTTTGAGAATTCATCAACTTTATAACAATATTTTGAAATGTGAATTCTTGATTTGATAAGTGAATTTCTTGGGACATGTGGTGTTATAACATGGTATTTAAATTGACTAAAAAGTTGAATGTTTTTATGAAAAGGGAAAAATTATAAAATGTCTTTAGGGTGGGTATGTTCTTGGTTTTAGCTGAGTATTATCACCAGCTCATAATGGAATTACCAATTATGTATTCTCTGATGATTTCTCTCACTCAGAAGGGATAAAGTATTACTTTTCATGAAAAATGACAGAATTCATTTGTTGAGTTGAAACGTATTTTTAAAATTTCATCAACGTTAACTCGTATAGAGGCTCTCTAAGGATATGTGGTAGTATTTTATGCATCAGGTTCTGGTTTCGGTTTTTATTGTGAATGGTGATCATTTCATTTCTTATGTCACTTGTTATATTATGGAAAATGAGAGGAATTATATGACCCTTGACTATGAAATTGTAGCTATGATGCATGATCTAAAAATATGTTATAATTATATTTATGTATAATGTTTTACAGTTTATTTTGACAAGAAGATCATGATTTATATATTCTATAGAAAAATATTTGAATCTCTGGTAGAGGCATTGGATGGATAACCTTCTATTTTTCTTCATTGAAATTTCCTTTACCCAAGGGATTGGGAATTTCATCGTAGATTCTTTGAGCAGGAAATATCCAACCTATGTCTTGATAAAATTATTAAAATAGTGTAAAATAGTGGATCTCTTTTAATATTTTCATATATAAGTCCTATAATCAGTTTTCAAGGTATCATCGCCCAGTGTTTAGTTGAAATCATCTCTTCATGAGTTGATCCTTCAGAAAAAATAGCTTGATTATGAGTTCTGAAGAATTAGACTCCCTTTATGGCAGAGGAGGACATATATGATTGGTTTTTCTTCACCAAGGGTATTTTAGGCTATTAGATTAATTTTTTGGTACTGTTTTTAGTTTGGAAAACAAGTTTGGGTGATTTCCATATCTTCCAATGGGTAGTTCCCCCATGAAACAAAAATATGTTTTATGACATGAGATGAAAATTATTTTGTCCACATATGAGATGGGGATTTTCTAAGTTTGTTTCTCAGTATTATAGAAAACAAGGTAAAGTCTGTGCACCATAAACCATTGGGTTTTCTTAATCCACTTACAGTGATGACTTTCATGTGGGAAGAGAGATTTAAGAAATTGTTTGTTAAGTTTCCTAAAACCCATAGAATGATGAATGTGATATGGGTTTTAATTGATCGACTAACTAAATCAGATAAATTTATACCCATTCATGATATGAAAAAAGTTGTGGAGATGTGAAATCAAAATTTGTGAGATATTGTTCATTTGCATGGATTTACATATTTTAAAGTCTCTAATGGGGATCCTCGATTCACTTATCACCTTTGGAGAGGCATTCAAGAGGAACTGGTATCTATGGAATGGAGTGTGGCATAACAACAGAAGTTGCATGCATAGATATAAATAGATAGAAATAGATATAAATATTCTTGAGGAAATGATCCACACCTATGTTCTTTAATTTTGGGGAAATTGGCCTCATCATCTGGGTCTGGTGGAGATTGTTTAAAAAAATTTGGTTCATTATCAGAATGGTTTCTTTTATGGATTTGTGTGGTCACTCTTACAGATCTCTACAAAGTTGGTCAAATATTGGTGAATGTCCCTTGGTTGGACCATTCTTGTATTAGGAGATGAAAAAAATATTTAGTTTATTCATTAGATAATGTAGACGGCACAGAGCTGTTATAAGAAATAAGTACATCATCATCCCATTTCGTTGTAAATTTCAGTCGGTTATTAGTTTTTCTTGAATGTTTCACCTCATTTAGGTCACGAAAAGATTGGGAGGCAAGGTAATCTTACTACTTCTTTTTGGGACCTTTTGAGGTTGTTGAATAGTTGGAGAAGTTTTCTTACCATTTATCACTTCCACTACAGATTACTTTGATACAGAATGTGTTCCATTTATTGTAGCTCCAGAAGATTATATCTGATCAATCTCACGTGCTGAATTGGAGTGATCTTATGTTTGAAGATAATTACTCTATTTTTGAACATCTAGTTAGGTTTTTCGATTCTCTAATGAAGGTACTTGTTGGAAGGAAGATACCTCTGATTTGATTACTATGGAAGAATGTTCTAGATACGCGTGAGATGTGGTCGAGGGAGCCATTGATGAGAGAGTAGTGGCATCATGTATTTGACATGGAATCATCTTGGTATGATTTATGAGGATGTAAAGTTTCAATTTTGTAGAGGTTTTAACTTTCTATTACTATTTTCAGGTATTTGTAAATCCATTATTTTACAATGCTTTGGTTGGCTTTCATTCTGGGATGTTTTGGGTAAAACTTTTGAAAAAAATATAATGTTTCCTGGTTGTGCCCGGTTGACAAATGGTTTTCTAAAACCATGAACCCTCTCACTGAAAACCATGAAAACCCAGGAATCATGGGTCTGACCGTCTAACAAAGGGCCTGGAAAACCATGCACCCACCCAGGAGAAATCATAAACCCACATTAAAAGTGGAACACAATTAGGGTGCATGATTTTTATAACAATGTGACCCTACCTAATAAACCATGCATATCAGATTTTTAATCCATAATTTAATTCCTAAAATCATGAAATTCTCCTTCTAGTTGCTTGACAGGCTTGTACGACCCCATAATGTATTTTATTCCTTGGAAGCACCTAATATGTGATTTTGGTCACTGTACACACTTTGAGAATAGAAAAAAAGGTATGAGAATGATGTTTAACCTCTTATTGATTCATTTACTCTTACAATTATCTTTCTCCCATTCCCTCCTCTTTCCTCCCAAGTGTTTTATAATACTATTTTTTATTGGCGGATTTAGTACCCACTATTTCAGATCATGAATATAGGTTTCATTCATAGATACTTATTTTTTATGCTCTTTATTGGAGTTTTCTTGTAAGGGATATGTATTTCAAGATCATGTGATCCTGAGGAAGGTGGTTTTATTTATGATGGACAATTATATTAACCCTAAATTACTTGATTTAAATTTCCACTATTTGATTTAAATTCTATTTCATTGTATATTTCCTTGGAATGGTTTCTTAAAAACATAATTACATTGAATTAAGGGATTTGGAATCGATTTGGCACAAAATTGGGGAAAACAACCAATTCAAATGAATTGGGGTGTGTGCTGAAATTGGATAGAAATTTATTAAATTAAATTATAGATTTTAACTATGTAATTAGAATTGTCAAATTTATTTGATAAAATTTATTTCAGATTGGTATTTTTCATAAATGTCTTATAATGGTTTTGATTGAATCCGAGTGGTTTTATCAAAGAAAAAGTGAAGTTTTGATTAATAAACCTAATTTTGTTTTTAAATGGAAATTGGTGAATTAAAATGGTTTCTAGGTAGAATAATATTTTTAATATTTTTGGAAATTTTTTCCAAATATTGATTTTTATTAGAGAATAAGAATGGTCGGGTAGTTAGTGAGTTATTTTGGACAAACGCACATGGATGGAAATGCCTCAGAAATGGATTGATTGTTTATAACTTTATCCTAAACTATTTGGTACATTTTATTCGTCTTTTGGATTTTAATGGGTCCTCTTTGACCTGTTCCAAAAAAGTTGTGTGTACACATTTATTGTCATTATATATGTTTGCGAGGATCCCATAACATGGAAATATCGTAACACTTGGAATATGACCATGTTTCTTATTTTTTTTATTTGAAATATTATCCCATTTTTTTTGTAAACTACTTTTCACATGACTTTGGAATTCATATAAAGTGTTTTATATAAAATGTTTATGAAGGCATTTGTTTGAAGTCTTTCCATCATTTGAAATTTAATGCATGATTATTATAAATATTCTTTTGAACTTCCAACCATGTTTATAAAGGATTTAAATATTTATTTTTGTAATTAAATGTTTGCATCTTATTATGGAATCCTCAGTGACAACCAATTGATATTTTATCTTAGACACAACCTATGATTTTAGGTGTTTGTTGATTATCTTCATCTAGTTTCAAGAAATTATAAGGATCAACATAGAGTTGTTAATAGATGTTGATCTTTCTTCTTGGGGAGTGTTTTCCATTTGGACATGTCATTGTTTATTTTTTTTTCTAATACTTGGTGTTAGTAATTTGGATATTGATTTAAATTTTACATCTAGTATACTTCTCTTGGTGGAGTTTTTTTATTATGCACACAAGCTTGATTTTTTATTCTATTGTGTTTGTGGTAAATTTGTTCACACTTTCATATTTTATGGTAGAAGGTTCTAGTCACCAAACCATGGGGATTGGGAACGTCCTTCAGGATATGTCAGGACCAGCTCTATTATCATGATACTATGGTACCCGGGATGGTTCATGAGAGGATACAAAGAAAGGGATTCAAAATCATAATTTTGATTCATTGAGATTTGATTTGTATTCATCACCTTTTCCATATTTATGTATATATTTCCCTATGATTTATTTTATAATAATTTCATTTCAATATAATATATTTAATAAAAATGTCACATTTTTTTCCTTATGGGTTTTCAATTATAAAAAATAAAAAATTAATATTTGGTATATTGACTAAATTACTTTTCCACTTGGGTCTTGAGCTATCAATACTGACCATATTTTCCAATATCTCATATTATTCCATTGTTATAGTCTACATTGATACTATACCTTTTCCACTGGGGAATTACTATTTTAATAAAATTCTTCATTGGTTGATTTCATCTTAAAAGATAAGAAACTGTTATGATTATTACCCACAATTGATATGGGATTTTTTCTCTCCCATGTCCACATTATCCCTTCTTGGTAACTTTCTCTTTTATAGTTTTACAACCCAAATATATTTAGATTAATTGGTACCAAAATTTCTACTTTAAAATTATCAAAATAGTGATTTTGTATCCTTTTCATTATGTGGTTTCCAACAATGGAGATTTTAATAATGAAAAGGGATCTTTCATACTCATTTGGCATACATGTTCTATTTTCCCCATTTTCATTTTCCTTATTCACAAATATTTCATCCATATATTATATAAATTTTCCATTCATATATAACTAGTTTACAATACCTTTATTATTTTATTATAATACATTTTTATTTTATTTTTTCAATTCCTCATTTTATATAATCTTGATTTCATGGAACATCCCAATTTCATATTTCATGTCTTGTTCTGCTTCACTCAAATGTTTTTATTTTTCCAGTAATATATTTTTAAAAAAATTATTATATTATGTAAACCCATCCAAATTTTACACTAACCTAAAGGGATAAAATATTAAATTTCTAAATTTAATTGCGGATTTTATCTTTTTAAAATAAATCACCTATGTTTTTTATTTTTCTCTTCCTCATAGTTATTTAAATAATTTTACTGAATGTTATGGACCATTTATTATATTTTTTAAAATAACATACAAAATTTTAATTCTATATTAAATTCATAATCATTATTATATACAACATGATTATTCCATGTGAAAATATTATCGGATCAACATCCTTTCATTTGTATTATCATGATTATGTTTTATTTTTGGTTTCCTTCCTCCAATAGAACACATATGAATGTACATGTTATGATTGTGAAGGGTGATCCCATATGGAACTATAATGCACTGAATAATATTTATAACAGAATATATAGTATTAAATGTATTTTTTTAGTTAACCCAATCCACCATTAGACTCTTTCAACTATTATTATAATAATTTAGAGGGAACCAATTCCACCTTGAGAAAATTTAAACATTTTATATAGTACTATCTTGTGAATGAAGTCTATTATGGGACTATTTCAACAATGATTATTGGAATGAGGAGGGAATCCTTTCCACTTTGGGACACTGTAAACTATATTTATGAGAATTTTGAGTAAACCTAATCAACCAAGGGACTCTATATACTATTTTTATAGGAGTTAAGAGTAAACCAAATTCCCCATGGAAATATACCCACTATGATATGATGGCATTGGAAATGATATTTGACTTATGCATATGATTTCATTTTCTATGTTGTATCCATATATTAATGATTCTATGAACTTATGATATCATTCCTAATTCTATGTTTCCATGCTCATCTAACACTCTTATACTACGGTACATGATTTAACATTTTAGATTAAATACTATTCTTCCATAACATATAGAAATCTCTTATTTTTACACATTTTTAATAAGATATATATCCATTAATCAGATTTTATCGTATTTTTTATCAAATCATTGAGGACATGTTGATATATATATTCTGGTACTAACTGTTTCAGATTAACATTTTCATATGATTTCATTTTTATGTTTATGAAGATAAATATAAATTATGGTATTTCCAAAAAGGATACTTATGTGGCTTGGTAATTGGTAAATATCAGAAGAATCATAAAATTTGTTATTTATGTTGCTTATCTGAAATTAAACTAAACATGTTTCTATTCGTATTTTATTTTTATTAACATATTTAATGGTTAATATAAGAAAACCATGTATTATAAATATATATTAATATTGATTTGTCTCACTTTTTATCAAATCCAGTTTTTAAAGAAATTATTTAGAGTTTTAGATAGATGTGTTCTTCTTAGGATTCTCATTTAGAAGCTAATAATTGAGGGAATATGTTAAGCCTTTCAACCTAAAAATGGAATCCAAAAAATTCTTATAATAATGTTATTTGAAATTTTATTTTCCATTGAACATTATATATTATCATCTAGTATTTAATTGTTAATTTTAATATCCTAAGAGATCATTTTTTATAGAAACAAAAATGTTGGTGGATTGATTTACAAGAAATGTTTTTATCCCTCTTGGTATTATATGAAAAAAATGATCTATAATACCTCTAGTTACATTATAATTACTATCGCGTATCAACTAAATTATATAGAGAGTTTGAGGTGTTTCAATAGATTGTCTATGTCATAAAATATTAGTAAGGCGGGAAATCCAATTATCGGTGGACGAGGAGTCATTTCCTCTCACTCAGGATATATTTTCCAATTGAACTGTTCTATCATGTGTCTACCATCTATAGATTCTATTCGGGTAGAAGGAGACTCAATGTAGATATGGAGTTATAGTGGTACTATAACCTAGGATAATGCATGATTGATTGTAGAGAGCTGAACCTGATAGTGTTAGGTAGACAATACCATTATTTATTAACCACTAATTATTTTTATATGGTTTATTTCACGATATGGAGAAGATTGTCTCCATATTTTGAGGGAAATATTGACTATCCATAGACATTGGGGTTAAATAAAGTGGTATTACAGTCCTTAGGTTATCTATATTACTGGAATGTAGTCTCATTATTTGAGTTGTTCCTTATTGTTGATTTAATTTTTCTGGAGGATATATGTTGTCCTCGGCCAAAAAGTTTCACTTAGTGAATATATATCTATTTTATTTCAAATTGTGTTTCATTTACATATCATACAGAAATTCATATACGGAAATCATCTACACTATAGTGATAAGGAAAATTTCTTTAGGTAGTGAATTGAATAAGGATATAGAAACACAACCTCATTTATCTTTAGAAAATGATAAATGAGTATATCATAACTAGATGATTAGTGTTAGTCTTAGATCATGATTCATCTTATGATAATAGCTACAAAAACAATTTTTATGCACTTCATGATACACCACTATTTTAATGGTTTCCTCATGATAATTTTCCTATATATTATCTCTATAAAAATATTTATATAGGTTTTTTTACTTGAATACAGAATTTAGAATATTTTCCTCATCTACATAAATGTAATAAAAATAATCATCACCCTAAAAATATCCATAGATGTTCATATCATAATCTTCCTTGTTATTTGTTTTCATGGAATTTTTTTTGATTGTCGTCTCTTATTTTTTTTCACTCCCACTCACAAATGGTCATATTGATTTAGTAATTTGATTTTTAAAAAAAGGGAATATCTAGAATCATTTATGAAATGTTCTCATCTAAAAGGATATTAATCAAGAAGTGAAATAAATATTAAGGGAGATTCTTTGGATTTTCTTCCATGCTTTGAGAAGAACCACCTTTTCAGAGATAGTGGGGTTATATTAGCTCTATCCCCATTTTATAGGGTGGAATATTATTTGATACAAACATATCCTTTATTTGATTTGGGTTTGATAATTATAGGTATGATAGTGGTTGTCAAATTTCCCATAAACATATAGGATTAGGTAACCCCCATAGTATGTTTTAGAATGAATCCACCAAAAACCTTTTATATATTCAAGATTATATCAGGTCATAATTTTTTTTTCAATATCATTATATGTAAATTTGGGATCAGCATTGAGTGTTTTACTATGGGTTTTGACTTCACTATCCCCAAATGGGATTCCTTCATAGTATTTTTAGTCATATTTTACTTGATTCTATCAATAGATATCTATTATAGAGTACACTGTTTTTGGTAATTAGGGTTGAATGGTTTTTATGGAAAATCTATGTTATATGAATCTATGTCTTTATACATTGATAGATGAAATTAAATTATGACTTCATTTATCTAAAGAAAATTTAAGGCTGGTTAGGTGGGTATAATATAATGTATGATATTCTTTTCATCCTCTAATATGCACATTAGCTGGTGTTTCAAGGATTATCTAATTCATTATATTTATACTATCATGGTTGGCATGTTGGGGGATTTCACAATAAATTATTAAATTATATTTAAAGGAAATTGAAATGGTAGCCTTGTTAATATGGTGGAATAGCTCTCCCGACATCATAAAATCACTAACATACTACCTATAAAAAATGTTTATTGTCTTGAAATAATGGGGGGTCATGAAAAGTTATTATGAAAATGAGGTATTAATTCCTCTTATAATTCCACCACAATGTTATACTGGTGTGTGGACATCGGTAAAAACCTTTCTAGACTTTTTTACCCACTCATTCCACCTAAACATAGAGTTCCATTCATATTTAGTGGGTGGTTATATAACCAGATCCATATATAAATTTCTATTATATGATGAATTATTAAAAGGATTAACATAATTAATATCATCATAAGATGAATTATGAATTATATAGTATAGGGGTGGAACTGAAGATGACTATTTTATCAAGATTTATTTTATCGGTATAAGATAGCCTTAATTTAAGGAAAGGTGTCTGATGTTTGTAGATTTGGTTTTTATACAAGTATTGATATGATGGAAAAATAAAAATAAATAAATCATTTATATATCCTTTATGTTTAGGTGATTCTTAATTATATGGAAGGCCTTAATAAATATAATTCTTGATTGTTAATTTAATGGAAGAACAATATTTTCATAGATTGCATCATCAAAGTAAGAACATATTCAACATTATTATTTGGGATATCCTTTAAGATTATTTAATTTATTTCTATAGAGATGGAAACCTCACTTATTGATTGATTTCTTTCCATCAGTGGTATGGACTTCTCATTGATTGTTTTCTTGATCATTGATATAATTTCTGAATATATGCTTAGTGGAGGACATCTTGGGTTATATACTTGGTTTCCACAAATAGACCTATATGGTTTCTGATTTTTTAGATGCCTTTATGGGAAGTACTTTCACAAAAAATATTTTATTTTTTTCCTATAAATAATATAAAAATGATCTTGGTAGGATCTTCAGAGATGATATTATAGTTCCATTGGGATAAACTTCAATTTTACCATCATTTGATGATTTTTCAATGGGATGAACTCTATTCACCTCATTCATTAATCATCATATAAGAACAATAAAACTAATTTATTGAGTATAGTTTTAATAATTAATAATTATATTTCCCCATGTGGAAACATCTAAATATTTTCCTTATAGAGGACCATCAGTGCTATCTTGCTTAATTTGGCTTTGAGTAGGACCATTGTGACTGATAATATTTATTTTTCATCAAATATTTATACCATTAAATTTGATACATATATCTATATGGGGAGGAACCTCATGGTGGATAATCTAGGGAGGGCCTCCAATTTATCTCATCCTAATTCTCTATGGAGGTCCTTTGTAGTTCATTCTATTGGGTGGACCACCAAAGTTATTTATCATCAAAATATGAGGAACATCATAATAGATTCTCACAATAACATATATAGAGTACATGATCATGAAAACAAGGCATAAGACTAAGAATTGATTCTCTATTTAGGTCCTCTATAGCTTTTGATCATGGAACTGTAGGTAGGAACTTCACATTGGGTGATCCAAAGTGGACCACCTTGGTTTTTGTATATCGTTATGAAGAGATGAAATTCATAATGGAAATTCTAGAGAAAACCTGTTGGGTCTTTTGATATAAAATTTTGGGGAGAGAATATTCAATGTTTTTTTCAATAAGGACCTATAAAATTGTTTTTATATAATATTTGAAGGAAATTCAGGATAGATTCTCTGGGGAGAACCACTTGAGTTTTTTATCATTGTGATATAGGGAGGGCCTCCAAAAAGGATTATATAGTAAGAACTCAAATAATTATTAGTAATAGTGTTATGTAAAGAATCATTATATAATTTTTCTCGGTAGGATCTCCATATTAGTTGGATTTGATACTATAATGATGAAATAAACAATATATGATTTGATAAGTACATAAAGAGATATGTTTCATTGTGTAATAAGGAGGAATTCAACCACTATCACTACTAGAAAACGTGGTTTTGGAGACCCCCCAACACAGGGGACCTACATTGGCAGTTGCTATTAGTACCCTATAGTGACCTCTGAAGGTGATCACAAGGCTTCTCAAAAAAAGCATCACCCCCCTCCCCCGACCCTCGCGTGCGATCCCGAACCCTAACCCCCCTAAGCCTCCCATCCCCTCCCTCTCCCCACCATCATCGCCACCTATCCCCTCCCTCATTGCACCGACGACGTCGTACTACTGACGCCACACCTTCTCTGACTCCGGATCCCTACCGATTCCATCACTTGTCCCCTCCCTTGCTGCACCGCCCACCCCCTCCCTCACTGCACCACTGCCACCTCACCACCTCCTCCTCCGGCTCCGTACCGCCAGTCCACTCCCTCACTGCACCACCTCTGAATTCGACTCCCCTATGATTCCCCTCCTCTCCCTCATAGCACCACCTCTGGATCCCCTCTGTTCCAAATTTGTCACTCTATCAACTGGTATGCTCTAATTTCTCTTAAAGTGTTTTAATTTTGGGCAATTTACAAAACAAATTTCACATGCATAAATATTATATAAATATTGTGTGTGAATGAAAAGTGTGGAAATGGTAGTTCATGTTTATACGAGTTTGTGTGCAGGATGAATTATGAAACTATTTTTGTATGTGAATACTTCACATGAGTTTGGAAGTTATATACAATGCAGATTCCATGTATTTTTTGACTAGATTGAGATTAAGTTGTGTTGTTATTTTATTTATACCATTGTTGAGTTTATCACAAGTCATTATGTGTGTGTATCCCATGAGAAAATGTTTGATTTTTAACCACATGTGTGTTCTTTCATATCCCATGAGGCCCATGTTTTAGTTTCATTGCATGTGTTTAGATACTATATGTTATTATTAATATTATACATTGTTAATCTATATGATATTCCATGTTTCAATGTGATTTACTATTAATATTTTATATTGTGTTGTTCTATTCATGGTACCAATGTTACTGGTGTACTCATCATGGCTCAGTATCCCTCAAGGGGGGCGTGATAATATGATGTATGTTCCATGAAGATTTGATTGAGATAGAATATGGGGCATATTGTATTTTTTTTTCTTCACATAGGGTCATGGAAGACATATGTGATCTTAACCTTGAGGTGACAGTGGGGCATGACAGTATTGAAGGACAATACCTGAGACATAGTTTTGAGATACGAAGGCCCAAGGGGGCATACACATGTGTTGGCCTTATATATTAACTAAGAGATAGATGGGTATTGATGTCCTTATATGGTTTGACTTGATACTCTTACCTTTTTTTTGTTTTGGAATACATGACGTGACATTGTGGTTGACTAAGTTCATGAATTTTTTTATAACTACATTTCCTTCACGGAGCCAAACTTTGTTTCGCGCATGAACACTCCAAACATGGTTATGTGTTTTATTTCATGCACATTTATTTATTATCACACTATAAACTCTTATACCATTGCACGTGTTGTAAGGAGAAACTGGTTGTTTCCTATTACATTCATATTCCTACCATGTATGGGAATATTACATGCATGTGAAGAATTTATAGTCTAGGATACAAGGGAAAGGCCCTGATTATAGGGGCTACGATATGGATAATGGTGTTTAGAGGCGTAATTGGGGTGGAATTTAGTGTGATGTGTTAATATTTGTTCACATTCTTGTTATTTCCTACACTTTTATTGGCCTAACACTTTAGGGGTTTTTTGGTTTTCACTATATGAATTGAGATACCTACCATGGATTATGATTTTTCACTATTTATTGTCTCTATTATGTTATTCTTTATTCTTTTCTTTATTGAAGACAATGGTATATTTTCTACACTGATGACATTTAGACCCATAATTCTAGTAACAAACATCTTCAATAAAAGGATACATGCTTGAGGCCTTGAGGAACATTGTCTTGGACCCTATGATTCAGCATGGGGCCTCACATTATTATTCAAAAATATTCTCTATTAATAACATATTTTAATATATATTGGTATTTTCTTGTTCTGGAATTGTATATATTTGATGTTCCCCTTGATATAGATTAGTCAGTATTCCATAATTAGAGATTGATTTCTATCTTTATTGGTTAATCTTTACTACATCTAATGGAACATAAACAGTGTGAATCCAATAGGTAGTGAGGCATTATTTGTATAAAGATACATATTCTCTGATTTTGAGAAGACTATTCATCACTAATTGATTTTGGGAACATTGACCACAAATTATATTTTTTGATTTCTTGGTAGGCATTAAATTAGTCTCTAAGGATGATAGTTTAAGATTGGTATTTGATAATTTTTTTTCATGTACTGCATACACATGCATGTTATATATTTTGTTATTTTTTTATTTATCATTTTACATTCTATATTTATAGTTGATTTATATTTTTGGATTAATGTTTATCTATATTCATTCATAATGGTATTAATGGACCACAGATTCCTTATTGTTCATGTTAGTTTTCTATTGTTTACTATACCCAATATATAATATATATTTTGTCTTAACTGATCAACTCCCCCTCCAATCTGATGAAATGAGTTAAGTAATGTCATTATATATAACCCATGATCAATCCAACTCCATTTTATGAAGAACAATATATTGATTGGACCAAAATGATCAAGTTTATAAAAGGATGAGCCACTTCATGGAAACACTTTTGAGAACCAAAACTGAAATTCAAAGCTTAATGGTGACAAGCTTGTTGTGGATGACCCAATCAGTTACATTAAGATAAAAATTAACCAAATTATTATGCCAAATTAAATAGTTGTGAAGAAAAAATAGTATACCAGATGTTATAATAATGAGTTACCATTGCTATCATATTCCTTTCTTGAAAAATATTTACACTATGAAATTATAGACCAAATTATTTCTCAATATAGTTTCTTTAATATATAATCATCATTAGATTTACCACACCAACATTGTAGAAATGACATGGGATTTCACTTCCGTTCCATTATCTATTCTCTTTTTTATTATTCACATAAATTAAATACTTATTTTATCAGTGGTCCATGTGGAATTGGTCATTCATTATATATATATATATATATGATATAAAAAATTCATGTAATATGATGTATTGTGTAAATGATTGTTATATAGATATTATTATGTATTAGAGTTGGATTGATCATCCAAATCAGATGTCAAGGGAATATTTCAATGGCATTATGTAGTTTATTGAGTTCATTATAGGATTTCAAAGTGACTATATTAGTTTTCCATGTATAGAATGTACAAATAGATATGAATTCACACAAGATACTGTGGGAGAGAACCTATTCTTGAACAGATTTCTGAAAAATTATAATATTTGGACTCATCATGGGGAAGAATATGATCGTTTTCAAAATAAAGATGTTGTTTAGATGGATGTTGATGCAAGGATGAATGATACAATGCATGAAATGCTTACTGAAATGTACGTGGGTTGGATCTTAAAGGCATTGACATACCGAATGTTGAGATCAGTGAGATAAATCTTTTCTCTAGAGAAGATCATGATTTGAGGAGGTTTTATTAAGTACATGTAGATACAAAAATAGAATTATATCCTGGATGTATTGATTATAATAAATTTTCATTTATCATGGATTTGTTTCATTTGAAGACTTTTAACCAGTGGTCAGATACATTGTTGGTCATGATTTTGGGGTTTTTGAAAAAGGTCCTTCCTGTCGATGATAAGATTACATAGTCATATTACCATGCACGTAAGATGACATAGAACTTTGGTTTTACATATGAGACCATAGATGCATGTAAAAAATATGTATGTTGTTTAGAAAAGAATATACCCCTTTTGATATCTATATAGTCTGTGGCACTCCCATGTGGAAAGAGAATATGGGAAATAAGACTCATCAAAGTCAGACTGTAAAATAGGGAAAACTGAGTGTTGTAAAGAAAATGTGTTACTTTCCCCTAAATCCATGGTGGAAAAGATTTTTTATGTCATCTAAAGTTTCTAATTTAAGGAGATGGAATGATGAACGAAATCAAGAAAGTGATATGTTAACCCACCCAACAGACTCTCGTGCATGGAAGGATTTCGATAAGAGACACATCGACTTTTCTAATGATGTTTGTAATATTCTATTGGGTTTGATAGTTGATGGTTTCAATCCATTCAAGTATATCGTTGGTGAAACTCATAGCACATGGTATGTGGTGTTGGTTCCGTATAATCCTCCTCAATGGCTATGTATGAAGCAAACTTTTATATTACTTTCCACTCTTATTGATATGCCGAGAAGTCTGGAGGATAAGATTGATGTTTACCTTCATCCATTGATTGATGAGTTGAATGAATTTAGGGGTGATGGTGTGATAACTTATGATTGTGAAATTAATGAAATAATCAAACTGTAGGCTGCTTTACGGTGGACAATCAATGACTTCCCGGCTTATGAAAATTTATCATGATAAAGTACAAAATGGGAATTTTCATTCCCCTAGTGAAATAAATGTAAAAAATATATATGGATTAATCATTCCAAAAAATAGGCTTAAATGGGTCCCATATGTTTTCTCCCCCCTCAAAATTGGTTCGGAAAGGACAGAGTGACATTTGATGGTTCTAGAGAGTTCATCCTAGCACCAAAGTTCATGACTGGAGTTGAAATGTTATCGCATATTGAGGAATAAAACATCTATAGGGTATATGATTTTTAGGATTTTTGGCTCATCCATTACCTAATATTCGTGGCGTGGTTAGACAATGTAGTAATAGTTGGAAGAAGAAAAGTATTTTTTTTAGTATCCCATATTGGATAACTAACATGATAAGGCATAATTTTGACATCATGCACATTGAAAAAAATGTTTGTGATAATATATTCTGGATCATTTTATGTGTTAGTGGAAAATACAAGGCCCATATTAATTCACGTCGTGATTTGAATGAAATGTGTTTAAAGAATCAGTTTCACTTATAGATAGCTGAGGAAAACAAGGCATACATGCATGTTTCATAGTATATGATGACTACAAAGGAGAAAGAGACATTTCTTCCCATTTTGAATATGCACAGGGTGCCTGATTTGTACTCTTCTAATATTTCAAAGTGTGTGAATATGATGTGAAGGACATTTCAAGGGATGAATGTTCATGAAAACCATATACTTCATCAATATTTTATTAAATTTCAAATTGTGATTGTTTATCCCCCAATGTTGTTCAACCTTTGATTGAGATGAGTAATTTTTCTGGACATCTTTGTTTAAGAAATCAATGAATGGGTGATTTTGAAAGATTGCATGACCAAATTGTACTAACGCTTTGTCTATTTGAGAAACCATTTCCCCCCACATTTTTCAATGTTATGGTTTATTGAAATTGCACTTAACTAATGAAGTAATGGATGCTGGTCCAGTGAAATTCAAGTGGATATTTCCTATTGAGTGGTATCTGAATAAATTGAAACAATTTGTATGCAATAGAGCTCGCCCGGAGGAATCAATATCCAATGGTTATTTGATGGATGTGTGTAATAAGTTTTGTGTAGAATATATTATAGATGTTGAAACAAAATTAAATAATCCATCTCGGATTCATGATGGTCAAGTTGGAGATGGATACATATTTGATATGGACAACAACGAGTGGATACAAGTGCATCGATATATCTTGTTCAATACTCCATCAGTTGCACTATTAATGCAGTAATTGTCTTATAACTTTTATTTTTTAACGTTGAAATGTTTTATTTTCATAAGTTGATCATTTAAACATCACGTTACCATTTATAAGAAACATATTTACGATCTAAATGAAGAGATGACTTGTACGACTGGATATGAAATTAAAAAATCTTATTATGCATCATTTCATGATTGGTTCAACGATTTTTTACGTATAATATGATTTTCATTCCGAGTGAAGTATTATAATAATTTCTTTTTGATGAAATCATTATTGAATTCTCTGAATTATGTAGGTTCATAACCTGAGGGAGTTTTCTGACTTGATGCTAACTGATGATTTTATCCAACTAGATGATGGTCCATCTATATCACCTCATTGTTATAAAGATATATCTGCTATTGTCTTTCAATTTCACATTAAAGATATTGACGAAAAATGAGAAACACCAAAATGTGTCATTGGTTGTCCATCCATCGATTCTGGTTGTTACTATGGTCAATTAATAGACATCGTTGAAGTTGTATATACACATGGGTTGAAGTACATATCGTAAAAGTGTAATTGGGTTGATCCAGTGTGTGGAAGTAATGTCGATCAATATAAGTTTACATTGGTGAATTTGAACTATATGTTATTCAAAAAAAATGAACGAGATTATAATGAACCTTTCATTTTGATATCACAAGTGGATCAATTATTCTGCGTTACATTTCCTTTGAATCCTAGTTGGAAAGTTGTTTTTAAAATGTCCCAACGAAGAGTGTTTTTATTTGAACAAGATGAACCCAAGACTATTACCTTTCCTGCCCAATATCTTGATCAATATACTGTAGTTCAACATGAAGAATAAATTTATTGGGTTAGAGCGGCAGTTGAAGGAGAAACGGTCTATTTTCATGTTTAATGAAATGTATAATTTTTTCCTCTCTCTTCAGTTTAAAGCCTTTTTTCAAAATTGTTTAAAACAACCCAAAACTAATTTGGTATATAAGTATTTTTATTTATTATTTGTTAGACTCAACCCTCCAACTTCTGGATATCCCCCAACCCCCAACCCCGGACAACCCCCACTCCAACACCACTAGGACAACCCCCACTCCCAACCACCCCTCCCCAGTCAACCCCCACCCAACCCCACCTGCACAGAGCCTCCCCCTCCACCTGGACCCCCCACCCCTATCCCAATACAGCCCTTCACCCCCCCCCCCCACCTAGACATCCCCCACCCCCACCCCCAGACACCCCCCTCCCAACCCCCCTGAACAGCCCCCCCCCCACAAACTCCCCCAGACAACCCCACCTTCATCATAACATCCCCTCCTACTCCACCTGGACAGACCTTCCCCATCCCCCACGTACACCCTCGTACCCCACCCCTAGTCAGAACCTCCCCCCATCCCCCACTCCCAACCCCCCATGTGGACAGTCCCCCCCCAAAAAAAACTCCCCCCCAGACATCCCTCCCCCCACCCGCACCTGCATAGCCCCTCCCCCTCCACCTGGATAGCCCCTATACCTCCCCTAGGATAGCCCTCCCCCACCCCACCCACCCCCAGACAACACCCCCCCCCCACACTCACCCCAGACTACCTCCAGACAACCCCCCCCCCCCCAACCAAAAAAACACCCCTCCACCTGGACAACCCCCCACCCCCGAACAACCCCCACTCCCAACCCCTCTTATTGTGGAATTCTCCTTTCAATAACATAAGTGTTGTGTAGGATTGGTACATAATAACAGTCTTCATAGTAGGGTCCAACTTTGATTCTGTAATCATAGAAGCTTCCAAAATAATCAAATCTGTTTTTTGAAAGACAAATTATGCATTTTTGTGTTGTTTGCAGTTGTCCAATGGGTTTTCTCTTTGTTTAGGTATTTCTCCACTAGCATGAGTCCATTGAGTTTCACATTATAACATGTTATATCAGCATACTATTGCATTATGTCTGATCTTCTAGTAACACCAACAATGGCCAACAAATCTATTTGTCTTCTCTTTGTAAGTACTTTGACCAGATTTTCATTCTTGATATTTTTGGGTGGAAAACTCAATATTTTTTGTTCCATTTCGGTAGTTTATCTTCTTAAACAAGTAAAAATTCATCCTTGATGATGTGGTAAATTTCTGGAAAATTTTGTAATGACCTGCCAATTCTCATTGGATTGAGAGTACAATGAGTCATTACTAGGCCTTAAGTGTCATCCCTAAGAGGCCAAAGGCTGGAAATAAATGCTAAAGGGTTTCAAATACAAGTGGGGGAAAATTTACCCTTTCATAAATAAAATAATTAACCTACCAAATATAATAAAATATTCACTATAGGATGCATGAACAAATGGAAGACAACTCAACAACTTCATGTATCTAAAAATCAAATCAAAGTAAGCCAGAACAGAAGAATAACCAAGTATCATTGTACACATCGGATAGACTAAACAAGACTCTCTAAAGACCTCAAGACTCCATGTTCAACAAGCTCAAAGATCCAAAATCTTAATATAGACCAAACATGACGAGGTAGTTCATAAACAAGTGTGAAATATTACTTTTCCCCTGTCCCGGAAGATAACATCTTAAAAAGCACCAAAGTTCCCAAGTAGGGGTGAGTATAAAACTCAGTAGGTTTTCCTCAATGACTTCCCTACTCATGACACTAGTATTAAATAGTTAGAAATAATTATATAATATAGTTTATAAATAAAAATTTCTCAAAAAAAATTATAACTAAATATAAACAAGTTTCTAAAAGCATTCATTACCAAAAGAATACAAGTGACATTGAAACAAATTTTCCCAGCAAGATATTTTCCATAACAATAACTAAAAAATATTTACAACCATTTCAAAATATACCTTTATTGGTATAACCAACCATTCCTCAAACCCATGCAACCAACCATGCATTCTACATTAGGACATTTCCATACTCATGAGCGGTTTCTAATCGATCTACCAATTCATCACAAGGTAACTATTTCCCATGTTCCATTAACCCTTTGGCACTCAGAAAAAAATCATATTTCTACCAAGACCCATATATGAAACATTAAAACACACCACATATTCCCAATAATCATTCCAAAACAACCCTTTCAATTAAAACACCTTTTTATTGAAAACCATTTCCATCAAAACAATTTCAATGCCAAACCATTTCCATTCCAAACCACATAAATAAAAATCCTTTTTTCTTGAAAACCATTTATATTGAAAATATATTTTTCATCAACCATTTAGAAATTCTAGAAAATCCATAATTTAAAATCATCATTTTAAATTCATGAAACTAAACCCCCTATTCCACAACAATTCACCAAGATCACGCAATTTCCCAAAAACCATAAATCACCACAAATGTACAATTTTCCATGAATTTCACAATAACTAAAACAATTTGAATCTAAGAGAATAAATTATAGAAAGAGGATATGAGAGTGAATCCACCTACCTCAACGGTTTTGATGAATCTTTGACAACAGAAGAAGAACACACAGGAAAGCGGGTCAATTCTCCAAGAACAACCTTAGTTATCTTATAATAGAATGACCATGACTAAAAATTGAATTATTTGGAATAAAAAAACGTAGATATACCCACTATTGGTTCAGATATGAGAAAAAATGGAGATCAGAGAAGTAGATCTAAGAAGATCTAATAAAACATCACAAATCTGGAAAGGATGGTGACATACCTCAAGAATCAGACTCAAAATCACCAAGGGAAGGCTCTAGGATGGCTCCAACTCATGTGGGGAGGGTTATCCAGACTTCTAGGTAGATTAATCTCAAAATTGGGGGCTTTTGAAGCCAAAAAAAAGATATAGAGCAAAAACGAGTAAGCTCTTAGATAATATGATCTTGATTTGACATATGCACATCATTTGACCACACAGTATGGCCCAACCATGAATGGATCGTGAAACCTTCGTTTTAGTCCCAACACTCCTTATAAAACTGCCAAACTCTCCCATCCTTCAACTTTACCCTTTTTATGGAAACACATTTATTATGGAAACAACCCACTTTATGGAAACACTACACTTTATAGAAACAACCCACTTTATAGAATCCCCCCACTTTATGGAAACAACCAATTTATGGAAATAACCAACATTATGGAAACACAATACTTTATGGAAACTATCTATTTTATGGAAACTCTATATTTTATAGAAACTCTTTATTTTATAGAAACTCTCTATTTTATGGAAACTCTCTATTTTAGGGAAACTCCCAATTTTAGTCAAACCAATTAAAACAACAAAGTAAAGGGGGTTATGTTCCTGAAACTGGGGGTACTACATTCTCCCCTCCATTGGTATTTCCATCCCTATGATGTAGAAAACCCTCTCTAAAAAGAAGAGTTCTATCCACTGCTCTTTCATTTCCTTCTCACATTCCCAAGTATCTTCCTGAATCTTACCATGTTGCCATAAAACCTACAGTAGGCCGAATCTTTTCCCATGCAAGAATTTCTCTTGCCTATCCGTGATCCACACTAGGATTTGTACCAATGATGCATCCGGTTCTAGCTCAACGAGATCCCATCTAATCACATAGTCAGGATCAGGGTGATACTTTTTCAATTTGGATATGTGGAACACATTATGCATAGAACTAAACTGGGGTGGTAATGCCAACAGATATGCCACCCCTCCAACTCATTACAGTATCTCAAAAGGGCCAATGTATATAGGAGATAAATTTCCCTACTTCCCAATGTGATAATGTCAAAGCCTTGGATAGATCCTCAAGAATACATGATCACCCACAAAGAACGACAACAGTCTTCAACGGTTATCTTCATAATATTTTAGATGACTCTGATCTGTCTCTATCCTCTTTCTAATCAACTAGATCTTCTCCGCTATTTCTTGGACAAGTCTTGGCCCGACTAGTGATGTTTCACCCGTTTCGACCCAGTATAGTGGAGAATGACAAGGATGTCCTAAAATGCTTCAAACTGAGCCATGTGTATCAAGGTTTGATAGTTGTTATTGTATGAGAACTCCACTAATGGTATATTCTCCTCCCATGAGTGAAAAAAAATCCATTACACAATACCACAACATATCTTCCAATGTTTGTATTGTCTGCTCAGATTTCCCATCCGTCTGAGTAAGATACGCCGTGCTCATAGTCAACTGAGTCCCAAGGGCTTTCTATAAGGATATCTTGAAATGAGGCAAGTTCCTTAGATCTCCATATGAGACTATTAACACTAGTACACCAAGCCTCTTTACAACTTCTCGGAAATATATTTTCGAAAGATCCTTCTCCATAATAGTTTCACAAATAGGTATGAAATGGGCCGACTTTGTTTGAAGATCCACTATCACCCAAATGGAATTGTGTTTCTTGACCATTCTTGGAAGACCTATAACAAAATCCATTGTTATCTAATAAAATTTCCACACTTGGATTGTAAAATCCTGAAACATAACAGATGGTCTCGGATGCTCTACTTTAACCTACTGACAAGTTGAGCACTGTGAGACGAACTCGATCACCAGCCTTTTCATGCCGCTCCACCAATATTATGCCTTCAATGACATATATATCTTCTGTGTACCTAGATGTACATCCCATATTTAATGGTTGTAAGCATGAAAGAGTTTTTCATGAAAAACCATAGGTACAACCATCCCATATTTGAAACACAAAACTAAAACCCTATCAAGTTTTCAGCCCAAAATGGTGTCCCACCATTGAGTTTTACACTTACAACCAGTCATTTGGCATCAAAGTTTTGTTCCTATTTGATCATTTTTACTAAATTATAAACAAGAATTGTTGAAAAGAAAACTGCAAAATCACCTCGTTCTTCACATTTTACAAGCATGTCCACAAAGACCAACATCAACTATCATTCATCTAAATATTATTTCATCAGTAGAGCATATGACTTTCTACTCAATGAATCTGCCATCAAATTCCCTTTCCCCCGGTGTGTACATCAAGTCAATGTCAAACATTTGGAGATACTCCATCCATATCCTTTTCCTCAGATTCAAACCTCGTTGCGAAAAATGGGTCTCAAGCTTTTGTGATCAGTAAACAAAGTAAATTTCTCACCAAAGAGATAATGTATCCATGTTTTCAATGCACGGATGACAAAATCTAACTCCAAATCATGTGTTGGGTAATTCTTCTCATGAAACCTCACCTACATTGAACCATTAGCAACAATATGATCTCTTTTCATGATAAAACGGCCGAAACCTGATCCTGAAGCATCACAATACACAACATACCCCTATCTTAATTCTAGAATGATCAATATAGGTGCCAATGTTAGCTAAAATGTTAGTTCTTGGAAAGAGTTTTTACATTCCTCCATCCATTTGAATGGAGAATTCTTCTTCTTTAGAGCTATCGTTAGTGAAGATTGTCGCGAGAAATCATGCACAAAGAGTTGGTAGTAACCAACTAGGCCAAGAAAACATCATATCTCGGAAACCTTCTTCGGTGATTTCCAATATATAACAACTTCAATCTTTTCAGGATCAACAGAAATGCATTTCTCATAAATGACATGGCTATGAAAACGTACTTACTGTATACGAAAACCACACATTGATAATTTGGAATACAAATGATAAACTCTCAAGATTTGTAACACTGTTTCCAGGTACACCTCATGATCAGTTCTTGTCTTTGAATAGACCAAAATGTCACCCACAAACACTATAACAAGAGAATCCATATATTGTTGAAATATCTAATTCATAAATTCCATGAAGACCGCTAGTGCACTTGTTAAACATAAAGGCATGACTACATATTAATAGTGGCCACATCATCTTTTGTAAGCTTCCTTGGTAATATTCTCTTTTCAGACTCTCAATTGGTGATATCTTTATTGAAATTCAATCTTTGAGAACCACTGAGCTCCAATTAATTTATTTAACTGATCATCCATGAGTGGAAGTGGATATCATTTCTTTATCGTAACTTGGTTAATCATACGATAATCAACACAAAGTTGAAGAGTTAAATCTTCCTTCTTCACAAAAAAAGCCAGTACTGCCCATGGAGATGTACTTGGTCGAACAAAACCCTTGATTTCTAGCTCCCCTAACTGCACATTCATTTCCCATTACTCTATTGGTGACTTTTTATAATATGGAAGGGAAATAAGATTTTTCCCTGGAAGGAGATCAATATTAAATTCCACTTCCCTTAGAGGTGGTAACCTTGAGAAGTTATTGGGAAAGACATCTGGAAATTGATCCACAATAGCTAGAAAACCATTTTCCTAGATATCTTCCATTGATACCAAAGTCAACGCTGCAAATTGGTAAGAGATAGTTCCCACCATTGGTGCCAAAAATCTATTTTCACCCTTCCTTACAATCCTCTATCCTCTAAAGAGATGTTCGATGCCATCCACATTCATGAAACTAACTGTTCTCCTATAACAGTCGATTTGATCATTGAACGTTGTCAGCCAATCCATACCCATAATTACATCCTTGAAGTCCCTATCCAGCATCGAGAAGTCCCATTTTTTCTCGGCTCCATCAACAGTTATAGGACATTCTTGTACACACAAAGGTTGGACAATCTCTTTCACCGAGTGGAGTTTAGAGTTTCAAAACTGAAGACATCATTTTTAGTTTTAAACACATAAAGTAAATAGAAAAAGAAAATATGAAGGAATTTGATGCTCCAGTATCAAAAAACACTTTCACAATGGTAGAATTCAAAAGAATCATACCTATTATTTATATAGTCCATCATGATCATCAACAATCATCTACTAAAATCCATACAATTTCTTCTTTGCAACACTATTCTACTTGTTTTCGTGATGAGGTTTCCTTGGTTAAGGATTCAGGGTATTTCTAGAATCAACATGGATAGCTCAGATCTTTTGATGAGACTGGTTCTGTTGTCCTCGTCCAGTCGAAGAATACAATGCTTACAACACCTGAGAAGTGTCTCGATCACCTAACCTTGGAGCACTACGAAAATAGCACTAAATATGTCCCATATTATTGCAATTATGACCTTTTCTAGGTTGTGTCATACAATATATCTTTATTTTTTCATGTGAACCACATTGAAAACAACCTTCTTTTCTCAGGGGTCGTGGAGGAAGGTTTACTGATCCACCTGTCTAGTTCAGATTTCCACTTGCACCTTGGAAATAGGTTTCCCTTTTCCTCTTGTTCCTAGTGGTTGAGTTCCCACTATTTACTATAGGTATCATCATATCTACTAACAAAGATCCTGATATATGACATTCAGTCACAATATCTCTGTTCCAGATCTTTGTATAGTTTGTAATACAAATTACTGCAATCTTTGATTGAATCTCTTTTTTTAGTCCTTATTTGAAGATGTGTGCCTTTAAAGAGGCACATATTGTAACTTATGGTGAAAATCATACTCTATTCATGAACTTAGCTACATACTCTGTAATAGAGATACTCTATGGTTCCAAGATAAAGAAGTCAGTCATTTTCTAGATCTTGAACATGTGAGGATATAATTGTTTCTTGAACAATTCCTCAAAATCCTCCCATGTAAGTCATTAATCCAATTTAGCTTGCAACACTAAATCCCACCAATAACATGCAAGATCATAGAGCATATAAATCACCATTTTTACCATTATCTCTACCGTTGTGCTGGTGAAATTGAAGATATGATTCATTCTACATAGCCACACCTCTGCCTTCTCGGGTTTAGAATCACCCCAGAAATTAGGTGGATTCTACTTCATGAACTGGATGGTGTGATCCACATGTCATGGATAATTCCTCCAGTTCCCTGTGTCCACAGCTTGAAAATATTGTACAATACTTCGTACCAGCTTTTGGTTCACACGTGGTTTGTAACAGCCCGATATTTTATGAAAAATATTCTTTTTTATTTCACTAATGTCTTGTGTTGTACGCTACACCAAAAGGAGCTTGCACAACACGCATCCTTGACTTTCCTTGCATTACAAGCAATCGCGACCTTCCTCAATAGCTTGCGTCGTACGCAATACCGAGTTTCACTAAACAACGATATGCTATTAAAATATTACTAAAACTAGCAGTTATGAATAATAATAACCACTTTTTGAAATTTTATAAATTTTAATTTTCAAAATGGACTTCATTTTTGGATTCGGAATACCGAAATTAGCCTAGGGTGAAATTTTGGTATTTTTCTGAAAACTTTCAATTTTTGATGAATAGTGAAACCACTAAGTGGTAGGTTAAAAACTGAATTTTGCATAAAACTTAATTTTACCGCTTCTGTGAATGGAATTTCGAAAATCCGACAGACACAGTTGATATCAGTACGTAAAATGTGGTTCAATGAGATAAAAATAATTTTTTGGTGAATAGTAACTTTTTACTTTTTTTACCGCGGTTAATAGTAAATAGGGTAACTAAGGGTAAAAATGATATTACTATTACCCTAACACATGTCCTAATTCTATTGGATAAGTTTAATTCGACCAAAAACAAACTTAGGAATAAAATATGATCATTTAGGCCCACTTGGGTTAGATTAGGACATTTATTATTAATTTATTTAAAGAAGGGTTAAAATAGTTAAAATCAATGTTTAATAAGTGAATAATTTTTAATATGGGGTTATACATAAGATAAATTAGACTATAAATATTAATTAGAAAGATAAAAAGATTTCCTACATAATGATATTTTATTTATAATTTTTAGACTTTAAATAAATTAATTTATTTATGAAACAACGATGATGCAGTAATTACCCTTTTAAGGAAATATTAACATAATTGATGTTATAAATTTTCAAATGAATGTAATTTGAGACTTTTTATGAATTCCACTAATTTTCGAGGTTACTATGATATATTATTGTTGATTTAATCAACTTGGTTTGAACATATAATTCTGTTATGACTTTCACAAAAATCATATATCAAATAGTGTCAAAATTGACACAAAATGGTTTTTAAATCAAATATTATATTATTAATTGTTATTTTATTCCTAAAAATCTATGGTTCGGCCAAATGACTTAGATAAGGATATATATATTAATAATAAACAATTTGGGGTTCTTTTGGCATGTTATAGTAAGTGTATTAACCATATATTGAAAGAAAACAAAAAGACACGGTAAAAGTTAAATTATTTAACTTAGAGTTAAATCTAATTTATAAGGTTACAATAATAACATAAACTTGTCTAAATCTTATTGGTTGATAGTATTTAGACCCATACCCACTTTAGCTTCGAAATAAGCCCCTTTGGAACCATTATAAACCGATTTTGACATTAATATAAAATAATATTTTGAGGCATTCCTAAGGTGCCCCTCTCCTCCCTTATAAAAGGACACCTCCTCCCCCTCTTCTTCACACCAATTTGAGAACTCAGACTCGGCCAACCCCTGCAAAAATCTCTTCTCCACTTCCCTAGAAACATCCTAGAGGTTCTGGTCTTCCTCAAAGACCAATTTTAGTGCCCTAAGAGGAGGTCTCAAAGAGGCGCTTCAAAGAAGAGGTAATTACCGTTACCAATTCTTTCATCTTTATTTCTTCTTCCACTTCTTTTTATTAGGTTGTTTCATTATGAAGTAATAACATCAGTATCACTCATATACTGATATGTTATTATAATTATGAAACAACCCTATTTCACCATATATCCATCCTACGGAAAAAGAAATCACCGCGCGTGCGTACGTACGGAATACCGTCTCCACGCCGTGGTGTAATCTATTTTCCACCACCACCTTACATGGATGGGTATAATGTTATAAAGAATAACTATACATGGTTATTAAAACATCATATTAATTCTGATATATTGTATAATCCACTCCAATTCAATTCAATATTTATGGAAATGATATCATCGCTCGTGCATACGTACGGACTACCGTCTCCACGACGCGATGAGATTCATTCTCCATGTTAACCATTTAAGAATGATTATAAAGTATATATAAGAAATAATAATGAAATATATGACATTATAAAGCTACTGGATTTATGTATATATATATATATATATGTATGTCATCTACTTACTTTCATTCAAGACAATAAGGAAAGGAAAACAGCGTTCATGCGTACGTACGGACTACCGTCTCCATGAACGGTGTTTTACATTTCATTTATCTATCTATTATATATATATATACTGAATATATATGATATATAAATCATATTTTATATTCTGTAAGTAAGTAAATCATGATATAAGTAATAATAATGTCAAGAACAACAAGTCAAAACACCTACGATAAATGAAACGATTTTACCCAAAACGCTTCTTTAACATGGAATTTACAAAAGAACGGGTAATATAATGTCATAAGTGAACCATATATGATATCATAACAATGAATATGATTCTGTAATAAGTCAATGACAATATTTAAACCATTATACAGGAGCTTCGGACACGTATAAAGCAAATCGTACCTAAGGTAAGGGAAATATCACAATCTCATTTTTATCCGAGATTGTTTATTCGTAAGTATTTACTGGGGTGTATTTTATCATCCACATCCATGTTCCATCAATATGTAATATTGTTTCCATCCACTTACACTAGTTTAAATCCAATTTTACCCTTCGGTAAGTTTTTAGTAAAGAATATGAAAGGAATATTTTGTTGTTTTTTTTTCATACGAGGTACTTTTGGACTTTTCCGACAAAAGTACGAAGAATGTTTTTTTTAACTTATACGGCATGAATGTATTTTTAAAAAATTATTTCCAAGAAGATTACTTTACATGTTTTCAAGTTTATTTTTAATCAACTTCTTTTAGTTTATAATTGTATGACATATTAAGAAAGGAAAAGTTTTTTTGAAGTAGAAAGGATATTTTTCTCAAGAAGGGAGTTCAAGTATTTTATCAAAATTATTTTCCATATAAGATAATAAAAGGGTTCTGTTTTTATCCCTATTATTACATTGATTTGACTATGTTGTGATGGAATTATGTTTATGAATTCCTTTATGTTATATGAATGGTTTTATGATGTCATGTTGTTTAAGAATCCCATTTTTATTACATGGGTTATGCGATGATGTATGATTTATGATTATGTGGCACACATAAGAAAGGATTCATTATAAGATGGGTGGGACCTATATATCCCTCCAATGCATTGGATAATGATTTTATATCTCATGAGATAGACAGGGCTGGAATGGTAGGTTATACTGGTTCAGTGAAACAGGACTGAAACGAGCGTTACTCGATTCAGAAAGGGACTTTGTCCACTAAGATAGTCTTGGAAATGAGTCTTGACTAACAAGAAATGATTCTCTATGATTATGTGTGAATGACACAAAGTTTCATGTTTTAAGTTATGATTATTGTGATTACATTTCACTGCCATGATTTACCCCATGTTATGATATTATGATCTCTTTTACAGGTTAAGATTTCCAAAAGTTATGTGCTTATGTATATGATGTGATTGATATTTCTTTTGTTTACCCTTACTGAGCATTTGAGCTCACCCTTTTATTTTTTCTTTTCCCCAGGATATAAAGAAAGGTTTTAGGTAAAAAAAAGGAAGATCTTTATGGGATATTTTGAAGATCTTTCACCACGATTAGAAGATTATATTCCGAGTTTCCAAAGACACTAAACTATTACGATCCTTGTGTGTGTGTTTTTTGTTATGTACTAAGTATTCCGCAAATGTAATGTAATGTCCATGTACGTCAAGATACGGGTCTCTACAGTTGGTATTAAAGGAAAGGTTTAGTCAACCTTTGGAAACTATGATGTGAGAACTTTAGTGAGATCCCTAGAGATATTTATAAGGTATGTCTAGGGATGTGCCTAAGGATAAGTATACGTATAGGATACAGTCCTAGAACTACGGTAACGATCATAGAATTTAACATAAGATGTTAGATATTGAGGGTACTCCCCCTTTATTATGTTGTTTTCCCTAGCATGATTTTTGCCTCTCACACTATTCTTTTTGGGTTTTAGACGATGGCTGGAACCCGAAGGAACCGTGTTGATCAATGCAATGGACAATGCAATGATTTCCCTCCTGAGCAAACAAATGTTATGGGAGATGGAGTGAAAAATCTTATTGCTATACTTACACAAGCTATGAATCATTCTGGACTTCCAAATGAGCAGAGAAGGGAACAATATTCTATTGAGTCCTTCATGAGGCAACGTCCACCTTCTTTCAGTGGGTCTTCTGATCCACTTGTTTATGAACAATGGATCAGTACCACTGAAAAGATATTTTCAGTTCTTCAATGTTCTGAGCATGATAAAGTCATCTTAGCAGTATATCGTTTGGAAGGTGAAGCTGATCAATGGTGAAATATTATTAAGAATACGAGGCAAAGGGATGAAATTGAGTCCATGGAATGGGACGAGTTCAAGAACTTGTTTTTCAGTAAGTAATTTCCTCGTATTCTTCGAACAAAGATGGAGAAGGAGTTTCTTGAACTAAAGCAAAAGGATGATGAATCAGTTGGGATATACGAAGTGAATTTTACAAGACTTTCAAGGTATGCATCTGGCATTATCATCCAACATGAAAGTAAAGTTGATCGATTTTTCAGTGGCTTAAAACCAAGTCTTCGAAGGGCATTAGCTATAAGAGACTTCAGTAGCTATGAAGAAATTGTGCATTGTGCTATCAAGGTAGAAATGGAAGTTGGTGTTACATATCCATCTCATGGTTTTGACAAGAAAAGAAAGATGGAGTTCAAGGAGAAATCTCATAATAATGGTGAAAAGAAGATGAATGTTTCCTTATGCACAAAGTGTGGAAAGAAGCATGGTGGAGATTGTCTTAAAGGGACTAGAAAATGTTTTAAGTGTGGAAAAGAAGGTCATCGAGTAGCTGAGTGTCGAAGTAATGGAAAAAGGGATTCTAATGATGTGAATAAAGCAAACACTGCAGAGAACGCACCACCAACACTTCAATTCTTCAAGTGCAAGGAAATGGGGCATTATGCTAATAAATGCCCTAATCCAAGGGTTAGTGATGATCAACATGAGAAACCACTTAAGGTAAAGGACAAAGGGAAGTCACATGCGATCACTATTGGCGATGTTGAATATGACAATGATGTGGTGGAATGATTAAGTGTTTATGTAATGGGATTCCAAAATAATGTTGTATATAGTATCGTGGAATATTGGAATATTTATGTTTTGGTCTATTGTGGTTTTCAATAATTTTATAGTACCGGTAACCATGAAAAGTGATTGAGACATTTTTGGTAAACATATGATATGAGCATAATGAAGGGATAAGAAGATAATGAGATGTTTGATTGTATTGATGATCTCATGATTGATATAAGGACTAAGTGATATCATGGTTTGAGTATATAGAATTTTGAGGATTTTGGTATGTGGAAAGAGTTAACTTTTAATAGAATTCATGTTTTCAATAAGGTTCAATGGGTATTCAAGAGAGTACAAGATTAAGGCCTTTAAATGTTTGGAATGTGACCAACAAGATATATCTTATGATATATGGGGATCAACGATGGTATTAAATCTCTGGTAATCGTTTTCACTATGTTATGAGATTGGACTGCAGTATTATGGATAAGCCTAAAGATTGGAATGGATTATGTTGGACATAAGTTAGTATTGTTTAAGGATAGAAGTTTTCTCGATATTATTGATGGGATGTTATAGTAATATAGTTTTAGAAAAAGGACAACCTGCAGGACGGGCGACAACCCATCGCTTCGGACAAAGCTGTGGGAATCGAACCCACAACTGAAGTGCGACTGGCCTTTATCGCCTACCACTGGCCTACAGGAAGTCCCTGTTTAGTAGAAACTAGTTTTATTATATTAAGCAGTATGATATATGAAGTATAAGTCCATTTTAGGAACCATATACGATTAATCTCACTATAGATCGACTTATGTATATAATTTTGCTAACCTTTTGTTTGAGACAGATGGAATGACCTGTCATTCTATCACATGATCTGCTAACACTTCACGAATAACAAATTCAACTTCATTTATTTAAGAGATGAAGTGGAAATTGTTAAAGGCACGAACAATAGTGAGATTGTACCAAAATAAAGTAAGTATTTATTCTAATTCAAATTTTCAACTTTAGGGAAATGATCTTGAAAACCAAAAATGTTGTCCTAGTGATCTTATACCTGATGAATCAGATGGTACCTTAGATCGTCACAAATTTATGGATTTGTGATTACTGGATTTTCCAAAGCCATGTTCTCTAGCACTCTCCATCAGAACATGATGGTCAGATTTCTCTTCCATATCCATTTTTTCACCTATGTGGAAACCCAGTGATTAGTTTATTTGGGTAATCGTTACATTTCATACTTTAGTTTTTAAAGCCAAGTTTTGGTATTCCTTTTTACGATGTGGGTTTCTATTAAAGAAACTTTCGAATAGTAAACCATTTGTAACCCCAACGAATTTCGAGGGCAAAATTCATTTTAAGGGGGGTAGAATGTAACAGCCCGAGATTTTATGAAAAATATTCTTTTTTATTTCACTAATGTCTTATGTTGTACGCTACACCAAAAGGAGCTTGCACAACATGCATCTTTGACTTTCCTTGCATTACACGCAATCACAACCTTCCTCGATAGCTTGCGTCGTACGCAATACTGAGTTTCACTAAACAATGATATGCTATTAAAATATTATTAAAACTAGCAGTTATGAACAATAATAACCACTTTTTGAAATTTTATAAATTTTATTTTTCAAAATGGACTTCATTTTTGGATTCGGAATACCGAAATTAGCCTAGGGTGAAATTTTGGTATTTTTCTGAAAACATTCAATTTTTGATGAATAGTGAAACCACTAAGTGGTAGGTTAAAAACTGAATTTTGCATAAAACATAATTTTACCGCTTCTGTGAATGGAATTTCGAAAATCCGACAGACACGGTTGATATCAGTAAGTAAAACGTGGTTCAATGAGATAAAAATAATTTTTTGGTGAATAGTAACTTTTTACTTTTTTTACCGCAGTTAATAGTAAATAGGGTAACTAAGGGTAAAAATGATATTACTATTACCCTAACACATGTCCTAATTCTATTGGATAAGTTTAATTAGACCAAAAACAAACTTAGGAATAAAATATGATCATTTAGGCCCACTTGGGTTAGATTAGGACATTTATTATTAATTTATTTAAAGAAGGGTTAAAATAGTTAAAATCAATGTTTAATAAGTAAATCATTTTTAATATGGGGTTATACATAATATAAATTCGACTATAAATATTCATTATAAAGCTAAAAAGATTTCCTACATAATGATATTTTATTTATAATTTTTAGACTTTAAATAAATTAAATTATTTATGAAACAACGATGATGCAGTAATTATCCTTTTAAGGAAATATTAACATAATTGATGTTATAAATGCTCAAATGAATGTAATTTGAGACTTTTTATGAATTAAACTAATTTTCTAGGTCACTATTATATATTAGTGTTGATTTAATCAACTTGGTTTGAACATATAATTCTGTTATGACTTTCACAAAAATCATATATCAAATAGTGTCAAAATTGACACAAAATGGTTTTTAAATAAAATAAAATATTATTAATTGTTATTTTATTTCTAAAAATATAAGGTTCGGACCATGACTTAGATAAGGATATATATATTAATAATAAACAATTTGGGGTTCTTTTGGCATGTTATAGTAAGTGTATTAACCATATATTGAAAGAAAACAAAAAGACACGGTAAAAGTTAAATTATTTAACTTAGAGTTAAATCTAATTGATAAGGTTAAAATAATAACCTAAACATGTCTAAATATTATTGGTTGATAGGATTTCGACCCATACCCACTTTAGCTTCTAAATAAGCCCCATTTGAACCATTATAAACCGATTTTGACATTAATATAAAATAATAGTTTGAGGTATTCCTAAGGTGCCCCTCTCCTCCCTTATAAAAGGACACCTCCTCCCCCTCCTCCTCACACCAATTTGAGCACTCAAGCTCAGCCAAACCCTGCCCAAATCTCTTCTCCACTTCCCTAGAAACATCCTAGAGGTTCTGGTCTTCCTCAAAGACCAATTTTAGTGCCCTAAGAGGAGGTCTCAAAGAGGCGCTTCAAAGAAGAGGTAATTACCGTTACCAATTCTTTCATCTTTATTTCTTCTTCCACTTCGTTTTATTAGGTTGTTTCATTATGAAGTAAGAACATCAGTATCACTCATATACTGATATGTTATTATAAGTATGAAACAACCCTATTTAACCATATATCCATCCTACGGAAAAAGAAATCACCGCGCGTGCGTACGTACGGAATACCGTCTCCACGCCGTGGTGTAATCTATTTTCCACCACCACCTTACATGGATGGGTATAATGGTATAAAGAATAACTATACATAGTTATTAAAACATCATATTAATTCTGATATATTGTATAATCCACTCCAATTCAATTCAATATTTATGGAAATGATATCATCGCTCGTGCGTACGTACGGACTACCGTCTCCACGACGCGATGCAATTCATTCTCCATGTTAACCATTTAAGAATGATTATAAAGTATATATAAGAAATAATAATGAAATATATGAAATTATAAAGCTACTGGATTTATGTATATATATATATATGTATGTCATCTACTTACTTCCATTCAAGACAATAAGGAAAGGAAAACAGCGTTCATGCGTACGTACGGACTACCGTCTCCATGAACGGTGTTTTTCATTTCATTTATCTATCTATTATATATATATATATACTGAATATATATGATATATAAATAATATTTTATATTCTGTAAGTAAGTAAATCATGATATAAGTAATAATAATGTCAAGAACAACAAGTCAAAACACCTACGATAAATGAAACGATTTTACCCAAAACGCTTCTTTAACATGGAATTTACAAAAGAACGGGTAATATAATGTCATAAGTGAACCATATATGATATCATAACAATGAATATGATTCTGTAATAAGTCAATGAAAATATTTAAACCATTATACAGGAGCTTCGGACACGTACAAAGCAAATCGGACCTAAGGTAAGGGAAATATCACAATCTCATTTTTATCCGAGATTGTTTATTCGTAAGTATTTACTGGGGTGTATTTTATCATCCACATCTATGTTCCATTAATATGTAATATTGTTTCCATACACTTACACTAGTTTAAATCCAATTTTACCCTTCAGTAAGTTTTTAGTAAAGAATATGAAAGGAATCTTTTGTTGTTTTTTTTTTCATACGAGGTACTTTTTGACTTTTCCGACAAAAGTACGAAGAATGTTTTTTTTAACTTATACGGCATGAATGGATTTTTAAAAAATTATTTCCAAGAATCTTCCTTTACATGTTTTCAAGTTTATTTTTAGTCAACTTCTTTTAGTTTATAATTGTATGACATATTAAGAAAGGAAAAGTGTTTTTGAAGTAGAAAGGATATTTTCCTCAAGAATGGAGTTCAAGTATTTTATCAAAATTATTTTCCATCTAAGATAATAAAAGGGTTCTGTTTTTATCCCTATTATTACATTGATTTGACTATGTTGTGATGGAATTATGTTTATGAATTCCTTTATGTTATATGAATGGTTTTATGATGTCATGTTGTTTAAGAATTCCATTTTTATTACATGGGTTATGGATGATGTATGATTTATGATTATGTGGCACACATAAGAAAGGATTCATTATAAGATGGGTGGGACCTATATCTCCCTCCAATGCATTGGGTAAAGATTTTATATCTCATGAGATAGACAGGGCTGGAACGGTAGGTTATACCGGTTCAGTGAAACAGGACTGAAACGAGCGTTACTCGATTCCGAAAGGGACTTTGTCCACTAAGATAGTCTTGGAAATGAGTCTTGACTAACAAGAAATGATTCTCTATGATTATGTGTGAATGCCACAAAGTTTCATGTTTTATGTTATGATTATTGTGATTACATTTCACTGCCATGATTTACCCCATGTTATGAAATTATGATCTCTTTTGCAGGTTAAGATTTCCAAAAGTTATGTGCTTATGTATATGATGTGATTGATATTTCATTTGTTTACCCTTACTGAGCATTTGAGCTCACCCTTTTATTTTTTCTTTTCCCCAGGATATAAAGAAAGGTTTTAGGTAAAAAAAAGGAAGACCTTTATGGGAGATTTTGAAGATCTTTCACCACGATTAGAATATTATATTCCGAGTTTCCAAAGACACTAAACTATTACGATCCTTGTGTGTGTGTTTTTTGTTATGTACTAAGTATTCCGCAAATTTAATGTAATGTCCATGTACGTCAAGATACGGGTCTCTACATGGTTTAGGTGCAACCACATTCTCCACAGCTTCTTCAGGTTGGTTTTGACGATGCCTACGAGGTGCCATTATCTAAAGTAACAACAAACTCCATTAATCTCACTCTCTATCAACTATTGGGTTAACATTTCAAATTATATCACATCAACTATCACAATATTGTTTACTAAAACAACCTTTTTTCATGTTCAACCAATTTTGAAAACACTTCACATGCTTTTGAAAATTAAACCATTTTCAAAAAACAATAAGCATTCTCTTTTTCAAAATATTCGATTTGAAAACCAATTTCATTATTTTTAAAAATTGAACATCTTTTTTCACAACATGAATCAGTCCTTGAAATGATGTATTCACTCCTAGTGGGAATTCATTCCCCTACAATTCATGTCATTCTTGTCACATTGGATAATACAATGACAATTAGATTTCAAAATTTAAGAAGTATCTCTAAACACTTATTTACCCAACTCCCTGGTAACTTGAAGTTCATCATAAATGTGTTAGATACGCCCTTTTATGCTATAAATTTCAAGTTCCAAAAAATCATACTCTTTTCTATGATTCACACCCAAGGAATAGACAAGAAGGAATTTTATCTCCAAAATTTGGAACATTGATGAATACTTGTAAGGAAAGGACTGAACAAGCCGATACCATTTGTAATGACCCGCTAATTCTCATTGGCTTGAGAGTACAATGAGTCATTAATAGGCCTTAAGTGACATCCCCAAGATGCCAAAGGATGGTAATAAATGCTGAAGGGTTTCAAATACAAGTGGGGGATGATTTATCCTTTAATAAATAAACCAATAAACATACAAACCATAACAAAAAATTCACTATATGATGCATAAACAAATGTAAGAAAACTGAACAACTTCATGTATCTCAAAATCACATCAAAGTAAGCAACAACCGAAGAATAACCAAGTATCAAAGTACACAGTGGATAGACTACAAAAGATTCTCCAATGACCTCAAGACTGCAGGCTCATCAAGCTCCAACTTCCAAAATCTCCGAACTGCCCAAACATCATGAGATTGTTCCAAACATGTGCGAAACATTACCTTTCCCCTTATCCCAAAAGATAACATCTGCAAAAGCACCAAAGTTCCAAAGTAGATGTGAGTTTAAAACTCAGTAGGTTCTCCCCATTGACTTCCCTACTCACGCCACTAGCATATTAGAGTTAGAAACAATTATATAAAATAGTTTATATAAAAAAATTTCTCAAAAGCCATTTATAACTAAATATAAACAAGTTTCTAAAACCATTCATTACCCAAAGCGTACATGTGAAATTGAAACCAATTTTCCAAACAAGATCATTTTCCAGAAAAATAACTAAACAATCTTTACAACCATTTCACAAAATCCCTTTATTGGCATACCCAACAATTCCTCAAACCCATGCAACCAACCATTCATGCTATGTTACGACAGTTCCATACTCATGAGAGGTTTCTTGTGGATCTACCAAGTCGTCACAAGATAATTGTTTCCCATGTGCCATTAACCATTTGGCACTGAGCACAAGGTCATATTTCTACCAAGTCTTGAGTATGAAATTCCCATGTGCATTAAACCTTTAGAACTAAGAACAATGTCCTATTTAAACAAAGCTCCGTATATGTAACATGAACACACATCACATATTCCCAACGATCATGCCAAAACAACCCTTTCAATAAAAATACCTTTTTATTGAAATTTATTTCCTTCTAAACCATTTCAATGCCAAAACAATCAATTCCAAATTTTTTGAATAAAACTCCATTTCTATTGAAAACCATTTCTTTTGTAAATATCTTTTTCATCAATAATTTAGTAATTTCAGAATATCCAGAATTTAAAATAATCATTTTATATTCATGAAACTAAACCCCCTTTTTCCTAACTATTCACCATGACCATGCAACTTCACAAAAACCATTAATCATCCCAAATGAAGATTTTTACATTAATTTCACAATCAATAAACCAATTTAAATATAAGCCAATCAATTTTAGAAAGAGGATATGAAAGTGAAGCCACTTACATCAAAGGTTTTGATGAATCTTTGACCACAGACGAAGAACACACAAGAAAACAGGTCAACTCTCCAAGAATGGCCTTAGTCATCATATCCTAGCAATATCATGACTCAAAATTGAATTGTTAGGCATCCAAAAACATAGATCTACCCACTATAGGTTCATATCTATGAAATAATGGAGATCGAAGATGTAGATCTAAATAGATCTAATAAAACATGACAAATCCGGAAATAATGGGGAGATACCTCAAGAATCGGACTCAAAATCACCAAGGGAAGGCTCTAGGTTGGATTTAACTCATATGGGGAGGGTTCTCCAGCATTTTAGGGAGAGTAATCTACAAATATGGGAGTTTGGAAGCCAAAACGAAATATATATAAAAAAACAAGTAAACTCCTTGAAAATTGGATCTAGATTTGACCTCAGCACAAGGTTTACCCACACAGTTTGGGCCAAACATGTATAGATCATGTGGCATTCCTTTTAGTCCCAAAACTCCTTATAAAACCCACAACCTCTCCCATCCTTCACCTTTACCCTTTTTATGGAAGCACATTTTTTTGGAAATATCCCACTTCATGGAAACACCCCACTTTATGTAAACAACCCAATTTTTGGAAACACCCCACTTTATGGAAACAACCCGCATTATGGAAACAAAAACTATTATGGAAACACCCTACATTGTGGAAACTCTCTATTTTATGGAAAATATCTAATTTATGGAAACTCCCTATTTTATGGAAACTCTCTATTTTAGAGACACCAATTAAAAACATGAGGAATGGGGGTTATGTATCCAAAACCGAGGGTACTATATTCTCCACACCATTGGTCTTTCCATCCATGGAATGTTTAAAACCCTTACAAGAAAAAAAGAGTTCTGGAAACTGCTCTTTCATTTCCTTCTCATGTTCCCAAGTCTCTACCTGAATCTTACCATGTTGCCATAAAATTTGAACTAGCCTGATGATTTTCCCAAAAAAGAAATTCTCTAGTCTATCCATGATCTGCACTGGGATATGTACCAATGATGCATCGGGTTCAAGCACAATGTGATCCCATCTGATTACATGGTCGGGATTAGTGTGATACTTTTTCAACTGGGATACATAGAACAAATTATGCACCAAACAAAACCATGGTGGTAATTCCAATCGATATTCCACCTCTCTAACCCGTTATAGTCTCTAAAAAGGGCCAATGTATATAGGAAATAACTTTCCCTACTTCTCAAAGCGATGATGTCCAAGCCTGGTAGAGATCCTCACAAAGGCATGATCACCCACAACGAACAACAATGGTCTTCGACGATGATCTGCATAAGATTTCTGATGACTCTGTGTCATCTCTATCCTCTTTCTAATCAATTGGATCTTTTCTATTGATTCTTGGACATGGCTTGACCCAAGTAGTGATGTTTCACCCATTTCCACCAATTATAGTAGAGAACGACAAGGGATCCCCTAAAATTATTCAAACGGAGACTTGTGTATCAAGGCTTGATAGATGTTATTATATGAGAACTTAACAAAAGGTATACGATCCTCCCATGAGCCACCCAAATCCATTAAATCCATTACAAATTCCTACAACATGTCTTCCAACGTTTGTATCATCTTCTCGGATTTCCCATCCGTCTAAGGATGTTACACCGTGCACATAGTCAACTGAGTCCGAGGGCTTACTGTAAGGATTTACAGAAACGAGATGTAAACCTTATATCTCTATCTGATACTATTAAAACTGGTAAACCATGCCTCTTTAACACTTATCAGATATATATTTTTGAATGATCCCCCACCATATGAGTTTCATAAATGGGTATGAAATGGGATGACTTGGTTAGACGATCCAGTGTCACCCAAATGGCATCATGTTTCTGGACCATTCTTAGAAGACCTGTAACTAAATCCATAGAAATATGATCCCATTTCTACACTAGGATGGGAAAATATTGTAACATACTAGCTGGCCTCAAATGCATTTCTTTAACATGCTAACAAGTTAAGCACCACGAGACAAACTCGACCACCTTCCTTTTCATGCTGCTCCACAAAACATGCGCCTTCAATGCCTTATCCATATTTTGTGTACCAATATGTACAACCAATCATGAATGGTGGTATGCATGAAAGAGTTGTTCCTGAGAAACCATAGGTACAACCATCCGACCTCTGAAACACAAAATTGAACCCACATCATGTTTCCAGCCCTAAATAGCCTCCCCTCCATTGATTTTTTGAATTACAACAAGACATTATACATCAGATATTTGTGCCTCTTTTATATTTTTTACTAAATTAGGATCAAGAATAGCTGAAAAGAAAATTACCACATCACCTCGGTCTTCACAATCCTCATGCAAGTCCACTAAGACCGACATCTACTGCCATTCATCTAAATATTCATTCTCCAGATGAACATATGAATTTCTTCCCAATTCATCAACCACCGAATTCCCTTTCCCCGATTTGTACATCAAGCCAAATTCAAACATTTGGAGATACTCCAACAATATCTATTTCCTTAGATTCAAATCTCACTGTTACAAAATGTGTTTCATGATTTTTTGATCTGTAAACATAATAAATTTCTCACCAAAGTTATAATTTCTCCATGTTTTCAAAACATGGGTGGCTGCAGAAAACTAAAAATCATTTGGTGGGTAATTATTTTCATAAACCCTGAACTACCTTGAACCATAAGCCACCACATGATCTCTTTTCTTGATAACGCAGCCCAATAGTGATCCTGAAGCATCACAATACACCACATACCCCGGTCCTAATTCTGCCAAGATCAAGATAGGTGTCGATTTGAGCAAAAATTTCAATTCCTAGAGAGACTTCTTCCATTCCACCAACCATTAGAATGGACCATTATTCTTTTTTATAGCTATCATTAGTGAATCTAGTCATGAGAAATCATGCACAAAGTATTGGAAGTAACCATCTAGACTAAGAAAACATAGAATCAAGAGAACATTCTTCGGTGGTTTCCAATAGATAATGACTTCAATCTTATTAGGATCAACAAAAATTATTTTCTCAGAAATGAAATGGCCAATAAAATGTACTTCGTATATCAAAAATCCTCACTTTGATAATTTGGAATACAAAAGATGATCTCTCGTGATTTGTAACACTGTTTCTAGGTGCACCTCTTGATCAGCCCTTGTCGTTGAATAGACCAAAATTTCATCCACAAACACCACAACAAAACAATCCAGATATTGTTGAAATATCTGATTCATAAATTCCATAAAGACCATTGGTGCATTCGTTAAACCTAAAGGCATGAAAATATATTCATAGTGTACATATCTACTTCTGAAAAATGACTTTGGAATATCCTCTTCCCGAACTCTCAATTGGGGATTTTCAGATCGCAAGTCAATCATAGAGAAATACTGAGCTCCACATAATTATCAAACAGATCATCAATGCATGGAAGTGGATATCTCTTCTTTATCATAACTTGGTTAAGATTACGATAATCCACACACATCCTAAGAGTTACAACAGCCTTATTTATGAACAAAACCAGTGCTTCCCATGGATATGTACTTCGTCGAATGAAACCCTTGCTTTCCGTCTCCTCTAACAGCACTTTCAATTCCTGTAACACTGTTGGTGTCATTCAATAAGATCGAAATGGAATAGGACAGGTCCTCAGAAGGATATCTATGGAAAACTCCACTTCCCGTAGATGTGGTAACCGTAAGAAGTTCATGGGAAAGACATATGGAAATTGATCCACAATAGCTGGAAGCATATTTTCCTAGATCTCTTCCATTTATGCTAAAGTCAACACTACCAATTGGTAATATATCGTTCGCACCATTGGTGCCAAAAATCTCTTTTCACCCTTCTTTATAATCCCATCTCCTCTAAAGAGATGTTCGATGTCGTCCTCAGTCATGAAACTAACAGTTCTCTTGTAACATTTGATTTGATATTTGAACATTTTTAACTAACCCATTCCTAGGATTACATCATACACATCCATATCCAACATCGAGAAGTCCCATTTTATCTCAGTTCCATCAATCGTTATAACACATTCTGTACCCACAAAGGCTTGACATTCTATTTCACTGAGAGGAGTTTGCAGTTTCAAAACAAAATGCATCATTTCCAGTTTTAAACGTAGTATGTCAAAAACATAAGAATCAATGAATTAATGTGATGCACGAGTATCAAAAAACACTTGCACAAAGGTATAATTCAAAAGAATCATACCTCTTACTATAGATGGTCCAGCCTGATCATCAACAATCATTATCTATGCTCCATACAATTTCTTCTTTGCAACATTGTTTTCCATGCTTCCTTGATAAGGTTTCCCTGGTTGAGGAGTCATGGTATTTCTAGAATCACCATGGCTAGCTCTGCTCTTCTGACAAGACTCACTCTACTATCCTCTTCCAGTCGAAGCATACGATGCTTGCGACATCAGAGAAGTGTATCGAGTACCTGACCTTGGAGGACTGCAAAAATAGTAGTGAAGATGTCCCATACTTTTGCAATTATGACATTATCTAGGTTGTTCTGTACAATCTCACTTTATGTGGTCAATCGAACCACATTGAAAACAACCTTCTTTTCTTTGGGGTCGTCGAGGAAGGTTTACTGATCCAATTGTCTGGTTTTGATTTCCACTTGCACCATGGAAATATTATTCCCTTTTCTTCTTCTTAATAGTGGTTGAGTTCCCATCATTTCTAGTAGGTATCATCATGTCTACTCCCATAGATCCAAAGATATCATGTTCATCCAAAGTCTCTCTGTTCACCATCTCTGTATAGTCTATAATAAAAAGTACTCCAATCTTGGATCGAATCTCCTGTGATAGTCCTAATTTGGAGATTCATTCCTTCAAAAAGGCACTTTCCTCAACTTATTGTGAAAAACATACTAAGTTCATGAACTTAGACGCATACTATGTGAAAGAGATACTCTCTTGTTTTAGGCTGAAGAAGTCCGTCATTTTCTAGATCTTGAAGGTGCGAGGATCGACTATTTTGTTGAACAATTGCTCAAAATCCTCTCATGTAAGTCCTTCATCCAATTTAGCTGGCATCGCTAAATCCCACCATTGATGTGAAATAACCACGAGCATATGCATCACCTGTTTGACCTTTAACACTACCGGTGTGCCGACGAAGTCAAAGATATGATTCATCCTACATAGCCACTCCTCTGTCTTCTCTGGTTCAGAATCACCTTAGAAATTAGGTGGATTTTGCTTCATGAACTGGATGGTATGATCCACATGTCGTGGCTCTTTTATCAGGTTCTATGTGTCTGCAGCTTGAATATAATAGAAGAAACTCCAAACTAGCTCTTGGGTCACACGTGGTTCAGGTGAAAACACATTTTTCGTAGCTTTTTTAGGTTTATTTTGACGACGCCTACCAGGTACCATTTTATAAACTAACAACAAACTCCATTAATATCACTCTCTAGAAACTGTTGTCTTAGTATTTCAAATTCTATCACATCAGCCATCACAACAATGTTTTCGAAAACAACCATTTCTCCATGTTCAACCATTTTTTAAAACACTTCACATGCTTTTAAAAATTAAACCAATTTAAAAATACGATAAGCATTCACTTTTGCAAAATCATTCTTTGCAAAACCTATTCCAATCTTTTACAAAAATTAACACTTTTTTTCACAACATGAATCATTCTTCGAAATGATATATGCACTCCTAGTGGGAATTCATTCCTCTATAATGCATGTCATGCTCGACTCATTTGATAAAACAATGACAATAAGATTTCAATATTCTAGAAGTTTTTCTAAACACTTATTTACCCAACTACTTGGCAACATGAAGTTCAGCATAAATGGGTTAGCTATGTCATTTTATGCTATACATTTCATGTTCTAACAATCCTACTCCTTTCTAGGAATCCCACCCAATGAATAGACAAGAAAGGGTTTTAATCTACAAAACTAGGAACATCAAAGACTACTTTTTAGGAAAGGAATGAACAAGTTAATACCATTTATAATGACCCACCAATTCTCATTGGCATGAGAGTACAATGAGTCATTACTAAGCCTTAAGCGACATCCCCAAGATGCCAAAGTCTAGTAATAAATGACGAGGGGTATCAAATACAATTGGGGGAATATTTAACCTTTTAGAAATAAACCAATAAACCTACCAACCATAACCAATCATTCACAATAAGATGCATGAACAAATGGAAGACAACTCACCAACATCATGTATCTCAAAATCCCATCAATGTAAGAAACAGTAGAAGAATAAACATGTATCAAAGTACACAATGGATAGACTACAAAAGACTCCCCAAAGACCTCAAGACTCCATACTCAACAAGATCAAAGCTCCAAATTTGTTGAACAGACCAAACATCACGATGTAGTGCTAAACCCGTGTGAAACATTACCTTTGCCCTTGTCCTGGAAGATAGCGTCTACAAAAGCCCCAAAGTTCCAATTTAGGGGTGAGTATAAAACTCATTAGGTTTTCCCCATTGACATCCCTACACATGCCAATAGTATATTAGAGTTAGAAACCATTATATAAAATATTGTATATAAAACAATTTCCCAAAAAGTAGTTAATAACTTAATATAAACAATTTTACAAAACCATTCATTACCTAAACAATACATGTGCAATTGAAACCAATTTTCCCAGCAAGATATTTTTACAGAAAAATTACTAAACCATCATTACAACCATTTCACAATATCCCTTTATCAGCATACCCAACCATTCCTCAAACCCATGCAACCAACCATGCATGCTACATTATGATAGTTCCATATTAATGAGTAGTTTCTGGTCGATCAACCAAGTCCTCACAAGGTAATTTTTTCCCAGGTTCCATTAACCCTTTGGCACTGAGCACAAGGTCATATTTCAACCCAGCCCCGTATATGAAAATCCTATGTGTCATTAAAACTTTGGAACGGAGCACAAGGTCATATTTCTCCCAAGACCCATATATTCAACATGAACACAAACCACATATTCCCAATGATCATGACAAAACAACCCTTTCAATAAAAACACCTTTTTATTGAAAACCATTTCCATCAAAACCATTTCAATGCGAAACCATTTCAATTCCAAACCATTTCAATAAAAATCGAATTTTATTGAAAACCATTTCTATAGAAAATAAATTTTTCATCAACCATCTAACAATTCCAGAAAATCCATAATTTAGAACCATCATTTTAAATTCATGAAACTAAACCCCCATTTTCACCACTATTCACCAAGATCATGCGATTTTACAAAAACCATAAATCATCATAGATGAAGATTATTTCATGAATTTCATAATCAATAAACCAATTTGAATCAAATCTAATCAATTATATCAAGAGGATATGAGAGTGAAGCCAACTACCTTGATGGTTGTGACAAAACATTGACAACAATTAAAGAATGTAGGAGAAAGCAGGTCGATTCTCTAAGAACAAACTTAGTTATCTTATCGTAGTAAGATCACGACTCAATATTGAATTATTTGGAATCCAAAAATAATGATATACCCACTTTTGGTTCAGGTCTACGAAATAATGGAGACTAGAGAAGTATATCTAAGCACATCAAAGAAAACAAGAAAAATCTAGAAAGAAAGTTGTAGGAAACACCAAAAAGAATGAAGAATGAGAACTTTTATTGGGATGTTGTCCAAATCACTTCACCCGGAATGTGGTTGGTTCAAAGCCCACTTTGGTGGTCTTACTAATTTAATCTACAAGTGCTCAAAAAGAATGAATTGTTTTTTTTATCATGGGATACCTGAAAATAAAATATAAACATAAAATTATGACCATTATGTGTTTTATGAGATGTTCAAGAAGGTACATTGTAATAGTTAATTTTAAGAAATAATTATAATCATAATGTGAAATAATGTTTAAAGGGTAAAATGAACTAATAATGGTGTCTATGATTAATAAAGAACATGAATATTATATTATAAAAAATGAATACTAGCCTCTTTTACGGGGTAATAACACACCACTGAGTGTATAATGTTTTGAACTTTTTTAGAAAATAGTCAACCACGAGTTCATACATAAAAATACCACAACCATCGTATGACCAGAAGTGGAAGAAATTAAACATGTCCAAATACAAGACCATCAAAAAGAGACTGAAACACATTTCCAACCAAAAAATAAGTACTTGGGGACTATAGTTAAAAATCCACAAGAATACACCTATTCTTGTTTGGTCTCACTAAGCATCATTTGGTCCCCATCCATCTAGGACTCTTTCAAAAGGTCGATCATTTGCACAAGTCATGAAACGTGAGAGAAACGACCGTGTTGGGCTCAATATAACAATACCTAGTAGGAAACACCAAAAAACCAAAATCATACAAAAAAGGAAATATATTTATATCTAAATAGTTATATTTGGAAAAAATTTATAGAAATAATGTCCATATATAATCAAACAAACACACACTGAAAAGGTAATTTATAACCATAGTATTTTAGTATAAGATTACAACACAAATATTTGACAAATTAATCATCAGGGAGAACATATTCTTGAGTATGATAGAACAAATGATGTACATCCAAGAGGTATCTCTTATCAGATATCGACATTATAAATACAAATTGAAGGTCTGAAGAGATACGATGCACATATTTGATCATACCAGAGGCCATGGGGTGATACTAATAACTCATACAGGATGAACCCACTAAGTATAAAATCGATGTATGAAAAGTGTTTGTCCTAAAAATACCTAGAACTCCCCCAAAGTAATGGATATGAACAGATAATCCCACTCTAGGCCTCACCAATGGATTCTAACGACTATATATAGAAAGTCAAGCAGAGGGGATTATAGTTGTGGGAATAAGAGACGATTCCATACTAACCCTCAAGGAAAGTATTATATGAATTCACCCTAATGGAAATTTTCCATGATATGGATGAAAAGGGATCCAAAAAATGATTAATTAAGTACACGACATGTTGTATGGTAACACATTGTCTCCCTTACACTCAGATACTACCCAGGTAAATAGTCATTGTCTCAAGATCTATCCGTGTAGAAGTAAACAACCTATAGAATTCCTATGTATTATACATATATGCCAGTACACAACCTATCCCATGTACATTTACCTATGTAACAGTACATGACGTATCACATGTACTTTACTCCATCTTGTGTCTGTGTAGGGGAGAACATGGTGTGCTCCAACCCATGTACTCCAATCCCTTTCCATGTACCCTCTGAGGTACATGCCAAATATCTGGGTAGACATAACACACCGTGTGATAGGGATACATGTCATGTGATTATTATATATCTCTTGAAACCATAGAAATCTCACATGGGGTCCCACATGATGTGTAGATCCAGTTTACATGTCGTGTAATGTATAATTCCCCAGAATTTCATAACATTTTCCACATATTCGTTCTTTCATCCAATATTTGATATGATGACTTACTTGAGGGAAATTCATGAATTTATTATCATAGAAGTTTTTCTTCACCAAAAAACAAGATTTTTCGCTTCAATCTACTCATAAGACATATTAATATGTTTTTGTTTGTTGTGTCCTAAAGAATGGGAACTCAGTTTTGACATTGTCTGATCTACTTCCATTACCGTCATCATACCTCTCTTTTGTCATACCGATCTTAGATTTATGATTTTATATAATTTCTCCCAGAAAAATATTTTCAACAATTGATTCATTTGGATTTGTTAAATAGAGGTTCAAATGATGAATGACAACGCTAAACTAGGAATCTAGGGATAAGGGAATAAGAAAAGTCAAGGGGAATGGACCTCAATCAATGTTTGTGTTAATATTAGTTTGTTTAAATTATAATTGCAATCAAATAATAAATAATTAAAAATAATTATACTAATAAAATCACTGAAATTAAACTCATCCTCCAATACGACTGATCTCTGAATCAATGACTTAGTTGATTAGTTTGCATTCTTCATACAAATCATGAATTAGGAAGAAATCCAAATTAAAAAATGACCTAACTTGATTTTGATCAATTTATAACAAATATTAGTCTTTTTTATCATTGGAGAGATCCTTTTATTCGATTGTGCATCAATCAACCATCCAGGATCTCATCACCATTCGTCTAAGATAAATACTTCAATTCTCCCTCCAATGGATCTCCAATGATTCCATGGTTATGTTACTAACCCAATAATTGTAAAATAAAATTATATTTATAGTATCTCCAATAAAATCATCAAGGAAAACAAATAAAATAACTTGTTTAATAATCTTATTCATTTCAGTTTCGATGAATACTTTTCTAAAAATGACACGCACATGCCAAAGTTAATTCGTACGTAGGGTAAAAAAATGTTCTGAACTCAATGGTGCCCTCAGATTTTGAATCTGATCACCCATTGAATAGTTATTCCAGTTTTTTGGGAACAATATGTGCACATGTTATGTAAAATAATTAATATATTTCAATCATTTTTTTCTGGTAACACAAGACCTTGGAATCTCTGGCTATCTCAATGCCTGATCTAAAAAAATAATCTATAGAATATATAGAAACAATATATGAAATGATATGAGTCATTAAATTCTCCCTAAATTGGATATTTACATCTTGAAAATATAAAATAATGGCTAAAAAATACATGTGGGTTTCTGAGCATGAATATGAGCCTCATACCACCATGTGATCATCCAATGATTCTTATGGAACCATAGGACATGAACTAAAGGAATCGCTCAACCGTAGAGGATCCTCCAATAAATCCTTGATCTCTATAGGGTACTCAACAAATTTACCTCCATCCATTATGTTCATATCACCCTAGTCGACAATATCTGATGGGGAATGGATGTACCTCCTCAGCTTTGAGATGTGGTAGACACTGTGAACCTATTCCAACAAAATGGTTGAGCTTAGAGGTATTACACCTTCCCAACTATATGTAGTATATATAAAGGGAAAATTAATATTGGATACAGATGCTATCCTATCCAAATAATCATAATGAACACTGAGGTGAAACCTGTAGGAACACATGGCCTCTTTCCTCAAACTCTGAAGGCATCTATCATCTGAAAACATTAAACTTCTGATGGATCAGTGTATTCATCATCCATTTCCGGATGGTCTACACCTTCTCAATAGTTTCTCACACTAACTCTAGCCCACGAGTTCTAAATATCATGGGTCATTCTAAAACTTTAGTGACCTATAGGGTTTCCCATGAAAATCCACTAATGGTTCCACACCAATGGTGTAATGGTAGTTTGTTTTGTATGAAAATTCCACCCGTTGTAGGTGGTCCTTAAAACAATGGAGAAAGTCCAAAATTCCAAATCCAAACAAGTCCTCCAGAACATGAATGGTCCTCTCTATCTGGCCATTAGTTTGGCGGTGAAATGTTTTAATCTTGCATAACGAAGTCTCAAATGCCTCCTAGAATACCTTCTACAACCGACATGTGAAGGAATCATCATAGTCTAAAATGATTGTTTATGGACCTCCATGGAGTTGAATTATATCCTACACATAGTGGTGTCACTATCCCTCTATAAAACACTTCTCCCAAATTTATAAGAAGTGTTCTGACTTGGTGAGTCACTCTATGATCACCCAGACTGAATAATGTACCATGGACATACATGGAAATCCCTTCACGATATTTATGGATTTCCTATCCCAATTCCATGTTGGAACCTTAATGGGTTGTGCTAATGGTGATTGAACTATGTTATCAGCCTTCACATGCTGACAAGTAAGGCATCGAGATATAAGCTATGAAACTACATCCTTCATCCATGGACATAAAATCATATGTTAGAGGAATTGGTACATCTTTTCCATGCCTAGATGTACCGCCGAAGTAGATGTGGGAAACACTCGTAGAAATTTATCCCATAGTGTTTATGGTATCGTCTCATGTCCTATAAAAAAATGACATGTCCCCCACCTTCATAAAATCATTCAGGAGCATGTACAGTTGATATATGAGTAGGTAGGGTCTCATAGTCAATATCCACTACTTATCTATCCCTAATATACTACAATAGCATAGGGGTGATCGCCATCGACTTGAGGTAATCTTCTTCATCTCCATTAACAATGTATAACTGTAATGAGTCTAACTATTCTGATTTTTTGTTCAGGAACTATGAATAATAAATCATACTAAGAGCATATGGTACCGCGTTCTACTTCCTAGGATTATAGAAAAATTATAAGTTATAATCCTATAGTTACTCTAGCCATCACGTCTTCCTCATGTTAATATCATTCTGAGAGAATATATAATTAAAACACTTATCATTATAATATATGATAAACCACTTTCCCATCATGTAGTGTCACCACTTATTTTGTGCAAAGACTACTATTGCTTACTCAATATTGTGGGTATCATAGTTCATCTATTGTGGTCCCAACTAACATTAACCATATGAAATCACCACATTCTTCTACATCAAAACATAACAAAGCCTAGTTCCTAAACATTTATAGTACACTACATAATTGATACCCACCTATGGAAATATCTAGATGGAAGCACCCATCAAACTCTTCCTTAACTATGGAAGATACTTCTGGAACCTCTCTATCCATAAGAAATGTTTCCTCTTTCGAATAAAATATTTCAAGGGTTATAATATTATAGAGAAATCATGTATGAATATATAGTAATATCTTGCTACCCCAAGGAAGCTGCATACATATATTTGTGTGGACCCGTGCTGTGACTACCCCAAGCCCACCTTCCATTGTCCAGGGGCTGGCGACTAGCACCGAATGGTGTATTCCCTAAAACCGGGAAGTTATTGTCTCTATAACCTGTAAACACATGAAACCAATCACACAACAGGATAAAAACATGAGTAAATAGAATAGTAAACAGAGTGAGTAAAGTAAGTAAAAGGGGCCCAAATACAAGCCCAACTGGAAAGTACAGGAAAATTGAAAATTACAAGTAAACTAAAACAGATCCTGTGAACACCTACCAAGGATCCTACCTGAAGGGAAGGTAAAACTCTTGAATGCTCGTCTCTATGGTATGCCTCGTCTAATGTCCACCTATAGTCTACCTCCAGTCCTGGAAACCTCGTCCTCAATCAGCGATGTCTGTCGTCTGCACCAAACAAAACAATGTGCGGGCATAGACTGTGTAGGGGTGAGTATAACGATACTCAGTAGGGACCCAGAGACCCTCAAAGGTCTCACAAAATCTACAAAGGTTAATCCAAAAAAAATTTAGTCAACTGACAACCCTACATAGGTATATCGCCATATATATAAAAAAGTTATCTTGTAAACCCATCTCAATAATGTGGAAACACAAGTTCCATCTCAAATTCCCAAAGATCAACTGTTCCACAAAGGAAGGAATACCATGAAGGTAAGTACCACATAGGTACGAACTCATCTCACACCAGGTTTATCATAGGTAAAATAGTATAGGTGATTAGATGTAATTACTGAATCGTCTTACCCTGTTAAGAGACAGTCCGATGTAGGATCCTAAATCATCATCAGATGCACAGAAGATCGTAGTACATCATCAGACCCACATATGATCCTTGTACCTCGTCAGACCCACACAGGATCCTCATACCTCGTCATACCCACACAAGATCCTATTTTAGTAGACCCACACATGATCCTAGTGCATCTTCAGTCCCACATAGAATCCTAGTACAACAGACCCACACATGATTTTACAGTAGTTCCACATGGATTCCAAGAGCGGATCTATGTGGGATCTGTACAGACCCACAAATGACCCCATTCTCCTGTTACAACCAGCTACAGGGTTACTTCACTAATCTCACTTGATTATGAAAGGATCTACTCCTCAAGTCGTAGGTCGATATTCCGACTTCCACTAAGTCTCATGAATAAGTATCCCAAAGGACCTCTACATAAAAGGGATCTCAACGTGATAGACGGTGCGTCAAACGGATGCCCAGTCTATAAGTTATTAGCCTTTTAGTCCCGAGGGCCCAGTTGGATTCATGCTCAATCCAACCCGGACGTACCCCAAAATTATCTAAATTTCATGTGGGATATACCAAAAGGTCCATCTCGCTCCATAGTTTCTGGCGCCGTAGACGGTTCATCAAACGGATTCCCGGTGCCAATGTAATGGCCAAAAGAACGTATAGTGTTGAAATTGGTCTGTGTCTGGCCTGGCCTGGCCCATGCTGGGTGGCCCACAATGCAGGGTGGCCACGACAGGGTAGGGCTTCCATAGTGCAGCGGGATGGCCATGGAAGGGTGGGGGGGTCACTGTGCGGTGGTCCTCCGCGGCTGGCCGGATGGCCAGTCGTCCTCTCCGTGTAGCACGGTCGCACGCCGCGCCTTCGTCGGTCGCCCTTCCCTCGTCGCTATTACACAAGGCCACAGTTCTTCTTTTGGGCGGCATGGTCATGCCATCACCATCATCGTAGCTGGATGTGGTGCCGAACACCGTTCCCATACCCTTCTAGGGTTGTTTTTCATCCTCCTCCACCGCAAATAACACACCAATAATGATGACCGATGGAGGGATCATGCCGTGTTCATTTGGACCGCTTCCTCTACATTAGTTCGGTAGCAGGCGGATCGAGATGATTAATTAGATGTAAAACACGAAGAATAACAAAAAACCAACCTCGACGGATTGTTGACATCGAAGATGAGGGAAGGACGGAAATCGTCTAATCGTAGTTGATGACGTCCCACATTGGAGGTGGTGCATTCTTCACTGGAGAAGATGGTGTGTTCCTCATTGAAGAAGTGTTCTTCATTGGAGAGGCGTTCTTTGTTGGATAATGAGTTCCTCCAATATTCTCCCAAGATTCTCCCTTTGCTAATGATTTCTCCGAAGGATAAAGTGAGGAGATAACTAAATTAAATTAAGTTTATCAATTTAATTTTTGGTACAATTAATTTTTGGAACAATTAATTGCACCACATTGGTATAATTAATTAGTGAGAGGAAGTTCAAAAGATATCTCCCATTAAAGGAGAGGAGTTTAAGAGTTTGGTGGTCCCCACCAATTTTGAATTCAAATTGGGGTTTTTCCAATTCTGGTGGTCCCCACCATCTAAACCTATGTAGATAGGTTTAAAAAATAAAAATGTAAAACATATTTATTTTATTTTATTCTTTCATGAAAAACACAAAACAATCCTTCACCCTTGACCTACTGCGGTTGAGTTGAAGGTATCCTTAAGAAAATACCGGCACTGCGAGTTCAATGGTGTCCTTGGATTGAAATTCCATGCACTGGTTCAAAAGCTACAAATACCCGCTCATACGTTTAGTGAATTTACCTGAAGAAAAGTTCATAAATTCATTCCGGGCACCCCAGGATTTGGAATCACACACTGTCAATTTTCGCGGACTGGTAAAATTACCATATAATTAAAAACATTACATGGACTTTCTGGTTCTTTCCATTCTCCCCACCTCAGGGATTTTCATCCTCGAAAGCCACATCACAAAAATTAGGGAATCAAGTGAAGGTATTGAGAACGTATCTAAGCATCTCACTCCCATGTGCTCTCCTGGAAATTCCCATGCTGTCAGCGAATGTGTACCAGAGGTATCGACCGCCCACGAGGGACCCACTCTGGTCGATCCTCAATCTCTACTGGAACCTCCGTAAAAGTTTCCTCATCATAGAAGCCCAGCTCGATGTGGTCGATGATGTGAGAAGGGTCATGCACGTATCACCTCATCTAAGATATGTGGAAGACGTCATGCACCCGGTGCAACTGAGGGGGAAGTTCTAGGCATTAATCCACCTCGCCAACTCTACTGAAGACCTGGATTCATCCAATGAAACTCATAGATAACTTGTCTCCCTGGCCAAATATCTGCAAACCACATTAGGGTGAGACCCGTAAAAAGATTTGGTCACCATCCTCAAACTCTAGAGGTCATCATCTCCTATCGGCATAAGACTTCTGCCTTCTCTGTGTAGTCTTCATCCGATCCTGGCTGATTTTCTCTTTCTCTATGGTAGCCTGTACCGTCTCTGGTTCCACTAGTGCCGACTCCCTTGGGTTAGTCCATCACAAAGGTGATCTGCAAGGTCGCTCGTAAAAGGCCTCGAAAGGTGTCATCCCAATGGTGGAGTGATAGCTGTTGTTGTATGAAAACTCCGCCAAAGGAAAGAGAACCTCCTAACTACAACCGAAGTCGAGGATTCAAGCACGTAGAATGTCCTCGAGGGTCTGAATGGTATGCTCAGTCTGACCATCCATTTGAGGATGGAAGGCGGAGCTGAAACGAAGCTGCGTCCCGAATGCCTCCTAAAACCCCATCTATAGTTGGGAAGTAAAACATGTATCGTGATTGAAGACAATCTTCGAGGGTAATCCATGAAGCCGCACAATCTTCTGCACATAAGGGCATCCCAAGCTCCCTATTGAACCGTACACTCTGATCGGTAGTATGTGGGATGACTTGGTGAGTCGGTTGACGATCACCTAGATCAAATTATGATCCCTGGATGTATGTGAAAGTCCTTTCACGAAGTCCATGTATATCCCCTCCCACTTCCACTCTGGGACCTGTAAAGGATAAACTAAGCTTGCTGGTACCTGATGCTCTGCCTTCACTTGCTGAGAAGTGAGGCACTGAGTGACAAACTCTGCTACTGCTTTCTTCATTCCCAGCCACCATTGCTATCATCACAGGTCCTGGTACATCTTCAACACTCATGGATGTACCCCTAAAGGGGATGTGTGGAACTCCCTCAACACTTCCTACTGAAGTGACATTGGTACCACGGTACGTCCTTTGAAGAGGATGACATGCTCTCCACCTTCAGAAAATTAATCAGGTGCCTCTCCTATGGATATCTGATTACGTCGAGCCTCACAGTTAGCGTGCCCATGCTGTGCCTCCTAGACTCACTAAAAAAGTGGGGGGAGAGACTGTAGGAGACTGAAGGAAAGCTATACCATCTCATTCCACAAAGGATATATGTAAAGTGGAAAGCTGCTCCGTCACCTCACCTTGCAGCTGTATACCAGATTTCCTACTAAGAGTATTAGATACAACATTCCCCTTGCCAGGATTATAGACTATCTCAAAGTCATAGTCCTAAAGGAACTCAATCCAACACCATTATCTCAGGTTCGGGTCCTTCTGAGAGAATATATACCTGAGACTCTGGTACTCTGAGTAGACTGTAAAATGCTCACCCATCAAGTAATGTCTCCACATCATCAAGGTGAAGACAATATCTACTAACTCTCAGTCATGGGTAGAATATTTCATCTCATCATGTCTCAGTTGTCAATAACTATATGTGATCACTGGTTGCTCCTGCATTAGGACACATCCGAGACCTGTACCTGATGCGTCGCAGTAGACTACGTACCCTACACCCTCATCCCGTAGCCTCAATATGGGTGCACTTGTCTGCCTCTACCTCATCTTCTGAAAACTCTGTTGGAATCTCTCCGACCACAGAAAGGGTTTCCCATTCTTCATCAACACTGATAAAGGTGCTGTAAATCTAGAGCAATCAGGAAAAAACCTCCGGTAGTACCCAGCCAAACCCTTGAAACTCTGTACCTCTGTCACACTCTTGGGTGGCTCCCAAGCAAGTACCGCCTCAATCTTCGCTCGATCCACTACAACTCCAGCCTCCTATTGGGAAACAATCCCTCAAGGCATCATTGAAGCATTTTTGAAGTGATTGTGTTTGTTGAAAAAGTGTACAACTATGCTGTGATTGTTGAGAAATAAAAACAATGACATACAAATTTGTTGACAAAGGGGATTTCATGGGGGAATATTGAGTTCAAGTGCTATGGTCAACGATCCATGTTTGATTCAAGAATTTCGACAATGTAATGGATGATCTGGAGGTGGTACAAAAAGAACAGATACATGGTGGCATCGTTTTCCAGTGTTTTCCAAATATTTAGGCCGGAAAATCGAAAAATGAAGACAAGTAGTTTTTGGAAAAGGGATCGGTGCTCTATTTACCTGAAGTTGAAGAAACTTGCATGCCATATGTTTTTCAAGACAAGTGCATCAAAATATGGAAAAAGAAAGAGGGTCATGCAGGTATTGGTGTGGTAACCCAGGTGACCTGCGCGCTGTGAGGAGACTTGCATGTCGAATCCTAGAAGGCTTGGGAAATTGCAAGCCTGTTGTTTTTCAAAATCAGAAGATCAAAATATGGAAAAGGAAAGAGGGTCGCGCAGGTATTTGGTTGGTCACGTAGGTGACTTGCAAAGGCAGAGGGTTGAGCGCCGAAACTTGCGCGCCGAGGGGTGACTAGCGCGCTTTCGCGCAAGGTGACCAAATGCCTATAAATAAAAGACCACCCCTACTCATTTTTAACGGAGTTCAACACTTTGAAAAATCAGAGCTCCCGTCGCGCAGGTGTGGTTGTCGCGTAGGTGGTGAGTGAGTCGCACAGGTGGAGCTACGCGCTAGTGTTTGAAGTTTCGTGCTGGCTTGTGGTTGCGCGCCAATATTGGTTTGGGCGTAAAAGGATGTGAGTCGTGCAGGTTTGGAGTTAAAGAAGGTTGTGTCGTGCAGGTGCTTGAGGTGGACCTGCGCACCGGTTGTGACCTGCGCGCAGATACTTGCGTTCTGGGTTAGACTTGCGCGCCAAGTAAGGTTGATTCATGACAATGTTTCTGGGCTACGTGAAAACTGGAAGATTTCCCAATACCTTCGATGAAAAGTAAAATTCATCTACAGGTGATATTTGGACTTCAATAGATCATCTACATAAAGATAAAGATGCATTACTTCATGAAAATTACGAGACCGACAAGTCTTTAAACTGTGAGTGGATCCTTTCCGGAGCAGTGGGCAAAGGAAGAGGAAAAAAGTGATCCTCTCTACCAGTAGTGAGCCAGAGAGAGAGAAATAGGGAGTGACATTTGGGAAAGTAGTGAGCTGACCCTAAATTTTGTATTGTAAGTGACCGTAGGAGTAGAAGTGATCTATCCCGAACTTTTTAAACAGCAGTGCGCTTTTAGTGAATTTGGTATGACCGATAACTTGTCGGCGTATGCTCCTTGGACGTAGCCCAGTGAGGGTGAACCAAGTAAAAATTACTGTGTCCTGTGCTTTCTTTACTTACAGTTTATATTGTGCAACAGGAAAGAGAGAGAAGTGTGTTTTTCTTAATAGTGAAACAAGATCAGAACGGGATTTAATTTGAAATTAGTCATACCCTAATTCACCCCACCCCCCTCTCAGGGTATTCAGCCTGGTGGACCTAACACCTCTGATATGACATGTCCCAGAAAGTGAAACTCTCAGATCAAGAACTGGAACTTCGAGAACTTACCATAAAGCTGGTGCTCATGGAGTGTGTCCAGTACTACCTTCAATTGAAAGGCATCATCCTTCGCAGTAACTGAGTAAATCTGAATGTCGTCGATGAAGACTACTACAAGGCGGTCGAGGTATGTATGAAATATCTTGTTCATGAGTCCCATGAACACTGATGGAGCGTTTGTTATGCCTAAAAACATAACCAAGAACTCATAATGTCCATACCGACATCTGAAGTGGTCTTCGGCACATCCTCATCTCGCACTCTAAGATGGTGATGGCATGATATGATGTCTATCTTCGAGAACCAATGTGATCCCTTCAGCTGATCAAAGTGGTTATCAATCCTCAGGAGTGGGTACTTGTTCTTCATGGTCACCTGGTTCAGGCACCCATAGTCAACACAGAGCCTCAAGCTCCCATCCATCTTCTTGGTGAACAAACTTGGGGCTGCCCACGGAAAAAAACTGGGCCGAATGAACCCTCTCCCCTATAAGTCCTCCAGTTGTACCCGCTGCTCAAGAAGCTCCACAAGAGCTATCTTATATACTAGTGTAGATATCAGTGTCGTCCAAGGGTACAAGTAAATGTAAAATTACACCTCTCTACGAGGAGTTATACTCAGAATATCATTAGGGAAGACATTTGCGTACTAGTCCACCACTACAGGATAGCTCAGACTCTCCACATCAACTGCTCCAAGGGTAAGGCAAGCCAACTGATGAGTGATGTGAAACACTCTCCTCCGAGTAAGTCCATCCAGTGCTGCAAAGGATCCATTCTTTACGGTGAAGGTAAACCTAGTCCCATTAATGCAGACACACCACAAATTGCGCCTAATATATTCAATTTGATCATGTATTGTAGATAACTAGTCCATACCCAAGATGAATTCATAAGGCCTCAACGCCACTACTAGGAGATCCCATCCAAATCTCTCGCCTCCTAGAGTAAGCTCACACTACTGAAACTAGTGTGTAATCATCGTATCTTCTCTCATAGGAGTCTCTATCCATAAGGATCGGGCAAACTACTTCATCAGAATCCCCGAGCTCCGAATGAGGGCAGTGGCAATAAAAGAATGACTGACCCCTATGTCTATAAGTACTGCAGCTAAGGAGGAATATACACAGATCGTACCTCGTATCATCTCCAGAGCACCATGGTTATAGGCCTCAGCTGCCTAGAGTTGAGCTCACCTATGTCCACCTACTCCCTATAGTCGGGGTGGACCACCTAGTGGTGGTGACTGTAACTTCTCGAATAGTCTCCCACCGCCAGATGCATGAACAGATCCTCTGCCACGTCTACCGGCTCCCTATAGACCTCCTCGGGTGAACCTCTGTCTCTGGTTGGGAAGTACCTAGACCATCTGCAGATCATCCGTATGGCAGATCAGGCAGTCACGAGCCATGTGACCCTGCCCATCGCATGTATAACACTACATGTTCCTTGTATGACCGGATCTGTCTCCAGTACCCCTCACAACTGATCATGAGTCATGCGGTCGCCCACCTGTTGGTATGGTCCCCTTGGACCTTTGTGACATATGTCTGCTTCCAGCTGCAGAAGTCTCTGCTACGTGACGTCAAGGGTGAGTCTCGCTGCTGGTGACTGCTCAACAAGAAATACCTCTACTATGAGGGTTGTCTCTAACACCCCTACCTACATCATGATGCCGAGTGAAATCATCGAAGCCCCGATCTCCCACCTGAGTCCTTGCACGAATATCCAGGCCCGGAATAAATGGTCCAGCACCATATCAGTGGAGTAGCGTGAGATGTCGGTGAACCACACTGAGTACTAAGCCACAATCATGCCGCCCTACTTTAGATGAAGAAGCTCTTGATTGCACACTGCAGGAAGGGTCGATGGGACAAACTCGGCCCAAAACCGGCACTAAAAGTCTTCCCAGAGAACTGTCACCTCGTCGTGAACCCGGAGCATCAAGCTCCACCATCTACTTACTGTTTCCTAAATAATACTAGTGGTAAGGATCACCATAAGATCAGATGGTGTCACTTCTTGTCGGAAGACTCTCACTATGACCTCCATCCAATCCTCAGCCACTAGTGGGTCTGTCTCGCCGCGGAACCTCAGTGGCCTATGGAACCGGAACTCGTGCAACACACTCGGGTGGCATGCACTCTCTGCTGGTGGGGCTGGTGGCATCAGTGGCCCAATGGGTAGTGGTACTACTGGTGCCTTCGCGGGTGCCTCTACTCCAAGAGGGACATGCACCGAGGCCTCATCGCTCGGTGGACTATCTGTGCGTACTATACCCAGAACCCTAGCTGGCTGTCTGCGTGGAGGCATCTTGAAAAGAAATAGGTGCACCACAGTTAATAAGTTTTACCTGGTGAGCTGACTCAATGTGATCACAAAGAAAACTTTTGAAAACACACAGGAAATTAGTTTTTTCATGCACTGAGTCAGAAATCAGAATTCAAAGTCCCGGTGTATGGATACATCAACCACAACACCAATACTGGTTTCCCTAAATTGATATCCAAACTCACCACACTTAACACTATTGCCATTAAAAGATCAGAGTCCAATGTTTTATGGTAGAACCGAATCCTCTGATACCATTTTTTCATGACCCGTCCCCCGGGGCCCATGCTATGACTACCCCAAGCCCACCTTCCATAAGCCAGGGGCTAACATCTAGCACCGAAAGTCCTATTACCTTAAACCGAGAGGTCATTGACTTTATAACCTGTAAACACACGCAACCATGCATAGATCAGGATATGAACACGAGTAAACTAAATAGTAAATAGAGTGAGTACAGTTAGTAAAGGGGTCCAGAAAACAAGACCAACTTAAAAGTACAACAAAAATGAAATGTACAAGTAAATTGGAACAACTCCTGTGAACACCCACCAAGGATCCTACCTTAAGGTTAGGTAAAACACTAGAACTGTCGTCTCTATGGTATGCCTCATCTAATGTCCACCTCTGAGCTGCCACCAGTCCTGGTACCCTCGTCCTCAATCATCATGGTCTGTCGTCTACACCAAACACAACAAGGTGTGGGCATATCCCATGCATGGGTGAGTATAAAGATACTTAGTAGGGACCCCTAGACCCTCAAAGGTCTCACAAAAACAACAATGTATAATCCAAAAAACATGTAATCAACTGACAACCCTACTTAGGTATATGCCCATGCATATACCTAAGTTATCAAGTAAACCCATCTCAAGCATGAGGAAACACAAGGTCGAACTCAAAAGCCCAAAGATCAACTGTTCCACAAATGAAGGAATACCACTAAGGTAAGTACCACATAGGTATAGAATCAACTCACTCCAGGTATATCTTAGGTGCAGTAGTAGAGATGATTAGATGTAAATACTGAATCATCTTACTCTGTTAAAAGGTAGACCCACATAGGATCATAAATCATCATCAGACCCCCAGAGGATCATAGTACGTCATCAGACCCACATAAGATCCTAGTACCTTGTCAGACCCACACAGGATCCTAGTACAACGTCACACCCACATAGGATCCAATTACAAAAGACCCACACAAGGTCCTAGTACATCTTCAAACCCACACAGGATCCTAGAATAGCAACCCACATAGGATCCTAGAGTAGTCCCACATGTATTCCTAGAGTGGATCCTTGTGGATCCCTGAGCACAGACCCATGAATGATCTGTATCTCATGTTACAACCGGCTATAGGGTTCCTGTGCTAAGCTAATTTGATTATGGGAGGATCCGCTCCTCAAGCCACAGCTCGATACTCCAAATTCCAAGAGGTTCCATGAAGAATTATTCTAAAGGAAATCCATGTGAAAGGGGTCTCAATGCAACAGACGGTGAATAAAACGGACACCCGGTCTATAAGTTATTGGCCTTTTAGGCTCGAGGGCCCGGTTGGATTCGTGAAATATCCAACCCGACCATACCCCAACATTATCCAAATCATAAGTGGGGTATACAAAATGGTCCGACTTGCTCCAAGGTCTCCGACAATACAGACGGTTCATCAAACGGACGCCTGGTGCCAAAGTTTTGGCCAAAAGAATATGTAGGGTCAAAATTGGTCCAGGTCTGGTCTCACCAGGTCAGACCGACCCGGCCCGCTGGGTTCGGCCCGACCCACTATTTCTGGCCCGACCCATGCTGGGCGGCCTGGGGTGTGGCGGGGTGGCTGCAGTATGGCGGTCCGCCGTGGCTGGCCGGATGGAAAGTCATCCTCTCCGCGTGGCGCAGTCGGGCGCCGAACCTTCGTTGGTAGCTAACAATGTGCCGACCACCCTTTTCTTGCTACCGCGACACTAGGCCATGGTTCTCTTCTGTTGGGTGGCGCGGTCGCACCGTCAATTTCATCGTGGCTGAACGTGGTGCCATCCTCCATTATCATTCCCCTCTTGTTTCGGTTTCCATCCTCCTCTATCGTGAAGAACACACCAACCATGAAGAATAGTGAAGGGATCAAGCTGTGTTCATTTGGCCCGCTTCCTTCGCATTAGTTCTATAGAAGACAGATAAAGATGATTAATTCGATGTAAAACACGAATAATAACAAAACCCCTAACTCAAAGGTTTGTTGACATTGGAGTGGAGGGAAGGAAGAATGTTGGTTCATCGTAGTCGAAGACCTCCCACGCTTGAGGTGGCGTGTTCTTTGTTGGAGAAGATGGCACGTTCCTCATTGAAGAAGCATTCCTCATTGGAGAAGCATTCTTCGTTAGAGAATGAGTTCCTCCAATGTTTTCCCAAGATTATCCATTGGACAACAATTTCTCCCAAGTATAAAATGAGGATCCAACCAAACTAAATTAAGTTTATCAATTTAATTATTGGCACAATTAATTGTTGGAACCATTAATTTTACCATGTTGGAATAATTAATTAATGGGAGGAATTTGAAGAGTTATCTCCCATTAGAAGAGAGGATTTTAAGAGTTGTGTGGTCCCGACTAATTTTTAATTAAAATTGGGGGTAATCCAGTTTAGGTGGTCCCCACCTTCTTAACCCATGTAGAGATGGTTCAAAAATAGAAATCCTAAACATTTTTATTTTATTTTATTATTTCACAAAAAACCGAAAAACTACCCTTCACCCTCGACCTACTACGTTCGAGGTGAAGGTATCCTTAGGAGAATTCGAATGCTGTGAGTTCAACGGTGTCCTCAAATTTCAATTTGAGCACCAGTTGAAAAGTTACAAAAACCCGCTCATACATTTATTGAACGTACCAAAAAAAGTTCAGAAATTCATTCCGGGCACACCAGGACTCGGAATCACGTGCCTTCAATTTTCTAGGACTCGTAAATTTACCATATAAATTAAAAAATACATGAAATTTTATGGTCTTTTTAGTATTACACACTTGGTTGTCTCAAATGTTAACACTTCCTTGACATTGGCCAAATCGACTACGAATCCATCTGCTGGGATAATGAGTCCCAGAAAGTGGACCAACTGCATCTAGAAATTAAAACTTGAGAGATTTTCGTAAATTTGTTTCTCTTAGTATACACCTAGAACCACCTTAATGTTTATCTCATTCTCCTCCTCATACACTAAGTAAAAATGATATCATTGATGAATACTACCATGATCCATTCTAATAATGGAAGAAAGAACCTCTTAATTAATCCCATGAAGGCTGATGGGGTGTTCATCTTGCCAAATGGAACCACTAAGTACTCATAGTGACAGTAGAAACACATGAATCATGTCTTCAGTATATCCTTATCTCAAACTCATAATTGTTGATATCATGTCCTTATATTAACTTTCAAGAACCATTTATCCCCTCTCAATTGATAAAATAGGTCATTGATCCTAGGTAGTTGATACATCTTATTCACAGTCACCTATTTAATGTGCTGGTAGTCCACACACAACCTCAAGCTCCCATATGACTTCTTGGAAAATAAAACTTTTGATTCCTAGGGTGAAACACTGGGTCCAACAAAGCCTTTCATCTGTATGTCCTCCAACTTTACCCTTAGATCAGTAAACTCTAAGAGATCCATCAAATATGATGTAGTGGATATCATTTAATTTTAGAGGTGTCGATCATTGCAGAAGTACAACTCTCATTGTGGAGGTGAACCTAGGACATCCTTAGGGAATACATTCTCATACTCCGATATGACTACAAGAAAATAAGTACTCATAACGTCCACTACAATAGGTGTTAATATATAAAACTGATTGTTCATCAATTGTACCCTCATATTCATGAGTCTATATTACACTTACAAGGTTTCATTTTCTCCAAAAAAAAAAGGAGAACCTAGCCCCATTACTATAGAAACACAACATCCTCTTCCTAAAACAGTCATTCTAGGCATGAACCATAGATAACCAGACTATACCAAGGATTACTTCGTAAGGACACATTATTTCTACAGGGATATCCGAATATAAATTTTCACCCCTGGAATTCAGTTAATACTATCAACACAAGTGTGTGATGGCTGAGTCCTCTATAATAGGAATCACCAATTGTAAGGGTTGAGATAATGCCTTAATTGGAATTCCAAAGTCTCGTACAAACTATTTGGTAAAAAAGGAATGTCATGAACATATTTATATCGCTAATATAGATACAGAATAATAGACATAGATGATACCTCAAATCAATCTAGGAGCCTTTGGGTCATATGACTCGACCACCTATAGTTATCCCAACATGTCTTATTTTGCTCCCTAAGCCTAGTGTTGACCACCTTGGGCTGGTCATGGTAACTATTCAATGCATCATCCACCTCTTGCTGCACTCCTAGATCCTCTACCACATACTAATCCTTGGGAACCATCCATATCTTATCATTGACTCTACCTCACAAACCCACCCATGGTCTCTCTATTAGCTATACAGTGGGTCAAACAATCTCATTCAAGATGTACCATGTAATGACATGAGTGGTGTCACCCCTTTGTGGGTTGAATGTACCCACCCAATGATCCTTGAACTGCAATCCCTCTGTCCTAGGACTGCCTCTTGAAAAATTGTGGATGACCATGTCCCTAAGACTGTTGTTAGTTCCCTTCTGGAAATGTATCTGCTCTTGTATTCCTATTACAAGAAACCACTAGTTATGTCTGTTATGCCAATAAACTCTCAGCCAACAAAGATCTCTCTAGTATCCCAGAATAGGTCAGAATTCATATATAGATAACATTGGATCAAATGCTTCTATATAGAACTCACTTTAAATTTTTATCCCAGATGAAATAGTTGTAGACTATATTCATATCGTACTAGGATAGGTTTGTAATCCTTTATTAATACACAGATAATATCATTCCACACTTATAGAGATATAGATTCTTTTGGATACATACATCCCTCAGTATAGATGGTGAGAACTTCTCTATGAAAAGGCTTTACAACTCTTTCCATGCTAGAGTCACCTCATCATAAGACCGGGTCACCAAAACTCACTATTTCCCTAATGATATCTGAATAAGTATCACTATTAGGTCCAACATCTGATGTTTTTTTGTCCGGACTAGATGGAAGACTATGTTCACCACCTCAAGACAGTCTTCAAATGCTTGTTGGGCAGGCTGGCCTCAAATCGTGATTGGTTTCGATCAATGAATCTAATAAAGTGCCCTAATCATTCATACCTAATCTGCTGGTACTATAGGTCATAGGTGCTACTATATAGGTGGGGCTATAACTAGTACACCACCTGGAGGTAATATCATAGGAATTTCTCTCTTTATCAACCCCTCTCCATTGAGGGGATCATCCTTGAGATCATGATGCTAGACCCTAGTAGGAATATGTCCTAGATATTTTTGAAAAGTAAACAAGATTTACCACGATCAAAAAATTTATATGGAGAGCTGACCCACAATGTAAATGGAAACCACGAACCATTCTTATATAAATCATATACCATTGTTTTCCATACAACCAACATCCTCATGTACCATGATGAAAAGTAGGTGATCAGAGATCTGGTGTATAGACATGTCAGTCACTACACCAACACGGATGTCCCTGGCATGAATGATGAACACAAAACACATAATAACGATTCCCCAAACCAAACTCAAAGACATTAGTCTTAAAGTAGTTCTGAACTATTTGATACCACCTTGTCATTACCATTCTCTAAGGGTCATATGTAGTGAATCACCAACCCCACATCCAATGGGCCAGGGGATGGTGACTAGCATCGAGTAGGCATATCACTAACATGGGATGCCTTAGTCTATGTTCCTACACACACACACACAAACATCTTCAAGAATATAAAATTCATAAATGTAAATAAAACTAAACAACAATGGATTCATACATCTAAATCACACAACCTAAGTGTGACAGGATGTAATGGAACTAAAGAGGGCCAAATACAAGCCCACTACAAAGAGTTTGAAGAACTGGTCCAACATGAAAATAAGTACCAGGGACTACTGTCAAAACGCCACTGGAACACACCATGGTCTATTAGGTCTCACTAAGAAGCCTCTGGTCCTGGTCCATCTAGGACTCTATCAAGAGGTTGATCTTTATTGCCAAATAACACATGTGTGGGAAAATACAATGTTGTGGTGAGTATAACAATACCCAATAGGACAACCAAATAACCAAAAAAGAATTAAAAAATGTAAATAAAGTTATCTCTAAACATGTATAGGTCTATAAAACATATAGAAAGAATATTCAGATGTACTCAACAAAGACAAAAAAGTCAATAGGTAAGTGACAAACATAGTATTCCAACCTGGGATTCCATATCAAAGCATCCACAAATCATACATTTGGGAGAACATACTCCTATGTTTGATAGCACTAATGATGTCTATCTGAGAGGTAGTTCTTGTCAGTTCTTGCTTTTTAAAATACACACGGAATGTATGAATAGATATGATAAGAATGTTAAGATCACACACAAGGACATACGGGGATACCAACACCTCAATCTTGATTAACCACATAAGTAGAGGATCTATGGTAGCATAGTTTTCATCATGAAAATACAAATAACTCCACCTAGGGCATAGATATGAATATAGTATCTCACTTTGTGCATCACGAAGGGATTCTTACAACTCTATAGAAGATGTCCTCCTAAAGGGATCCTATCCCTAGGAGTAGGAGATGATTCTATACGAACCCTCAGGGGAATGGATAAAGAGAAATCAACATAAAAAATTTCCATGATACGAAGGACAAGGGATCCATTACATGTTTAATAATGTTCAAGGTGTGTTGTAGGGTCACACACTATGTCCCTTGACCTCAGTTCCTTCCCATTTAAACTGATCAGATCTCAATCCATGTCTGTGTAGAAGTACATGACATGTGTAATTTCTTTGTATTTTACCCATGTGTTAGTTCGTCGATTTATTCCATGTACAAGCTCTCATGTACCAGTACATGGCTTAGCCCAGGAACATTGGTCCATGTCGTGTCCATGTAGGGGAGTTCATGGCATGATCCATCCTTTGTACTCCATCCCATGTCAAAGTACCCTATGAGGTAAATACCATGTCACCAGAGAGATACCACATGAAATGTGATGGGATCACATTCAATGTGAAATATAAAAATCTTTTGAAACACAAGTCACAACACAGGAGGACCCAAAAAACATGTATATCTAGTTTATAGACATTATAATGTGTAATTTTCCAAAGTTAAAAATAAAGTTCCGTGCATTAGTTCATCTATCAAACCTTTTTATCTAACAACCAATTTTCTAAAAAACCATTAATCAAGGCCTAATGAACCATTACTTCAACAAAAACAAGATTTGGATATTCGTTCATCTTTTAAAATGGATTTATATGTCATTCTTTGTTGATCATCAAAGAATACGAACTTTGGTACCTAGGTCATATAATATGCTGTTTCAACCACTATCGCACAACTTTCATGTTGTGCTAATCCCACCTCTACAATTTTGGATCTTTTCACCCAGAAATGGGTGAACAATGATTGATTCATTGGGGTACATCAAACTGTAGATCAATCTACGAATTACCATGATGAAAAAGGACTTGATTGACAAAATCACCATAACAATCAAGAGGAATGTACATTGATCATTTTTCTTATCGATAATGATTCGATACCATTATAATTACAATATAAGAATAAAAAAACAGAAGTAAATATATCAATAAAATCCATAAAATATAACCCATACCATAAAACTAATTATCCATGCATCAATTAGTTAGTTGATTAGTTTGTGTTCATCATAGAAATCAAGTATAGGGAAGAAATACAAATAAAAAAACACCATAACTCATTTTGGATACATTGTTAATGAATAATGGGGATGTTTCATGATCATTGGTGAGGTCCTTTGAATATGTTGTGCATCGATCGTCAATCCATTATTCTTTCATCGTTCCTCAGAGAGAAATCCACTAATGCTTTCTCCAATGTCTCCCCAATATTTACATGGTTATGTGGATATCCTTGGAATTATAAAATTACATTATATCTAATGACTCCCCAATGGATGTAATAATGAAAAATAAATAGAATCAATTATTTTATTTTTTTACTCATATTCACACCCACGATGATTTTTCCACAAATTACCACTGTCAACAAAGGTTAAGATGTGCCTAGGTAAAACTCACATTCTGAACTAAATAGTTCCATTAGATTTATTATTTGGGAATGTGTTTAAGAGTATATTCTAGTTTTGCAAGAAAAATTCATGTGCATTCTATTTAATATATTTAATATATTAAAAAATTTATTTTGAGCACACCATGCCTCATTATCCCACATCATATCAGTGCCTGGTCTCAAATATAATTCATTAAATATCCAAAAGTATTACATGGAAGAATACAATTCATTAAAGACATAGATTGGGTGAACCAGATTATAATAGAAAAGTTTATGGTGATTACTAATAACATAATAATGAAATATTAAAATAATTTGTAAAATTTTGATACTCAATACCTAATCTAGCATTTCCTTAGTGATCTAAAGGAGACCCACTGTGACTTTTACACAATGGAAGGATAATGGTTATAAAATGGATATTTTATCTTTTTTTTATTTAAAATTACACTTAATCAATAGTAAATAAATATAAATGTTAGTAATCCATCGAAAAAAACATTTAATAAAGAAAAAAGATTCATTTCTGATGGAAAATGATATAATTAAAAAAATAATTTATACCTATTCCCAATCACTTTTACCTTAACTGAATTTCAAAAACAATATTTGTATAAATCCATGTAATTCAAATCATAGTATTTTAATTACATTTTCACCCATGAATATATGTTTAAAACTCTAATTTTTGGAGAAAAATTTGTTCCCAACTACTACACACTTAAGAAGAAAATAAAATATTTTACACCCCACGAATGGCATGTGTCAGCAATCTATGTTTAAAAAAAATCCTTCCATGTTTTTTTATGAAATGTCTCTAAGTAAATCATTAGGAAAATGAAAAATATATTCATTTCAAACCATTTTTTAAAAATTAAACAATGGATAAAACTCATTTGAAACAATTTTAGGTTGATATTAACAATAATAATTTTTAGAAAACATGATCATGGAAGAGAAATAATCCATAGTGGAGTCTTAAAAATAAAAAATATTGAATTATATTTAGATTATGAAATAAAAACTTATGTATTTGGAATCATTTGAATCATAAGCCCAAATTAATAAAAAACAATATAATAATATTTATATATTCCATCCATATAATTTGGTAAAAAATGAATCAGATTACATTATAGAGGTGGTAGTCCACACATACTCAAATGACGGATTTAGTTTTCTATACATGGAAAGGTAAAAAAAATAAATGATATATTATCATTCAAGAATGATACATATGTCATTATAATAATATAAAAACACTAATTTCATCATTATAAGCTATATTGAGAAATATTTATTTAAAACGAATTACATCTGTTCCTGAGGAGATAGTTTTCCCTTCAATTGAATGCTGATTTTGATTCACAATTGATGGAAGATAAGATGAAAATAGAGCAGAAAATAAAATTAAAATGGATAAGAAAATGCAGGATTATATATTTATTATTTTTTCAATGATTTAATAAGGTTTAATGGATGTGGAATAAGAGTTAAAACTAAATCATGTAGATGAAAACTATAACTATATTATGTAAAACCTACTTTTATTAACACCTTAATACCTATAAGATTAGAATTCTACACCGAAAATGACCTAAATAATTATTAAAGAGATTAAAAAAAGGTATTTTTACTGGTGATGGATGAAATAAATGTGTTTTGATTTGTGAATTATTGATAAGAATATAATAAGTTTTATATTTTTGGTAGGGTATGTCTTTGTATTTTTCAAAATATAAAATTAATATTAAATCAAATTCAATTAAAAGTGGTTCAAAAGTGAGTTATTTCGACTCTAAAATGATTATTTGTAAAAATAACCTCATTAAATAATAGTAATACAATATTATACTATATTTTTACCCTTATATTTTGGTTTTAACCCCTATTTAATCCATTTAGCTCTTATCACGACAAACATGGTTTTTTACACTTTTATGGTTAATAGAGTTAGTATAAAATGCCAAAAAACCCATAAATGGATCATGTTTGATATATTAAAATACATAATAATCGTGTTTACTAATGTATTACTTTAAGGAATTACATATCATTTAAAAAAATTACTATATAATGTAAATAATGTAAATTTTTAGAATTACTCATTACTTTGAAATTAATAATATCAATAAAAGTATAAATTCAAGAAATATATTTTATTAAATAACTAAAATTTAATTTTCATCTAATATTTTTATCACATTGTTTCTCAAAACATATATATTTTAATATTTTTAATATCCATTATGTAATTTTTTTCATTATATGAACAGTTACAACATCAGCGTTGTTAAACCATTAAGATAATTATTTCATCACCGAAAATATAAAATAAATTACCATGTTTAGAATAATTTTTTTATTCATAAAAAAACATTTATTGATGAATTTATATTCTAGATAACACCACATTAAAAATATTACACTTATTAAAAACAAGTGTGTGACATGTTTGACATTTCTTTAATGAAAATTCATTACATCAAAATATCATCAATGTGGCCCAAAAAGGTCATAAATTAACTTGTTAGATTATTAAGGTAAATATATATGTATCCTATATGAATTATGATCATTTTTGGGTAATTTGAAGGTTTTGATGATTTTATACTAACCTTGAATTACTCGATTTAACCTTTACCATAGAATCCAAAATTAATAAAGATACTATTCATATTGATCTAAAATAAAAGAGAAATATTTAGTAAATTTGAAAATTATGATTCTAAATATAGAACCCTCTTCTGAAAATTCATAACATAGAATTAGAAAAATATAATTTAAAGTTAAACTGAAAAAATGTGATGAAAAAAACTTATATAGAAAAAATACCTTTTGAAGTATCAATTGTTTTTTATAAATTCAAGTATAAAATACATTTGGATAACAATTAATGAAGTTTTATATATAAAATTGAACTAATTAAAAATTCATTCAAAAAAATTATAATTTTACTTTTTGAATACATTATAACCAAAATACAACTTTCAATTAAAATAAATATTTTTAACTATTTATTGAAAAATAAATATTTTCATAAAATTACTAGAATACATATTAAGAAAATGTTGACATAATGAATTCATATATGAAATTAATTTTTTCAAATAAATTTTCAAATACTTCAAAAAATAAAAAATATAATAAAAACCATTTTCAAAGAAAACAAATTTTTGAAAAATTAAAAAGAATTAGTTATAACATAACCAATGAGTAGAACCCATGTATATTTTATAAATTAGTTATTCCTATTAATACCATTTAATTTAATGGAAAGGTTATTATGTTAAATATTAAATAATAATATTTCATTTTTTGTTTATGATCAGGGTTGTGTATCTTATATTCTTCCAAACACAGTCAATTATTTTAAAATCTCTTGATATTACAAAAATATCCATTATATATAATGAATATGAGGATTATATATGACATATATGTTTATATAAAGAATTTAGGATGTCTTAGTTCCCCATTTAACGTCATCCGGATCTACTTATGTTTCTCCTCAATATGTGGTCTCCATATACAAACACCTTCCAGCTCTATCATGGGGAGGTGGGAATTACATTTTTGGGACAACAACATATTGTTAGTATCCCTTAGATAGATTTTATATATGAATAAGATTTCAAAAAATCGGTGACTTTAATAAGAATAGAATTTAAAAAAGTTGTATTAGTGATCTTCATACACTGGAAAAGTTCATTGTTGGACCATAAAACCCCTTTCCACAAAAATTCCATTTAATAGATGGTTGGGTATGTTATTGAATGTTCTATTAGAGAAGATTTTGGTTTGGATGAAGTAGTGTCTAAGAGAATGATACATGATTATGATGGGATATCTTTTATGATTCGAGAGGAGTTATTCTCCTAGGCCTGGGTCTATGGTATGTAGTATGGGCCTCTAGAGGTTTGACGTACAATATTTCTTCCCACATTCCTAAGTGGTTGGCTGATACAAGTTTGGGACACATACAAGGTCTTTTTACCAAGGACACTGCTGATCATAGTAATAATAACACTATTGAATCGAGTCAAACCAGGAATCCCTATTTTAGACATGTCCATCAACTTATAATGGCACTTCATTATGGTGTACATTACTACATGCACATGTGTCCCATTACAGTTTCCCAATGGATGGGTTGTGGTACACTTTAAGGGGTATGGGTTATCAAACAACGCCCCATCCTAAAGTACTAGATTAAAATTATCCTACCTCAATATCACTTAGGTTAGACCATTGATTCTTAGAATATCGACAGTCATCATTAATAACATAACGAATTTCATTTCATTCCTTTTCCAACCCCAACAGGAGAGATTGTTGATGATCTTCTAGGGGAGTTGGATTAGAGGGAGTATATTTTATATTTTTGGGGTGGGGTTTTGGTCATGAAAATTTAAGGAAAAACATACTACCAACCATACACTACATCCCATGTATTTGGGAATTCAAGTGCATATAACAACCTTTGTTGTGATTGTACATGGGGGTCTATGAGTATAGGAACCCCAATATAATTTATCTGTTGTGTCAGATGTTCGTAGATTAGGGTTTTGTAGATCCCATAATCCTTCCACAAAAAAATATCCAATGTCATAATTAGGAAAAATAATTTGAAACAGTACGTAGTAGAAGACCGAATCGAGAACTTGCATTGGTAGGAAAGGAAGGTTCGCTCTCAACCAAGTTGCATGATAATCCTGGAATTGTTCATGCCTCCCTTTAACATAAATCCATATATCCAATTATCATTCTTGATATATGGTGGAGTAACCTCAAGGGCCTATCACACCACCATAATTTGGCATAGTGATATTCCCTCATAAGAAATTATTAGAGTAAGAATAGATCACCTGCACTTGGGTGTGCTATTCTCATAAGGCCAATAGAAATAATCTCCACTATCTGGTGAATCCATTAAATAATATATTTTACTTAATATTAAGATGGTATGGGGCTATTTTTTACTATCTTAGATTGAGTATAATCTATGATAGATTCTAACCTTGGAGGTGATTAAGAATATGGAAGTTAGGCCTACAAGGATTATGTCCTAAGTGAGCTCCCTAAGGGGTTCGAATCCCTAAAAGATATGGATGCCTTCGCATGGTGGCACATGGAGGTTTGTTCTACCACTACCTTATTGTTGATGATAGTCGATGTGAATCATGAAGAAACCAATTCTACTAAATCACTAGCCCAATAGGCATTGTCTCCTTGGTCTAACACACAAGGCTCTTGTAGTGAGGAGTCATGGGGCTTTGATGCTGACCATGGAATCTCCACGGAGAGTGTATTTTTTTTACTCTGGTAGTGGAGGAATTGACCGAGCTTCTACAAAGTGAGTTATGTTTTAAACTCATAAATATTATTAAGTATTCCTTAATTTTGTTCCTGTGAAAGCCTCAAACCCATGATTTTTACACATACGTAAGTCATTTTTGTAATGTAAGGGGCCTCTGTTGAGAGTGATGAGGGATCCTCGATGGGTATTATGGAGCCTGCCTATGAGTTAGTTCCAGAGGACTTGATGGAAGAATAATATATGGAGTAAAATAGATATGATAATTCATACTCTCTATCCCTAACAGCCACATATAGGAGGACCTCTCCCAAACATCCCAGCTATAGTTATCCATGTCGGTGGTGTAAGACTATCAGTATGATTGATCATTAATATCCTTGTGCCTTTCAAAGGTGATGTTCGGAATCCCATCATCCAATTTCTTTTAGTTTCATTGATAATATTTTAAATTTCATATACATGACCACATTTATTACTACATATAGCTTCTAGAAATGTATTACTAAGGGGTCCTTGGGTAGCATTCATGGTGCCAATGGGCATTAAAGGGTCTCATGTAGTGGAATTATCATTCAATTCCATATATATTGATATCACTCAATTCTTCCAATCAATTAAGTCTCAATTTGTCACAACATATTTCTACATTGTTTGTTTCTATAGTTTTAACTAATTACACTTCCTTTTTATGAAATATTTATTGGGTTAGTGTGTCCTCAATAATTGGTTGTGACTGAGGAATATATGATTATTCCTAAAATGTCGAGCCAATCATTGAGGCTCCAGCTAGTAATGGTGATCAAACCCTAATATCATAAGTGAAACCCATTGTTTATATAAATATGACTTTATGGGAGGCATAAATCGATGATAGAAATGATCCTATCACTAGTGAAAAGTCTAACAATAACGGACATCCCCCCATCGTGAACCCAATCCCATTTTAGAGGATACCCATGGAGGGCCCTAATGCCATATTTGATGCATCAATACATGAGTATGAGCTTGTGACACCCAAGTATTTAGAATATTTCAGGTTAAATGTTACCAAATATAACCACCTAGTCCAACTCCATGAATTAATAAGTGTGTATACAATCATCAACAGAACTATACAAGCATACCTAGTGAGCCATATGAAATCACTCCACCACTAGTTTCTAAAATGGGTCATTCGAGGGGTCGATGAGTATTCCTTCCTTGTGTTTTATTATGACCATATCACAGAGTGGGTGCATGTGAAAAAATTTGGTGATCGATGATGTGTATTAAAAATACAATTATGAAGGATCCTAGGTTCTCTAGGTAGTTGAAAAAGATCTATCTTGGTTGGAAGAGGAGTCAAGGAAGATTGATGCCATCATTAATGCTCAAAAAGAGCTCATCATCCAATTAAGAGCATAGTTTGAGATACATGAGACTAATAAAATATTGTAAGAATCTCTATCAGCTAATTATTAGGTTGAGAATGATCAATTATGTATCTTATATAAAAAGTTAATCCATGTTGCTGTGGAGGAAGCTTCATAGATCAGTAGTTGGAAATGGGTAATATAGGATACATGAAGTAGTTTTTTCTTTCTAGTGTTCTTGAATATAGAGGTCAATCATTAGTGTAACATCCACTCATTTTTTATAATAATTGATAGGATCCAATCTATGGTTGTACCTTCCATTTATTACCTATTTCTTCATTATAAATCAATTCAATAGTTCCTATGACTTTCTAATGAAGCTTCATCATATTAATAAAACAATTGAATTCAAGTATCTTGGAACACATGAGTGATTATCAGTGTGATAAAAATGATTCAAATAAAATAAAGGTCATTTATAAGAGTGTGTTAGATACATAATGAAGGTTAGGGGTAGGGATGATTCATCAACTATTAGTAGTTCCTTGGAAAGGAAAACCACAATTTAAGAGTGAAGATCTACACAATTGAACAAAAGTCAATATAGAGTGTGTGAATCAAGATTTCAGAGACATGGACCATAATGAGTGTGACAGGATGAGATAATATAAATTTTTACCATGTACAAAATAAATATTTCATTATCGTACTACAAAGTATGAGTAAAAACTAATAATGGTTGACTATTGACCAATTCTAAAACATGGGATCCATCAAATTATAATAAAAAAGTTATTCTTAGTGTGTAAAAATTATGATGGTTTATCTATTAGGTCCCAGAACCATTACAATTAGGGGGAGAGTTTTTAAATTGAAGATACTAGGGTTCAAAATCAAGGAAGAAATGAACCATATGGTGGAACATTAGGGGAATTTGGGATAGATTTTAACACCATTGGGATTACATCACCATGTTTTATTGTAAATTAGTTGGGACTATTATTCAATTTAATGGAGACACTCTATTTATAGGGGAACACCATCTTTGTGGCCAAGAAACATCAAAAGAACCCTTGCTGTACAATAGGGTACTAGTAGAAAAGGAGGAAGAGGTCTTATTAAGAAATTTCATTAGATACTTCCTGGTTTTAAGCCTTAAAATGTGTACAATGAACATGAATTTTAATGTGTTGTGGTAAGTATGTTAATTTTTTTTATCTTCATATTATAAGAATATACAGTTATTGTAATTTAAGTTCACATATCGTTAACGATTGTTCCATATAGTTTTTCAATATAAGGACAGTATGTGTGTATCATATATTTGTGTCCTATAGCCAATAAGTGTTAACCATCTTGCCTAAAAACCCTCCCTACATACTTAATGGGAAACATGAAGAGGGAATACAAAGGGAAGTACCTAGAGTAGGATTGTTCAAATTTGGTGGAGTTAAGGGTTGAAACTAACTATTTCCTAGAAATGTTGTTCATGTGGTAAAATAAAATATTTTTTATTAGTTCAGTAATGAGTCATGTTATTAATGTGACTCTTCCATTATACCTTCATTTGTTTTCAATGGCATGAGGGTGACTTGGCAGGTTAATGTCTAAATTTTTCTCAAGTTCCCCCCATGGTTTTCATCCTTATAGTCATATGTGCATATTTTATAGGGAAGTATAGGATACTACCTTTGAGAATAGAAATGTATATATTTGTTGGTATATTTACGGGTGGATACATGTAGTTTTAATATATGATGATTGGACACAATATCCTAGTTTAATGACATATATTCTAGACTATATGGGGGTTGGTGAACAATTTTTTCAGCTAGTTTCCAAAACAATTGGTCATAAAATATTGTGTTGGTGCTGAATCTTGAAAAACCTAGTTCCATTTAAGGGGTGTTTGCAGTAAAATATAGAAAGCCTAGGGTTCACTACATGTTCCATGTATTTGGGAATCAATACCAACATAGTTATTTAATGTGACATGGTCAAATACCAATTCCAAATAGGGGAATTCCTCTCAAATAATATTATAAAAAAAATGAGTGGCATAACATTGACCCTGCACCATAGGCGAGGAATACCAAATGTATATTAGAGGACATAGGGATATAGTTTCACATTGTTTTTTTCAAAATACTTGGCTCATGGATACTTTTAGGTTAAGGATATAAAACAAAAAAAAGATAAAATGTAATCAGGTTGGTGTTTTCTAAGCACATGAGGACATGGAACGTAATTTGAAGGGAGGCCCCTGGATAGCTAATGTTGTATGAGACATAACTAGAGAATTTATCACTTAGGTAAAGTTCATGATACATAGATGTTTCCCTCAGAATTCGGGGATGACCTCCTTGATGGGAGGTTCAAACATTCTGATTAGTTTCTAATGGGTTTGTTCGTAGAACTAGAAACATCCAATGATTCCACAACCATTTGGACCTACTTTCCAAAGGTAGGCGCTTATTAGTTTGGGACTGATGAGGCTTATGAATTTGTATTGGTCGAGAGGATTTGAGGTCGGACTCATCACACCTTTTTGAGGAGAATTATTTTCTACTCCAGGACTCTCTTTATAGATTTATGTTATGTTTGTGAATCCTTATTACATTACCAAGTATAAAATGAGCTTTCCTTCGGATTTGACAATCAATGATTAAATATGTAGGAAATTTAGAGAATCTGTTATATGTATTTTAGGTTCTTCATCAATAGAGAATCATCTGTATTGATTTAGAAATTCTTCGTCAATGTTATCCTTCGAAACATTTATATAGAAGTCTCTTGGTCATTATGATGACCATGCTGGTTTTAAAGCCACTCAGTGGGGCACTTGAAGTTTATTGTCGTTCAGAAGGACATGGATTATTTTAGAGTTTGGATCGAACTTGTAGATGGGCTACCTACGTATCCTTTGTTTAGAAAAGGAATCAGAACCCATGTAGTTCGATTAAGGGAGTATGATGTTTATGATTGATGGATCAAAGAAGGATGTCATAATTACTTTTACACTCTAAGCTCACGTGAGTCATGCTCGGTGTGAGAAACAAGAGATATTGGTAAAAATTAGACATTTGTGCCATGAAAAATGCAATAAAAAGAAATAATGTGGGACTTATGTATGTATGAATGCCCAGATAAATTAAGATTAGGATTTACTTCAAGGAAGAAATCCAGGAACATGGTCCATAAAGGTATACGTGCTTCATGGAGATTTGAATACTCTAACTTGGGGCTTACTCCTGAAAAGGAGTCCCAAATTAGGATAGGTCTTATGATTGGGTTTTACTCCTGAGAAATAATCCTGGATCAAAGGTAAATTAGGATAGGTTAAGAGGAATTAAGACTAGGGCTTACTCCGGAAAAGGAGGACCAGGTGAGAGACATGAAAAAATTAAGGTACTTGGGGCTTACTTCTGAAGAGGATGCCCATATTTGAGACTGGGGCTTACTCCTGAAAAGGAGGCCCAGGTTTAAGAGAATTATGGTCGGGGCTTACTCCTAAGGAGGATGCCCATATTAGGGGAATGTGGTTACTCCTGAAAAGGAGGCCCAGGTTTAAGAGAATTATGGTTGGGGCTTACTCCTAAGGAGGATGCCCATATTAGGGGACTGGGGCTTACTCCTAAAAAGGAGTCCGAGGTTAAGAATTATGACTGGGGATTATTCCTGAAAATGAGGCCCAAGTTAAGAATTATGACTGGGGCGTATTTATTAAAAGGAGGCCCCGGTAAAGAATTATGACTGGGGATTATTCCTGAAAAGGAGGCCCAGGTTAAGAATTATGACTGGGGATTATTCCGGAAAAGGAGGCCCATGTTAATAATTATGACTGGGGCTTATTTCGGAAAAGGAGGCCCAGGTTAAGAATTATGACTGGGGCTTATTCCTGAAAAGGAGGTCCAGGTTAAGAATTATGACTGGGGATTATTACTGAAAAGAAGGCCCAGGTTAAGAATTATGACTGGGGCTTATTCTTGAAAAGGGGACCCAGGTTAATGAGTTCTGTCATCCTAAAGGATGAGGTTGAATGAATGAAATATCAATCTTTAGTGAAATAAAGATGTGTAAATCACTAGGTTTGAGAGATATTCCAGAGAATTCCTTTCAGAAAAGGAATTCAAATCAATAAATCATGCCATAAATGGCTTTGGAGAGTGTCTTGAGGACTATATCTTGAATAGGATAGGTGGAATGGCATAAGAGGGGTGAAATGGGAAATAAGGGAACCCAAAAATGCAAGGGCACGCAAGTCCTGGCAGGCATGCAGGTACTGCATGGGTGTGCAAGTTCAGTCGCATAGGTATACCTGCGCGACACATGGGTACTCACGCGGCGGTTAACCAGAAGGGAAATACTTGAGGTTCTCTTCGTTAAAGCCTTAGAATCCTCTTGAGGTTCTTCCAGAATAGGGGCGCACAAGTTCTTTTGAAGGAGTAAGGCGGAGTGCAAGTGTGGACATTTCCCTTAAGGGCTGGCCACTCAGGTGCGAAAGTGTTGATGAGTTTCAAAACTTAGGCCTTCCTCCCCCTCTTTAGATCTTCTATTCTAGGAATGAAATTACCTTAGAAGTGTTTCAGAAGCTTTGTGAAGAGACTAGGGCACCGAGAGCTTAAATTTTAGTTTTTGGAAATAATTCCTCCTAAATGGGGGGCCGACAGGGTCTATTTATAGGCTAGAGAAGACCCAGGAAATTACCACTTAGGTCGTGCAAGTCCCTTGCGCGACCACTAGGAAGCGCGCAAGTATACCTTCACGACCATTGTCGAACTTGCGCGACCCTTGGGCAACATTATTCTTATTCCTTCCTTTGTCAATTTTTGATATTTGTCCAAAGGTTGAATCACTTTGAGCTCAGAAATTCCCCTTTTCCAATATTTAGATTATGTGATGAAAGGATCGTCAACAAAAGTCCCCCCTCAGAGTTGGATCTGGAGAAAATATAGGATTTGACTCTGAGGAAATCGAGAATCAAAAAGAAATTGGGGCACACAAGGTAGGGCGCGCAAATGAGCTTTGGGCGCGCAAGGCCTGACGCGCAGGGATACGTCCCTTGATCGCGCGGGGACCCGGCCGTGTCTATAAAAGAGGGCCTCACTTCCGTACAAAGCCTCTGGATTTCCAGATTTCAAACCTTCGAGCTCTCACCGCGCCGGTCACCTGAGTCGCACCGGTTGCTCTGTTTTCCGATGTTTCTTTGCTATCACGCTGCTGTATAGGTATTTGTACTTGCGCGGTTTATACTTGCGCGTCAAAAACTAGCGCAGCACACGAACACTTGCGCGCCAAATTTAGACCTGCACGCCTTAATGCCTTAGCCATTTTTTCTAATTCTTTCACAAATTTTATGAAAAATAAACCCATTTAAGAGTTAGTTTATTCAACTTTTGGGCAGATTCAATGGCTCCCAAGGGAATTGGAAAGGCTGATGAATTGGATAGCAAGTGGATTGATGACATGATGAACATCATTGGCCATGATTACTATGATATCTGCGAAAGCACTCTCCCGGATTTTCCTTAGTACTTGAAGAAATATCATCTTAATTTCCCACAAAGCATCTACCTGCCTCTATATGGTCATGGTCATCTGCAAGGATTCAATGTTCTAGATGCAATGAACTATACGCCTGAAATGCAGCTGCACTGCTACTCCTATATTTCGGTTATGCTATGCATTAAGAGCAACAACAATGGTGTGAACGTTCAAATTCTTCCACCATGTCATTTCCTTGCAGATATGAAAATGTAAAACCCATGGGATGAAATGTTTTCTGCTGCCGATTGGTGGAGAGATGACAAACATGGCATTAATGAAATATCTAAAAAGAGTACTCTCTCTAAATGGCTCTTTACTTCCGATGCTTCATTTTCAAATCCATGTATCCATCTTCCATGTCTCTTGGACAGAAACAGAGTCACTGTTTGATCAGCAGAAATTTTTTTCTCAAACCGCACTCAAGAACGTCCTTTTAGAATTGTTCCAAGAAGAGCTGGTATCACTACATCTCTTATTGTATCCAGTTGAATGAATGAATTCCAGGTGATTGTTGATGAATCTCAGGATGTCGTAAATCAAATGAAGAGTTATGTTGAAAGCCTATTGTAATTCTTGAAAAAGGGAAGAGACTCCAGTATGTGGATGTCCTTATATCTCCTATGTATCAATGAAAAACACTTTCATCTTCAATCATTTGTACCTGCATTATTTTTTCTACATGCTTTAGATTTTACCTAAGCCAATGGGCCTAGTAAGAGTAGTTTGATTTTTACTAGGATTAAGGTAAATTACCCTAAAAACTTAGAACCTTTTAATTGATCAATATTACCTAAATCATACAAAACGTATGTTTAGTGAGCTCGGAAGATGACTTTTATTCAGAGTTCCTTTGTATTTTGTGGGTAGTTTAATGTCATGCACGTCGGACCTAAAAATGCTAATGTTTAAGTTCGAAATTGATTTGACCGAATGAATTAGAATTGACTCAATTCCTTTACAATTCATCTGAAAATATAGTCCCATACTCAAGTATGAGGGAAAAATGTAATCTATGACTTAAGAATATTTGAATATGAAGAATGATATGAAAAAGAGCTAAAAGGAATTAGTAGAAGTACTTCCCATGAATGAAGTTCCCATTATTTATCAAACCCTTTAGGGGGTTGAATTATGTAGGGCCACCTAAGGGAATTGGCTGCATAGTTAAATAAAATAGTATCTTTTGGCTAACAAGTCTGTTATGTAGACTGTTTATGCAAGGTCGCCTATGGGAACGTGCTGCATAGTCAGGCAAAAGAACTCTCAAAAATTTACTTTCCTAGTGCTAAAATCCAGTGAATGTTTATGGAGATTCAAATTGTCCAAAGTATAGAGTTTGCTGTATGGAAAGAGGTATTTGAATATGGAGAAGATATTTCCAAGCCAGATTATTGAAGAAATGAATCGATATCACTCCTACGAAGGTCTGACCCAAATATAGGGAAGGAGAATATGAACCATATACTTGAATACTTTCATAACATGAAAAAGGATATGGGGCAAATATGTTAAGGATGGTTGTTTTTGCGGATCCCTACATACTGTCATTTAAGACAAATAAGGACAAAAGATGCATTCTTCCCAACAATGAAGTTACCACTATCCAAAAAACCCAATAGGGGGTTGAATTATTCAAGGCCACCTAAGGGCATTGGCTGCATAGTCAGATAAAGATATCTTTTGGCTAAAAAATCTGTAATGTAGACTGTTTATGCAAGGCCGCCTGTGGGCACATGCTGCATAGTCAGGCAAAAGAACTCTCAGTAGTTTGAAATTTTTGTCAATAGAAGTCAGGAAAATGGTTATGAAGATCTGAATATATTTAAGGATATGATTATGAAACATAAATATGGGTATTGTCCAATGTATACAGAGATACACAGATCAATTCTAACCATAATCATGTTGTGGCTGGGTCCTGAATTGAAATGTTGGACATCACTATGTATCCCATAATGATGGGAATCAAGCCCTACTTAGTTCTTAAACTAAAGTTTAACGTCATGTGGGACAAAAGGATTAGAGATCTTAGTTTAGGGTCATAGAGCTTGGACCATTATAAGAAATACACAATGTGTGTTTTCATGGGGACTTTTCAGCCAAGCGAATGAAAGTGGAATTTGGGGTTAGGCTCAAAGACTTGGGGCTAGATTCGAGGGACACTCGAACGTTCTGACGTATCCCATAAGGATGGGAATCAAGCCCACGTAGTTATAGAAATACCCGCTGTACAAATTTGGTTCGTACATGTGAAGGGTGAAAGGGGAATTTAGTACAATGATGGTTTAACCCAAGATAAAAGGTTTTGGCATTGCCATGTATGCACGTAGTCTTTGAAATGACAGACGATTGAAAATAAATGTAAATAATTATTCCCTCTGAAGTGAGGGTATCAAAGAATATTGTAGTTTATTGTCATACTAGAAAGAAGTGTGGTATAGTTTAACGTCATATAAAAAAGAAGAAAGTGAACCAATGTAAATATATTGATTATAGGGGAGGTTTCATGAATCAACATCGTATGAGATGGAGGTGAACCAATGTGAAGAGATTGATTTTGGGCTTAAACATTGGAAGGTTGCCTACGTACCCATCCAGGAAGGTAAGGATCAAATTCCGCGTAGTTCAATTAAATAATGAATTAATGATCAATTTGTTCTTGGGGAAAAACCTAAACATGATGTTGGGAATTACACATGGTTAGTAGCCCAGAGAGAGTGTTATGGTTGATGTTTTCTCTAAGCTCACGTGAGTCATACTCGGTGTGAGAAACAAGAGGTAGCAACAACCTTAACGATACACAGTTTAACGTCATGTAGGACGTATGAAGGGACTATGCAGTTTAAAGTCTTGCAGTTAGGACTATTGGTGATGCATAGTTTAATGTCATATAGTAGGGAAAATGTACAGTTTAATTTCATGTAGGACGTATCAAGGACTTCCTCTACAGCTTCGCATCATGTAGTTAGGACGATATGGACAATATCGTTTAACGTCATGTGGGACGAAAGGGTGACTGTGCAGTTTAATGTCATGCAGTGAGGACAAAAGCGCACACCATTTAACGTCATGGTGGATTCATTGGGGACTTTTTTCCCCACAGTTTAACGTCATGTTGGATGAAAAAGGGATGATACAGTTTAGCGTCATGCTGGACAGAAGTGAGAATAGTTTAAGGTCATATGCATAGACCGTCGATGGTGCAGTTTAATGTCATGCTGGACGGTGGTGTAGTTTAAGGTTATATAGGACCTTTAATGATTATGTAGTTTAACTTCTTTTCGGACATAAGGGACTTTTATACAGTTTAGCGTCATGTTGTTAGGACGTCCCAGTTTTACGTCTTGCTGGACGTAAGGGGCCTTCAAATAGTTTAGGGTCATATGTACGGACCGTTTTTGTATAGTTTAACATCATATAGAAAGGGAGATAAAGGGGAGATAGTTTAACATCTTGCTGGGCGATGGTGAAGTTTAAGGTCATACATGACCTTTTAGGGAACTTTTTTGTAGTTTAACGTCATTTTGGATGATGGTTCAGTTTAAGGTAATACATGACCTTTTTGGGAACTTTTTCACAGTTTAACGTCGTGTGGGACGATGGTGCAGTTTAAGCTCATACATGACCATTTAGAGAACTTTTTCACAGTATAATGTCGTGTGGGAAGATGGTGCAGTTTAAGCTCATACAGGACCATTTAGGGAACTTTTTCACCTTTTAATGTCATGTGGGACGATGGTGCAGTTTAAGGTCATACGGGAGCATTTAGGGAAATTTTTTGCAGTTTAACGCCATGTGGGACGATGGTGCAGTTTAAGGTCATACATGACCATTTAGGGAATATTTTCACAGTTTAATGTCGTGTGGGACAATGGTGCAGTTTAAGGTCATACAGGACCATTTAGGGAACTTTTTCACAGTTTAACGTCGTGTGGGATGATGGTGCAGTTTAAGGTCATACATGACCATTTAGGGAACTTTTTCACAGTTTAACATCGTCTGAGATGATGGTGCAGTTTAAGGTCATACAGGACCATTTAGGGAACTTTTTTATAGTTTAACATCGTGTGGGACGATGGGGCAGTTTAAGGTCTTACATGACCTTTTAGGGAACTTTTTCACAGTTTAACGTCGTGTGGGACGATGGTGCAGTTTAAGGTCATACAGGACCTTTTAGGGAACTTTTTCACAGTTTAACGTCGTGTGGGATGATGGTGCAGTTTAAGGTCATACATGACCATTTAGGGAACTTTTTTGTAGTTTAACGTCGTGTGGGACGATGGTGAAGTTTAAGGTCATGTAGGACCATTTAGGGAACCTTTTCACAGTTTAACATTGTGTGGGCCGATGGTGGAGTTTAAGGTCATACAGGACCATTTTGGGAACATTTTTGCAGTTTAACGTTGTGTGGGAAGATGGTGCAGTTTAAGGTCATACATGACCATTTTGGGAAATTTTTCACAGTTTAACATCGTGTGGGTCGATGGTGAAGTTTAAGGTCATACAGGTCCATTTAGGGAACTTATTTAGTGTTTATACAAAATACTTCTTCAAAAATCTGGCATTGGTTGGAGTAGTGATGAGTTCTCCATCCATCGAGATTAATGAATAAGCTCCATTGGATTAGACCCTATGTATTGAGTAAGGTCCTTCCCATTTTGGATCAAGCTTGGGAGGTTTCTTTCCTGGTATCATTGGATTTCTGAGAACTAATACCAATTCTCCCTGAGTGAATGAATGAAGACAGACTTTTTTGGTAAAAGCTCATGCTATTCGATTCTGATAGACTTCCAAGTGGTGAAAAGTGCACAATATTTTCTCATCTAACGATTCCAATTCATTCAATCACTTTTGAGATTATTCATCTGTAGATGATTGGTTATAAATGGCTACTCTGAGCGAAGGAAATTGAACTTCAATGGGAAGGACGACTTCCATTCCAATACTTGTGAATATGGAGTAGATCGAGTTGCAGTGCGGGTGGTAGTCCGATAAGCCCATAAAGCATGAAAGTGTTTATCAGGGCATGAACTCTTATCTTTATCCACCATCTTTTGTAGTATATTTGAAATAGTCTTGTTAAATGCTTCTATCTGGCCGTTGGCCGCTGCATGATACCAAGATGAATGGTTGGATTTGATGTTCTATTCTTGATAGAACTTCTTCACCTCGGATGAACAGAAGTTAGTTCCATTGTCCGTCAATATGGTATGAGGGACACCAAATCTGGTAATGATGTTAGACTTGATGAAGCTAACAACACATTTAGAACTAACTTCCTTGAGAGGTATTTCCTCTGCGCATTTGGAAAAGAAGTCAGTAGCAATAAGAATGTACTTAAACTGCTTGGCCGTAGCTGAAGGGTAAGGTCCCACCACATCCATTCCCCATGTGGCAAATGGCCATGAGTATTTAGCTGTATGAAGTAACTCTGGTGGTTGATGAATGACGTTGGCATTTACTTGGCATGAATGACACTTCTTTGTAAAATCGACACAATCTTGTATCATTTAAGGCCAAAAGTATCCAAGCCTTCGAATCTGATCAGACAGTCTATGTCTAGACTAGTGGGCACCACAGACTCCTGCATGCACTTCTTTCATGACAACCATTGTATCTTCACCATCAATGCATCTGAATATAACTCCATCAAAACCATGTTGGTAGAGAATTTCTCTAAGTGATCTAGGATATCATAAAGAGTAAAATTGACCACACGTCACCAGATTTGTTCTTTCTCGTCTCTATCAGGTGGAAGTGCTCCATTTTGAAGGTATTCCCTGATAGGTGACATACATGCTGTAGTATGACCATACGGTTCAGGAATGGAACTAATTTCATTAGTTTCCACTGTTTTGATTTGAACATACGGTGATATTGCACGACAGTGGGCAATAATGATGGTTGTCTCATCCCGATTTGGATCTGCCAGAGCTATAGCTATATTAGCCAGTGCATCAGCTTGAGCATTTTGTGATCTCAGGACATAAGAAAATGTCGGTTCCAAAGGGAATTCTTCCATTAAATCTCTGACATAATCATACAAAGGGATTAGTTCTTCTTTTCTGATGGCATAATCCCCATTGACTTGTTTGATTACCAGGTCTGAATCACCTTTCACTTTTATGTGATTTACTTGTGTTTGAAGTGCTAATTCCATGACTACGATGAGATCTTGGTATTCAGCTTCATTGTTGGTACCACCATCCCACAATAAGAAGGAATAAGGTAACATCGCCTTTTCGGGAGAAATGAGCACAATTCCTAAGCCAAACTTGTTGAATTTAGGATTTTCCATTTTCCTCCCTGTTGGACTTCTGGAAGCACCATCAAAATACATTTCCCATTCCTGAGGAATTTCTTGAATAGAGAAGATTTCTTCATCAGGGAGTTCAATATCTGATGATGTGTCTTCCATTGAAGGCTTTTCAGCCAGGAAATTAGCAAGATATTGGCCCTTTATAGCCTTTTGAGACACATACTGAATGTCAAATTGCTGCAAAATAACTGTCCACCTTTCCAGACGTCCTGTAAGCATTGGACAACTAAGGATGAATTTGAGAAGGTTATTGTGAGATACCAATTGGACCTCGTGATGTTTCAGGTAGTGTCTCAACTTCTGAACTGCAAATATTAATGCCCGACATCACTTCTCAATACTTTAATACCGGGTTTCTGCTTCAATCATAGTTCTACTGAGATAGTAGAGGCTGTTTTCATTTCCAACATCATTCTTTTGAGCAATAAAGGCACCCAATGATCACTCTAGAGCTGTCACGTAGAGGATATGTGGTCTTCCTTCAATAGGTGGCATGAGTACCGGTGGACTCAAGAGGTATTTCTTGAGAATATTGAATGCTTCTTGACATTCTTCAGTCCACTGTTATGTGACTCCCTTTATCATCAATTTCATGAAGGGTAAACTTTTGCCTGCCAAATTGGTGACGAAACACCGAATATAGGCTAAGTGTCCTTGAAGTCCTCTTAATTCTTTCAAATTTCGTGGAGGTGACATACCAAGGATTGACTTGGTCTTATCAGGATCGACTTCAATACCACGATGGCATACAAAAAAGCCAAGAAATTTTCCTGAGGTTCCCCCAAAATCACATTTCAAGGGGTTCATCTTCAAATTATGTTGTTGAAGCTTGCGGAATATGAATTCCAAACCATCCATGTGATTAGAACTTTGCTTGGATTTAACCACTAAATAGTCTACATAAAATTCAACAAACTTACCTAACAAGGGTTTGAAGACACGATGCATGGCACACTGATATGTTGCACCTGCATTCTTTAAGCTAAAAGGCATTACCTAGTAGAAAAACACACCCTGAGGGGATCTGAAGGCTGTGGATTCCTCGTATTCTGGGGACATTCAGATTTGATTATATCCAAAATATCCAACCATGAAGGAAAGTGCTTCATAGCCAGCTGTTGCATCAATTAAATGTTTTTTAATCGGAACTAGGAAATCATCCTTAGGAAAATGTTGATTAAGATATCTGAAATCGATGCAAACTCTAATTTGTACATTCTTCTTCTTTATAGGGACAATATTAGACAACCACTAGGGATATTTAAATTCTATGATGAAGTTATCTTTGATAAGTTTATCCACTTAAGCCTCAATTTTGGAAGCATAAGTTGGGTGTGTTCTTCTCGCGGCTTGCTTAAATCCTCGATGTTCTTCTGGTAAACCCAAATGATGAGTAGTAACATCAGGATCAAGCCCAGGCATTTCCGTATATTTCCAAGCAAATATATCTCAATTTTTCTTTAGAAAATAAATATAAATCTCTTGCTCTTCAAGAGTCATGGCCGCACTGATTAAAGTGGGGCATGGACTTCTTTTGTACCCAGATTTATTTCTCTGAGTTCATTCGCAGTGGTAGAGATACCCTCTTCAAATGCTGGAGGAGAATCTCTGAGATCTTACTCATCTTCTTCATCATGTGTTATTTCTTCCATTTCTACTTGCATAGTAGATGATAAAGCATTATTTTCACGATTATAAGAGATGTCACAATTTTCACATCTTGAAGAAGAAGTTTTCATTTCCGACCCGATTGATGATGAAGGGTCTTCTTTGGGTATTAAATAGGATATGATAGATTGCCAATCGACATCATTTTTCACCTCCGATGTTTCTATAACTTCTTCTGGCCTAATTGGCGAAGTATAGACTTGTTGGGTTTCAGCAGATGAAATGAAGACATCACCATTTGTGCTTTCATCACTGCTTGGTGTGTTACCAATTTCTCCCATGTTGTCTGGCTCGATTGTCGTAATTGGCATTATGGATCTTTCTATAAGATTATTTTGATTTGGGTCTATCTTTGTCAATTTGTCTGATAGGAAACACATAATCTATACTCACATGTGTAAATGGATTTAATGGAATCTTCTCCAAACCATATGGAGCATTAACTTTGGTAATCTCCTTTGTTATGGATTTCTCCCTTCCCTTCATGTGATAGAATTCCACCTCAATGTATTGAGACTCACATGTCTTGAACGAGGCCTTATCACAATACAATGTCCCAACTTCACCATCAAAACAATATTTGACAAATTGATGGTATGATGAAGGGATAGCCGCATGCTGATGTAGCCAGGGTCTTCCAAGCAAGATGTTGAAGGCTGTGTCTTGATCAACAACCATGAAATCTGAATTTGATACAAGATCTCCAAACTGAGTTCTGAGTGTAACTTCGCCCAGTGGTTCTTGTTCATTTTTATCATATCCTTGTAACATCATGGTAGAAGGAGATAAATCAGATTTCATGAGGCCCAATTGACGAAGTGTATGAATGGGAATGAGGTTGACTCCTAAACCGTTTTCAATGAAAGATCTTCGAACGTCTACACCATTGACCTTGCTAGATAACTACAAAGGTCTAATATTCCCATGCACAACATCATATTCATCTTCATTAGTAAAATATATTATTGCATGGAATTCTTCAGGATTATTCTCTATGTGATAGACTTCAGCTATAGAAATTTCAGTTTCAAACTCCTGAGGACTTGACAAAGCCTCGATGAGTGCTTCCCGAAGATCTTTTGACAGATTCAAAGCATCCAAAATTGATAAATTGGCTGGTACTTGGGCCAAGTGTTTCAATACATCATACTTTTGATCCAGAGGTCTGCGTTTACCTCCAGGAATATGTGGTTTAGCAGGTATCTTGGAAGCAGATTCTTTGGAAGTCGATGCATCTTGTATCGGGATAGGAATTGGCAATATCCCTAGTTTTGGAAGATTAGACCGATTGGATTTATATACTTGCTGAGTGTAAGAGGATGGAACCTTCAATCGGTCTTCCAAAATAACTATCCCTGGACTGAATTTTCTATTGGTAGAAGAACTTGCTTGTTCTTGCTGAGCTCACTGAAGGGCTCTACCACGAGTTTCTACTGCATACACAGTTCTATCAGGGGTATAATTGGAGTAGTGGATTCTAAAAGATCCACGTCTTCCCCTGTATCCTGAGCCTCTGTAACTTCCTCTGATTCCCCTATTTGATACAGGGAATTTAGGCTCATCGAAATTGAAACTACGACTGGCATATGGATCTGTTAATTGAATCATATTAACAGAACCGAAGATTATTTCTTAATTTGATGAAGACTATGCCTGATTAGCCTGTTTAGGTTGTGCTGTTTGGTGGGGCGGTGCCCGTGGCTTTGATGTAGATGGAATGAAGTCTGATAGAGTCAAAGACAACTTAGGCTTTGACACATACTCATCTTCTTCTGATTCTTTTTCTTTCTTTGAATCATTCAGTTTCTTTGTGGACTTTCCCTATGATGAATAGGGTTTTTCCACAACATTCATGGCAGAAGACACAATCAATTTGTTTAATTGTGTTCGCAAAATAGCATGAGTTCGGTTGATTGCCTTTCTGACCATCCAAGCATCATACTTCTTTGCATTTTTGCTTTTGATTTCTTGCCATTCACCTTCCTCCTATGGAACTGTAGTAGTGACACATGCTACCTAGGTTGAAGAGCCTTTCAGTTTAACTTGTCCCGAGTCGACCATCTTTTGCCGGAGGTCTTTGAAGACAAAACACTCTGGGATGGGATGCCTCAACATTTGATGAAGGGGTAATAATTGGGATGGACTTAAACTCCTTCCTTGTTTGGCCTCTTGGGCTTTGTTAGCTGAACCAAATTATTCTCTAGGGCCGAAATGAAGAAACCAGGAACTTGTCCATTTCGGAAAGAGTATGTTTTTCTCTTCAAATCCTCAAATTGTTTTCGTATTTGATATCTTTGATCATTTGGACGAAATGGTCTCTGTTTTTGGCGCTCAGGATGCGGATCCCTTCGATAAGATGAAGGTTTTGAAGTAAAAACAGGTACATGTGCTTGTTTAAGAATAACTGTAGCAGTTCCTGCTTTACCCATTATCCTTCCTAGAGCTGATGGAATTACACGAGATTTATCCTTAGCCTATATAAGGGAATCTTCAATCTTCTGAGCAATTGAAGTAAGTTCTCGAAACCCTCCTATGTATTTCACAGGGATTAATGGCGTGCGTAATTTCTCACACAGATTTACCACACAGATTGGTAACAATTCCTCTTAAGGGATTTCTAAGCTTAGGGAATATTTTAATTCCATCCAGAGAGAAATGAAATCTGAGACCCTTTCATTCTTTCTTTGCTTACAGATTGTAAGAGCAAAAATTGTTGTCTTTGGAAAAGTTGAGCTGAACTGAAGAAGGAATTTTTGGCGAAGATCCTCCCATCCGGTAATTGACCGAGATTGGAAGCTTGTATACCAGACAAAGGCTGGTCCTTGCAAGGTCTGTACGAAGCATCTGAGTTTTACTGCTTCTTACTGCTCCGGAGTTCCCATCATAGGATCACAGCAAGACACAAAATTCATCAAATCCTATTCAGGGTCGCCTGATCCATTGAAAATAGGGAATATAGGGTTTCCAAAACTAGATGGAGGATAGACTGAATCTACCCATTTAGGGTAAAATTTCTTTTCTGGTTGAACCTGTGCATGTTTCCCTTACATAGTTTTTAACCGAGCTGTTAATGACTCAATAGTAGTTATTAACTTTTGAGAAACATACGGTTGAACTTGGACTTGGGTAGGTGCAATGACTGGAGCTTGGACAGATGTGGTGGTTGGTGCGGCAACTGATCGTAGCACTGCCAACTGTTGTTGCACTTGACCCATGGGATTAGACCTGTGAGGGTGTACTGATAGAAGAGGATATTCTTGATCTATCTCAGTAGTTGCAACAATTTCCCTTGGCTAACTGACTCCAGCATGCTCATAAAGAAACTACCCTGAAATATTTCTATATTCAACCTCCTTAATTCCTTCATTTCCTCCTCCTGTTGTGCAAACCTTTGCTCTACTGAGAGCGATTGGCCTTCTCCAGAGGGAGGATATGTAACCTAATTCTTCCCCCTCCCTTTGTTGGATCCTTTTTGGAGAGGGGATGTGGGTTACTCGAATGATTACCTAGTTTCTGAGTAATACTTTGATTTCGTGTACGCACACCTTCTTCATTTGTGTCAGTGCATACATCTTCTTGAGTAGGATCCACTTCATCCGAGTCCCCTGAGTGAGCCTCATCTGGTGGATTGGCAACAACGACATTGGTGACATTGATTGATGCATAACACATCACATCCCTTCTATCATCATTTCTGTGATATTGTCTTCTTTCCTATCTTTGATGAGACATTGACTTTTGTTGATTTGATCCCTTAGGAACTTTTTGAAGAACCATAATTTGGAGGGAATATCCTGATAATTTGGCTCTTCGTTCCTCTTGAGGGTTCTTCCCAAATTGACAAAAGACCGACTTTCTCTGAGGAGGGGATTGATGATTTGAAAAAGTCCCCAGTTCGGTGGACTGGGGCAGTTCCTACTGTTTCTGCTCAACTCCTCGAATCCTATTTGTTGATTCAAAGGGTTGGTTTAAAAGAGTCCCCATTCTGGGAGCTGGGGTGGCTCTTGACATGCTCTGTCTGAGACTTTCTTAAAATCACTCCTGATCTTGTGAACCATAGTTCAGAAATTAGCTGGATGCATTAACCTGTATCCACTTTTATCACCTGGTTCAAAATACTGTTGGATGATTTCCGACACTTCTGTCACTTGATGATGTAATTTCTCCATACGAGAGGCTTGTTCAATATTCTTGTTTTCTTGATGCAGGAGTAATTCAACAACTTGTTCTCTGTATGCTTGATTTTGAGAGAACTAGTTGAATCCTATTCTTGGGAAAGCTTTTGATTACAAACAAAGCCCATTGACTGTGGTCGGCCAGGGGCAATAACATTGCATGAGACCATTTTCGGCGGGCTTTGCTGGCTGGAGAGCACCATGAAATGTAGTTCTCCAGGAACACCCCATCCTCTAACATGAATACCAGATGGGGCATTGGCAATTAACTGACGCAATCTTCTTAGTGCGCCATGGCACGAACGTTGAAGGGCTCTCTGTTGCTTTTCAGCTTTCTAATATCAAGAGACAAATAGAGATGCCGAATCAATCTGATGTTGTAACCCATCTATTATCTTAACATGATTTTCATATTCATCATAATATAATACTTTCTTTTTCAACTGACAAAGAGTTTTCCATATGTTGAGATGAATATCATGAATTCCATCTTCCGTCAACATTTCTGGAATGTCATACTAAGAGTCAGCCAGAGGCCAAAACATGAATGGCACTTCACCTTTGGCAAGTTGTTTTCTCATGCTCAGAATTTCCTCTTTATCACTCAATAAAGATTCTTCTACCTGATTTGACCAGAGTTGGTGTTTCCTTGTTGCTTCATCGGATTCAATAAGATTGGTAGAGAAATCATTGATCAAACTGGAAGATGCATGACTTAGGGGTGGCTCGGAGAATGACCTAAAACATAGGATATCTTCTGATTGAGAAAGTATTTCACCTGCTAGAGATGAATCATCAGACATGACTGGTATCGCATTTGTAAGTGCCTCAAGATAAGAGGTCATTCTCGGCACTACATTGTTCACTGGAGCATTTTATGGGCAATTTGCATCACTACTGTGGAGATGACTTTGACAGCAAAATTCATCATCATGGGGAGGACCACCATAGTGGGTTACATCAAAAGATGACATCTCTTTCTCCTTGGTCTTCTGACCACACAGAGGGTTCTTGTGGCTCTCATATGAATATGAAACTTCGAGATCGACCGAATTTTCATGAAGAAATCCTTCATGAGGAATTGTATATTGAAGACCTTCGGAATTAATGTTCCCATTATTGGGAAATGAGGGAGTAGAATCTTGAATTCCAACAGATAACTGTCTGAGGTCTTTAAGAACTCCAGCATCGAGAAAGGCCTTGTTACAGATTGGTTGTTGATCTCCTGACTGTGCTGGGGGGTCTTTTTCTTAGATGCCTTCTTACTCGCCTTGGAAACCACTTGTTGAAGAAAGTGGCTACTCTGACCCGGTGAATGTGCCTGATCAGGAAAGATGGCTAGGTTAGGCTAACGATCTCCACTCAAATCAGGTGTATGTGCCTGACTTGGTTGTCCGTATGATATGGGGGAGTATTCCCCACAACCCTCTTGGACTGGAACAGATGTGTGTGTATGTTCTAGAGTGAACCATTGATGTGTCACTCCACTGGTAGGGATAGATTTATGTGTCTTTCCCTGAGATGTTTCTAAAGCTGTTATAATATCCTGGCAAGCATCTAGAATATGAGCAGGGATATTCTTATGCTCTTTCACCATTGATAGAATATGCTTGGTGACTTCAGTTGCCGGAACGAGGATATACGTCCATTCCGTGCTTGGAGTTGGTGTATGTGCCTGCTCTTGTCCTCCTTTTCCTATCAGTGAATCCTGACAGTACTCAAGTGTGGGGGCAGAGAGTTGAGTCTGCCTCTTGTTTGTCACTAGAGCTTTCCGACTAAATTCTCCGAATGCTACCAAGCAAGACTACTGGTAGGCTTGATTAATACTAGCAGGTATATGAGCCTGCTGATTGCACTTCACCAAACGTGGTTGACGAGCTCCATCATATGTAGTCAGATGATCCTGCTGACTAGATGATGATGTATAAATAGGTGTATGTTCCAGCCTATAGTACTCCACCGGAATTGCCTGCCGGGATTGGCATGATGTTGCCAGACGAGTTTTCTGGACAACAGAATTAAAATGGGTAGGTGTATGTGCCCGCTCATTGCTTGCCACCAAGTTAGGTTGGTGGACTTCTCCAGAGATGGCAGAGATGAGAACCTGCTCACTGTTGATCGGATTCCGCCTCTGGCGGTTCGTCTTGCCTGCTCGGGTTCGAGGAACCTCAGCCGAATGCCTGGAGTCGGTACCCTCATCATGTTGAGGGCGCACTGCTGCACTAGTCTGGCGGCGATTGTTGGTGGGAGCCCTCGGGAAGGGATCCTGTCTACTTGAATTAAGGCCCTAAGGGACCTTCACATTCAACTCCTCGTAATAAGGGAGCGAATGGTGATTGCATTTCAGGGATAATGACCTGAAACAGTTAGAGACAGTAGTCAGCACCGCCTGCTTCTTGATCACTGGTCGTCATTGTCCAGACGACCAGTGTGAGTTGTTCACTTAGAGGGCCTGTCAGGCAGCCTCCAGAGTTGGGATGGTACCGTGTTGATGGTACTCCTTAACTAGAGAATTTGATACCCAACGTTGAAGACGCTGAGTAGGTGATGTCATCCTCAGAGCAGACGACGATCCAGTAGGAGTAGCAGTAGTGGAATTTGCAGCAGCAATATTCATAGGTGTGAATTTGAGAGCGGCCATTCTAGAAATGAATAAGACCATGGAAAAGAGTTCCTATATGATATAACAGACGTAATCAAGATAAATTCAACCACTACATACTTTGGATGAGCACATATGTCTATCATTTTTTTGTTGGCCCTCTCATTGAGTTTTAAATAGGGGCCTAACAAATAGGTAAAACATAATTTTAACGTGGTTAAAGATTCACATCAGTTTCACAATTTTTTGTTTCCCTCAGAATTTGGGGATGACCTCCTTGATTGGAGGTTCAAACATTCTGATCAGTTTCTAATGGGTTTGTTCGTAGAACCAGAAACATCCAATGATTTCACATCTATTTGTACCTACTTTCCCAAGGTAAGCCCTCATTAGTTTGTGGACTGATGAGGCTTAAGAATTTTCATTGGTCGAGAGGATGGGAGGTCGGACTCATCACACCTTTTTGAGTGGAATTATTGTCTACTCCGCGAATCTCTTTATAGATTTAAGTTATGTTCGTGAATCCTTATTACATTACGAAGTATAAAATGAGCTTTCCTTCATATTTGACAATCAATGATTAAATATGTATGAAATATAGAGAATCTTTTATATGTATTCGAGGTTATTCATCAATAGAGAATCATCTATATTTAATTAGAGATTCTTGGTCAATGGAATCCTTCGAAACAATTATATAGAAGTCTCTTGGTCATTATGATTACCAGACTGGTTTTAAAGCTACTCAGTGGGGCACTTGATGTTTATTGTCATTCAGAAGGACATGGATTATTTTAGAGTTGGGATCGAACCCACGGATGGGCTACCTACGTATCATTTGTTTAGAAATGGAATCATAACCCACGTAGTTCGAGTAAGGGAGTATGATGTTTATGATTCATGGCTCAAAGAAGGATGTCATAATTACTTTTACACTCTAAAATCACGTGAGTCATGCTCGGTGTGAGAAACAAGAGGTATTGGGTAAAATTAGACAATTGTTCCATGAAAAATGCAATCATAAGAAATAATGTGGGACTTATGTATGTATGACTACCCAGATAAATGAAGATTAGGATTTACTTCAGGGAAGAAATCCAGGAACATGGTCCATAAAGGTATATGTGCTTCATGGAGATTTGAATACTCTAACTTGGGGCTTACTCCTGAAAAGGAGGCCCAAATTTGGATAGGACTTATGATTGGGTTTTACTCCTAAGAAAGAATCCAATATCAATGGTAAATTAGGACTGGTTAAGAGGAATTAAGATTGGGGCATACTCTTGAAAAGGAGGCCCATGTTAAGAGACTTGAAAACATTAAGGGACTTGGGGCTTACTCCTGAAGAGGAAGCCCATATTTGAGACTGGGGATTACTCCTGAAAAGGAGGCCCATGTTTAAGAGAATTATGGTTGGGGCTTACCCCTAAGGATGATGCCCATATTAGGGGACTGGGGCTTACTCCTGAAAAGGAGGCCCAGGTTTAAGAGAATTATAGTTGGGGCGAGATCCTAAGGAGGATGCCCATATTTGGGGGCTGGGGAATACTCCTAAAAAAGAGACCCCGGTTAAGAATTATGACTGGGGATTATTCCTGAAAAGGAGGCCCAGGTTGAGAATTATGACTGGGGCTTATTCCTGAAAAGGAGGCCCCAGTTCAAAATTATGACTGGGGATTATTCCTGAAAAGGAGGCCCAGGTTAAGAATTATGACTGGGGCTTATTCCAGAAAAAGAGTCCCAGGTTAAGAATTATGACTGGGGATTATTCCTGAAAAGTAGGCCCATGTTAAGAATTGTGACTAGGGCATATTCCTGAAAAGGAGGCCCAGGTTAAGAATTATGACTGGGGCTTATTCCTGAAAAGGAGGCTCAGGTTAAGAATTATGAATGGCACTTATTCTTGAAAAGGAGGACCAGGTTGATGAGTTCTCTTATCGTAGAGGATGAGGTTGAATGAATGAAATCTCAATCTTTAGTGACATAAAGATGTGTAAATCACTAGGTTTGAGAGATATTCGACATAATTTCTTTCATACAAGGAAGTGAAATCCAGAAATCATGCCATAAATGGATTTGGAGAGTGTCTTGAAGACTGAATCGTGAATAGGAGAGGTGGAATGGCATAAGAGCGGTGAAATGGGAAAAAATGGCACCCAAAAAGGCAGGGGGCACGCATGTCCTGGAAGGCGCGCAGGTACTGCGTGGGCGCGCAAGTTCGGTCGCGAAGGTATACCTGCGCGACACATGGGTACTCGCGCGATGGTTAACCAGCAGGGTAATACTTGAGCGACTCTTGGTTAAATACTTTAGAATCCTCTTGAGGTTCTTCTAGAATAGGGGCACGCAAGTTCTATTGAAGGAATAAGGTAGCGCGCAAGTGTGGACATTTCCCTTAAGGGATGGCCACTCATGCGTGCAAGTTTTGATGAGTTTCAACACGTAGGACTTCTTCCCCCTATTTAGATCTTCCTTTCTAGGTAATAAATTACCTTAGAAGTGTTTGAGAAGCATTGAGAAGAGACTAGGGCACCGGGAGCTTAAATATGAGTTTCTGGAAAAAAATTCCTCCTAAATGAGGGGCCCCACAGGGTCTATTTATAGGTTGGATAAGACCCGGGCGGTTATCACTTAGGTCATTCAAGTCACTTGCGCGACCACTAGGAAGCGCACAAGTATACCTGTGCGACCATTGTCGAACTTACGCGACCCTTGTGCAATATTTTTCTTATTCTTTCCTTTGTCAATTTTTGATATTTTTCCAAAGGTTGAATCACATTGAGCTCAGATATTCCCCTTTCCCAATATTTAGATTCTGTGACAAAAGGAGAATCAACAATAGAACAAGTATCATAGTTTATGGTTATAGAATTTGGACTCATGGGGAAGTAATGGGATTTAAGGTTATCATCCTTGGACCTAGGAGAGGGGTTTCATTAATGTTATTTGTTTTGAATGAATGGCTGATAGCCTAGTGTGAGGAGATGGAGAAGAAGGCTTGATTCTAGGAAAACTTCAAAGACAACAACACATACTTTGATTCCAAAATGCATGGAACAAAATGGGGCTCCTACCAGTTTTATTTCATTAGTCTTGGATTGGGAGTATGAAAATAGTTTAAGATCATAATTCATGGACCAAAGGGGAATTTACTCAATGGAATTTCTGTGGAGAGAAAGTACTAACCTGACATGGAATAAATGATAATAAGGATTAGTTCCCTGAAAAATTAAAGGATTTTTCTTACATATTTTAAATTCATGACTCTTAAACCATAATGATCTTAATTTAATTTTAATTTATATAATATATAGAAGGTGAAATTCCATTGAGACAAAGAATATGTGTCTCAAAATTTATTGGTGTATACTTCACCAAAAATCTTAATGCCATATATACCATGATTAGTGTGAGAAATAAAGAGGGTTAGAGATCGAATTTGTTTAAGGGAAAGAAAAAATAAGTGGTGAAATAAGATGACAAGGATAATTTATAAGGACAGAAAAATTCTTGTTCATCCCAAGTGAACACATGTGGTGATAACACAGAGGGTGTTGAAACTCCACCCGAAGAAAAGTACGATGAAGGAAGGAAAAGCACGACTCAAGAGATCTGGACAATGAATGGGTGGACTAATGGGTAATTAATGATTTTTGACTTTATAAGAATCAAATATTCCCAAACTATGTCTTCCATGTTTGGGAAGAACCAATTTCGGATCAACCATTGAACATGTTCAAAACTAGAGAAACAATAAATATCTACAAATACACATATAGGTTTCCTCTTGATATTTTAGCTGGGTTAGATTGGTTAGTCACCATCATTGTTAGGGTGTCTATTCAGATTGGGGTGATGATGATCCAAATCATGTAATCCACAATGTGATGGAAGTGGAATCATGGGATACTTTGGGAGAAAATAAACAATATTGGAGCTACTATTCCATGATATTGAATGTGATGTATGAGAATATCAACTAATGAGTATTGAGCATGTACCCTTGGGTTGGGATATGTATAATTTAATGGTCAAGATGGGGCCAGGATAAAATATGCAGTCATCACTATTTATCCCATAGGATTGGGAACCAATGTACATATAGATCTTGATCATGGGGTGGTAGATGACTGGAATTGTAGGGGAGTCCACCCTCTTAAGTGGGTGATCAATTTATCCAAATAATTTACATTATATGATTTTCAAGTGGACTATGTAGTTTAAATCCATGAGCCAAATACATTTAATATTAATTTTAATGTCATATTGTGAGGATTGTTTTTAGAAACAATTTTCGATAGAAGAGATTTTTCCTTGGTGGGATTACAATAGTGGAATCCCATTATTATCAAGGTGAAAAGCTGGTATTACTAGTATCATCCACATGGACTCCTCCCATGTACTTACATGGTAAATAATTGTCTGATTTGGGCTTAAAGATGGATTTTTCCTATGGATATTTGTATCGTCTCATGCCTCTCACATGAAAAATATCATCTCATTAAACGTTGAATTTTATTATTTTTATACACGGTATCACATGGTCATTGTATGGGGTAAATTAGATACTATTTCACATGCATGGATAGGGGAACTAGGACTATAAATTGAGTTACCTACATCCTAGAGTGGGTAGAAAATAATGGGGAAATATTTGAGATTTCTCACGGGGGTTTCCAAATGATTACTCCTCATGTTGGAAGATGATACAATCTTGGCTAGTAAATATGTAATGAGGTTATAATAAGGACTTATTCATTTGGATGAGGTCTATGGGGACCACTTATGGTCCACTGGGATATAGATATATATATAGAAGCTTATCGGCCCACATGTAGGCTGAGTATATTTGAAGAATTCACCCAATGAGGTGGCTGAAGGAGATTGTTTTGGATTAATTGGGGTGTGAGAAGAGGTTTTCATGATTGAGTGGCCAAAATATTTTATTCCAATGCTAGGTTAAGATGAAATCTTAGTCTTTTTATGGATAAAGGAATAAAATTATCTTCTTTATTTTTGTCTCTAGCGTGATGCCTCTTATATATGATGCATGTTCCATCTCATGCTTTACATAAGTGGTATCCTATTATTTTCACATAGGGTGCATAATATTTTAATATCATATATCAAGGGTGATTTCATAGAGATTTAAATCATGTGAGTATTACAGATACATATAGTGAGAGTGGATTTTCTTTTTTAAATAGAAATAAAAGATTCTCTAATAAGAGAGGATCGACGGACAAAATATAAAGATTACAATTCTTGATCTAAATGGAGAATATGTGGCTAGGTCCAAGGATAATGATTCATGTAACATATATGTTTCCCACATAATTACGGATCAAAAAACTTGTTGTTTTGGAACATGGAATGGTTGGTGACCAAGGCTGGAAGGGCATATTCTTTTTTAGTGAGGACCCAATGTACCTTTCTATGTTTTTATTATTTAACATTTATCAATGATGCGTACATTATTTATCCCACATGGTAATTTTATAGTTTAAATTTGTGTGCTAAGGAAGTTTATATTTAATAATATCATATATTTTTTGAGGCATCAATTGATTACCTCATGGGGTAAGGCCATAGTTTAACATCATCTTCATAGGTCATAAAATATTCATCATCTCATAATTTTCATATAAAGTATCCCATGATTATCACATTGGGTAAGGCTATAGTTTGACATCATGTGATAAGTAAAATAAGTTCTTATCATATCAAAATTTTCATATTAGGTATCCCATTTTTATCACTTGAGTTAAGTCTATAATTTTAAATCATACACTAAGGATGTGTATTTTTTATTATATAATATTAGTTATATAAGGCATCCCATGTTTATAACATGGGGAAGGACTATAGATTAAAATCACATTTTGAGTAAATTTTTCGTTAAAATTTAATGGAATATATCTCGAACTGGGAAATTTGTGAAAATTAACACTTTAAGAACCTGAAATTGTTGGTAGGTGTGAAGTCCTCCCCATCCTTGGTGATCAATGAGTATTCATCATTATAGTAGAAAATTATAATGACGTAGGGTCCTTTTGATTTGGATTCCAATTATGGTTGTATCTTTATGGGTATCACATGAATCTTGAGGGAAAATAAAATATCATCATGAAGGAAGGAATGGAGGTGGGACTTTTTGTTGAATGAATTCACCATTCAGTCCTAATATATCTATTCGTTATGAAACTCTTGGATCCTATTTTCATCATGATCTTCCAATGTGGAAAAAACATCCCATCACTTATCTGGAATCTTTTAATGGTAACGATCTATCCAAATCGATAGAAACTTATATTCTGTTGGAGGAACTCTTTCATGACCATACAATTTGTAGTATTATACTTCCTCTATATAGTATTAAGTCATCATCATATATTTCTACTGGGAATTAAGCATCATATCATAAAAAATATTCTAATTATGGACAACCATATTTTGTAGTATATTATAATGTATCATTCTGAACAACTAAAAATTATCATTTTCTTGAACCTGGTTGTAGGGGGTGTTTTAAGGCCATGTATTGTATCTGTTATTACATTTTATTATCTCTACAACACTAAATTTTGTGTTATTGTCTATGATAATGGAGAGAGTAATCCCAAATAGATGGATTATGTGGGACTTCTAAAAAGCTATAACCAACAGGGTAGTGGCCTCTTTGCGGGGGAAGACCTATTCACACTACATAAAGTTTTATTTAGTGGTCATAATTAACCTATATTATTGAGTGGTCATCAGTAGGTAGGGAACCCCAATATTATGTCCCCATTCTACAAAAGGATACTATTACTTGGTAGTATAGAGAAGCTCTGGTTGATGACACATGAATTGAGAATGAATCTAGATTGCATGACACTTGTTAGTGAATTGAATGAAGTTGCATACCATCATGGGATAAATGTAACCCAACCTTATAATTCCATTTCTGCTAAAGCCCTGCTTTGGCCTCACATTCCTCCGCACCTCTCCTAGTTGGATCTAAAGCGGTGGTTACATAGAGGCTTTGGGATGTGTGACTCGGTGGATTTTGGTTGTCCAGACTCAGCTTAAATCGGGCGAAGCGACGATGGTGTGGATGTTTCATGTGGAGGATGGATGATGACGACAAGTGATGATGTGTTACGGTGGGTTAATGTTCTTCGACGGTCTCCCATTCTGTTTGTCCTTTCTCTCTGGATGGGTGTATATTTTTGTGATGTTCTGTGGCATCAATGGAGTTTTACAAAAGTGACCTTAGAACAAAGGTGAAGGTCGACATTGAGTTTGAAGGTGGTGATGTGATGACGGAAGAAACGTGATGCTGGAGGCGGTGATGTGATGATGGAGGTGATGACGTGTTGGTGCAGTAGTCTTGGGTGGATCACTTGATTTGCGGGATTTTGCATGATTTGCGGGATTTGTGGATTTTTGAATTTTGAATGTCCCGCTGTAGCGTTTCGGTCAGTTCCCAAATTACCCCAAAGTGGATTTTTTGAAAATATAAAAATAAATGATTTGGAGGTAACACAACCTCATAATATAGTGGGATAGATTAAATCATTATTTTTGGTCCCCACATGATCTAGTGTAAACTTCTTTCATGGAATGGGGGATCTCCTTTCCTTTAATTCAATATGGATGTACTCCTTCCAATCCACACTTCTAAATAATCGTCTGAAGATTTGAAACTTCATAGAGGATAGAATATGATGCACAACAACAATATTAGGTGAGAGAGTTTTTTTGTAGATACATGACCAGGGGATTCATAAGATTAGGTGATTCATCGATCACTACGTCATTTTAGGGCCCGACAACAATATTTATAGTCAATAACTATTTGTCAACCTAGTTCTCACTGTCCTAAGTGATTGGGGAGATAAACCAAAAATGAGGCACCTAAAATACTATTACTTTTTCATTAGGATCTATAAGAGTCATGTCTAGTCATTCGCAAGAATATTCTCAATTAATCCATGATCTAGGAACATGAGTCACCTCAGACAGGGAAGGGAACCAGTCATCGACTAATAGGTCCATACTAGTTGAAGGGAGAGCTCTTATTTCCTAGTGTGATGCTCATGTTTATCATGATTCATTGATAGATCGTAAACTACCATTATATATATGTGTTGAAAACTGATCTATAGGGAAAACTAGAGGTTATTAATGAGAGCTTGAAACTCATCCTCAGTTTTTGTGTGACCTTATGACAACATCAATGAGTTTGTTTATATTGTCGATGTGGGAGTGATGAATAAAATCCCAAGGCCCACCCTATAGATTTTGGGGATGTTGTGTCTATTATCTATTAGGATAAGGGAGGAACCTTCAAAATGCATATTCCTACGTGGCTCATCTTTATCCATACAGAGGATGGAATAAACTTGAAATGGAATAATATGGGATGCTTGTCAGGGGTCAGATGTGCAGCCAAAAAATCCTCCCTAGTTTTTCCTTCGAAAGAATTATGGGGTAGAAACCTGATATCAAAATGATGTAGAACCACTTTATAATGAATAAATAAGGTAATTAACATGGGGGTTTTGAGAATTTAATTCATCCAATCAACTTGGTATACTAGTTATATCTTATAGTGTTGTAAGTAGTGCTGGAACTTATGAACTGCACAGACTGTGGATAGGAAACTCTTCACGATGGGAAAATATTTGGTCTCTGTGTTGAGAATCTTGAGTATTACATAATAAAAGATTATTTTTTGATCCATCACTACTCTAGTATACTAGATTGGATCCTGGGAAAAATTATGGGGAAGAAAAAGAATTAAAGAGACGATTTCATGATATGGGTGGCATCTATACTGAAGAATTCAATAGATTATCTTGAATGTCCTCAAATGTATCATAGAATTCCTAGTCCCACTAGCAGATAGCTCCCTTCTTCATGAGTGTCGTGAAGGCACTACACATAATGGAAACATTTTCAATATATTAATTAATATAGATATAGTGGCCTTGAAGGCCTCGTAACTCTATGAGTTTTTTAGAGGAGGCATAATGATAATATCATTGATCTTCTCTGGATCGATCTCAATGCATTTTTCCTTGATAATTAATCTTAGGAAAATTCAAATAGTAAAACCAAATGAAAACTTTAGGGGATTATTTTATATTTAATGAGAGTGAATGATGAAGAAAATATTCACAAACATTCATTAAACCAAATAGTATTACCTAATAGGAGACAATACCTTACGGTTCATGGAAATTGGTTTCATCCTAATCCTCAGGGGCTATCCAAATGTTGTTATACAGGGAATATCATGAGCTATCCAACTAGGTCCTACCTGGCCAGAAATAATCATACTATGAATACTCCAGGCATGCCTCCAATTGGAAAGGGGATGTGGACCAATAATGAACCTAGTATTTTACACATATGTTTTCATTATTTTAAGCATCATAACCATGAAATACAAGGCATATATAACAAATTATAGTGTCTTTAAAAGATTATATACATAATTAGAAAAAAGGAAAAATTAAAAACAATCATTATGAAAACTATGTATTAATTTCATACTTACTTTGACCTCTTACATTTTCATTGGATATCATGGGGAATACATGAAAAAAATAGATGAAATACAAATCTCAGTAAGTGAATAATCATAGGAATAAATATTATCACAAGGGATAGAATCCAAAAAATTATGAAATAAAAATGCATGGGGAATGAATAAAAATAAGGAAGCATAAAATTTAAAACATTAGATCATGTAATCATGGCATCATTAAAATTTTGAAACAATATACTACATGACATAATCACAAGTCATGGCTAATAGCCACGATAATTTCTCATGAAGGATAAAGTCCCTTAAATGAATCAGATTCACTATCTATCCCAATTTGAGGTCTCATGAGAAAAAAAACAACACCCAATTTACTATAAAACTATCTAAGCACAACCATTATAACATTTTCATGAAAATGTTTGCCACATGAAGAATAAATAAAAAGGAATAAATATAAGGGTTACCAATGGAAAGATATGGGTATCATAATCACATCACAATGAATAAATATTGGTTGTATCACAATGATGTTTCTAAAAAAATGGATTTAAAACATACATGTACATTAATTTGGGAAATTAGGTATAGTTTAAGATATATAACGTCCAAAGGATGTGAATACTTGTAAAAAGTGTGTTTATGAATCTTTAGAAATGAGCCACATTGGTGCGGTTTGAGGGAAAATATAAAAAGTCATTAAAGTGGAAAAAGTGTATTTGTTTACATAAAGCCAAAAATGAACTAGTATTGTTTTTAATGCATAAATGAGAAATTTTAGAAAAATAACAGTGTCTTCAAAAAGATTATGGCGTGTACATGAAAATGGGTGGGAAATTGGGAAGCTCACTTTAATCGGGCATGCATATCAGGAGGAATTGAAAACGGATCCATATAAAAAATGTACTACCAAGTAATATAATGAACCATTGATCTAGGTAAATAATTTTTGAAGAGATAATCAAAATTTGGTATGAATAAATAATAGAAGTTATGAATTATATTAGATTAATGAGAGATAAAGTGTAACCTAAAGGAAAATATTTGGGTTCAGAGAGAATCCCTTCCCTATTGTATGAATGTTTTCTCCAATTTTACATAATGTCCTAGATAAACAAGTTAAATCCATTAATTAATTATTTAAGATCTTATTATATATGTATTTAACTTATTGTAATTTTATTACGTTCATTTATATCTATTTCTTTTACTTTTACTTTTTTAATTTTGTCCTTTTTGGAGGGTTTGTATCATGATTTTATGATCGGTTCCCTTGATTTTAATTATGGGATTTTTTTCAAAAGGAATCAAGAAACTAATGTGTGAATATATTATGTTTATGAAACTATATGATTTTAAATTGTCCCATGTATCTTTCTTTTCAAATATGAGGATTATTCATTTGATATAATGTTAATAATGAACATTTGTTTATTTTGGTGAATTTTCAATCTTCAAAAAATTCATTTGTTTAATTTTTAATATTATGCATATATATAGGTTCAAGAATGTTAAATAAATTTTAATACATATATTACAATAATTTTTTTAATAAATATGGTTTGATGACCATTCTTGGATATGGAATTGAAATTAAACCCATCATCCATGAAGGTGATAAATTGACACCTTATAGACAATGTATTTATTTTTAGAATAAAATTAGAGTATATGGGAATTTATGATGGATATACCCTTGAGAAAAAATATAGTATATTCATGAAAAATTAGTTATCAATTCCCTTTAGATAGGGATGTTTAGGGAAGGATAATAAAATTAAATAAATTAAAAGTAAAATAGGTTGGGTTTTACCTCATGAGTGTCACATCCTTGAGAACCTCCATAAGGCACCTAGAAATGAACTCTTGAAGAAACCAGATAGACCAGATCAATGGGATGATTTTTCAGAGAGCAATTGGGAAGAATATAATAAAACTCCATGTATTATAAGGTGAATGTAGAATATGTGGTGAGTGGTAGTTTTTATTGGGGAGGAAGAGGTAATTTTTATTTTTTATGTGTTTTTTTATTATTTTTGATCAAAAAAAAAAAGAAATAGTGTAACTTATCATGGCTATGTACAATATCTAGTGAATTTATGTTCAAACAAATGGGTGATAACATCATTTAATTCTCAAATATTCATTTATTTTCTCAAAATGTTAACTACCGTAAATTACCTTATTTCACAGTACAGAAACAAATCCACTATTTCTGAAACATATCATAAAAATTCACCCAAACCGTTTTAAAAAATGTAGATTTTAAAAATATATACCATTTTATGAAAATAATTTTTAAAATTGGTAAATTTAATTGTTAATTAAAATTATCATTTTTCAAAAATAAATATCTATTATAATTTTAGAATTGATTTTATGACACATTTAGAAATTAATTAAGGTCACATAAAATTATCATATAATCAGAAGAAAACAAAATATTAATTTATTGATCTCTTTTATGAAAATATTTTTTCATTTAATTCATCATATTAATTATTAAATTGTAATTAAACATTTATGTTCTACAAAAATAACAAGACTAAATTTACAATTTTGAAAACATTTATTTATTTATACCACAACATAAATATAGTATATTTTAACTTATAAGTTACCAAAATATTATTAATACTTACATAGGTGAGGTTACTATTCTATTGTCAAGATTACTATTCCAAAAAGTCACATAACTATTTTAACAGTCATGTTACTATTCCATTGGTATGAGTGAATTAATTTCTAAAAATACCTCTTCTTCCATTCATTATACATTTATAATGTTCGTATTGTGTTAACTATATGATTTTATGTTATTTATGCTATATGAAATAAGTATAAGAAGAGAATTTAGATTGATAAAATTATGGATCATTACATTATTCCCCCATTATGAAATCTGTCCCTAGAAATTTCTTTTTACATACTAACATGAAAAAAAGGTGATGGTACTTCTCCATTACTGATTCTTCCTGTTCCCATAATTACTTTTCATAATTATGGTTCCACCATAGTACTTTGACCTAGTGAATAGTTTATTGACATAGAAAATTATCTATACAGATTAATATCTTCACCGGCCACTCCTCATTTGAGAGATCATTCTCCAATTGTTCCACCTATGAATTTAGTACATGTGAGAGATCTGGTATGTACATCCTCAATAAGGATACATGGAATAAGTCATTCACTTGAGATAAGGATTGATGAACTTCTAGTCGATAGACCACGCCACTAAGAAAATCATAAATCTAAAAGGTTCTGATGTACCTAGGGATTATCTTTCCTTTCTTCCCAAATATCATGATCCTCTTCCATGGTGATATGTGGAGGAATACTATTTCTCAAACGAAAAATTATAGGTCTAGTTTATGATTGTATGTATAGCACTTCTTTCAAATTTGGGCTACCTTGATGTGATGTGGAATGGTTTTTACCTTTCTACCATTTATTCATAAACTATAGGCCCTAGAAGATTAAATTCAGTGACTTCATCCCTGCATTTCATTGATTGGAATATTTTCACATAATAGGCTTTATATGAATCCATGTGGGATCTTGAGTAGAAACTGTTATTGTATGATAACTCTAAAAGATGTATATGTTGGCCTCATCCTCCATTAAATTTTGTATAACATGATATCAACATGTATTCGAGTTTCAAAACATTTCACTCTAATTAGATATCAGTTGGAGGAATATAGGCCTTACTAAAGCGGAGGTTAATGTTTAGATCTTGTTATATACTTTTTCCAGAACGTTTTGATAAATTTTGGATCTTGATCATATACAATCGATAGTGGTACACCATGCAGCCTCTCTACTATATTGATGTATATCTATGATAGTTTTTGGAGGGAAAATTCTTATTGAATTTTGATAAAGTGATATGTATGTTTATGACGATCATGAACCACCCATTAAGAATCATTTCTTCTGGATGTATTTGAATGTCTAGTGACAATGTACATGGGGATGATTTCCTATTTCAATGATGGTATGGGTAATGGTTTCATTATCCCCATATAATTTTTCATTTCATCCTTCACTTACTGACAAAACAGGAACATTAATATATATCTATTGGTCACCTTCTTCATATTGTCCCAGTAATAGTTCTCTCATAGATCTAGATACATATTTATTCTCCTCAGGTGAATAAAGAGGGTTGAGCTATGTGAATCACTCATAATATCATTATTTATTTCTGGATAGGATGGTATACAAGAACATAACAAAAATATATTTTCTCCATCATCATCAATTTTAAACTCTGAGGATTTCCCAATTCTTATAGCTTCAATATTTTTCTCAGTTTCCACCTAATTTCATCATGAGTTTTTATTTTCCCTATGAGGGTTAGTTGAAAAATAAATTGAGAAAGGATTGATGATTTTCCTCCTTTAATGATTATAATTACCTTCCTTTTCAAATATAAAAAGATTGGATCATTCTCAATTATCAAAATTTATAATGTTGCCGGATAATTTTTGCATAGATCAACTACCACTTTAGTCTCATTACCAAGATATTTGTTGATTGAGCATTCATAATCGTTAATGAGATCTCACCATATTCTCTAGAACATGTTAAAGTCCTTCTGTGTGAATATATTTTTGGGTCTCTTATAATCAATATATGCCTCACTCTTCTTCCCATAAAAATAAGGCCGTCGGGTTTTTAATGCAGAGTTCACTGATTCCAACTCTAGATCAAGCGTGAGATAGTTTTTATAATTAATTTTCACCATATTTGAGGATTAATCAATCACTATATCATTATTCATCAAAATGCCACTAAAACCCTTCTTTTAATCATCGTTGTATACCACAAATAGTTCCCAACTTATTAGCAGTGTGAGTACCAGGGCAGTGAGAAGCCTCTTTTCAACTCTTTGAAGTAGTTATCACCTTCACTTATTGAGATAAACATTACTCCCTTCTAATTAATCTTGGTTAGTGTGTTTTACAATCATGATACTTTCAATAGAAATCTTCAGTAATACCCAACTAGAATAAGGATGATACGAATATCTATTACATATGTTGTCTTGGCCAACTCTTTAATTGAAATTATTTTAGAGGGGTTTATAGATATCGCTTTGATGGTTATTACATGCCTTAAGAAAGATACATCCTCCATATAGATAAAAAATTTAATATATGTTTCATATATTTTCTCCCTATGAAATGTCTTTAGCATAGTGTTAAAATACTCATTTTTTTCTCTTTTCACTTCATGTATATCAATATATAAATGAAAATGACTAACAAAATTTTGTTGTGGTAATTTATAAAAACTATATTCATTAATTCAATAAAAATTTCTTGAGCATTATTGATCCGAAAGGGCATCACAGTGAACTTATAATGTCCATAACTTGTTTGTAAGGTAATATTGGGAATATAGTCCTTCTTCATCATCAATTTATGATATCCTGACAGATAGTCCACATTAGAGACAAACATGGCCCCACATAGTTTATCGAAAAAATCATCTATACATGGCAAGTGATACTTTTTATTTATTGTGATATTATTGAGATCATTGTAATAAATGTATAGGAGAATTCACCCATTAATCTTATTGATGAAGAGGATCGGTGCACCCTTTGGTGAAGCACCCAGGCATATAAAACCATCATTCAGATTCTATTTTAACTGCTTCATTAATTATTAAAACTCACTAGTGTCTATTCAATAAGGTTACTATGATATAGGTATTGATCATAGAATACGTTTAATTGAGAACTCTACCTCTCATTGAGGAGGAAGACCAAACCAATTATGAGGGAATACATTAGTGTTTTCCCTCACAATGGGCATGTCTTCGATCATTATCATTCCTTTGTACCATTCATTTGGGAAAGATATGATTTCTCATAATGAATTCATATCCACAATTGAGATGATTATTTCAAAGGAGATTCATCTTTTTCATTTAACTTTTAAATAATTAGAGGATGCTTTGGGATGTTAATAGTGATATTCCTTTCTTGGTAGTTGATGTCAGCTTTTCAAAAAGACTGGAAATCCATGCAAAATATAGAATAAAACTCAGCCAATGGAGGTAATGTGATATTTGTTGTAGGTTTAGTCAAAAAAATAATTGGGGGGGGGGGGAGTTATATTGTTTTTATCCAATAATTTCTCTATATTTAGTTGTCATATATAACTCAACCACCATATTTTGAGGTGTTGTTTGAATAGTTATACTAAACATTAAAGATAAAAAAAAATTTAGAAGTGGGATAAAATAGTATATTCAATGGTATTGAATGAATGACCAGTGTACCTATGACCACATCATTTATGGTATCTACATTAGTAGTAGTGAAATATTATTCCCTTCCATGTTTCCTTCGTGGTTGTTGTTGTTGTTGATTTCTTCTAACAACCCTTGGGTTATGACAATGGATCACAAAATTCCAATGTTCCTCAAAATTTAAATGTTGTACTATAGGTTTAATGTTGATATAAACCTTTCATTCCTCCTCCACAATTGTGGGTTTTATCAGTTACCTTTGGATGTTATTAGGTAGATTCCCCACTCTTCCACATTTGAATCATCACATGGTTCCCCTTTTATAGTTCCTAGTATTCTTCTTCTCATACTTTTGATACATGGGATATTTGGTTTTACTTCCACTATGGGATTTATCTGTTGATCCTCCCATATTAAACTACATTTTACACTTTTTATCTTTGGGACCATGAGACCACAGAGACTCTCTAATAATTATTTCAACATTAAGGGAATAACAAAAAATCTCATTATAACTATCGAAATGTCAAATTGAAAACACTTTTCATCGACTTGGATTTAGTCTGATAAAGAAGAGATATAAATTTATTGTGGTTTTCATGAAAAATACCATGTTGTACCAATAAACCTTGTAAATTTTGTTTTTTTATCCCAAATATACTCTTCTTCCCTTTTCTTCAATCAAAGTAACTCTTTTTCCATATTTGGACAAAAGGTTTCGGGAAAAAATTTAGTGAAAAATATTTTCATGAAATATTCCAATTCCATGGAATCAATTTTCTATTTTGAATTAATTTTCATGATCAGTTCCCTCAATTGATCATATTACCCATAAAAAATATAGACCAAAATCACAACTTTCTCTTCTTCGGACCACTAGAAGACATAAAATTTCTTCTTAATGGAGTTAATCCATTATTTCATCATGATGTTATTTGATGATCCACTAAATATGGGAGGGAATTGTTAAATAATGGATTCAACTATAACATTCTCATTATTAGGAGATGGATGAAGTTCCATGGGAATCATGTTATTATCCATAGCTTGATCTAGTTTTTCTAGTACAATCATGATGCTTTGAGCTCATGTTTGCATCATATTTGCAATTTCATTAAGGAAATCATCACATTACCAGTCACATTGATTTTTTATCATGGTTTTACCTATTTCCCTCTAATAACTAATAAAAAAATTACAATTATTGTTTTTTAATTCTTATCTAATAGGATTATAAAATTTAAACATTTAACATAGATGTTTAAACTTATTAATTAAAATTACATCTTATCTTTTGATTCCTTTTCTTTTAGCCTAGGAAATCCATGGTTATAAAAATAATCCCTATGTTTATTAATAATTTTTTATAATCCTAATCCACATAAATAAATAGGCCATGCTTTGATAGCAACGATAATGACCCTATCCTTTAAAAGAGTTTTTATATGATATTAAGCATAGATAAACATGAAATAGAATCCATGGATTGTAAATTCTAGTGAATTTGAATGATTAGGTACAAATTTTTGAAGCATAAAAAATAAAATTTCATTTATTTAAAGTCCATATTGATCTCCTAACATACCTTGATATCATAAATATATATAATATAACCTAGGTAATACATGAACAAAATGGATGAGCTAGAAATCCCCGTAAGGGAATAAACATAGAAATAAATATTAGCACATTGGTTAAAAGGCATAACATGATGATATAGAAAAGGAATAAAACATGAAAAAACACAAGGAATCATAAAATGTATAACATCAGATCATGAAATCATGGAAGCATAGGAATTTTAAAACAATATATAACATGACATAAGCATGAGTCAAGGTTATCAACCAATATTATTAGACATGGTAGAAAAATTCCCATAAAGGAATTAGGTTAACCCGTTGTCCCAATATGAAATCTAATGAAACTAAACATTACCCAATGCATTGGAGTGATATCTAGTAAAACCCATAAAAATATTTTATTTCATATGTGTTCCATATGAAGAATGAAGCATAATGAATTGATATAAGGGTTACACCTAGAATGAGATGGTTTTCATAATCATATCTTAAGGCATAAACTATGGGTGAATCATACTGAAGTTCATGAATGAGTGGATTTAAAACATACAAGGAAATTCTGAAGGGAAATTATGCATATTTAATGATAAATAATATCCATTTTATGTTAAAACTTGTAAAAATGTTGTTTTATAAACATTAGAAATGAGCTCCATTTGTTCAGTTTAAGGCAAATTACAAAGAGGAAAAGGTGTAATTATTTAAATTAGACGATAAATAAAATATGATAGTTTTTCATGATTATATTATTGGATTTTAAAAAATAATGTTGGATTAAAATAAATTATGGATTGTACTTGAGAATTGGTATGAAATTGGGAAGTTCCTTTAATTGGGTTTGCTTATCGAGGGGAATTGAAAATGGAACCTTATAAAATATGAATTTCCTACTAAATTAAATAATAATTCAAGTAGGTATATATTTTTCAAACATACATGCATAATTTATAGGGATTAAATAATAATAATTCATAATTACATTGGGGTAATGAGAGAGAAATCATACTTGAAGGGAAAATGGGGGTTCAGAGAGAATCCCTAACCTTATGTACAAAATTTTTCTGAACATGTACATACTTTCATTTTTAAGATCTATCAGTTAATTAGTTTATAACATATTATATATGTATTTAATTTATTATAAATTTATTATGTTTATTTTTGTCCATTTCATTTATTTATAGTTATTATTTTTTCATTCTAGGAGTGTTCGTATAATGATTTTATGATTGGTTCCTTTGAGTTTCATTATGGGAGTTCTTTTAAAAATGAAAAAAAATAATTAAGAGTGGAAATATATGATATTTAAGAACATATATAATTTTAATTTTCCCCATATATCAATTTTTTAGTATATGAGAATGATTCCTTTGATAAAATGTTAATAATGAACGTTACTTTATTTTGGTGAATTTTTTATCATCACGAATTAGTTTTTTCTTATTTATTAATATAACACAAACATAAAAGGTAAATTGCATTAAATAAGTTTTAATACATATATTTTAATCTTTTTAACCATAAAATTATTTTATTAACATTGTTTAACAGGTAATTGAAAAATGATAACTCATTATCCGTGAAGGTGGTAAATCAACACCTCACAGGTGAAGTTTTAAATTATATAATAAAATGAGATGAGAAGAGAATTGATAATGGATATAACATTAATATAATGAAATTATAATTTATGAATTATTCTTGAGTAATCATTTTCTATTGTATAGGGAAGGTTATAAAAAAGTAATAAAAAATGAAATTAAAAAAGAAAAATGGACAGTGTCACCTCTTGGGTGTCTTCTCGTTGAGAACCTTCTTACGACACTTGGAATTGGTTATTTGGTGAGAAAAATAAGGCCGGATCATGGTGAAGAGGTTTTGGAGAGGAACTTGGAAGAATATTAAAAATACCCAAGGTTTTGATGTTTTTATGAGAAGAGGTGGAAAGTAGTGTTATTTATAGGGGAGGAGATAAGTGTTTTTTATTTGATCATTTGTTTATTATTGTGGATCAAGACAATAAATGGTTTTGATTCTTTTGAATAAGTATATAAATAGTGAATCTGACTTATAACTGATGGGTTCTTAAATCATCCAAGACTCAAAAACTCATTTATTTGGCTTACAATGTTAAGTACTATAAATGACCTAATTTCGATTTTCATAAAAATTCAACTACACTAAAAAAATACCAACCCCCCCCCCCCCAAAAAAACCATTTTTAAACGTTTATATTTAAAACATGGTTCTTATTCTAGGAAAATAATTTTCTAAATATGATAGATTTAAAATTTAATTAAAATCATCATTTATTCAAACAAATACTCATCTTTATATTATAACCAATTTTATGAAACCTTGATAAACAAATTATAGTGTCATAAAATTATCTTATAATAATGAGAATGAAAAATATTTATTCACAACTATATTTTATAAAAACAAATTTTCTTATAAATCATAATATTAATTATAAAATTGAAAATACACATTTAAGTTTTACAAAAATATCTACACATAACTTATCGTTTTGAAAACATATTTTTTGTTTATACCATGATATAAGTATTTCATAATTTCACTTATAAGATACCATGCATTTATTTATACATTCATAGGTGAGGCTATTATTCTATTGACTTTAATACTATTCATAATGGTCACATTATTTTTCCAATGTCCATGTTACTATTCCTTTTTATATGTTATTCAATTTCTAGAAATACATTTTATTTCAATCATTATTCATTTAAAATGTTTTTATTATGTTTCCTATATGATTTTATGTGATTTATACTATATGACCTAATTATAAGAATGAAATTTCCATTGCAAAATGTTTGGGTCATTCTAGGACCAGCACCCTGTAGGAATAACACTCACAAGGGAGTCCTTGTCTGATTGTAACATTATTCACACAGACATCTACAAACCCATAAAATAATAAGAAGTAATTAAAAACTGATAGAAAATTTATTTGTACATCTAAATCACAAAAATTAGTATGATGAATAATATTATTAATCATAATGGTTCAAATAAAATTCCAAAAAAACAATAAAGAATTCCATCCTTTTTGAAAGAGGAAGAAATAGAAAAATGTGACACCTAGTACAAACCATGGTCTCTCTAGTTCGAAATATAGTTTTTCTACAAATTCTCAACCAAGAAAACTATCAAATGGTTGGTAATATAAATAATGCATGACATGAGCTCTCATAAACCATTCGAGTGTGTTAATAACTATACCCAGTAGGAAACCCAAAAATTAATAATCATAAATCATTATAAGTATTAATCTCATCATAGTATACCTCAATAATAATAAGATAAATTAATAAAAACATCAATATATACTCATGGTTGGCATTATGTCTCAGGGTATTCCCACAACCACATTGCAATCCTAAGATTCTTCATGAGTCCATAAACACACTCACCGGGTAGAAATCACACGATGAGTCTAATATCACTAATGGAATCCATTTGAGATATAATTATATTCTAATATCAACATAAGGAAGTATATGATGGATGTATGAAAATATTGATACATATATGGGGATCACACATAGGTCTATAGGATATACCAGAAACCTGATCTAGATTAATCCACTACGGAGGGAATTGATGCATGTGTAGTGTACGTATCGCTGATTCCAAGAACCCCCATATGGGGGAAGATAATAGAGGGTCCAATTTCAGGCCTCATTGAGGGATTCATAAAACTAAATCTAAATTTAATTCATTATAGAGGATAAAATCCTATTCACATGATATAATACTATACTATACCTTCACATGTTTGGATCTAGGGAGCACATCCTTAAAGAAACTTTTTAACATTGAGAAAATCAAGTTCAACAAGACATTTCATAAAAAGTACATGAAATATTATTTTGGTAGACAACCTATACGAGTAATTAAAAATATATAAATTTTCATTCTAGTGTGCCTTTTCCCATTCTTGTGAACATCTATTTGTGCTTGTTTAAACTGACCATGCCATGTATGAGGTTATGTCTGATTCTTATTCACCACCCATGTACTCTACTCATTCTCGTGTACTTGGTCATTACCACACCTATTTATCCTCCGGGATAACACTAATTCTCTTTACGCAAACACATGTTATGTGTTATGGACCACATGGCAGGTGATCCTTACCTTTCTCCATATACCCCATCACAAAATTTGGGTCTCCACATGACATGCCTTATTTGGGCACACTGAAAGTAACAATGGGCATAAAAAACCCTACACTCTCATCGATTAATCTTCTCCCATGTATTAGAACTTATTTCAAGACATTATTCCTTTGATTGATCATGGATCTGGCTCTTCTAAGGATTTCCATCACCACTCATTGGAATCCTACAATTCAATTTTATTAGAAACTTGTCTCGTGGCGCTATCTTGTCTCCACATGAAGTACATCCCACAACAAAATAAAATATTAAATAATTAATTATAATTAATATTTAATATATATCTCATAATTAATATGGACATTTATACTTTGAATAAATCCATTATTCCGAAGAATTTATGCATAAATATTGATTAGTAGGTACTTTTCAAACCATTTGTCAAAAAGGAATTTTAGTGACGAACAAACAATGAACTGTTGGAGGAAACTAAAAAATGAAACATGAGAAATGAACAATAGGGTTTGTTTGGATTATACTCAACCCATTTCCATTTTAATAAAGAAAAATTATTTTAAATAAAAAAATAATCAATTTTTCCCAAATCCTAGAAATAAACCCCTACCCTTAAAAACGATCAACTCACAAATCAATCTGTTAGTGGATTTGATTTGAATTACTCACTGGACAAATTACCTTAAAATAACCATCTTAAAAGGAATATGGATTGTTTAATTTTAAATAATGGTTCTAAATTTACTTTTTTGGTGAGATCCTCAAACCCCATTGGCATAGACCATTTGCAGTATACCAATCTGATCCTCTAATCCGATTTCATTTTCCAATATCTCTCTAAAAGATCCTAAATATTTATGAAGGGATATACATTAAACCCTGAGAGACACCCATAATGGGATAAATATATAAGATTACTTTAGGTTTTGTGTTTATGAAAAAAACTATATTAGATCATTTATTTATTTATTTTCAGTTTACGCAACAGTTGTTTTACAAATGCTCAACACTGAAAATGGTTATGATTCCCCCGGGGTAAAACCCACATTCTAAACTCAATGGGAGTATATGGTGTCCAATATGAGACTGTATTTAACAGTTATTCTAATTATATTGGAAAATAAAGCATCCATTATATTAATATATTTAATATTGTTGAAATATATAAAATGTGATCATCAAGCCATAAAATCAGTACCGTCTGATCTCCTAGATCTAAAAATATTACCAGATATATTTAAAATATTAAAGTGTCTAAAACTAAGACATTACCTAAAAATAAAAAATGGACTACTCCAAAATATTTGGTAACTAAGCATTCATATGAGTCTCTCTCCCCCATTTTATCTTCTAAATATTCATGTGATGCCACCCAAAACACAACAAAGAAATCACTTTAGCATGGAGGATCTTATCCTATCAATCCTCTATATTTACTCGGTACTCTGCAATTGTAGTCTCATTATTGAGGTACAATTCTCCCAGATTGATATCATGTGACGGGTCATGCATGTACCACCGCATTTATGACACTTGGAAAATGTCTTGTACCCAGTATAATGATAGTGGTATAGCCAGTTAATATTTCAAATCACCAAATATATGAAATATCTAGAAGGGATTAGTGAATATTTGGGATATCTTTCCATAATAGACAATCCATGTAATCCTTATCAATGTAACACCTTAACGAACACATGGTGTCCCTCTACAAACTCCAAATGCCTGCCTAATTAGTATTCATTGGACATAAGATGTATATTGGTAGTCCGATTCAATTCTGTTATGATCGACACCATCTATATCATAGCTCACAACAAATATGGTCTCCTTAGTGCGAACACACTTGGATCACTACAACAAAGTGGTTTCCTACATGGTTTCCCATATAATTTCTCAAATGGTTCAAAATAATACTAAAATGGTTGATCTTATTATACCAAAACTCAATTGTGATTTGGTAATCCTCCCAACTGTGGACATAATCCAACATGCAGTCCTGGAACATTTCCTTATAAACCGAAATGATCTTATTAGTCTGTCCATTGGTCAGGGGGTGAAACTTTATTCTCAAACATAATTAATCCCCCAAGGCCTCTTATAACCATACCCATAATAATAACATGAATTAATAGTGAGAGTATTAAAATATCCTCGAGGGAAATCTATGAATACATACTATCTCTAACACAAAGAGGTGTCCCATGATCTCTACTCAACTCTACTCTCAATTATCTAGCATGTTGGAGACATGGTCAGTTAATATATGATCACACATAGGGATTCATGTCATGTTGACATATATAGTGACCACATTACTATTTCCAATGACATTCTACCCCAATTATATTCTATAACCTCAAGGGGTTCAGAAAAACTAGTTGGAACATGGTTATTGGCAGTCACCTATTGAAAAATGAGGCATCTATGGACTAAATTCACTACAGTCTTCTATATTTTTGGACACAAAAACTTAATTTGGAGTCCCTATTGCGTCTTTACCATTTTTGGGTGTACCATTAAAGGGTATAAATTAATATCCCTCATCAACTCCTCTCATGAATTCACCTTTATCATCATCTATCATCTTAATAGGATTTCATGTTCCCAAACATCAAAAAATCATTCTAGATCATGCCCTGTGTATATTAGAGTACGTAAGGTCTCCTCTTCAGTATTAAACTTAAGATATTCAATAACACGATGTAAAAGTGGTGGTGTAACAGCCATTTACTTAATATATATTGCACTACCCATTTCCACTATGGATGAAAATAATGAGGCCAACTAATTTGATTCCTTATCCAACAACTCAGAATAAGACCTCTTATTGAGAGTGTCTTCCACCATGTTAACCTTCACTAGAGTATAGAAAATCTCGATGTAATAGTCCTAGAGTAACTATATCCAACACCTATTTAAAGTTAATATTCTTCAAATATAACATATAATTGAATCTCTTTTGGTTATAATAAATTATATACTGATCACACATAAGGTAGGATCCCCACACATTCAATGAAAAAACTATAATTTCTTAATCTAGATCATGGGTTTCATAGTGTCACTAAGGCTTTATCAATTTCCTAGACCCATAGGCGACCTATACCTACCTCTTCATCAGTGAAAAACCATGTTTGGTCCCTTAATAATCACAGAACACAGCATACTCAACACACTCCTCTAGCAATCTCAAGCAGGGGGTGCTCGTAATCCAATATAGAAACTGCAGACAATATTACAATAACCGTTAATTCCAAAGGAATGGATGCCACATTCTAGTCAAATAATTCAAAGGTACTGAAATCACTAAGAAAAAAAGGTTCAACTATCATATAGTATCATACCATCCAAATGATACATTTCTCCTCCATTCGAATATTAGGATGCTTCTAATCTAACTCTACCTAAATCATTTTTTAGTTCTGCTACTAAAAAACTAGCTAAAATAAGATATTCCAGAATGTGGACCTCTTGAATCGATAATTGAGACTCGAATAGGTTCACATGAATCTGGAGATCTCCAATTGTGTCAAGAACCATCTTTAACTGTTTTCTACGCTCCTCCTCGGATGTGGAGTGAACTAGGATATAATCGATTAAATCCACCACCAAGATATATAAGAAAGGATGAAATATCTAGATCATGATTTCCATGATCAGTACTAAGTAATTATTCAACCCAATGGGAATCACAAATTACTCATCAAGATAGTAGTGCCATATAAATTCTGTCTTCAGTATGTTATATTCCCAAACCCAAAGCTGGTGATAGCATAATCTATTGTCAATATTCGAGAACCATTATGACCCTCTCAACTGATCAAAGAGTTCATCCATACCAGGTAATGGATACTTATATTTCATGTCATGAAAGTTCAATTGTAGATAATATACACATACCCTTATAATCTCTTCTACCTTCTTTTATAACAACGCTAGGGCAATCCCGTGAAAACACTGTGTCTCATGAATCCATTCCTCAAATATTATTCCAACTTATCCATCAGATAATGGATATCCACGTTCTATCAATGATATAATTTTGCATATATCTAGGTTTTCACTTGGGATAATACAATTAAGATATGTATCACATTGAATATAGGTATGACTATAAAGTTGTTAGGAAATACATCCATGTTCTTATCTGGCACTGTAGGAAACTGAAAGCACATTCCAAATACTACTCCCATAGTCATGTTATCTAATTGATGAGTAATATTATACACCTCATATATATGAATCTATCTTACACTATATAGGTCTCAATCTCAGCTATGAATAAAAATAATAATCCCGTCAATAAGGAAAACCACATCTCCCCATAAAATATTCAATATGTGAAAGAATGTCATATAGACATGCCATATGTAATATGAAAATATAATGAATCCCCACTTCCACGGAGAGATCCCATGAGAAACTCTCTCCTCCTAATTATAGATCAAATTGTTGGGAGAATTATGTGATCATTTATTCATCTCAGATAAGAGTCTCTAACATAAGGGTTCAACCAATGGATCATCGAGATCCTCTAGGTCCAAAACTAATTTTTTGGAATGAAAATAGTGGATCATAATTTTATCTATAAAAAAAAAATAATGTATAAAAGACACATATATTACCTATAATCAACCCCAAGTCCTTATTATTATAGTCCTTTATAGGTTTAAACATCCCTCACCCCTTCCCACCAAAACATTAAACATAGTGGTTACCACCTTAGGTTGGTGGTGGAAAAAATTAAAACTCTCTGCCACCTAATTCTATAATCCTTTCACATTTTCCACATATTTTACCATGTGAAACACTCTTATCATACATTTTCCTCTACCATGGAGTCCCACCAACTATATCTCTATTAAATGTACAATAGGTTATACAACCCCATGTGAGATGTCCCTGGTCATCCCAAGAGTACAACGCCTATCCCTAGGATGACTAGACCCATCTTGAGAGGCCTGATCCACAAAACCTAATTCAATAGATAAACGATTGAAATTTTTTTCACATCTTGTTCCTAGAGCCTTCCATCGGCTTCCTACTTCTAAAGTCCCATCCATTATGTGCACACCGCTAGCACCTACTTTCTGTTTCATCTTGGACATAAAAGATATCTATCTGCAAGGAACTATCTAGAACTCTATAATAAGCAGGAATGAACACATGAATCAAACTTGAAATGATTTCTCATAATTGATAAAAATCAATGTTATATTCCTAAAATAACATATCTTGAACCATGTCCTACAACTATTATGAGGTTTTGGTAAAACTTGAAAAACAATTAGTCAAAGTCATGATACCCTACTGCTACTATAGAAACTCATGTATGAGAACCGGTCATGTTAGGTATGGAGGGTACTTCTCCTTGAACATATGATCAAACTATTTACATGAATGTCTCACCTACTTAAAGGATATATCTTCCAATATTCACCATTTCCCAACAAACCCCTAAAGAAGGATCATTTCATGGACTGCCATTTGGTCTGCAGTTGGCCGGACAAGACAAATGAATCATGTATCTTCCTCAAGCAAATATTAGGCTCCCTATGGATTTGGATCACCAATGGACCTATGAGGTCACTAAAAATGAATTTCATTATGCTCACTCATCCAAAATACCTTATACATAAGTACTATGGGTACCATCCATTGCATTATGGGTGTACGTATGACTGGAAACCCACCCATAGGTACTACCATGTTGACAAGTCCATGTATTAGATCCTCTACACTAATGGGATTGTACTCAAGATTCTACATCTGAATATTTTATGTAAATAATCATGGTGGAATCCTTCAATAGATAAAAAGGTTCAATATTCAATGATTAAATCTATAGAGCGGACTCAAGAAGGATTTGTAAACAAAACCCATTTTTATATGATTCATCGACCAATGTTTTTCTATATAACAAATGATGACATTTACTGAGTAGAAAAGAAGGTAATTAGAGTCCCATTGAATGGATATCCCATCCACAACCCCAACACTATAGTCCATAACCAAAAACCCAAACATAGAACCGTCAATTTTATTTCCATAAATCTCAAACCAATCTAACCGCTAGAAAAAACACCACATTCTATTCGTATTACGTAACATAGCTCTAATACCACTGTTTCATGACCTGACACACTAGAGATCACCTATTTGATGATAAGCTGATTATGACTTCCCTATATCCACCTCTAATAGGTATAGGACTGAAACAAATTATAGAGTAGGCCTAATAATCACTTGGGAGGACATTTCCTAATGTTCCAATGTTCACACAATCACATACACAATCCCATAAAATATATAAATTTAAGATACAATAGACAACAAATTCACGCATACATCTAAATCCCACTGTTTGAGTATGATTAATAATTATTCAACAAAAAGGGAAGAATACAAGCCCACCATTAACTGTAAAGAAGTAATTAATGGTAGAAAAGGGGACAACAGTCAAATATTACTCTTGGTATGAACTAAATTCTTTCCCAAACAATGATATATCTACTCATGGTCCTCCAAGAACCCCATCGAATAGTTTATCATCTATATAAGACAAGATATTTTCTATAAGATAACACATAGGGGTGTGTATAAAAATATCCAATTGGACACCCCAAAATCACTAACAATGAAGAAAAAATATTATCTTCCCCATCATTAGATATGTAAACCATAATAACAAACATATATTAAAGTATCCATATATTCCCATTGTAGACTCTATTTTCCCATGTAAGAACACATCTACAACTATATCTAATGATTCTGCACTAGATATCTTAACAACACATGCCTGAGAGAACTAACATAGTTAGTATGATAACACTAATGTTGATAGTCTTATTTGTCATTCTTGTTAGGCCTCACAATATATAAGTACACATTGGAAGTTTGAAGTGGTCAATACGCCAATGGGTGACACACCAAGGATCGTGGGGTTTACTAACAATCTAATCTGAATTAACCCACTATATTGGGGATCAACACACATGTATAGTTGGTCAGGTCGATTCCAAGAGCCCCACTAAGGGTAGAAGGTGATATATGATCTCATCCCAGACCTCAGGTTGGGATTCCTACAACTCTATATGGAACTAATCCTTTTGAGATAATCAAAATCCTATGCTCAGTATGAAAATAAATACAACACCCTCATCGGTTTTGATCAAGGGTACACACCATTAAGGAAACTTGTCCACACAAAGGGGAAAAGGCATCAAAGTCTGTATCGTACAAGTACATGTTGGGTAATTCCAATTCAAAACCTGCCTGTGTTTGTGCATATGCACCTCTACAAGTTACCATGTACATTTTTGTGCCCATATACTATGAAATTTTGGGTACCAGTCCATGTACAATTATCAGGCCATACCAATGCACTCTACTTGTGATCGTGTACTTCGTTTTGATTATTAACATGTATCTGCTATGATACAAACAAAAATCACAATCCATCGATATCATGACATGTTTTAGGGACTAAAAATATTTTGATCATTAACACTCTATAGAAACCCGAGTTCCATAGCCTAGACCCACCTTGGAGAGTGTTATTATTGCCAATGATATGTATCATTGGATATCCAGAACCCATAGGTCCACTCATGCATCATCTCCCATGACTTGATGCTATGATACATCTTTGATTCTTTTATATTATTGTGAATGTAGTAAAGATAAGTCTTTATATCATCATTAATTAGAATTTGGTAGTTTATTTCTCTTGGTAACTGGTCTAGTTGAACCATCCCACCACCATACATAAAAAAACACATGAATAAATCCTATCCATCATCATTTCAATTCCATGTCCATACCATCATAAAAATGAACAAGGATATATGGTATTAATCTATCACACCAATGAATGAGTTCACAATGATTGATTATCGGGGATTTGTTAACCTCGTTGTCGAAAAGGAATTTCAATGATGAATGCACAATGAATGGTGGGGGAAAATCACAAAAGAACATGAATAACTATCCTTTTATATTGTTTGAAGAGTCCTTGATCTATTTTCATTATAATGAAGAATTATGTTTCAAAATATGTAAATAAATAATTTTTCCCAAATCTCATAAAGAAACACATACTTGAAAGATGATTGACCCGTGAATTGATATGTTTGTAGATTTAATTAAAAATTGTAATTAGATATATCATATGGGATAAATAAACATAAAAAGTCCTCCTTGGATTTTTGATCAATAGCTAATAAAGAATGATTTTGTAATGAAATTTTTGACGAGATCTATGATAACAATTTCCATAGATGATCCATACAGTAATGATCTGAACAATAAATCTGATGTTGTTTGCCAAACGATATCCAATTAATCTTCTCTTGGTATTCATGATTATGAATAAAACCCTGAGACTCATCAATATTAGTGTATCTATAGAGGAGGGGTTTAGGTTTATTCAAAAATAAAATATAAAAATAAATAAAAAATATTTTGATTTTTATATTTTGTGAAAAAGTTTTCTGAAAATCCTTATTAATGACAATGGATGTGTCACTAGTAGAGTAAAACCATAATTCATGACCCAAGAGACCTCCTTAATTAATTTTCTAAGTAATTTTAAGAGTTATTTAAAAATTTTAGCACTAATATGCACTTATAATATTACTATATTTTATATGATCAAATATCAAATTTGAGCTCATTTGGCTTTGGAATTTCATGCTATCTCAGCACCGGGCTCCAAGATTATTATATGATATATTTCAAAGAATATTATGAAAAACCGTAGAAAATATAGTAATATCCATCAATTAAGGGTGGTCATGGGAACTATTTGTGGAATAAATCAACAACTTTATCACAAGTAGGGTAAAATCATCCTTCAAGAAATTTTCATTGAGATCTAGGAGTTCCTTATAGATTGTAATCTTATAATTATTATTTTGAAATGGGAAAAATTTGGATACATACATTTATTAATGATCCTCATAGAAGAATTCAACCAAGGTTATCCTGTCGACATAGGCCTCACCCATGGAACTATGGGAATGATTCTTCTTCCTCAGAGGTTGTTTGAACCCACAATGTCCCACTGGGAGGTAATTGAAATGAATTAATTTCTAAGGATCAGACCTTAGAATATCCTATTAGAACTTGTTGAACATGATATAATTCTATTTTAAGAATGAAACAAACATATAGTTCTCTTCTGGAGACATGAAAACATTGAACAGTGTCATACTTGACTTTTCCTAGGTTTGTAGAATAAGAAGGTCATGTTCATTGAATGTTTTAGAGATAAAGTCATTAATTCTTGGTGAGGTGTCCTCGAAATCCAATTCATCATTTTATGTATTAGGTCCAGAGGAGGAGATGGAAATTTGAATATGTAGATTCGGGAGTGGTACTATAAATTGTACTGGCGGAAGTTGAATCCATTAATATGTGTTCTTGTTCTATGAAGACAATGGTGATGAATGTTTTCTGAACCAATCCCCTGTAGGTTATGATTATGAGCCCCACCTTTGATATAATATAAAAGATGTTGACTGTACTTATATTGAGTCAACCCTACCTTTTAAATCCGGTAGTGATTTTGTGGATTAGTGTCCATGGGGTATATCTCTTGATATTACACAAGATTTAGGCATTATGGTACTAGATGAACCTATCCCATGTATAAGTATGAGGTAATATGTGAGAACTCATTCATTGTTTAGATGATGTTGATTCTCCCATGGGTGAAGGTTATCGGAACCAATCGTTGAATTGGTAGGATGAATCTATATTTCATGTCTTCTTAGAAACTATCCAATTTGTATTTCAGATCATTATGGGAGTTGATATGCTCAGACCCATTATTCTGATTCTTTTTATCCCTCTTGTAGTACCCACCATCGATTTTGAAGGTATAACATGCATTTATGGGTGGAACTTCACCTTTTATTACCCCTATTTGACTGTTGAGTTAGTATTTGAGGCACAAATGATAAAACAAATGGGACATTGATGTGTTGATGGAGCCAGGTCCTTCCCAATAGTGTGATTTTGGTTAGATCCAAGGAGAAACCGAGAAACTCAATACGAGTTACTAGGTCACAGAACAAAGTCTTTAACGAAAAAATGTCACACAGATTTTATCTAATATTATCATACACCTCAACAATCATGATAGATAGAGTTAGATCAGCTTCTATGAATCCCAAATTTTGGATCATGTAGGTCATAATCTTGAATATTTTGGAGCAAATATCCACTAAAAAACAATATATTTTCACAACATTAAACTGCAATCTAACATAAAATGTGAGAATGTGCCCCTGAAAAGTTTTAACCTCTTTTTAATAGGACATGGAAATGATTCCCTCACATTATGCATTCTCTTCTTCCACCGTATGGTAGGAATTAGTATTAGATACCTCAGTATCAATTGGAATAGGTCTCTTCAAGGACCCTATATGGTCCTCATATATCAATTTTGACAATTAGGCTTCATCATGGATCAATATTTTAAATACAAGTATGGATATGTTTTTCATAACATTATATTTCAAGTAAATATACCATTCATTCTTTCCAAATGTTTGAAATTTATAGAGAGAACAATGGGAACTATTGATTGAGGCACTACGGCTTGGATGGTGCTCGCATAATGTTTCAAGAGACTGGAAGACTTGGGGTGAAAAGTAGATGTTTGACGATGGTCCGTGTTCAGTTGTGGATCACAATAATTCTATTTTGGTTGAGATTCATGATCAACCAACATAGTTGTCTATGTGTGTGTACCTCACAAAGTTGTTAGGGAGGGTTGTGCCTATTGAGAACTATGAAATACTTGATTTGTGGTGTTAGTTGAATGAAAAACTTCTTCTAGAGCTCTGAAGAGGACATCTTTCCTACAAACATCATGAATGAATCTTTTCAAATGAAAAAATGTAGAGGTACATGAAGTTGGGTTGGGATGTTCCTCATCACTGAGTTCCATGTTGTGGCCTCCAACCTAACATCATTCATGTAATCATATTCCTATTCATTGTAAGTGGAATATTCTTGGACTTGATTTATTTTTGATTTGTCCCTTGATTCATTAGGGATGGATTCACTGAGTGAGGAGACTTGTTTCAACATTTACTGGGGACGATTATTTCCACAGTGTTGTCGACAGATATTATCTAATGACTTATAGGTCCATAATACCGATGAGGTGGTTGGACTAGATAGGGAATACACAAGGGGGGATAGATTTATTAAGAGGAATTATATAATATCTTGGTGATGATATACCATTTGATAGTCTATCCAGTCATTTTAATTTTTTAGGCATCAAATTGGATCTTGTTCCTAGTCACTATAGAATTCTTCATGACTATCGGTGTCCATAGAGATATGTTCCACTTGTGTTAAGACATAACGAAAAGTGACTAGTCTATGATCCACATGTTCCTTGAACCAATATTTTATTATTAATTACTCCTTGATTGTGTTCATGAGAATAGTTTTTATGGGAAATAGTTAGTTTGATCAATGAGTTCAGTTTCCTTAGGTGTCCTTCACAATGGAAGCAATAGGATGTTCATATCTTGGGAATAGATGAAATGACCTGGGACTGGTGCATCCTTGAAGGACTAAGTAAAGTTATTTAGATGAAAAAAGGGGAAATTTGGTTCCAACCACTAAAATGGGGCTTGGGTAGTGTTTTCATGGTGAGGTTTTGTTTGACAAGGGTATAATTGGTGATGCATCTCCTACAGAGGTACCTAAAGGTGGACCTACTCTGGTGCCTCAATCATGTAAATATCATTTGTTTCCACATTCATAATCCTTAAAATGGGAATTAGAAGTAGAAATTTGTGCATCCATTACTCATTCCACTAAAAATATACATCCATTAACAGAACTATTTTATAAAACTATGGAAATAAATCCAGATATCAGAAATATATTAGGGTACAGACAAATTTATATTTTAGATTCTCCACACACATCATCAATTGTTATTCCTGGGATAGATTCTTATCCATGGAATATGAGAGTCCTCTCTAGTAGGAAATAAAGTTATCAAGTCACTCATTATCACTCCACATCCATTTAAAGAGTTCAATTATGATGTCATTGAGCATGCTGAAGCTAAATTGGTAGTGAAAATACATGTGAAGATCATCCTATCATGTGATAGACTCTAGGGGAAGTATACTATACCAGATAAATGTAGGTCATACCAATGTATGCACGATGTAGTAAATCTCTCCATCCTCCAGTTTCTCTATTTTTCCATGAACTAGGCTGAACATCAAGGATAAATGGGCTAGGTATTGTTGTAGATCACCCATACCATTAAATGGGGTGAAGAATGGGTTACTTAATTTTGGTGGTGGTTTCATATTTTCAACCTACGTCAGACATAGATTCCATTTATGTGTGATGATATCATTATGTGTTTTAAATTCATCAAAACGAGTAGTGGGAGAATAAAATATGTCATCATGGTATGTGTTGGCGGTCAAAACTTCTTTTAACGATCTATTGGTTTGTTTTGTAAAATGTTCATATCTCTATGTGTATAAGGCGTGATACTTAGGTTGGGTTGTTGAATCATATCTGGGTCATTTTTTTTGTCCACCACCCATTTTTCTGATTGGATGTGAAGGAACCCCTACATTAGCTCTTTGTTTTTTATAAGGAGAACTGTCTTCTTAGCTAGAGTGATGAGGCATTCACTAACATTGTATCACCCTATGTGTTGTTTGTAAATGAGATTGGTAGTGTGCCTATTCTATTCCTCATGTTCTTTGCATATAAAAACAAACCATCTATTTGAACTAGAATCCATTGTGGCCATAAATGGGGTCAATTAGTTCTATAGATCCATTTGATTTTTTGATATGCCAATGAGCAGGTGGTAGTAACTTATTTTGGGGACAACCTATAACCATTTACATCCCCTTCTAGAAGTTGAGAACACCGAACATAAGGTCTTCATGATGTTACATCTCCCCTTGGTATAGGATTTCTCAATTATTTACAGTACATTCATCATAGATTAAATTATCATCCAAGAGGATGACTATGAAAACAATCGTAGTAGTAGTGGTTTGAGGTAGATCTTCATTATCTATAGGATACCTGCCATAATGATACTGATTTTTCATTTGTAGGGGACCTAAGTGGAGGGTATACGAACTACCCCTACACCTAAAATGATCATATACTGATTCCTCATAATTTAATATATTATATCATAGTATGTATCATTATTATGGACAATATAAATGTATAGTGGTATCCATAGGAATTCAGGTACTGAGCTACCAAGAGCATTGTGATGTTACCCCCTCCACATTTTTTAAGGATATCCTAGAGATGCTACAAGCTCCCGGGGTAAATCAGTTAACAATATCATATGTGGTTGTGAGTTGAAGATATATTCTAGTGGATACATGAATTGTCGACCTTAACGCTGGAATATGGGATTGCATATCACATGGTTATGAGAAGGTAAAACACAACCAAAAGCTGGTCTATGGCCATGATTTCCCAATAATATTTTTTCCATTTTTCATGTTGGGGAGATCCGACTACTGATCAACCCTGCCCCCAATAAGTGCTGGCCATGAAGCTTCAATGGTAGTGATGTGGACCTTATCTTCTATTAACATTTCAATAGAATATGTATGAAAAGATTCAACCACTACTGGAACATTAGGTTTTATTTTGGATTTGAGTCAATAATCATGACCATATTTATGTAGGATGTTGAATTAACGGTCCAATGACGATTAAGAGAGACAACATATTCTTGTGGATTGATATATTGTTCACCTTCATCTGAGGGTTCCATACTTGATCATAATATCTCCCCCACTTTTTTATTCAAGGCGGTGAGGATGAAAGATTCGCATAGTGCTGATTGTTTCTCCAAAATACCCTAGAATGAGGAAAGAACATCATATATGTCCAGGTATTAATAGAGGGATTATGGGACCATTTAGAACTCATATGTAGGGATTATAAACCATATTTGACAAGATTATTCCCTCAATTCTGGTGTTAGGAGTAGAGGTGATTATATTAATCATTCTTTTACCTCAGTTTTTGGAATGATTGAAGCTGATGAAACATTTCCCTCATTTCTGTCTCATGTGTTATGAGGGTTCTCCATGTGCAATTTCATGGGGGTCAAGATGGTTCCATCTACATGCACCATATGAAAAATCAGGGGGGAATCCCCACACCAAGGTTGTTAATATACTTTCTATTGGCCAGATAATCATGCAAGGAATGCTTCTAGAGTAGGGAGAACAATCATTTAAATCATTGGTGTTGTGTGGAAGAACATTATGGTAGGGATATTTATCATGGGGTATCTCCTGAAGGTTGTTGGTGGCACCTAAAATGGGGAGAGTCAACCTATCATTTTTAGTTGGGGGTGGGTTCTTGATCCCAATTGGAAAAAATGGGCCCTCGTATATTGGTTGTGGGGGTGGGATAACTATAAGGCCCCAGCCTTAAACCTTACTTAATCTCGAGTTATTACAAGATTACACATTGAGAATCTTTTCGGGTTTAGAGTTTTAGAGAATTAGATCATAAAACTTGCATTACATTCCACATATAAAAAAAGTGGTTACATAAAGATAGTATTCTTCTTTCCCATCAATGGAAACATATTTAAAATAAAACATGGATTCTTTCTTGACACTTCCTTGACACTATCATCATATCATGTACCTTTCCCTTGACCTGTGAAAAAAATTTCAAAAAAACTTGGGATGAGCATAAAAAGCTCAGTAAGGGATATAAAAATATGGAAAGGAAACATGGGTACATATATACATAAGAATGAAATCATACTTTACCCATAAAACGTAAGCACCTTAACATACCTCATCAAATCATGAATAAATCATAGAAATCATAAGACATAAAGGTAACTTTAGGCATTTATAATATTCTTACGTAGGGAGTAACCCTCTTGGTTACGTTTGGAATACCCATCACAGTATATTCCCCAAATCTTTTCGGAGAAACCTTAATGTTTCACTCCTTCACGTTACCCGATGCATTGGAGAGCTATATCAGGCTCACCTGACCTTAGTTTATCACGGAACCACCCGTCTTCATAATAATGCCCAAGAACCTCAACATAATCGTATCACATAAAACATGCATAAAGGAAACATAACATTTCCACCTTTCAATCACAAGATATCAATACAACACATTGATATAAAAACATTATGAAAACCATTTTCAATACCAAAATAAAAGAAAAGTAAAACATGGTATTTTTTTCTTTTAAAATAAGGTATGGCATGTAGAGGAATCCGAAACTCAAATAATGGTAATGGTGGCATAGAAGTCATTGTCGCCGCATACGTACGACAAAAACATTCCCTTTTGTTGTTTAGTAAACGCTTCATATAAAAAAGATTCCTTTTGAATAAAGGTAAAAGTCAAAGGGGTTTATACACCGTATAAAAGAAAGTTGTGTATAAAACAAAATATGCCTCAATGAAAGGAGATTGAGACGAAGTCCCATACCTCAGGTCCGACTTGACTCGGTCATTATTTAATCTCATGAATAATAAACTTGAGTTAATTTATACTTGTTTAAGAACCTTTTTCAAGTTCATTATTCCTTTTATATCACTTATTGCCATGTCATGAACACTATGTAATTATTTAAGTTAATACCGGTCGTTTTAACGATCATTGGTACTTGAGTAAAAAATAAGCCCTTTTATAATTACAAGTTGTTCATGTATACATTATATCCAGAATGGTATTCATGATGTAGATATCATATATTTCATATATATCAAGTACATTCATGCATTTATAATATTACATAATCATTTAGAGGTAAGAAATGAAATGCACCGTTCATGGAGACGGTAAGCCGTACGTACGCATGAACGCTACTTTCATTTCTATTTCGTATTTTATAGAATGAAATCATAATGATATAAAGGTATATTATAATTCCAGTATAATATCATATATAATAACATAGTTCCATCCTTTATACGTCCCACATATGGTATTTAACGAATCAAATCACTTTGAGGGGGCGGTAGTCCGCACTTCCTTAAATGAAGATATCACGTTTACCCATAATGGAAACCATAAAGAAATGCCCAAAATAAAAAATACAGAAGCTTATGGAAAACATAAACATATTATATATCATATATAAATATAGTGACATCTTAATGGCCACCTTTGAAGGTGTTAAAAGAATGTTGAACAATCATCGTTTTGGGAGGCATAAATTCACCATCCATGGAAACAGTATGTCCTTTAACCATTAGATGTAGGTGTGTGTAAGTGTAGCTCGAATCATTCTTATAAAAACATCCTAGTATATTGAATATACTGTAGTTGTTACAAAAGAAATGAATAAAAATAGTTTAGGGGGTTGGAGAAGCAAAATAAAACAAACGTACTCAAGTGAAGACATTACCTTAAAATCGGGTAACTCCCTTTGGTTTCAGCTTAAAGGCTTCCTTGGGAAGACTTCTGCCAAAAGTGAGGATTCAAGGAGTAATAAAGGGAAGTGGAGAGACAAAATGGGTTGGGGTTGGACGATCCAAAGGCTTTGGAAGTGTGGGTAAGGAGGTAGAGGTGGGGGCCTTTTATAAGAGGAGAGGAGGGGCACTCTTGGAAAGTAAGAAAATGTTACATTATTTTAAAATGAGTTTCGGATTCAAAAGGTCCTACATTGATATAATTAGAGGGTAAGGTGATAAGGGTTCGAAATACACCCATAAAATAGGTTTTGGACATGTGTAGTTCATAGATTTTACATTATCATTTCATTTTATTTAAATCCATTATTAATGAGGTAATCGATGCATCTTCATGATGTCATAAATAATTTAATTTATTTAAAGTATAAAAATTATAAAAAAATATCATGATGTAGGAAATATTTTTATATTTCCAATGACTATTTATAATAAAAAATATGACTTGTATAACCCAATGTAAAAATTGTTTTAGTAAAACTTCTCTTGTTTGTGTCATTTTTACATTAACATTAAATAAAAAGTCATTTATCTCATTTCCCAACCAAAGTGGCTCCATGGGGTCCCCAAGTTGACCCATGGGTTGTCTTGGTCGGCCATGACACATCCAAGGAGGGTAGGACATGTTTCAAGCTCATCTCATATTATTAAAACATTATTTTTACCTTAAACTACACTAATTACCACTATTCGCGATTAAGAACTTAAAAGTTACTATTCACCAAAAAATTATTTTAATCTCATTGAACCACATTTTACTTCTTAATGAAAACCATGTATGTCAGATTTTTGAAAATAAAATCACAGAAGTGGCAAAGTTTCATTTAAATGAAAAATCAGTTTCTTTAACTACCACTTAGCGGTTTAACAATTAATCAACAATTGAAGTTTTTCAGAAAGATACCAAAAGTTCACCCTAAGCTATATTTGATATTCCGAATTAAAAAATGATGTCTATTTTAAAAAATTCAAAACATGTAAGTTGAATTAATTAATTTAATAACTAATTCCCACTGTCATGACAAATAGTGTGTTTTTATGAAACAATAAGTATCAAAACATTGACACTAATTTAAGTCAAATTTCAATGTGAAATTTATTCCAATGACTACCATTGGATAAAATGGTGAAAATATATTCTAATTTCACTTCAAAACCAATTCAAAAGATAATATAATCATTTAAATAAATTATATTAAAAAGAGGTTTTGAATTAAAATACAACATTTTTCACTATTCATTAAAAAATGAACTTTATCGAAAAAATACCAAAAATTCACACAAAGTAAATTTTGATGTCCCATTCATAAATAATAAGTTTATTTTGACAAAAATATCTTATAAAATTGTCAAAAGATAGATTTAAAAAGGGTTTTCCATCAAAAGGCAGTAAAACAATCTTTTAAGAATATTAGTGTATTCCATGCATAAGATTGTATTTATTTTCATTTTAAGCCTCTAAAACTCTATATTAATCATTAATAGACATAGATAAAAATATCAATTATTCATTACTTACTTGGGATGTTACATCCTTCCCCCCTTTTGAAAATTGCTTCCCCAAAATTTATTTACTTATCGAATAAATGGGGGTACTTATCCCTCATTGCATTTTCAGATTCCCATGTTGCCTCTTCCATCATGTGGTTTTTTCACAAAACCTTTACCTGACTAATCACCTTATTCCGTAACACTTTCTCCCTGTGGTCAAGAATCTGGACCGGTTATTCCTCGTAAGATAGGTTCTCTTCCAGCTGAACTACCTCTGGACTCAAAAAATGAGATGGATCTGGCATGTACTTCCTCAGCATCAAAACATGAAAAAAAATGTGTACCTGAGATAAACTCGGAGGTAAAGCCACCCGGTATGAAACTGATCCAAATCTCTCCAGAATTTCATACGGTCTAATGAACCATGGACTAAGATTTCCTTTCTTACGAAATCTCATCACACTTTTCCATGGAGAAACATTGAGAAAAACATGATCACCTACCTCGAAAGATAGATCCTTCCTCCGGTTATCCGCATAACTCTTCTTCCTGCTCTGAGCTGTTCTCATGTGTTTCTGAATCAGCTGAACTTTTTCAGCCAACTCTTCTACCAATTCTGGTCCCATCAACTTCCTTTCACCCACTTCATCCCAGAAATATGGAGTTCGACACCGTTTCCCATATAATGCCTGAAATGGTACAATCTGTATACTAGAATGAAAACTGTTATTATATAAAAATTCAACCAAAGAAAGATGTTGGTCCCAACTTCCCTGATAATCCATCGAACAAGCTCGTAGCATATCCTCCAAGGTCTGAATTGTTCATTCTGACTGCCCATCTGATTGAGGATGAAAAGCTGTACTAAAATTTAATTCAGTACCCAACGACTTCTGAAGGCCTTTCCAAAAGTTAGAATTGAACCTGGGATCACGGTCAGATACAATGGAGAGAGGAACTCCATGTAACCTGAATATCTCTTCAAGATACAAACGGGAAAGTTGATCTAGGGAAAAAGTATCTCCTATATCAAGGAAATGAGCATATTTAGTCAAGCGATCAACAATAACCCAGATTGCATTATTACCTCGAGATATCTTCGGTAATCCCACAACAAAATCCACGGATATATTTTCCCATTTCCACTCTGGCACTGGTAAAGGCTGAAGCATCCCTTTCGGTAACTACCGCTCTGCTTTAACCTGTTGACATGTCAAACACTTCACAGTAAAATCAGCAATATCTCTTTTCATTCCATCCCACCAGTAATACTCCCGCAGATCTCTATACATCTTAGTACTGCCAGGATGAACTGAAAATGGAGAACTATGAGCTTCTCATAACAACTCTCTCTTCAACTGTGAATCACAAGGCACACAAAATCTCTTCTCAAATCTCAAAACACAGTCACTATCAATGTTGAATTCATGCAACTTACCTTTCTGAACCAGTTCTACCTTTTTCTGCAACTCACTGTCTTGCTTCTGTGTTTGCTTGATTCTGTCTGATAGAGAGGATTTCACTGATACCTGAAACAAAACAGAAGAACATCCTGCGCCAAAAACATCTATGCCAAAGTTCATCAAATCCTTAACCAAAGGATCACGTTCCAAACACATCATTGTTAATGAAGCATTACTTTTTCTACTCAAAGTATCAGCCACTTTATTTTCTTTTCCCGGATGGTAATGAATTATACAATCATAATCCTTGATTAATTCTAGCCATCTACTTTGTCTCATGTTCAACTCTTTCTGAGTGAATATATACATTAATCTTTTATGATCAGTATATATTTCACACTTTACTCCATACAAATTATGCCTCCAAATTTTTAAATCAAAAACAACAACAGCTAATTCCAAATCATGTGTAGGGTAATTTACCTCATGAGTTTTCAACTATCGTGAAGCATAAGCAATTACCTGATCATTCTGCATTAGGATGCAACCAAGTCCTTTCAATGAAGCATCACTATATATAACAAACTCACCATTCCTGGAAGGAAGTTTTAAAACTGGAGCATTCACCAATCTTTTTTTCAACTCCTGAAAAGAATCATCACATTCTTTTGTCCAGATGAACTTAACACCCTTATGAGTTAGCTTAGTCATCAGACTAGATAACCGTGAAAAATTTTCAACAAACCGTCGGTAGTAACCTGCCAAACCAAGAAAACTACGGATCTCGGTAACATTTGTCGGTCTTGGTCAGTCTTCCACAACTTTTGTTTTTGCAGGATCAACAGTTATCCCATCTTTAGAGACAATGTGACCAAGGAAAGAAATTTGTTGCAACCAAAACTCACACTTGCTGAATTTCCAATACAATTTCTTTTCTTTTAAGGTTTTCAAGATAACCCTTAAATCTCTTTCATGCTCCTCTTTAATTTTAGAAAACACCAAAATATCATCAATGAAAACCACCACAAACTTATCCAAGAACTCATGTAAAATTCTATTCATTATTTCCATGAGTACAACAGGTGAATTGGTTAGCCCAAAATTCATTAATACAAATTCATAATGGCCATATCTTGTACGGAACGCAGTCTTCGGAACATCTGATTCCTTTACCTTCAGCTGATAGTACCACGATCTCAAGTCAATCTTTGAAAAATACAGAGCTCCCTGGAGCTGATCAAACAAATCATCGATATGAGGCAAAGGATATTTGTTCTTAACAGTGATGCTATTCAAGGCTCTATAATCAATGCAAAGTCTCATTGAACCATCTTTCTTTTTAAGAAATAAAATAGGAGCACCCCATGGTGATGTGCTAGGTCGAATGAAACCTTTCTCTAAAAAATCTTGCAATTGCTCCTTCAACTCTAAAAGTTCAATTTGAGCCATTCAATAAGGGGTTTTTGAAATTGGCTTAGCATCAGGAACTAAGTCAACAGTAAATTCAACTTCCCGATCTGGTATTATTCCCGGCAACTCATCAGGAAAAACATCAGGATACTCATTTACCACTAGCACATCATTAATATGAACAGTTCCTCTATTTTCAACGATGTGTGAAAGGTAACATTCATTTCCATCTTTTACAAGTTTCTCAGCCTCATGATAAGTTATCAACAGTAAGGGTTCATTCTTGTACAAAAACTAAAATTCTTTCTGAAAAGAAACTTCTTTAGCTCTACAGTCAATCTTAGCATGGTAAATAGAGAGCCAATCCATACCCAGGATAAGATCAAACTCTACTAGAGGTAGAACAATAAGGTTTGCAAGTAGGTTCTTTCCATATATAAGGATATGAAGATTCTTATAAATTCTTTTTGCATCAACATTTCCCCCAGGTGTTTTTACCAAAAGTTCACGAGTCAATTCTTGAGATGGTATTCCCATTTTACTAGAAATGTTTTTAGAGATGAAAGAATGTGTAGAACCCGAATCAAACAACACACTAGCATAATCTGAGAAAAAAACAAAGTACCTGATACAACTTCATTTGATGGCCCGACATCTGCAGAAGTAGTTGCAAAGGATTTCACCACCCCTTTCTGCTTGTAGTCTAACTATTTCCCATCACTCAAGCTCTTTGTCGGACACTCGTTTGCATAGTGACCCATCTCATTGCACTTATAACATTTCACTAACTGTAAATCAAATTTGGTCTTACCTTCACCTTGATCCTTTTTAGTGCAATCATGAGCCTTATGTCCCATCTTACCACATTGGTAGCACTTTCCAGAATTCAGAAGACATTCTGCAGCATGCCTTTTGCCACATTTATCACAAACTGGAAACTTAGTTTTTTTTACCATTAGACGTTTTTGAAGAATTCTTACCTTTCTCCTGCCACCTCGGTCTCCTCTTATGTTGGTTGTTATAGAACACTTGATTATCGTCAAACTCCATTTCCACCTTCTCAGCACATCGAACAAGCTTTTCATAACTTTTAAACTCACGAGAAGATAATCCCCTTTGATATTTTGGCTTTAATCCTGAGTAAAAACGATTGATTTTACTATCAAGGTCTCGGATAAAATTTGGAGCATACCTTGCCAATCGAGTGAACCTTTCTTCATAGGCAGCCACTGATTCTTCCTCCTGCCTCAATTCCAAGAATTGCTTTTCCATCCTAAGTCGAACAGCCTTAGGAAAATACTTCTCAAGAAACATACCTATGAATTCATCCCAGTCAAGAGCATCAATCTCATCGGCGTCCCTGATATTTTTAACCATAGACCACCACTGATCTGCCTCACCCTCCAAACGGTAAATAGCAAGACTAACCTTTTGATTGTCTGAACACCCCATGACATCGAAAATCTTCTCCAGTGCTTTAATCCACCCTTCAACTAACACAGGGTCAGATGATCCTCTGAATGATGAGGGATGTTGCCTCATGAAATGTTCCACCACTGAAATGTTTTTCTGCGGTTGATCTGGCTGATCTCGTGCATGGATACCACCACCATTTATCGTTTGAGTCAACTGCACCATTACTGCAAAAAACTGTTCAGTTCCAATTCCGACCATCTCAGGATGCTGATTCGGAAGGTTATTTCCTTCTATATGCCTTCCTATCACTTCTTCTCTGTTTCCTCTGCGGAAAACCATTCTGAACAACCATGTCTTAGATGAAGAAACATGGTAATATTCAAATACTATATCACTTCAATTTGACCATAAAAAAAATATTTTTGGATAATCATTTCATAGAATTATAACTCCTAAGGTTGTCTAAAATGACCTCTGATACCAACTATAAGGCCCCAGCCTTAAACCTTACTTAATCTTGAGTTATTACAAGATTACACATTGAGGATCTTTTCGGGTTTAGAGTTTTAGAGAATTAGATCACAAAACGTGAATTACATTCCATATATAAACAAAGTGGTTACATAAAGATAATATTCTTCTTTCCCATCAATGGAATCATATTTAAAATAAAACATGGATTATTTCTTGACACTTCCATGACACTATCATCATATCATGTACCTTTCCCTTGACCTGTGAAAAAAATTTCAAAAAAACTTGGGATGAGCATAAAAAGCTCAGTAAGGGATATAAAAATATGGAAAGACTACATGGGTACATATATACATAATAATGAAATCATACTTTACCCATAAAACATAAGCACTTTAACATACCTCATCAAATCATGAATAAATCATAGAAATCATAAGACATAAAGGTAACTTGAGGCATTCATAAAATTATTACGTAGGGAGTAACCCTCATGGTTACGTTTGGAATACTCATCACAGTATATTCCCTAAATCTCTTCAGAGAAACCTTAATGTTTCACTCCTTTGCATTACCCAATGCATTGGAGAGCTATATCGGGCTCACCCGCCCTTAGTTTATCACGGAACCACCCGTCTTCATAATAATGCCCAAAAACCTCAACATAATCGTATCACATAAAACATGCATAAAGGAAACATAACATTTTCACCTTTAAATCACAAGATATAAATACAACACATTGATATAAAAACATTATGAAAACCATTTTCGGTACCAAAATAAATGAAAAGTAAATCATGGTATTTATTTTTATTTTAAAAAATGGTATGGATTGTAGAGGAAGCCGAAACTCAAATAATGGTCACGGCGGCAGAGAGGTCGTTTTCACCGCATACGTACGACAAAAACATTCCCTTTTGTCATTTAGTAAACGCTTCGTATAAAAAATATTCCTTTTGAATAAACGTAAAAGTCAAAGGAGTTTATACACCGTATAAAAGAAGGTTGTGTATAAAACAAAATATGCCTCAATGAAAGGATATTGAGACGAAGTCCCATACCTCGGGTCCGACTTGAATCGGTCGTTATTTAATCTCCTGAATAAAAAACATGAGTTAATTTCTACTTGTTTAAGAACCTTTTTCAAGTTCATTATTCATTTTATATCACTTATTTCCATGTCATGAACACTATGTAATTATTTAAGTTAATAACGGTCGTTTTAACGATCATTGGTACTTGAGTCAAAAATAAGCCCTTTATAATTACAATTTGTTCATGTATCCATTATATCCAGAATGGTATTCATGATGTAGATATAATATATGTAATATATATCCAGTACATGCATGCATTTATAATATCACATAATCATTTAGAGTTAAGAAATGAAATGCACCGTTCATGGAGACGGTAAGCCGTACGTACGCATGAACACAACTTTCATTTCAATTTCATATTTTATAGAATGGAATCATAATTATATAAAGTTATACTATAATTCCAGTATAATATCATATATAATATCATAGTTCCATCCTTTATAAGTCCCACATATGGTATTTAACGAATCAAATCACTTTGAGGGGGCGGTAGTCCGCACTTCCTTAAATGAAGATATCACGTTTAACCATAATGGAAACCATAAAGGTATGACCAAAATGAAAAATACACAAGCTTAAGGAAAAAATAAACATATTATATATCATATATATATATAGTGACATCTTAATGGCCACCTTTGAAGGTGTTAAAAGAATGTTGAACAATCATCGTTTCGGGAGGCATAAATTCACCATCCACGGTAACAGTATGTCCTTTAACCATTAGATGTAGGTGTGTGTAAGTGTAGCTCAAATCCATATTATAACTACATCCTAGTATATTTAAGATACTGGAGTTGTTACAAAAGAAATGAATAAAAAGTGTTTAGGGGGTTGGAGAAGCAAAATAAAACAAACGGACTCAAGTGAAGACATTACCTTAAAATCGGGTAACTTCCTTTAGTTTGAGCTCAAAGGCTTCCTTGGGAAGACTTCTACCCAAATTGAGGATTCAAGGAGTAATAGAGGGAAGTGGAGAGACAAAATGGGCAGGGGTTGGCCGAGCCAAAGGCTTTGGAAGTGTGGTTAAGGAGGTAGAGGTGGGGTCCTTTTATAAGAGGAGAGGAGGGGCACTCTTGGAAAGTAAGAAACTGTTACATTATTTTAAAATGTGTTTCGGATTCAAAAGGTCCCACATTGATATAATTAAAGGTTAATGTGATAAGGGTTCGAAATACACCCATCAAATAGGTTTTGGACATGTTTAGTTCATATATTTTACATTATCATTTCATTTTATTTAAATCCTTTATTAATGAGGTAATCGCTGCATCATCATGATGTCATAAATAATTGAATCTATTTAAAGTTTAAAAATTATAAAAAAATATCATGATGTAGTAAATCTTTGTATCTTTCCAATTACTATTTATAATCAAAAATATGTCTTGTATAACCCCATGTAAAAATTGTTTTAGTAAAACATCTCTTGTTTGTGTCATTTTTACTTTAACATTAAATAAAAAGTTATTTATGTCATTTCCCAACCAAAGTGGCTCCATTGGGTCCCCAAGTTGACCCATGGATTGTCGTGGTCGGACATGACACATACAATGAGGGTAGGACATGTGTCAAGCTCATCTCATATTATTAAAACATTATTTTTACCTGAAACTACACTAATTACCACTAATCGTGATTAAGAACTTAAAAGTTACTATTCACCAAAAAATTATTTTAATCTCATTGAACCACATTTTACTTCTTAATGACAACCATGTATGTCGGATTTTTGAAAATCAAATCACAGAAGTGGCAAAGTTTCATTTAAACGAAAAATCAGTTTCTTTAACTACCACTTAGTGGTTTCACTATTCATCAAAAATCGAAGTTTTTCAGAAAGATACCAAAACTTAACCCTAAGATATATTTGATATTCCGAATTCAAAAATGATGTCTATTTTACAAAATTCAAAACATGTAAGTTGAATTAATTAATTTAATAACTAATTCCTGCTGTCATGACAAATAGTGTGTTTTTATGAAACAATATGTATCAAAAGATTGACACTAGTTTAAGTCCAATTTCAAACTGAAATTGATTCCAATGACTACCATTGGATAAAATGGTAAAAATATATTCTAATTTCACTTAAAAACCAATTCAAAAGATAATATAATCATTTAATGAAAATAGATTAAAAAGAGGTTTTTAATTAAAATACTACAGTTTTCACTATTCATTAAAAAATGAACTTTATCGGAAAATTACCAAAAATTCACACAAAGTAAATTTTGATGTCACAATCATAAATAATAAGTTTATTTTGACAAAAATAGCTTATAAAATTGTCAAAAGATAGATTTAAAAAGGGTTTGCCATCAAAAGGCAGTAAAACAATCTTTTAAGAATATTAGTGTATTCCATGCATAAGATTGTATTTATTTTCATTTTAAGCCTCTAAAACACTATCTTAATCATTAATAGACATAGATAAAAATATCTATTATTCATTAATTACTTGGGATGTTACGCCCTTCCCCCCTTTTGAAAATTGCGTCCCCACAATTTATTTACTTATCGAATAAATGGGGGTACTTATCCCTCATTGCATTTTCAGATTTCCATGTCGCCTCTTCCATCATGTGGTTTTTCCACAAAACCTTTACCTGATTAATCACCTTATTCTGTAACACTTTCTCCCTATGGTCAAGAATCTGGACCGGTTGTTCCTCATAAGATAGGTTCTCTTCCAGCTGAACTACCTCTGGACTCAAAACATGAGATGGATCTGGCATGTACTTCCTCAGCATCGAAACATGAAAAACATTGTGTAACTGAGATAAACTCAGAGGTAAAGCCACCTGGTATGCAACTGATCCAACTCTCTCCAGAATTTCATATGGTCCAATGAACCTTGGACTCAGCTTTCCTTTCTTACCAGATCTCATCACATTTTTCCATGAAGAAACATTGAGAAAAACATGATCACCTACCTCAAAAGATAGATCCTTCCTCTAGTTATCCGCATAACTCTTCTGCCTGCTCTGAGATGTTCTCATCTGTTTCTGTATCAGCTGAACTTTTTCTTCCAACTCTTCTACCAATTATGGTCCCATCAACTTCCTTTCACCCACTTCATCCTAGAAAGCTGGAGTTCGACACCGCTTCCCATATAATGCCTGAAATGGTGCCATCTGTAGACTAGAATGAAAACTGTTATTATATGAAAATTCAACAAAAGAAAGATGTTAGTCCCAACTTCCCTGATAATCCATCGAACAATCTCATAGCATATCCTCCAAGGTCTGAATTGTTCGTTCTGACTGCCCATCTGATTGAGGATGAAAAGCTGTACTAAAATTTAATTCAGTACCCAACGACTTCTGAAGGCCTTTCCAAAAGTTAGAAGTGAACCTGGGATCACGGTCAGATACAATGGAGAGAGGAACTCCATGTAACCTGACTATCTCTTTATGATAAAAAAGGGAAAGTTGATCTAGGGAAAAAGTATCTTGTATAGCAAGGAAATGAGCATATTTAGTCAAGCGATCAACAATACCCCAGATTGCATTATTACCTCGAGATTTCTTCGGTAATCCCACAACAAAATCCATGGATATATTCTCCCATTTCCACTATGGCACTGGTAAAGGCTGAAGCATCCCTTTCGGTAACTGCCACTCTGCTTTAACCTGTTGACATGTCAAACACTTCACAGTAATATCAGCAATATCTCTTTTCATTCAATCCCACCAGTAATACTCCCGCAGATCTCTGTACATCTTAGTACTGCCAGGATGAACTGAAAATGGAGAACTATGAGCTTCAAATAACAACTCTCTCTTCAATTGTGAATAAGGCACACACAATCTCTTCCCAAATCTCAAAACACAGTCACTATCAATGTTGAATTCAGGAAGCTTACCTTTCTGAACCAGCTCTACCTTTTTCGGCAACTCACTGTCTTGCTTCTGTGCTTGCTTGAGTCTGTCTGATAGAGAAGATTTCACTGATACCTGAAACAAAACAGAAGAACATCCTGCGCCAAAAACTTCTATGTAAAAGTTCATCAAATCCTTAACCAAAGGATCATATTCCAAACGCAACATTGTTAATGAAGCATTACTTTTTCTACTCAAAGCATCAACCACTTTATTTGCTTTTCCCGGATGGTAATGAATTGTACAATTATAATCCTTGATTAATTCTATCCATCCCCTTTTTCTCATGTTCAACTATTTATGAGTGAATATATACTTTAAACTTTTGTGATCAGTATATATTTCACACTTTACTCTATACAAATGATGCCTCCAAATTTTTAAAGCAAAAACAACAGAAGCTAATTCCAAATCATGGGTAGGGTAATTTACCTCATGAGTTTTCAACTGTCATGAAGCATAAGCAATTACCTGATCATTCTGCATTAGGACGCTACCAAGTCCTTTCAATGAAGCATCACTGTATATAACAAACTCACCATTCCTGGAAGGAAGTGCCAAAACTAGAGCATTCACCAATCTTATTTTCAACTCCTGAAAAGAATCATCACATTATTTTGTCCAGATGAACTTAACACCCTTACGAGTTAGCTTGGTCATTAGACTAGATAACCGTGAAATATTTTCAACAAACCTTCGGTAGTAACCTGCCAAACCAAGAAAACTACGGTTCTCGGTTACATTTGTGGGTCTTGGCCAGTCTTCCACAACTTTTGTTTTTGCAGGATCAACAGTTATCCCATATTTACAAACAATGTGACCAAGGAAAGAAATTTGTTGCAACCAAAAATCACACTTTCTGAATTTCACATACAATTTCTTTTCTTTTAAGGTTTTCAAGATAAACCTTAAATGTCTTTGATGCTCCTCTTTTCTTTTAGAAAACACCAAAATATCATCAATGAAAACCACCACAAACTTATCCATGAACTCATGGAAAATTCTATTCATTAAGTCCATGAATACCGCAGGTGCATTGGTTAGCCCAAAAGGAATTACTACAAATTCATAATGGCCATATCTTGTACGAAACGCGGTCTTCAGAACATCTACTTCCTTTACCTTCAGCTGATGGTATACCGATCTCAAGTCAATATTTGAAAAATACGGAGCTCCCTGGAGCTGATCAAACAAATAATCGATATGAGGCAAAGGATATTTTCTCTTAACAATGATGTTATTCAAGGCTCTATAATCAATGCAAAGTCTCATTGAACCATCTTTCTTTTTAACAAATAAAACAGAAGCACCCCATGGTGATGTGCTAGGTCGAATGAAACCTTTCTCTAATAAATCTTGAAATTTCTCCTTAAACTCTAAAAGTTCAATTTCATCCATTCGATAAGGGGGTTTTGAAATTGGCTTAGCATCAGGAACTAAGTCAACAGTAAATTCAACTTCCCGATCTGGTATTATTCCAGGAAACTCATCAGAAAAAACATCAGGATACTCATTTACCACTGGCAAATCATTAATCTGAACAGTTCCTTTATTTTCAATGATGTGTTCAAGGTAACATTCACTCCATCTTTTACAAGTTTCTCGGCCTCATGATAAGTTATCAACAGTAAGGGTTCATTCTTGTACACAAACTGAAAGTCTTTCTGAAAAGAAACTTATTTAGCTCTACAGTCAATCTTAGCATGGTAAATAGAGAGCCAATCCATACCCAGGATAACATCAAACTATACTAGAGGTAGAACAATAAGGTTTGAAAGTAGGTTCTTTCCACATATAAGGATAAGAAGATTCTTATAAATTATTTTTGCCTCAACATTTCCCCCAGGTGTTTTTACCAAAAGTTCAGGAGTCATTTCTTGAGATGGTATTCCCATTTTACTGGAAAAGCATTCAGAGATGAAAGAATGTGTAGACCCCGAATCAAACAACACACTGGCATAATCTGAAAAAACAAACAAAGTACCTGATACAACTTCATTTGATGGCCCGACATCTGCAAAAGTAGTTGCAAAGGATTTCACCACCCCTTTCTGTTTGTAGTCTAACTGGTTCCCATCACTCAAGCTCTTTGTCGGACACTCGTTTTCATAGTGACCCATCTCATTACACTTATAACATTTCACTAACTATAAATAAAATTTGGTCTTACCTTCAGCTTGATCCTTTTCAGTGCAATCACAAGCCTTATGTCCCATATTACCACATCAGTAGCAGTTTCCAGAATTCAGAAGACATTCCCCAGCATGCCTTTTGCCACATTTGTCACAAACTGGAAACTTAGTTTCCTTACCATCAGACTTTTTTGAAGAATTCTTACCTTTCTCCTGCCACCTCGGTCTCTTCTTCTGTTGGTTGTTATAGAACACTTGATCATCGGCAAACTCCATTTCCACCTTCTCAGCACATCGAAAAAGCTTTTCATAACTTTTAAACTCATGATAATATAATGCCCTTCGATATTTTGGCTTTAATCATTAGTAAAAATGATTGATTTTACTATCAAGGTCTCGGATAAAATTTGGAGGATACCTTGCCAATCGAGTGAACCTTTCTTCATAGGCAGCCACTGAGTCTTCCTCTTTCCTCAATTCGAAGAATTTATTTTCCATCCTAAGTCAAACAGCCTTAGGAAAATAATTCTCAAGAAACATACCTTTGAATTCATCCCAGTCAAGAGGAACAATCTCAACGGCGTCCCTGATATTTTTAACCATAGACCACCACTGATCTGCCTCATCCTCCAAACGGTAAATAGCAAGACTAACCTTTTGATTGTCTGAACACCCCATGACATCGAAAATCTTCTCCAGTGCTTTAATCCTCCCTTTAGCTAACATAGGGTCAGATGATCCTCTGAATGATAGGGGATGTTGCCTCATGAAATGTTACACCACTGACATGTTCCTCTGCGGTTGATCTGGCTGATCTCATGCATGGATACCACCACCATTTATCGCTTGAGTCAACTGCGCTATTACTGCAACAAACTGTTCAGTTCCAATTCCGACCATCTCAGGATGCTGATTCGGAAGGTTATTTCCTTCTGTATGCCTTCCTAGCACTGCTTCCCTGTTTCCTCTGCGGAAAACCATTCTGAACAAACATGTCTTAGATGAAGCAACATGGTAATCTTCAAATACTATATCACTTCAATTTAACCATAATTTTTTTTGGATAATCATTTAATAGAATTATAACTCCTAAGGTTGTCTAAACTGACCTCTGATACCAACTATAAGGCCCCAGCCTTAAACCTTACTTAATCTTGAGTTATTACAAGATTACACAATGAGGATGTTTTCGAGTTTCAAGTTTTAGAGAATTAGATCATAAAAATTGCATTACATTCCACATATAAAAAAAGTGGTTACATAAAGATAGTATTCTTCTTTCCCATCAATGGAAAAATATTTAAAATAAAACATGGATTCTTTCTTGAAACTTCCTTGACACTATCATCATATCATGTACCTTTCCCATGACCTGTGAAAAACATTTCAAAAAAACATGGGATGAGCATAAAAAGCTCAGTAAGGGATATAAAAATATGGAAAGGAAACATGGGTACATATATACATAATAATGAAATCATACTTTACCCATAAAACATAAGCACTTTAACATACCTCATCAAATAATGAATAAATCATAGAAATCATAAGACATAAAGGTAACTTGAGGCATTAATAACATTCTTATGTAGTGGGTAACCCTCTTGGTTACGTTCGGAATACCCATCACTGTATATTCCCTAAATATCTTCAGAGAAACCTTAACGTTTCACTCCTCCGCATTACCCAATGCATTGGAGAGTTGTATCAGGCTCAACCGCCCTTATTTTATCACGGAACCACCCGTCTTTATAATAATGCCCCAGAACCTCAACATAATCGTATCACATAAAACATGCATAAAGGAAACATAACATTTCCACCATTCAATCACAAGATATCAATACAACAAATTGATATAAAAACATTATGAAAACCATTTTCAATACCAAAATAAATGAAAAGTAAAACATGGTATTTATTTTTCTTTTAAAAAAAGGTATGGCTTGTAGAGGAAGCCGAAACTCAAATAATGGTCACGGCGGCGGAGAAGTCGTTGTCGCCGCATACATACGACAAAAACATTCCCTTTTGTCATTTAGTAAACGCTTCGTATAGAAAAGATTCCTTTCGAATAAACGTAAAAGTCAAAGGGGTTTATACACCGTATAAAAGATGGTTGTGTATAAAACAAAATATGCATCAATGAAAGGAGATTGAGACGAAGTCCCATACCTCGGGTCCGACTTGACTCGGTCGTTATTTAATCTCCTGAATAATAAACTTGAGTTAATTTCTACTTTTTAAGAACCTTTTTCAAGTTCATTATTCCTTTTATATCACTTATTGTCATGTCATGAACACTATGTAATTATTTAAGTTAATAACGGTCATTTTAACGATCATTGGTACTTGAGTAAAAAATAAGCCCTTTATAATTACAAGTTGTTCATGTATCCATTATATCCAGAATGGTATTCATGATGTAGATATCATATATGTCATATATATCCAGTACATGAATGCATTTATAATATTACATAATCATTTATAGGTAAGAAATGAAATGCACCGTTCATGGACACGGTAAGCCATACGTATGCATGAACGCTACTTTCATTTCTATTTCGTATTTTATAGAATGGAATCACAATGATATAAAAGTATATTATACTTCTAGTATAATATCATATATAATATCATAGCTTGTATCTTATTCATATAAAGAATTATATCAAGTCCTAAAACATTATTTTTAATCATAAAATGAGAATTATACTGGAATGGATACAATGGAGAATGAATCTCCTCGTGTTCGTGGAGACGGTAGTCCGTACGTACGCACGAGCGACAATATCATTATTTTGATGTTAAAATAATATATAATTGGATGTTATATCATATAGACAGAATAATTATCATGTTATATTTATTATTTACATGAATTACACATCATTATTATACCCATCCAAATAAAAATTTATTGAATGACAATTACACCACGATATGGAGACGGTAAGCCGTACGTACGCACGTATGGTGACATGCCATTCAAAGGATGGAAAGAATACTGAATATGGTTGTACCATATTTATAATAAAATAACAGTATATAGGAGATACTGGAGTTATTATTTTATAATATAAATAACAAATAAAGAAGAAGTTTAAGAAGAAAGGAACTTGAAAGAGGGTGGTGAAAACATTACCCCTTCTTCGGGTTCTTCATTTTGATTTGATCAAAAGGGCTCCTTAGGTTGGATTTCTGGACAAACTAAGGCCTCTAGGTTGTAGTGAGGGAAGTTTATAGAGTATATGGGTAGGGTTTGTATGAGACAAAAGGCTTTTAATGTGTGAATTAGTGAGAAGGGGGAGTGCCCTTTTATAAGAGGGGTTATGGGCATCTTTGGAAAAGCTAAACATATTATTTTATAATAAATTCATATTCGGTTTCTAATGGCTCCAAAGTAGATTATTTAAATATTAAGGTAGGTAGGTGTCTAAAACCACTCAGCCAATAGAATTTAGACAGGTTTGGGTCATTATATTAAACTTATCTTTAAGTATTAACTCTTAGTTAATTAGTTTCACTTTGACAATGTCTCTTTGTATTTTTATATTATACTGTTAATAAACTTACTATATGCATACAAGAGGCCCCCAAGTGGTACATTAATGATACAACTATCATGATATAAGTCTTTTGACCTAACCTTAGATTTTTAGGAATTGAATATCAATTAATAATATAATATTTGTTTTAAAAACTCTTTTATGTCAATTTTGACACTATTGGGTATTTTGTTTTTGATAAATTCATAACAGCATTATTACTTCATAAATAATTTATATAATCAATCCTAATAAGTCATAGTAACCTAGAAAATTAGTGGAATGCATAAAAAGTATCAAATTACATTTATTTTGATATTTATAATATCAATTATTTTAATATTTCATTAATTAGGTAATTACCGTATCAACATTGTGTCATAAATAAATTAAATTATTTAATGTCTAAAAATTATAAATAAAATACCATTATGTAGGAAATCGTTTTATCATTCTAATGAATATTTAAAATCGAATGTATCTTATGTATAACCCTATATTAAAAATGTTTTAGTAAATAAACATTGATTTAACTCTTTGAACTCTTCTTTAAATTAAATAATAATAAATGTACTAATATAATAAAAGTGGACCTAAATGATAATATTTAACTCCTAAGGTTGTTTTTTGTCTAGATACACTTGTAAAATAGAATTAGGACATGTGTTAGGGTCATATTAATATCATTTTTACCTTTAATTACTCTATTTACTTTTAACCGTGGTAAATAAAAGTAAAAAGTTACAATTCACCAAAAATTATTTTAATCTCATTGATCCACATTTTACTCCTTGATGTTAACCGTGTCTCTTGGATTTTCAAAATTCCACTCACAGAAGCGGTAAAGTTATGTTTTATGAAAAATTCAGTTTTTTAACTACCACTTAGTGGTTTCACTATTTATCAAAAAATGAAAGTTTCCAGAAAAATACAAAAAATTAGGCCTAAGATATATTTGATATTATGAATTCAAAAATTATGTCTATTTTACCAAATTATAAACATATCAGTTGCATTAATTAATTTAAAAATTAATTCTTGTCATCAAAACAAATAGCGTGTTTTTAAGAGATAATAACTATCCAATGATTGACACTTGTTGAGGTCTGGTTTAAATGTTAAATTACATCCAATGACCAACATTGTATTAAATGGTAAAAATATATTCTAAAAATACTTTAAAACCACTCAAATTAATAATCTATCACTATTATTTATTTCGATTAAAAAAGTTGTTTTTACTTAAAATTTAGTAATTTTCACTATTAATCAAAATATGAAAGTTATCCAAAAAGTACCAAACTTTCACCCTAAGATAATTTTGATATTAAATATCCAAAAATGAAGTCCATTTAGAAAGATAAAATTTATAAAATTTCAAAAAGTAGGTATTACTATTCATAACGGCTAGTTTGATTGGTTGTGGTGTGTTAGAATCTCGAAGTTGCGTACAATGCACACCATTGCATTATTCAGAGGGAAACGTACCATGGAAGCTTGGGGTGTTACATTCTCCCTACTTCAATAAATTGTGTCATCACAATTATTTTTAAAATTGGGCTTTCGAATATAATGGAACGTCCCACATCAGAAAAAGAGTCAATAAAACTATCACTTTAAAAGAAAGGAATAGAGGTATAAAGGTCACCCAAGATAACCCATACTAGGATTCCATATAGGAAAACATGGATATGGACGATAAACTAAGTGTTAAGTTCTGATGGAGAGGGATATAAAACATGATCAAGAGAAAGTTAACAATAAAAAAATCACAAACTTGTGTTGGGACAAACAGTCATTAGTCTCCAGTAGGAAAAGTAAACGAACAACATTTTTTTTTGTTTTAAGTTAAATTACATAAGTACGAGGAATTCATTTATGATATTGACTAAGAACATAAAGAGATATACTTAAATTTTAATTAGAGTTTCATTCATTAATAATTTTTTACCACTAACTCATTTTTTTGAACAATGAGTATTCAAGGAGACTTGGTCACAATGGAAGAGATAGAATAAACTTCTATAGAAATACATGATCCACATAGGATAAACTATATATTTACCTTGTCTTTAGAGATTAATCAAAACCAAAATGGTTAGTATAATATCTGATGATCCCCCAAATGGATATTCCATTAGAGAAAAAAAAACTAATCTTAATTTCCAAAATTAAACCATCAACACCCCAAAGTTAAATAAATACCATTCAATAATCAATTATCCTTAAAATACTTCAATATAATCCAAACTAATATTGAATCCCAAAACATATAAGAATGTAGTCTTCCACGTTAAATTGTATCTCCAAAAGACATTAATTACTCTTAAGGTCACATAAATAAAAGTAATTAACCTACTCATTTCCATAAATAACCCAAATCACTATAAATCCACAATAAAAACATAGATAAAAATCCACCATTACTCTTCAAATGAAATCCCATACTATTCTATTTTCCTTTGGCATATAGTGTTCACAACAAAGCGAACAACTTCCAAAATAACATTTATCACTTAACCACCAAATCATTTTCCTATAATAAGGGTATTCATTTGATAAGACATAAGATCCAAAATCAAATTATTATTGATCAATAAAATAATTTAACTAAAAATAATAGTCACACTAACTAGGGACTTCACGTAGACCAGTGGTAGGCAATAAATCCCAATCGCACTTTGGTTGTGGGTTCGATTCCCACATCTTTGTCCGACGCGACAGGTTGTCACACGGTCAGCGTGTTTTCCTTTTTCAAAAACTATATTTTATAACATTACCAAAATGAGATAAATTACTCAAAATAACCATAACATAATTTAACTACAAATCTTATCTCATACCTTTCATTTTCATCCCAAATTATAATAACTTATAATTTCCTCAAACCCAACGATCATATGAAACCAAATGGATATTTATAACTATATCTACAAGAGAAAAGATAATTCTTCCTCAAATATCATTCTCACATGGAAAACTGAAGGGTTAAAAATAAAAGAGAAAATTATTCCAAAGTAAACCAATCAACAAGGAGCACTAATACTTTTTAATCATTTCTCCAACCATTTATTCCCACATATCTTCTTCTTTGACCAAGAAAATATCCTATAGAATAGGGAATTCACCCGGGTAATGGCCAGGTCCCCTAAATTTATGGCAAATGACTGTAAATGGATTCTTGGGAAAAATTTTATCTTCTTCTATAGTACTCTTCATTTTTCTTCGGCAATTCTTCACTTTATGTCCTTCCTTCCCGCACGTAAAGCATTTATTTGTCCCATTGAGACACTTTCCTGGGTATCTCCTTCCACATTTCCTACATGATGGAAATTGAGGATTCCTTTCTCCATGGTCTCCACTGCTGGAGCTCCTATCACTCATCACCTTTCTCTTCTTTGTTGAGTCCGATAATTGGTTAATATATATATTATTGATCATATTTTTGGAAACTTTATTTGGCATAAAGACGATATCTTTTATGCCTATCAACATTCCATTTTGTTTCTCATTGCCACCACCGTTCCCACCTTGTACATCATTCTCAAAGTCACTATGACTTCCTTAGAATCCAGCCATTGACTAAAACCAGAAAGCATTGTGTGAGTAATAGTAGTCATAAAATCATTTAAAGATTAACATGTCACTATATTCTCAATTTGAAACACATTAGGATTAACCAGGTTCATTTACTCTCATCTTATATATATAATACTTTATATCGGTTTGTAAAGAAAATGTAAATTATCCTAAGCATATCCCTCAGGAATGTCGTAACCAAGAGTTCAGCAAGGCCCGTTGTCGTGCACCAGTTCCCATTCGAGTCTAGCTCAAAGCGGTGTTTTCAGGTTTTACCACTAGGTACATCTGTGCCAGTGCCGCCTCTACCTGCTCGTATCCAGACAGGGATGTATTGCTCTGAAAACTCACAAAATCTCTACAATACCAAAATTCTAGGAATTTCTTCTATACTAATCCTAAAACTTCATCTTAGTTCTACATGCTCTAATTAGATTTTATCTAAATATAGCTTCCAAGGTTTGTACAAAACTTCCTCTGATACCAACTGTAACGCCCCAGCCCTAGATACCCAGATTCGGTGCATTATTACATAACAATGGCATGATCACAAGAAAGATCAAGTATTGAAAGACCGATTAGTTTGGTAGCCTTGGGAACACTAGATATAATCATAAAGTTTACATTACATCAATAAGTGAAAAAATACAGCAACATATTGTCTTCATATCCCCTCATACTATCCCTGTGGGTCATTCATAAAATACTTCTTCACATCCTGGGAAAATTAAAACATTGAAAGGGGTGAGCTCAGATGCTCAGTAAGGATAAAAATATAGCAGAAACATTCATAAATAAACATAAAAATATTAGGCAATGTATAACTAAAACAAAATCCTTTTAAACTTGAACTTCAGCATAATATGGCAAGGATAAAATGAAATAATGCCATTTACTTATTCACATGGATATTCTACAAGTCTAATAATCTCATGAAAATATTAATAACCACTTTCATAATGATGGAATGCATAATGCCAGACTATCATAACCAGGTAGCCAAGGCCTCGTGCCAAGACTACAAATAATATTTTGTCAAGGCCTCATGCCAAGACACTAGTTTGTCTCATTAGACCTACCGATGCATCGAGGAGCTATAGCGGGCTCCACCCGTCACTTACTAAGTCCAATTCATTCCTCATATGAAATGTTTGAAATATGACATAAACATTCGTATTAAAACTAGCATACGAAATGTCAATACGTGATCCACAAACCATGAATGGTATAAAAATAGAACATCCATAGTCAAACATAACTCAGTCGATACAATATGGAATATTTTATTATATCAGATTATCCTTAATAGAGAATAATTAAGGATATTGACATAGATGAAAATAATCATCAAAACTATTAGAGAGAAATATCCCCCTTTTTCTTGAAATCATTTAAAAGTCATACTATTTGTCAAGAATCCATTTAAAAAAATATTTTTGAATCAAAGTGTCCCATACCACTTTGAAAATTTTAAAAGTAATTTTAATTTTAAAACTTTAATGTCTATATAAATAAATCCTTAAAACCATTTTCAAAACATGAACATTAATGAGAAAGATTTAGAAGAATAAATCGTTAAAACATTTAAAAATGATATTTTAGTTAGTGTTTCTAACCAAAGGAGAGACACTTGAATAAAAATAATTGAGGTAATAAAAAAATGTAATATCATGATAATAAAGGGATTCATGATATACTTTGTCAAAGTACATTATATACACCATATAAAATTGATTTGGTGTATAACAACAAAGAAGTCTCAATGGAATGTAAATTGAGATGAATTTCTTATAAAGACCATATCCTTAGGTTAAGGATAAATCAATGACATAATTATGTGTGACAAATATAAATAAACTAAATATGATTGGATATTTAGTTTAAATCAATCAGACGACATTCACATATATTCTTGCAAAAACAACCCCAATGAATTGGATATTTAACTCAATAAATGGAGATTGGGTTAAAATTACTCTTATCAAGTTCATACCGATGACTTGAAAATTTATCAATGGAGTGATTCTGTGTATAAAAATTATATCCACAAAAAGGGGAGTCGAAATTACGACATAATCAAATTAATAGTGATTCCACACATAATCTTGGAGTAAAATAATCAATGAAGTATGCCTAATGCCGAATGAGTGAAAATTGAAATTTCAAATTCCCTTATCGATTAGGTATCTTAAGAAACATACAACCATAAAAGATGGATCATAATATGATGATGTGAAAAAACCATAAATTAAAATATATTACACAATGAATACAATCATGGTAAATACACATGCACCACATGCATTAAATAAGTGGTGAACAGTGGAATTCTCACAAAATTAAGAGTGAGATAATAAAACCCTTACTTTGTACTTTTTCCTTGGTAGATGGTAGATTAACCGCTTGTATAATGGTGAAATAATTGTTATTGAATTATAAAAGAATCATTTATATTAATATTATATAATATATGATCTTTTAACATTAATTTGTTAAAAATATATTAATATTATCGTCATTTCGGGTGTTAACTTACTCATTTTCCTTTATATTATTTGTTACGTACGATGTGTTTGTTATGGATAAGTTGTATCTTATTAATATCCAGAATTATATCAAGTCCTTAAACATTATTTTTAATCATCAAATGATAATTATACTTGAATGGATACGATGGAGAATGAATCTCATCGCGTTCGTGGAGACGGTAGTCCGTACAAACGCACGAGCGACAATATCATTCTTTTGATGTTAAAATAATATTTAATTGGATTGTATATCATATAGACAGAATAATTATCATGTAATATTTGTTATTTATATGAATTACACATCATTATTATACCCATCTAAATAATAATTTATTGAATGACAATTACACCCAAACTTGGAGACGGTAAGCCGTACGTACACACATATGGTGACATGCCATTCAAAGGATGGATAGAATAATGAATATGGTTGTACCATATTTATAATACAATCATAGTGTATAGAATATACTGGATTTATTATTTTATAATAGAAATAACAAAGAAAGAATAAGTTTAAGAAGAAAGGATCTTGAAAGAGGGTGGTGAAAACATTACCTCTTCTTCGGGTTCTTCATTTTGATTTGATGAAAAGGGCTCCTTAGGTTGGATTTCTGATCAAACTAAGGCCTCTAGGTTGTAGTGAGGGAAGTTGAGAGAGTATTCGAGCAGGGTTTGGCCAACCCAAAAGTCTTTGAATGTGTGAATTAGTGATAAGGGGGAGTACCCTTTTATAAGAGGGGTGAGGGGCACCTTTGGAAAAGTTAAAAATATTATTTTATAATAAATTAATATTCGGTTTATAATGGCTCCAAAGTAGATTATTTAAAGGTTAAGGTGGGTATGGGTCGAAAAACAGTCAACCAATAGAATTTAGACAGATTTTGGTCATTATATTAACCTTATGTTTAAGTATTAACTCTTAGTTAATTAGTTTCACTTTTACAATGTCTCTTTGTATTTTTCTATTATATGGTTAATAAACGTACTATATACATAAAAGCGACCCCCAAGTGGTCCATTAATGATAAACCTATCATGATATAAGTCTCTTGGACAATCCTTAGATTTTTAGGAATTGAATATAAATTAATTATAAAATATTTGTTTTAAAAAATAATTTCTGTCAATTTTGACACTATTGGGTATTTTGTTTTTGATAAATTCATAACAGCATTATTACTTTGAACACAAATTAAATAATCAATCCTAATATGTTATATTAACCAATAAAATTAGTGGAATTTATAAAAAGTCTAAAATTACATTTATTTTTATATTTATAATATCAATTATTTTAATATTTAATTAATTAGGTAATTACTGCATCATCATTGTTTCATAAATCAATTAACATATATAGTGTCTAAAAATTATAAATAAAATACCATTATGTAGGAAATAGTTTTATCTTTCTAATGAATATTTAAAATCTAATTTATCTTATTAATAACCCAATATTAAAAATGTTTTAATAAATAAACTTTGATTTTAACTCTTTTAACTCTTCTTTGAATTAAATAATAATAAATGTCCTAATCTAATACGAGTGGACCTAAATGATAATATTTTATTCCTAAAGTTGTTTTTGGTCGAGATACACTTGTCCAATAGAATTAGAACATGTTTTAGGGTAATATTAGTATCATTTTTACCCTTAATTACCCTATTTACTTTTAACCGTGGTAAATAAAAGTAAAAAGTTACTATTCACCAAAAATTATTTTCAGCTGATTGAACCGCATTTTACTCCTTGATATTAACCGTGTCTCTCGGATTTTCTAAATTCCACTCACAGAAGAAGTAAAATTATGTTTTATGAAAAATTCAGTTTTTTAACTACCACTTAGTGGTTTCACTATTCACCAATAAATGAAAGTTTCTAGAAAAATACCAAAAATTAGGCCTAAGATATATTTGATATTATGAACTCAAAAATGATGTATATTTTATCAAATTCAAAACATATCAGTTGAATTAATTAATTTAAAAATTAATTCTCGTCGTCAAAACAAATAGCATATTTTTAAGAGATAATAACTATCAAAAGATTGACACTTGTTTATGTCTGGTTTAAATGTGAAATTACATCCAATGACAAAAATTGTATTAAATGGTAAAAATATATTCTAAATATTCATTAAAACCACTCAAATTTATAATTTATCACTATTAATTTTTTCGATTAAAAAAGTTGTTTTTAATTAAAATTTAGTAATTTTCACTATTAATCAAAATATGGAAGTTATCCGAAAAGTACCAAAATTTCACCCTTATCTAATTTAGATTTTACGAATCCAAAAATGAAGTCCATTTAGAAAGATAAAATTTATAATATTTCAAAAAGTAGGTATTACTATTCATAATGGCTAGTTTGATTGGTTGTGGTGTGTTAGAATCTCGAAGTTGCGTACAATGCACGCCATTGCATTATTTAAAGGGAAACGTACCGTGGAAGCTTGGGGTGTTACACATCAAATAAAATCCATAAACATCAAAAATATAAACATAAAAAATACATTTATAAGGAAACTTATTCCTCCTTCAAATAGTTCTTAATCTCCAAAAGCTATCAAATCCCACCAATAAACTCCTAGACTCCATAAAAAATGTATCCTAATAAAATCCATCTTGATGTAATTTTTTAGATATTCTTTCACCTCTTTGATGACCTCCCAAGGGTGAAGAGTAAAAAATATGCATAGTATGGATCATTTCTTCCTATGAAAAAACTATTTAGGATTCCATATGCACACCACATAATAAAAAAATGGTCATCACACAAAAAATAATTTATATCACATATGAACTTCTTCCTTCCATTATTTAAAAAATATTTAGGTATGATAATTGTATCAATGATATTAGAGAAATATCCATACCATGTGGACTATTTGATGAAAACTATAAAGAGGTCACCAAGAAGTGAAAAATTGAACCCATTGGGATCATCACATGTTCTTTTGGACAACCCAGTTAGATGATCCACAAAAAAAAGTATCAACAACAAGATTATTTCAAATCATGAAATCAATATCTTGACCAAAATGTATTAGAGTAATGAGTCTATGAGTTGACTCTTTCATTGAAAAAATGTATATCAACACTATGTGGATTATGGAAAATTTGACTTCAGATCCTATAAGATCAATTAAAAATTTTTACAATAAAAACATAACATCCAATAATTCATTTATAATAGTCTATTAATTTCATTGAGCATTAACTTGTACCCTATAATCATAATGCACCACATAAAATATTCTTTATCACCTTTTTCCTATAACAACTCAAACATCTATATCACTAGAATCAAGCAGAAGATAAAAATAATGATTCCAATCAGGTACAGAGATTGTAACACCCCATGCTTCCACGGTACGCTTCTCTTTCAATAATGCAATAGCTTGCATTGTACGCAAGTTCGAGATTCTAACACACTGCGACCAATCAAAGTAGCCGTTATGAATAGTAATACCCACGTTTTGAAATTTTATAAATTTTATCATTCAAAATTGACTTCATTTTTGGTTTCAGAATATCGAAATTATCTTAGGGTGAAATTTTGGCACTTTTCGGATAACTTTTATATTTTGATGAATAGTGAAAATAACTAAATTATAATTAAAAACAACTTTTTTAATCAAAATAATTTGAAGTGATAAATTATACTATTGAGTGGTTTTAAAGTATACTTAGAATATACATTTACCATTTTATCCAATGGTGGTCATTATAATTAATTTCACTTTGAAATTGGATATAATCAATTGTCAATCTTTTGATAGATATTGTTTCTTAAAAACACGCTATTTGTTTGTACAGCAGGATTAACTATATAATTTGTTAATGAAACTTCTATGTTTTGAATTTGGTAAAATGGACATCATTTTTGAATTTGGTACATCAAATATATCATAGGGTGAATTTTTTGGTATTTTTCTAAAAATGATCATTTTTAATGAATAGTGAAAAATGTTGTATTTTAATTCACAACTACCTTTTCATCCATTCTATTTATATAGTTAGATTGTAATTTTAATTGGTTTTAAAGTGTAATTGAATTATTTTTCTATCACTTAATACAATTTTGTTCATTGGATGTAATTTCACTTTTCAATTGGATGTAAAAACAAGTCAATCTTTTGATAGATTTTACTTCTTAATACCCAATCTTTGGTTTTGACAACGGGAATTATTTTTAAAATAATTACTTCAATTTCTGTGTTTGGAATTTGGTAAAATAGATTCCATATTTGGAATAAGAAGGTCCAAATTATGTAATTAAGACTCTTTTGTTTTTGGACATTATGAATAGTAACGACGAAAATTATCTTTAATTATCATGATTAATTAGTAATTGGGTAGTTAAGGGTAATGAAATAATATCATAATAATATAAAATGGCCCCAAAATGTGTCCTAATGCCATTGGTTGTGTCATGGATGATCATCGGATACCTTGTGCCAACTTAGGGGCCCCATGGAATCACTTTTGGGTTATTGTGACATTTTATCATTTTATTTTTGAAGAGAGGAAAATATAATAAAAGTATGTAACACCTAAGTAAAACATGTTTAATTTTTTCTATATAAATGATCTCTTAGACTATAAATAGTCATTTAAAATCTAAATATATTTCCTACATCATGGTATTTTGTTTATATTTTTTAGACATTAAAAAAATAAATTTATTTATGACACCATGATGATGGAGTGAGTACCTCATTAATGAACGATTCAAATAAAATTAAATTATAATGTAACATCTAAGACTTAAACTAGTATAAAGCCTATTTAGGGGTGGATTTCGAACCCTTATCACCACATCCTTGAAATATATCATTATGGAACCTTTAAAATCTGAAATGGATTTCATAATAAAGTAACATTTCAATCTTTCCAGAAGAGCCCCTCCTCTCCTCTTATAAAAGGCCCCCACCTCTACCACCTTATTCACACCATCAAAGCCATTTGGATTGGCCAAATTCTTCCCAAATACTCTCTAAACGTTTCAATATAACTCCTAGAATCCTCACTTTGGTAGAAGTATTTCCAATGAATCCTTTGGCTCAAATCAAAAAGAGTTACTCGATTTTAAGGTAATGTATTCTCTTATATTCTTTTGTTTTAGCTTGCTTCTCCAACACCTGAAACCCTTTTAATTCCATTATTTTGTAAAAAAACCAGTATATTCTATATAATAGGATGTTGTTAGGAGAATTATTTGATTTACACTTACACTAAACTCCATATAATGGTTAAAGAACATACTATTTCTGTGGGTGGTGAATTACTGTGTCACGAAACGTTGATTGTTAAATCTTCTTTTAACACCTTTCATGGTGTCCCTTAATATGTAACTATATTTATATATGATATATATTATGTTTATGTTTTCCTTATGCTTAATTTTTTTTTTCATTTATGGCATACCTATATGGTTTCCATTATGGGCTAACATGATAATTTCATTTCAGGAAGTGCGGACTACCGCCCCCTCAATGTTATTTGAATCGTTAATTCCATATGAGGGACGTATAAAGGAAGGATTTAAACGATATTATATTATATTGGAATTATAATATACCGATATATCATTGTGATTTATTTCCATTAAATATAAAATATAAATGAAAGTAGCGTTCATGCGTATGTATGGCTTACCGTCTCCATGAACGGTGCATTTCATTTCTTACTCCTATATGTTATGTAATATTATAAATTCATGTATATAATGGATATATATGATATATATGATATCAAGATCATTAATATAATTCTATATAAAATGGATATTTTACCACATGAACAACTTGTAATTATATGAAGTTTATTGTTTACCCAAGTACCAAAGATCGACAAAACGACCGTTATTAACTTAAACGATGACATAATTTTCATAACATGGTAATAAGTGATATAAAAAGAATAATTAACTTGAAAAAGATTCTTAGGAAAATTGAAATTAACTATATTTTATTATTCAGGAGATTAAAGAACGATCAAGTCAAGTCGGACATGAGGTAAGGGACTTCGTCTCAATCTCCTTTCATTGAGGCATACTAACTTTTATACACAACATTATTTTATACTGTGTATAAACCACTTTGAATTTTACTTTTATTCAAAAGGAATATTTTTATATGAATCATTTTTACTAAATGACAAAAGGAATGTTTTGTCTTACATGTGCGGCGACAACGAATTCTCTCTCGCTGTGACCATTATTTGAGTTTTGGCTTCCTCTACAAGCCATAACTGTTTTTAAAATGAAAAATAAATACCATGTTTTAATTTTAATTTATTTTGGTATTGGAAATGATTTTTTATATCAATGTGTTGTATTTATATCTTGTGATTGAAATGTGGAAAGGTTATGTTTCCATTATGCATGTTTTATGTGATACGATTTTGTTATGGTTTATGATATGTTTAATCATTTTCATATAAGGAATTCATTGGACTTTGTAAGTGACCGGTGGATCCCGCTATAGCTGCTCGATGCATCAGTAGATCTCATGAGACAAACTAGTGTCTAGTCACAAATCCTTGAAAAAAATATTATTTGTAGTATTGGCACGAGGCCTTGGCTACGTGGGTTTGATAGTCTGGCATTATGTATTCCATCATTATGAAAGTGGTTATTGATATTTCATGTGATTATCTGACTATTAGAATATCAATGTGAATAATTGAAAGGTATTATTTCATTTCATTTTTTCCATATTATACTAAAGTTCAAGTTCAAAAGGCTTTTGTTTTTGTTATACATTTCCTTAAATGTTTACGTTTATTTATGAATGTTTCCGCCATATTGTTATACTTACTGAGCATTTGAGCTCACCCATTTCTATGTTATATTTTTCCAAGGATGTGAAGAAATATTTTATGACTGACCTGCAGGGATATTTTGAAGGGGATATGAGTGTGGACTATGGAGACTAGGTTATTGTAGTTTTTCACTTTATGATGTAATGTACCATTTATGAATGTATCTAGTGTTTCCAAGGCAACTAAACTAATCGGTCTTCCGAAAATTGATATTTTGTGATCATGCCAATGTTACGTAATAATGCCCCGACTCTGGGTAACTGGGGTCGGGGCGTTACGGTTGGTATCAGAGGATGTTTGGTACAATCCTTGGAAAATAGATTTAGATAAACTCTGATTAGAACACATAACCTTAAGATAGACATTGATGATTAGTATAGAAGAACATCCTAGAATATTGGTAAAGTATAGATTTTGTGTATTTTATGAGAAATACATCCCTGTCTGGAAATGAGAAGGCAGAGGCAGCTCTAGCACAGATGTACCTAGGGGTAAAGCCCAAAAACACCACTTTGAGCTAGACTCGAACGAGATTTGGTGCACGACAATGGGCCTTGCTGCACTCTTGGTTATGACACTCCCAAGGGATATGATTAGGATATTTATCATTTTCTTTAAAAATAATTCCGAAGGGTTTATGAGTATATACTTCCACAATGAATTTTTTTTATGATTATGGATTATATCCATAAACTGTTCAATTTATGTTAAGTGTTTTGCAAGTTTGTTATTATGTTTTTCGATTCATAAATTAATCTAGTTTATGAAATTGTTTAGAAATGGATCCTAGTGGAAGGAATGGAAATTGTATCAATGCACGCACTCCATATAGGGATTTCCCTCCTGCTCAAGATAATTATAGTAGAGCTGGTGATCAAACTGATTTTGATCAGCATATCACCATACTGGGACAACTCACTCAGGTTATGAATAATAACCTTACTCATAGGGAGCACCCTGATCCGAAATGTGGAGGATCAATGTTAGATCAATTCATGATGCAACAACCAACAACATTTAATGGGTGTACAAATCCATTAGTAGCTAAGAAATGGATAATTTCCCTAGAGAAAATATATCAGACTTTAGGGAGTAGTGAAAGGGAAAATGTTTTCATGCCATTTTACCACCTCACTAGAGATGTTGATCAATGGTGGTCATTGATTCAAAATAAAAAGGAAGATGCAGAATTATCAATTATGTAATGGATAGATTTTAAAGATATTTTCTTAGAAAAATAATTTCCTCATGACCATCAAGCGGATATGGAAAGAAACATTCTGGGTCTGGGGAAAAAGGTGGACGAGAATGTTGCAAAGTATGAGTCTAACTTTACAAGGATAGTGAGGCATGATGCAGATTATATATGTAACCCATGAAGTAAGATTGATCGTTTCATTGATGGGTTAGAACCATTTCTCCATAGAGCTTTAGTATCACAATCCTTCTCATCGTACAGAGATATTGTTTCATGTGATATCAAGATAGAAAAGGAATTCTCTAAGTCTTATGACAACAAAATAAAGAAAAAGAAGTAGAGAACAGTGGAGCAAGAGATAGATAAAGGGTAAAAGGGAAAGAAGGATTTTCCATTATGCGATAATTGTGGGAAGAATTACCCTGGTACTTGCCTAGAAGGAATGGGACTTTTTTATAAATGTGGAGAAAAAAGGTCACAAGGATCGTGATTGCAAAGGAAAGAAATAGACAGTCAATGTTGAATGCTATAATTGTAGTGAAATGGGGCACTTTGCAAATGAATGCCCTAAGCACCAAAGAAACTTACCTCAGAAAAGGTCAAGGAAGTAAGGCCAAGATTATACAGTTACTACAGATGAAGTTGAATAATTATTGTATTTTTGTTTTTGGACTCAAGAACAATATTATGTTTATAAGAATAATGTGATATATATAAGGATTTTATTTAATTACTTGTTTCTTTCATTATTCTTTTAATATCATGAAGTTAATAATATTTTTAGAAGCCGACAATAAGAGAAAATTTACTTTGTTTGGGGAATCTGATGTTACAATTGATTTTGGAATTTAGAGATCTCTTTATTTTGTATAACTATAAAGGTTGGGATGGATTAAGTTGAACTTTGGATAGTATTGTTTAAGTTTTAAACATTTCTGAAGATTATTTTTGGAATATTATATTACTATAGTTTTAGGAAAAGGACATCCCGCATGTCGGGGGATAACCCATCGCGTCAGACAAAGCAGCAGGAATCAAACCCACAACCATAGTGCGACATGCCTTTATTACCTACCACTACCCTACATGAAGTCCCTGGTTATTACAAAATTGTTTCCTTAATCTAAATGGTATGTGTTAATATTTGTAAACTTGTACGATTTGAATAAATAAAATATTTTTGAGTTATATTATCTTTTTGAGTGAAAGATGAGTTTGTGGTAGAAGTTAGTTGAAGGTTGAAACTCTACTAGTCAAGTATATATATATATATACCTCTCTCTTATTCTATGAATAAATTAATTCTTAATCTTTAATAAAGGGTTATTAAAAAAATGTGTTACCATAACACCTTATGTTTTGTTGAACTGATGATGTTTTAAATCACCATAGATTGAAGGCTTTGAGGCCCTATATTTTACCCTTGTTTGTGATTGATGACCTTAATAAATCCCTATAAATATTTACGATTTTCTTCCAATTATGTGTCTCTAATTTCCACCAATGTTCTCCTAATCGAGATCATAATTTGGTGGTAACTTTTTCATTTCCCTTTCCCTCTTATTAAGGCTAAATTTTATTAACCTTATTTCCGATGTGGGTTTTCCACAAAGGTATTTTCTATTTTCAGCCTTTTATTTTCAAAGAACAATTTCAAATTTTGAGGATTCAATTTATTTAAGGAGGGGATAATGTAACACCCCAAGCTTCCACACTACACTTGTCTTTCTATATTGCAATTGCTTGCATTGTATGCAAGTTCGAGATTCTAACACACCGCGACCAATCAAAGTAGCCATTATGTATATTAATACCCACGTTTTGAAATTTTATAAGTTTTATCTTTAAAAATTGACTTCATTTTTGGTTTCATAATATCGAAATTGGCTTAGGGTGAAATTTTGGTACTTTTCGGATAACTTTTATACTTTGATGAATAGTGAAAATTACTAAATTTTACTTAAAAACAACTTTTTATTAAAAATAATTTATAGTGATAAATTATACTATTGAGTGGTTTTAAAGTATTATTAGAATATAATTTTACCATTTTATCCAATGGTTGTCATTATAATTATTTACACTTTGAAATTGGACATAATCAATTGTCAATCTTTTGAAAGATATTGTTTCTTAAAAACACGCTATTTGTTTGTACAATGGGAATTAACTATATAATTTATTTATGAAAATTATATGTTTTGAATTTGGTAAAATGGACATAATTTTTGAATTTGGGATATCAAATATAGCATAGGGTGATTTTTTGGTTTTTTCTGATAATGTTTATTTTTAATGAATAGTGAAAAATGTTGTATTTTAATTCAGAACTTCCTTTTCATCCAATTTATTTATATAGTTATATTGTCATTTTAATTTGTTTTAATTTATAATTGAATTATTGTTTTATCACTTAATACAATGTTTTTCCTTGGAAGTAATTTAACTTTTCAATTGGATGTAAAAACAAGTCAATCTTTTGATAGATTTTACTACTTAAAAACCCGACTTTGGTTTTAACAACGGGAATTATTTTTAAATTAATTACTGAAATTTCTGTGATTGGAATTTGGTAAAATAGATTCTATATTTGGAATCTTAAGGTCCCAATTATTTCATTAATACTCTTTTGTTTTTGGACATTATGAATAGTAATAGAAACAATTATCTTTAATTATCATGATTAATTAAAAATCAGGTAGTTAAGGGTAATGAAATAATATCATAATAATATAAAAGGACCCCAAAAAGTGTCCTGATACTACTGGTTGTGTCATGGCCGACCATGGGATGCCTTGTTCCAACTTAGGGACCCCATGGAATCACTTTTTTGTGATTGTGACATTTTATCATTTTATTTTTAAAGAGGGGACAATATAACAAAAGTATATTACACCTAAGTAAAACAATTTTAATTTTGTTTACATAAATGATATATTAGACTATAAGTAGTCATTGGAAAGATAAAAATATTTCCTACATCATGGTATTTTGTTTATAATATTTATAAATTAAATAAATGAATTTATTTATGACACCATGATGATGCAGTGATTACCTCATTAATGAATGATTTAAATAAAATGAAACAATAAGGTAACATCTAAGACATAAACTTGTCTAAAGCCTATTGAATGTGTGGATTTTGAACCCTTATAACCATATTCTAGAAATATATCATTGTGGGACCTTTAATATCTGAAATGAATTTCATAATAAGGTAACATTTCAATCTTTCCAAAAGAGCCCCTCCTCTTCTCTTATAAAAGGCCCCCACCTCTACCACCTTATTCACACCATCAAAGCCATTTGGCTACCCCAAACTCTGGAAAAATACTCTCTAAACTTCCCTCTATTACTCCAAGAAGCCTCACTTTAGGCATAAGTCTTACCAAGGAATCCTTTGGCTCAAGTCAAAAAGAGTTCCCGATTTTAAGGTAATGTCTTCTCTTATGTTCTTTTGTTTTATTTTTTTTCTCCAACCCATTAAACCATTTTTATTCCATTATTTCAAAAAAACAGTATATTCAATATATTAGGATGTTTTTATAAGTTTTTTTTTTGATTTATATTTACACAAACCTCCATCTAATGGTTAAAGAACATACTGTTTCTGTGGGTGGCAAATTAGTGCCTCATGAAACGATGATTGTTCAATCTTCTTTTAACACCTTTCATGGTGGCCATTAAGATGTCACTATATTTATTTATGATATATATTATGTTTATGTTTTCTTTATTCTTCTGTATTTTTCATTTATGGCATACCTTTGTTGTTTCCATTATGGGTAAACACGATAATTTCATTTTTGGAAGTGCGGACTACCTCCCCTCAATGTGATTTGAATCGTTAATGCCATATTTGGGATGTATAAAGGAATGAATGAAATGATATTATATTATATTGTAATTATAATATAACTTTATATAATCATGATTTCATTCCATTAAATATGAAATAGTAATGAAATTATCTTTCATGCGTACGTACGGCTTACCGTCTCCATGAACGGTGCATTTCATTTCTTCCCTCTAAATGTTATGTAATATTATAAATGAATGTATATACTGGATATATATGATATATATGATATCAAGATCATTAATATAATTCTATAGATAATGGATATTTTACCACATGAACAACTTGTAATTATAAGATGTTTATTGTTGACTCAAGTACCAAAGATCGACAAAAAGACCATTATTACCTTAAATGACTACATAATTTTCATAACATGGTAATAAGTGATATAAAAGAAATAATGAACTTGAAAAAGGTTCTTAAGAAAATATAAATTAACTATAGTTTATTATTTAGGAGATTAATTAACGATCGAGTCAAGTCGGACACGAGGTAAGGGACTTCGTCTCAATCTCCTTTCATTGAGGCATATTTTATTTTATACATAACTTTCTTTTATACAGTGTATAAACCCCTTCGACTTTTACTTTTATTCAAAAGACATCTTTTTATACGAAGCATTTTTACTAAAAGACAAAAGTAATGTTTTTCCTTACGTATGCGGCGACAACGGCTTCTCCGCCGCCGTGACCATTATTTGAGTTTCGGCTTCCTCTACAAGCCACAACTTTTTTTAAATGAAAAATAAATACCATGTTTTACTTTTCTTTTATTTTGGTATTGAAAATGGTTTTATTATATAAATGTGTTGTATTGATATCTTTTGATTAAAATGAGGAAATGTTTGTTTCCTTTATGCATGTTTTATATGATACGATTATGTTATGGTTTATGATATGTTTAAACCTTTTCATATAAGGAATGCATTGGACTTAGTAAGTGTTGGGTGGAGCCCGCTATAGCTCCTCGATGCATCAGTAGGTCTCATGAGAAAAACTAGTGTCTTGGCACAAGGCCTTGAAAAAAATCTTATTTTTAGTCTTGGTACAAGGCCTGGGATACATGGTTATTATAGTCTGTCATTATGCATTCCATCATTATGAAAGTGGTTATTGATATTGCATGTGATTATTCGACTAGTAGAATATCCTTGTGAATAAGTAAACGGAAATATTTCATTTTATTTTTTCCATATTATGCTAATGTTCAAGTTTAAAAGGCTTTTTTTAGTTATACATTGCCTTAAATGTTTATGTTTATTTATGAAAGTTTCCACTATATTGTTATCCTTAATGAGCATCTAAGCTCACCCTTTTCTATGTTTTATTTTTCCCAGGATGTGAAAAATATTTAATGACTGACCTGCAGAGATAGTCTGAATGGGATACGAGTCCGGTCTATGGAGACTATATTATAGTAGTTTTTCACATTATTATGTAATGTAACATTTATGAATGTATCTAGGGTTTCCAAGGCTACTAAACTAATCGGTCTTCCCAGACATGATATTTTGTGATAATGCCAATGTTACGTAATAATGCACCGACTCTGGGTAACTAGGGTCAGGGTGTTACCGCGTTGATGAGTGTATAAGTATGATTCTATTTTTGAATCTTAAAAGACTCTAGAAAATTTTATTCAAATAAAAATAGTTTGTCTTCAACCAATAGGGATCACAAGGGGTTTATAAATTCATTAAATTTCTTGATAAACCTCCAACTAAAAGTAGCATGACAAAGAATACTTCTATCACCATTGATATTAATAAAAGGTGGATTATTCTGAATAACCTCAATCATGGAATTATCGACCTCTGAATACCTCTTAGACACTTTAATTTGAAGCAATATTATTTTACTGACCTTAAAATAGAATTTATTCAGGTTTAGAAGTAAGTTTGTTTGTATGAATCATTCTAATTCAAGTTCAATATTTTATAAATAGATCCCAAAATAAATTCCCTCAATGGAAAATAATCTATAATAACATTAATGACTCTCTCATTATTATTTTGGAATATATCTATCATTCACATTTTAAATGTAGTTGAGAAACCAAACAAATTGGATGGAATTATTTTATATTCAAATCTTCCAAATGGCCATATAAAAGTCCTATTGTCATGATATTCTTGGCCAATAAGAATATATTTTTAACTAGAATATCCGTCTAGAAAATAGATAAATTCATTCCCATTAAGACACTCATTAATTTGATATAACAATTTTCCTGGGATAATGATTCGGGTGAAACCATTCAGATTTTCTCAGTCTATATAAACTCTACATGTGATTTCCATCAAAAATTGAATATGTTCATTATTTTCATTACTCACAATAGTGAATTAACTTTTCTTCGGTACTATATAGAACATACTGATGCTAGAACTATCAAAAAAATATATGTTATGAGTATCTAGTAGTTTAACAACCACTTGTCTCAAAACATCTTTTATGTTTGGGATGATTGTCCTTTGACATTATACTCTTAGTTTGTGGTTTGGTTCCATATGAATTTCATTCATCAATAATGAAAAGATGATCCCTTTGATATTAACTATAGACCAACCGATTGTAGTTTATAAATTTATTTAGAACACCTGTAAATTTCTCCACATGACATACATTTTTCTCAACTGGTATTATAAAAATCAGTGTACATTTTTTGCCTAATAATGAATCTATCATGGATTTTGGGAGAAATGTAAGATCTAATATGGGTGCCTCCTCTCAAGAATAAAAACTATTGGACATGGGTGGATATGGATTTTCAATGTGTTTCTTTAATTTAATTTTAAAAGCAGAATTATTTGTATTATTATACACATTTTTTTTTATTTTTTTCACTTATACTCATGGTGCATATCCTAAAATCATGTATTTCTATATCATATTTGGATAAATTTTTCAATTAAAAAGCATCAAATTGTTTTAAATACTCTCCCCAACTGTATAGAGTTATTCAAAATTGTTTTTAAATATTAAATCAGTTTCAAGTTTTCTTATAAATTCCCTAATATCTATAATAATAAAATCATATTCACTAATCATTTACATAGTTTGAACATAACCAGTGTCCACATCCTGAAATTTTTCTACATTTTCACTATTAACTCTTTAATATTATTTATAAAAAAATTATTCACCTTGATTTTCTTCATGTATATAATGTATGAAATATTTAACTTCCTTTTTTAACTATTTTCTCAACATCTAGAATCTAAACATTAGAAGAGTTTTTACGAAATAATGGTTTTTCCCATATTTAAGCACATGAAACTCATCTTGTTGTACACCAAAATTAATAAATCAAACCTCCCTTTCCAACATTGTAAATTTTTTCCTTTGGTGAATAATATGATCCTATATTGAATTATGGGAACCTTTTGGTAACATTTCAGGTCTATAACAAGAAAATATAATGAAAAAACAAAACTTAGCAACTCTAATAAGAAATTTATCAACCCTCCATATGAGATGTGTGAAATCTATATCAACTAACTATAGTATCAAAATGGTGGGATTAAACTCCCCTAATCCAAACTAATTTTATAGTGGGAAAGGGAGAAGGTTGATACTATTCCATGATCATGAAGAAAACTCAACTAACTGGTTTTTCCTAAAGTGTGGGGAATAAAAAAAATCATAGATAATTATATTTTGGCTGAACTTTTTGTTGGAATGATAACACTTCACTCTTTCATGAGGTAGAATGTTTTAAACTCCTATAATGTTTTCTTATTTGAAAAAAAAATTATTTAGTGATTTCATGTTTGATGGAATTATAACTAAATTCTAGGTGAATGGAATATACAATAATATCTTTTTGAATAGATCATGGAATTAAGGCAATTCATGTTTGTTATTTTTTGTATTTCAACCTATTTTGGAAAGAGATTAATGGGGAACAATTGTTAAGAACAGTAAGAATTTATCAAAATTTACTCAACAAAATTTTCCTTCCCCTTATTCCTTTTCATTTTAGAGTATTTTCTTCTATATGTTTTACTAGATCAGCATGAATCTCTTGTATTATAGCAGTATTGTCCATAATATCAGATTATGGGCTTCTGAAATGTGTGCGTCCATATTTTTTCATATTTTTTTTCACACATAGACTAACCTATAAAATCATCATGTGTTTTTAAAAGTCTCTTTATGAATATAACCTTGGAAATCTCAATAGGATTCATCTTGATGGTACAAAAAATATTACCTTCATCTCTTGAACTAATGTTTTTAGCTAATTTATGTAATTATAATTCTATTTTATGGATTTTATCTTCATTTTTTTTCATTATAGATTCATTTTATTCTTTCATTGAATCATGTTTCCTGCATAAATTTTTGAAACATATAATTATCATCATCTTGAGAATGTGAATATTTAGCATTCATTTGATTCTGAAATTGTTTTCTGTTTATATTTTGAGATCCAGAGGTTGCAGTATTACATCTAGTCATTTTTTATTCTCTCCAAGATATTCTTTGGTGGTTCATATTATTAGGATTATTATTTTTTGAAAATAGGTCATTCATAACATGTTTCCTTTGACCCTAACCAGTAAATTTGGAATCTTTTTGGGTTTGGGAAAGCATGTCGATGTTTGAATAGTAGGACCATGAGTTTATAAACATTCTAAAATACTGACATCATTGTCTATGAAATATTTTCTTCTACATTAGAAAATAAATTAGTAATTTTATACCCTAGGAAATTTTTATTCTTTCATATATTCACTATTATTATCCTTTAATATTTATGTTGAGAATCAACATCTAATTTGTTGAAAATTTTTCAATTCACATTATTATTTTTCCGACAATAATTCCATACAGGTAATTGGTTATCTATTTTTTAACAAACAGGTATCCAAACATCATAGAATGAATCCATGAGTAGGAGGAATGATTTTTTGATGAAGAAACTACCTAATCTTGACCCTAAACATATCCAATAATTCATGAAAATGCTCCCCATCATCTTTACTAAGTTTGTGCTTTGTTTCCCTATTCTATTTCAAGTATCCATTGATATAATTTCATTATGATGTTTTTGTATAGGCTTCAACAAGTTTTCAAATAAAAAATATTAAGGGACAAAATCAAAATACTTACAAATTTTTTTAAGAATAAAGTGAAAAATATCATTTTCAAATCATTCATTCTTGTCCAATGTAGTGGTAGTTGTTTCACTATGTTGTAAGAATACATAATGAAGACTAAGGAGTCAATTAATAATTACATTGAATGAAGGAAGTAGTGGAAGTAAAGACTTTTTGAGTTCATAGTTTCAGGAACTAGGAAAATGTATAATGGAATATATGTTATATAACACCTGAGGTAACTCATACATCATAATCTTAGGCCACTTAATATTTTCTTCGATTAATTCTGCTGGATTATCATCAGAAGCTCTATCTTTCTCTCATGTTTTCTATATTTAATTTTTCTTTTACCAAAGCTCTTATATATTTTTATTTTCTAGATTAATGGTATTCATATTTTGATTCATAGATCTCATGTTCATGCACTGAAGATGTCATCAACAATACAAAATTGGTTCCTAATATTTTTTGTATTTTGATATTTTAGAATTTTTTTATATTTCTTAGTTTGTTGTTGTTTTCTTCTATTTTTTTTAAAAAAATTTGATCTTAATATATTAACAATGTACTATATGGAGAGACAGAAAAATTTATTGTAAAATATCATTTAATATTCAAAACTTAAATTCCTTAAACTAGTAGAATGTAGTGATGTAGGGTATAATATCCATATGGAGGGATATGGTGGTGAAATATATTAAAATATGTAAATAAAATTAAAAACACACAAAAAATATCCCTGAATTAACTATTGTGATGTAAGGGACATATTAAGAAGAAAAAATAATTTTTGTGAATAATTTTTTAAAATAAAAAGAAATAAAGACATTGATAACTAGAAGTGGGTGTGAATAAAAATAAAAAGTGGGGGATATTTAAATTTTTTAGTTAATTTGTTTCCTATTTATGTAGTTTTTAATTGAATAAACATTAAAAACATAACTTTAAAATATATGTTGATAATATCAACAAATAATCAGTTGATTCTACAGTTATTCACCTATAAAACTCATTAAAATGAATAATCAAATAATTCGATGAAAAAATTAGAAATATTATACAAACAAGAATAGAAATGCTAAACATGCTCAACCTAAATTTTCCATGTTAAGAGTTTTACCTGACATTCATTTTGAAATTCATCAATGTTAAATTAAATAATATGAGGAAATTTAAAAAGAAATAGGCAATTAATCATCTTTTAATTCTTCACTCCAGATAATTTTTTTACAAAATTGGTCTTCTCTACAGTCAGTACTCATGTGAATGTTAGAATTATGGGATGGTCCTATTATTGGGGGACTTTTATTTCACTCCTCAATCTTCTGAATCTTTCTTTCCATTCATCTAGAATATTTTTTTTTAATTTAAAATACAGAACACATATCCAATGTGTTCTCATGGTCACCATGTGGAAACCTCCTCCCCTAACATCCATAGGTCACATATTTACTGTATATATTTGTATTTAGTTCAATTATACAATTATTCCACAACAATTTATGGTTCTTACACATGGAATTTATAATCTTCCAAATATCTTTCCCTTATTTTCAATGAACTATAGGTAACTCTTGAATCGTTCATAATATCAACTCGTTTTGTGTGACCTCCCAAAGTTGATTGTTCTCCCAACTCTATATTTATTTTCTATATTATTCATGTACATCTTGGAGTTATTTCATAAACTAAACTCAATTTTGAATTTATCAAAAAAACATTTTCACAGTGAAAATAAATATCTTACCTTAATGTAATTTCATCCTCATTCGATATTATTTTTTCTCAACCCCCTGCATAACACATGGATTTAAAATTGTCACATAATGTTTCCATCTGTACATGCAAGTATTTACTATACAAACAATTTTATGCACTCCAGTTTACCCAATAAATACTTGATTTTATTTATTAAAACTATATTTGTCATGATTTAGTACCATGAGAAAAAAATTCAAAAACATATCATGAATTACTTTCAAAATTTATTATGTGATCCTTATAAAAAATTGGATTTTTTCCTTGAGAAATATCTCAAAAAATATTTTTTTACACATGGCTTAAAGATCATAAATATTTAACATTTCATATGAATAATTTTATAGATACTTCACACAACTAGTCCCCACCCTAAATTCCCTCTCAATACCATCATTCAATAAATATAATTCAATAAATATTATACATTATATTCTATAGGGATCCTCAGAATATAAATGTCAACACTAAATTTAATCAGTTTTCTTCCTTAACATATTCACAAAATATTATCTTATTGAAAAAATTTCAATTTTTTATCGACTATAAACTATCGAGAACCTGGTCCACCGTGCACATTAAACATGAAAACACAATAAAGGGTGTAAAACCCGAGAATTTTATGTTATATAAATCATCAAAGGAATCTTTTTCTACACAAAACTTGCTTGGCTTGCTTTACACAAAATCGCAACCTTCCTCGATAGCTTGCGTTGTACGCAATACCGAGTTTCACTAAACAACAATATGCTATTAAAATATTATTAAAACTAGCCGTTATAAATTTTAATAACCACTTTATGAAATTTTATAAATTTTATTTTTCAAAATGGACTTCATTTTTGGATTCGGAATACCGAAATTAGCCTAGGGTGAAATTTTGGTATTTTTCTGAAAACATTCAATTTTTGATGAATAGTGAAACCACTAAGTGGTAGGTTAAAAACTGAATTTTGCATAAAACATAATTTTACCGCTTCTGTGAATGGAATTTCGAAAATCCGACAGACACGGTTGATATCAGTAAGTAAAATGTGGTTCAATGAGATAAAAATATTTTTTTTGGTGAATAGTAACTTTTTACTTTTTTACCGTGGTTAATAGTAAATAGGGTAACTAAGGGTAAATATGATATTACTATTAGCCTAACACATGTCCTAATTCTATTGGATAAGTGTAATTCGACCAAAAACAACCTTATGAATATAATATGACCATTTAGGTCCACTTGGATTAGATTATGACATTTAATATTATTTTATTTAATGAATAGTTAAAATAGTTAAAATCAAAGTTTAATAAGTAAATCATTTTTAATATGGGGATATACATAAGATAAATTCGACTATAAATATTCATTAGAAAGCTAAAACGATTTCCTACATAATGGTATTTTATTTGTAATTTGTAGACATTAAATAATTTAATTTATTTATGATACAATGATGATGCAGTAATTATCTTATTAATGAAATATTGACATAATTGATGTTATAAACACCAAAATAAATATAATTTGAGACTTTTTATGAATTTCACTAATTTTATAGGTTACTATGATATATTAGTGTTGATTTAATCAACTTGGTTCGAACATATAATTCTGTTATGACTTTCACAAAAATCATATATCAAATAGTGTCAAAATTGACACAAAATATTTTTTAAATAAAATATTATATTATTAATTGTTATTTTATTCCTAAAAATCTAAGGTTCGGCCAAATTACTTAGATAAGGATATATATTAATAATAAACAATTTGGGGTTCGTTTGGCATGTTATAGTAAGTGTATTAACAATATAGTGTAAGAAAAAAAAAAGACACGGTAAAAGTTAAATTATTTAATTTAGAGTTAAATCTAATTGATAAGGTTAAAATAATAACCTAAACTTGTAAAAATCCTATTGTTTGATAGGATTTCGACCCATCCCCACTTTAACTTCTATGTATGACCCTTTGTAACCATTATAAAACGATTTTGACTTTAATATAAAATAATATTTTGAGATATTCCTAAGGTGCCCCTCTCCTCCCTTATAAAAGAGGACCTCCTCCCCCTCCTCCTCACACCAATTTGAGCACTCAGGCTCGGCCAAACCCTACCAAAATCCCTTCTCCACTTCCCTAGAATAATCCTAGAGGTCCTAGTCTTCTTCAAAGACCAATATTAGTTCCCTAAGTGGAGGATTCAAAGAGGCGTTTAAAAGAAGAGGAGCTTCGGACACGTACAAAGCAAATCAGACCTAAGGTAAGGGAAATATCTCAATCTCATTTTTATCCGATATTGTTTATACATTGGAATTTACTGGGGTGTATTTTATCATCCACATCAATGTTTCCTCAATATGTAATATTTATATCCTTTTACAATAGTTTGTATTCAATTTTACCCTTCGATGAGTTTTTAGTAAAAGATATGAAATGAATCTTTTGTCGTTTTTCGTACGAGGTACTTTTTTGACTTTTCCGACAAAAGTACGAGAAGAATGTTTTTTTAACTTATACGGCATGAATGGATTTTTAAAACATTATTTCCAAGAATCTTCCTTTACAAGTTTTCATGTTTATTTTTAATCAACTTCTTTTAGTTTAAAGTTGTATGACATGTTAAGAAAGGAAAAATGTTTTTGAAGTAGAAAGGATATTTTCCTCAAGAATGAAGTTCAATTGTTTTATCAAAATTATTTTCCATCTAAGATAATAAAGGGTTCTGTTTTTATCCCTATTATTACATGGATTTGATTATGTTTTGAGGGAATTATTTTTATAAAGTCATTTACCTTATATGATTTGTTTTATGATGTCATGATGTTTCAAGAATCCCATTTTTGTTACATGTGTTATGCGATGATGTATGATTTATGATTATGTGGAACACATAAGAAAGGATTCATTATAAGATGGGTGGGACCTATATCTCCCTCCAATGCATTGGGTAAAGATTTTATATCTCATGAGATAGACATGACTGGAACGGTAGGTTATACCGGTTCAGTGAAATAGGACTGAAACGAGGAATGAACTCGGTTCAGAAAGGGACTTTATCCACTAAGATAGTCTTGGAAATGAGTCTTGAATAAAAAGAAATTATTCTCTATGATTATGTGGGTATGCCACAAAGTTTCATGTTTTAAGTTATGATTATTGTGATTACATTTCACTGCCATGATTTATCCCATGTTATGAAATTATGATCTCTTTTGCAGGTTAAGATTTCCAAAAGTTATGTGCTTGTGTATACGATGTGATTGATATTTCTTTTGTTTACCCTTACTGAGCATTTGAGCTCACCCTTTTGTATGTTTTCTTTCCCCAGGTCAGGAAGAAGGTTATTAAGTAGGATATGCCAAAAAGGGACTCTAGATATGATGAAATAAATGGGAGGAAAAGTAGATGCTTTATGAACCAGTTGTTTATGTTTCCCAGTTTCTAAAGACACTAAACCTATACGGTCCTTTCTTGGTTTTTTTATATGTTGTAATAAGTGTTCTTCAATTATGAATTAATAACAATGTATGTAGATTATGGGTCGTTATAGTTGGTGTCAAAGGAAAGGTATAGTCAACCTTTGGAAACTAGGATGTGAAAGCCTTAGTAAGAACCCTAAGGATAAATCTAAGCATAAAACACAATCTTAGTGTTTTAGAAATGGCCATGAATAACCTAGGATAATACCTTAAGCGTGAAAATTTTATTCGTGAATTATGTGGTTTTCCTATTATAATTAGTGTTGTTCACACTATTCTTCTTGGTTTTAGTCAATGGCTGGAACCTGAAGGAACCGTGTTAATGCGGAATGTGATGGGCAATGCAATGATTGTCCCCCTGAGCAACCAAACGATATGGGAGCTAGAATGAAAAATCTTGTAGCCATGCTCACACAACTTTCTCAAGCTATGAATCATGCTGGACTTCCAAACGATCAAAGGAAGGAGCAACATTCTGTTGAATCCTTCATGAGGCAGCGTCCACCTTCTTTCAGCGGGTCTACTGATCCATTAGTTGCTGAACAATGGATTAGTACTACTGAAAAGATATTTTCAGTTCTTCATTGTTCTGAACATGATAAAGTCATCCTAGTAGTGTATCGTTTGGAAGGAGATTCTGATCAATGGTGGAATCTTATTAAGAATACGAGGCGAAGGGATGAAATTGAGTCCATGGAATGGTACGAGTTCATGAACTTATTTTTCAATAATTACTTCCCTCGTATTCTCCGAAAAAAGATGGAGAAAGAGTTTCTTGAACTGAAGCAAAGGGATGATGAATCTGATGGTACCTATGAAGGAAATTTTACAAGACTTGCAAGGTACGCTTCTGGTATTATTATCCAACCTGAGAGTAAGATCGATCGATTCTTTAGTGGATTAAAACCAAGTCTTCGAAGGGCGTTAGCCATAAGGGACTTCAATAGCTACGAGGAAATCGTTCGATGTGCTCTCAAATTCGAGATGGAGATTGGAGTAACCCATCAGTCATAGGGGTTTGATAAGAAGATGAAAATGGAATTGAAAGGAAAATCTAAAGAGCACACTGAAAAGAAGATAAGCTTTACCTTATGCTCAAAGTGTGGAAAGAAACATGGAGGGAGTTGTCTTAATGGGACAAGTAAATGTCTCAAATGTGGAAAGGAAGGTCATCAGGCATTTGAATGCCGTGATAATGGGAAGAAGATGTCTAATGATGCAAACAAAGGAAGGGATACACAGAATGAACCTAATACACATCAATGTTTCAAGTGCAAGGAGATGGGGCATTATGCCAATCAATGTCCAAATCCAAGGGTTGATGATGATGGTCGACGTCAACAAACTCTTAAGGCTAAAGACAAAGGAAAGTCGCATGAAATTTCCATCAGCGATGTGGAGTACGATAACGAAGTGGTGAAAGGTACACTTACCATCCACTCTAAAGTAGAAAATGTTTTATTTGATTCTGGATCCACCCACTCTTTTATTTCTGAAGAATTTTCTAAGGGTATCACCGTATTACCTCAACAATTAGATGTTGAGTTTGCTGTGACAACACCTAATGGCACATCAATCGCATCAAAAGTTTGTAATTCTTCTCCAATTGACGTTTGTGGGAAAGTGCTTCCTGCAAATCTTGTGATCATTCCTTTAGTGGAATTCGATGTGATTCTTGGTATGGATTGGCTTTCTTTATACGGAGCTCATATCAATTTCCAAAGAAGGTAAGTCACATTTCATATTCCATATCAATCTATGATCGTCTATCAATGCAAGGATGAACATAACCTTCCAGTGGAAATTTCTTCCATTTTATGGGTATTGATTCCACTAAATGAAGGTTATTTATCTCAAATGGTTGGTGAGAAACTCGCGATTAAGAATATTCCCATCGTACGGGAGTTTGATGATGTCTTTCCGGAGGAATTACCAGGTCTTCCACCAAATCATGAAGTTGAGTTTTCAATAGAACTCGTATCGGGTGCTTTGCCTATTTCAAAGACACCTTATAGAATGGCCCCAATTGAGTTGCAGGAACTGAAGAAGCAACTCCAAGAGAATCTTGATAAGGGATTCATACACCCTAGTGCGTCACCTTGGGGAGCACCTGTTCTATTTGTTAAGAAGAAAGATGGATCAATGAGACTCTGCATTGATTATCGAGAACTTAACAAGATCACTATTAAGAACAAATATCCTCTCCCACGCATTGATGACCTATTTGACCAACTACGCGGAGCTCAATACTTTTCCAAGATTGATCTTCGTTCAAGGTATCATCAATTAAGGGTCAAAAGGGAGGATATACCAAAGACGGATTTCCGTACAAGGTATGGACACTATGAATTTATAGTGATTCCATTTGGTCTTACTAATTCCCCTGCTATCTTCATGGATCTGATGAATAGAGTCTTTAGAGACTATCTTGATCAATTTTTGGTAGTCTTTATAGACGATATTCTTGTCTATTCAAAGAGTAAGTAAGAACATGAAGATCACTTGAGAATTATATTGAAGACCCTGAGAAAGGAGAAGCTTTATGCCAAATTTACCAAGTGTGAATTTTGGCTTCAAAAAGTTGCATTTTTGGGTCACATAATCTCAAAAGAGGGGATATCTGTGGATCCAGCAAAAACAGAGATTATCGAAAGATGGTCGAGACCAACAACAGTAACTGAGAACCGATGTTTTCTTGGTTTGGCTGTATATTATCGACGTTTTGTGAAATATTTTTCACGATTATCTAATCCACTCACCAAGTTGACTCGGAAAGGAGTTATGTTTGTTTGGACAGAGGAATGTGAAGAGAATTTCAAGGAGTTGAAAAGAAGGTTATCCAGTGCACCTGTGCTCACACTGCCTTGTAGTGGAGAAAGGTTTGTGATCTACAGTGATGCATCCAAGAATGGATTGGGGTGTGTTCTTCTTCAAAATGATATGGTGATAGCTTATGCCTCACAACAGTTGAAAATCCATGAGCAAAATTACCCAACACATGATTTGGAGTTAGCTGCGGTAATCTTTGCATTAAAGATTTGGAGGAATTACCTTTATGGTGAAAGGTGTGATATTTATACTGATCATAAAAGTTTAAAGTATATTTTCACACAAAAGGAGCTGAATATGCGTCAAAGAAGATGGTTGGAGCTGATTAAGGATTACGACTGCTCAATCCATTACCACACTGGGAAAGCAAACAAGGTGGCAGATGCATTGATTCGACAAGACCAAGCTAGTTTATCCATGATGAGGATCAAAAAAGATCCAATATTTATGGATTTACAAAGGATGGATCTTGGAATTATAATGAAAGGGGAAAAATCATATCTTTCTCAAATGAATGTTCAACCATCTATACATGTGAAGATTAAAGAGGCACAAAAAGAAGATGTCAAGTTACAAAAGAAGGTGAGAAATCTTCCGGAGTTCAACCTTGATTGTGATGGGATAATAAAGTTCAGGAATCGGGTTTGTGTTCCTCCCATCCCCGAATTAAAGAAGGAGCTGCTGGATGAGGCTCATAATTCTTCATTCTCTATTCATCCTGGAAGCACAAAGATGTATAGGGACCTGAAAGAGTACTTCTGGTGGGATGGCATGAAAAGAGGTGTTGCTGAATATGTCTCTCGATGCTTGGTTTGTCAACAAGTTAAAGCTGAGAGACAGAATTCTAAGGGGATGTTACAACCATTACCCATACCCGAATGGAAATGGGAAAACATCACTATGGACTTTGTCACAGGACTTCCTAAAACATCCAAAGGCAATAATGTTATCTGGGTCATAGTTTATCGTCTTACAAAGTCTGCACACTTCATTGCTATTAGAGAGGATTTCTCTCTAGATCAGCTTGCTAGGATATATGTAAAGGAAGTGGTAAGATTGCATGGAGTGCCAATTTCTATTATATCTGATTGGGATTCGAGATTTACCTCAATGTTCTGGTGAAGTCTTCAGCATACTCTGGATAGAGATTTGAGTTTCAGTACTGCTTATCATCCTCAGACAGACGGTCAGTCTGAGAGAACAATTCAAAACCTAGAAGATATTTTGAGAGCTTTCTCTATATATTTCAAAGGAGGTTGGGACCAATACCTACCTTTGTTGGAATTTTCTTATAATAATATCTTTCACTCCAGTATTCAGATGGCTCCTTATGAAGCTCTCTATGGAAAGAAATGCAGGACTCCAACTTGGTGGGATGAAGTTGGGGAAAGAAAGATATTAGGACCTGATCTCGTTGATGAAATGACAGAAAAGGTCAGATCTATTCAACAACACATAAGAGAAGCTCAGAGGCGACAGAAAAGTTATGCCGACAACCGAAGAAAAGACCTAGAGTTTGAAGTGGGTGATAAAGTGTTCTTATGAATATCGCCCTGGAAGAGGGTTATGATATTTGGAAAGAAGGGGAAGTTGAGCCCTAGATATATCGGTCCTTTCGAAATATTGGATCGTGTTGGGAAGGTAGCTTACCGATTGGTGCTTCCACCAAATATCTCTCAAGTTCACGATGTGTTCCATGTATCTCTCTTGAGAAAGTACATACCTGATCCTTCACATGTACTCAGCTCAGAAGTTGTACCGCTGGAGAAAGATCTTTTTTATGAAGAACAACCGATAGAGATTCTGGATCGTAGCAAAAAAGTCCTACGAAACAAGACCACTCGATTGGTGAAAGATTTATGGAGGAACCACCAATTACAAGAAGCTACATGGGAGCTTGAGGATATGATGAGGGAGAGGTATCCTCATCTGTTTGTTACGAAGTGACGAATTTCGAGGGCGAAATTCATTTTAAGGGGGGTAGAATGTAACACCCGGGACTTTTATGTTATATAAATCATCAAAGGAATCTTTTTCTACACAACAATTTCTTGGCTTTCTTTACACGAAATCATGACCTTCCTCGATAGCTTGCGTCGTACGCAATACCGAGTTTCACTAAACAACGATATGCTATTAAAATATTATTAAAACTAGCCGTTATGAATAGTAATAACCACTTTATGAAATTTTATAAATTTTATTTTTCAAAATGGACTTCATTTTTGGATTCGGAATACCGAAATTAGCCTAGGGTGAAATTTTGGTATTTTTCTGAAAACTTTCAATTTTTGATGAATAGTGAAACCACAAAGTGGTAGGTTAAAAACTGAATTTTGCATAAAACTTAATTTTACCGCTTCTGTGAATGGAATTTCGAAAATCCGACAGAAACAGTTGATATCAGTAAGTAAAATGTGGTTCAATGAGATAAAAATATTTTTTTGGTGAATAGTAACTTTTTACTTTTTTACCGCGGTTTATAGTAAATAGGGTAATTAAGGGTAAATATGATATTAATATTACCCTAACACATGTCCTAATTCTATTGGATAAGTGTAATTCGACCAAAAACAACCTTATGAATATAATATGACCATTTAGGTCCACTTGGATTAGATTATGACATTTAATATTATTTTATTTAATAAATAGTTAAAATAGTTAAAATCAATGTTTAATAAGTAAATCATTTTTAATATGGGGTTATACATAATATAAATTAGACTATAAATATTAATTAGAAAGTTAAAAAGATTTCCTACATAATGGTATTTTATTTGTAATTTTTAGACATTAAATAATTTAATTTATTAATGACACAATGATGATGCAGTAATTATCTTATTAATGAAATATTGACATAATTGATGTTATAAACACCAAAATAAATGTAATTTGAGACTTTTTATGAATTACACTAATTTTATAGGTTACTATGATATATTAGTGTTGATTTAATCAACTTGGTTCGAACATATAATTCTGTTATGACTTTCACAAAAATCATATATCAAATAGTGTCAAAATTGACACAAAATACTTTTTAAATAAAATATTATATTATTAATTGTTATTTTATTCCTAAAAATCTAAGGTTCGGAAAAATGACTTAGATAAGGATATATATATTAATAATAAACAATTTGGGGTTCGTTTGGCATGTTATAGTATGTGTATTAACCATCTAGGGTAAGAAAACAAAAAGACACGGTAAAAGTTAAATTATTTAACTTAGAGTTAAATCTAATTGATAAGGTTAAAATAATAACCTAAACTTGTCTAAATCCTATTGGTTGATAGGATTTCTACCCATCCCCACTTTACCTTCGAAATAAGACCCTTTGGAACCCTTATAAACCGATTTTGACTTTAATATAAAATAATATTTTGAGATATTCCTAAGGTTCCCCTCTCCTCCCTTATAAAAGGGGACCTCCTCCCCCTCCTCCTCACACCAATTTGAGCACTCAAGCTCGGCCAACCCCTGCCAAAATCGCTTCTCCACTTCCCTAGATTAATCCTAGAGGTCCTGGTATTTTTCAAAGACCAATCTTAGTTCCCTAAGTGGAGGATTCAAAGAGGCGTTTAAAAGAAGAGGAGCTTCGGACACGTACAAAGCAAATCGGACCTAAGGTAAGGGAAATATCACAATCTCATTTTTATACGAGATTGTTTATACATTGGAATTTACTGGGGTGTATTTTTTCATCCACATCAATGTTTCCTCAATATGTAATATTTATATCCTTCTACAATAGTTTATATTCAATTTTACCCATCGGTGAGTTTTTAGTAAAAGATATGAAAGGAATCTTTTGTCGTTTTTCGTACAAGGTACTTTTTTGACTTTTTCGACAAAAGTACGAGAAGAATGTATTTTTAACTTATATGGTATGAATGTATTTTTAAAAAATTATTTTCAAGAATCTTCCTTTACAAGTTTTCAAGCTTATTTTTAATCAACTTCTTTTAGTTTAAAGTTGTATGACATGTTAAGAAAGGAAAAATGTTTTTGAAGTAGAAAGGATATTTTCCTCAAGAATGAAGTTCAATTGTTTTATCAAAATTATTTTCCATCTAACATAATAAAGGGTTCTGTTTTTATACCTATTATTACATGGATTTGATTATGTTTTGAGGGAATTATTTTTATGAAGTCATTTACCTTATATGATTTGTTTTATGATGTCATGATGTTTCAAGAATCCCATTTTTGTTACATGTGTTATGCGATGATGTGTGATTTATGATTATGTGGCACACATAAGAAAGGATTCATTATAAGATGGGTGAGACCTATATCTCCCTCCAATGCATTGGGTAAAGATTTTATATCTCATGAGATAGACATGGCTGGAACGGTAGGTTATACCGGTTCAGTGAAACAGGACTGAAACGAGGAATGAACTCGGTTCAGAAAGAGACTTTGTCCACTAAGATAGTCTTGGAAATGAGTCTTGACTAACAATAAATGATTCTCTATGATTATGTGTGTATGCCACAAAGTTTCATGTTTTAAGTTATGATTATTGTGATTACATTTCACTGCCATGATTTATCCCATGTTATGAAATTATGATCTCTTTTGCAGGTTAAGATTTCCAAAAGTTATGTGCTTGTGTATACGATGTGATTGATATTTCTTTTGATTACCCTTACTGAGCATTTGAGCTCACCCTTTTGTATGTTTTCTTTCCCCAGGTCAGGAAGAAGGTTATTAAGTAGGATATTCCAAAAAGTGACTCTAGATATGATGAAATAAATGGGAGGCAAAGTAGATGCTTTATGAACCAGTTGATTATGTTTCCCAGTTTCTAAAGACACTATACCTATACGATCCTTTCTTGGTTTTGTTATATGTTGTAATAAGTGTGCTTCAATTTTGAATTAATAACAATGTATGTAAATTATGGGTCGTTATAAAGGGTATGATCGATTTCCCCTATTTTCATCTTATATTTGCATCAACGAAAATCCTATGATCTAAAATATATTCAACATTGATTTAATCACCCAATTATAACTGATCCTCCCCCACTCGAAATCATATTTAGGATTATGTTAAAAATCCCCATTGGTGATATATACCTCAGTACAGGTTAAAGAGTGACATTGGTATGCCATCATTGAAATAATTTCAAGAATAAAAAAAACATTCACAGCCTCACCCAATCACAATTGAGAATGAAATCAAACTAACTTGTGATCTTATTCAAAAACCTTGGACCATAATAGAGCAATAACACATGCAATTCAGAATACTCTTCATGTTTAGCTATGATTGAATCAGTTAATGTTAGGAATCTTGTAGTCTCAACTGGTCACCTTCTTCACTACATCCCATAATTGAATGTTATTTATATCTAGACCTGTCATTTTTTCTTGGCATATCCATTATCGATTAATGTTGTTTTCAAAGGTGAATTTTTAAAATAAGAAAAAATCACGAAGCATCAGGAATAATCCTCACATTGGCCTTCTTCAGATGGACCATAACACAACACAGGAGGGTAATGATTTTTTATTCAATAATTTATCCTTCTGCGGTGGTTGGTGATCTATATTGCGGATTCATCTTCAATTGGGGAAGAGATGGTTGAGATTTGGGTAAATATTGGTTTGATTTTAAGTGGAATTCTTGATTCTCAAATGGAATGGTGACTTAGTTTTTATTGGCCTGAGGTTGGTATGGATAAGGGTATAAGTGACCACTCATAATTGTTTAGGTATCAAAGGGTATGATAGGTTGTTTCTCTCACACAATGTAGGTTCATTGTTACCAAGCATATTAAGTAGACTCATCTTCATGATTGTATTTATATAGGCTATAATGACCACGAGGATGTTTAACTTCTTGTTCCATGGTCACTATGGAGATGGAATAATCACTATAGTTATGGCACATGTAGTATATTGATCATGCCCTTTATACACCTCATCCCTAGCCCGATATGTTGGGGAATTAACTCAATGTTTGTTAGAATAGTCTCTATAGTGAATGTGGAGCTTCTTCTCCTATATATATACAAATTAAATTTTAATTCAAAAATTATGTTAAATTTAAATTAAAAAAAATGATAAATAATTTATTTAAATAAAAGACACCTAGGAAAAATTGAACAATAAATTAAATATAGAAATTAATTAATAAAAACTAAAAAAGTAAGTTATCTAATTATATAATGTAATTAAAATAAAGAAAAATATATTAATCAAATAAAATAAATTAAAACACTGATAATTATTAGTCATAAATAAAATTAAACAATGAATTAATAAAATCAATGAATAAAAAAATTATTAATAATATGAAATAAAATATAAATAATTATTATCAAAATAACTTAAATAATCAAAAAATATATACATTAAATAATAAAATTCACACTTTTGGTTTTTTAACACTAAATTATCAGCAATATAAAATTAGAAAATTTAAAAAATATTTTAACAATAAAAATAAAAATAATTGCAATAAATTATGGGGTGAAAGGATTGAAATAAACTTAAAAGAAATAGGTATAATAAAGTTTATTCCCCATACACCATAAATTATCCCTTAATTTTATAATCCTAAAAAATAGATGAAGGATCCACATCGATGATGTCTCTGACTAGAGATGACCGACATATCTCATTTCCCCTACCTATAGTAGAATAGTTTCATTTCGATCCCTCTATATTGGTTTGGTGAGCCAAAAATTGAATTTCTGGATACGGTGACATCAAAATCTAGTCATTTCAAATGTTATTAATCTCTTCACAGTTTCAGGAGAAGAGTTTATGTCATTTTTACCATTTTGTTTCTGAATTATATCTGATGAAGTTATGCAGTATAGGTGGTAGTGTTCTTTTTTACCTACTCGACTCTTTTAATGTAGAATTATTATATGGAATCATCATGCCTACTCCTTGATGGATGGTTAGTTTCCCCACATTCCCGAAAAATATGTGGGCAGCCTCCATCACTATAGCTGATGATGTCGACTCCTTAATCGAAATGGTAGGATGGGATATTGGTTCCTCTATCCATGGATTCTTTCATGGATATCATTTACAAGTCTAATTCATAGTTGTAGATTTATTTCATGTTTATGAAGCTTGTTCTAAACACTATCTCGTGGTGGATATCAGTTAATTACAATGATTCTTTCTCAACATGGGTGCTACATACAGTTTGGGAAGATGGTGATGTTGGACTCATCTTCACATCATTGAATATTATGTGTGATGGGAACCTATAAAATATTCCCTATATAGAAATAAAGGAATATCATTTATAAGGAATCTTAGATATGGAACCCAAGGCATACCATTTCCATCACAGGGTAATGTTTTCTAGGGGAGTAAGGCATTTTTGTCATTTTACCATTATCATATCACATTCATTGCTTGAGTTTGTGATTCTAATGCTTATAAAGGAGGTCATGTATATAATGTCATGTGGGGATAAGTTTTCAACATATTTAATTCCTTTTAAATCTATTTATTTTATATTTTTAATGTCTTGTAGGTATAGGTTGGTCAAAGTTTTAACATCTTGTGGGGATATGATGGTCCCAAATTTATCACATTGTGGGGAAAGGATATCAATATATTTATAATCTTTTGGTGAATGGGTGGTGACATATTTAACATCTTATATTTACAAGTTCTTCCCAAATTTAATTTCTTATGGAGATAGGTTAGTGGGGTTGAGTTTTCACCATAGGGAGGTTGTGAAACTTTATATTTAAATCATTCCAAGGGGAAAAACTTAGAAATTATTCACGTGTATAGGGTCCAAGATTAAACCTCAACTAGGTATGTCAATATTTAACCTTAGGGAAGTATCCTACGTTCCCTTTTAGGAGACAGGGATAATAACCCATGTGATTTATTCCATGGCATAAGGTCATGTTACTATACTAGTCCAAGCCTTTTAACATCATGCAGCAAGGATTCTTGTGTCACTAAAGAAGATACAGTGAGGGATAGTGTGGGGATTACACCGGGGAGCTTCCCTAGTAATGTTTATTTTCAATGGTGTTGGGGTTTTATACCAATTTTTGGTTAGGGGTTTCATCCCATTCTACTCATACACATGGAATCCTATGTTCACCGCATAGGGTAAGCCTATTGTTTAAAAATCTATAGTCAGGATGTTATCATTTATTTTATTGTCGTCCAACAAGGATGTTCTAAAATACATTTTTATGTCATTTTTCTCGAATTTTTTGGGGTATATACCAAGGGGGTCCATTTTATTTATAAGAGAGAAGAATATATCACTATTCATTCCAAATGTGAAATCAAGAATGTTTCCATCAATGATGCCATCATAAATACATAGGTGTCTAATATACATGTGCCATTGGGTGGTGAATTTCATACACACTACATTGGTGAAGTGGTAAATAGGTATCCTGACATTATGGGTTTTGTGATTACGATAAAGATGTGATAAAACAGTCGAAACCATTTTCTTATAATTTTTTTTATATGAGGGTTTATGATACGAATCTTGTAGTTGATAGATAATCTGATGGACATGATTAGTGTAGGTATAGGGAACCCAGTAAACCAACATGCATGTAACTATGTTTGATTGGAGAAGAAGTTTGGTCGAGGAACCAGATGTGGTTGTGCACAACTCTACAGGATCACACACACATAGGGTTTTGTAAACCATAGGACATAGGACAAGAAAATGGAATTGATATGGAAGTTATATATTCATGGAACTTTTAGTGTTGTTTAATACACGAGGTTTTGAAAAGAGGACACATCATTCTACTACCCACCTATCTTTTTATGGAATGTTTTATGAGGATATATAAAACATGATCCAAGAATTTATGGTTCCCATTTGAAGTCACTCACAAAAGTACTTTAGTTTTGGAATCCATGGAGGTATGTAGTTATGTGATATTAAAAAAGAGGGTGTTGTCAAAGAGAGAGTTTATGCTTCATCATCCAAAGGTTTTACCTCCCAATCTGGTTGGTGTGATTCTCTATTATAGTTGAAATCAATGTATTTGGGAATTAAACTCTACATTATCACACAATGTGGTTTGGATATCCCAGCGCCTTCTTCACTGGTGTAGGTTTTTGTAATGTAGTTTTTCACCATCACTATTAACATTCAATTATTTGGTGAAACAATGATTGGATTTCACACATGGGTCCAATTTTGGGTTCCAAAACTTTTATTATTGTTTATGACCATATATATTGCATTTGAAACTTCATTCTTTGACAAATCAGTTTGGGGGAAAAGTAGTTTTATCCTGATAACAAATGGTTACCTTCAATTCTCTATAGTTTTACGTTCTTTATCCCTTAGATCTAGAATGATCCACTAGGATGGTTTGGGTTTTATTATAGAAAATCCCCCTTTTAGGAATTGATAAATATTTTTTCCTAAAATAATGAGTGATTTCATATTCTCTGTAAGGGTAAACAGGTGAGAACTCAATTATTGATCACATGTAATCATATAATATGAAAATAATTTTTATAACATTATCAATAATTTTTATTTTATTAACAAAAAATTCATATAATATTGTTTCATTGAATAAATCATGGCATTTTAAAAACCATGAATCAAAATTGAATCAAATAATATGATACATGATATCATATAATGATTATATTATAATGTCATAATAGAGTGGAATAAAATGTGGAATAATAATAATCTTGGAATTCATTTGTCAAGAATATATAACAACACATTAATCACATGATGGGCTTGGGATATCCTTATATCTTATTTTTTTCGTAGTATATCATCTGAGGTACCCTATTAGGGGATTGGGAAAACCTCCCTAGTACCCAATTTTTATGGGGATAACTTCTCATTGACCCCCTTTTATATGATTACTCATAATCATAATGCAACTTAAATAATGATTTATTATATAATGATAAACTAACTATAATCCTAGAATATATTATGGACTAGTTTATTTTTTTTAATTAGGTACATAACATAATAACTTGAAAAAAAACAGTATTGTCTAAAACCTCTATTACATGATCTTATATTCCTTGGATCTTCTAAAACTATATAAGATATCCATGGAATATATATAAGAACTAGGTGAAAAGAAAAACTTATAAGGGAATAATCAATGAAGAACATTATAGTATTGATACATATGAGTCAATAGTCATATAAAAAATACATTAAAGGGGTGGAATCATAATTTCTAACAATATGGATTTATATAACATGATGAATTCAATGGAACATAGGAATGTGAAAACAACACAAAACATGATGAAATCATAAATGGATGATAAAATCAAAGAAAACATAACCGTGTGGAAAAAGTCCAATAATTAATAATTTTTAATCTCTAATCTCTTACATAATGGATTATGAGTCAAAATCATTCCAAATAATTTGGAGAGATATATATTTCTAGGCCCCCGTCATAGTCATATCATGTACAAGCATAAGGGTGCCACATATATACAAAAATGATTTATTTCATCACACGTAATACCATTGTTAAGGATATTTAGATACACCTATGAAGGCCCCAAATTAATTAATGATAGGTATAAATTGGTGAATAATATTGATTGGAAATGGGGATGTGTATTCACTATAAAATAGTTTTAGCATGAAAGAATTACAGGATAATTTAATTAACATAAAAAAGAAACATAAGTACTCATAAAAGGTATTACTTATAGAGTAAGGGTTCTCTCATCACATTGAAATCTTAAATAATGTTAGTGTGATATGAATTAAAATAACCCAACATGATTAATTGTAATATAAAAGGTATAATACAAAGAAGGTGTTTTAATTAAGAGTAGAATTAGAGGATACCGTACATTGAGATGATACTTCATAAAGATTAGTAAGATCTTATTAAGAGTTTGGGGGAACCATCGGAGGATTATTGGGGGAGGATGGTTCTGTAAATTTATATCCAAGAGTCATGAGTGATGTGTAATGAGAGGTTTGGTGGTTAATATAGAAAAAGTGTAAGGAATTATTTATTATTTTCTAATCAAATATTTTGGGGCATATATGATAAATTAATCCTAAACAGAAACCATCCCATGTGTTTTAGAAAGGTTTATAATGACTGGGAGTTGATGTAATTATTATATATGGTTAAGAAATTAAATCCATAAAATAACACCCTTAATGATGTGGAATTTTATCAGGTTTATAACTAATTACTATTAGAACAATAAAATTTAATATTAGTTTTGGAGGATTCATTAAGTCCTCATAAAATTAATAAAATTCATTTAAACTAATATTTTAAATGGAATATATAAAATTTTCTATGGATTCATTTTATGGAATAAATTTTTATCTCAATATAAATTTACTTATAAACCCTGACTAAATAATCAATAAATTTTTTGTAATATAATTATATTCATCAAAAATATGTTTTCTTCAAAAATAATTTTCATTTATTTTTATGAGAAAAATATTATAATTAATTTATATAACATTTAGAATTTTTTTTATAAAATGATATTTTTTTTCTAAATCATCATTTCAAAATTAACATATGGTGATTTGTTTATTTTTTTGGACAATATTGACTTTTCAGTGATTAATGAAAATTTTCTTTTTTTTGTTAAACTATAATTTATTTTTGATAAATTATGTAATTTAAATAAACATTTATAATTTAATGTTACATACTTATTAGTTATTAATATTTAATCAACATAATTATATTTTAATCATCTTTATATTGTATATTAGTATATGTTTTTTTTGGGATGAAGAAAGGGTTTTTAATAAAAAATGTTTTAAAGATTTATAATGTTTCTCCATTTTAATTAATTAAACAAAACAAAATTGGAATGTTTTAAATGAAATTTATAAATTATATTTAAAAAATAAATTGAGGTTTATAAAATTACTATTATTAATCAAAGTTATAATATAAAATGATCTTATACATGGAAAAAATACACTTCTCAAAAACCCCCTTTATCATCGCATCTCTGAGTTTTGTTTTCATTTTAAACTAAGAAACTTTTAGAGATTAATCTTGGTAAAATAAATAGTGTTTTTTAATTAATAATTTAAAAATAATCAAAAGATGATTTTTGGGAATTTTTCTAAAATGTTTCGTTTTTTGATGAATAATGGTAAATAATGAATTTTAATTAAAAAATGAATTTTCGTTAATTTATTTATGAAGATAAATAATATTTATTTTTAAATTAAAATAACTTAAATTATATTTCTAATAATTTAATATGTGTCTTTTAATCAATTTGATAATTTATTTTGGTATAAACAAACCTCGAACTTTTGAAAATTTTATCTTTTAATACTCGCTTTGTCGTCTTGTCTGTGGGATTATTGTTAAGTAAATTTTTTCCAAATATGATAGTGGAAGTTAAAAACATATATTGAATATTTGTAATAACAATTATTAATAATGTAAAATAGGGTTGACATCATTTATTTTCAAAAATGAATAATCAAAACAATAAAAACATTACTACCGTAGTTAATGTAAAATCTGATTTACTAGGGGTTAAACAAAAGATACAAGGGATAAAAATGAAATAACTACTTTCCAACAACCATTATCTATCCATATGTATAAAACGTCACTTATAGGTTTGAAAATAATAAATTTTCGAGCCATATGGAATGAGGAAAATGTTGGTGGAATTATTGTTTCCAGAAAATTACAATTGTGTCAATCACCTAACCTATAAAAGGTCATCCACTGTCTTCTCATTTCCACACATTAAAACCATTTTTCAGAGATTACCTACCTAGGTAACTTCCCATATTCCCTCATCTCATTATATAATCATTTTTTTAAAATAAATCCATCTTTATAAGGGTTTCGGTGAAATCCTAAGGAAGGTACCTGAAGAAGATATAACATTAATCAATAATTGTTTTTGTTTTATTTTTTATTACTCCTCCATAAATCATTATTATAAAATTAATATATAACATAAACATTATATTACATATAATCATATTTTTTATGTTAACTTAATGAATTTCAACCACATCCACTTCCACCAATTGGGTTATGAAACAATTATTCATGTCCACAACACACTACAAATTCGTGAACTATTGCCATTAATTTTTATATTACCACCTCTATAATATAGTTATAACGATGGATTTATTTCCTATATATGATATTTGATATGATATTAATATTTTTTAACTATTATATCACACACACCATCTTACTCTCTAATATTTGGGAATTCGATGATGTCATTCATCTGTACAACAGACAAGAGCCTTGCAAAGCGATGTGATTCATTCACACCGTAAATGAATATATTAAATATGGGTTTAATAAATATATGTGATATATATTAAATAATATTTACTAGGGAATTATTACATATATATATTTATATATCATTTACATTTCATTCTTTGAATATGACAAGAAAATTGAAAGAACGTTCATGCGTATGTACGACCTACTGTCACCCTGAATGGTGAATTTCATTTTCTAGAAATAAATTATATGGATTACTATAAATACATATATACGGAATATATATTATATTTATATCATCGTTAACATAATTTATATGATTAAAATATTATAAGAGTATGAGGACCATAAATAACAAGTCAAAACATATTGAAAAAAAAAGAATTTATTTCTCCAAATGTGAAATAAATATGATGTTGTTGATAAACGGTATACAAAAGGTAATAAGAAAATCATATATGGTATTATATATATGAAGGTTCCATTCACAATAGAAGCATGGTTGGGAGGGCACCCAATTCAAATTTTTACCATAATCAATGATTATTCCAGGATCAATACAACGATCAACACCAATCCCCATGGAATATAATCAAAGATTTAGATAAAGAAGAAATAGGCCCTAAACCTTTAGAGAGGATCTTGAATATCATTATTATAAATAATTTTATTAATTTCCTAAAAAAATACCTGGATCTTTAATATTTTTCTTTGTTGATGATGTTGATCATATGAAATGACCGTTCCGAATTATCTCATAGTGCTTATAAGGATCCATACTGGAATCCCTCTAGTGGTGATCCACATGTGCTCCGATGGCCTCTGATCGACACTGCTCGTTCTCCGGGTGCTAGTGCGGTGAAGTAAGTTTCTTGTGTCATTTGTTATTGATAACTTGTTCATCAGCCTTGAATAACGTCTCTCGTTCTGGAGAGTGGAGAGATTATGATTCGAGAGAGAAATTGTTTGGATCAACAATTCTCAATTCACCAAGCGTGTGTTGTGGTCTATGGTGCAATAGGCCTACTTGTCTATTTATATAAATAGAATTTTATATACAATATTTAATTTCCTAGAAACAATTTAATACATTCATGAACATAGAAAAAACCCATTCTCATAATGATAATACCGTGTCATTATTCATGGTGTGTCAACTTGCACAAAACGAAATTATAAAATAAAATTCCATGTTACAAAATAATTGTAGTGTCATTATTATTTTAACGTGTGTCAACTAATTAATTTTTTTTACCACCTTGCAAATAATTATTTTACTACCGGACCGACCTTGGTCCACTTGAACTCCACTTCCATTTATTGAACACTTGAATAAAAAAATATAATTTATTCTCTTAAATAAATATTATATTTACAAACTAGTTAATAAATATTTATTAAAAGATTAATAAATATATTTTATTTAATTTATGCGGTAATTTAACATGAATAAAATTATTCCACGGTCTTGAGAGTAATATTTATTTCATTAATTAAATTCAAATCGAATTTAATCAAGACCTAAAAAACAATTAGTGTGTGACCCTTTATGATTCTGTCTCATTAGCATTAGGCGGGCTTTCCTAAAGTCCAAGAGTACTATCTATAAATGGTTAAAGGAACACAATAGAAATAATGTAAAGTCATAACAATGAAATCCACATACGAACTCTCACTATATAATATAATCCCTTTATCACAATATCACATCAAGCTGGATTCATGATAGGGTCATCAAGTTTTATGATTGATACGTCATTCTTTGACTACCTGAAATAAAATCACCATTACACCATGACCATGTAATTTCGCATGATGGTTATATTTCAATAAAATGGATGAGATATCAACTTCTTTGAATTGAATTGACAAATCCTTCCTCAACTTATCCATTAATAACATGTCACTCGTGATGCACCCAACATACCCTACTTCCCGCCAACTGTCTATAAATGGGTTTTCATTTGTAAATCAAAGTGTGGGAGTCGTAACATGTATTAATGATAATCTTAAAGTCTAAGGATCATTACACACACTCACAGATATAAATATCTGATGACACCAAAACATGAAGAATTCCTACTAGCGGGTTTGTTCTTATAATCTCTTTTCTTAGTGATAACCAAGTGCGAACGTAATGAGAGGAAGTATCATCTTTTTACAAGTACTCACACATGACAGTCTTCAGGATATGTGTCTGATTATAGTATTTTAAATAACCACAGAACTATATTTAAGAGTATTGTTATATAAATTACAGTTTCTAATCCTATCAGGGATCTTCCATGACCTTATCAATGTAAAAAATACTCTAGGACATTATTACATAATAGTCTTGAAGAAAAAGGATCAATATGTAATAATACATTAAATATCCATGTAATCAATGTAAAACGAGTTGGTTCTATGACACCAACTCTTATAAACTCCAACTTGGACTAGAGTCAACTGCCTATGACTTTCAGTCCGCTAGACCTCACATGAAGACCATTTTTCTACTATGTCAGGGCTTTAGTCATGGGTTCTATAACATTTTCATCTATGGAAATACTTCTCACTACAACTTCACCTCAATGAGAAAAATCCCTCAAGAGATGATACATCCGAGATATGTTATTCGTCCACTGATGTGACGTTGTCTCTTTTTCGATATCCACAGCTGCAGTATTAGCACAGTACAGTGTGATGGGATCTTTACTACTAGGTGTCACATATAGCTCTTGGATGAAGGTTCACATCCAAACTACTCTTTTATCTACCTCAGAATCTGTTATATACTTGGAATCTGTAATAGAATCTACGACCACACTCTTCTTTGAGATCTTCCAGCTCACTGCACCTCCATTCAAAGTGAATATGTATCACATTTGCAGCTTCGGGTCATCTTGTTTAGTCTAGAAACAAGAATATGTGTATCCTCTAATGACTAGTTCATCATATCCTCCATAAACCAAGAATATATCCTTATACACCTTAGATACATTAGGATAGTCTTGACTTCCATCCAATGGCAGTCACCTGGGTCATCTTGATATCAGCCTACCACACTCAATGTGTAGGTAACACCTATACTAGTACATAGCATGGCAAACATGACTGACCTAATCGCTGATGCATATGGAGTCCTTGCCATTATCATTCTTTCTTTATGATTCTTAGGACATATTTTCTTAGAAAGATGAATTCCATGTGACACTGGAAACAATCCCCTCTTTAATTGTTCCATACTGAATCTTTTTAGTATATTATCAATGTACGTACTTTGACATTGGCCTAGTAATCTATTGGATCTATCACCCTAGATCTTGATCCCAAGAATATATGATTCCTTTCCCATGTATTTCATGGAGAATCATTGATTCAACCATGAATTAATAGACTATAATACTGGTATCTCGTTTCCAATAAGTTATATTTCATAAACATATACTGTTAGGAAAACGATTGCACTCACACTAAACCGTCTATAGACACACGACTCACATTCATTATTGATAAATCCAAACGCTTTTATGGATTTAAAAAAAATGAATGTTCCATGACTTGGATGCTTTATTTAATCCAGAAATGGAATTATACAACTTTCCTACCTTATTGGCATCGTTTGGAGTCAAAACCTCTTCTGGTTGTGTCATGTATACATCTGCCTAAAGGTTCCCATTAAAGAATGCTGTTTTGAAATCCATTTTTCAAATCTCATAATCATGGTAATCTGCAATGTAAAGTAGATTTCTGATGGATTTCAGCATTGAAACTAGTTAGAATATTTCATCAGAGTCAATTCCTTAATTCTCTTTAAACCTTTTTGTAACCAGTCATGCCTTATAGGTAATGACTTTCCCTTCCATGTCCAGTTTATTCCTAAATAACCATTTTCATCCAACAGGATTTACATGAACTAGAGGATCTACCAAAATCTATACGTGGTTTTGGTATATGGAATCCATTTATGAATTCATGGATTCTTGCCACTTGGCAACATCAGTGCCAATTATTGTTTCCTTATAGGTTAGAGGATCATTATTATCAACTAATAACGAGTCACCACACTTCGTGACTATAAAACTGTACCATTCGAGTTCTCTAACCTCTCTTGTACTCCTACGCAGTACTTGTGTCGCTTGAATATATAATTCTTCCACAGGGCTTTGTGGAAATTTTTCATGTACCAACTATTGTATACCTTGATCCACAACTTCATCGAAGTCTATCTTTCTCCCATTAACTCTTTCAGATATGTGCTCCCTCTTAAGGAATATGGCATGTCTTTCCACTATAACCTTTTTGTCTGAGGTTTTATATAGGTAATATCCCCTTTTTCCCTTGGGGTATCCTATATAGGTACACTTTGTGCCGTGGGGTGTGATTTTGTTACCTAAAGAAGCTTTAACAAATGATTCGCTACACCACACATGTAAATATGATAACAAGGATTTTCATCCACTCCCTAACTCATATGGAATACCATTTATCTATTTAGTTGGTACATGGTTTAGTATGTGTTCCATTGTTTGAAACGTATTCCCCCAAATATATAATGGAAGACTTTCATTAATCATCATTGATATCACCATATCCAACAAGGTGTGGTTCCTCCTTTCACATACACCATTACATTGAGGTGTGTAAGGAGGAGTGAGTTGGGATAGGATCCCAAATGCACATAAGTAATAAATGAAGTCCTGATTAAGTTATTACCCACCTCATTCTGGGAAGAGTTTATTAATCTCCTTACCAATCTGGTTCTCAACCTCATTATTGTATTCCATGAATTTATCAAAGGAATCTGACTTATACCTCATTAAGAAGATATATCCATATTTACTAAAATTATTCGTAAAAGTTATGATGTATGAGTACCAACCTCTTTCTTTAACATGAAATGGTCCACACACTTCGGTATGGACCAATTCAAGAAGCTCTTTTTCCCTTTTCCCTTTCCCACCAAATAGTGCTTTGGTCATTTTTTCTTGTAAACATGCATGACATACGCCAAGTGCTTTTAGTTTAAAAGTATCTAAATATCTATCTTGATGTAACTTTTTCATGCATTTCTTGTTTACATGACCTATCCAATGATTCCAAATTTGGGTGTGGTATGAGTCATTTGAAATGTCGTTGTCATCGATTTCCATTACTTGGGTTGTGTAATCCAACACTTAAAGACCGTTGTATAATTGTGCCCTACCAGAACAAATGAAATCTTTATAAAATAAGAAAAATTCATTTCCAAACATGAAAAAATACATCTATATCTAGTATGGATATATAAATTATGTCTTTGGTTATGGAAGGTACATTAAAAAAACCCTTTAACTCCAAGATCAACCCAGTTGGATGCTTTAGGCAGTAGTCCCTGAAAGCTACAACAACAAGTCTGGCTCCGTTGAATGATTGTTGATCTAACTCCCCTCAATAATCTTCCTCAATATACTTGTTTCCTATATTTGGATACATATGTGAGCACCACAAGCTCTATCTAATACCCAATTTGTAGAAACAGATAGATTTCATTTGATAAAAGATGATCTGGAAGTTTCCCTAAACATCTTAGGCTAGGTGTTGTTCTTCTTCCAAGGGAACCGTTTTCCAGAGGTGAAACAAATTGCCTCTTGTTACCTGGCCTCCACTTAGATCTTCCTTTTCATTGAAAGAAGTGAAGAAAATTTGTGCTTAAATCTCTTAACCCTCCCTTTCCTCTTATTCTCCATAAATAAAAAAGGCTTTTCATTCATCATATTTTTTTCCACTTGGAGAATGAGGATATGAAGATCAAATAGGGACTTCTAAATGCTGTTCATATAGAAATTTACATCAAGGTAAGAGATGCTTTGAGGGAGTGATGTAATAATGAGATCAGTGCCTAATTTTTCACGGATTTTAAACCATAGAACCTCCAGGTTCTTAATATAGACAATGAGCATGACTACATGAGGCCCAGGTGGGGCACCTTATCTGATCATAGTCTGAAAGAGTACCTTAGAGATCTCGAACTGTTCTTGTCTTTCTCTCTCCTGGAAAATACCACGGAGGAACCTGAGCATGCTATAAACATCCATGTTTTCATGATACTTCATGATCTCACTAGACATTGATGATGAAATAAAACATTGAACGTCGACCGCATCATTCATATGTTTCTCATAGACAAGTAAATACTCATCACTTGCTTGTTTGGTAGGAGAATCAGGTAATGCTGACTCCAACATGTAAAACTTCCATTCATGGGATGGGATAACCTAAAGGCATCTAAACCATTCCTGGAAGTTAATGCGGTGAGGATGTTGTCTTCATCAAGAATTGATCATAGGGATAGTGTTGTTGACGATCTATTCATTCTTATTCTATAATTAATAGAGCATATCATTAGACCTTTCTTGATTACTTATAATGAGAAATAACAAAAAATTTTAGTCTACCACTATTTTATCAAGTCCCAATAACCCTAAGTATTGAACTCATAATGTCTAGATTCCATGACATACAAGTTGAAAGGATCCATATTCACTTTCACATAACCCCAAAATGATGTTCAAGATATAAGAATTTATTTAGGTAGGAAGGTCTTTGCCAACTACGGGCTTGTAGCTCTTTAATATGTTGAGTGGACTCCCCAATCCTGATATCATGAAATTGGATTTCCTCAACTCTTGCATCCATTATTACACCAAGTCTAGAAAGGGCTACTCCTCTTGATGTAATATGGTTAAGTAAACCCAAAACCTTTCATAAGGGCTTCCTATTTAAAAGTAAGTGTGCCAACAAGGTTTGGTCAAACACATAGTTTTATTGAGTTTTTCCATTATTCATGTAACAAAAGTCTTGGTTTAACTTAATCTTTTATTTGAGGGTTTTTTATTCCTTTTGCGTGAATTTCTTATTATCTCATTCTTTTTAGTATTAATAGGAACATACTTAAGTGATTAACCATGTCATGATAATATTTACGCATACGTCGGGTTATTTTTAGTTCCATCTTGCATTCTTGTTTAATTCATTAATTATGTGATCTAAGCAACACATACATAATGACAAACCATGAAAATGAGAGAAATAAAATAATGTAAATGGCCTGATCAGGAGCATTTATAATGGTTAGTTTATCTAGAGGTTGATAAAATAACCATGTCCTAGGGGATAAATACCTTAAACCTTTTGAGTTCATGTTTATAGCTTCCAGATGTCCTCCTTTGTATCTCATGGGATTTGTTTCATCTCAGCTCTAGCTTAAACTTCCTCAAATAGATTGGGAGTTCCATCCATTACTTATGCCCCTTTTTTAACTCAAATTTAGGTGAGGGGTAAAAGGGGTTTTACATAAAAGAATCCTTGGGTACATAGGCCCTACATATTAATGAGGAGAAATATCGCATGCCAAAAAATTTAAATCAAATAAATAAATTAAAAGAAACCATCCAAATATAAAGGTCCAGGTCTAGCTCATGATCATCCATACATTACATGATATTTATGTATAAATAAAACTTTAAATCAATTATTTAATCATTCTTGTTTTATATAAATCACACTCAAATCAATTAATTATCATCTTTAATTAATAACTACATAATCAGTAGAAATGAATGCTACACAGATGTTAAATTAAACATATATTTATAAAACACCTATCATGTGTTGTGCCTCAAATTTACACCCGCAAGATGGTACACGTCTCAAGAGTTTTTATAATATAAAAATAAATTTTAATAAATTTGCATAATTTGGATGAGTACACAATGTGTAGTTCCAACTGCATGGCATGTACAATTGTTCACCATCCATCCAAAGGACACGCCTAGGGAAAATTTGCGTGAGAGTACATCATAAATCTTCGTAGTACATGGCATGTCCTGTTGGCCACACTCAGTGTAGTTCCTCATTACACATTCTCCAACTGGGCTAGCCATGTATGGGGTACACGGTCTAACACCAACCCAATTGGACTACATGACGTGTCCATTTGGGTCAGACAACATGTAATCTGGAAACTGTGTTCCACCTGTTCATGGTCAACACACAGCGTCATTAAAGACATAGAAAGACTTCAAAACACATCTTGGTTTAGCGAACCATTCTGATTCCATGAATTTTGAATACACAGTGTGTACTACCGAATACATGTCGTCTGTTTTGGTGTTGTACGGCCAGGAAGCATTGGAACCTACGGATGAGATACTTTATTTTCTTTTAATCAAAATAAAAAGAAAAGTTATTTTTTTAAGGTGAACAAGAAAATAATGATGAGGGATAAATCAAAATAATCATATTTTCAAAAAGATTAACTTGAATTGAAAAAATAAATTATTAAATACATAATTATTCAACGAAATAATTAAATAATTTTAAACTGTGACGTAAACTCTCTGATACCCATTGAAGGTTCCCGGCGTAGCAGAAGTGTGGTTTGGATGACACCCAATTCTGATTTTTTACCATGATCAATGATTATTCTAGGATTATTATGATGATGAATGCCAGTATCCATAGAATAAAATCAATGATTTAGATAAAGTTTTAAGTGTCTATAAACCTTTAGAGAGGATCCTACACATCATGTTTATAATTAATTTATTTAATTTTATAAAGAAAAATAATACATTGATCTTTGGTAATTTTCTTCATTGATGATATTGACTATCCGGAATGACCCTTCTAGATTATCTTGTTGTGCTTGCATGGATCCAAACTAAAATCCTTCTAGAGGATATCCACATGTGCTCCAATGGCCTCTGATCAACACCACTCATTCTCTGTGTGCTTGCACAGAAAAGCATGTGTCTTGTGTCATTCGTTCTTGATCGCTTGTTCTTCGGCATTGAAGAATGTATCTTGTTGTTGAGACGGGAGAGAAGATGATTCGAGAGAGAAATTGTTTGGCATAACAATTCTCAATTCCCCAGGCTTGTGGTTTGGTCTATGGCCCAATAGGCCTACTTGAATATTTATATATAGGGAATTTGAGTTACAATATTTAATTGCATAGCAATAATTGAATACATTTATGAACATAGAAAAAATGCATGCTTATAATAATAATAATGCTTCATTATTCACGGTGTGCCAATATGTGAAAAATGGATTTATAATATAAAATTCTGCATCACAAAATAATAGCAGCGTCATTATTATTTTAACTTTTTCCAACTAGTTAAATGATTATTTACCGTGTTGAAAATAATTATTTTACTACTGGACCGACCTTGGTCCACTCAAAATCCACTTCCATTTATTGAACACAAAAATAAATAAATAAATAATTTACTCTATTAAATAAATATTTTTTTTAAATCAGTAAAAATATATTTATTAAATGTTCAGTAAATATAATTTATTTAATTTTGCGATCATTTTAACTTGAATAAAATTATTCCACTGTCTTGAGAATATTATTTATTTCATTAATTAAATTCAAATAGAATTTAACTGAGACCAACAAAAACACGTAGTGTGCGACCCTCTTGGATTCATTCTCATTGGCATTATGCATGCTTGCCTGATGTCCAATAGTAATGTCTAGCAATAGGTCACGGCACCCAAGAGAATGAAAGTAATGTCACAACAACGACATGCACATTTGAATGATCAGTGTATTATATAATACCTTTGTCAAAATATCTCATATAGTAGGATTCATGATAGTGTCATCAACTTTTATGCTTGATACACCATTCTTTGACTACCTGAAATAAACTCATTGTTATACCATGTCCATGGAAGATCGAGTGACAATTCTATTTCAATCAAAGGGAAAAATATCAACATCCATAAATTGAAGGGAAAAATACTTCTTCATATTATCAATCAATAAAACTCCACTTGTGACACGTCCAACTTACCCTACATCCCACCAACTATCTGCGTGATGGTTTTCATTAGTAATTCAATGTGCACGAGTCGTGACACGTATTAATGATAATCCTAAAGTATATGGATCATTACACATGCTCGCAGATAGAAATATCAGATGACACCAAAACATGTGGAATTCACACTAGCAGGTATGTTCTCATTATATCCTTTCTTGTATATTACCATGTGCGAACATCGTGGGAGGAAGTCTCTTCTGCTTACAAGTACTCCCACCTAATGGTTTGCATGCTATGTGTCTGATCATAGTATATCATCCAACTACAGAACTGTATCAAGTAATATTATTATATAATTTCAATGTTCTCATCATAATGGGGAACTTCCATGACCTTATCAATGTAAGAAATACTCTATGATAATATTACATCATAGTCTTGTAGAACAATGAACAATATGTAATAATACATTAAATATCCATGTAATCAAAGTAAAACTAGTAGGTTCTAGGACAAAACCTTTTACCATATATATATATATTATTTTTAAAAAATCTATATTATTCATATATTTGTTATACTAGAGTTTTAAACATGTATGATGGAAGTCAAGACTTAAGGTAATAGTTTTATGTCTCAATTTTAACTTTTCTGAGAAACAAACAATATCCACTCCTATTTATTTTATATTGTGTATATAATACCCATAAATTTAAGTTATCATGATTATAATGAAAACTATTGGTGTTTAAATTTCCATTTTAGGATATCTATTTCATGGGTTTTTTGGTTCAAAAGCTAGAAATCAGTAAGGGATTTATAGTCTCTCTTTAATTTCTACTATACATATGAACATTAACCAATCATTTTTTTGTGTATACAATTCAAATTTGAAAATTTATGTCATGAAAACCATTATTTTAATGGTATTTAATCATTAATTTCTTTTATTCTTTATTTGGGATTATGATTCAAAATATTACTAAAATTATATGTGATTTTGTCTCTATTTTCCTTCATTGAGACATAGGCACCTACATTCATTCATGATTTTTATATATATCCCCTTTTAAATTTAATATAATGAATTAATTTTATCTTAGGATATTTTATACTTTTTTAGTTTATTCTTTTTTGAGTTAATGTTTTAAAGTCACCATGTGGTAATATTTTTATGTTACAATCTCATCATTTATTGGGATTTTTTAGGATGTACTCTCCAATGTTGGAATATAATGATAAAACTATCATGAATTTTCAATATATTTATTAAAATATTATTATTCATGATATATTAATGTAATATTACAAATTTTTCACTCATTGGTACTTATTATAAATTAGCTAATGTTTTTAAGAAATCCCGACGTTATTTATATATTTGATCAGAAATCCATTTTCTTCTAAAACAACATCTTATGAAAATAATTTCAAAAATGTTTTATTATAATCCAATTATTTTTTAAATACATTTTTACCAATTATTTAATTTTTACAAATAAATAATTAAGAAATCTTAATGACATTTTACAAACAATTCTCTTTTTTCCTTTTAACGAAAATGTGAATGGAATATTTTTTTAATGTGTATGGTATGAAAAAAAAATCATCATCTTGAACATTATTTTATTTTAAACTTAATTTATAAAATTTCTTTAGTATATTCTGTATAAATTATATTTGAAATGTTATCCCTTTAAAAAATTGTTTTTTTCAAAGTGGTATGGTTACTTTCCCCATAAAATGTTTTAAATGATCTTTCAAAACCGTTTTCAACCTAAGAAAAAATTAGTTGATGCTACCTATATAATACTCGGAATATTATACAATTATAAAATTATTATTATTTATTTAAATATTTTGTGATGAAAATTTCATTATTAAACCTATTTCTATTCCACAGGTTATACCATGATGAAATGATTATGAATCCTGTCTCTTTTCCACAGCTTATGCAATAATGAAATGTTTTATGAAATCTTTTTATATTCAAGGGTTATGAAATCCATGAGAGAACAACACAATTCTATTACCTTTTTCAGTGTTGTTCTCTCATGGATCATGTTCTTTGGTTTCTTTTTGATTTAGGACATAAGAACTTCCCATCCTTATTCCATGACTAAAGACAATGATCTTTGATATGTAGTCTGTTGTTTCCAATTATTATGATCAAGTTTTCATACACTTGTACTCATGTTATACTTGTGTTTATCCCTATTTTACCCTTACTAAGAATCTATTCTCACTCTTCCATATGATTACTTTTACCAGTTTTGAAGAATTGTTTTGGAGAATGATTTCAAAAGGGTAAGATATTTATGTGAGACATTGATGATATGTCATGAATAAGATGATTTTATTCCATGTTTCCAAAGGAACTATAATATTTTGGTCCTCAGTTGTGTGTTTGTGTCTTCTAATGATTTAATATCTAAAAAATATGATATAAATATATATGAATATTGGGTCACAATAAATGTACTATATTATAAAAGATTACAAACATTGATCTCAACCCTATTTAGATGAAAAAAACATCCAACATTATCCTTGGATGGACTTCCAAGAATGATTGGTTATCAGGGTTCCACAAGATGTGAAATGGGATCATCTCAAAAAAAATCTATATATGTAAAATTCTTAATTAAGTGTTCAATTTTTAGTCTGTAATATCCATTATACTAAGGAAGTAATTCAAATACTAGTATCTACTTTGGTTTATCACATAGTTTATTGAACGAAGGATGAATCAGTGATGTGTTCACATTTATTGAGGTGCCAAAAAAAATAAAGATTTACTATTTTGGAGTCTTGAGGCCTATATACAGTTTTTACTAAAGGGTATGAGTTCCTATAAGATTTTATTCATGATTTTGTGTCTCCTCTATGTTTTTTTCATCTTCCCTAGTCTCATTTTCACAGGTATCAAATTTTTGGTCATCCGGTGGATGTACTGTGATTATTTTCTCTATGTAATTGGGGGGTTGAGGAAGAAATCATTCATTTTATGGGATAATAGATTGGGGTGATTATTTCCAATATAGAAGATGCCAGAATTAGTGGGTACAATACTACCCACATCCCCTAATCAGTACATTTAGATATTCCTCTTTCTTGATTTATAGAATCCCAACGAGGATACATAGACAAGACCACTAATACCTATATGAATCTGAATGATGAGAAATATGGATCTCTATAATTCCATGTATTAAATCATTCTGATGGAGATCATAGAGGTTCTAATGGATTCAATAAATTATTATTTTATGGTCCTAAATATGGTTATAGATCACCCAATTTTTTATAATTGAAACAATCTCTATGTAATCGATGAAACACATCATAATGAACGTGAAATTTGAGGTTATAGGTGGCCTAAACACAACAAGTACCTTGTTGGTTGGATATGATCTCCAATATGATTTTTTTTTCATTCATTGGAGGGTAATCCTACACTTGGTCAGCCCAATATCCCATATAAAATAATTGGTATGTGAGGGTAGGTGGTTTTGAGGATCTATTCTTCTATTGAGCATTGGGTGGAATAGGAATCACATGAGTTGGACTTCAGTAAAATTAGGGAGTTTTTTCGGGAGTTGTCTTGTGCTCTATTACCATATCCATTTAGGCTATCAAATCTCTATAATATTATAGGTATGAACCGTTAAATTTTTTGTATGACTTATGGGATGTTATTTAGTGTTATATTGTTCTAACCTAAACTTTAATGTCTCTCCTATATCAATAGTATATGTGGAGTGGAATGATACTGATGGAATTAGAAATAGTTGCATGGAATTTCCCTATTATAATATATTACACCATCGATATAAAGGTACATACAGGTGGAATTTGGGACATTATCAACCATATGTTCATTAATTTTCATACACAACTAATAGTCCATAACCCCAATGTTTGGATGTGAAATGGGTGTGTTTACCTTTAATCAATTAAAATATAGATTTTTATAGATCAAGGGAAAAATAGTAATGGTTCCCTATACTCACATCCATAGAATAAATGTTATCTCATAAATATGATGATTCTTATTCTTATGGGGACTTCTTTGATGACTGACATAGTTTATGTTGTGAGCAAGGCCTACGTGGTATCTAGTATCCCATATACCTCATTGAAGAACCTCCAGTAATTTTAGTTATTTAGCTTAGAGATGGCCTCAATTTTAGATAATTAAATCACTTTGAGGGCCTATGCAATGGTATTCATCATCCTGAGGAGGAACTCCTATATAATTATTAGTGCTTCTAATGGTTGGGAGAGTCAACCCGTCCAATGGGATGGGTAGTTGGGGTCTCAACAACAAAAGAAATAGAAATATTACCCCATTTTGAATGGTAAGGACATCTCAAGAAGACTCAATGGTAAAAGGCCCCCCTAGTACTATCAGATTGGTGTCTCATCAGGAAGGGTTAACATCCTTCCCCAAATATGGGTAGAACAAATTTTTGGATGAAGGATATTGTAGAATAATTGGAATAAACATGTCAATATTCCATTATGAATGAGAAAAATAGTTATAAATTTTAGGTGGTGTAATAGGTTTTAAGAGACTCCTGGTCGGTAGTATTAGTCAATTCATCTTCAATATCCTCGATCTCCTAGATGTAGGAGAGATACCCATCAAAACATTCATTCACGATACTCCCAAAATAGTGGGCGATGGGATTTTTGGGGTACAATTTTATCCCATAATTATATTTTCAAGATATAACATCAACCTATATTTGTAGCCACTAACTGATAAAGATCAATTAACCAAGTTGTTATAACACATTCCCCATCATAACATAGGATGAATGAGTGATAACTTTCTACATGATATGTTCTACTGAACAACTGAGGAAAGGGTTACTCGGAGTTGTGGGAGAAGTGGTCTCCACCCCTGTAGTGTAGTTATTAATGATTTACACAAATTTGGACTTTCTTTTCAAATGTATGGTTGTGGATAGGGTAGTTTATTAATATTTTCTAGTAGCTAGTGTTCTATCGGGACAAAGAAAGAATATTGTAAGTACATGTATTTTGAAAGTGATTCCCAATGATCCCAATTCAACAAATCCTTCCTTGGGTTGAGGGGAAGGATTTAAAATAAATGGTGTAAAAATTGGTGATTATAAACACTCATTATCTTATCACTAGTTTAAGATAATAGTTTCATGTTTGGTTTACTATTGGGTTCCCCAATGATTCTGCTTGAGTAAACATCCACGTTACATCAATATAATTGTACTGGTCATCCTTCATTGGATTTATTCTCTATCCCCGGGTTCCCATACAAATATATTACATTTTCATGAATCTCATTCACATTTATATATTCTTGTAAAACAAATTAATTATGTTTCTTTGGGACATAAAAGGACGATTCACTATGTTTTGAATTTATGATGATGTATTGCATATTAGGAATATATAAAATAACTTTTAAATTTCAGGTTTCATGTCAATGTTATTCCACAAACATGGGGTATCTTAGGTGACCACCCCATGGAATCTCATGATAATCATGTGGAAAATTATTCTCAATGCATATTAAATCCATATATGTCTACGAAATGTATTATGTGCTCATCAAAAACATAAACTCATGTTTGTTTCATGAATAATATGATTCTTTTCACAATAGGAAACAAAATATCATCACTTAATGATTCCTAGGCTCCTCACCAAAGACATCCATAACTCATCACATAGGGTATGACTCTTAGCCTTGTCACCATAGTTTTGGGGGAGAGTTTATATACCAATCACATAAGCTTCATAGGCACACCACCCGAATCACCCAAGGCTTATCACCAATTATTAGTTATATAATGTATCAATAGATTTAAATATAATGGGGGGATATCAAGTAGTTATATTATATTTTGAATGGTCTCACATGCACTCATCATTTACAGGTAGATCACTATTGTAAAAACTAGTATGGTAGTTTCATCTTTTTAGAGTCTAGTGTGAGAAGTTTGACACATAATAATAATATATGGTTGTTTCCTCTGGAATTGGGGATGCCCTCGTTTATTTGAGGTTCATACATTCCAAGCAGTTTCTAACGGGTTTGTTCGTAGAACCGGAAGCATCCAATGATTCTATATCCATTTGGACTTACTTTCCAATTGAAGGTTCTCATTAGCTGTCAACTAATGAGGCTTAAGAATTTGCATTTTTTGAGAGGATGGGAGGTCGGACTCATCACACCTTTTTAGGGGAATTATTTTCTACTCCGGGACCCTCTTTATATATTTAAGTTATCTTCGTGAATCCTTATTACATTACCAAGTATGAAAATGATCTTTCCTTTAGATCTAACAATCAATGATTAATATTTATGAGATTTAGAGAATCTTTTATATTTATTCGAGGTTCTTCATCAATAGAGAATCATCTGTATTTGTTAGAGATTCTTAGTCAATGGTATCCTTCAACACATTATATAGAAATCTCTTCGTCATTATGATAACCATACTGGTTTTAAAGCCACTCAGTGGGGCACTTGAAGTTTGTTCTCATTTAGAAGTACATATATTATTTCAGAGTTGGGATCGTACCCGCAGATGGGCTAGCTACGTATCCTTAGTTTTAGAAAAGTAATCAGAACCCACGTAGTTTGATTAAAGAAGTATGAGGTTTATGCATGATTGATGGCTCAAAGAAAGATGTCATAATTTCTTTTACACTTTAATCTCACGCGAGTCATGCTCGGTGTGAGGACCAAGAGGTATTGGTAAAACTAGAAAATTATGCCATGAATGATGCGATCATAAGTAATGATGTGGGGATTATGTATGTATGGATGCCCAAATATATAGAGATCAGGACTCGTTTCAGAGAAGAAGTCCAGGAACAAGGTCCATAATGGTATATGTGCTTTTATGTATATTTGGATACTCTAACTTGGGGATTACTAATGAAAAGGAGGCCCATGTTAAGGGAACTTCTCATCTTAAAGTTTGAGGTTGAATGAATGAAATCTCTTACCTATGTGACATGAAGATATGAAAATCACTAGGTTTTGAGAGATGTTCCACACAATTCCTTTTAGATAACGAAACCAACAAAGGAACCATGATATAAATTGTTTTGAAGATGGTTCTGATGGATAAATCTTGAAGAGGAAAGGGGGATTTGAAGAAAGCAAGTGAATAGGCAGGAGGGGCACCCAAAAAAAGAGAGACACGCAAGTCCAGCGTCGGCGTGAAATCCTTGTTGCACAAGTATACTTGCGCGACACATGGGTACTTGCACGACAGTCAACCCTTAGGGTAATACTTGGGCGAGACATGTCTCAAGCCCTTATTATTATCCCTAAAGGCTTCCAAAGAGTGGCGCACAAGTTTTGTTGAAGGGATAAGGCAGCGCAAACGTGTGTCCATTTCCCTTAAGGGCTGACCACTTAGTCGCACAAGTGTTGATGAGTTTCAACACTTAGGCCTTGTTTTCCATGTTTAGATCTCTATTATAAGTAATAAATTACCATAGAAGTGACCATAAGACTTCAAGGAGAGACTAGGGAGACCAGAGCTTAAATCTCACTTTGGAATTTTTTACGTTCGAAATGGGGGGACCACAAGAGGTATTTATAGGCCAGGGAAGACCTTGGGAGAAAATCAAAGAGGGTGCGTAAGTCACCTGCGCGGCCCTATGTGGCGCGCAACTATGCTTGCGCGACCATGATGAAACTTGCATGACCCATGTGTGGAGAAATCCGTGTTCATGCCTTTTTCAATTTTTGATGTTTCTTCAAAAGGTTGAATCACTTTGGACTAAGGTATTTCTATTTTTCAGTTGTTAGACTCTGTGATGGAAAAGAGTGTCAACAAAATTCCCCCCACAGAGTCGGATCCGAAAGAAGGAGGATATGAATCCGAGGAAAAAAGGAGAAAACGAGAAAACCAAGGAACTGCGTCGCGCAAGTGTCGAGTGCACAAATTGCATCACAAAAGTGTGAGTCGCACAGGCCTTGGCATGCAGCGGTGCGGCCTGGCCTATATATATGCGGTCATTTCTCATGCAAAGAAATCAGTTCTCAAGGATACCCACTCTCACCGCATAGGTTGTTCTCGCAGCATAAGTATACTTTCTTTCTACTATTTCTTTGTGTCACGCTTCTATAGAGGTATTTTGACCTACCGAGTCATACCTGTGCACCCAACACTTGCACGAAAAATCTACACTTGCGCTCTAACTTAGAAATTGTGAACCTCAATGCCTTAGCCATTTTTTTACATTTTCTTCACAAATTTTATGAAAACTCAACTCACATAAGAGTTACTTATTTGACCTTTGTGTAGATTCAATGGCACCTAGAACAATCAGAATAGTTGATGAATGAGCCAACAAGCGAATTGATGATATGATGAACATCGTAGGCCATGATTACGATGATATCTGCGAAATCACTCTTTCAGATTTGGCCACGTGCTTGAAGAAGTATCATCATAATTTTCCAGAGAGCATCTACTTGCCTCTGTATGGGCATGTTCATCTGCAAGATGTCGACATTCCAGAGGCAAAGAACTATCTCCCACATTCTTGGTTTCAGAATTACACCAATTTTGGTTCAGCAAATATCTCAAGTGGAGGAGAATTTCTAAATATTGGAATAGTGGAGAAGGCCTATATGATGCATCATATCCCTTGTGTTCCAGATCTGAAACCTCACAAGCCTGATCTGCAACCACATTGTTATCCTTCAATCTACCGAAATTCTCAGATGCATCAATCCAAAGGATAGAAGAAGAGTTGTGACTTCCATCCTGGAGGAGGTGTGAAGCCAACATGGATGTGGGCATACTAGGTGCGACAAACCTATGCATAGTTTGTCGAGGATTTGAAAAGAGCTATGATATATGAAGCAGTCTGTGCTGGGCAGACATATGTCTACAAGAATGATGAGTTTGTGCTGGAGCTAATCAGCCGCTAGAGCCCAGAAACCAATTCGTTCCATCTGAATCATGGATAAGTAGGCATCAGTCTATGGGATGTCCACAAGATCTTAGGGGATCCAATTGTGGGTGACATGTATGATGAATTCATTCCTCCCAAGGCGACATGGAATGATTCGGAGAAGACTCCGGTTTTGGCTCGAGAATTATTGAAAATTTACTACAGGCTCAAGAGTTCAAAGACATCCCTAACCCATTCTAAAAAGGACCTTCATCCAGAGGAGTGGATGAATAGGTTTCTTTCTAAGGAGGAGAGGGATTCAAAGGAGAAGGGGCCTACCTGTAATCGTCCTACTACCTACCCTAGAATAGAGAAGAGGGGTGGTCTTGGAACATTTTGTCCAACCCTGGAAGCATGAGAATTTTAGAAGTGGGGATATGAAGTGAATCAGAGAATCCCAAAAAAGACGCATCTGGCGGGCTTTTTAGCCTTGTGGATCAGTGTTTATCTTCTGCCAGTCAGGGATTCAAAGAGAGGTGTCAGGCCAGGGACCTTTATTGTGGTAACCAGCTTGGCTGAGAAGAAAATGGTTGGGTTGGCTACCCCCATTTTGGAAAAGGTGAAAATGATATTACTCCATGTCTTTATGAGTAAGTATCCTTTGAGAATAGTGGGACCATTCCATGTTTTTTGGGGATGGATAGACACTCACTTCAGGACATAAAATGTACAGAACAGAGTATTGGTTCCTGGAAGTTCCTTCATGCCATCAGTGCAGGCATTTTATTGAATTGTGCCATTAGCTATTAATACCTATGATATAAAGGTGAGGCTAATAATGTACAAGGAATTCAATTTCTTTCCATTTGGAAACCCTCCAACCAGGAGGTTTGATGATGATGGAACCGCTAGTCTAGATTTGAGGGCGTACATGATGGCTTTCAGATATGGTGTACTGGCCACCCGGATTGACGGAGAGATTATATGCGAGGCCAATGCTCCATACAGATTTTCACGCCAATTCAAGTTCCTGCAGTAGACTGTTGTATCCCCTCTTGTGCATATCAGGTCCGAGCTGCATAGGATGGTTGTCCGATAACTATGGTTGCTGACATCTATGGAGAAGACCGGGGTAGTGTTCGATCTACCAGTTGAGAAAGCGGCAAGTAAGTTGACTACATGGTATGTCGAGAACTGGATAACATCATATCCTGAAGGGGTGATGAATCATCCGGTTTTCCAGTTGGGGAAAAAGAAAAGAACTGCAGAGAAAGAAACCATTCATCAGGAAGGTGATGCTTCCCCACCTAGAGCAGATTCATCTGGTTCCTCATCTAGGGCTAACTCATCGGATTCTCAAGATGGGGATGATGAGCCACAACATACGGGAAAGAAGACTTGTGCCATATATAATCCCCTGTCATAATCTAGAGACCAACTCCATTGAATCCTAGTGAGTTACTTCATTGGGTAAATTTAATCACCATTACTTTATAGAGTAACAAGTCTTATTTTCTTAACCTTTATCAGTAGTTTCAGGAGATAGGAAGAAGTTGAAGTCTAAAATTGTTGAACCCTCCTCACAGCCTTCTGGTACACATGTTGAATATCTATGACTAGAGGCTGTCCAGACATGGAGAAGTTTATATTGATGTTCTGAAACGGCCTGGTTGGATATGTGTGAGGGGATAAAAATACCTAGAATAGGGAATCATTAGGCTTCTACAGATATCGTTTACAAGGATAACGTCGATGATGTACGAGCTTACATCAGAGAGTTGGAGATGCTCATATTTGCCACTGATGATTCCCTTCTTATCACCAAGCGGGTGAAGGAAATGATAGATCATGGTGCCACTGAGGGTGGTTTGGGGGATGAGGAGTGGCACAATTACGTGGCTCCTGAAGATGTTAGTTTCTTTCCTTATTTTCATTGAAAATTTATTCCAATTAATGATTTGTTACTCAAAGAAATTACTTTCTTCATCTTGAAGCTTGCAAAGAAAGGAACTACTGAGGTTCCATCACCATTGTATAGACCTGGTGGTACTACCATCAGGGATAATGAATCTCTTTATGATTCGGGTGAGATATATCCAGGCCCGCAAGCCATGGAGGAGGAGTTAAACATTGTTTTTCATTCTCCAATTCTTGTATTTGGAGATGATGACGTCAACACTCCTAAGAAGCCAAATAAGCAAAGACATCGAAGGAAGAAGTCCACAGCTCAACGCTTCATTAGTAGTGGTAAGTCCTTCAGATATTCATGAGTTTTAATCCATGAAAAGGCTACTCAGACTTCTTTGGATTGCAGGGATTCTTCAATTTTTCCTCTGAGGGAGAGGACTGACCCTCCTTTGAAGATGACGGATGGTGCCAGTGAACGATCACAAGTTCAGGATGACTTGACTACTCCTGGAGAAGAGCCATCATCTGTTCCCAATATCCCTCCTGCTATTATTGCAAGGAGAGAAGAGCCTTATTTTGTTAAGTTAACAATGCTTCATAAAACATTGAATGAAACATCAACTTACTTTCATTCTGTGATACTTTAGGTTCAAACCCTGCACTAGAGATTTTGGAGGCCATTGCAACTAATGCCGCGATTTTAACTGAAGAATTTGTCCAGGGTCAGAGGCTACAGGGTGTGGGTTGCCAAGTGGATATATCAAATGTTCTCACTGGTGAGACTAACCAGGAATCCGAGATATCATTAGATGAAATGATGAAACTTGGAGCATATTTTGAAGATATTTTAGACCAAGTTAAATTACAATGTAATTTAGAGGATTTTGGACGTGAGTATTATCCTTCATCCTATTAAAATAACTTCTTATTACATCTCTGACCATGATTGGTTCAAATGTGTAGTTCCATATGAGCTAGATGCTAAAATTCCAACGCCTGAAGGGGGTACAGAAAACCCTACTATTGCAGAGACATTAGCTCAAGTGGAGATGAACCCAGCAGAGCTTCCTGAAACTCATCTTGAAAATCCTGTTGAAGCTAATAAATATTGGGAGGAGCTATCTCATGTTTTTGATCTACCGTTGGGTAAGGGATAACAATATTTGCGACTGTACATAATTTGAAAGACAACCAATCATCTTTTGTTATCCGTTAAAACTAAGCTAAGATTTCAATTGATTATGCATGGCCATCAATTTCAGTGGCTAGATCTGGAGGTGAAGCCTCAGCCTCCGCCCCAAAAAGAATAGAAAGTGATGTAATACGGGTCAGGGGGAGGAGTAGAATAGGGCACATCCATAAGTGCATTAATCCCAGATTATATTCACCCATGTGACAGTGATGCTGAGTCAGACCCAGAGGTACAAAAGGAGCTCCAATTTTCACGACGCAAGGCATGGATGAAAAAATGGAAGATCATATCTAAAATTCCTCATGAAGAGTTGTCATCGAATATCCCCCGACTGTCATCCCTATTCATCATGTTGGGACTTGGCAATTTTGGATATCAAGAGATCCATGTCGCGGTAAAACAAGTCATTTTAAGAAGGGAGGAGGAGCAGAAGTATCATCAAGATTTGACGAGGGTCAGGCTGTTATCCAATATCAGTGAATTTGAGGCTGCAGTATCCTAAGCTGAGGCTGACCATGCTGCTAAGTTGAAGGTGCTGAAGCATAAGATATAGGAGAAATTTGTCCAGCATATGCAGCTTCACCAATAGTTAAATGCTGTTACTGGGGAACTTGACGAACTTAATAATTCACTGGAAGGAGCTCAAACTAATGGTATGAAAGCCATTTCCAATTCCAAGAAAGCACTCTTTCAAAATGAAAAGAATGAAGTTGGTCAAGTGCATGAGCTTCAAGTGGCTGTTAATGAAGTTCAGGATGCTGTAAATAAAATAAATATCTATGTTGACAGCCTTTTGTAATTTTTGGAAAAGTGATGAGACTCTAGTCTGTGGATGTCCTTCTAACTCTTGTGCATCAAATGAAAAATACTTTCATTTTCAATCATTTGTGCATGAATTCTTTTTCTACTTGCCTTAAATTTTTATCTAATCCAATGGGACTAGTAAGCATAGTTTGAGTTTTACTAGGATTATGAAAATAACCCTACTAACTTTGAATATTTAATTTCTCAATATTACCTAAATCAAACGAAATGTATGTTTAGTGAGCTGGGACTGGACTTTTGTTCAGAGTTCCTTTTTATTTTGTGGGTAGTTTAAAGTCATGCACGTCAGACATAAAAAGGATAATATTTAAGGCCGAAATAGCTATAACCAAATGGATTAAAATTGACTCAATTACTTGTTAATTTATCTAAAAACATGTTACCATATTAAAGTATTGAGGAAAACATGTAAACTATGACATAAGAAATTTTGAATCTGAGGAATGATATGAAAAAGGGATAAATGGAATTAAAAGAAGTATTTCCCAAGAATGAAGTTACCATTATTAGACAAACCCGTTATGGGGTTGAATTATGCAGGGCCGCTTAAGGGAATTGGCTGCGTAGTCAAATAATAGTATCTTTTGGATGACAGGTCCATTATGTATACTACTTATGCAAGGCTGCCTAAGGGCACATGATGCATAGTTAGGAAAAAGAACTCTCAGGAATTTACTTTTCTTTTTCTAAAAAGCCAGTGGAAGGTTATGGAGATTAAAATTTTCCAAAGCATAGAGTTTGTTGTATGGAGAGAGGTACTTGAATATAGAGAAGATATTTCCAATCATGATTATCTAAGAACTGGATGAATGTCACTCTTATGAAGGTCTGACCCAAATGAAGGGTAGGGAAATATAAACCATAGACTTGAATACTTTCAGATCATGAAAAATAGTATGGGAAAAAGATGCTAAGGATGGCTATTTTTGGGGATCCCAATAATATTATCATAAGACCAATAAGGACAAAAAGATGTTTTTATACCAACATTAAAGTTACCACTATTTGAAAAACCCGTTAGGGGTTTAATTGTATAGGGTCGCTTAAGGGAATTGGCTGTATTGTCAAATAATAGTATCTTTTGGATGACAAGTCTGTTATGTAGACTGTTTATTTAAGGCCACCTAAGGAAACGTGCTGCACATTCAGGCAAAATAACTCTCAAGTATGAAACATTTTGTGACCAGAAGTCAAGAAAACGGTTATGAATATCTGGAAGTATTTAAGGTTAAGAATATGACACATGAAAAATGAGTATTGTCCAATGCATGTAGAGATACTCAGACCAATGCTAACCATAATCATGTTGTGGATGGGTCATGAATTGAGATGTTGGACTTCACTATATATCTCACTAGAATGATAATCAAGCCAAATGTAATTCTTCAAATACAGTTTAACATCATATGGGATGAGAGTTTAGGAAATCTTAGTTTAGGTTCATAGAGCACAGACCATAATAATGAATACACAATGTGTGTTTTCACAGGGACTTTCCATCCAGGGGGCTGAAAATGGAATTTGGGGTTAGGCCCAAAGACATGGGGCTGGATTTGAGGGATGCTCGACCGTTCCTACATATCCCAAAAGGATGGGAATCTAGACGCACATATTTCTTGAAATAACCTCTGTACATATTAGGTTTGTATAAGTGAAGGGTGAAAAGGGGACTTCAGTTCAATCATAGTTTGACCCAAGATTAAATGTTTGGGCATTGCCATGTATGCACGTAGTCTTTGGAATACGAAATGATTGGAGATCAATGTCAATGATGATTCCCTCTCTGGAAAGGGACAAATAATGTTGTAGTTTATTGTCGTATAAGAAAAAAGTGTGAATAGTTTAAGGTCATATGCATGGAACGTGGTGAACCAATGTAAAAAATATTGGTTCCGGGGGTGGTTTCAAAAATCAACATCGTATGAGATGAAGGTGAACCGATGTCAAGAGATTGATTTTGGGATTTAACTTCAAGAGGTTTCTTATATACCCAGACTAGAAGGCATGGATTACAGTCCGCATAGTTCAATTGATGAATGAATTGGTGATGAAGTTGTTTTTGATAAAAACGACCTAAAAAAGAAAGCGTTAGGACTTATGCATGGTTAGCATCCTAGGGAAGGTGTTATGGTTTATTTTTACTCTATGATCATGTGATTCATAGTCGGTGTGAGAAAAAAAATGCATCAACAACCCTAACGATGCACAGTATAACATCATGTTGGGCAATGAGGGACTATGCAATTTAACGTCCTGTAGTATGGGAAAAAGAGGTGTTTTACAGTTTAGCATCATGTAGCTAAGACGATGGGGACAATACAGTTTAACATCATGTTGGATGAAAGGGGGACATTTCATTTTAATTTCATGTAGTAAGGACAAAAGAGAACACAGTTTAATGTCATGTTGGACGATGTGACAATTTTACACCATGTTGGATGATGGTGTGAATAGTTTAATGTCATATTCATAGACCAGTGATTATGCAGTTTAACGTCCTGCTAGACGTAAGAGTATTTCTTTTACGCAAAATAATTCTTCAGAAATCTGGCATTGGTTGGATTAGTGATGAGTTCTCAATCCATTGATATTAAATAATAACCTCTATTGGAGTAGACCTTATGTATTGAGTAAGGTCCTTCCCACTTTGGCTCAATCTTGGGATGTTTCTTTCCTGGTATCATTGGAGCTCTAAGAACCAATAGCAATTCTCCCTGACCGAATGAACGAAGACAATCTTTTTTGTTGAAAGATCATTCTATTCGATTTTGATAGACATCCAAGTGGTGCAAGATGCACAATCATTTGTCGTCAAATAGTTAAAATTCATCCAATTGATTTTGAGATCGTTCATCTGTAGATAACTGATCATAAGTGGCTACCCTGAGTGAGGGTAATTGAACCTCAATGGGAAAGAATGCTTATGTTCCATATACCAATGAATATGTAGTTGACCGCATTGCAGTGCGGGTGGTGGTTCGATAAGCCCATAAAGTAAGAAAGAGTTTATCAGGCCATGGTTTATTATAATTATACACTATCTTTTACAGTATATTTTATAGAGTCTTATTGAAGGCTTCTATCTGGCCATTGGCCGATGCGTGATACCGAGAGGAATGGTTGGATTTGATGTTTTATTCTTGATACAACTTCCTTACATCATATGAAAAAAAGTTGGTGCCATAGTCCGTCAATATGGTATGAGGGACACCAAATCTGGTAATGATTTTAGAATTGATGAATATAACAATGAATTAAGAACTGACTTCATTGAGAGGTATTTCCTATGCCCATTTGGAAAAGAAGTCAGTAGCAGTAAGAATGTACTTAAACTACTTTGATGTAGCTGATGGATAAGGTCCCACTACATCCATTCCCCATGTGGAAAACGACCATGAGTATTTAGCTATATGATGCAACTCTGGGGGTTGAGGAATGTAGTTGGCATGTACCTGGCAAGAATGACACTTCTTTGTGAAATCAACACAATCTAGAATCATTGAAGGCCAAAAGTATCCAAGCCTTTGATTTTGATCAGATATTCTGTTTCCAGACTGATGGGAACCACAAAATCTTACATGAACTTCTTTCATGACAACAATTGTCTCTTCACCATCAATGCATGTGAAAAGAACTCCATCAAAACCTATTTTGTAGAGAATTTTTTCTAGGTGATCTGGGCTATCATAAAGAGTAAAATTGACCACACGTTACCAGATTTGTTCTTTCCCAGCTCTATCAGCTGGAAGTGTTTCATTTTGAAGGTATTCCCTGAAAGGTGTCATCCATCATGTAGTACGACCATATGGTTCAGGAATGGGACTAATTTCATTGATTTCCACTGTTATGATTTGAAGATAAAGTTAAATTGTATAACGGTGGGCAATACTAATGATTGTCTCATCCTGATTTGGATATTCCAGAGCTGTGGCTATATTAGCAAGTGCATCAGCATGGGCATTTTGTGATCGCATGACATAAGAAAATGTCGGTTCTGAAGGAAATTCTTCCATTAACTCTATGACGTAATCATACAAAGGGATTAGCTATTCTTTTCTAATTGCATAATCTCCATTGACTTGTTTTATTACCAGGTCTGAATCACCATTCACCTTTATGTGATTTACTTGTGCTTGAAGCAACAACTCTAATCCTACGATAAGAGCTTGATATTCTGCTTCATTATTTGTCCCACCTCCCAATAATGATAAGGAATAGGGTAGCACTGCCTTTTCTGCAGAAATGAGCACAATTCCTATCCCAACTTTGTTGAATATAGGATCTTCCATTTTCTTCCCTATTGGATTTATGGAAGCTCCATCAAAGTAAATTTCCCATGTTTGAAGACTATCATGAATAGAGAAGACTTCCTCATCGGAAAGTTCAATATCTGAAGATGTATCTTCTACTGAAGGTTTTTCAGCATGGAAATAATCCAGATCTTGTCCCATTATTTCCTTTTGAGACACATACTGAATATCAAATTGCTGCAAAATTACTTCCCACCTTGCAAGACGTCCTGTAAGCATTGGACGACTAAGGATGAATTTGAGATGGTTATTGCGAGATACCAATTGGACCTATTGATGTCCCAGGTAGTGTCTCAAATTCTAAACTACAAAGTTCAATGCTAGGCAACACTTTTCAATATTTGAATATCAGGTTTCTACTTCAATCATAGTCCGACTGAGATAGTAGAGGCTGTTTTCATTCCCAACATCATTCTTCTCGGCAAGGAAGGCACCCAATGATCACTCTAAAGCTGTCACATTAAGAATCAATGGTCTTCCTTCAATAGGTGGGATTAATACTGGTGGAATCAAGAGATATTTTTTGAGAATATTGAATGCCTCTTGACAATCATCATTCCATGGGTAAGTGACTCCCTTATTCATCAATTTGGTGAAGGGTAAACTTTCTCCTGCCAAATTGGAGATGAAATGCCGAATATAGGCTAAGTGTCCTTGATGTCCTCCCAATTATTTCAAATTTCGAGGAGGTGACATATAAAGGATGGAATTTTTATTCTAAGGATCTACTTCGATACCGTGATGGTGTACAAAAAAGCCGAGAAATTTTCCTGAGGTTACCCCAAAAGCACCTTTTAAATGGTTCGTCTTCAAATTATGTTTTCGGAGTTTGTGGAATATGATTTCCAAATCAGCCAAGTGATTAGAACGTTGCATGGATTTGACCACAAAATATTCCATATAAAATTCAACAAACTTCCAAAAAGGGTTTAAATATACGATGCATGGCACATTTATATGTTTCACCTGCATTCTTCATGCCAAACGACATTACCTGATAGCAAAACACACCCTGAGGGGCTCTGAAGGTTGTAGATTCCACATCTTCTGGAGCCATTCGGATATGATTATATCCTGAATATCTATCCATGAAGGAAGGTTCTTCATAGTACGATGTTGCATCAATTAAGAGTTCTCTTATCGGAACTAGAAAATCATCCTTAGGACAATGTCGATTAAGATCTCTGAAATCAATGAAAATTATAATTTTTTTATTCCTCTGCTTCACTGGGACAATATTATCCAACAATTTGGGATATTGAACTTCTCTGATGCAGTTAGCTTTGATATGCTTATCCACTTCAGCTTCAATTTTGGAAGCATAAGTTGGTTTTGTTATTCTTGCTGCTTTCTTTGTAACACCCCGATCTTCCATGATACGCTTCTCTTTCAATAATGCAATAGCTTTCATTATAAGAAAGTTCGAGATTCTAACACACCGCGACCAATCAAAATAACCATTATTAATAGTAATACACAGTTTTTGAAATTATATATATTTTATATTTCAAAATGTACTTCATTTTTGGATTCTTAATATCGAAATTAGCCTATGTTGAATTTTTCGTAATTTTCTGAGAACTTCCAATTTTCTATGAATAGTGAAAAATACTTAAAAACAACTTTTTTAATAAAAATAATTTATAGTGATAAATTATAATATTGATTGGTTTTAAAGTATAATAAGAATATATTTTTACCATTTTATCAAATGGTGTTCATTAGAATTATTTTCACTTTGAAATTGGACATAAACAATTGTCAATCTTTTGATATATATTGTTTCTTAAAAACACTCTATTTGTTGTGACAACTGGAATTAATTATAAAATTAATTTATGCAACTTATATGTTTGTAATTTCATAAAATAGATATCATTTTTGAATTCGGAATATCAATTATAGCTTTGGGTGAAATTTTGGCATTGTTATGAAAAACCTCAATTTTTGATGAATAGTGAAACCACTAAGTGGTAGTTAAAAAAAGGATTTTTCGTTTAAATGAAACATTACCACTTCTATGATTTGATTTTTAAAAATCTGACATATGTGGTTGTCAATATGAAGTAAAATGTGGACCAATGAGATTAAATTTTTTTTGGTGAATAGTAACTTTTAAGTTTAATTAATCGCGATTAAAGGTAATTTGTGAAATTTAAGGTAAACCTCATATTATAAAAATATGAAAATACCCTAACACTTGTCCTACCCTTATTGGATGAGTAATGTACGACCAAGAAAATCCATGGGTCAACTTGGGTACCAAATGGAGCCACTTGGGTAAGAAAATGACATTAATAACTTTTTATTTAAAGTAAAAAAAAATTGTCACAAACATGAGTTGTTTAAATAAAACAATTATTACATGGGGTTATATAAGTTACCTTTTTTACTATAAATATTCATTGGAAAGATAAAAATATTTTCTAAATCATGGTAAATGTTTTATAATTTATAGACATTAAATAAATTAAAATATTTATGACACAATGATGATGCAACGATTACCTAATTAATTAACGATTTAAATAAAATGAAACGATAATGTAAAATCTAAATCCTAAACTTTTAAAAAACTTATTAGATGAGTATATTTCGAACCCTTATCACCTTAACCTCGAAATATATCATTGTGGGACCTTTATAATCCGAAAATCATTTCATAATAAAGTAACATTTCAATCCTTCCAAGAGTGCCCCTCCTCTCCTCTTATAAAAGGCCCCCACCACTACCACCTTACTCACACCTTCAAAGCCTTTTGGCTCGGCCAACCCCTGCCCATTTTGTCTCTCAACATCCCACTATTACTCCTAGAAGTCTCAATTTGGGCAGAAGGCTTCCCAAGTAAGCCTTTGAGCTCAAATCAAAAAGAGTTACCCGTTTTAAAGGTATTGTTTTCTCTTGTGTTCTTATGTTTTATTTTGCTTCCCAACTCCGTAAACTATTTTTATTCATTTCTTTTGTAAAAACAACAGTATCCTCAATATACTAGGATGTGTTTATGATAAGTATTAGAGATACACTTACCCACACCTACTTCTAATGGTTAAATAACATACTGTTTCTGTGGATGGTGAATTTCTGCCTCACGAAACGATGATTGTTCAACACTCATATAACACCTTCAATGTTGGGCATCAAGATTTCAGTATATTTATATATTATATATTATATGTTTATGTTTTACTTAAGCTTCTGTATTTTTCATTTATGGCATACCTTTATGGTTTCCATTATGGGTAAACACGATATTTTCATTTTTGGAAGTGAGGACTACAGCCCCCTCAAAGTGATTTGAACCGTTAATTGCATATGTGGGATGTATAAAGGATGGAGTAAATGGTAATGTACATTATATTATACTGTAATTATAGTTTACCTTTATATAATTATAATTTCATTCCATTAAATATTAAATAGAAATGAAAGTAGCGTTCTTGCGTACGTACGGCTTACCGTCTCCATGAACGGTGCATTTCATTTATTACCTCTAAATGTTATGTAATAATATAAAGGCATGTATATACTAGATATATATGATATATATGATATCTACATAATGAATATAATTCTGGATATAATTGATATTTCACCACATGAACAACTTTTAATTATAAGAAGTTTATTTTTGACTCAAGTACAAAAGATCGACAAAACGACCGTTATTAACTTAAATAATTACATAATGTTCATAACATGGTAATAAGTGATATAAAAGGAATAATTAACATGAAAAAGGTTCTTAATAAAGTATAAATTAACTCTAGTTTATTATTTAGGAGGTTAAAGAACAATCGAGTCAAGTTGAGAATGAGGTAAGGGAACTTCTTAACCCGATTTCTGTTCTTTGGGTTAATCTCCTACTTTCAAATTATGTCATGATATTATTATATCCTATATTGTATTTGTAATTTCATTATGTGTAATTATAGTGAATACACATAATAGATCTATTTTATTTAATAAATGATCTTTTTAAGGTACTTTGTCTCAATCTCCATTCATTGAGGCATATTTTGCTTTATACACAAATTTCTTTTATACGGTGTATTAACCCCTTTGACTTTTACGTTTATTCAAAAGGAATATTTTTATACGAAGCATTTTACTAAATGACAAAAAGGAATGTTTTTCTTGTCGTACGTATGCTGCTACAATGAATTCTCCACCACCGTGACCATTATTTGAGTTTCGGCTTCCCCTACAAGCCATAACATTTTTAAAATGTAAAATAAAAACCAAGTTTTAACTTTCATTTATTTTGGTATCGAAAATGTTTTTGATAGTGTTTTAATATATCAATGTGTTGTATTGAAATATTGTGATTGAAATGTGGAAATGTTATGTTTCCTTTATTCATGTTTTATGTGATACAATTATGTTATGGTTTATGATATGTCTAAACCTGTTCATATGAGGAATGAATTGGACTTAATAAGTGACGGGTGGAGCCCGCTATAGCTCCTCGATGCATCGGAAGGTCTCATGGGACAAACTAGTGTCTTGGCATGAGGCCTTGACAAAATATTATTTGTAGTCTGGGCATGAGGCCTTGGCTTTGTGGTTATGATAGTCTGGAATTATGCATTCCATCATTATGAAAGTGGTTATTGATATTGCATGTGATTATTTGACCATTAGAGTATCCATGTGAAGAAGTAAATGGCATTATCTCATTTTACTTTTTCCATATTATGTTGAAGTTCATGTTTAAAAGGATTTTGTTTTAGTTACACATTGCCTTAATTTTTTATGTTTATTTATAAACGCTTCCTCAAAATTGTTATCCTTACTAAGCATCTGATCTCACCCCTTTCAATGTTTTAATTTTTACAGGACGTGAAGAAGTATTTTAGGAATGACCTGCAGGGATAGTCTGAAGTGGATATGAGTGTAGAAAATGGAGACTATGTTATTGTGATTTTTCACTTTATGATATAATGTAACATTTATGAATGTATCTAGTGTTTCCAAGGATACTAAACTAATCGGTCCTTCGAGACTTTATCTTTTGTGATCATGCCAATGTTATGCAATAAAGAACCGACTCTGGGTAACTCGGGTCGGGGCCTTAAAGTTGGCATCAGAGGCAGTTTAGTAATAACCTTGGAAGATAGATTTAGATAAACTCTGATTAGAGAACATAGCTCAAAGATATACTTTGAGGATTAATATAGAAAAAATTCCTAGAATTTTGGTATTATATAGATTTTGTGAGTTTTCCGAGCAATACAGCCCTGTATGGGTACGAGCAGGTAGAGGCGGCTCTGGCACAGATTTACCTAGTGGTAAAACCCGAAAACACTACTTTGAGTTAGACTCGAACTGGAACTGGTGCACGACAATGGGCCTTGTTGCACTCTTGGTTACGACACTATTGAGGGATATTCATAGGATAATTCGCATTCTTTACAAACCATTATGAAGGGTTTATGAGTATATACTTTCTCAAAGAAAACATTTCTTTTTACAATTATGGATTATATCCATAAATAGTTCAATTTATGTTAAGTGTTTTACAATTATGGAATTATGTATTTCGATTCATAAACTAATCTAGTTTATGACATTGTTTAGAAATGGCGCCTAGTGGAAGGAATGGAAACCGTATAATTGCACGCACTCCATGTACGGATTGACCTCCTGCTCAAGATAATTATTGTGGAGATGGAGATACAACTGGTGCTGATCAACTTATTACCATACTGGGACAACTCACTCAGGTTATGAATAATAACCTTACTCGTATGGAGCACCCTGATCCGCATCGTGGAAGATCAATGTTATACCACTTCATGAGGAAACAACCACCAACATTTAATGGGGGTAAAAATCCATTATAAGCTGAGAAATGGATAAATTACTTAGAGAAAGTATTCCATGCCTTGGGGAGTAGTGAAAGGGAAAAGGTTATCATGGCAGTTTACCGCCTCACTAGAGATGCTGATCAATGGTTTTCATGATTCAAAACGCAAAGGAAAATGATGAAGTATCAAATATGGAATGGAGGGAGTTCAAAGAGATTTTATTAGAAAAATACTTTCCACTGACCATCGAGAAGATATGGAAAGGCAATTTCTGAGTCTCAGGTAGAAGGAGGATAAGAATGTACAAAGTATGAGGATAACTTTACAAGGTTAGCGTGGCATGCTTCAGATTATATACGTAACCCAAGAAGTAAGATTGATCGTTTCTTTGATGGGTTAAAACTATTTCTCTTTTGAGCTTTAGTATCACAATCCTTCTCATCCTACGAAGATATTGTCTCGTGTGCTATCAAGACAGAAAAGGAATTCTCTAAGTCTTATGATAACAAAGTAAAGCAAGAGAAGAATATAAAGGTGGAACTAGAGAAAGATAATGGGAAAAGGGAAAGAAATATTTTTCATTATGTGATAATTGTGGAATGAATCACCCCAGTACTTGCCTAAAAGGAATGTGAGTTTGTTATAAATGTGGAGAAAAAGGTCACTAGGCTCGTGATTGCAAGGGAAAGAAAGAGGCTATCAATGTTGAATGCTAAAATTATAGAGAAATGGGGCATTATGCAAATGAATGTCCTAAGCGTAAGGGAAACATGCCTACGAAAAGGCCAAGGGATCAAAGCCAAGCTTATGCTGTTACTACATATGAAGTTGAATAATTATTTTATTTGTGTTTTTGACTCAAGAACTATATTATGGTTATAAGAATAATGTGATATATATAAGGATTGTACTGCAGTACTTGCTATTTTCATTAGGGTTTTAATATGATGAAGGTAATCATATTTTTAGTATGTAACAATAAGAGAAACTTTACTTTGTTTGGGGAATTTGAGGTTACAATTGATTTTGGAATTTAGAGACCTTTTAGAGAAATTCTGGACAGAGGTATTTTGGATAACTATAAAGGTTGGAATGAATTAAGTTTAACTTTGGATAGTATTGTTTAAGGTTAAAACATTTCTGAAGATTATTTTTAGAATATTATAATACTATACATTTAGGAAAAGGAAAACCTGCAGGTTGGGGGATAACCCGTTGCGTAGGACAAAGCTATAGGAATCGAACCCACAACTATAGTGCGACATGCCTTTATTACCTACCGCTATCCTACAGAAAGTCCCTGGTTATTAAAAAATAGTTTTCCTAATCTAAATGGTATGTGTTAATATTTTGAACCTTGTATTATTAGGATAAATATAAAATTTTTGAGTTCTGTTATCTTTTTGAGTAAAGGATGAGTTTGTGGTAGAAATTAGTTGAAGGTTGAAACTCTACTTGTCAAGTATATATATATACCTATCTCATACTCTATGAATAAATTAATTCTTAATCATTAGAAAAGGGATATTAAAACAAAAACTTTTTAATCCTAATAACTTATGTTTTTTTGAACTGATGATATTTTAAATCAACATAGATTGAAGGATTTGAGGCCCTCAATTTTACACTTGTTTTTGATTGATGACCTCAATCACTCCCTACAAATATTTACGTTTTTCCTCCAATTATATGTCTCTAATTTACACCATTGTTATCCTAATCGAGATCATAATTTGGTGGAGACTTTTTTATTTCCCTTTCCCTCTTATTAAGGCCAAATTTTATTATCCTTATTTCTGATGTGAGTCTTCCACATAGGTATTTTCTATTTTCAACCAATTATTTTCAATGAAAAATTTCAAATTTCAAGGACGCAATTTATTGAAGTAGGGGAGAATGTAACACCCTGAGCTTCCACGATACACTTATCTTTTAATAATGCAATAGCTTGCATTATACGCAATTTCGAGATTCTAACACACCGCGACCAATCAAAATAACCATTATGAATAGTATTACCCACTTTTTGAAATTATATATATTTTGTATTTCAAAATGGACTTCATTTTTGGATTCGGAATATCGAAATTAGCCTATGTTGAATATTTTGTAATTTCATGAGAACTTCCAATTTTCTATGAATAGTGAAAAATACTTAAAAACAACTTTTTTAATAAAAATAATTTATAGTGATAAATTATACTATTGAGTGGTTTTAAAGTATAATTAGAATATATTTTTACCATTTTATCCAATGGTGTTCATTATAATTAATTTCACTTTGAAATTGGACATAAACAATTGTCAATCTTTTGATATATATTGTTTCTTAAAAACACGCTATTTATTGTGACAGTGGGAATTAATTATAAAATTAATTAATGTAACTTATATGTTTGGAATTTCATAAAATATACATCATTTTTGAATTTGGAATATCTATTATATATTAGGGTGAAATTTTGGCATTGTTCTGAAAAACTTCAATTTTTTGATGAATAGTGAAACCACTAAGTGATAGTTAAAAAACTGATTTTTCATTTAAATGAAACATTACCACTTCTGTGATTTTATTTTTAAAAATCCGACATACGTGGTTTTCATTAGGATGTAAAATGTGGTTCAATAGTATTAAAAGAAGTTTTTTGGTGAATAGTAACTTTTAAGTTTAATTAATCGTGATTAAAGGTAATTAGTGAAATTTATCGTAAAAATGATATTATAAAAATATGAAAATACCCTAACACTTGTACTACCATTATTGGATGATTAATGGCAGACCAAGACAATCCATGGTTCAACTTGGTGACCCCATGGAGCCACTTGGGTAAGAAAATGACATCAATAACTTTCTATTTAAAGTAAAAATAAAATTGTCACAAACATGAGTTTTTTTAATAAAACAATTATCACATGGGGTTATATAAGTTATCTTTTTTATTATAAATTTTAATTGGAATGATAAAAATATTTCATACATCATGGTAATTTGTTTATAATTTTTATACATTAAATAAAGTAAAATTTTTGTGACACAATGATGATACATCGATTACCTCATTAATTAACGATTTAAATAAAATGAAACGATAATGTACAATCTAAGGATTAAACTTGTCAAAAAACTATTTTTTGAGTCTATTTCTAACACTTATCACCTTACCCTAGAAATATATCATTTTGGGACCTTTAGAATCCGAAAATCATTTCATAATAAAGTAACATTTCAACCCTTCCAAGAGTGCCCCTCCTCTCCCCTTATAAAAGGCTCCCTCCACTACCACCTTATTCACATCTTCAAAGCCTTTTTGCTCGGAAAAACCCGACCCATTTTGTCTCTCCACATCCCACTCTTACTCCTAGAAGCCTCAATTTGGGCATAAGTCTTTCCAAGGAAGCCTTTGAGCTCAAATCAAAAAGAGTTACCCGTTTTAAAGGCAGTGTTTTCTCTTGTGTTCTTATGTTTTATTTTGCTTCTCCAACCCCCTAAACTCTTTTTATTAATTTATTTTGTAACAACACAAATATTCTGAATATACTAGGATGTTGTTATAATGAGTATTCGAGCTACACTTACACACACCTACATCTAATGGTTAAATAACATACTGTTTCTGTCGATGGCGAATTTCTGGCTCACGAAACGATGATTGTTCAACACTCATACAACACCTTCAAATGTGGCCATTAAGATGTCAATATATTTATATATGATATATAATATGTTTATGTTTTACTTAAGCTTCTTTATTTTTCATTTATGGCATACCTTTATGGTTTCCATTATGGGTAAACACGATATTTTCATTTTAGGAAGTGCGGACTACCGCCCCCTCAAAGTGATTTAAATCATTAATTCCATATGAGGGATGTATAAAGGATGGAGTAAATGGTATTATAAATTATATTATAATGTAATTATTGTATAACTTTATATAATTATAATTTCATTCCATTAAATATGAAATAGAAATTAAAGTAGTGTTCATGCGTACGTATGGCTTACCGTCACCATGAACAGTGCATTTCATTTCATACCTATAAATGTTATGTTATATTATAAATGCATATATATACTGGATATATATGATATATATGATATCTAAATCATGAATATAATTCTGGATAATATGGATATTTCACCACATGAACAACTTGTAATTATAATAAGTTTTTTTTGACTCAAGTACCAAAGATCGACAAAACGACTGTTATTAACTTAAATAATTACATAATGTTCATAACATGGTAATAAGTGATATAAAATAAATAATGAACTTGAAAAAGGTTCTTAATCAAGTAGAAATTAACTCTAGTTTATTATTCATGAGGTTAAAGAACGATCAAGTCAAGTCATACACGAGGTAAGGGAACTTCTTAACACGATTTCCGTTCTTTGGGATAATCTCATACTTTCAAATTATGTCATGATATTATTATATCCTATCTTTTATTTATAATTTCATTATGTGTAATTATAGTGAATACACATAATAGATCTATTTTATTTAAAAAATGATCTTTGTATGGTACTTTGTCTCAATCTCTATTCATTGAGGAATATTTTGTTTTATAAACAAATTTATTTTATACGGTGTATAAACCCCTTTGACTTTTACGTTTATTCAAAAAGGAATATTTTTTTACGAAGCGTTTTACTAAAAGACAAAAAGGAATGTTTTTCTTGTCGTACGTATGCTGCGATAATGACTTCTCCACCGGCGTGACCATTATTTGAGTTTCGGCTTCCCGTACAAGCCATAACTTTTTTTAAAATGAAAAATAAAAACCAAGTTTTAACTTTCATTTATTATGGTATTGAAAATGGTTTTGATAATGTTTTAATATATCAATTTTTTGTAATTAAATCTTGTGATTGAAATGTGGAAATTTTATATTTCCTTTATTTATGTTTTATGTGATACGATTATGTTATGGTTTATGATATGTTTAAACCTGTTCATATGAGGAATGCATTGGACTTAATAAGTGACGGGTGGAGCCCGCTATAGCTCCTAGATGCATCAGCAGATCTCATGAGACAAACTAGTGTCTTGGCACGAGGCCTTGACAAAATATTATTTGTAGTCTTGGCACGAGGCCTTGGGTATGTGGTTATGAAAGTCTGGCATTATGAATTCCATCATTATGAAAGTGGTTATTGATATTGTAGGTGATTATTCGACCAGTAGAGTATCCATGTGAAGAAGTAAATGGCATTATCTCATTTTACTTTTTCCATATTATGTTGAAGTTCATGTTTAAAAGGATTTTGTTTTAGTTACACATTGCCTTAAATGTTTATGTTTATTTATAAAAGCTTCTGATAAATTTTTATCCTTACTGAGCATCTGAGATCACCCCTTTCAATGTTTTAATTCTTTTAGGATGTGAAGAAGTATTTTAGGAATGACCTGCAGGGATAGTCTGAAGGGGATATGATTGTGGAAAATGGAGACTATGTTATTGTGATTTTTCACTTTATGATATAATGTAACATTTATGAATGTATCTAGTGTTTCCAAGGCTACTAAACTAATTGGTCTTTTGAGAATTGATCTTTTGTGATCATGCCAATGTTACACAATAATGCACCGACTCTGGGTAACTGGGTTCGGGGCGTTACAGTTGCTATCAGAGGCAGTTTAGTACTAACCTTGGAAGCTATATTTAGATAAACTCTGATTAGAGCACGTAGCCCAAAGATAGAATTTGAGGATTAGTATAGAAAGAACTGCCTATAATTTTGGTATTATAGAGATTTTGTGAGTTTTCCGAGAAATAAATCCCTATCTGGATACGAGCAGGTAGAGGCGGCTCCGGTATAGATGTACCTAGGGGTAAAACACAAAAACACCTCTTTGAGCTAGACTCGAACGGGAACTGGTGCACGACAACAGGCCTTGTTTCACTCTTGGTTACGACACTCCCGAGGGATATGCTTAGGATAATTCTCATTCCTTACAAACCATTATGAAGGGTTTATGAGTATATACTTCCTCAAAGAAAACATTTCTTTTTACAATTATGGATTATATCCATAAATAGTTCAATTTATGTTAATTGTTTTACAAGTATGGAATTATGTATTTCGATTCATAAAGTAATCTAGTTTATGACATTGTTTAGAAATGGCGCATATTGGATGGAATGGATATTGTATAAATGCACGCACTCCATTTAGGGATTTCCCTCCTGCTCAAGATAATTATTGTGGAGCTGGAGATACAACTGGTGCTGATCAACTTATTACCATACTGGGACAACTCACTCAGGTTATGAATAATAACCTTACTCGTATGGAGCACCCTGATCCACATCGTGGAGGATCAATGTTACAACGATTCATGTGGCAACAACCACAAACATTTAATGGGGGTACAAATCCATTATTAGCTGATCAATGGATAAATTCCTTAGAGAAAATATTCCATGACTTGGGGAGTAGTGAAAGGGAAAATGTTATCATGGAAGTTTACCGCCTCACTAGAGATGCTGATCAATGGTGGTCATGATTCAAAACACAATGGAAGATGATGAAGTATCAAATATGGAATGGAGGGAGTTCAAAGAGATTTTCTTAGAAAAATACTTTCCACATGACCATCGAGCATATATGGAAAGGAAATTTCTGAGTCTGAGGCAGAAGGAGGATGAGAATGTCGCAAAGTATGAGGCTAAATTTACAAGGTTAGCGAGGCATGTTGCAGATTATATATGTAACCCATGAAATAAGATTGATTGTTTCTTTGATCGGTTAAAACTATTTCTCCGTCGAGCTTTAGTATCACAATCCTTCTCATCGTACAAAGATATTGTCTCGTGTGCTATCAAGACAGAAAAGTAATTATCGAATTCTTATGACAACAAAGTAAAGCAAGAGAAGAAGAAAACAGTGGAACAAGAGATAGATAAAGGGAAAAAGGGAAAGAATGATTTTCCATTATGTGATAATTGTGGGAATAATCACCCTGGTACTTGCCTAAAAGGAATGGGAGTTTGTTATAAATGTGGAGAAAAAGGTCATTAGGCTCGTGATTGCAAGGGAAAGAAAGAGGCTATAAATGTTGAATGCTACAGTTGTAGAGAAATGAGGCATTATGAAAATAAATGTCCTAAGCGTCAGGGAAACATGCCTCCAAAAAGGCGAAGGGTTCAAGGCCAAGCTTATGTTGTTACTGCATATGGAGTTGAATAATTATTTAATTTGTGTTTTTGGACTCAAGAACTATATTTTGGTTATAAGAATAATGTCATATATATAAGGATTTTACTACAGTACTTGTTGTTTTCATTATGGTTTTAATATGATGAAGGTAATAATATTTTTAGTATGTGGCAATAAGAGAAACTTTATCTTGTTTGGTGAATCTGAGGTTACAATTGATTTTGGAATTTAGAGACCTTTTAGAGAAATTATGGACATAGGTATTTTGGATAACTATAAAGGTTGGAATGAATTAAGTTGAACTTTGGATAGTATTTTTTAAGGTTAAAACATTTCTGAAGATTATTTTTGGAATATTATAATACTATACTTTTAGGATAAGGACAACCTGCAGGTTGGGGGATAACCCGTCGCGTCGAAAAAAGCTGTAGGAATCGAACCCACAACCATAGTGCGACAGACCTTTATTACCTACCAATATCCTAAAAAAAGTCCATGGTTATTAAAAAATAGTTTTCCTAATCTAAATGGTATGTATTAATATTTTGAACCTTGTACGATTAGGATAAATATAATATTTTTGAGTTCTATTATCTTTTTGAGTAAAGGATGAGTTTGTGGTAGAAATTAGTTGAAGGATGAAACTATACTTGTCGAGTATATATATATATACCTATCTCTTACTATATGAATAAATTAATTATTAATATTTAGGAAAAGGATATTAAAACAAAAAATGTGTTATCTTAATAAATTACATTCTGTTGAACTGATGATATTTTAAATTAACATATATTGAAGGCTTTGAGGCCCTCAATTTTACACTTGTTTGTGATTGATGACCTCAATCACTCCCTAAAAATATTTACGTTTTTCCTCCAATTATATGTCTCTAATTTCCACCAATGTTCTTCTATTCGAGATTATAATTTGGTGGTGACTTTTTTACTTCCCTTTCCCACTTATTAAGGCTAAATTTTATTAACCTTATTTCTGATGTGAGTTTTCCACAGAGGTATTTTCTATTTTCAACCTTTTATTTTCAAAGAATAATTTAAAATTGAGAGGATGCAATTTATTGAAGGAGGGGAGAATGTAACACCCCGAGCTTCCACGATACGCTTCTCTTTCAATAATGCAATAGCTTGCATTATACGCAAGTTCGAGATTCTAACACACCGCGACCAATCAAAATAACCATTATGAATAGTAATACCCACTTTTTGAAATTATATATATTTTATATATCAAAATGGACTTCATTTTTGGATTCAGAATATCGAAATTAGCCTATGTTGAATTTTTTTTAATTTTCTGAGAACTTTCAATTTTCTATGAATAGTGAAAAATACTTAAAAACAACTTTTTTAATAAAAATAATTTATAGTGATAAATTATACTATTGAGGGGTTTTAAAGTATAATTAGAATATAATTTTACCATTTTATCCAATGGTGTTTATTAGAATTAATTTCACTTTGAAATTGGACATAAACAATTTCCAATCTTTTGATATATATTGTTTCTGAAAAACACGCTATTTGTTGTGACAGTGGGAATTAATTATAAAATTAATTAATGAAACTTATATGTTTGGAATTTCATAAATTAGACATCATTTTTGAGTTTGGAATATCAATTATAGCTTAGGGTGAAATTTTGGCATTGTTCTGAAAAACATCAATTTTTGATGAATATTGAAACCACTAAGTGGTAGTTAAAAAACTGAATTTTCGTTTAAATGAAATATTACCACTTCTGTGATTTGATTTTTAAAAATTTGACATACATGGTCGTCATTATGATGTAAAATGTGGTTCAATGGGATTAAAATAATTTTTTGGTGAATAGTAATTTTTAAGTTTAATTAATCGTGATTAAAGGTAATTTGTGAAATTTAAGGTAAAAATGATATTATAAAAATATGAAAATACCCTAACACTTTTCCTACCCTTATTGGATGAGTAATGGCCGACCAAGACAATCCATGGGTCAACTTGGGGTCCCCATGGAGCCACTTGGGTAAGAAAATGACATTAATAACTTTTTATTTAAAGTAAAAATAAAATTGTCACAAACATGAGTTGTTTTAATAAAACAATTATTACATGGGGTTATATAAGTTAACTTTTTTAATATAAATATTAATTAAAAAGATAAAACGATTTCCAACATCATGGTAATATTTTTTATAATTTTTAGACATTAAATAAATTAAAATTTTTATGACACAATGATGATGCAACGATTACCTCATTAATTAACGATTTAAATAAAATGAAAAGATAGTGTCAAATATAAGGCATACACTTGTTAAAAACCTATTGGATGAGTTTAATTAGAACCCTTATAACCTTAGTCTCTAAATATATCATTGTGGGACCTTTATAATCCGAAAATCATTTCATTATAAAGTAACATTTCAATCCTTCCAAGAGTGTCCCTCATCTCCTCTAATAGGAGGCCCCCTCCACTACCACCTTACTCACACCTTCAAAATATTTTGGCTCAGCCTACCCCTACCCATTTTGTCTCTCCACATCCCAATATTACTCCTAGAAGTCTCAATTTCGTCAGAAGTCTTCCCAAGGAAGCCTTTGAGCTCAAATCAAAAAGAGTTACCCGTTTTAAAGGTAGTGTTTTCTCTTGTGTTCTTATGTTTTATTTTGCTTCTCCAACCCCATAAACTCTTTTTATACATTTCTTTTGTAAAAACAAAAGTATCATAAATATACTAGGATGTTGTTATAGGACGTATTCTAGATACACTTACACACACATACATCCAATGGTTAAAGAACATACTGTTTCTGTGGATGGCGAATTTCTGCCTCACGAAACGATGATTGTTCAACACTCATATAACACCGTCAAATTTGGCCATTAATATGTAACTATATTTATATATGATATATAATATGTTTATTTTTTACTTAATCTTATGTATTTTTTATTTATGGCATACCTTTATGGTTTCCATTATGGGTAAACACGATATTTTCATTTTAGGAAGTGCGGACTACCGCCCCTCAAAGTGATTTGAATCATTAATGCCATATGTGGGATGTATAAAGGATGAAGTAAATTTTATTATACATTAAATTATAATTTAATTATATTATACCTTTATAAAATTATAATTTCATTCCATTAATTATGAAATAGAAATGAAAGTAGCGTTCATGCGTACGTACGGCTTACCTTCTCCATGAACGGTGCATTTCATTTCTTACCACTAAATGTTATGTAATATTATAAATGAATGTATATACTGGATGTATATGATAAATATGATCTCTAAATCATGAATATAATTCTGGATAATATGGATATTTCACCACATGAACAACTTGTAATTATAAGAAGCTTATTTTTGACTCAAGTACCAAAGATCGACAAAATGACTGTTATTAACTTAAATGATTACATAATGTTAATAACATGGTAATAAGTGATATAAAATGAATAATGAACATGAAAAAGGTTCTTAAGAAAGTATAATTTAACTCTATTTTATTATTCAAGAGGTTAAAGAATGATCAGTCAAGTCGGACACGAGGTAAGGGAACTTCTTAACCCGATTTCCGTTCTTTGGGTTAATCTCCTACATTCAAATTATGTCATGATATTATTATATAATATCTTGTATTTGTAATTTCATTATGTGTACTTATAATGAATACACATAATAGATCTATTTTATTCAAAAAATGATCTTTGTAAGGTACTTTGTCTCAATCTCCATTCATTGAGGCATATTTTGTTTTATACACAAATTTCTTTTATAAGGTGTATAAACCCCTTTGACTTTTACGTTTATTCAAAAGGAATAATTTTATAAGATTTGTTTTACTAAATGACAAAAAAGAATGTTTTTCTTGTTGTACGTATGCTGCGACAATGACTTCTCCGCCGCCGTGACCATTATTTGAGTTTCAGCTTCCCCTACAAGCCATAAATTTTTTAAAATGAAAAATAAAAACCAAGTTTTAACATTCATTTATTTTGGTATCGAAAATGGTTTTGATAATGTTTTAATATATAAATGTGTTGTATTTACATCTTGTGATTGAAATGTGGAAATGTTATGTTTCCTTTATTCATGTTTTATGTGATACGATTATGTTATGGTTTATGATATGTTCAAACCTGTTCATATTAGGAATGCATTGGACTTAATAAGTGACAGGTGAAGCCCGCTATAGCTCCTCGATGCATCGGAAGGTCTCATGAGACCAACTAGTGTCTTGGCATGAGGCCTTGACAAAATATTATTTGTAATCCTGGAATGAGGCCTTGGCTACATGGTTATGATAGTCTGGCATTATGAATTCCATCATTATGAAAGTGGTTATTGATATTGCATGTGATTATTCGACCAGTAGAGTATCTATGTGAAGAAGTAAATGGAATTATTTCTTTTTTACTTTTTCCATAATATGTTGAAGTTCATGTTTAAAAGGCTTTTTTTAGTTACACATTGCCTTAAATGTGTATGTTTATTTATAAAATCTTCCGCTAAATTGTTATCCTTACTGAGCATCTGAGTTCACCCCTTTCAATGTTTTAATTTTCCAGGATGTGAAGAAGTATTTTAGGAATGAAATGCTGGGATAGTCTGAAGGGGATATGAGTGTGGAAAATGGAGACTATGTTGTTGGGATTTTTCACTTTATGATATAATGTAACATTTATGAATGTATCTAGTGTTTCCAAGGCTACTAAACTAATCGGTCTTTCGAGACATGATCTTTTGTGATCATGCCAATGTTACACAATAAAGCACCGACTCTGGGCAACTGGGTTCTGGGTGTTACATGCTTAAATCCTCGATGTTCTTCTGGTAAACCCAAATGATGAGTCGAAACATCAGGATCAAGCCCTGGAATTTCTGTATAGTTCCAAGAAAATATATCTCGATTTTGCTCCAAAAATGAAATATAAATTTCTTGATCTTCAAGAGTCAAGTCCGCACTAATTAAAGTAAGGCGTGGATCTTCTTTTTTACCCATATTTATTTCTCTGAGTTCATCCATAGTAGTAGAAATACCTTCTTCAAATGCTGGAGGAGCATCCATGAGATCTTCATCTTCTTCTCCAACATGTGTTATTACTTCTATTTCTACTTTCATAGTAGATGGAGAAGCATAATTACCATGATAGAAAAGATGTTAAAATTTGAACATCTTTAAGAAGAGGCTTCCATTTCCAACTCTATTAATGATGAAGGGTCTTCCTTGGGTAATAAAGAGGAGATTTCGGATTGAGAATTGACATTATCATTCACCTCTAACATTGGTATAATTTCTTCTGGCCTGGTTGGTGAAGTATAGACTTGCTAGATTTCAACGGATGATATGAATACATCTCCATTTGAGAATTAATTATTGCTTGATGAATCGCCATTTTCTCCCAAGATGTCTAGCTTGACTTACTTAATTGACATTATTGAAGTTTCCATAAGCGTATTTAGATTTGGGTTTATCTTGTCAATTTGACTGATAGGAAACACATAATCTATACTCACATGTATGAATGGGTTTATTGGAATCTTTTCCAAACCATATAGAGCATTAAATTTGGTAACCTTATTTGTTGTGGATTTATCCTTACCCGTGATGTGATAGAATTCCTCCTCAATGTATTGAGATTCACATGTTTTGAAGCGGGCCTTATCACCATACAATGTCCCAATTTGACCATTGAACCAATATTTGAGGAATTGATGGTATGAAGAAGGGATAACCACATATTGATGTAGCAAAGGTCTTCTAAGCAAAACATTTAAGGTTGTATCATGATCAATAACCATGAAATCTAAATTGGATACAAGTTCTCCAAACTGAGTTCTGAGAGTAATCCAACCCAGTGGTTCTTGTTCATTTTTATGATATCCTAGTAACATCAAATTAGAAGGAGATAAACCAGATTCTGTGAGACCTAATCAGTGAATTGTAAGAATGGGGATGAGGTTGAATCCTAAACCATTATCAATGAAATCTCTTCGGATGTCCACACCATTGACCTTTCCAGATAAGTGCAAAGGTCTGATATATCCATGCACTATATTATCTTCATTTTTATCTGTAAAAGATATCACTACATGACCTTCTTCAGGACCATTCTCAACATGGTAGACTTCAGCCGTAGTGATTTCAGTTTGGAACTCCTGAGGACTGGACAAAGCCTCAATGAGTCCCTCCCAAAGATCCTTGGATAGATTCAAGGAATCCAAAATTGATAACATGGCCAGTACTTGGGCCAAATGTTTCAAGTCATCATATTTTTTATCCAAAGTTCTACGTTTCCCAATAGGAACATGTGGTTTCACAGGTGCCATAGAATTTGATGCTTTGGATGTAGATGTTTTCTATATCATGGTAGGAATTGGAAATAATCCTGGCCTTGGAAGATTAGACCGATTAGGTCTATTTACCTGCAGAGAGTAAAAAGGTGGAACTTCTAAACGATCCTCCAGAATAACTGTTCCAGGACTGAATCTCCTATTTGTGGAGGAGTTTTCTTGTTCTTGTTGAGCCTGAGGAAGGGCTCTACCACGAGTTTCTACTACATATACAGTTCTAGTATAGGTAGAATTGGAATAGTGGATTCTGGGATATCCACGTCTTCCTCTGTATCCCAGACCTCTGGAACTCCCTCTAATTCCTCTGTTTGATATAGGGAACTCATGCTCATCAGGATCGAAACTGTGATTGACATACAGATCTATTAAATGAATCATATTAACAGAACCAAAGCTCAACACTTATTCTAATAAAGACTCTATCTGATTAGTCAATTTAGGCGGTTCCATTTGGTGGGGCGGTTCCCGTTGCTTGGAAGTAAATGGCATAAAATCTGGAAGAGTAAAAGACAACTTGGGCTTTGAAATGATATCATCTTCTTCGGACTGTTCCTATTTCTTTGAATTGGGTTGTTTCTTAGAGGATTTTCCCTCTAATGGAGAGGGTTTTGCTGTGGAATTCATAGCCAAAGACACAATTGGTTTATTCAATTGCGTTCGCAAATTGTCATGAGTTCGATTGATCGTTTTTCTGACCATCCGATCATGAAATGTTTTCACATTTTTGTTTTTGACTTCTTTCCACTCGCATCCTTCCTTTAAATTTGTAGCAGTAACATATGCTACCTGAGCTGAAGAACCTTTCAGTTTGACATGTCCCGAGTCCACCATTTTTTGCAGGAGGTTATTGAAGAAAAAACACTACGGAATGGGATGCCCCAACATCTGATGAAAGAGGAAATAATTGGGACGGTCTTCATCTCTTTCCTTTTTTTGCCTTTTGGGCCTTGGAAATTGAACCAAATTATTTTCCAGAGCCGAAATGAAGTAACCAGGAACTTTTTCATTTCAGAAAGAATAAAATTTTCTTTTCAGATCCTCAAACTGTTTCTGACATTGATCTATTTGATCATCTTGATGAAACAGCCTCTGTTGTTAATGCTTAGGAGGTGGAGCCCTTCGATAAGATGAAGGTTTTGAAGTAGAACAAGGTACAAGTGCTTGTTTAAGTGTGACTTTAGCAGTCTTTTTCTTTACCCATTCTCTTTCCTGGAGCTTATGGAATTACACGAGTTTTATCCATAGTCTTCATAAGAGAGTCTTCAATCTGTTGAGCAATCGAAGTAAGGTCTTGAAACCCTCTAGTGTATTTCATAGTGATCAACGAAATGCACAATTCATCATGCAAAATTTCCACATTGATTGGCAACAATTCCTCTTGAGGGAGTGTTAAGCTTAGGGAATATGTTATTCCCTTCCAGTGAGCAATGAAATATGTAACCCTTTCATTCTCCCTTTGCTTACAATTTTTAAGATAAAAAAATATTGTCTTTGGCAACGTTGAGTTAAATTGAAGAAGAAATCATTGATGAAGATCTTCCAATCCGGTAATTCACCAGGATTGCAATCTTGTATTCCAGACAAAGGTAGGTCCTTTTAATGACTTCACGAAACCCTTGAGCATAACTACTTCCTGTTGTTGAGGGGTTCTGATCATAGGATCACAATGAGAAACAAAATGTGTTAAGTGTCTCTATGGGTCTCCTGAACCATTAACGATTGGGAATGTGTTACTTGAAAATTTTGACGGGGGATGAATTGCATCAACCCATTCAGGGTAAGCTCTCTTTTCTAGTTCAATTTGAGAACGTTTTCCCTCTATAGCTTCCAACCGAGCTGTTACTGACTCAATAGAAGTTATTAACTTTTGAAAAACAATCAGTCGAGTTTGGACCTGAGTAGGTGCAACAATTTGAGCTTGGATAGATGTGGCAGCTGGTACTGCAGCTGATGATAACACCATCAGTTGTTGTTGCACATGACCCATAGGATTAGACCTGCGAGGGTGTACAGATAAAGAAGGAAATTATTGATCCATCTCAGTAGCCGCAACAAATTCCCTTGGCTGACTGGCTCCAACACGATTTGGAGGAAGACTACCTTGAAGTAGTTCTACATTCAACCTCCTCAATTCCTTCATTTATTTCTCTAGTTTTGAAAATATTTTCTCTAGTGAGAGTTATTGGCCTTCTCTAGAGGAAGGATATGTAACATGATTCTTTCCTTTCCCCTTATTGGACGCCTTTCAACAAGAGGGATGTTGATTATTAGAAGGAATACCTAGATTCTGGGTAGTCCTTTGATTTCTTGTACACACACCTTCTTCATTTGTTTCCGTACGTACAACTTATTGAGCAAGAACCTCTTCATCTGATCGCTCTGAGTGAGCCTCATTTGGTGGATCAGCAACACTGGAATTTATGACATTAATTGATGCATAGCGCATTACATCCCTTCTATTAGCATTTCTACGATATTGCCTTATTCCATGTCCCTAATGATATACTGACTTTTGTCGATTTGACCCCTCAAGAACTTCTTGATGAACCGTAATTTTGAGGGAATATCCTGATAATTTGGCTCTTCGTTCCTCTTGTGTCTTATTCCCAAATCTTGAGAAGACTGACTTTTTATGAGGAAGAGATTGATGATGTGAAAAAGTCCCCAGTCCTGTGGATTGGGTCTGTTTCTTCTGTTCCTGCACAACTCCTCGAATCCAGTTTGTTGATTATGAGGGTTGGGTTAAAAGAGTCCCCAGTCTGGAAAGCTGGTGAAGTTCCTGAGCTGCTATATTTGAGACTTTCTTAAAGGCTCTCTTGATCTTGCATACTTTAGTCCGGAAATTAGGTGGATGCATCAACCTGCATCCACTTTTATCACCCGTCTCAAAAGACCGCTGGATGATTTCTGACACTTCTATCACATGATGATGTGAACTCTCTAAACGAGATTCCTGTTCGATATTATCGTTTTCCTGATGCAAGAGTAATTCGACAACTTTTTCTCTGTATGCTTGATTTTGAGAAGAACTAGGAGAGGCATGTTATTGAGCGAGCCTTTGATTACAAACAAAGACAATTGGCTGTGGCCGGCCATGGTCAATAACCTTGCATGAGACCATTTTTGGCGGGCTTTGTTGGTTGGTGAGTATAGTGAAATTTAGTTCTCCATGAACACCCCATCCTCTGACATGAATACTAGGTGGGGCATTGGCAATTAACTAGTGAAATCTTCATAATGCGCCAAGGCATGAATTCTAAAGGGCTCTCTACTGCTTTTTAGCCTTCAGATATCGAGAAACTAAGAGAGATGCAAAGATAATTTGGTGTTGCAACCCTTCAACTATAATGACATGATTTTATTATTCATAATAAAATAATATTACCTTTATCAATTAACAAATTTTTTTCCACATGTTGAGACGAATATCTTAAATACGATCTTCCATTAACATCTCTGGAATGTCATACTGAGAGTCAGCCAATAGCCAAAACATGACTGGCACTTCACCTTTCGCCAGTTGTTTTCTCATATTCAGCACTTCCTCTTTATCATTCAATGAAGATTCTTCTACCTAATTAGACCAGAGTTGGTGCTTCGTTGTTCCTTCATCAGATTAAACAACATCGGTAGAGAATTCATTTATCAAACTAGAAGATAAATGACTGATGGGTGGTTCAGTGAATGACCTACACCCTGGGAAATCTTCTGATTGAGAGAGTATTTCACCTGCTAATGGTAAAGCATCAGACATGACTGGATTCATATTTTCAAGTGCCTCAAGATAAGAGGGATTTCTCATCACTACATTGTCCTTTGACGATTTTTCCCAGCAATGCAAATTACTACTGTGGAGAGGAATTTTATAGCTAAATCCATCATCATGGTGAGGACCACCATGGTGGGTTACAGGAAAATATGAAACATTTTCTCCTTGGCCTTCTGGCCACACAGAGGGTTCTTGTGGCTCTCATCTGAAGATGAAACTTCGAGATCGACTGAACTGTCATGAAGAAATCCTTCATGAGGAAGTATCTGATGCAGACCATCAGAATTAATTTTCCCACTATTGGGAACTGAGAGAGTAGAATCTTGAGTTGCAATAGATTATTGTCTGATTTCATCAATAACTCCCTCATCGAGTAAGGCCTTCTTACATATTGGCCCTTGATTTTTGGACTGTGCTGGATGTGTCTTTTTTTAGACGCCTTCTTACTCAATTTGATAACCAATTGTGGGGACTTTTTTTTGAAGAAAGTGGTTATTATGGGAAGTTGCATGTGCCTGCTCAGGAGAAATAGTCAGGTTAGGCTGATTATCTCCACTCAAATCAGGTGTATGTGCATAACTTGGTTGTCCGTATGATATGGGGGAGTATGCCCCACAACCCTCTTAGACAAGAACAAAGGTGTGTGTATGTTCCGTAGTGAACTATTGATGTGTCCCTACACTGGTAGGGATAGATTTGAATTTCTTTCCCTATGATGCTGCTGAAGCAGTTATAATATCCTGACAGGAATCGAGAATATAAGCAGGGATTTGCTTCTTCTCTTTCACCATTGACAGATTATGCTTGGTGACTTCAGCTGTTGGAACGGGGATATACGTCCATTCCATGCTCGTAGTAGGTGTGTGTTCCTGCTCATGTCCTCCGTTTCTTGTCAGTGAATTCTGATAGTATTCCAGTGTGGGGGCCGAGAGTTGAGTCTGCCTCCTGTTTTTCATTGGGGATTTCCAATTGACTTCTCCGGGTGATAACAAATGAGACTGTTGGTAGGTTTGATAAATACAAGAAGGTGTATGTGCCTGATGATTTCACTCCACCGAACATGGTTGATGAACATTCGTTAATAATGACAGATGAGACTACCAGCAGGATTGATGAATGTAAGCAGGTGTATGTGCCTGTTTACCAGTTGTCAACACATTGGGTTGGCAGGCTTCACCATATATAGTCAGACGATCCTGCTAACTACCTGATGATTTATAAATAAGTGTATGTTCCTATCTATAGTACCAAGTTAGGTTGGTGGACTTCTCCGGAAATGGCAGAGATAAAAACCTACTCACTGTTGACCGGTCGTCGCCTCTGGTGGTTCGTCTTGTCTGCTCAGGTTTGAGAAACCTGAGCCAAATTCCTGGAGACGACACCCTCATCATGTTGAGGGCGCACTACCACACGAGTCCAGTGGTGATTGTTGATGGGAGCCCTTGAGAAGGACTCTTGTCTCTTTGAATTAAGGACATCAGTGACCTTCTCATTCACCTCCCTGGAATATGAGAGGGAATGGTGATTGCGTTCCGAGGACAACGACCCGAAACGGTTGGAGAAGGTTGTTGGCACCACCTGCTTCTTGATCGCTGGTCATCATTATCTAGACAACCAGGGTGAATTATTGAATTGGTGGGCTTGTCGAGAGGCCTCCAGAGTCGTAATAGTACCGTTTTGAAGGTATTACTTAACCAGCACATTTGATAACCAGTGTTGAAGACACTGAGTAGGTGATGTCGTCCTCAGAGCGGACGACAATCCAGTAGGAGTAGCAGCAGAGGTATTCGTAGTATAGGCATTCACAGGTGTGAACATTAGGGAAGCGATTTTTGTAACGTAGATGATCATGGAAAAGAGTTCCTGTTTGATATAACAAACATAATCATGATACGTTCGACCACTACATCTTTTGGATGAGAACATATGTTATTGATTGTTTTGTTGGACCTCTCATTGAGATTAAATAGGGGCCTAACAAATTAATAAAACATCATTTTAATTTGGTTAAGGATTCACGTCGGGTTCACCATTTTTTGTTTCCTCTAGAATTGGGGACGAACTCGTTTATTTAATGTTCAAACATTCCTAGCGGTTTCTAACTAGTTTTTTCATATAACTATAAACATCCAATGATTCTATATCCATGTGTAACTACTTTCCAAAGTTAGGTGCCCATTATTTGTATACTGATGAGGCATAAGAATTTTCATTGGTCAAGAGGATGGGAGGTCAGACTCATCACACATTTTTTAGGGGAATTATTGTCTACTATGGGACTCTCTTTATAGATTTAAGTTATGTTCGTGAATCCTTATTACATTACCAAGTATGAAAATGAGATTTCCTTTAGATTTAACAATCAATGATTAATATGTATGAGATTTAGAGAATATTTTATATTTATTCGAGGTTCTTCATCAATAGAGAATCATCTGTATTTGTTAGAGATTCTTAGTCAATGGTATCCTTCAACACATTATATTGAAATCTCTTGGTCATTATGATAACCATACTAGTTTTAAAGCCACTCAGTGGGGAACTTGATGTTTATTGTCATTCATATGGACATAGATTATTTCAGAGTTGGGATTGTACCCACAGATGGGCTACCTACATAACCTTCATTTTAGAAGAGCAATCATAACGCACATAGTTCGATTAATGAAGTATGGGGTTTATTCATGATTGATGGATCAAAGAAAGATGTCATAATTAATTTTACACTCTAAGCTCACCTGAGTCATGCTCGGTGTGAGAAACAAGAGGTATTGGTAAAACCCGGCAATTGTTCCACAAAAGATGCAATCATAAGAAATGATGTGGGGCTTATGTACGTATGACTGCCCAAATAGATAGAGATCAGGACTCATTTCAGAGAATAAGTCCAGGAAAAAGGTCCATAAAGTTATATGTACATTTATGGAGATTTGGATACTCTAGCTTGGTGCTTACTTATAAAAAGGAGGCCCATGTTAAGGGAAATTCTCATCTTAAAGGACGAGGTTGAATGAATGAAATCTCTCACCTTTGTGACATGAAGATATGAAAATCACTAGGTTTTGAGAGATGTTCAACATAATTACTTTCAGATATGAAAACAAACAAATGAACCATGCTATAAATGGTTTTGAATATGTTTCTGAAGGCTAAATCATGAAGAGGAGAGGTGGATTTGGAGAATTCAAGTGAATTGGTAGGAGGGGCACCCAAAAAGAGGGAGCCAAGCAAGTCCTGCATGGGCGCGCAAGTTCTTGTCGCACAAGTATACTTGCACGACACATTGGTACTTGCGCGATAATCAACCCTTAGGGTAATACATGGCAGAGACATGGCTCAAGCCCGTAGTATTATCCATAAAGGCTTTCAAACGAGTGGTGCACAAGTTTTGTTAAAGGGAAAAGGTGGCGCGCAAGTGTGGCCATTTCCCTTAAGTGATGGACACTTAGGCGCGCAAGTGTTGATGAGTTTCAAGACTTAGGCATTGTTTTCCCTATTTATATCTTCCATTCCAGGGAAGAAATTACCTTAGAAGTTACCATAAGACTTCATGCTGAGACTAGGGAGACCAGAGCTTAAATCTCACTTTTGGATTTTTTTTTCCGTCCGAAATGGGGGGCCCATGTGTTGAGAAATCCTTGTTCATTACTTTGTCAATTTTTGATGTTTCTTCAAAATCATGAATCACTTTGGACTAAGGTATTTCCCTTTTTTAGTAGTTAGACTCTGTGACGGAAATGAGCGACAACAATGGTTCAATCACATGTTCAAATCCAATAGAGGGTGTTTCACATATTTATGAAATAATGTTAAATATCCAACCTACGATCATCCTGTATGGTTCATTCACAAGATTAATTTCTAGTGGGGATGATCCAAGATTTAAATTTCAATGGAAGGATGAATCCCATGTTTTCTTTTCATCAACTAGGTTTGGAGTATGTCAGTGAAAATTTGATATTTTAAAATCCATTAAAAACATAAGATTTTTATAGTGACAGGTTTTTTATAACCTGAAATTATTCTAATAATTTATAGATACTGTCTCACAATAGGAATTGTAATGATATAGGGATATTTTTTTAGAGATGGTCTTTTAATACCAGGATTTCCACCAAAGGTATCCCATTTCACATGGGAAACATGATTCATGGGCAGTCAATAATGTACCTCTATGAGGTAGCATATATAAGTATTTAGTACTCAATAATTAAAATCCACAGGGTTTGAGTGCACAATTTAAGGTTTTGTTATATGATTATATTGTTGAGTTTAACATTATGTAGTATGAAAACTCATATTTTCAAAGGAAGGAAAATATAGAATGGTGTTGGTTTTATGAATACATGTTTTCAATATTCTACTAGGTAGTAGGGAAGGATAATATTAGGGATTATAAAACTAAAATTCTGGGTATGATAGGGATTATCTCAAAATCATTAAAGAAGAAATCCTATGTTGATGACATATTTAATAATATTCCCATCACTCACTCCATCCTTTTCTTTTAATGTCAATAATTGATATAATTTAACATCATATAGTATGAACATTGTTCTTCTATTTTACATCATGCGACATGAGAAACATGCTATGTTATTTAAATCATTGTAGCATTGATGTTATGTTGTACATTATAATGCCTTTCAACTCCGTGTTTATGACATATAGTATAAATATATCATCTCAGACAATATGGGGACTATGATTTGATAAGTGTATCATCATTTTAGAGGAGAGGTGATAAGGATAATGGGACCCAGTATGTGCTCATCTAGGGACATGAGATGTGGTTTTCCATGATGATTTTATAGATGGAATGTATGTATACAATATGCATGTTCCATTGGGGTGAAAAACCAATCGACTATACTCAAATAATGTAACATTTAGGGACTTTGGAATGAGTGTTCTATGTAGAGAAGCATATGGTAAGGAGACTGAATAACCCTTGGATGGTTCAAACGGGAAAAATGGTCAATGGTATTGGTTATGCGTTTATATTTTCATTAGATAAACCTGGTTGGAGTGTATGTGGGATCCATGAGTGCACGAATTGTGTGACATTTTTTTGGAGTTATGTGGACTTATCCCTATGGTTTCCCCCATATTTTTTAATCCTAATCTCCAAACATAACTAAACCCATCTCTGATACCAATTGAGGTGACCAAAGAATTACATATATATATATATACATATTATATAATTTTTTATCCATATTCATTATATTTTACAATAATACAACCCCCAAAACAATAAAATTTTATTGTATTGTAAGATGATATAAATAACCAAATTATTTTATGAAATATCATCATTATATTATAGAAAATTCTTCTAAAATATCACCCTACATAAACATATCATATTTAAATATATTATTCATAATACTAGGAAATTCAGATAAGTGAATGGGTGGGAATATATACTTTGTAATGATAGTCATATGTGATATAAATCAATGATCATAATTGAGTATAATTTATGAAAAGTGGTATGATAACATGATCATAACTTACAAAATCCATGCCAAATCAGTCAATGATTATAAATCATGAGTCATGAAAAAGGGATTTTTCATATAGAAATATCAAACTAATTAGTGTTTCGAATCTTCCATAATAAATCATTATCCATAAGATAATTACATAAATGTAAGACATAAGTATAATTCATACATAGAAGTGTATAAAATAAACTCCACAGCCAAGAAGCACTACCCTGACTACGTTAGTGGACAGGGTCCCATAATGGGTTGGGTTCACATTCCATTAAATTATTTCCATATTCATTGCTCATAACCAACATTATTAGAGTTGAAAGAGTCAGATAGTGGAATGGATTCACTCTAAATTCTACCATATAAATAGTTAAGGCTATATTCAAATAATTTCATTCAAGAAAAATTACTTACTAACTATGGAACACTGTCTATTACAATCCATATTATCTCATGAGGTAATTTTTTTAACCAATTCATTTGAGATATATATTATTCAATCCCCATCGTTTCCATATTGAAAACCACATAAAACTATTAAATAAGATTAAAAAAATATTATTCCATTATAGTATAAATAATGAAAAATAAATATGTCTCAAAAATATTTTATCACAAAATAATCATAATCCATATAAATAAGGAACTTATCTTCAAACATTAGTAAATAATCGTAGTGGAGGATAATATACATCAATGAATTTTAGAATATGTGAAAAAATATAAAAGATAATTTGAACATTTATTTGAGATAAGTGAAAAAATACACTTCATTAATTATCTATATTAACTAAATATTTATAAAATATTTATAAAAACATTTTCAATTATAATATCTATGTAAACTTTTAATGTAATAATTAGTGAAATGAATAATGGTGATAGTTATAAATGTTTTCTACTTGTTAAATGTTAACAAAATTATTCATTTCACAATTTGGTAATAAAGTTAAGAAAGAATCATATGGAAAACATTAAAAATTTTCAATCATAATACTCTATAATTAATTTCATGGATTGTAGAAAAATTATTTTGGAAATAAATTTTCTTTATAGATTAATTTTAATAAATCAATTTTTTATGGAAAATGGTGAAAATATTCTCCACCCAAAGAGAATAAACAATGTCATCTTTTTGAAAAATTATTTATTAAATTTTTTAAGTAAAAATGTGAGGATAGTTAAAGGAAAACATAAAAACCTATAAATATAAATATTATAAGAATGTATATTCTGTTTAAGAAATTCCTATAATTTCCCTTAATGAAAATTTAACGTAGACACTCCCAGAAAATAACTGATATTGTTTTATAAACCATTATGACTTTGGTAAAGTTTAATTAATGATACACTTGACATAAATAAATAAACATATACATCTTTATAACATGTATATGAATTTATTCATGATATAATATATCAATGGGGAATTATGTACACTAAATTAACAAAAATATTATTAAAATAAGAAACTAGTCTCAATTAAATAATATTTTGATAAAGAACACTTACCTCAATATTTTACTTGCTTCATTTGAATTAAAAACACTTGTATAATAAATATTGATTTATGATACATGTATTTCAAAATCATATTCATATAAATATGTTATTTATAAATTATAGTAACCCATTTATTATCAAGTCTTCATATATCATTATTCATGGGTAAACTATACTATTTTTGATAAAAGTTTTGGGTTCCAGTACTTTCACTATGGCCATGTATTTATCATCTATAGAATATAAATAAACCTATAAATGTTATATGTATTATTAATGAAAATTTCATAACCATCCATATGGTGTGGTGATGGAAAATGGTTTATATCACTTCGTGGAGATGGTAGTATGTATGTATGCATGAATAATGTTTCATGTTTTCAGTGATTGGAATGACTGAATTGTATATAATAACTTAAAATAATATAATAATAATAATAATATATTTTCATTAAATCTATCTTTATTACCATACATGTTAAGTATATATGAAAAATTAATAGCATCACTTCATACAGGTGGTAGTCAACACGTACACACGAGTGAGGTTATCATTTTTCAACGAATGAGAGATTAATATTGTAGATAATATTTTATCATTAAATATTAATAATTATTTTATATTCATCATTTTAATCCACTAAATACTAATAAATCACCACCCTTGAGAAAAATTGGTGAAAATGACACATATCACATTGTGGAGGTGGTAATCCACCAATATGTGTGAGCAATGTTTTTGTTTCACATCAGATGGAAAAATAGACTAAAAACATGTTTCCCATAAAAAATAGAATTTAATCATATTCTTGATACATATGTTACTATACTTGCATGGTAATGTATAATTATAAATCGATATATGGAAACATAAACATGAAATAAATCGGTTAAGAGTTGTACCTTTCCTTTGAGAAACATACTCTGGATCTCTTATTATGGATCCTTGGGTTGGTCTTTCATAAATAATAGAACCTCCACAATGTTTCCTAGGATGTTTAAAATTGATTTTTGTAGTGTTTGGTCATGTTATGTGGTAGGTGAAGGTGTGAATAATGAGTGGAGGGTCAGTTAGCTCTTATAAGTGAGAAGAGTGGGACACTTGTAGTTATTTTTTACATTATATATTATAAGTGTCTTACTCATGGTGCATTCGAACTAAAACAATTCCAATTCAATTATATTGTGATATGGTGTGAACTATGATCAAATAATAAGAATCAATACGATATTTTGTGGTAATAGCATAATTATTTAGCCATACTAAACCCCTCTTACCATTTTACCATGTTGATATGATTTTTATTAAGGTTACTATTCATAATGAAAAAAATAAAAAATGACAAATTAATAAATTTGGACATCATGATCCCAGAAATGAAAAACACTATTATAAAATAATTTTTTTATAATTTCCCTTAATTAATTGTAAAATAATTGTGCAATACAGAACATAATATTTATTTTATAAAAAACCATTTTAAGCTTAAAATGAACTTATTTAAAAATAAAATAAAATAAAAATTATTAGGAAATTAAATAGAATATTTTTAATCAAAGGGATATTATATTACATAAAAACTAAATCCCAAATATAATTAATTTTTAATAATAAATTACTTAACTAAAAATATCATTGTTTTGTAAAACCAAAATTTTTCATTATTAATTAAAAATAATTCAGTTCAGAAACATCCCAAAACATCACTTTCAGTTAATTTTAACATGACGATTTCAAAAAATCTATCATCTTTTTCAAATATATTTTATAAAACAGCGATAAAATATTAATAATATCCACACACAAAATGAAATAAAAACTATTTTTTTGAAAATTAATTTTTTAGGAATAAAATTAACTATTTATGATCCATTAATTAATAAACATAATTTTGTGAATGATAATTAACATTAATTGTGTAATGAATTATAATTTCAGTATGAGTTTTCCTTAAATAAATTATACATTAGTCTATTATATTATACTTAATATTAATCTAAAATTAAACTGTGATATATTTTATATAGATAAATATATCACTACAAAAAAAATTTAAAATAGTTAGTATGTATTAATATGGATAATAATGTTATTGAATATATATATATATATATATATCCTTTCACAAAAGTTTACTGTTGTCAAATTGGGAAAAAATAAATATTACTTAACATTATCATTTTTTTCGCTGTACATTATAAAAAATGAAGAAAAATTATAAAACTTTTATATGATAATGTTGATAAAATTCAATATTGATTTACTAATACATGATTTATTAGTTTTCTTTATAAACTAATAATAATAAAATATATTAATTTCAAAAACATAATTTTTTGAAAATTATATTCATTATATTTCTATTTGACTGTTAAATTCCTAATTTCAATAATTTTATTTTTATAAAAATAATTTCAATTTTGGACTTAGAATACAAAAATCATCACAAGATTTTTATTGATATTTTTAGAAAAATAATGATTTTTATGGGAATGTTGGAAAATATCATTTTCATAAATACCGGGACATTTAGGAAATTATATTTATATAAGTCTGAAAAGTAATTTTGAGAAACCATTTTATAGGCGAAGTATATATTTTATATGGTATATTGTAAATTATAAAAATTCTATTTTATTTTAAAACATATGTTTTATATTATATCATAAGATACATTATTCTATAAAGTTGTTTTTAACACATGATAAATTTAATATTTTTGAGTTTGTTTTATAATTTTTTGAAATATTACCTAAAAATATTTATTTATAATGTGGAATTATATGATACATATTTTTTAGAAATAATCCACAAGGTCTCTTAAATTTAAACAAAATCTTCCACAATAAATTCTTAAAAAATAATCATGAAGCTGCGGAAATTATAATTTAAATTGAATTTAGGCATCATTATTAGGTCAAAAATTTCAAGACTTATTAAAACCGACATATAGAATCCAGTTATAGATTCTTTTTTGAGTAATAATAACACATTAAAATCAACCACACATATTTCTATTTTTATACATGATATCCATTTTGGAATTCATAAAAAAATCCAATCTTTTGTTTTTTAAGGTTATTTCTTTTAATTGGGATCATTATTCTCAATGAATAATATATCATCTAACTTTGAGAACCTGAATCCATATTAATGGTCTTATCATTTAAATGAGATATGTTTTGTTGAGTATATTCTTATAACTTAGTCATGTGAAGTCTATAGCTCCCCTGAAAAATCACTTTTCATCTTGTTCATTCACAGCATAGAAATCTATCCTTTGATCAAAAGGGATTTTATCGATCACAGAAAAATAGCTGTTATGAATAATATATTTCTATGATATGTATTTTAATATCAAATTTTGATATAGGATAATTAAAAAAGTTAGTTCTTTGTATAATTTGGTTAATATCTAATGCAAATCCCAACATGACAATTAATTTTCCTCAAACACCTTTATCATTTGATCTTAATGGGTTAACATTATACATATTATTTATATGATAAAAATAAATACATTTCCTTGTTATATTATTAGTTAATATTTTCCAAATCACGTCTTGATGAAATTATCGAAGACCTGTAATATATATATAACTCTTCATTTATCCACCTTGTACCAATATTATGTAGAAGGAAATGTGAGTTACGGTTAATAATTTTTTTAATGATCAATGAAAAATATGAAATATTTATATGAATTTATGAGTCAATTCTAGCTTAGTTTGAAGAATAACATTAAATTTAAAGGATAAATTTTTCATTAACTGAGTTTTAAAGTATACCAAGTATTTGATCTCGTTAAATACTAAACATAATTCTATGTATATTAGTCAACTAAACTTGATAATGAATTATCTTGAAATTATTTTGTAAGAGTATTATATTTTATATTAATCGCTCACTACTTTGTATATATGTGACTCAATAGTTTACTAAAAAACTCTATAATATTAAATGATAAAAGAATATTCATTTAAAAAATGAAATTAAATATTCTTGTTTTTAAAGATTCACTGAGATAAATTTTCTGTTACTTCTTAATAAAAACTAAAAGAAATTATTTTTTTATCTCTATATTTTTTGTTTTAATTATTTATGTAAAAAAACCCCTTATCAACTTATAGAATAATGAACCATGCTTCCTATATTTTTTATTTGGTTTCTATATTTAATACACATGTGAGAACATATATATTGAGGCCCGACCATTATTTCAATGATAATTTAATTATTAAAAAATAATAAATTGTTATTTATTCATGAATATATTTCCAGGTTAATTTATATTTAGATTTAGGTCATAATTATCTTGTAATATCCCCTAAAATTAAAAGTTGTTCACTTCCTATTAGAATCCATTTCCCAAAATACAATTCATTTTAAATGATACATGGTTTCTTTTCATGAAAAACCTTCGGTAATTTAAATTGGGGATAATCATTTCTCATACTCATCCTCAAACCCTATGGAAAAAATATAAAAACATGGGACAATAATAGAAATCAGTGTAAGGTAAAAAAATAATATAAAGAAAACTGTTTATCCATTTCCAAAACATTAGATCATAAAAAATATCATTCTTTTAATATAATAAACATTTATCTCCTATAATAATTTAATTACTCATGAAATACACTTCTCTTCCAAATATTTTAGTAAAATACATTATAAAAAACATAAAGACATTATCATAATCGTGACTATTTTAAAGAAAAGATGAGAACCCTAGAAGTAATTTATTTAAAAAATTATTTTACCCTTAAAGGGAATAATAGTTATTCTCTAATAAATGATCATAATATTAAATTGTAAAATATAAATCTTTACATAAAAACATATTATAAAGAAAAAAATATATTTTATATGGTAAATGTTCCCCATATAACTCCAAAAATAATCTTTACTGTAATGACCTTTTTTTCGAAATTGAAATCTGAGCTGAAATTTTAATTTTTTATTTAAAATTATTATAAGGGAAAAATTGAAATTTTACCCTATATTATGATCTCAGATTATTATTATTACCATTCTATTTTTCCTAGAATATGTTTTTTATCCTAACATAAGAGTTTTGAAGAATTATGAACCAATATATATTCATGAAATAAATTCTGTTTAAAATTTAATTAATTAGATACTAATTTATTCACATATGTTTGTTCAGATATATATTTAGAATGGATCATCCGAGTGCGATTTCTCATCCTTCACCAAGTCTAGAATATTGGTTTTTACTAATCATGGAATAAACTTGGGTTGGGTGATGTGTTAGACCACAGCCCCTTGTTCTTCTTATTTTGCATCTATTTTTCTTTTTATTCCTTTCTATAATGACCATCCCCATGGATTCTCGTGTAGGCCCTATGGGACTTTTACTATAGGTGGATGAAATAAAATAGGATAGGGATATATAGAGGTGGTAGAAGGTAGGTACCAATATGAATATTTTGGTGAGTCGAGTCATCGTGCGACAGATGGAGACTATAGATATGGGTGAAGCTTTGGTGAATTACACCTAAATGGAAGCCTTTAAGCATTTTTATAAATCCACATAATTTATCCTTTTTTATTTTTAATTCACTATTATTACTACTTATAATTCTTTGACTGTAGATCTAAAAATTTGGTGTAGATAATGGTTTTCATGCCGATTTTAGGTGTTTCTCGTTCGAAAATCCTCATAACAGAACATGTAGTTCAAGAAATAAATATTTTAGGTTCTTAATGTACACAAAAGATAAACTTTTTATACATTTTTTCCATGTATGGGATATAAATTATGTGTAATAGAAATTGGTAATGTATCCGAGTTCCCAGACACACAACACATTTTGGGGCATGGCCGTGTAGAGTATAAGTCCAGACAGCGTGTGGGTCGAACACCGTGTAGAAATTCACTTCTAGAGAATATACATGTCCAGTCCATCTGAGTTACCCTTACAGAAACCCCATGTAGAGTAAATTCCATGTACCTAAATTATAGGCTTTGTACATTGGGTTTTACTCACCATGTCTGGCTAATGTCCACTACTAGAAGTAACATCAAGGGTACATACCATATACCTTGGTATACACATCGTGTATTCCTCCCTTTTTATCGTTTTATGGTATGTTAGTATATTTACACCCAAGATTCCAAATCTAAAACATATGTACTGCATTTGATTATATTTCTTCAAAGACCATGATTGTGAAACCCTTGAGGTGATTTGTGGAAAACTGGGAGGTGTTTCATGTTTCTTACTGAATTAAATGGTTCTTCATATGATAATCAAATATTGCAGTGATCTGAGGTGGTTTATGAGCCATACCTCTTGAAAAATTATTTAATATGTGTTTCTTTAAGGAAATATACTTTGTGAGATGTTACCTTCTAGCATAGGAGGCCATGATACTAGTTCATTATGAGGATCTTTTTTATGAAGAATTTAGATGACTACAATTACCATGGGTCCATTATGGGATGTATTCACTTACATATTGACCTATGGAATCCCTTGTGGGAGTCTCTATATATTTACTCGTTTCAAGGATCTTGTGCATGATTCCTCTTTTTTATAACAATTATTGAGTGTTCCACATAGGACACCTCTTCCTATGTACCATTATAAGTATCCCCTTTAAGAGGCCTCTATTTACTTACCATCAAGGATTCCATATAGGATTCGACAATTAAAATTATAGCTGAGTATCCTTATCATTATTTATTTCTATTTAATAGAATACAAGGTTACCAAGTTGGATTCCTCTCCATTTTTATAACTTAGCAGACCTAGTGGGTTCCCCAATCAAGGAATAACCCTTATCTAGTGCTATGTAGGTTTGGGTAGTGGTTGTAGAGAGTGCCACCTTAGAACCCACACTGAACCTTTAATCCCAACAGGATATATACGTAGTGGTTGGTTTAGGAATTTGGTGTCCCTCAAATCATTTTATTATGCATTCACATATTTACTACGAATGCAGTGTTGATTACGGGAGGCGATTCATCGTTTTTGGATGGTCTACCACAAATGGAGATAATTTCTTAGTTGCGATGATTGGTTGCATTTCCTAGGATATGGATTATGAGAATTTTATTGTTTATATTTCTATTAATATTCATAGACATATATATTGTTTTCTGTCCTCAAAGACTTTTAATTTATTTTATTTTAATACGATTCCGATCTATGTTTCCTAGGAAATAGCTTTTGAGCCTTAATTTTTTGTTATATTACATTTGGGATGATTAAATTCACTTTAGGGGATGCATATATTGACCCTATTTATATGATATTACTGAATGGTTTCCCTATGGTTGTTATTTTTGGACATGGAGTCACAATGAACTGTGATACTCGAGGGTTACTGTATTCTCCTGAGCGATGGGGATGATTACACTCTCCCAGATCAGTTACTTTATCATTGTGTAAGAAATGGATCTTCTTACCTATGATGTTACAATTAATCAAGGATGATTAAAATATCCAAATTTATGGGGATGATTAGGATATCCTGGATCTTTTACTAAATTGTAGTCTTATAAATGGAACTCAACATTGTTGATAGATACTCGCAGATGATTATGCTCCACCAAGCGACACATATTATTATCTATAGGATTGGGTGAATTATATACTACTACATCATTGAGAAATACTTATTGATAATGGGGATTTTATATGTTTATATGAATGAATATTGTGTTTTTAATCGGGTTCAGAGAGAATTCCATTTAAAAATCGACTAAGGTTTTCCCCTCAGTGTCCATTTGAGTGCCAATTTCATGACCACCTACAAACCAAGATCAAGGGCTCCATCATTGAAATCAATTTACATGTCTTATGAAGCATGACTTCCATCTTAGATAAAATTTATATGTTTCTTGTTCATTACCTAAAATACTTTGTTATAGTGATTGTTGGTGATTACATGTGAACCCATGGGCTAGGAAATGTTTCCCCCTGTGGTGATTTCACTTACTCAATGACATTTTCTGTGCTGGAAGAAGAAGGTATTGTTGTTCAGGATTAAAAAACTAGGGATTGATTTAGTCATACATTGAAATAATGGTATGTCATCCATCTCATTTCCCTTTTCATATATTGTCCATATGATCTGTACTATGGACCCAAGGACCGACTGTTGCTGATTTATGTTATTTTTCACCTTACTCATGTATATACATACACATATACACACATATATATATGGTAATATATATATATATATATGATAGAACATTTCCCTGTTTATTGGGATCATAGACCCAAGGATCGACTATGGTTTTAGTTGATTATTATTATTATTATTATTTATGTTGTCTCTCGACTAGGATGAGAAAATTGCATGAACATGAAAATGTGATTTAATAATTCAATATTCATTATTAGGGTGGACTAATGATATTATTTCTCACCCCTTTATGTGCACCTCATTATGTGTGTGTATTAGTATGTTATGTCTAGTTTTTTTGTCTATATATGGTTGCATGATGGATAAGGATGTGGCTTAGGGTTTCATGATTGATAAAATTCAATCATGTGTATTCTTTAAATAGGTTGGAGAAGCTCAGACATGTCTTGGAGACTGGGTATATGGTTTGAATCATATTTTGTATGAGACATGTACTTTTAATTCAGTTTTATTTATGTAATCCAATATATGTGATTGGACCAGTGGATGATCAACGTTGTATGTATGTCATGGCTATTTGTCATTTTATAGCATTACATTTATTACTATATTTTTGTTTTATATAAATTATATATTGCTTTTATAATCTATTTATTAATTCTATAGATGATATTGGGTTATTCCTATGGATTTTACACTTATATATAGTTATAAAACCCTCATTTTTTCTCCTTTAGATCCTCTCTACATGTCGATATCCTCTTGCATATGGGGAGGAATTCTTATAGAATTATAGATAACTAGATTAGGGAACTCATTTTGAGGCATCTGGGTTGGGATGTTACAAATTTGTATTATAAGTTATCATTTCCTTATGATTTAATCTATTGGATATTGTAGACATTTGTATTAATAATGTGTTATAATATTTTTTGGATATTAGATTTTAGTATCAAGAATAATTTTTCCTATGATAATTCCATGTTACAAGGGATATGTGATTTAGATTTTGATCTATGATTTTATAGTTGTATATTTTTTTCACCTGGAGAGATGCACATGTTTTTTTTGGAGTTAATGATTTATTTTGGATTTATGGATCCTCACATGTTGGAAATAGGCCACTGAATTAATTTTACACTTGGATTGTAGAGTTAAGAGGCATATCAAGAATCATATTGGGCCTGTAGGATTCACATATTTTTCCCTGCATGGGTTATCCTATTAATGAAAATTGAGGAATTTTTTTTAAATTATAAATAAAAACATTAAATGTGTTTTCTCATATAGGTATTTGGTGGAATTATGCTTAATTGTATTGACTAGTGTATATATTTTTATTCTGAGGGAATGATATTTTGATCTACAGTGAGATGTTTTAAGATGATGCTAATGACTCTGTCCTTGTTCACCTGAGGTGTATAATCATAGTTGGTCGATATGGCACATGATGACCATTTGGAGGACCCTTTGTTGTGCTTTATTTCTTAGGCAAGGTTATTTAATGTGTCAGTATAATTATATATATTGTTTTCCTATGTAAATTGGAATTACATTCTTCTTAACTAAACTTTATGTGTGGTAGGACATGGGTCATTTATATGGTTTTTTTTTCATCCTTTTCCCCCATTTTTTATCCTCATTAGTTAATTTAATCCCTTAAGGTAATCTAGTTAGATCCCATAGAATGATACTTACAGGTACCGAGATGTTTCTAGTAAACTAAACCTCGAGGAAGTGTTATCATTTTCAAATTCTCAGTGAGTTTTTTTTTCAGTGTCTCTTTTACATTGGTATTATTATACCTTTGAGGGAAGTCCCTTATGAGGATTCATGAGGAGTGTTAGGGCCCTACATGACCAATGGAGGGAAGTTCCCTCACTTTTAGGTTATTGTTACCTATAAATCCATTATAGAGTTTTGACTATTGAGATGGGTAGTTTGACCATGTCACATAATTGTGAGACATGTTCAGTAGGTCTACGTGGGAGATCAAGTGGCTATTAGTTTTGAAATAGATCCTTGTAGGTCAACGTTCAATTAGAATAATATAACCCTACATGAGAGAGGATGCACTGGGTTTATAGATTTCTTTTTAGGAAATTATATTGGTTATACACTCTTGAGACCGATTCAGAATTAGTTTTTTTTGTATTGTGTCAAAGTCATGTTGATGTCATTGGATTTTGAAAATTATCATAGGGTGATTTGTTATTAAAACTAGATTCGATGGGTAGAACCATCGTATTTTCAATCCAAGTTGACCAATATTGAAATTATTTCTAAGGTATTCAGAAAGTGGGTTTAATATATTGACTAGAATGTTTTTTTGCAAGTAAGGACATTGTTTTTTAAAATATAAAACTTTGTTTGTAATGCATAGCATCGAACCCAAACAAACAATGATTATTTAAATAAAAATATTTAATCCGTTAAATTATTTTAGAATATATGAATAGTGTAAACTACATAATATATATATATATATATATATATGTCCAAATTACATTTTAAATTTTTATTAAATAATAAATCAATATTTAGAAATGTCTTGATATTCTTCAAAATATTATTTCATTAAAAAAGATTTTTATAACTTTTTTTTGAAATAATTTATAATTATTTTATATAAAATTTAGAAAATTAATTTTTCAAAAATAAAACCATTTTTTATTTCATCAAAACAAAATTAATATATGATGATTTTTTATAATTTTTCATAAATTATAGATTTTCAGTGATTAGTGGAAATGATTGTTTTTAGGAAAATTGTAATTTCTTTTGATAAATGTACAAATTTAAAAAAAGTATTATTTTAAATTGATAAGTTTTATTTATTTATATATAATTCAATTAATTACAATTAAATAATATTGATTCCAAATTATAGTATATGTTGTTTTAGGATGGAATACGAATTTTTCTGAAAACTGTTTTAAAATGCATAATGTATCTCCATTGTTTATTAATTTAAACTACCATAATAAAAAAAAGTTTATAAAAAAAATGATTAGATTATATATCTAATAGTATTAATTTAAATACATATTATTAATATTACAATTTATAGTGGTAGTGTTAGAATATGTTTTTCATAAAAATTTATTTATTGGGAAAAAAAATTCATTATTCTTACGAGTTTTAAATTAAATTAAATTACTCCAGCTCAGTGAGTATATTTTTATAAAATGGAATCTATATTTCAAATCATCATAAATAATATTAGGTATGAAGTTTAACTTAATTTTTGTACAACATGAATTGTAAATGTAGTAATTATTAATTACCATAATAAAAGGAAAATATATCAATTAAGGGTAAAAATAATTTAACAAAGAATAGAAAAAACGTACAATAAATATTTATATATTCTTTTATTTATATTATTATTATATTTATTCCAAAATTTTTAACTTTATAAATGATTAAGTAATTAGTTTTATATAAATAAATATTTTTATATAATAAAACAAAAATGGGTTAATATTAGAATTCAATTAGGGAATTTATTTTTATGAATATTTTTATTTTTTAAATAAGAAATATTTTAATAAAATATTATTATCAAATAATTTTTATTTAATATGAATGATCATATAATATTTTTTTCGTTAAATGAAATTTTAATAATGGTTCAGAAACTATTATTTTAAAAAAACCCAGTATTTTTTATTAAATATCAACTATATTTTTAAAAGTGAAAATTCATATATTTATACAATTATATTGATAAAATGGATTTTATTTTGTAAATCAAAATTTTAAAATTAATTAATGGTGAATTTTTCATAATTTAACGAGCCAATCAATTTTTTATTAAAACTTATATACTGTATAAATGTATGGTATGTAATGACATCATAATGACCCAAAATTGATGTAAGAAATACTATAAATGGTATCCTCATCCAAATATATTATTTACCTGTTATATAATGTTATTTAATAATTATTTATGTTATATTATAAATCCATTATGAAACCTCCAAAAGTGATATTATATTTTATGGTTTTAAAGTCATTTTTTAAGAGTACGACTCTCCTCCACATCACCAAGGTTAATATTTTGTTATTTCTATCCATTTCCTTTATAAAAAATGAAAAACACTCCCATTTCATGGAAACCATGGAAAAATATGTGGGAAGATTTTTGGGTTTCATTTTTTCGTTATATGGTTTCCAAAACCTAAGTTTGAGAAATATTAAATAAATTCACACTCATTTAAAAAATAATCCAACCCAATATCTCATTTCTATTCACCAAATATCCTTGAATAATCTCCTTAATATGACCTCCCCTCTCTGTAGTCCTCCCATGTATCCCTAATCTCTGAAGAATCCCCACTCATGAATTTGGAGTAACACACTCATGAAAGGGATTACCACCTTCTATTATTTATTTAGGTTTAATTATAATATTATGTCTTTTATTTCCAATTCCTAATGATGGGATATATATTACCTTGTCCCAATTTATTACAATTTTATTTCCAAAAAATTCGAGACCGCTTTCTATCTCGTAAACCCATTTTATGAATTTTTAATTGACATTGTTATGGTGTTGAAATTTCATCACGCTTTTGCATGCTAAAACAATTGTGTAGTACATACCATACTCATTTCTAATCAAGGCTGATTGTATTTATAAACATATAATTATTTGAATTAATACATATATGTATGTATTCAAAAATAAATTTTATTGGATAAAATATGATAATAAATGAATCCATGTTTTATGATCTATAAGGAATAGTTAATCATGATAATCAAATGAATGTGATGGGTGCACCCAACATTATATTGTGCTCCAATAAATTGGGTAATGTTTAGTCACTTGAGATGACATTTTGCGGATGAGAGTAAACCAAGTTATTTTAATGTACGTTTTCCATCATGATGTAAGAGTAGTTATCCTTAACTTATGTTTATGATGTAGTGTTTTTAGTTTCTTCCACATTTCCCATTTTTTTTATGATTACCATGACATATCATGTCTCTTTATGAATGTTTTTGATTCCTACTCATTTTATTCCGCAATATTATGCTTATTTTCTAACATGTATTATTATCTTCATGTTAGGAAACATTTATTCCCTTAATCATCATTATATCTAACTCGTGTATTTTATATTTCCACAGTCTATCCCATATATTTTTTAGTACGAGCATGTTAGGGATGAATTTAATAACGATTATATTTTCCTTATTTTAATTTGATATGTAATTTACCTAATTCCCAAAAACACTATAAATATTATTAATATGAGTTGTATTAAGTGTAATATTTTGTAATAAATCATTTATTAATGTGTAATTAACAACATAGTTGTTATAGTTGGTATTATAAGAAAAGTTTTGTTATTTTTGGGATTATGATTTGAAAACTCTAGAGAAAGTCTTAGGGATGAATCTAAATATTATAAAACATACATAAATCTTGGTCAGTTATTTAGTATGTGATTTATTAATAATGTACATCCATATATGGATACTACAGGTTGATGTGGAACTGGAACAGATTCACATAGGAGTAAAACATGAAAACACCATGTTAATCTAGACTCAATTAAGAACTCGTGCATGATAATGGGCTTTGCTGCACACCTGGATTCACAATCCTGGGGATTATGCATTGATAAATTACTAAGATTATTAAAACCCATTATTAAAGGAACAATAATTCCCATAAGATTCAATCATAGGAAATAGATAAAGGATAACTTATATTGAACCCTAGAAATTCATCAGATTAGGAATAAACGTCATTTTTATATTATCCCTTTATGATCATTTCAAATGGATTCATGGCCATTTAATCTATTAAAAAATGATGTTTTTGTGTTCATTTCATTTTTCTTAAATATTTTATCCATCACATTAAATTATTTATTTTCTGTTATTGTTTTATTCGATGTTTATGTTTTCACTTCCGACCAAAGTTCTCCTATTAGGAAACCTAGTTATGTGATGTTCTTCAATCATCATTTTCTCTCTTTACAAGAGGATGTTTTATTTCCCATTATAAAAATTTGGGATTTCAATTAATATATTTTTATGTGTAAAAACATTAATCATGTTTAAATTTAGAAGAATTTATTTATCAAAGGGGGTGAGAATGTGACACCCTGAGTTTTTTAAAGAGAAAACTTTGTTCGCAATATGCAACACCAAACAAAAAAAACTATGATTATTTAAATATGAATGTTTTATAATTTAAATTAAATTTAAATATAGGAGTAGTATTATATAAATTATTAAATATTAATATATATGTCCTAATTAAATTTAAAAAAAACTTAGAAAATAATCAATCAATTTTTTGAACTGTTGTGTTATTATTGAAAATATGTTTTCATCAAAAATGAATTCAATTTATTTTTCTGAAAAACATTATTATAATTATTTTATTAAAAATTTATAAAATTTATTTTATAGAAATATTGTTTTATATTATCATATATAAATTAATGTATGGTGAAATTTGGGAATTTTTAGAAATTATAGATTTTTAATGAATATTTAAATATATCGATTTCATGTAAAATTTTCATTTATTTTGATAAAATAATTAATTTAAAAATCTAATTATTATTTTTATTTTATATACATTATTTATTTATATTTAATTTAATAAATTAAATTTAAATAATATTTATAAAATCTTATAGTAAATGTTTTTTAAGGATTCAAAACACATTTTCATGAAAAATGTATTAAAATGCAGAATGTATCTCTATTTTTTATTGATTAAAACAACTCATACGGAGAACTTATATAATTAAAATATTTATATTATATATCAATCATTATAAATTTATATTTAAAATTTTAATATCCCTAGTTATAGAGTTAAAATGAAATATTCTTTTCTTTATAAATTATATTTTTTAGAAAAATATATGATTTTCATCATTCTTGTTAGTTTTATATAAAATGAAATTATTGAACCAAGGTGAATTGATTTTTATAAAATTAATTCCATATTTGGAATCATAATAATTAATATTAGGTTACCATGTCAACTTATGTTATGTACAATATGAATAGTAAATGTTGTAAATATTAATTACCAGTGACAAAGAAAAACAAGTTAATTAAGGGTAAAAATAACTTGACAAATAATATATACAACATTCACCTGGTATTTATATTTCCATTTTATTAAAATTATGATTATATTTATTAATTATTTTTTTACTTTATAAATATTTTAATTATTAATTTTGATACATTAAAACCCAAATTGTTTTGTGTAATATTCAAATAAGATTAAAGAATATATTTTGATTCATTAATAGATTTTTGGAGTAAAAAATATTTATTAAATATAACTGATCCTATAGTTTTTTATGAAGTTATATATAATTTTGATAAAGGTTCAGAAACTATTATTACAAATAAACAAATTTTCTCATTAAATGTCAATTATATTTTCAAATGTGAAATATAATATATTAAAAACTTATTTTGAAAAAATAGATATTATTTTTGGTATTATAAATTTGAAATTATTCAAAAGTAAATGTTTAGTAATTTTATAAGATAATAAATGTTTTCTGTGAAAATTAAATATCATTTAAACATACAATGTGTATTATGGCATCTTAATGGCCCAAAATTGATGCAATGTATTCTATAAAAGATATAGATGACCAAATATATGTTTCCCTTTAAAATATTGTTTTTATGATTACTTTATTAATTTTCTAAATCCCTAATGAATCCTCAAAAACTTATAACATATTTGATGATTTTAAATTCATTTCGTTAAGAGTATGGCTCGACTCTACATCACCATGGATAATATTTTTTTATGTTCAGCCATTTTAGTTATAAAATAATTAAAACCACTCCCATTTGGTAGAGCCCATGGTAAAATTCCTTGGTATGATTATAGTTTTGGTTATCATATTATATAGATTCCCAAACCTATGTTTGGGAAATATTAAATAAAGATACACTCATTTCCGATACGAACACACACAAAATATTATATTGAGTCAGAAAAAATTAATGTAGCATATCTTTACTCTTACATACCCTCTATAATGTCCTCCCAAGGAACCTTCAAGCTCACAAGAATCCTGTCTTTAAAATTTAGATTCACACACTCCACTAAGGAATCCTCACCTTTTCTTCTTTATTCAAGTTTCATTATTAACTTATGTATTCTATTTCAAATTTTTGTTGTTAGTATATGTATTCCCATGTCAAGAATACTTCCAATTTTTGGTAAAAATTATGGGAGACCATTGTTCTGTCTTCAAACCATTTTAAATTTTTTTAATTGACATTGTCATGCTACCAAAATTTCACCACGATTGACCATACAAAAATTATTGTTTAGTGAATACCATTACCTTTCCATATAAATGGTGTTCACCTTTATACACAAAAAATCTATTTTACTTGGGACATAAATTTATGAATTCTTTACTTTTTTATCATTTAATAAAATATGATGTCCACTAAATCAATGTTTTATCAACTATATGGTACATTTAAGCATGGTAATGAAATTAAAGCGACGAGTGTAACAAAATATTATAGTGCTCCACAACATTGGGTATTGATTAGTCTCGTGATACTTCATGTTTGGATAAGGAATAGACATGTTTACTTTATAGGGATTTTTTCATAATTGTTTCTTGGATGTTACCATTAACCTATGTTTATTATGTTGTGCTTTATGTTGTTGCCACATTTCCCATGTTTCCATTCTGATTACGATGTTATACCATGTATCATTGTCCTTATTTATGATTCCTAATCTATTTATTACCCAACTTTATGTTTATTTTCTAACATGAATTTTTTTATTCATTTTATTTCGTGTCTATTCCCTTACTAGGATTTATAGTTCATCACTTTTTTATTTTTCTACCCATTTTATCCCATGTACATTTACGAGCAAGCATGAGAAGGATTTTTTCAATAAAGATGATTTTTTTGTTAAATATTATTTTAATTTAAATATTTTAAAAATAAACTAGACTTATTTATCATAAATATTTTATTAAGTGTATTCTAATGTAATAAATCATGTATAATTTTTACAAAAGGATTTGTTTGTTATAATGTGACTAATAGTCATCGGATAATTATGATAAAGGTAAGGAGACTAATTATTATTTGGAATTACAAGGGTTCTTCTTGTTGGATTCTTTGGGTATCCGTTCTATGTATATGAACATCGTGGTTTTAGAAAAAAGATACTCGCTCGAGTATGAGTTGGGTGATAAAGGTACACAATAGTTGTATGTAATTCCATTTAAATCATACATCGGTGGGTGAACGTGTGGGAGGTGAGTACATATATTTTAAAAAAATACCTAAAGAACTATTAATGGGGAGCTGTGGTTAAGTGAATATTGTCCCCACATGGTAAATGATATATAGAAAAAAAATTGGTGTCATGATGTATTACACCAATGTTTGTACCTAGACACAAATTGTCAAGAGAAGTGTATTTTGGAGTTGGGTAAAGGCATGCCAGCCTATTTGAACTAATAGTGGATCTATAGAGATATACATGCTTATAGATGGAATATTATTCTACATGTAGTTATTAATGATCATTCTCCATCTTGTAATATTATTGGGTATGAAAATAGAGAATTGGATCTATGTAGAGAGTATTTTCTTTTAAATATCATTCCATATCAATGACACATCCAATTTAGGTTGTGCTTGAGGAGAGGTATAATGTAATATATATGATGGGGAGGGGACATTTTTTTGTTCATGGGGGGTGACCCACATATTTAGTTGAAATCGAGTGTTTTTAATGAGAATTTCATGTTTATGTTTAGTTATAAAAGAGAATATAATGAAACATATATGATGCGGGTAATATATTGGTCGTAATTATGTGACTACCCTGTAAGAGATCTAGGAATGATATGAGAATGATAAAAAAAATTAAAGATAGCATGTTTATATATTGGATCTGAATGAGATCATGACATCTTTTTGACCACCAAGTCATCTCGGAGATGAGAACCTTTTGGTGGGGAGGTTGTAATGACCCATGATTTTCCGTACTAAAAATTTAAGAAAAATCTAGAATTTTTGTTTTCATATTTTTTTTAAGTATTAAAACTGCCATTTTTTCTATGCTAATTTCTTATTATGGTTATTGTAACCACTCTATTGGTTTGAGAATACAGTGTTTAATTTAGGATAACAGTTTGTTAAAACTTTGAACTATTCAAATTTTTAGGGAATAATTAAATTTTAATTATTTAAATTTCAATTTATTCTCAACCATTTGTTCAGCTATATATTTTTAACAAAGTCTCAATTTAATATTTTGTCTACAATATTGAGTCTAAATCAATTGGTTATTCTCCATTATGGAATAAAATCATGTTGGGTGTTGGGGCCATGCTCAGACTCCTTTTACATTTTATTTTAATTTTTTTTTCTTATTTTCCTTTCATGTCATCCACATGGCATCTATGATACTAATTAACAGGTTTGTTATGTCATTTTAAATCTAACTGAATATTTATAAACCTATGTACTACAATAATGTATTGACCAAGGTCATATCCTTGCAATAAATCACTGTAGGATTTATTTTGTCACGAATTATTTTATTTTAAACATTTATGTTTAATATTTTTATTGAAGGGATTAATAAAATTTTAAAATAATACAATCCAGTTTTCTAGAAACACAAGTAATTAAAAATACAAAAGAAAAAAACTGATTAAAAATGGAACAACGAACAATATAATGAAAACAAATGAGAAGTAGCATTCTAGTAATAGATTCATTTAGATCAGTCTTCCTTCAACATTTTTACTATATTAACAACTATAACTCTATAATTGATAAGACTATAATAACTAATATCACATCTCATTTAGATTAATAATATGACTCTATAAATAATATCTTGAATGATCAATTTCTTTCTAAATGATTCAGTCAATAATATCAATGATTTCCAAAAACAAAGACATGATCAACACTTGCAGTACTCTCAATACTCAATTGAATATTGTGAAATTTAAATAGTGTGGATCATCTATGAAATCCAACTCATCTAGAATTTATTATCCACATTCAATTTTAATCACACTTCAATCAAAAATGAAACATACTTATAATGGAGTAAATATTTAAAACAAAAAAGATATAAAAATAAAAGTTCAAACCACATTTAATTTTACTTAATGAAATTCTAGAGGGAATTAAAACTAAAAAATTTTATAAATGAAAACATAGAAAAATTTAACCATGTTAATCCACCTGGTTTTGATACTATATATTTATCTAGACATCTCTATGGTGTAGTTGTGGAATTCGATATCCATCTTCAGAAACTTAGAGAGAAGCAGTAACTTCCTCGAATATCTCATGGTTATGATCTAAAATCTGTATTGATGTTGTCTCTAAAAAATATCCCTCCATACTATCTATATCCCAACAAATTATAACCCTCTTACAAAGAAGATCACTTTTTCTTCACTAGTAACACCAACTTCACATTACAAATTTGATGTTTCAATTATCACTGCATTAATTTTTTTCTTTGGAAATCTTCCATTACCCTATCAATTTAATGTTTTCTTTTCTGAAATTACTACCACAAGAATATTTGTCATAAAAGATTCCCAGTTATCAACTATATAAATACACTCGTCCAAATAATTATTCTTTCTTGACTACATAGTCATTCAAATTCTTGATACATATCAGAACTCTTCTTCCACATAAATTTTTAGTCAAGACCATTACTATATTGTATGGGTGAGTATCAAGAATTAAATCCAAAAGAACATTAGTTTTATATTATAAAAAATATTATATGGTATTTTGAAACTCATATTTTCATCAATATCATCATTTTTTGTTATCTTAACTACATTGAAGAAATTATATATGCACCTATTAAGAAATAATCTATGCTCCCACCCCCATAACATTGTAGAATAAAAAATCCACATCCTTTTCCATCAAATTATACTAAAATAAATTTTGAAATATAAATCACATTATTCATCCTCTAATTAACAATATTTAATTTGTAGTACTAGGAAAAGAACGTAAAACATGAGTTGAAGTTTTCATTGACTATACTAAAATATTAATTATTCATCCTTGGTTTGTTCGTTGTACACCGAAAAAACACTCTATCTTCATCCTCGCTATAAATCAATAGTCATCCTCAACAATCAATAGAATCCACCTCCAATCTTCTACAAGAATTTGTCAATATTTTTCGAACCGTTGTCTTCAGTAAAATTGACCTCATATGTATTTCCTCATGTATTCATCAATTAAAACCACTTATATTTTCGACATGATAAAGAAATATATTTCCATATCACCTTTAAATAGTTCCATTAATTTCAGTTCCATCATCAAACCATCAACATAGGCTCATCTTTATCACATAGTGAAAACCATATCAGATTTGTTGTTACGGTTAGATTTTTATCGGTCTTCTATGTTTTGGTCAGCTATCTTCTTCATAGATCTAGTTTACCATATGGTGATGTGTGAACCTAGTAAAATATGGAAAACGAGGATTTCAAAAACACAATAGAAACATAGCTTGGGTGATGGTTTTTATTTTCAACTTTAACGTCGATGATGATGAAATAAATCAGCCCTCCAACTCATCCTTGTTTCATTGATGGTAGTTCTCAATTAAGATCATAAGTTTATAAAATTCCTTATTCTCAAATTAATCCTCAATATAATATTGATTCATAATTTTATAGACATTCAAGTATTCAAGTCTTCCATTTAGGTCCCCAGTGCAATATTTCTGTCTTCAACCTTTTTGAATCCGCATGGTTTCTATGGGGAGAATAGAAACACGTGTACTGTTTATCTTCATTTAGGATAATTATCTTACTATTGAGAATCTAAATTATGTTAAGTGGCACATATATCTCTCTATTATCTTACGTGGAAAAACTGTAATTCTCTTGTAATACAAAAAAATATATTCCTAGGTGACCAAAATATCTTACACATGTCCTAAAAAATATTAAATGATTAGAAATAGTTTAATTATTGTAACATGGGCTCGATTTCATTTACATATCCCATAATGAGATATACAAATATAATTTTAATTCAAAATTAAATATAAAATACTAATAAAAAGAAACCCACACTCATTTTTTAGACAATAACTTAAACAATTTACTCAAAATAATAAATAACTAACCAGTTGAAATTCAAAAAATATCAATACTATAATAAACCACAAACAAAAACAAAAAAATTAAAAAATTAAAATAAAAAAATACACTAATTTTTTTAATATGAATAAAATAATTAAAATTGATAACAAAATTACAAATAATTAATTATTTAATTTAATATATTAATAAAGAAATTATATACATTAAAATGATTAAATAAATATTTAAAGTCACTAATTATTAAATTATTTAATGAAATGAAATTCAGAGCATTTATAAAATTAATAAAATAATTACTAAAAATAAGGGAAATAAAATCTAAATAAGTATATAAATAATTAAACCGATACACTTTATTTATTGTTTTGAAAGATTGTTCAATATTAAATAATATATAAAAAATTTATGAAAATTTATAATCATCCCAAAAATATTAAACATATGATTATATAAATTATTAGTTTAATAGTGAATTAAAAACAATAATAAATTAATCAATTGAAACATTATTTTAACAAAAAAATATAATTAAATTATACATATTTTGTAGGAAGTTAGTAAAAAATTAAACCCTTATAAAATTCAGAAAAACTAAAAATTTTATTGTCCTAAAGAATATATTTTATCAAATCTAGTGTAATGAAATAAATACTATGTATGAAATATTGGGTTTAAAAAAAATCAAATTGATTTTCCCCCATTGAATTTTATCACGAAATGAAAATTTTTACTATCATGAATTTTTTTAAGTTAAAAAATGGTACATTTTTTGTAATAATATTTGACCCTGAAACATTTAACTTAGATTATGCCAATTTCATTCAACGTAAATTACAATATTTAATTTACCTCCAAAAGACCGACTCAAATAAATTATCAAACAAAATAAATTAGTCAATATGAATCGATGAGAAAAATTAATAGCATAAAAGTTGACAAAATAACTCATCCAAAAGCATAAAAATTAAAAGAATATTTTCATAATTGATTTTTATTTTCGTTTCATAATTCATTTGTATTCATATCTTATGATATTGAATCCAAATTAAATGATATATGTGAGATGATAATTGGAAAACATTCACAAAAATTATTGTCTGAATATTTTTTATTTTTTGTAGGGAAATGAAAAATGTATTGGAAGACTAAATCCAAGGGGTAGTAAAACATTATCCTCCTTAAAGTGGCTACATAGCATGAAATATCAAGAAACATTTAAAATAAATTACAATAACTCATTGAAATGTGAAAAAATAAAACTTTAAAATTGTTTGGGGTATTTTATGAGTTATAATGGTTGAACGGATTAACACATTGAATGTAAATTTCTCCACAATTAAGCTCAAAATTTCAGAAATTTTTTGAATTAAACGTGAAGAAACATATTTATAGATTTTTAATTTGAAATATTATATAAGAATATATTAGATAAAAATCATGTTCACAAGGGTTAATAGATATCCCAATATAGTTTTCCACAAAAAAATAAATAACAACATCTTACAGAATGCACAAAAGTTTACGTACTAGTTAACACATCAAATAATCACCTCAATAAGATAATATATATACTAGCGTGTGTTGAAAAAGTTTAAATAGAAATTCATTTAAATACATGAGACTATTAAACATTTATACACATTCAAAAATAATCCATGTAATTGCAGTAACTATAATGTTTAAGCACACAATATAATATGAAACAATTATTTCATACTAATTTTTTAACAATTTATATTCTAATAGATAATAGAAGAAATATTAAATAAAATAATGAAAAATATGATAAAATATAAAGAGAAACTCCCATAAAATATGATTTATATTTATTTTCTTTATCCACTAAAATGATTCTACTTATTTACATTTACGATGTCCATATGGTAAACTTGAAATCTTCAATAAATGTAGAAATATTAAAATTTTATTCCAGAAATTTCAGCTCTAGTAAAATGAAACCAGAATATAGATTGTAAGGATTTGAATCGGTTTTCTTCAGATTATAGCTTTTGTCGGTCATTGAAGAGTGTAAACTTTCCACTATAAAAAGTGGAGAGTATCCCTATGTGGAGTCTCCATAGTAGAAAATATGAAAAAATTATCCAATTAATCTCACATTATTAATTTCAAAAAAAAAACAAAAAATAATATGACACCAAAAAATTTAGTCCTCTTCCCCCACAATTATTCTAAAAGAAAAAATGAAAGAGTTGAAATGACATGTTTATTCATTTTATTAATCTTTAGTAAAAAGGAACTACTCCCCTGGAATTTCTTAATTACCATCAATAAAACTTTCTTGGAGACATTCAGTAACAATAAATGGAACATCCTCCCCATAATCTCTAATATGTATATAATCAAAAGGAAAAAATGGGTTAAAAGGAAAGGTTCATCCCATTTAGAACATATTTTTCCTGAAAAATCATCATCCTGGAGTTGTATAGTACCAACATATCTCTAACTAGAATCACTTTATATAAGATCATATTTTCATGAAAAACCTTAGTTTTCACTTAAAAATAATTACATTTTCAAAAGACATATTTCTAATCTCCCCTAAGTCTTGAAAAAACAACTACATCCCTTTTCTATACTGAAACAGATTTAAATTCAAAGATATATAACAGAAGAATGATTTATTCTCTTCATCCATTGGAATATTATAAGATCTTAAAAAAACTATCCAATAAGTTTAAATTTATTTTAGGGTCTTATATGATGTATTATTAACCAAAATTATAACCTCAAGTCTAAAAAATCGATCTTTCCCATTCAGGTTAATAGTTTTCTCAAGAATATTCATAGTCTCCCTATTTTAAACTTCATCCATTCCATTTTTTCAATTTATTATTTATAGAAACCTGATGAATTACCCCTTATAAATAATGAAAATCCTAAAGAGTCCTATTGTAGAAACGTGTTCCTTAGTTTGTGAGAATATAACTTGGAATCCCGATCCTACAATATAAATTAGTCATGACAAACTAAGATACCAATCTAGTATTATATGTTGTAATTGCAATAACTTCTTTCCCTTTGTAATCATAATTAACTACAAGAAATATGTTCATATATCTAATGGTATTTGAAAAAATCCCCAAAAAATCCATTCCCCGATGATCAATGTTGTCACGCAACAATAAAAGTTTATTTGGGAATATTATTTATTTTAGAATTTTTTCTTTGGAATTGAAAATGATTAAAATTAATACAAAATTCATAAGAATATTTGAAAATATTTGTCCAATATAATCCTATATATTATGCTTTTATAGCACTACCATGTGGCCCAATTTAACCACCATTTCCCAAACTATGACAATATATCAAGACTAAAGAAATATTTAAATATGAGATTCATCTCCAAACAATCAATTCACTATACATGTTACGTATTTATGGAACATCATGGAAATATTTCATTGAATAAAAAATCCATTTAGCAACATGTTTCTTGGAAAAACATTGCGGAATATTTTCAGCAGAAAAGTAATTCGAATTTTTTGAAAACAATTTCATTTTATCAACAGAAGTATAATAAAAATTTATTCTCAATTTTGTTTTCTATAATTGGTTTTAAAAAATATTAATCTTGAAAAAAAATCTACTGGTTTCCATCTCAAATTATCCTCTATATTGTAATGAATTCATTCTCTTTCTTGGATCATTATTGACAATTCTTGAAGAAACCTAATCCATATAACCAGTCTTAGTTTTGATTATATCATTTTCATGAGACATATGATATCAAAATGATCAAGGGAAACTAAAAATTTATAACCCAAAAGATAACTTGTAAGCATATCATAGTAAAATAAAACTAATGACAACTTATTCTCAGCTATGGAGTAATTAGATTGGGGATCTTCAAGAGTCCTAAAAGCCTAATCAATGAAATTTTATTTCCTCTCTAATATATGTCCAAGAAAATTATGAAAAGAAAATTATGAGTATGCATTCATAATATCAAAATGAAGACTCAAATTTGGTGGTTAAAACATTGGTGGAGATAGTGTATTATTTTTTATTTCTTTGATGTCTTCTTTAGACCTATAATTAAAGAGAAAAGGAACTTCATTGTGATTTAATAATTTCAAAGGAAAAGGAGTCCGAACGAATTATTTTATGAATCTCTTATAAAACAAAGAAAGTAAAAGTGTAGATAAAATATTTTTCATACTTGTAGGATAAGTTAATGAAGTGATTCTGGTATCCTAATACATGACCACCCAAAACCTATTTTTAGAAACTTCATGACCATACCAAATTCCATTTTCAAAGAAAAAATTGAATTTTTCAAATTATAGAATAAGGTGATTCTCAAAAAAAAAACCCCATCATAAGATCATAAAGTACTCATAAAGATCCAAGAAGATGGTCCGTAAAATTTTAATTCTTCCATAAAACATTTATTCATACCTAAAAATCCAAAAAAGATAATAATTCATCTTTGGAAGGTGGAAGAAGTGTCAAACTGTATGAATGTATTTTTAAGATAATAAAAATTAATAAAAGGTTATGGGGATGTTTTCTTATCCTAGTCTTGTAGAGCTTTGTGAATATGGAATTATCATTGAAAACAATCTGGGATGAAATATTGGGATTTACTATATAATTATTAAATAATTTTATCAATAAATGGAATAGGGATGTGGTCCTTTATTGTTATTGAGTTCAGCCACCTCAAATAAAATTATACCCTATACATTTTGGGTCACTTATAAAGAACATACTACTTGAATTCATTATTAACAATTATGAATCCACCCCTTTTAAGAAAAAATTTAAATGAACTTACCCATTGACTATTAGAAATGGGTCAAATTATACCAGAATCCTATAAGGTAGTTACCTATTTTTTAATTTCTTCATGATGTTTAGGATTCGATCTCCTTTTCAACTGTCTAACATGTTCTCAACATCCTCTAGAAAAATCATATTCAGACTAAATGAAGGAAAAATACATGGAAAAACATCTAAAGACCAGCCTATTAACATTCTATTCATCCTACTAACCTCTAATATTTAATTTTATTTATCACTATAAATTTCACTTTAAATTATGATGGAAAACTGTTGTTTTTAATTTAAATAATAATATTAAAAAAATTGAAACTGATTGAGATAAAGTATAGTTAGGATAACCTATTTAGACAAATATTCTTATATTGTTTCTTTGAGGTTATTTCTAGTAACTAAAACAATCCCATGAATACTGTAATTATATATTCCTATATTATTTTTGCATTTATTTTTATGGTAAATCTTTTCCATCCTCAAATGAATTTACAGAATCAATTTTACAAATATGAGGTGAATTTTTAATGATATTTTGAGTAGATGTTAAGAAATTTTTAGAAGAATCAAAATCTTGTTCATCCATAAAGTCATAATATTTAGTATAAGGAAATTATTCAACAGTTTCAGAAAAATAATTATCATTTTCAGCATCACATTCATATGAAAGAACATTCGTAGTATACTCAAAAATTCCAAAATAATGGTAAATATTCCAAAAATATAAATTCAATTTAAGATTCATCACTACAACAAAATTTATTATCTTCATATTCAAATATTATTCAGAAGGGAAGTGTTCATTTTCCATATAATCTAGAGGTTGGTAATATATAATAATGTTAGAAAACAACTCCATGGGAAACCATTCAATCATATTGAATGGTTTTACATAATAATATTTTAAATGGTGTTTCATTGATTTAAAATTCAAATATTAATAATATTTCCTCTAAAATTAATATGAAAAGTTCCTTTATGTACATTGATTAAAACTTGAATAATTTTCAAAAAATGTTCTTCATAAAATTAATTGTCCATGTGAACCAAAATGATCATCATATATTTATAACACATAAAACATTACAGAGAAAACTAAATATTTTACCCTTACCAACAAAAGTTCAATATCTTTAATTGGCTTATATAAAAACATATTAGTTAGCTGGATGAAAAATCTATATTTCATGAGAAATCCAACCTTAAAATATGATAAGATAGAATATGGAATCACATTTTTTGAGGATCCTAAATCTAACATCGCATAATCCAATTGATGGTTACAAATGACACATTGGATATAAAATACATCTAAATCCCTTTATTTAACATGGAATGGGTGTTGAAGCATTGAAGAATGATTTGATTCTAAATTAAATTTCATGACTCCCTAAAATTCCCTTTTGTCAGTGCACACATATTTAAGGAATTTTTCATACAGAGGGATCTACTTTATGACATCTAAAATGGATGATAACATGGAATTTCATAACTGTTTAAATTACTCATTTCTATATTTCTATTTCAAAATTGTCCTCAACATGAGGGATCACAATGTAAAATTGAGGAACACGCCATACATTTAAAAGTCATCATCAATTTCCATTTTCCATTTTCAAGTGCCATCACATTCCTAAAATCCTGATAGGTTCATTCATGTTGGATTTCATTTTTTAAATTTCTATTTTTCAAATAGTATGTTGAAATTTTGTTGTTTTAATGATTCAATAAGATGTAAAAATGTTTCAAAAGAAGGGTTTACATATTTATAAGTTGGTTGGTCATTCATTTCATATATATAAAATTATTTTCATGTTCTTTTTAATCGATTTAATCTTGGTGAATTATGAATTTCAGTTACACTTTTCAATACTATTACACTTACATTATCTCTTCCACTCATATTCACATAAAATTGGGATGGAATATTATTGATTATTTGATTTTTTAAAATTATTATTTTGGTTTCCATTTAACCCATTTCTATGACCATGATTATAGAAACACATGTTTTTTTTGTGAAATATATTATTTCGTTTTAACCATTTTATCATAGTGCAGATAATTTGTTTGATTAAGTTGTTGTATTTAGTTTTCTTGGTTCAGGAAATTCAAGAAATTACATCCAACATGATTTTTGTACTGATTTTTATTATAAATAGGATTTGGTTGAATTATTGGGCCTAAGAATTTATAATTTGATTTCCATTAAGCATAAAAATATTGTTCTACTTAATAACCCATCCTTGATTGAAATTATGGTTTTATTGAAATTGATTAGGATGGAAAATATAGATTGGAAATTGACTATTCTAGTTTTTCTAGAATGGTTTTCCAGGAAGCATCCTTTTATAATTTTCAAAATATCCATACAACTGTATACATTGGTCATTAAAATGAAAAATGGATGGAAAAAATCCACAGTGCATCAAAGTAAGTAAATTTGGTTCTCTTAGAGACTTTAAAGGAGAAAATTAGTTAACATTTTCTTCAACATGATATCATGTTCACAAAACTGATTATGAATATGACTATTATCAAAATTGGATGTAGCCACTTTTATAGCTAGTTTAACATGGATGAGGCCCCTAATACCAAATTTCTGTGAATTTTGGATCATGATTAAATTGAGATTTGTATAATCAGGGGAGTTTTTTCAAAGAGGGAACCTCCAATAGCAACATCTATGATTCTATTATGCATTAAAACTAAACCATTATAAAAATATTTTCTAAGGAGATGGTAAGAAATTTATTGATGCAAGAAGCTGGAAAATAATTTATTAAACCTCTCTCAAAACTCATGAAGATTACCCATTTGGATCTTCCTTGTACCACATTTTTCATTCTTAAGAGTTGGAGTCCTAATGGGTGGGATGTATGTTTTTAAAATATATTCTTCAGTTGATGAAATATCCCATGGGTTATGGATTCTGAGTAGTAAAGTCACTCCTTTTCCAACTCATCCCCTGAATAAGGAAATGGTCTCATTTTAATTTTATCCCCCCCATACACTAGTGGTTTCTCATTGATACCTACCATGTTATAATTTTGTAGGTTCTTGTATGGGTCATCACATTGTAGTTTATGAAATTTTTGTAAGTGATGAATTTCTCAGGATATAATTTAAAAAAATGGAGAGATTTTAGGATATCCAAAATATTTTGGATGATTTTAAAAAAGTGCAGTGATCTCATTCAAAATTTTATGGTCATCCATATTTTCTATGTTTCTCATGATGTATGTTTTTTAGGTTTATTTTTTACCTTTATTTTATATTTTTTCAATATTTTTTATTTTTTGAAACACTATTATTTGTTTATTTTTTTCTATTTATTTTCTTCAAAGGTTCTTTGAATTTTCTGATTAAATTTATTTTGGTTGTGAAACATATGGTGAAAAAAATTAAATAATTTTTTCCTTTTTTATTTCATGGTATTTTCATGCATAAATTTTTTTAACACTATTATTTAACCCCATGGAAGCTTCAATAGAAATGGAATTGATTGATGAAATGATTTTTATGTTTCATTAATTTCGACTAAAAATTTATTAAAGGACTATAGTAAATTAGTGGTCGATGGTGTATCCTGGCGAGACATCCCTATGGGATTTATTTTTTTCATGATTTATATTTTATTCTAATTTTTTATTATAAATAATTATTTAATGGATGAATTCCATTGAAAAGTTAAAAAAAAAGTTAAAAAATGACAGGGAATTGAAAACATAAAGGAAACAACTGGGAAAAAATAAATTGAGTAACAATGTAATGGACTGAAATGAGAAGTTACATGCAAGGTGTAGATTATATCAGATTAGCCTTCCTTAATCATTTATAATGGTTTTAAACATTATAAATCTCTAAATGTTAATAATGAAATATCTCATATAACATTTCATTTAGATCATTAATTTGAGTCTGTAATCTCGATCTTGGTATAATAACTCCTTTATGAATAATTCTATCAATGATATCAATGATCGTAAAACAAATGCTGATAAAATAATATCTTTACTATAAATCCTCAAATAATTATTAAAAAATTTACAAAATAAGGATCATATTAATAATCATACTCAGTTGGATTTAATGACCCATATTCAAAGTTCCTCACACTCTAATGGGTAATTTTGACCACTCAAAATGCTAGAGAAATGTTTATCACGAAGACATAAAAATATATGTTTAAATAAAAACTGCATTCCATGTTTTGAAATTATATATATAATTGAAATTTATAATTTAAAGAAATTTAAAAACAAAAAAAACATCACCATGTGAATTTTTTAGATTTGGAAACTAGAAATTTTGAAGGAAATATCCAAGGTGAAATGACACAAATAACTATCTATCTTCAAAGGTTTAATGAATGGTATAAACTTCTAAGAAAATCCCTAATTTCTTCTCCCATTTCTTCTATTTTAACATCTTTGATAAACTCTATTTTTTGGTTTTCCTTCTTTAAATAATGTCTACCCTTTTCTATAAAAAATCCATTTTTTCTCCACTAGGAACACTGACATCACTTATCTAATTTGTTATATTGGTTGTCACTATCTATAATTTTTATCTTTACACTTCTACTACATTCATTTCACTTCAACATTTTCCTTTCAATAATTACTAATTCTAGAAAATAATTCATAAATTTTCCCTAATTATTAATTACCAAAAGTCACATGTCTAAATCATTATACACTCATAACTACTTCCAAATTCAAAAAATATGATGCAAACTAGAATTCTTCTACCAATCATAATAATATTATTGACAATTCATCTCTTGTATAGATTAGTATAATGACATTCATCAAAAGGATACTTAGGTTCATAACTCCATTGGAGGAATTTTATAAGCACCTGTTGTGAAACATTCTATGCTCTCATTACTACAACATTAAAGAATAAAAATTACCCATCCTTTGGAATAACATTTTATATTTTCAATTGAAAATCAACATTCACATTCTTAATCCTCAAGTTTATCTTGTTTATTTTTTTTAACTTGAATAAGAAAATTGAGTATGATTCAATTTTTACATTAAAAATTTACAAATCTTCTTCAGTTAGCCATTGTTTTTTCATTTTCCACAAATGAAAACACTCATACTTCAGCCTTGATAGAAATCAGCATGAGTCGTCCACCATCAAAAGAATTATCCAGAAAACCTCAACGAGGATTCATAATTTTTTTCCAAATTGTTCCCTTAATCATGATTGACCACATATGTTCTTCCTCAGGTATTCATCAATCGAACACACCTATAATTAACCTAAGAATAAGCTTGAAATTTTCATATCACCGTTAATATAATCAATTCATCTTGGATCCATCATCACATTATCATACTCAACTAACCTTCCATGCCCAGAAAATACCATATTTGATTCATGGCCGTGGACAGACTTTTATCGATCTTCTCTATAGTGGTTGGTTATCTTCTTCAAAAATTTGGTTTCACCAACCATCTATGGGTGATCGTAAAAGAATGGAAACATAGTTGATGTCATGAACTTAGGAGAAACCCAGATCTATATGTGCTTCATCCCCTCAACTTCAATGACGAAAAGGAAGATAATAAACCTTTCAGATAGACCTAGTTTCATCAATGGTGGTCCTCAGTCAGGATATTCATTTTATCAAATGTGTTATCTTAGGATTCATTCTGCATCCAATATCAACTTGGAATTTTATACACACACAATGGTTGAAATGGTCCATTCAGGTTCCCAACACAATGTTTCTATCATCATCTCACTAAATTCCTATTAGATTTGATGGGGAGAAAATCTATACAAGATCACTTTATACTCACATAATATAATTATCTTACTACTAAGTATCTCAATTGTGTTTTGTGGAATATAAATCTCCGTTTTATGTTTCACATCATAGCTATAACTCTCTTATAGTGCTAATAAAATAAATATCTAGGGGACTAAACTAACTTTTTCACATCCCAAAATGTTCTTATGATTTAAGAAACAATAGAATTAAATTTAAAAAATATGGATTTATTTAACAAATCCCACATTCGTATACCCAAATATCATACATTGAATGCTAACATATTATAAATCTTCTATGTGGATATGTTTCCAAAGAAGAATTGAAAAATTAAGTTAAATTCTAAAATAATAAAAATTTCATAGTTAAAAAATAAGAAAAACACATCAAATTAAATTTTCGCAACGATTAAATTTGAAAAAAAAATTAAGATTTAAAACAATTAAAAAAACTAATATACTAAAAGTAAGAACGACAACATTTTTCAAATGCCAAATTAGTCAATTTTTTAAAAACAATCTACAATTTAATGGTTGAAAATAAATAAATATCAATAGTACAGTTGAAAACTATCAATGAAAAAAATTATAATTATTTAATTAAAAAAATACTAATTATTTTGTTAAAATAATAATATATTAGAAATAAAAATAAAATTGTAATGAATAATTAATTGAATAATTCATTATCTGAATAAAGAAACAATAAAATAGAAATGAGTAAAATAAAAATTCAATGTTAATAATTGTTAATTAGTTTAAATATATGTAATAAAAAATATGTCTAAAATTAATTAAAAGTTATCAAAAACAATTAAAATAATATATGAGTAAATATAAAAATAAATTAAAAAACACAAAATTTATTATCTTAAATGATTAAAAAATATTATATAATAAATACAATGTTCAAAAAATTATAATTTAAAATAAAAACATATATTGAACATATAATTAAATAATTTTTAGTTTAACACATAATTAACAACAATTAAAAAATTATCAATTACCAATTCATTTTAAAATATAAAATATAATTTTTTTTAAATATTATGTGGAAAATTATTACCAAAATATATCCACCACAAATATTCCATGGGGTATTCATCCTTCACATACCAAATATAAAATTTTACATAAAGAGAGAAGCGGGGAGCCGCCATGGATCTTTGGTGGGAGCTAGATACTGGCTATACTTCGTTAGATTCAACCCAAAGGATGACAATTTTTAAGATTTATAATAAATACCCAGATATTTTCCATTTTAATGTTTTAAATAACTATTATCACTTTATAAGAAATCATGATAGTCGAACTATATCTTTTTGTGATAATTTTTTTTAAATGATTTGTGGTCTTTCCAATTTGGGAATCTAAATCACATAGTGTGCAATTCTGGGAACACACGGCATGTCTTCATCACATTTGGAGAATATGGATTTTTATAAGTAGATTCTTTTTATGGCGTATAAACACTGTTTACAGGGACTCGACCATGTTTCCAATTATTTGGTCACACAACCCATGTAGAGGCACACAACTATATAGAGTACACAACCAAACATGTTGTTCATCCCATTCCATGAATTGATATACAACTGGGTAAAGTAAATTTCCATGCCCTGTTATGTACATAAGTAGGTACCACATGTAGGGAACAAGTTGTGTACCTAACATACATGTTGTGTACATTCAGGTATACATGCCATTTCTGAAAACATTACACGAATAGGTGGAGATTTGAGAGTACAGGCCTTGTACCAGGGTACACATTTTGTGTACTCCTCCCTTACTACCCATTTGAGGGTTTTTGTATCATTATTCCCTAAAGATAGAATTGGAGACAAGAATTTTCCATTTTGTGTATGTTCTATCATAGATCATGATAGTAAAACCCATGAGGTTATTTGAGGACTCCTATGAAGTGTTTCAGGAGTCTTACTAAATAGAGAGGTTTACCATCCAATAATAAAATCCAAGTATCTCTTTAGAGTGATATCCTATGATCTCATATCGGATATTAGTAATCCCTCTTGAAAAATGTTTTCATATCCATTTCATTATGGATTCCTCCATTGAAAGTTCTTTCCTTTTGGACTTAGTGGCCACAAAGTTTATTATTTCCAAGGATCCCATGTAGGATTCCTCTACACAAAATTTATTACCAAGGGTCCCTTTTGGGACTCCATTTCATACATGATGACCTGGGGAATTTCTTTTGGGATCCCTATACCTATTTACTCCTTAGGGGGATCTTATTTTGGAAGAATCTTTTGTGTCACTATTACTGATGGTATCCTGAAGGATTCCACTTCTAATATACCAATCTAAGGATCCCATGTATGATTCCTCTATTTACATAACGACAAGGATTCCATGGAAGATTCATCCATTAAAATAATACCTACAGATCTCATCTTGGAATACATTTCGTTTTTTTATTCATTTAGTATCAAAGTAGGATAACACTCTAGTATTATTACATAGGTCACCGAGTTGGTGCCTTAATATTTTGCTGTCTCTTGTCTTATGTGATGTGGATTTGGGTAGTGATGGTAGTAGGATTCAATGTATAACCCATGAAGAACATTTAAGCCCATGATATAGTGGTATAAGTAGTATGTTTTGGCATTCAGCTAGCCTAACTCGTTTTTTTGGATTCACATATTTATTAATGATGCAATGATGATTACCATAAGTGATTCCTAATTTTTATCCAATGATCATAAAGTGATATGACTTTATTATTTGAGATATCTAGACATATTTCCCAAGATCCATCTTATGATACTTTTATTGCTTGTTATTTTATTGGGATGCATAGTTGTATTTCCTATGATCTATCCTCTCGGGCTTGTTATTGATTGTTATTTTTTAGGATTCTCCAATGTTTTCCTGGGATCTGGATTTTGATAATTTAATTTGTTTTTATATTACTAGGGGGAATATCATATGTACTTATTAGGATATATATTTTACCACTCTGTTTATTCAATTTGTTCATGGTGTCCTTATGAGTATTATATTAGGTATAAAGTCCCTAATGACAGTGATAAACAAGGATGATTACACTCCCCCAGCGATGACGATGATTATTCTCACCTTGATTGATTACTTAATAATTGTGGGGGACATAGTGCTCCTCATTGTTGATGTGACATATACTTGAGGATAATTATGCTCTCTTTAGTGATGGGGATGATTAAATTCACCCCGATCAATTATTTTACCACAATGTTAGACATGTCGTCCACATCATGTTTTGAAACTCATGGATAATTACACTCTTTTGAGTGATGCCTATTATTCTCCCTAGGTTGATGTGGACTAACCATTACTACATCACCCATAGGTGCTTCCTGGTTATGAAGATATTGAGATGTTTATATGAATGGACATTGAGCATGTACATGGAACAGAAGGGCATTCTATTTAGAAAGTTCCTAATGGTTAGACCATTAGTGTTCATTCAAGAAAAAAATGTCATCGCCACTTAGGGATCCGGACCTATGGCTCCAACATCAGATTGAATGTACATGGATTGAGTAGAATGATGAAAATACTATATTCCATTTATAGGATGCACAATTAATACCTATAATCCATCACTTTGTGATTAGATGTGACTATAGGTGATTGTAGGCCTATTACATATCTTACCATGTGGTCTTGTATCTTTCACAAATACATTTCCACCGCTGGCCGATGCTTGTACTTTTTATAAAGATAACGAACCCATATATTGACTTAATCATACATGGCTTGAGTGGTATATCATTCATCTCAATTCCCTAATCAATGGATGTCCAGATGATCTTGATAACTGACACAAGGATTGAATTCTATTGATTAATGCATTTCTTAACCTTACTCATGAATACACACACATACACAAATATATATACAAATGACTGAAAGTTTCCCAATTGATAGGGATCATGAACCCATGGATCGAATGTGGTATCAACAGATTTATTTTAATATTATATCAGTGTCATGGTTCTGTTGAGAATATTTTATAACCATGAACTTATAACAATAAATTTATAGGATCTTCGTTGGGGCAGCCTACTTAGACCATTTATTATCCCTACATGTGCACCTCAATGTGCATGGTGACCATATGTCTACATTTCTGATTGATCATAGATTGTGTGATGGATAGAAACAATTACTAGGGTTGCATGATTTAGTATATCCACTCATGTGGACACTTTGATGGAACTAGTGAAACTCAAGAGTTTCTTGGATACTGGGTATGTAGTTCGGATTGATGTTTTTATGATATTCGTGGACTTTTATTTCATCTTCCTTTATATACTCATTAATATGTGATCATCCCAGTAGAATATAACTTTTTAATTTATTAAATGGTGTTTTCACCATTTATAACATTTCATTTACTTTTAATGCATGTCCCTATTTTATTTATTTATTTCATCCCCACTATTTTTATTTCTACTCCGGATGCTATTTTGTTATTTCCAATGTTGTTACACTGATATGAGGGTATAGTCACTCCATTCTACCTCTTTTAGAACCTCGTTTCTAGTCAGTAGAATCTAGCATAAAAGAAGGAACTCATGAAGCCTTATGGTGAAACCACCCAAGGAACCGGTTTAGTGTTATCTTTTTTGGGATATTACAATTACAAATGGAATGAAATACATGATAAAATTCAAATATATTCCTCTACAGAATATAATCACTACTTAATTCATTGGATACCTATATTAGGTGCACCCATTATTATAGCTATATCGGTCTCACCCATCATTGATAAAAGATTTTAGGATCCATAACATTAATGAAAATCATAAAAGGATTCATTTTAACTAGAAAATTCAAAGAAGTTTTAATTTTTGAACCCATATGAAAAATAATTTTAGGTAGTTATATATCCCTCTTATTTGAATCCTAAATTTCCAAATAAAATACCAACAATGAATAAAATATAGGTTTTTATTGAAAATAACATCGATTCTTATAATGGATTCCAAATAAAACATTATGGTTAGAACATGTGGAAAATTAATGAACATCATAATTAATTAAATAGAAATTAGGGTTTAATTTTTTGAAAAAGACAAAATGATCTATAAAAATTACATAAAATTATTCCTATCAAAAACCATTGAAATAAAGTAAAAAAACTGACATAAAATTATGGTTATAATTCATTTATGTTAATAGAAATAAATTTATAAAATAATTCTATGATAATGGAAATGGAATATTTTTTGGGAAAATAAATATATATAATATTTAAAATGATATTTTCAATGAAATATTCTCCATATGAAGAGATATTTTTTAACTAATGTGATAGTGATAGAATGAACATGGAGTGAATTTTTAATCACATTCAGTTCTTAAAATAATGATAATATACCTAGAAAATAAATTTAATTTACAACAAACCTAAAGTGTGTGGTTAAAATAGCATAAATATAAATGAAATGAAACTAAGACTATAAATAACCTAACTCAAGTCTTATTTTTCATGTAAATTCTTTTTTTCCTAAATAATAAACTACTTTTAATTATTTACTTTCGTAATGTCCTTTTTTCGGGTTTCTTAATCATTTTTGTTCACATGTAATCTTGTTAATTATAATTATATAATTCATTTCATTTTTGTTGACTATTTTCGAGACGACTGGTTTGTGAGTCCAAAATAAATTTACTAGGTATATGTTGTTCAAATAAATCATAATTACATCATTTCCAGAATCTTAATATATTTATTAATATCATAATTATATAATTAATATATTTTTACAACAAACTATGTAATATGTTAATGAGAACTGAATTAAATTATTATCTTTGTGATGATATGTCATACATATGTATGAATAATGCTTCAATTTTTCATCACAAATGAGGGAATTATGGTAAGAATAATTTTTTAATGGAGGGAAATGAATCACATCCCCTCATGGATATGGTAATCCGAACATATAAGCAGATGAAATTTTAATTTATTAATTGACAGAAATGTTATATCATAAATTATATAGAAACATTAACTATTGATAATTATGTCCGGAATATGAGAAATTTATTATTATTTCATTTACATCCAACGTTATGACCAACCATAAGGTTTAGTGGTGAAAATGAAATACATCATTTTTCGATCTAGTAGTCCACACAAACACACGATTGATGTTTTTCTTTTTTGTTAAGTAGTAAAGTAGATGAAAAGGGTTTATAACATAATCATATTAACATTTCATTACATTTTAGATATTGATTCTATTATTTAATCTTTTTTTATGAATATTTTAATGTGGTAGAAGATGAAATAAAATCCAAATGACCATTTATTAACTATATATCTTCTTAAAAAAACACCACTTCCATTACACCTTAATCCCTCAAGGGATGATATTTATCCCAAAAAAAACCTATAAGATATTGGGTGGAATTTTTGGATTTTATATGGGTATAAATTATTTTAACTAAAAGTCACTTGTATTATGGATCAGATATGAGAGGGTGTGAACATTAATAAATGGTCGAGAAGAAACACTTGAAATTTTTTAAAATATTAAAATTCATTAATGTATTCCTAATGAAAAATGTATCTAAAAGATACCATTTTTTAATATACAATGTGTTACGGTCAATATATTCCCATGAAATATGATTTAGAAATATTATTGTGTCATGTTAACCCTTATCACTTTCATTTACCCATGATAAAAATGTCTTAACCTTGAATATGGTACCGTATTTATACTATTTTCACTATAAATTAGGACAAGAATTTATGTTGATGATATTACATATTTTTAATAATTTTGATTCTAAATAGAAAATCTACTTTTCCATATTGAATTCATAGAAGTAAAAGAATTTAATATTACATTATAGATACAAAATACAATGAGAAGTGAATTTTTAGAAAAAATATATTCCTTGGTATAAAAGATTGAATAAATTGTATTATAATAACAATATTTTTATTATTCACAATTTAGATTACCAAATTTTACTTTTAAACCATTTAAAAAAAATTCATCATTGTAAATTCTTGAAATAAAAATGTAGTTGTCAATAAAAATCTATATTTTATATTATTCAAAAAAAGATCATGTTTTTCATAAAATTACAAAAAATAAATTTACAATAATATTGAATTCAATATATCAAAATATATCTCATTTTAAAAAAATAATTCTAAAATTAGGAAACCATGTTTTAAATAATTCCATATGAAATATGTAATTCAATTTAATATGGATAAAAAATCCCTTTTATTAAAATATTATTTAATATGTTTATATTTAATATAACTCTATAAGATCTAATTAATCCATATCAATAAGGATTAAAATTTTAATACTATTAATGTTACCAGTTTTGTTATATTGTTACCCATTTTAAAAAATTGCATCACTATAGTTTTATTCACTTTGTGGAATGTTGGGATATTTTTCTTCATTGCATCATTAGATTCTCATGTTTCTTATTCTATAATATAGTTTTTCAATAATGTCTTAACATGGTGAATCACCTTATTCTAAAACACCTACATCGTATAATCAATAATATGAACAAGTGTTTAATTATATTAAATATTAACTTATAATTTTAAAAATTCTTTACTCAAAAAATAAGATGCATCTAGTGTACAATTCGTTAATCAAAAAACATGAAACAATTCATGTACCTGTGATAAACTCAGATGAAAGGATACTCAGTTGGAAATCGATATAATAAACTCTATAATTTCATAGGGTCTATTTAACCAAATAATTAACCTTCACTTTTTTTAAAGAAACCAAACACTTTTCCACAGTGTTACTTTAACAAAAAATTATATCTTACTTATAATGAAAGACCCTTGATCACTTTAATTTAAAAAAATTATACCTAATTTATTCTTTCCCCATATGTGTATGAATCATATTAAACTTCTCAACCATTTCTTTACCAATTCTAGTCCCAACTACATTCTTTCACGAATATCATCCTAAAAAACTACAGTCCACATCAATTTCAATATAATGCTCAAATGGGTATATCTATATATTATAATGAAAAATTTTATAATAATAAAAACAAATTAGTAAAATATGTTAGTCCCCACATCCCTGGTAATCTATAAAATTGATTTTATGCATATATTCTACATTCTAAAATGTTGTCTCTGACTTTTATATAGATAAAGGATTAATGTTATACTTAACTTTAACTTAGTACCCAATGACCTCTAAAAACATTTAAAAATATATAGGCTAACATGAGATCAAATTTAGATACAATAGAGAGATAATATCCGTGTTACTTTCTTTGGTGATGATTTATAGTCAAGAAAAATGATCAAACGATTTATTATCACGAATTGTAAGTAAATGAAAAGATTCAGTTAAAGGATATAAAACAATTGTTTTTTTATTTTTACCTCATGATGTATTTTTTAATCAAACCACAATATCAATTGATATATTTTTATATTTATATATAGAAAGAATAATGGACTGTGTCATCAACTTTTTTAATATTCATTTGGAATTAACCAGTTGAAAAGTCCAACATTCCTTGGTAAAATTAGTGACATATCTTTTAATTCCATCCTTGAATAATGGTTTTTTATGGTCTCTATATTTCATTGTGTGTCTACGATAAATGAATAATAGTGTCATATGAGCTTCACTCAACAATTCTCTCTTCAACAATGAATCACATGGCACACATAATATATTTCCAAATCTAATAACACATTTTTATCAACATTAAACCCAAGAATCCAACTATTCGCGTTGGATTCTAACATTTCCAATAAAACATTACCTCCATCTGAGATTTATTAATTTTTTTTTATAATGGTTACTGTACAGATATTTTGAACCATTAACCACCACTAGTAAACTTCACCATAAAAATGGTATATTGAAATAGTTACCTTTTGTATTCTATAAATAACTCATGTTATAAAATATCATCTATAAGGCTTTAAAATATCCTACAGCTATCATAGTGTCAGATGATCCACTAATATTTAGAGGGGATTGTTTCATTAAATGATATACTATGGATATGTTCCTAGCCAGTGAACATTATTTTTCTTTTAGAAGTGTACACTTTCCTTTAAAGTCTAAGAAAACTGATCCACTACATCAACAAAATGTTGTATTCCAAATCCAACTATTCCATGTCTCTAATTAGGAAGGACATTTTCCTCTTTATTTCTTCCTAGTTTAGCCACTGAATTTCTTATCTATAAAAACTACTGAACAGATGTAGTTTAGATGATGAAAAATGTTAATCATCAAATTATACTACATTATAAAAATAATTCATAATCTATTAAGGGTTCTTACTTACATTAATGTATCCTATAAAATTATATAAACCCTTCTCAGATGAAAACTATAAATACCCGATCCTTATTCAACATGTACTTACATATTAAATAAGAATTAATTTTATTTCATTCATGATGATATTTTTGGGATTATAGTTTAGATCATTAAGTCATAATTATCATCTAAAAACACATATATTATAAGTTGTATAATTCCCTTTAATATACATTGGTCCATAACACAAAACCATTAAAAGTAACCATTTTATATTCTCAGGAATAATCATTATAATTTCAAAACATACTTCATCATTGTTCCTATTCATCATTAATCCATGTGAAAAACAATTGAAAACATGGGATGAGAAATAAAATCACTATAATGAAATTAAAATTGGAAAAAATAATCCCAACAGTCCATTTGAAAGCCATGAAATCATAAATGTGAGTTTTCCATCCACATAAAAAAACATTGAGATAATGACTTGGAGATATCATATCTCTCTTTTCTCTCATTCACTTCATGAATATGCAACAAAAATTTATATGGTTCCATATCCTCATGAAACTGTTGAACCTCAATGTACATGGTAAGTAGCATTAAAAATAGCGCATAAAGTGCATCATCCAAGTGTTTCTAATAGAAATAATATTCCTCATCCCTAGCCTCTATTGAAATATCTTTTGAAAATAACTATTCTAATATATATAATTATCACTCCTAACATAGTATAATGTGAAGTAATATTTATCAATCCTTGAAATTCATGTCATTGATTCGACTATCCTTATCTTTTATCGATCATAGTAATAGAATTAAAAATGTAACATTTTCAATTTTCAACAATGAATAAAAAACAATCTTTACATTCCATAATTAAAAAAATGTGTTGATAAATTATTTTATATGTATCTCACTAATTTATAATGTCTTGATATCCACCACTATCAAATTTAGATTATCCAATTACATGAATAATCTAGCAGAAATGATCTACATATCCCTTATTAATAATCTAACAAGGTTGGGTCACACTATGTGAAAGTATATTGGTATGCATATCATTTACAAATACATACTTCCAGCTCCATGAACAATAAATGGGACACCCCCGTCCAGAAATACCAAACATGTATTTCTTAAACACATTCCAACAGATTTATACTAATATCGATGAGGGCTGGTTAACTTAATGTCAATATTTTTAGGAAAATCCAAATCATCCATTAGAACTCAACTTTATTTTAAAGCACCCAAATGATGGTTTTTATGTAATATTAAAACTATTGGTTATATTCTAAATTATGAAATGGAAGGTTATACAAGGTTAAACCTTTAATTTGTGGATTTTTATTTCATTTTCATAATTTACTGACCATTTAATCAAAAAATTATTTTTTTAATATTTATATTCTCTTAATTTATGGAATAACCATATCCATAAAAAACATTTACAAATATTTTGGTTTATTTAAATCAAAAATGAATTAAGGTTATTTATTATTTTTATCACCATACATAAAAAATAAATAATAAAAAATTAAATTGAAAATAATTAAATAAATATTGTGTCATGATCATGATATTTTTCCAAGAGATGGTATTTCTTGTATATGATAAACCGACACTGACTATATTTGAAATATAACAACCCAAAATTTTATAGTACATTATTTTTTCAAAGTAATTCAGTAACTTGTACTACACACAACACCGAGTTCTAGCGCACCATGACTTACTAAACCAGTCTTTCAAAAGATCTTATGAATAATATTAACTAAATTTTAAAATTTATACAATACATATAATTTTATAATCCATATTATGAGTTTCTTATACATAATAATAAAACAAAATCATTTTTTCAGATAAATTAATTATTTTTTAAAAAAAATTAATTTTACCGCCTTAGAATGGGGAACCCTTTTTAAATCCAATATTTTAAAATTATATATATTCAATTTGAAAAACTAAACACTTTCTTCAAAATCAATACATAAGAATTTCGTTTCAATAAATATTTGTTGTTCTTCTGATAACTTTCATATTTGAGTGAATAGTGCAAAATACTATATTTTAACTGAAAATAACTTTTAAAAATAGTAATTTCTAGTATTAAGTTATACATTTTAATATTTGGGAAGTATAAATATATTATATTTTTACCATTTAATCTAATTTTACTAATTAGAAATAATTTCACGTTGAAATTGAACATAAACCAGTGTCAATCTTTTGTTAGTTATTATTTCTTAAAAACACACTTTTTGGTTTTGACAACTGGAATTAATATTAAATTAATAAATGAAAATTATATGTTTTTAATTTGGTAAAATAGAATTAATATTTGAATTCATAATATAAAAATTTTCTTAGGGTGAAATTTAGGTATTTTTCTAAAAACTTTCAATTTTTGATGAATAGTGAAAAACACTGAGATATTGTTTAAAACCGAATTTTTATTTAAATAACTATTTATTTTAATTAAATTTATTTTATCTAAAAATAGATACATAATACATATATAATTTCAATGTAATTAATTGGAGTAAGATTTAAATTATTTTAGATATAGAAAAATTTTATTGAACTTTTTACCGTCTTTTACCCACCTTCTAAGAGCATTTGCAAAATTATATAATTTTTTTTCCGCTTCTGTGAGTTGAATTTTGAAACTCCAAGAGAAACGATTGATATCATTATGTAAATTTTGGTTCAATGAGATGAAAATAATTTTTCGTGAATAGTACGTTTTGACTTTTATTTACCACGGTTAAAAGTAAATAAAGAAATTAAAGGTAAAAATGATATTATTATTATTCTAACACATGTCCTAATTCTTTTGGATAAATTCAATTCCAAAAAAACCTTAGGAATAAAATATGATCCTTGAGGTCTACTTGGAATAGATTATGACATTTATTATTTTTTAATTCAAAGAAGAGTAAAAAGTGTTAAATTCAATGTTTAATAACTAATTTTTTTTAATATAGGGTTACACATAAGATAAATTTTACTCTAAATATTCATTATAAAGGTAACAATATTTAATACATAATTTTATTTTATTTATATTTTTTAGACATTAATAGATTTAATTTATTTAGGACACAATGATGATGCAGTAATTACATAATTAATGAAATATTATTATATTAGATATTATAAATATCTAAATAAATGTAATTTGAGACTTTTTATGAATTAAAATAATTTTCTAGGACAGTATGACATGTTAGGGATGCTTAGATGAATTTTATTCAAAGTAAAAAATGCTATTATATATTTAGAAAAAACAAAATACCAAATAGTGTCAAAATTGACATAAAAGAGTTTTTAAAACATATATTATATGAATAATTGATATTCTATTCTTAAAAATCTAAGGGTCAGCCAAAATGAATATATAATGATTTTTTAATCATTAATTAACCATTTGTGGTTCTCTTGGATGTATATAGTATGTTTATTAACCATTTAATATAAAAATACAAAGAGACATGGTAAATGTCAACTATTTAACTAAGAGTTAAATATAAATGATATGGTTAATATAGTGACCTAAACATTTCTAAAACCTACTGGTTGAGTTTTTTGCGACCCATCCCCACCTTAGACTTTAAAAAATTTATTTTGGAGCCTTTAGAAACCGAAAATTATTTTATAATAAAATAATATTTCAAGTTTTTTCTTAAGGTGCCGCTCACCCCACTTATAAAAGGGCAGTCACCCTTCCCTCAAATTCAAACCTTCAAAGCCTTTTGGATCGGCCATTATCTACCCAAATAACATCTCAACTATCCTCCCTTCATCCTAGAGGCCATAATTTAGTCAGAAATACAACCTAAGGATCCCTTTTGGTCTAATCTAAAGGAAGAACTCGAAGAAGAGGTAAATATTTCATCACCTCTTTCAAGTTCATTTCTTCTTCCACATCCTCTTTTGACGTTGTCTACATTCTAAAATAATAAATCTAAAATATTATATATACTATGATGTTATTATAAATATTGTAAAACCATATTCTTTTTTCTATCCATCCATTGAATGACATGTCACCATACGTGTGTACGTACGGCTTACCGTCTCCACGATGTGGTGTAATTGTTATTCAATACATTATGATTTGGATGGGTATAATAATGTTGTGTAATTAATGTAAATAATAAATATAACATGATAATTATTCTTTATATATGATATAACATCCAATTATATAATATTTTAATATTAAAATAATGATATTGTTGCTCCTGCCTACGTACAGATTACCGTCTCCACGAACGTGATGAGATTCATTCCCGATGATAATCCATTCAAGAACAATTTTCATTAGATGAATAAAAATAATGTTTAAAGAGTTAATATCATTCTGAATATGATTAATATACATCCTATCTATAACAAACCTTACTTACATAACAAATCATATAAATAAAAACGAATCTGTTAACACCCAATACGACGACAATTCAATGATATTATTAACAAATTGATGTTAAAAGATCATATATGATATCATATTAATGTATATGATTATATTATATTTTAATAAAAATTATTTCACCATTATACAGGCGGTTAACCTACCATCGACCACGGAAAAGTTCAAGATAAGGGTTAATTCTACAATCTATTCATTATCCGAGGTTGTTTTTACGTGAGTATCTACTAGGACCTCTTTATCATCCACATTTGTGTTTCATAAAATAATTTTCAAAAGAAATATTTTAATGTTTTATGCAAGGGACTCTTTAACTAAATCATCATTTTAAATGGTTCAAATTTGTATTCTTTTAAATCATTCTCATTAATGTCCACGTTTTCAAAATGGGTTTTAAGAATTTATTTATATGGACGATAATGTTTATTAAAATATTAATTCCTTTCAAAAGTTTCAAAGTTATATGGGAAACTTTTATTCAAAAATGTATTTAAATGTCTTACTTTCTAAATTTTGTGAATTTTAAATGTTTTTATAAAAAAGGGATATTTCCCTCAAAGATTTTTGTTATGATTTTTATCTATATCAATATCCCTTTATGGATTTTAAACTTGTTTGATGTTGATTTATTATGATACAAATATTTCATATTATATTGATGGTTTTGTGATATGTTTGAATGTGGATGTGTTATTTTTATAATTTTCATGGTTTATGGATAAAGTATTTACATTTCGTATGCTAGTTTTAATACGAATTTTTATGTTATGTTTAAACCTTTTCATATGAGGAATGTATTGGATTTAGTAAGTGACGGGTGGAGCCCACTATAGCTCCTCGATGCATCAGTAGGTCTCATGAGACAAAATAGTGTCTTGGAACAAGGCCTTGATAAAATATTATATGTAGTCTTGGCACAAGGCCTTTAATATGTGGTTATGATAGTCTGGAATTATGCATTCCATCATTATGAAAGTGGCTATTTATATTGAATGTGATTATTCGAGTTGTAGAATGTCCATGTGATTATGTAAATGGAATTATTTGATTTTATCTTTTCCATATTATGCTCAAGTTCATGTTTAAAATGGTTTTTATTTAGTCTTATACATTGCCTTAAATTATTATGATTATTTATGAAAGTTTCCGCTATATTGTTATCCTAACTGAGCATCTTAGCTCACCCATTTCTATGCTTTATTTTTTCAATTATTCGAAGAAGTATATTATGACTAACCTGCAGGGATAGTATATGGGATATCAGTGTTGTATATGGAATCAATGTTTTTTTAGTTTTCCATTTTACTATTTAATGTAATCATTATAAATATATATAGTACTTACAAGGCTACTAAACTAATCGGTCTTTTGATACTTGATCTATTGTGATCATGCCAATGATACGTAATAATGCACTGACTTTAGGCTTCTGGGGTTGGGGTGTTACAGTTGGTATCAGAGGAAGTTTAGTACAAACCTTGGAAACTATATTTAGGTTACCTATGATTAGGGAACATAGCCCTTAGATTGAATTTGAGGATTAGTATAGAAGAAATTCCTAAAATTTGTGTATTGTAGTGATTTTGTGAGTTTTCCAAGCAATACATCCCTATATGGATACGAGTAGGTAGAGGCAGCTCTAGCACAAATGTAGCTAGGGGTAAAACCAGAAAACACCGCTTTAAACTAGACTCAAAAAAGAACTGGTTCACGCCAATGGGACTTGTTGCACTCTTGGTTACTCCACTCCCGGGGGATATGCCCAGTATCATTCTCATTTTCTTTACAAACCATTATGAAGGGTTTATGGTATATACTTCCTCAAGGAAATTTTTTTATGATTATGGATTATATTCATAAACTGTTTAATCTATGTTAGGTATTTTACAAGTTTGGAATTATTCATTGCAATTCATAAACTGACCTAGTGTATGCCATTGTATAAAAATGTCACCTAGTAGAAAGAATGTGAACTCTAGTAATAAGTATGATCCAAAGAGTAAGAAGGATCATATCTTTCGTGGTATTAAGACAACATTTAGAATGGAAATAGTCACCCATATATTCTCAACATAATAAGAAATAGTATCATGTGTTAATTAGATAAGTACAGAATTCCCTAAGTCCTATGGCTTTGAAATGAAGCAAGAGAAGAAAAGGATAGAAGAGATAAATATGGATAATCGGAAGAGGGAAAAGAAGGATTGTCCTATATGTGATAACTGTGTAAAGAATCACCATGGTAGGGAATGGGATTTTTTTATATGTGTGGAGAAAAAGGATACCATGTACGTGATTGAAAGGGTAAGAAAAAAGTTTCAACTGTATAATGCTTCATCTGCAAGGAGTCGGGACACTATGCGAATCAATGTCCAAATCATCAGAGTATACCCCTAATGCTGCTATTGGATAATAATAAAGTCATAATACTACCGAAGATGAAGTGCAATTATTATATTTCTTATGTTGTTATTAAATAATTGTGTCATTTGAGTATTGTATTAATGATGTACATGTTATAAGAATTATAGAGTATATAAGGATTGTACCGAAGCACTATTTCATTAAGGACTTGAGATTTTGTGGAGCCAAGAAACGTGACTCAATTGTAGGTTAAATGTTTGGAAAATATATGTTTGAGAGAAATATAATCCATAATATGGTTCTGATACTGAGGTAGTGATTTTGGAATAATACATGATTGATTTGGATAAATTATACTGGATATTCTTGACTACCTTGAAACTGATTAATGATGTGTATATTCCATCATTGTTGTAGTTTACAAAATTTTTGGACAGAAATAGTATATCCAATATTCTATAAGGAATAAGAGAGCATGAATGTAATCAATAAGGTTTTATGGTAATTCAGGATGTTGCAGTGTTTTTAAAGAATAAATGATGAAGGTTTTCACATGTTATTATGTGGAAAAAAAATATTTATTGTGTTTACCTTCCTTATAAATTTTGGACTGTGAGTTTGGACAGAAGTATTTTGGATAAGTTTACTTTGAGATTATTTTTGGATTTTCATAAAAAGGATTACCCAGAGGTCGGGCGACAACCCGTTGTCTCCGGTAAGGTCGTGAGACATAAACCCACAACCGTAGGGCGACAAGTGTGTATCACCTACCACTAGTCCATGTGATATCCTAGATTGAATACTGTTTTTTAAAGGTCTGGTAGATGAATTATAAATTTAATTTTTTAGAACTTTATACGAATAGAATAAATAGAATATTTTTTCATGTTCTTTTATCTTTTAGAGTGAAAAATGAGTTTGTGGTATAAATTAGTTAAAGGATGGAACTCCACTTGACAAGTATATATATATTTTTCATCTATTATTCTATAAATAAATTAGTTCTTAAAAATTAGGTAATAAATATTAAGAATTAAAATGTGTTATCCTAATACCCTATGTTTTGTTGAACCAGTGATATTTTAAGTCATCGTAGACTGATGGATTTGAGGCCCTCAATTCTACAATTGATTATGACTGATGACATGAATCATTCCCTATATATATTTACGTTTTCCTCCAATTATGTGTCTCTAATTACCACCAATGTTCTTATAATTGGTATCATAATTTGGTGGTGAAATTTTCATTCCCCTATTCCTCTTATTAAGTCTAAATTTTATTAAACCAATTTCTGATGTGGGTTTTCCCACAATGGTATTTTCTATTTTTATCCTTTTATTTTCGAAGAACAATTTCAAATTGTGAGGATAAAATTTATTGAATGAGGGAAGAATGTTCCACCCCAAGATTTCATAGTACGCTATTTATTCAAAATAATTTAGTAACTTGCACTACACGCAACACCGAGTTCCAGCACACCCCGACATACCAAACTAGTAGTTCAAAAGAGGTTATGAATAGTATTAACTAAATTTTGAATATTATATAATCCTAATAATTTTAGAATTCATTTTATGAGTTTTTTAGAGATAATGAAAAAACAAATTCATTTTTTTCAGATAAGAGAAGTGTTTTTTTAAAAATTGCAAATTTACCGCCTTTTAATGGTGAACCCTTTTTAAATCTAATATTTAAACTTTTATATATTAAATTTGACAAAATAAAATTCTTCTTCAGAATCGGGACATAAGAATTTAGACTAATAATTTGTTAGTGTTTTTCTGATAACTTTCATATTTGGGTGAATAGTAAAAAATACTATATTTTAACTGAAAACAACTTTTTTAATCAAAATAATTTTTAGTGATAAATTATAAATTATAATGGTTTGGAAGAATAAATAAATTATATTTTTACCATTTAATCAAATTTTATTCATGGGAAATAATTTCACTTTGAAATTAAACATAAACAAGTATCAATCTTTTATTAATTACTATTTCTTAAAAACATGCTTTTTGGTTTTGACAACGGGAAATAATTTTAAATTAATAAATTAAACTTTTATGTATTTAATTTGGTAAATTAAACTTAATTTTGGAATTCATAATTTCAAAAATAGTTTATGGTGAAATTTTTGTATTGTTCTGAAAACTTTCAATTTCTGATTAATAGTGGAAAACACTAAGTAATTGTTTAAAACCGAATTTTTATTTAAATAATTATTTATTTTATTTAAAATTATTTTAGGTAAAAATATATACATAATACCTATATAATTTAAATTTAATTCATTGGAGTCATTTTATAGTATTTTTAGATATACAAAAAGTTTATTGAACTTTTTACTCTCTTTTACCCACCTCCTTGGAGCATTTGAAAATTTACATTAAAATTAATTTTACCACTTCTGTGAGTTTAATTATAAAAATCCGAGAGACACGGTTGATATTTGTCTGTAAAATTTGGTTCAATTAGATGAAAATAATTTTTGGTGTATAGCAATTTTTGACTTTTATTTACCACGGTTAAAAGTAAATAGGGTAATTAAAGGTAAAAATGATATTATTATTTCCCTAATAGATGTCCTAATTCTATTGGATAAGTGTAATTCTGATAAACCAAACCTTAGGAATAAAATATGATCCTTTTGGTCCAGTTTGATTAGATTCAGATATTTGATATTTTTTAATTCAAAGAAGAGTTAAAAGAGTTATATTCAATGTTTAAAAAATAATCCCTTTTTAATATAGGTATACAAATAAGATAAATTCAACTATAAATATTCCTTATAAATATTTAACTATTTCCTATATAATGGTATTTTATTTATATTTTTTATAAATTATATAATTTAATATATTTATGACACAATGATGATAGACAAATTACCTACTTAATGAAATATTAAAATAATATATATTATAAATATCCAAATAAATGTAATTTGAGACTTTTAATGAATTTAACAAATTTTATAGGTTACTATGACATTTTAGGGTTGATTAGAAGAATTTTTTTTGAAGTAATAATGCTCTGATGAATTTAGTAAAAACCAAATATCAAATAGTGTCAAAATTGAGAGAAAATGGTTTTTAAAACATATATTATATTATTAATTGATATTCTATTCCTAAAAATCTAAAATTTGGCCAAAATACTTATATAATGATAGGTGTATAATTAATGACTAACTTTGGGTTCCATTGAAAGTATATAGTATGTTTATTAGCCATATAATATAAAAATACAAAGAGACATGGTAAATGTCAAACTATTTAACAAAGAGTTAAATCTCAAAGATAAGGTTAATATAGTGACCCGAACCTATCTAAAACCTATTGGTTGAGTGGATTTCGACCCATACCCACCTTATATTTTAAATAATTCATTTAGGATCCATTTGAAACTGAAACTTATTTTATTATAAAATAATACTTCTAGATTTTCCTAAGGTACCCCTAACCCCTCTTATAAAATAGAACACCCTCTTCCCATAAATTTACACCATCAAATACTTTTGGAAAATCAAACCTCTTTCCAAATACACAATCAACTGCCCTAACTTCATCCTAGATGCCTTATTTTGTTATAAATCTATCCCAAGGATCGCTTTTGATCAAATCAAAAAGAAGAACCTGGAGAAGAGTTACATATTTCATCACCTCTTTCATGTTCTTATCTTCTTCCACTTCCTATTACTTTGTTGTTTCAATTATATAATTATAAATCCATTATATTATATATACTATTATATTATTATAAATATTGTACATCCATATTCATTATTCTATCCATCCATTGAATGACATGTCACTATACGTGTGTATGTACAGCTTACCATCTCCACGTCGTGGTGTAATCATTATTCAATACATTATTATTTGGATGGGTATTGATGTAAATAATAAATATATCATGATAATGATTCTGTATATATGATATAACATCCAATTATATATTATTTTAGTATCAAAAGAATATTATTGTCGCTCGTGCATACGTACAGATTACCATCTCCACGAATGTGATGAGATTCATTCCAAATCGTAATCCATTCAAGGATAACTTTCATTATATGATTAAAAATAATGTTTAAATACTTAATATAATTATTACTATGAATAAGTTACATCCTATCCATAAAAAAAACTTACATACGTAACACAGAATATAAAGGAAAATGAATCAGTTAACACCTGAAACAATGATATTACTAAGATATTATTAACAGAGAAATGTTAAAAGATCATATATGATATGATATTAATGTATATGATAGTAGAATAATTTAATAACAATTTTTTCACCATTATACAGGAGTTTATCCTACCCTCGAACAATGAAAAGTACAAGGTAATGGTTAATTATACAATCTCTTCATTATCCGAAAATGTTTTTATGTGAGTATTTAGTGGGACCTCTTTATCATCCACATTCTTGTTTTATAAAATTATTTTCAAAATAAATATTGTAAGGTTTTATGGATGGGAATATTTAACTAAATGATCAATTGAAATGGTTTAAATATTTATTCTTCTAAATCATTCTCATTAATGTCTATGTTTTCAAAATGGTTTTAAGGATATATTTATATAGACATGAATGTTTTTAAAATGATAATTCCTTTAAAAATTTTCAAAGTGGTATGGGACAATTTGATTAAAAAATGTCTATAAATGTTTTCCTTTCTAAATTGTGTGACTTTTAAGTGTTTATATGAAAATGGGATATTTCTCTAGAAGATTTTTACAAATCATTTTCATCTATATCAACATCCCTTGAAAGATTTTAACTTGTTTTAAGTTGATTTTTTATGACACAAATCATCCATATTGTATTGCTATTTTTTTATATGTTTGACTATAGATGTGTTATCTTTATATCGTTCATAGTTTATGAATAATGTATTTACATTTCATATGCTAGTTTTAATACGAATATTTATGTTATGTTTAAACTTTTTCATATGAGGAATGCATTGGACTTAGTAAGTGATGGGTGGAGCTCGATATAACTCCTCGATGCAATGGTAGGTATCATGAGAAAAACTAGTGTCTTGGAACAGGTAATTGACAAAATATTATTTCTAGTCTTGGAATATGGTCTCAAATATGTGGTTATGAAAGTATGGCATTATGAATTCCATCATTATGAAAGTGGCTATTGATATTGCATGTGATTGTTCGGATAGTAGAATGTCCATATGATTATGTAAATGGAATTATTTTATTTCATATTTTCCATATTATGTTGAAGTTAAACTTTAAAAGTCTTCTGTTTTAGTATTATACATTCCCTTAAATGTTTATACTTATTTATGAAAGATTCCACTATATTGTTATCCTTACTGAGCATCTGAGGTCACCCCTTTCTAAGTTTTATTTTTCCTACTATGTGAAGAAGTATATTATGACTGACCTAAAGGGATAGTCTATGGGATCTCAATATTGTCTATGGAAACAATGTTGTTGTATTTTTCTATTTTACGATGTAATGTAATCCTTATGAATGTATCAATTACTTCCAAGGATACTAAACTAATCCACCTTTCCAGACATTATCGTTTGTGATCATGCTAATGATACGTAATAACGCACTGACTCTGGGCTTCTGGGGGTCGGGGCATTACATGAAAAAAATATTTGAATGATTATATTTATAGATACATAATCTTACCTATTCGATTGTGTATCGTCTTGTATAGTTTCACCTCCTATTATCCTTGAATCACTTCCACTCTCCTAAGAGCTCCCTCGATCACATTCTCTATTACTCTCTCACCGATGAGGGGAACCAATTATTTGGTTGAGGGATTCAAATAAAAATATTTATGGATGCATAGACTATTTCTTTATAGATGAGTGGACAAGAATATGAAGTAATTTTAACTTAATTATTAATAATTATAATATAAACAAATTAAAATAAATTAAATGAAACTATTCAAACATATTTTGGAATAATATAATATTCTTCCACACATGAAACAAACATAGTGTTTATCATTATCTAGATTTCATTTTTATTCATTATTTTAACAAGATAATGTGTGACCAAATTAATTTAATTTTTTTGCATAAATAATAAATTAATTATTATACAAATATTTTACAAATATCATGGAAGTATATTCTTCATTAATTTGTCCATGGTATTTTCCTATAGGAAACATGGAATGTAGTTATTCATTTAACAAGTAAATAATTTTGTGTTTAATTTTCATTAATCCAATTACACAGAGTGTGAAGAAAAATAAATAATTAAATTTTATATATCTCAATGTCAAATAATTAATTACACTACTTGTTATAATCACCCACTTGTACATTAATAGTCCACAATATGTAAATTAATCACACCATGTGTAAATTAATTACAAAATGTGAGATAAAAAAATTATAATTAATGTGAATTAAATACCCCACATGTTAATTAATTAGACAACATGAAAATTAATTACAAAAAATCATAATTATGAAATTAAAATTCACATAAATTAAACACATTTCATGTTAATTGTTTTTTACATCACATGTGAATTAATTACACATTTCATGCATTGAACCAAACTTTAGCGAATAAAATGAATGTCACATCTTTTTTTTGACTACAATGTGTGTGTATTAGTTAAATAAATGTCATGTTGTAATGATAAATTATATCATGTATGTATTAATTACATGATCGCCGCATCATCCACATTAATTTTATTGAATCCTTGGTTTTTAATCCAATGTGTTTTTAAAAAATTACATGACATATGTTTGACCATGTTAATTTCATGATATACATTCTGAAATTTCATAACTTATAAGGTGTTTACACTAGTTAAATACCGTGTAATACATCAATTCATGTACTGATTTAGCTAGTTAAAACTTGGTGTATAATAAATACAATAAATTCCAAATATTTGTGGTGATTCATGGACCTCATGACCCATACTAATTCAGCGAATATCATTACACATTTGTAAATGTGGTCAACTGAACAAAAGTCAAATGCCTCGTGATGAATTCTATTGACTCATTTTCATCGGTAATAACATTTTCATGGATATAAGAAGGTAAATAGTAATAATAAATGATAATTTAACTAAATAATAAAAAAAATAAAAATTAATTTAAAAATTAATTCAATGATAAATAAAAAGTTATACATTATAAATTATACATTTGAATCCTTTTCTACCAATAAGAGGTTTTGGGACATAGGGAATTTGTGTACGGAATAGCCCAAACAAATATTTCCATTAACATATTTGAATTATTATTAATAACTGCCTATATATGTTTCCTAAATATATAAGAAGATGATATCTCACATTTAACTAATAATTAATTTTGATAGGTTAATAATTACCTCTTCCAATAATTAGTTATTATTTATAGAATGTTTTCTACATTTCATGATGAACTATAATTACAATTGGATAATCAAGGGTTGACTCCCAAAATCTATGATCCACATGTATATAAATAACATTATAAGTTTTCATTAATTTATTATCATGCTAGTGATGATGTCCCTTCACCTTTCACTTTTTGTTGTTCATCCCACATTAAAATCCCAATAAGGCATATTTGATTCTTTCAATTCTCTCATTTCCAAAGAGAGAGGATGTGGATATCCAATGAAAATATAACTTGGATTAGTCTTAAGAATATCTCTAATATGATAGAATCACATAAAGAGAAAATTTTCTTCACAATAATTTTCATTTCAAATTTAAATTTACATTCTATGATAATTTTATTGTTGGTTATTTATAGATCTTGAGTTAATTGGTTTTTCAAAAAGGCCTTAGAATATTCTCTTCATCCCTAGATTACCCCATTACTATGAATATAAATAATATTCTTAATTACATGATATGTAAACAAACTAATGGATAAATAAATATTAATTTTTAACATAAATTTATATTTATATTAAAGGCATATCATTATCAATGGGCCATTACTTGGTCCGATTGTTCACATCACTATTTAATAGATATGGTATAACGAATATTTTTCTAAATTATTAGATTCCACTAAATGAAAAGCTGGGAAATAGATACTTGGTATAAAAAATAAATACGATTATATATTACTTGTTATGACCGATGTTTTTTTAGGTTTTTAATTTTAGTAGAATTTTTTTCTTATGGATAATTGTGTGGGGTATAATTGTCATTTACCCAAATAGATGATCTTGAAAAAAAAATAATTCTCCATTTTTTAGGAATATGGATTTTACCCATGGATATGTCTTTAGTGAATTTACTATCCATTCAAATTTAAGACAACAAATTCATACTAAAATAATAAAATATTTAAGTATTCTTGTAAGTTTGGGTGATGATGTCTTTTTCTTTGATTTGTGTAGTAATATATCAAACCCATGGATTAATCTATAATGATGGGTGTTTATAAGGTGATTTATAAACATTTTTAGGGTTCTATAAATAGTGAAATGTATTTGAAATCGGAAATTAATTAGATTAATTAAAACACCCACCCCCTATTTAGGATTCTTATAAATGGAAGGTGGGGGAGGGTCCTAATCTTATGCAAAATAGTCCTGAAAAGACGTTATGGGGAACAAGGTTCCTCTATAGTTTATACAAGGAAGTTCTTAAGACTCGATCGAGGTGGAGAAGCTTCCAAGAGTTACTTTACAAAAGAAGATTAATCATTTTTACCAGAAGGTTTCATAATATTTTGGATTATAATCCATGATGTTCATGGAATTATTTAATTAATTATTAAATCCCTTTTATTACTACTATATAACCCATGAAAATCAATATTTTCATAATAATGGATGAATGATAGTTTCTTGAGGTTCACATGTGTTTTCCATTCGTAAATCTTGACCACTTAACATGTGATTTAAGAATACACAAAATATATTCTTCCCATTCAAAGAAGCCATAGTTTTATAACAACACAAAACATACATGGAGTAACTATTTTTTAGTTGTACATTTCCATTTTGAAACGTATTTGTGCAGGTGAATTTGTTGAATAACAGGTTGTGTAATAGAAGTAGACTCCATATAGTGGGACATGGTCATGTGGGCGTATATAAAGGAAATCAACCCATTTAAGGGTGACATGGTTGTGTAGTGGTACATATCCAGACCCCATGATATACATGATAATGTAGTAGTATATGGATAGATACCATTTGATTTGGGATCTGTTAATTTATATGTCCATGCGTGATATTTTTAAGTATACCTCGAGTACCCATTTCACACGTTGTGTACTTCGTCCATTGTAACCCTTTTGATTGTTTTGAGTTAATTTACTTTATAGAGTCAAAATTGGACATAGACCTATTCTATTTTCTTTATTTTTTCCCATATAATGAAATGTTGGATCCCTTAGATCATTTTGAGGACTGTTTAGAGGTGTTCTTGGGTTATTATGTTGGGATACTGGGGTTTCCATCCAATAATTGAATTCAACTATCTCTTGAGAGTGAGACTTGGGATGAGCCCTTGGTGTGCAGAATTAAAATGATGGTGAGATTTAGAATGGGATGTCTAAATTCCTATATTAGTGTTGGAAGGGTAAGATACCTAGTTAGAAGAACTATGATGCAACACAAGGTGAAGAATACATTGGTTTTATAACCTATCCTATGGATGAATGAAAAATGGGTTGACTTGAGGACTTATCTCCAGTGATACTTACCCTATTTCGGAAAATTTTGTTCATGGGATACTAGAGACATGTTTCTGGTAAATGTGACCCCCGATATAAGGGAGTTTTTTTATAGTTTAGTTCTGACCTAGGAATCCAAGAATAATGCCTTTTCATATGTTACGACCTATAGGATCACAATAGGAATTCATCCACTTGAGTACCAGTTCCATGTATCACAAGAGGGATGAATCAGTTTATTTTTTGACCCATAGGATCTACTAGATTTCTGATTGATCGACCAACCTTGAGAAATATGTTTGTTTTTATAATGATGGTTAAGGGTGTCACTTGAGGACCCAAACCAACATCTGAGATGATGGGGCTAACATGGGAAGATATGAATGGGTGATCGATCAACCCTTTAGAAGTTTCTATTATTTATTTATATCGAATATTGTTTTAGTGCCTCAGGTTTTTTTTTGTGGTTGTTTATGCATGTTTGGATCTTAGTTTACTGATATGTTCTACTCTAGTTGATATTGGTGGACATGGTGTTCCAAATATATATATATATATATATGATTAGTGGACATGGAATTTCACATATATTTATGGGTTTAGTGGAAATGGTGTTCCAAAAAAATTATATTATTTGTTTACATGGAGATCCATATATAAATATTATTATCGTGGATATATAATTATAATGATACGGATGACACTGGTGGACATGGAATTCCATAGATATGTAGGATATTAATGGGCATGAAATTCCATAGATAAAGTCGATATTGGTGTATGTGGTGTTCCGAATATATGAATGAAATTGGTGGACATGTAATTGCATTGATACAGTTAATATTGGAGGACATGGCCTTCCATGGGAATGTATGAGATTGAAGGTAAGGTCATTCCCTATGTATGGTTGATAATAAAAGACATAAAATTCTTTTTATGTGGCGGATATTCCAGACTATGGTTCCATGTATGGGTAGTATATGATATGGATTAGATATCTTGCTAAAGATCTGGGTAGTGGTAGTAATTTACCACTGTATTAATACATTGTAATGATTTATAGAGGTACCAAGTAAGAGATTACAAGTAATGTTGTGAGGTTTGGTTAGTGCTACCATATATCTAAAGACCAAATATTATATTGGATGAATAGTCATTGAGATGTGAATTGATATACCTCAAAATTGATCGAATCAGGTATAGTCAATAAAATTCATGGACATAATGATCGATAATGGTTTTATTTGTTTTCATTTTGGTTGGGTTTTGGCTAGTATTTCTATATTTCATAAGAATTCAATTATGGAACCCAGTTATAGATTCACCATTGAGGGTGGCCTACTATGATATATTTCTTAACCCTTATATTTTCACATCGGTGTGAATGAAATACTTATGTATTATTTTAGGTTCTGTAGACATTCATGATATATACTCAAGAATCCCAAAGTTTCATGATCAAGAAGGGATACTCATGTAGAGTCTTCTGATTAAGAAGGATAAGCTCTATATATTACTAGAGATTGGGTTTTTGGAAAGGATCAAAGTCAGTATTAGGGTGTGATGAATTTTTTTTTTCTTATGTTTATTTTGTATATTTGGTCATACGAGTTGGTGATCAATGTTATAAATATGGAATGTATATTTGGGCCTTTATTTTTTCATATTATTACCTCATTCTTGTATTTAATTTTATTAATTATCTATGAGTACTCTGGTATGTATTTTGGATGTTTATTTGAATTCTTATTGTAAACATTGATTTGGGAAGTATAGACTCATATCAGTACCAAACTAGACCCATTATTCTAATCTAACTTTTCTAGATTACACGGATTTGTTTTGGAAGTAATGTGGTGATCCATAATTGGGACTAAGTTTTGTTAAATATAGGTCGGGGTATTAAATTTTTGTATTATAGGAGTTACTTTGATGTTTTACAGTTTAGGATTTGGTATATTGAAGATTAAGAATTCTGTAGCATCCTTTGATAGACACAAGGTTGTTTCATAAAAAACAATTATTCAACTGTGATGTCCATGTTACCCAGGAATGGAATTGATATTCATGGTTTGCAATGATATAGTTTTATATTCATTTCTCTTTGAGTAAGACACATGTGGTCTTGACTTTATGATTTATGTGTTTTTTGTCACATGGAACATTTGAAAGAGGGAAATGATTTCATTTTGACTATTGACCTATGGAGGAAAGAGACATCTCATGAATTAGGATAGGAAAATAGGATCCACTTTTTATAAGACTTCTAGTGTGTGATTTTTCTTGTGAAATTGGTTTAGTTGTTTATTGTTTTAAAAACTGCTCATACACCATTTTCCTTTGTATGTACATATTCTAATTTATCTAAAATGGGTAAAAATTTGTATGTTTATTTCTATGATATAAGATTATGTATATATGTTGTGTGATCATCATAAATGAGGACACTAATGTGGTCATTCTGCACAACTGGTGCGGTGAACATAGTGGGTAATCTTGGCATAAGTGTTTATATGTTAGACCCCTTATGGGTAGTTTTTTTCGGGTTAAGGTACATGTATGTGGGCCATTTTCTATTACCAATTACTCTAGGGATTGGTATCATTTGAATATTATCAAAGTGGATGGGTTCCCATGTAGTGGGCCGATGGTTTATCATATAATCTCTTTTTTATGTGAGCCCATAGATATGGGTTTCTTGGTATGTTTTTTTCTGTTTCATAGGGAATATTGTCTTCCTGAAATTTCATTAGAAGTTTCTTCTATTATATTTCCTAGACATAGGTGGATGAACCTAGTTTCTTGACATTATATATCACTGATGGGGATAGGTGGGAGAGACTTGTGACCTTCTTGATGTAACTATTGTTTAGGAAGTTGGTGTCATGTGACATTCTAGGGTATCCCACAAAAGGGGTCTTCATGATGTAAGTTAGTTTAGGTTCACAAGACACAAATGAATGTTCATGGATTCTGGTATTGATGAACTAAGGATTCAACCTAGTATGGAATTTAGTGATGGGGATGAATTATATTTTTTAGAAGCATTACTTATGTGCTAGTTCTTCAGACATGTGGTTGGTTTTAAGAATATAATATTCCTTTGGGTACCAATATTAGGTAATGGTTTTGAAGGGGGTTGTTACTGGTTTTATGAGTTACATTGGGAGTACATAAAGTTCTTGAGGATGTGTGTAATGGTTCTGTGAACTAGGATTCTATGGGACATAAATCTGTAGTGTAAAAATATTGTTTTGGTTAGGTCACTCATGATTTTGTGAGGGTGATTAGTTTATGAGATCATGGGGACCAAATTATTTCTGAACCACTATGTCATTTTTATTGTGGATTGGGCTCTATTAAATAGTATGATTAAGGTGATTGAGATTAATAGGTATCTGTTAGCAGGTGGAAAAATGATGTATGTGTGATGAATTTCTTCAAGAAATAGTGACCTAATGCCCTAAAGATATTATTATGATGCTCTAGTATTAGATGTGTTAATTTTAGTATTCATAAAATTAATCTTGGGGTACTCCCATACTAGTGAATATCATAAAAAATATATATAAATCACCTTCGGTGTAATGAGAGATAATCACCTATATGTTAGACTATCTAAATGACACACCTGGATTGATGAAGATCGTCATAATAGGATCCCCTTACAGATTTGTGTATGTAAAGTTGAATGGTGGGAAGTGAATAATTGAACATCTATGTATAACTTCCTCAAGATATATCATATGTAAGTAAATTCTATGGGTTTCATTCTTAGAGGCAAATAACTAGTGATAGGTGAAATTTTGGTTTCGCTCTTATTAGGTGAGAGAGTTATTAGGATGTGTAGTTCTCATGTTTTAAAGTTAATGCATCATGGTTCATGGAGTATGTGTTTGATTGTGAGGGGATAATATGGTTACTCTTAGAAGGGGGAGTAACATATCGATTGTGGTGATGTGACACTTATGTTGGTAGTGTCATGGATGAAGTGGGGATGATGTCTAGCAGAACGATTGAATGATATGGACATATTTTAATATGAAAATCTTATTCTAGGAAGATTTATGGATATATTTTGTTATGTATCTAGATGAGGTGTGTAGTTGAGTGTTGTATTTGTAGTTTGATGATGGTAGAAAGTAGTTCCTTAACCCTTGAAATGTTGTATGTATTATCATTGGAGTTATACATCCAGACTCTGGTGTCATCTAAATGTGGATAAATATACATTAAAATTAATTGATGATTGAGTTTTGTTATGATGTGTAGTTTTAATTCTACTTAGGCTTCTTGATGGAGAGAAGTTCTATGATGGGGAGGTTGAAAAGACCCATGTTTTTCATGTTTTGAATTTGAGCATAAATTTTATTTTATTCTATATAGATATCATTATGGGTAAAATGGTTTTTTTACCCTACCATATGATCTTGTATAATATTTATGACCCCTCCATTATTCCAAAAATTGTGAATTTAACCTAGGATAATAGTTGGGTGGATTTCCATGATTCATGAATTTTGGATGAATATTTAATTAATTAAATATTTATTTAATCATGTTGGTGTAGGGGGTATTTTTTTTGGATGGCATAAAATAAATATTCAGTTGATTTTGAAATGGGGTGTTTTTATTAGGTGACTTATATACTCATTTCAGGTTTAAGGACTCGAGATTATTATTTTAAATGGGAAATTAACTAATACACCCCCACCACCATTTTGGATATTATCAATGGAAGGAGGAGAAATATTTACTCCCTTTCATGAGATGGATATAACAATATGTAAGCGTAACGTATGTGCTACTAGAATTCATCCATAGAAGTGATCATGATCATATCACGCAGCTAGATCATCTAAGATAGATTTTGGACCTGAATCTTCAGTTCTTTCGCTATAAGGTAGGCCATATTTTTAGTATAAAGATCTAATACATATAGATATGTTATTATTAATTTGTAAATCTATTTTATGAATTTTAAGGACCCAATATGGGTTTAAAAGTGCTTAGTTAACGAATAAATGTGGTGTTTAGAGGTTCACAAGGGTTTATTGTTCAGAAATCTCAATCACAGGATGTGTGGTTCCATACCACATACTATTTATTCTATTCATTTAGTGCAGATAGATTTTTTATAATAATAAACCATTTAATTTCTTTACACAACAAGTAGTGAAATATAGATATGAGGATGATTATTAATGAAGGTAATTTTTTTGAAATACACATCATGAACTAGATGTAAATTCCAGGTAGTTTGAGATTAGCTTTTGGTTGGGTACATCGGAAGACACCCAATGTAAGTAGGAAATGGTCATGTTGTAGTACATGGGAATTCCTCATGTATGCCTATTCAATGTAATATTACATTTTTATATTCCATTTGATCATGACCAGGTAGAATTTCATAACTAGGAAATAGATTTTGGAGTACATGATATGTACTCCGGGTACACACCATATACTACCCCTTTGTTTCCATTTTGAGGTTTTTGATTTATTTTTTCACCCCAAAGATAGAATTTTTCATATAAAGAGAAAATTTTATTATTATTTCGCATGGATCATGGTATTGGATCCCTTGAGTAATTTTGAGGACTACTAATATGAGGTTTTGGTTAGTAAGTTGTGACAGATAGTTTTTCCACAAATAATTGAATTTGGATGACTTCTACGAGTTATACATTGGACGATACCTAGGGGATGAATGTGATATTGGTTGGCTTATGAACAATTACGTCATTGTAAATATCTATTAGTGTTAGAATGAAACTTTTCCTAGTTTTAGGTACTATGTTGCAACTCAATTTGATGAATAAGTTGGTTGTATGGGCCATACTATGGTGGGTTTGAAAGATATTTATCTTCATAAAATCTACCTTATTTGGTTTTCCATATTTTAATCATGCGATTTCTGGATATGATTGATACTATTTTGGGGATGCGTGACCTCTTAGATAGGGACATTGACCGGTGATTTTAGTAATGACAAGGATTATATATGAAATTAAACTGACTAAGTTTTAACACACTGAATCCCAAGAGGTATGCCTACACTTGTGTACTGGTTCCAAGGATATCAAGAGGGATTCATCAGTTTACATGTTTAAATAGAGGGCCATGTGGGTTCTCAATCAATGGACCAAATCTTATTGAGTATGCCTATTTTTGTAGTAACAATTAAGGGTCTCCCATTGGGACCTGGACCAATGTGGGAGATAATGAGACTAAGATGTGATGAATGTAATGGATGATAAGTCGGACCATTACATGAATATATATATTTTTTGGTTTAGTTTTAGTTTATTCCATCATGGTTTTATTATTGTGGTTGGTATCCAATGATGTGGTCCTATTTTAGAAACATTAGATTCTCTAGTTAATGTTGGTATTCATGGAACTAAATAGATATGGATAAGATTTTTTGACATTGAGTTCCCTATGTATGGATGAGATTGGTGGACATGGAATTCCACATATATGAATGATATTGGTTGACAAGAAGTTCTAAAAATATGGATAAGACTAGTAGTTGTGGAATTCAAAAAAATGGATGAGTATTTTGGATATGTAATTTCACATATATAGATGTAATTGGTGGAAATAGCCATCCACATATATATTTGTGATTGGTGGACATGGAGTTCCACACATATGGATGATATTGGTTAACATGTTGTTGCAAAATTAATGTTAAGATCGGTGGAAAAGGTGTTCCATATGAGTGTATGAGATTGATGGACATAATGTTCCAAATTTATTATTGATATTGTTGCACATGGTGTCCCACATCTGTTATTGAAATGTCAGACTGGGTTTTTGGGAACGTTGTTAATACAATATAATCTAGATTTTTGACTGGTGATCTTGGTACTGGTTGTACATTGTCATGCTATGAGTTTCTATTACTCATGAGACTTTGTACCAAAAAATAATAATGAGCTAAGTCATGATGGTTGATTGGGAATGTGATGGATATAGAGATAACATGTTACGTTGGATGAATTTGTATCAAGACTATTCCAAAGAGACCTCATCACTAGCCAACATAAGAATATACAATCGAAGTCATGTACCTCTGGAATGATATTGGTTTTATTTTTCATCATTTTATTTATATTTCATCTTTGTTGAACAAATTTAATGATCATTCACTTATGATAGTAGGTTATAGGTTCACCGTTGGTGGATTCCTATTTTTATTTCTTTATCACCCCTAAACATGTACCACTATTAGTGTTTAGAATATATGTCTTAATTTTGGAATATCATAGATTCATGATGGATAAGGGTGATTCCATTGATTCCAAGATTAATAAGAGTTTCTCTTGTGGTATCTTGTGATCAGTCTTGAGACACTTAATAGAGTTCTAGAGGTGGGGTATGTGGAATGGATCAGACGATGCCATATAGCCGGATGTATTTATTTATTATTTATTTATTTGGTATACGTGGTTAGTCCATTAGGAGATCCATGATGTATGTATATCATGGATCTTTTATCTTATACAATTTTTGATTCTATTAAAACGTTCTCCTATATCAGTTTATTTATTATTTCTATGTACTATAATTTTTATTAGGATTGCTTAATTTTATTATTATTAAAGTATCCAATATGGGGTATATCCTTCCCACAACACTATCTTAGACACCAAAAACTTTTGAAAAACCATTAGAATACAATAAATATCTCCTATGTTCATGTCGGTAACATGGAGTTGGCATCATTTTATTGGATTTCATCCAGTAACATTTCATTATTCCTTACACCCAATAAAAGTATTCTAATCTAATTCTAAAAGTCATCTATATTTTTGTTTTCTTGGATACCTTTAGTGTGTGACCCTCTAGACCATTTTATGAGTGGAATAAGGTTAAACAACCTAAATTCAAATGTTAGAATCCTGAAACACGCCTATGAATGCATAATGAATATATTTAACATATCCTTAACATTCAATCTTGAATGAAAAATTATTATGTAATATAATCTATTTATCATGAGATATCAAATTGAGAATGGCTAATATATTGTGTTATTCACCTATATCATTAACTCTATTTCTCTGGTTTGTTTTAAAAAAAAGGGTTGATATGTACTTCAACAGTCATAGACTTATAATACTATTTAAACTTTATCTAAGGGTATATATATTCACTTCCAATTGAAAAAAAATCCTCATTCGCATTATTCTTTATAAAAATTCCACCAATAATGCACCCAACATATCTTATGTAAATATGAATGATCAATATCATAGTGTATGATATAGATATATGTAAGTGAGTCATGGAAGATAATAACAATAATATTATATTTAAAGGATCATTACATATATTTTCAAATCAGAATATCCTACAACACATGAAATTTAATGAGATGTTATTTGAGGAATAATTCTCATATCCTCCCTTATCAGTGACTAATAATGTTGAACACTACGGGTTAGTGTATTAGTGTCCTATGATCCTCCTTCACTGGATAGATTGTATCATATGTGACCCTTTAGACGATGTTATACGACCATAGAAAATTGGTTTTATGTATTCTATAATGGCATCTATAGTACATCATTGGAGTAGAGAAAATTTACATACTTTCAATTTGAAATTTTTTCGAGGACACTATCAAATTAACTGGCATTTCTAAGAATGATCAAAATCAAATAATAGTTAATTAATATTCAAATATTGAATATAAAAATAATAAAATGTATGAATATTGTTGGTTATAGGGATCCAATACCAAAATCAAATTGAGTGTACGAGGTGTGCCTCAACCAAAACATATCTCAGCTCCATTATTGTACATTTTGGGTTCTTTATTTCTATTTAAATATGTTCTCTCTTTATATTATGATGTAATAATTACAGAAATATTATTCTAGTAATATATAAAAGGGACCTCACACAACACCATCAATGTAAGTATAAATTTTTATTTTCTCTTCAATTTTATCCCAATTTCATTCCCCTATAATCATCTATCAAATCCTTAATCTTCATTATAAAATATGTTTTTATATTTCCTCCCAATATACTGATTTTCTTAAGGGGAACTGAAAGTTATCAATATAATTACTAAATATTCCATACAATTCGCATTTAAATATATTTTTCATAATTATATATGAATAGATCTATTTTATCAGAATACTAAATATTTTTTATAGGAGGAAAATATATTTAACACCTTGCCCCATTCTCCATAACAAAAATCAATTCTCCATTCATTCAATGTGTGGACTACCACCTCCCCAAAGTAACAGATCTCATTTTTCATCTAGTTTTACTGTTGTTTATTAAAAACTATTCAAATGTGACTAAACACCATGAAGCAATCTCAATAATATCATTATGAATCATTAATAATTATATTATTCAACATTTATCCACTTTCATAACCATACTCATCCATTAATTACTATATTTTTCATGTTTGGGGTGGTCTAACCACCTACTTTCTCAAATCCATATAATAATATAATGGATTACTTTGAGAACATAATTACTGATAATATATGATTTAAATAAGTATTGAATAACAATATTTTGGTTTTGGAATGGTTAGATTAATATTAAACACATTAATTATGATTCCAACATCTTTTCATTTAAAAACATCAAAGAAATCTCATCACCTACTTAATATTTAATGATCGTAACCAAAACACACATAGAATGAAATTATAAAATTATAAATAAATATATAAAATATTTTATATTACCTTTTATGATTTTGGAATGATGAACTTGGGGGAATTGTGAAAATGAACTTTTTTTATAGAACTAGTTAAAACTAGCAATGATTACTCAAACCTGATATCTAAAATAGATAATATCTAAAAAATATAAATGTGTAGCCACCAAGGCTTTCTATTTTTGTTCAGTATTCCAAATAACAAGAATATAGTTAATATGGAACTCATTAATATAACCATTATGGACATTTAAGATGAATAATTCCCCATTCTTTCTCTCCACAACACCTTCCCACTCACTCTGAAAAAATAAGTGAAACGCTGATTCAACCATATGTTCCATTTAGCAAGAATAGCTTAAATGATAGAAGATTCCATAATGCATGATTTCCTTATTGGCAAGAATTCGATGATCCCAAATATTACTTAATTAGAATAAAAAGATGTGGGGATATCCTGGTACCATGGAACTCCTCCCCAGTAATCTCGGACATAAGAAACCTGCCTCGACGAATGATATACCTTGTCATACAAATTCTAGATAGAGATTTCATGGAAAAAAAATTCCCAACTAATTATTTATAATAGTATTATTGCATACATCAATCTTGTGTGGACTTAGAACTTATTAGATAAAAGACAGGATATTGTTGTCTTGAAAGAAAGAACTGTTATGAGTCAGAAATCCTGAAAATCCTAATAGCATACCTATCCGGTGTTCATACCTAAATATAATGTCTCTATGACAAATTATTAATCTTGAGTGATACTATAGATTCCCAATATGATTGTGGATTATTTTCAAAAACCCTCATTCTTCATCCATACAAATCATTGATGATCCAACCATCATTAATAGAAATGAACCTGGACCACAAGGATATTCCCTACAATACCTCACCAAAAAACATGGCCTACATGTAGTGCATGATTTCCTCTTTTAGGTCCACTATGCTAGATAGCCTAAGAGGGGGGGTGAATCAAGGTATTAAAGATTAAAACAACTGCCTCTTTTGATCTTGTTCTGCTATCATACAAAACCCTCTTCTCTCTCCTTTTCGATGTAGAGTATGAACAAACCTTAAAGTATGCACATGACACATCGATTTTTAATTGGTTAACCCTAACTGGGCTACGTCCAAAGAGCATACATCGGCAGTGTGCCGATGTAACAATTCCACTATAAGCGCACTGCTGTTTACATGATTTAAGTGGAATCACTGTCCCCTTTGGTTTACAACCACTCACAACTTGAGAACTCACTGCTCTCTCAACTAAAGTGATATCACTGCTTCTTCAGAAGATCCACTCACAGTTTATAGACCTGCAGGTCTCTTCATTTTTATGAAATAATACATCCTAAAATGTTGATAGGTGCTCTATTGAAGTTCAACGTTCATCCATTTATGAATCCCCCCTTTCCCCTGAATACTGGGCAATTCCCTTGGAACAACCTTCACAAAGCACCTTACTTCGGGAGGCTCCCAATTTCGTGAAGCTCAAACAATCCTTCGCGAAGCTCCTACCTTTTCGCAAAGCACTCTCACGAAGCACTCTCACGAAGCTCAAGCCTTCGCAATGATTATTCCATCATGGAGCTCCTACCTCTTCACGAAGAATACTCCTTAGAGCATGCAGCCTCGCGAAGTTCACTTCCTTTCGCAGAGCTAGATTAGCCGTCACAAAGCACCTCTATTTGCGAAGAACACTACCTTCGCGAACCACCTTCGCGAACTGAGAGGAAAATATTTTCGCTGAAAACTCTCTATTCTTCTCTCGAGGGGGTTGACTAGTATTTATAGAAAATTCCACCAACCCTCGACCTTTCCTTGCGATGTCAGTGCCACGTCATCGCCAATCGTGAAGCTCCAAATTTTCCGCCGGAATACTGTCAATATCGCGATGAACCATGGAAATTTTCTGATCACAGAGATCATTGTAATCATGGAGCATCCCATCAATATTCTATAGCACCTTCGCCGTGAAGCTCCCTCACAAAGTCCTTCACCGCTGCGATGCGCTTCAACTCTGCCATTCGTGAAGCATGAAGTAATCGCGAAGAAGCACCGCCATCATTCTTCTGGTTTTCGGGAATTTCAAACCATGACGCCTCTCTTCACAATATTCGTGCCTTTTCCATATTACAATATAATCTTCATGGAAATCCTCTTTTCGCGATGCTCACCATCCTCCAAATGTTGGACCCCAAAAAATTGGAAAACACTGGAAAATGGCGCCACCTTGTACTACTCTTTTGTACCGCCTCCAGATCATCCGTTACATTATCATCGTTCGTTGTCAACATGGATTGTCAACAACTTCTAGATAACTCGACAATTCCCCATGGAAAACTGGTTTGTCAACAAACACAATCAACCCAAAAATGATACAATGTTACCTTTCATAATTTTTTCCCAACATAATCAATACTTATGAGTTTAATACCCCAACATATGGATCTTTTTTCATCCTCCCCAACACAACCCTGTGGTATTTTCCCTTATCATGTACATTACATATTAATTTTTCATTATCTTATTGATTCTTCGAATCACTGTTTTTGACACACAGAGGGTGGAAAGATAATGAATTGGAATATATGTAAGAATATAATTAATAATAGTAATGTGGAATCTAGATTAAAGAAATCTATCTTTTCAATTGATTATGTGATTATATATTTTTTAAAACATTCAATCAAATTGGTTGATATAGACCCTTCACAATGTAATATTGAAGCATAGATGCTCCAATGGATAATCTTTTCTATTAACACCTAGATAATTCAAAATATTTTTACTCATCACTCTGAGCATTAGTTAAAAATACATACATTAATTTTCTCTTTTTATATAATTTGTCCATTCCTCTTGGTGTACCCATAAAATATTTTATTAAAATTTCATATATATAATTTATTCTCATTGAAAAATATGAAAATTTCTTCCATAAATATAAGGTGAGAAATTCCATTAAAATTTTACCTGCACCATAAAGGAAGAATACTAACTTTGGATATTATCCTTGTTATATATCTGATAATGGAGTCTTGAACCACGATGAAAGTAATCAGAAAAATAAAATATCCCTACCTAATTCCAATCTTTGACATAATGAATATATTTTTTTTACCATGAGGGTAGTAAAGATCCATTGAGATCTATAACACCTGAACATCAAGTTGATAACTGCATTGGAGAACCCCATATTAGAAATCAATTTGATTATAAAACACCATTAAAATATATTTTATAACCTATCCATATCAACCTTGATTTTAATATTGGGTCCTAGAGTTTTAATTTTGATATCACCAATAATTTCCTGATCCATACTAGTAGTCTCTAGGGTAGATCTAACTTTAATGAAATTATATTGTTCCTACAACACCAATTAATTCAGGATGAGGGAGAGTATTTTATTAATTATTCTATCTAGAACGTTATAAGAAATATTGAACATACATGTGGGTCTAAAACACTTGACAGAAATTGGATTATGGATTTTCTTAATGAGAACCCTTTTTTGTAGTGAAATCCTCCCTTGGAAGACTTACCACCCTTGAATAAATCTTGGATGGTCTCGATACCTTTCATATCAGTGATAACCCAGGAAGTCGTGCAAAAGGAGATAGTGAATCTATATGGTCTTTGATAGTTCTCATAATTAAGGGAATAAACCACCTCCCACAATTTCTCACATTGGAAGTGTCCAAGGAAACTATTGATCATATAAAAAAACACAATATAAATATAATCAATGATGTTTGTCTACCCTATTGGGTTCCTGGTCATAATAGAAGGATTTAGTTATGCGATAAATGATTAAAAATGATAATCCTTCATACCTTTAAACACGTACAGGTCACTACTATATGATCCATCTTCCATTCAAATATTCGGGATAAAATCCATCTTCATATCTTTGATTCATTCCTGGTAATAATATGAATTTTCATCTCCTTTTTTAAGATACAATACTATGGAAAGATCATGAACAAATCATTAATATTTTAAGATCAATATGTATAATTGGATTTTCTTCCCAACATGGTCATTGAAAAGAGATTAATCCCATTCTTCTTTATAACTAGCCTCCATATGTTGAATGTTTTATTTTACTATCTTAATGCCCATCATTTGAGAAGGTTAGATATTACTACATGATTGAAGATCCATGTCTATCCACCTAATCTTTTTCTAGGAAACCATTGAGGATATTTATTTAATGGGATTATTTTAGGATGTATGAACCACAATAAGAATGTTATGATACAATTCACACTAGACTCACACTACTACACAAATGGCCTTCCAAAGTGCACAAAATGGCCTTTCACAATGCTAAAATGCACTGTTAATTGCAGCGATGATAGGGATCCCCTTTATCAGAACTAAAAATATCTGATTAATGGGGTCCTTTATCCGTGTGAAAAATGCACTAATAAGGAACCCCTATAGTAGTTTTTTAGCGCTGATAAAGTCCACCTTTATCAGTGCTTTTTTAGAAATGATAATGCTTTTGGGGACTATAGTTTGTTATGTATATAAGAAAACACCCATAAGAAAACTTGTAATTTCAATATCACACCCAGAAGCAAACATTATATATAAATTTAATTGGAATCATCAATAAAACAATTTCCATCCATGGTATATAAAAAACACTACTATTTACATATGAAGGAAAATGTTTTATATACTTACACTTACAATATCATAACAAACATTTTGAAACATTAATATTTCATATTTTGATGCTCGTGATCACCCCTCAAAAATGTTCTCCCATGGTTTCAGTTATCAAATGAATCATCTCAACCTGAGAAAAATATTCCACAAATATAAGAAAATAAATATTATGTTAGTAATATAATAAAGAAAAAAATTAAATGTTAATATGAAGGGACACATTAATAAAATGTCAATATTCAATAAAAATGACACATTTTGAGTTATACAAGTCACACTATGCATCCTATTGAGATGGGTTTGATTTATACATGCTAAAAATGATTTATCGATCATTGAATTAAAATATCAAAAAATATGAACGTGTTTTCTTAGATCTGCATATGTCACAAGTAATTTTACTAGAATTAATGTCAATTTTACATAATGACACATTTGAAGTTATAAGAGTGACACTGTTCATCATATTGAGACTCAAATTAGTCCTATACATCATAATTGTCCCATTGATCATTTCCATAAAGTATCAAAACAATCCAAATTCATTTTATCAGTTTTCAGTATGTTAGTTGTCATTTTTTACTAAAATTTAATTTCAATCTAGGAAACATGCATTTTAATTCATAATGGTCGTATCTTACATTAGTTTGATGTATTACGAAATCATAAAAATCAATAATGACTTATGAATCAATTTCCAAAATTATCAAGACAATCCAAGCATGTTTTCTTGGTTTTCTATGAGTGACACATTTTGAACCGAAATGAAAATTTTTAACTGATAATTGTCACTTTTAGTCATACTGGCCACACCATGCATGGGATTGAGGAGTGGTTGCCCCCTATACATAAAAATTGACTCATGGATCCTTTTCCAAATGTATCAAAACAATCCAAATCAATTTTCATTGTTTTTAGTATGTCACATTTTTTTATTTAATTTAATGTCAATTTTAAATAGAAAGAGAAACTTTGAGCTATACCAGCCACACTGTACATCATTTTATGGTGAGGCTGATCCATGCACAAAAAAATTACAAATATATTTTTTACTAAAATATCAAAACAATATAAATGTGTTTTTATGTTTTCAGTATGTCCCTTGTTATTTTTACTTAAATTCATGTCAATTTTTAATAAATATAGATACTTTGAGTTATAAAGGCCACTATGTGCAATGTATTTATGGGTGGATAATCCCTATACATAAAAAAAGACTCATTTATCACTTTCCTAAAGTTTCGAAACAATCCAAATTCGTGTTCTCAGTTTACAGTATGTCACTTGTGGTTTTTTAGTTAAATGCATGTTAATTTTAAATAAAAATAGACACTTTGAGTTATGTTGGCCACAATGTGTGTTGTATTAAGGTTGAGATAATTCCTACCTGTCAAAAATGACGCGTGAATTGATTTTGTAAAGTATCAAAATAATCTTAATGTCTTTTCCTAGTTTTCAGTAAGTCACTTGTTCTTTTTACATAAATTCATGTCAATTTTTAATTAAAATAGACACTTTGAGTTATACTGGTCACACCGTGCATTGTATTGAGGTTATGCTGAGTTATACACATAAAAAATTGCTCATGTATATTTTTTCAAAAGTATCAAAACAATCCGAATTTATTTTCCTAGTTTTCTGTATGTCTATTTTTCTTTTTAAATAAATTAATGTCAATTTTAAATAAAATGACACACTTGGAGTCATACTGGTCACACCGTGCATTGTATTGATGTAAAATTGACACCAACATGTCCCAACAATCTAATGGATCATTTTCCTAAAATATCAAAATATTCCTATTTGATTTTTTTATTTCTCAGTAAGTCACTTATTTTTTTACGTAAATAGATGTCAATTTTAAATAAAAACATACACTATGAGTTATATCGGCCACACTCTGCATCATATTGATGTGAGGATGATTTCCACATATTTAAAATGGTTTATATATTTTTTCCTACTCTATTAAAACAATATGAATATGTTTTCTCATTTTTCAGTATGTTAGTTATGTTTTTTTACCAAATTGTCATTTCAAACTAGAAACACACATTTTGGGTCTTCCTGGTAATATCACGTGTCATTTTGATTTGATACTACTTCATGTACATCAAAAATATTCTATGAATTGATTTTCTAAATTATCAAGACAATCAGAGTGTTTTTTATTTTTTTAGTGAGTGACTATTTTTTGAAATAAAATGTCAATTTTAAACTGATAACGGATACTTTTAGTCATATCATTCACACTGTGCATTGAATTGAGGCTTGGTTGATTCGTAGACATCAAAAATGACACATGGATCATTTTCCTAAAGTACAAAAAAATGAATGTGTTTCCTTTGTTTTCAGTATGTCACTTGTTCTTTTTTACATAATTTCATGACAATTTAAAATAAAAATAAACACATTGAGTTATATTGGCCACCCTGTGCATCATATTGAGGTGCATATGAGTCTAAAAAATCAAAAATGACTCATAGATTATTTTAATAAAGTGTGAAAAGAATCCAAATGTGGTTTCCTAGTTTTTATTATGTCACATGTTCTTTTTTACATAAATTAATGTCAATTTTCAATTAAAAGACACACTTGGAGTCATACCAGTCACACCATACATCCTATTGATGTGAAGTTGACTCCTAAACAAAGAAATTTACACATGGATAATTTTACTAAAAAAAGAAAAATAATCCAAATTAATTTACTTGGTTATCAGTATGTCACTTATTGTTTTTACTTAAATCTATGTCAATTTTAAATAAAAAGAGACACTTAGAGTTAGACCAGACACATCGTGCATCATATTGAAGTGTGACTGATTCATAAACATAAAAAATGACATTTAGATTATTGTAATAGAATATAAATACAATTCAAATTTTCTTTCATAGTTTTTAGTATGATAGTTATGTTTTGGTCCTAAAATATCATTTCAAATAGGAAACACGCATTTTAAGTCATACAGGTCGCATTATGTGTTAGTTATCTGAGACAACATCATACACATAAAAAATTTCATATAAATCATTATCCTAAAATATGAGGACAATCGGAGCATTTTTTCTAGGATTTTATTGAGTGACATATTTTGAACTAAAATGTTGATTTTAAACTGATAACATACACTTTTATTCATACTGTTCACATTGTGCATCGAATTGGGGTATGGTTGATTCCTAAAAGTCACAAGTGTCTCATACATCATTTTATTAAAGTATAAAGATAATATTAATGTGTTTTATCTGTTTTCATTATGACACTAGTGGGTTTTTTCACAATTTAATGTCAATTTAATATAAAAATACCCACTTAAATTCACAAAGGAAACATAATGTATCAAATTGAGGTACGATTGATTTTCACATGTCAAAAATAACTCATATATCATTTTCCTAAAATATCAAAACATTATAAATTCATTTTCATAGCTTGCATTATGTCACTTATTCTTTTTTCTACATGTAATGTCAATTTTAAATAAAAAGATACTCATTGAGTGATACCAATCACTTTTTAATTTTTCTCAATTTTGAGTAGTTCAGTTTCTCTGATACCATCTATACTGACCCATACATTTCATCCATATATGTCACATCTTAAAAGATTAATATTCCTTAAATTACAGAATGATCTATTATAGAATAGTCTATGTCTAGTGCATTTGGAAACATTAATACATAAAGAACGTGTTCATAAGAGTATCTCATTAATTTATTATTTACTAGAAACCTTCTTAGATGTGTCATTTATATAACCATTATTGATATCCTAAGAATATGAAACATAAGAAATAATGATCATAGATTTTCAATAAGTTTAAACAAGTGATATATCAATGATAATATAAGGATAACATGTGCATAAAGATGTAATAAGGTGATATTAACATTAGAAATTCATACCATGCATATCATAGATCATAATCATGAGTCATGGATAAAATAATGGTATTTTAGAAGACATGAATCTTAAAGGAACAAAGAATATTATAATATAAAAAAATACACTTCTATCCATTCAGAAAAAATTGTTTATCAGATTGTTGTGTGGCTAAATAAAATGTGGCTGATTTGTAAATTGTTCAGGAAAATATTCATGAAATATATTTTGGGAAGTCATACTTTTTATTCAACTAATGTCTACTCGTACTTTTCATTCCGCATGTTCTCTCTTTTCTATCTTGATGGAGATATTTGAATAGAAAATATGAATTCTCCAATGATCTATAAAAAAATAAGTATTAGATAAAAATGATAAGGAAATTAACTTAAAAATAGTAGAAAAAATTAGGATCCAAATTAAATAATTAAATAAGTAGTAGGAATTCACCTTTATACATTCTTGACCCATTTCCATATTTTCATTATCTCAATTGTAGCCTCGTGGTCCAATATCTCACAAGAATGCACATCATTGAACAAACCACACACACTCGAACAAAGGAATCCCCATGTATAGGAAAACAATACATAGTTGAATAATATTAAAAATAAGTAAATTAAACCAAATTATGAAACAATCCAGTACTTCTATAGAAGTCACATCTTCATGTTATTTGTGTACATTCATCCATTTGGTATGTTACCCATTCGTTTTTGAGAACATCTATACCATCTTTGGAATATGAGTCTTTTCTATAGTCATAGTAGTACTAGAAAAATATAAATACACAAATTATTAATAAATATATTAAATAAAATAGTTATTATCATAAAAAATATATCTTCAAGTTTTCTAGTTTGTTCATAGGATATGATCTCTTTCAAAAATTTACAAACATAACAACCAAAATTTTTTCCACTAGTTTGTTTCATACATTGTAAAAAAATTGGGGAGAATAAATATTCAGTTTTGATATGTGTTTGAATAGTGAAATTTTATTATATATTCATTGATACTTGTCCAGTTTTAGTACTTGTCTTATTTCTCATCTTATCCCATGGCCTCAATACTTTTTTTCACGATAGTGATGCACCACCCTATCATAAAAGAAACCTCATTAAATGACAATATAAATTATATAAATTGATGTTAAGTTCTAAAATGTTGGATTTTGAGTATTCCAAATTGAAAAATGTGATCATGTTTGGTAGGGTTTTTGGATATCCATGCATTAAATTAAATAAATAAATCTTTGGAGTGTCAAAATTTACTACATTTAGAATACAATCCTACCTCAAAATCAAAAAAGGAATAAGTAATGAAGGAAATGAAAATAAATTTGATATGATTAAATTATATAGTCATACCCATGAAACTTTGGTGTTAAGTAGAGGCTGTCATCAGAAATTTTTCTACCAAAGCATTTGATCAGACCTGCTACTATTTCAACCTTTTTTGGGGTTCTTTTTTATCTTGTTCAATAGAGGTGAAGTGTGGAATAAAAAGTGAAATATTTTTCTGAGGGGAAAATCCCTTTAATTGTTTTTTCATATATATGCCTCCCAAAAATATGAAATGTATTTTTCATAATTAACAAAGTATATCATATTTTAGAAAATCAACTCTCGAAGAAGTACCTCATGTATACATTTACCATTGATCCACATATGTAACACCCAAATGTTTGTAAAAAATAAATTGAAATGAAACTGTGTTTTTTTAGTTATTTATATTCATCCTTTAAACATAAATATTCCATTTCAATGTTTTGAATTTCAAAAAACAATCATCTACGATTGTGATCAGTAGATTATTTGGAGTCTAACAGAACCAAGATGATTTTTGGTGAATAGTAACATACCATTATGAATAGTAATATGACCTTAAATAATAATTAATTTTATTATTATTTTCATAAGGCTTTAAGATAATTACATCGTATTTAAGTTTTTCAATGTGATATTAAAGTAGTTGTATATTTAAAATTGTTAATTTTTTAATAAATTATGATTTGATTTAAAAATACAACTAATAATATTTATAAAATTATTTTGAAAAAATGTATTTCATTTCTAAACATAAAAAATAAATAGATTTAATTTTGGGATTTTTATGAAATTCTTGAATTTTTTATGAATAGTTAAATACGGTAAAATATCGTATATTAAAATTATCAGTTAAATAAACTATTCATTACAACATAAGTCATTTAAGACTACTTGTTTCGAACTCACATGACATTATTACTATTTGGGGTCACATGAATTAATACTATTCATAGTTTTTCTCAAAAATATTATAACGATGATTATAATAATGTAAAATGCCTCCTCTCCTCCACTATAAATACAACTCTCATTTCCCTCCTACTCTCACACATTTAAGCCTATAGCCTTACCTATGTTATACAAAATACTCCTTCCAAGGCCCTTCCCCATGTATTAGAGCTACTGGTCACACCAAAAGGCCAAAACTGAAGGCTTTAAGAAGCATCTCATGGAGAATAGATCAAGAGGTAAACAAACTCCTTTGTTTTCTTTCTTTTCTTTTCATTCTCTTTTCTATTATTCTTCTTTCTTCACGTCCCATTATCCAAGAGGCATGAATGATCCAGTATCTTTAATATTCTAGACTTCGATTTGTTTTTGTAATAATCACCACTATACTGCTTCTCCACTCCAACTTTTTAATGAAATTAAATCATCATTCGTGATGTGTCGATTTACATATATCATGGACAATGTGATTATAATTCCCTATAATTTCTTACAAACAGGTCAGAAAACCATTTTTATGGTTGAAGAAGATTATAATTCATGTAATATATATTATATAAGGTTTTGTAATCATTTTTTACAGATGTTATTAATTTATAAATCAAAATTAGTTCATTACGATCGAAGAATCGAAAAAATAACCTAAACAAATATCGTTAATGTATTAACTCATGAATCATCTTAAAGAAAGAATTCAAAATGATAAATGGTATAATTTATGGTTAGGAAAATATGTAAATACCACTACATTCCAATTATGAAGTTTCACAACCAATCAATGAGAATATCAATCATAAACCGATCGTGGAAATTATATTAAGAATGCACCAAATACAATGCAAGGAACCAAACACTAAAGGGTTAAGTGATGTAATGAAATAATCGTAAATGGTATTATAAATATCGGTCTGTTTCTGAGAGATATTAGTAACACTATTTTAACCATTATGAAATAGGTTTAAATTTGTTTGATGTTAGACAATCCTAAGGTAAGGTAATTCTTAACCTGATTTTCATTCTTTAGGTTAGCATTCTAATTCTTTATTCATGTGGTATTAAAATTTTCTGTGTGATGAATTCTGTTTATATTATGTTGAATTATTGGTATTTATAGATTTTATACATATTACATCCACTCTATTAAGTCTCACTTGAATTATATGATATTTCCAAGGGGCTTTTTTTAAAATCTTCTTTTAAAAATCATTTTTACAAAATTCAAAAGAAATGTTTTTATAAAATTATTCATGTTGTATTATTATGTTTTGGTTCTTGTAATTTGTTTATGATTAATGGTGGGACCTATATTTCCATCCAATGCATTGTGTATGTGTAAGTTGGAGGTCGGATGTATGGTTACTCGAAGTGTAACTACGATGGTAACATAAATTGTATAGTAGCTGTGATTGTTAAAAATAATAAGGTAGACGAATGGGTTACAAGATTATGTAAGTAATTTCCCAAGATACTTTTATGGATAAATTTATTTTATTATTTATTGTAGGAATCTTTTGGAAATATCATGTTCCACAAAGTCAGTATATATGGGTGATAAGTGTGTCTTTTGTAAATGATTTCATATGTTAAAAGTATTCATGGACTAATGTGTTCTTTCCTTATTTTTATATCCCTTATAGATCTTTTGTTCGCATCCCATGTTTTTAAATGATTTTCGTAGGACCTAAGGATGTGTAATAAAAAGAAGGAAGCAAAGTTAAATCTTTTATGAATTTTCAAAGAGATCGTGTTTTATTTGAAAAGTTTTATATTTTGAAATAAATGAATATTATTTTAATGCTCTCCACTCTATATTAATGAGTAATTTTATGAATATATTATGTCCAATTATCTAAATTTATAAATGTTAAATGATCATAAATGTTAATGGAAGTTTATTCTTGACTATACTCAAGATTATGTAATGTAATAAGTTTGGGTCCTTATAGTTGGTATGAGAGGATGGTTTAGATAACTTTAGGGGTTCAGATGATGTTAATATAATACCATAAATGTTTTTTACTCTTTGATTTGTTAGAAATGTTATAGCACTTAAATATTACCATGTTGCTTTGACTATGATTTTTTTTGTTCCGAATGGTTGTCCATAGAAGGAAGATGGATGTTGGAGAGGAGAGGCACTGACCGAACAACATCCTTCCAAATCTGCAACCTAGAATGGTAGGTATTGGATCTAAATAGTTTTTGGCACCAATGGCTAAGATAATGAAGAAAATAAATGGTGGTGGAATCCATTAAAGGGAAAAATAGAGGTAGAATAATGGAACTTGAAAATAATGGAACATTTTAAGAGACAACACCCTCATGCTTTCAATGGCTCCACATACGCAGTAGTGGCTGAAGGATGAATTAACTCCCATGAAAAGATATTTGAGGTTATGGGATTTTAATATAATCAAAAGGTAATTATTTCCATTTATCATTTTGAAGTTGAAGATGATGAGTGGTTTTCAATTTTAAATAATATCTGGGATAAAGAGGATATTAATTACTTAGAGTTTGATGAATTTAAAATTCTTTTCATTGAATTTTTTTCCTTAGGTGGTTAGACATACGATGGAGAAAAAAATCCTTGAATTCAATCAAAAATAGATAGATTCAGTGGATTTGTATGAATCGAACACCACCTGACTGGTGAGGTATGCTCCAAATCTTATTCTGGATTTTAATAAAAAAAATTAACTTCTTTTTCTAACCACTGAAGCCGAGGTATCAAAGGGCGTTGGGCTCCCATGAACTAAAAAGTTTTGAGAAACTTCTTTTATGATCTGATAAGATAGATATGGAGTTTTCTGATGATCACATGAATTTTGGAAACAATGAGAAGAAGATATCTATATAGAAAGCGATGGGTAAGAATCAACCAAAGAAATTTGATGGTACGAAAATCCAGATTCCAATTTGCACAAACTGTGTAAAAAAACACCCTTTGGAATGTATTACCAAAACTGTGAATTGTTTTCAATGTGGTAAGTTTGGAAATACGGCTCTATATTTTAATGAAAATGGTCCAAAGAATAATCATGATAAGAAATATATTATGTTTTTTAAATGTTGTGATAATATTTATTAAGAAAATGCATCCCCAAAGTAGGGTCCACATTATTCAACGAAGCCAGACTAGAAGCAGAATGGTGTAGTGAGATCTTTTTATGACTATGTGAACATGTGTTGGGCTATCCAATGAACTTGTATTAGGTAGTTTGTTTATTTACACATATTTTTCTAAAGTGTTTTTTTCGATATAGGTTCTACACATTCATTCATTTTTGGGAAAATTTTTGGTAAATTGGAAATATCACATCATAAAATGAGACTATGATTTATTGTTAAAACACCATGCGAAAATATTATTTCAATGAAGGATTTTGAGAATATTTCCATTGTGGTTTTTGGAAAGACATTACCTTAAAACCTTATTGTTTCCCCACAATTGAGTTTGATATTATTCTAAGAATGGCTAGGCATTTCGTTTATCATGCTAAGATTCACCGTAGAAATAATGAAATTGTTTTCCAGAAACAGTTTCATTTTGTGTAAAAGAATGAACCCATTTAATTGATAACATATCAGGAAGCTTGGAAACTTTTGAATGATGGAAATGCAAGTTATCTTGCGTATATTGTAGAAAACAATGGAACTATTCAGATTAATGATTGGATAGTTGTAAATGAAAACCTTGTTGTTTTTTCTAATGAGTTACCTGGTGTCATACATAATCAGGAAGTTGAATTAAAAATTGACTTAGTTCTAGATTATAATCCAATTGGAAAACCCTTATATCGTATGGCTCGAATATAACTTCTTGAATTCAAAAAATCAGTTGCCTGATTTTCGTGAAAAAGGCTACATTCAACCTAGCACTTCACCATTAGGTTCTCCTATTTTGTTTGTTAAAAAGAAATATGGTTCCATGAGACATTTCATTAATTATAGATCTTTGAATAAATTCATTCTTAAAAACATGTATTATTTTCCTCAAATCAATGACTTGTTTGATCAGCTCCAGAGAGATCAATACTTTTTGGAGATTGAATTGAGATTTGCATACTATTAGGTGAAGGTGATGGAGGATGAAATCCTGAAAATAGCCTTTCGTAATAGATATGGGCATTATGAATTTGTTTTTATGCCATTTGGGTTAAGAGAATCACCAAATGTATTCATAAATATTATAAATATAATATTTCATGAGTTCTGGGATAAGATTTTGGTTGTTTATATTGATGGTATTCTTTTATTTTCTATGAGAAAAGAAGATCATGAAATAAATCTTTTTTTTGGTTTACAAACCCTAAATAAAAATAATATGTATGTAAAATTCATAATGTGTGATTTTTGGTTACAACAGATTTCTTTTCATAGGAAAATTATAAATAATAATGGAATAAAATTTGATCCTGAAAAAACAAGAGTGGTTGATGAGTATCTAAGACCCACAAATGATACCAAGATAGGTAGTTTTATTGGATTATCTGGTTATTAGGACAGTTTTTAAAAAAAATCATGGTTATCTATCCCACTAACCATGTTAACATGAAATGGGGTTAAATTTATTTTTATGTAAAAATGTGATTTTTGTTTTCAAGAACTGAAGAAAAGCTTGGTGAATGCTCTAGTTTTTCCCTTTCCTTCTTGAAATGGTGAGTTTTTTATCAACAGTGATGTTTCTTTGAAGGGACTTGGTTGGGTTTTGATTCGTAATGGTCAATTAATTACTTATGCTTCAAGAAAACAAAAAACTCGTGAGTTATATTATCCCACACATGATTTGGAATTGGAAGCTGTGTGTTTTCCTATGAAAATATAAGGGAATCATTTATATGGAGCCAAATGTCAAATATATATTGACCATAAATGTTTGAATTATATGTTCACTTAGAAGGAATTAAACATGAGGTAGAGAAGCTTTCTTGAACTAATAAAGGATTATGATTTACGATCAATTACCATCTTATAAAATCAAACAAATTGGAAAATTCCTTGAGTTAAAAACATCATTCATCGTTAACCATGTTATGTTTGGAACATGATCACATGATTAATGATTTGAATAAGTTTTGCTTAGAAGTTTTTTGTGTTAGAAATACCTCTGTTTTGTTTTATGTTCCAGTGTAGTCATCATTATCAGACTGAATTAAGAAAGTGAAGAAGGAAGACCATGAGCTATAGAATAAGCTAGAATTTTTTAAAATGGGCATGTTGCAAAAATTTAACCGTAATAAAGATGGTGTTTTAAGATTTTTAATAAGGTTGTGTGTGACTTGTGATTCCCTGTTGAAGAATGATTTGTTGTGTGAAGATCATAGTTATCCATTTGCAGTTCATCCTGGCAGTACTAATATGTATAGATTCCTTCAAGAGTATTATTTTTGGGATGGAATGAAAATAGATATTGCTTATTTTACCATGAAATGTTTGAAATGTCAAAAGGTTAAAGTAGAGAAGCCGTTACCGAAGGGTATGCTTCATCATTTTCTAGTTCCAAAGTAGAAATGGGGTAATTTATCCATAGACCTTGTGGTTGGACTACCTAAGGCTTCTCTAGGTAACAACACACTTTTGTTGTTGTTGATTGGATGACTAAATATTCACATTTTATTTCTATTCAAGACACAATGTCTTTGGATATGATTTCTCGACTATACCTCAAATATATTTTTACGTTAAATGGAGTTCCTCTTTCCATTGCATCTTACTGGGATCCCATATTCACTTCAAACTTTTGGAAGGGCCTTTAGAATTCATCAAGCACATAATTAAACTTTTGTACAACTTTTTATCCTCAATCAGATATGAACTCCGAATGAATGATTCAGAATTTGGAAGATATGATTTGATATTGTTCAATTAACTTCTAGGGAATTTGGGATCAATATCATTCTTTAGTTGAATTTTCTTATAATAATAGTTTTCATTCTAGTATACACATGGAACCTTTTGAGTCATTTTATGGGAAGTAGTGTCGAACTCTAGTGTTTTGGGATGAATTTACTTAAAGCAAGCTGATGGGGACTGAAATAGTATAGGAAATGGATGAGAAAGAAAAAGTGATCTAGTATCACATAAGGACGTCTTAGAACTCGTATAAAAGTTATGCAGATAAAAGAAATAAATAATTTTTATTAAAGGTACGTGACCATGTTTTCATTACAATCTCTCCTAGGAAAAGTGTGATGCATTTGAGAACGAAAGGAAAGCTATGTCCATGGTTAATTGGTCCTTCTAAAATTATGGAGAATGTTGGAGGTGTCACCTATCAAGAGTCTTTTCCTCCATGTTTATCTCAGGTATGTAAATTTTTTCAGGTTTCAACGTTGAGATATTATGTGTCAGATTCAACTCATTTCTTGCCCGAGAAGTAGTTCAGTTGGAAGAGAACCTTTCATATAGAAAAAAACTAGCTCATATTCTTTATTTAGGGTAAAAATTATTTTGGAATATGGTAATCCACTAGGTAAACATTTTCTGGAGAAACCACATGGTTTAATTTTCAACATGGGAGTCAGAAAATTCTATGAGGTAAACACACCCTACCTTGTTTAAAAAGAAAATAAAATTTTGAGGACACAATTTCTAGAAGGGGATATAATGTAACACCCCAAGGTTTTAAAATATAAATTGAAATGATTCTTTATTTTAAGTAGATATTTATATCCATCCATCAAACATAATATTTTTGCTTTAATTTTTTGAATTTCAAAAAACGGTCTTATACTATTGTGATCAGTAGGTTATTTGGAGTCTAATATATCCAACATTATTTTTGGTTAATAGTAACATACCCTTGGGAATAGTAATATGAATAGTAATATCACCCAAATAAATAGAAAATTGTATTATTATTATCTAACATATTTAAGATAATGACATATTGGTTAATTTTTCAACATGATATTAAGGCGATTATTGATTTAAAAATATTAATTTTTGAATAAAGTATGATTTTATTTTAAAATTAAATTAATAATATTTATAAATTTTTTTTAAAAAAATTAGTTCATTAATACACGTTGGAAAAATGTTAGAGTGAATTTTTAGGATTTTTCTAAAATTCATGAATTTTTTATGAATAGTGAAATACGATAAAATGCCGTATATTTACATTATCAGTTAAATACACTATTTATGAAATTATAAGTGATGTAAGACAAATTTTTCAAACTCAAATTCCATTATTACTATTTGGGGTCACATGAATTTAGACTATTCATTGTCTTGAGCAAAAATATTATAATAATGATTAAAATAATGTAAAATAGTCATCTCATCCACTGTAAATACCACCATCATTTCCCTCTTCCTCCCACACATCTCAATCCATGATAATTATCTATTATCTAAAAAATACTCCTCCCAATTCACTTCCCCACTTCTTAGAGTTTTTGGTTTCACCAAAAGGCCAAAACCGAAGGCCTTACGAAGGATCTCAAGGAGAATAGATCAAGAGGTAAACATCTCCTTTTGTTTTATTTCTTTTCATTTCATTCTATTTTCTGTTTTTATTCATTCTTAACCTCCCCTTATCCAAAAGGCATTAATGATCTAGTATCTTACATATTTTATATTTCATCATGTTTTTTGAAGACTCACCATTATACTTATTCTCCACTCCCACTTATTCATCAAATTAAAACATTGTCTGTGATGTGTCGGTTTATCGACATTGTGGACGATGTGATTTCAAATTCAATTAAATTCATCAAAACATTTCATGATACCATTTTATAGTTGAAACCTATTATAATATATTTATTATATCTTATATAATGTTCTGGAATCATTTTTTACACATGTTATTAACTTATAAAACAAAATGAGTTATTTACGATTGAAGAATCGTTAAAATAGCCTAAACAAATATCAATAATGTTTTAACTCATGAATCATTGCCATAAAAGATTTCAAAATAAAAAATGGTAAAATTTATGGTTCAGGAAATATTTAAATACCAATTCATTAAAATTATAATTTTCAATTCCAATCAATGAGAATATCCATCATGAACTGATCTGGAAAATCATGTAAACACACCCAAAACAATGCAAGGAGCAAAATACTAAAAAGTAAAATGATGTAGTGAAATAATAATATAAGGTATTATAAATAAGTATATTTTACTTTAAGATATAAATAATACTCTTTTACCCATTATACAAGAGTTTTAAATGACTTTGATGTAAGACAAACCCGAGGTAAGAGAGTTTTTAACCCGATTTTCATTCTTTGGGTTAACCTTCTTCTTCATTATTTATGTGGTATTAAATTTGTTTGTGTGATGTATTTTTTTTATATTCTGTTGAAGTAGGTGTATTTATATTTTTTATACATATTCCAACCACTCTATTAAGTCTCACATGAAATATAGGATATTTCTAAGGGTCCTTTCTTTTAAAATCCTCTTTTAAAATTCTGTTTTACAATATTCCAATGAAATGTTTTTATGAAATTAGTCATGTTGTATGATTGTTTTCTGGTTCTTTGCAGCTGTTTATGATGAAGGGTGGGACCTATATTTCCCTTTAATTAAATTTTTATATGTATGTTGGAGGTTGGTCGTATGGTTACTCCAAGTGTAACTAGGTTGGTTACAGAAATTGTAAGGTAGCTATGAGGGTAACAAATTATAAGTTAAGTGAGTGGGTTACATGATTGTGTAATTAATGCCCCAATATAACTTTATGGTTCTATTTAAGATCTTATGTAATGTGGTAATCATGTGTAAATCTAATGTTTCACAATGTAATTATATATGGATGATAAATGTGTCTTTTGAAAATGATTTCATGCATTACATATATTCATAGACTAATGTGTTCTTTCTTTATTTTTATATCCCTCACTGAGATTTTGTGCTCAACCTATGTTTTTAAAAAAAAATTAATAGGTTAATGTATTTCTAAGAAAAATAAGGAATCCTAGTTAAATTTTTGAATAATTATCAAGGAGATCATGTTTTATTTGAAATTGTTTATATTTTACAAAAAATTAATATTGTTTTTATGTTTTCCACTCTGTATTAATGTGTAATGTTATGACTATATTATGTCCAATTATCTAAACCTCTAAACATGAAAAGAACCTCAATGCGAAAGGAAGTGTTTTCTTTACTAAATTCAATATTATATAATGTAATAAGACTAGGTCCTTTTAACTTATCCATTCATATTTTATGATTTTAGTTTCACTCTCAACACCAATGAAGTCTTGATCAATATCTCCCTACATATTTTCATCAAATTCAACAAAATAGTTGTGACCAACTATTAAATTTTCATCTACATTAGCCTTAATGATAGTAAACGTGTATATAGAATGGGTGGGGTAATAGTGATTTTGGTATATCTTTTTGATTGGTTATTTGATCTTATCGATGTTTTTGAGGTCTTTTTTATTTCCTCCCTTCTCTTTGTCTATTTATAATAGAATTCATTAGTTTAGAAATTTTTTCTTTAATTTTTTAATGTTTAGCTTGAATTGTAAACTGGAAATTAATACACCTTTATCAGAACGTCTTTTTACAAAATGTGACAGCCATGTGAAAAATGTTCCAAAAACGTTTTCGACCATATTATTATCATCCACATGAATTGCAACATGCATCTTGCACTTGTCTCATAGGTTACATTGATCGACAATCACACATGACCTGTTGAAATTGTTCTATTGTGTAGTATATCCTTTGGAATATTGAACATCGTAGCCCTCACCAAAAGGCTGTGATTTGGAGTTGTTATATATAAATCACATTCATTATCACCTTGTAGAATATGAGCAAAATAAAGGTATCTATGACTGTTGGATTCGCATTTCATAGAAAATTTATTTGAACATTTATTACCTTTACTAAGTAATATCTTTGAGGGGAATGTCTAGCCTCTTATCTGGGCGGGGGGGGGGGGGGGGGGATCTCCACGTGATGGATGTTCTTGAGTTTCTTCTTCTATTTACCTATCCCCCATTAACTTTTCTATCATTTATCTCTACCATTGGAATTTTCCTTCAGTGCTAGATATTCTTTCTCTCTTATATTTTATTAATTCACTTTGATCATCATCTTGTTTTTTTCCTCAAAATATATTTGGGGTGTCTCTTGAAAAACCCTCCCCTCTGATGTAGCCATACTGTTCTAGAAACTTCAAGGCCACTGATATATTATGTTCATCTATAATAGGTATTGTTGATTATTATGGCTATGTCAGATATAAAATATATGAAAAAAGTGATCATTGTTATGTAATAGTGATTTAAATCAAAACGAAATTTTATTATGTAATACTTACAAATTTTCCCACGCTTTTTATGTGTTTTCATCTATTGGTATCCCATATTTATTTACACATGCATCCTTCCATAGAACATGTTGTGGGATGGATGTGGCTATAGATTTCAAGTCACCAATCTACATATTAATAGTAGAACATAATTATGGTTTATTTCATATACCATATAAGTATTACTATAAATTTAAAATATGTACCATTTTTTCAAGTGAAGTGTTCCACATCCATTGATTACGGTAGGGGTACACAGGTTTTGTTTCTCGTTCCTTATTTACATAACTCAGTTACTATCTAATAAATAAAAAAATAGTTAAATTGATGAATACATGTATCATAAAATAACATATTATTAAACACAATTTACTTGAAAAGACTCAACAAAATGATGGCCAGTAAATGAACAACACACTTATTGGGTTATTAGGTCTTCATAGAAAACTGATCGGTGTGGGTTTATTTTCCCTTCAACATCATTAAGAATATTTCTTGATATAATTGTGATAAATCCTCTACAAAACCTTCTAGATAACATTAAAAGAAACTTTTATTAGGATTTATCTAATATAAATTCACTCTTTAATGGATGATGAAGAGAAAGTCAATGTTTTTTTATTTTATTTTTTAGAAAAATAATGAAATGATATCATAATTTTACTATAATCTCTTCCCACATCAGTGTCTTAATCCTAGGCACAACATGGTGCCACGAATCTATGTCAACTGACTTGCATTTCCAAGTGATAATTCAAATATAATTTTTAATCATTACCTTGTAGGTGTTAACATTCTGACTATTCTCATTTGATCCCACCATTAATTTGATGCCTTTGACTTAGGCTTTAATAAATGTTTCTAACAACATCAGACTACAACACTTTTTTTTTGTGATGTGAGCCATTTGTGGCCAATCATTACCCTAGAATAAATATCATCATTATGTTCCTCTAGAGAGGTATCATCGACATATGGAGATGGTCATTGTACCTCTACACTAGGAGCAGCAGTAGGATGAGAAACCTATTTTTTCTCAGGAATGGGAGCTCTAGAACCTGTAGAAGGTCATTCCTCTGCACTGCAAGCAGCAACGGTGTATAATAACTACTGTTCCTCCAACTTGGGATCATTATAAAATAGGGAAGTAATTATATATAGAAGTGGATTAACATTTAATTTAGTTTAAATAAATGTATCATAAAATAAATAATAACAAGAGGTAGTACGATGTATATTAAGAAAAATTAACCAGATTATTGAACTCCCATTTTCTTTTCTAAAGGAAGTAGGGATTTGAGCCCTCTATCAATGATCCAAATACATTTGTTGTGGTCTACTCTGATATACAAAGCCCCATCTCCTCTCGGACCACTGCAAAATTATTGTGACATACCAATTAAAGGTTAATCCTGAGTTGCATTTTCATATGACCCTTTAGTGGTTTGGGGAACAACATAATAATTTACTACTTTCAATTTTCCAGATATGAAACATAAAATACTTGTAGTGTCTATGATGATATTGTAAGTGATTCATCTTTATACCCTTCCTTACTAAAATAATACTTCATTAATCCCAATTCATCTATTTTAATTTCACTTATGTTATCAACTCACTTGCATTGAATAATCCTCAATAGTAATGATGTATAATCCAACTCCCATATTTTTTTGATGATGCCAACGTATGAAATATTCGCGTCAATTGGATTTATGTCCTTTGTACACGAAACATGTCTTAATTTAGCCATGAGTGTATGTCCACTATTTTTCATGGTACAGTCTTTATCATGCTCATATTTTATAGAATGTATAACGATTAATAACAAAACTATTGTAAGATAATACATCCACACATGGTCCTTCAGCTAGCCATTGAGCTTGTTCTAGAATTGAATTCATATCTTCGTCCGAATCCTTAAAAATATTGTGTTGAAACTATACTATAAATTATTGATTGTGTGTATTTAATATCAATCATTCATACCTTGATGGATTCAAAAGACTGCTAATTTATTTGTGGGTTTTAACATATGGGGAAACCTGAAAACTATTATACAGAACGTAATGGTGGGCTAGCTCCCAATCGGTAATATTGATTGTGACAACATCTCTTATAGAAATTCATTCACCTGCAAGCTGCCCAGCGTGACGCGTTTTCGGTAGACCAATCCCTTCCACAGAAAATACATATTTGGTAGAAAATTCAATGGCTTCCAAAACAATATATTTATCCCCAATAAAACACTCTAGTCAACTTCGATTTTTGACATAACCTTTAAAAATATTCATATATCGTTCAATGGGGAACATCCTTCTATATTGTAAAATACCATATAATCGAATATCTCCCACCAAGTTAACCATCAAATGAACCATTATATCAAATTATATTGGTGGGAAGAACATTTAGAATTCAGATGATATGACATCAATTTCTCTTTCTATAGTCTGTAATTTCACCAGGTCTATAACTGTTTTGTATATAGAATTGAAGAATAAATAGATATTGGTTACTATATAATAGGCATTCTAGGGAAAATTTTAATGTAAATCAATAGGCATTAGATATTGCATCCAGTCAAGATAGTCATGTAATTGCTGACCCTTTAACATTAAATCTGTCCTTTATACGATGTTATTGATATTTATTGAAGACCAATATGGAACATTTACATCATTCAAGAGGTTTCAAAATTGATATATCTCCGTCCAAGAATTATTGTTAGTAGTTGGAGGAAGAGAAGTTCATTTTTTACCCTTCACTGGCACCAACTCTTCTTATATTCCCATGTCAACCATGTCAAACTTACCATTAATTCCATCATTTTTTAGCTCATTTATCAATGTGTCAATGACACTATAAAATACATTTCGTTCAACATGAGTAACATCAATAAAATGTCTAACGTACGGACAATTCCAGTCTGGTATTTAAAAAACTGATCTGTCTTTCCAATTGGGTTTTGTATGGTTTTTCGAAAATGGTTTACCAAAAGCCGTGTCAATATCTTTTACTTTCTCAAACAGATGATCAATTATTAGGGGATATAGAGTTGTATGTTCTTCTAAACTTTCATCGAATGATATCATCCAAGATCGATACTTATGTCATTGGGGTAGAAATATGTGATGTCCTAGAAACACAATTTTTGGTGAATGTTTCAACATAATTAATTGTGTATGTTGTTTGAAGATGGGACACCATTGAGTTCCATTAATTCTATATCCTGATAAATTTGAATAAGTAGGAATGTCATTTATCATGCCATACAATATGTCTCTCAATGTGAAATCCTCATTTCTATAAGAATTATATAACGTAACACCTGAATCTCATAATAATTTCATATATTCGATCAATTATTCCAAATAAACATCAATATCATTGCCCAATTGTTTTGGTCCTAGAATAATCCAATATAACATGATTTATATTCGTTTTATGCATAACCATGGTGGAAAGTTATAATTTACCAACATAACTAGCCATATATTGTGAGTGTTACTTCGAAAACCAAAAGGATTCACACCATCTATAGATAACAAAAGATGAACGTTTCTCAGCTCGTTTCTTAATTCAGGATACTCATGATCAATTCTATTCTACTGAGGAGTGTTTGTCGGGTGATGTATAGTTTTATAGTAGCATGACTCATTTCTATGATGTAATATACAACTTCATATGAAATAGTGATTATATTCTAAATTTCATAAGTAGTTGGGAATTTTGATACTTGTTTGCATTCATCAATACCGTGTACATATATGATAGCATTAATTTCGTTTTAGTTGATATCATATTCAGCTTCTTGTACAACATTTGATGTTTTTTTCTTCTCAGTAATTACATAAGGAGGAGTGATCTTTAAATAAACATTGAATCCTAGATTCCTTAGGTATATTTTCATGTGTGATTTCTATTATTCATAGTTTTCACCATTAAAATATGGAGAACGAATCATAGACATACCATCTATTGGATATTCCATTGAAATATTATTTGTATATAGCATATTTTTTAATATTTCAAGTATTTTACCTTTTTTATCCAAAATATATCCATGGATGATAATTATTAGTTTGGAATAATAAAAAGATACAAAAGAATGGTTGTGAACTGTGACTTTTCAATAATCTCCCCATATTCTTGCATTTAACTCTCTTTGTGATTTATGTAGATATGCAACTTTACATAATTTAAGAAATATGAATAGAAAAGGTAAATTTAAAGATGAACATAACTGTTTTCATAGTGGTGTAGGGACCAAAGAACCCCTAGTCCACTCTACCAATGATCTCTCTTTGGTCTTGGTGATTTTCTATAGAAAAGTTCCTCATATCTTAAGACCTCATAAGCAAAACTATGCGTAGGAAGTTTAAACCTATTACAAAAAGGCTAAATAGATCCTTCAACTTCTTCTACAAGAAACGAGTTATTCAAGTGTCAGCACAAGAAGATAGAACTTATTCCACGACTAACTCTGAGCAGTCCAAACTCAAATAAATAAAAAGTGTTTGATTTGTTGATGGTACTTGTTTGACTTCATATTTGTAGCATAAACTAACATAATATTGATATTATTGTTCAAATATGATTATATTAACGAAATAATATCTTTATAAAGATCTTGGTTGTAAATGATATTCATTTAAATTATCAATAATTAACCATAAATATAAACAATAGAATGAGACTGAAATATATAAATTCAAAGTGAATCCTATTTCAGAAGACTATAGAATTTTTTTTCTTTATAGTAGTTATTTATTCAAAAATATATTCACAAATATATAGGAATGGATCTTGTATCATATAAGTTGAAAGAAAAAAAATCATTCCACATATATATATTGAATTCACAACTTTCTTTTGGTTGAGAAGATCCAAGAAAGTCACATGATAGATTACAGATTTTAAAATTTTAAGCATTCAAGAGATACATAAAATCAGTTATAAATTCAAATGATTTAATATGTTGCATATGAGTCTTTTAATTTGTAACAATTCTCATTTGAATTGGATGTAAACGGGATTTAAAAATATCAATAATACCAACAAGACTGTTACATTAATCTCAGATTATATCACATATTTTAAAATTCTTCATTGAATATTTAAAATTAGTGTTGATTCATATAATGAAAAAAATACCAAACATAGGTTTGATCACAAAAGTAAGTATTTTTTACAATACATTTGTTTCCTCAAACATAGGGTTCCCAACTTATGTTGGGTTACTTAACCATACTTACCCTTATAAAAAACATAAGGTTCCTTACTAATGTAAGGTTTATTAACCATACTTCCTCAATTTCGTAGTATTAATGATCCACACGTGATTTTCATAATGTATTTTTCTTTCCTTATGCATTATTTGGGACCTAGGTTTCATTCCTTATGCAACACTTACCAATGTAGTGTATGAATAATGTTTCTAGAATATGATAAAAACATGTTATAAATACTTTGATGAATATTTATTTCGAATAAATAACTTGAATATATTTAAAGAATAAATATTGAAAAAATATTAATTTCTTGAAATTCATTAATTGTAATATCATCAATAAAATAAACAAAGTGTATCTATAAGCATAAAAGCCAATAATATTTATAGAGTATTATTGGGAAAATACATGACCAATAGTCTATACCTACTACTGTATCAACAGGGTCACTTCATTATGCTCTTTATATCATAATTGAGGAATGTACTTACCCAATTAGGGTTTTAATAATTACTATAGTCTCTCTAATGTCATAGTTGGAAATAAATTTACAACTAAAAAAATTAGTTGATCCTTGAGTATTTAATATTCCCAATAGATTTATTTGTGGTTATCCATTCATTATATTTTTTTACCTTTGGTTGAGAATTTTTTCCATTCTTATTATCTATTGAGTGAGTTAGTAGAGACACTAGTCAACCATGTTACGTCTTTTCAGAACATGACATATCCAGCTTCAAAAAAAATTAGAAATTGTTATTTAAAATGATATAATCTAGAATATTATTCCCCAACATTTTGCCGAAGGGGAAGTGATCTAGACCATTATTTAGACATACGTCCATGGTATTTATAACATATGATCATTTTACTATGCTTATATACATGGAAATGATGAATAATAGAGGAGACTATAATTTTATTAAATAACAACCATTATTCATCTTATACTCAGATTTTGGGTAATTTTTCTCCTTCCTAATGATATAGTTTCTCTACCAGTTATATAATAGGGGAGGCACCACTTGATATTGAGAAGTATTATGAGGTAGTGTTAGAATTGGTGTTATTATATGTCTGATGTTCTTAGTGTTTACTATACCAGGATTCTTCTCTTATAATAAATATTCTTTTTTTAGACCTTTTATTAAACATCAAAATAGTATATTAAAAGTAATTTTCTGACTACTAAAAACTAATAATAACCGTTACGATATATAGATGGGATAATAAATGTTTAAACTCATCATGGAAACTCCCTATGAAAATCTCCATAAATTCCCTTGAGAAAGTATCATGTTTTATAAATAGGTTCGTCCGTTCTGCATAAAAATTACATTTTAAATGTATCATTTTAACATTATTTGATTCTTGAGAGCTTAATAGTCATTGTATGCATCAGTGAAAAACAATTTTTCAATTGTTAGTGTCATCAATGATCATATAATTTCTAAAAGACCAAGTAAGTAAATTCTTATAATAGATAAACATTAGTAATTCCAGTTTCTTTATAAAGCACCTATGATATTCTACTTCATACCTCTCTATTGTTCCCATTTTGGGGATACATCGAGAACCAATGTACAAGATATTTCTCTTTATTTGTCACACTTAATTGAATATTGGGAAGGATATATTCACAATGTTTAGTGGAATAAGACCGATTTCAACCCATAATGATTTTAACATGATCTCTAGTTTCATTGGTGCACATCACCGTCTTTGGATTCCATTTTCATAACAAGGGACATGGTGGAATCAAGAATCTATGGTGGGATTGTTTCCTAGGGAAATTTTCAAGTTGAGGTAGTGGGAAGAGACATTATTTGGATAGATATATTGATTTTCTACATATCACAATTTTTTTATAATTATTTAAACCACATTATATTTCTATTAACATGAGTTTTAAAAAATTATAATTTAATTCTTGAAATTTTTTAAACAATATTTAGATGTGAACATGTGTTGAAATCAATGTTTCTATATATTTACTAATATATTAATTATACATTATTTTAAACTTTCATATCATAGAACACTATAATTTATCACCATACATGGAGGAAGTAGTTGTGGTGGTTTTGAAATCATTTTTGTTATAGGTAATTTATAAACAACCCGATGAAGGGAATCGGGACACAAAAAATTAATTATAGCTTAAGGAGTAATGGTTTACTACTTATGGTCATATATAAAGGCTCATGTAGTGCCTTTTAAACTCATGTATCCATGACTATAATACCACTTTATTTAAATGAACATTATTCTTGAAAGAATATTCAAGATTCAATATAAATTTATTTTCAAATTATTAATCAATATGAACTCATCTTTAATAAATATACCTTATTATAAAAAATATACTTCCTTAAAAATAATTTTTATTCATTTTTATGAGAAAATATTATAACTAACTTGGATAAAATTTTGAAAATTGTGTTTTTGAAATTAATATCCTGTATAAAGTTATAATATCTATATTAATTAAAGGTTAAATTTTTCAATTTATCAGAAACTATTTATTTTTTCATTGAATAATGGAAAATAATAATTGTTTTAAAAAACATTTTATTCATTTTTAATAATAGATGTAATATAAAAATAATAATATTTATTTAAGTATATTTAAAATTAATATAATTAATTTTAGTAAAATTTCAAAAAAGTAATTAAAATTGAAACATCTTTATATTATATTTTAATATTGGTTAATTTTGAGGCTTAAAAATGTGTTTCCCCAAAAACTCTTTTAAATTTAATAATTTTTCTCCATTTCAATTAATTAAAAATATTATAATGATGAATTATTTGAACTAAATTTATATATTATATATCTATAAATATTTTTTTATGTTTATTTAATTATCATTACTTTGTAAAATGTTATTATTCTTGAATAATTTATTTCTTGAGAAAATTGTTTTCGACATGCCTATGGGTTTTATTTTAAATTAAATTGTGTCACATATGTAAATTTAATTTGATAAAATAGATATAAAATATTTATTTATAATAATTTATATTATATTATAATTTTAGCATAATTTTTTATCATAATAAAAAGTAAAAATTGTTAAATTACTATATTCCATGGTGAAAAATATAAACGGTAAAATGTGAGTAACCTTTGATGTAAATGAAATACTAAAAATTATTTTGTGGTGTTTTGATTTAATAAATTTTTTCTTTTGTTCACAAATTAACCCCCTTGACAAGGATTTTTTTTCTGGAATCAGGTCCAGTCCATCATAATGAGATAATTGTACTGACCAACATCAGTTTCAAATCATCATATTCATCTATATCACATTTAGATCATCATATCCAAAAGAATCAGATTCAAACATTGTTGTTTTCAGGATGTTTTAATTTTTTATAATCATAGAATGAATTAGATTGGTCAGTAAAGAAGTAATATTTTTTCCGAATAGGTTTCTTGAAGAAATTAATGTCATGGGTTAGAATGTTCTCTTAATTTCTAAATAAATCATAAGATGATTTTTGGATCAAACTGTTCCCATAAATCATGAAATCTTTCATGATAAATGATTTTGATTAAATGGTGGTGATGTTTAAATAATTTCAATTTTGTTATATTGTGATTCCATCGTAATGATAATACAACAGTAATGAGCTGACGAGGATACATAATTTTGATTCACCCAAGACATAATTTTAATTCACTAAAAACAATAATGAATTCAGATCTAGAAAGAAAGAAACCAAAATTGGACTTACTATAAGAAGTAAATAAAAAATAGACTGACTCTGAGAGGGAAACAAAAATTGGAATGACTATGAGATGGAGATAGATTCATAATAAGCTGATTATGAAGAATACTGAAAAATAAAATTATATATGTTTAATGAGTAGTTGAATAGGTCAAAATGGAATTTAAATTTTTTTTAAATTATGGAGAAAAATAAAGAGGATTGATAAAGTAAAATATTTTGTTTAAATGTGATATATTTTCAGAGATTTTGAGTTTTGAAGAATTGGGTAATGTTTTTATGTTTATTTCCTTTGTTTTATAAGTATCATATAAATAATTCCTTAGATAATTCATGTAGTGTGAAATTTCAATCATGTATAAAAGGTGGAGAGATTAAGAAATAATGTGAATTTCATTACTAGATAGAGATCTCAAGATAAGGATTAGATAGTTGATTGTATTTTAATGGATTTAGAAAGATTATTTTGAGAATAAAATATTCAGTCAATCAGATTGAGTCAATCGAACCGATGTACATCGTACTGAGTATTTGAAAAGAGTTTGAGTTTTGTAGATTGAGAATGGTTTCATTGGTTTGAGTCCATCATATTGATAAAATCTTATCCTGACTCATTGTATTGATAGAATCAAATCTAGATTGATTGTATTTAGAAAATTGGATCTAGAAGCATCGTATTAAGAGAATCATATCCAAACTCATCAGTTTATGAAAATTTGATATAGCCAAATTGGATTGAGGATTCGGACTAAGGAATTGTGGATAATTTTAAACAAATCTATTATTATCTTTCTTTGGCTCAAATTTTTTATATGAAAACATTTTAAACTTATGGGATTCAGTATAATATTTCCTATTGAGATATAAAAGGTGTATACTTGAGATGGCACAAGTTGTATTGACTTATTCATAATAGTGGATTTCAATAGAAATACGGGAGTGGCTATGGAATGAATTTAGATTCTCACACCGATGTAGAATATTGTAAATATTGTGTTCTTTACTTTATTTTGTATTCTTTCATTCTAGAGTATTTACTAGAAGTTGATAATGAAATAAATCTTACTAGGAAGTAGGGTTTGGGTTTCTAAAAGTTCTGAAACCTATAAAATGTGAAAGACTTATTCTACCACCACCTTTTCAATTGTTATTTGATCCATAGAAACATAAATCAGTATTATAGGGATGGTTCCCTTATTAAATCCTTATCATAGATAAAATCAATTCCTTCAAAAGTGAAAACATTTCTACATTAGATAGAAAAAATTATTTTGGATGAAAAAAAAGATGATTTCTGATCTCTTATCTATTTTCTAGGAGGTTTTTAGGAGGTTACAATTGGGGTTTCACATATGGAGAAAGATTCCCCAATGAATCTTTTTGATAAAAATATATATAATATTATGGAAATGCTAGAAATACTATTTTCAGGTCCTTATTAGAATCTTTTTAACCAAAGGTTATGGGTTTCATAACATAACAAAAGTATGTGGCACAAGAGGAAATGTGTTTTGTAAGAGAATTGAAAAGTTAAAGATGAAAAATTAAAATTTTGGCATATTAAATATGAAGTCATAAGAATGAGAGAGGAAGAATCAATTTATGGATACTTCACCAGTATAAATTAAATTTTGTACAACATCAGAGGATTCGAATATGTGTTGGAAGATTCTAAACATCTGAAGAAACTCATGAGAATATTTCTAGATAGTTATAAATATAAAATTTATTCCTTCGAATATAAGAACGGTTTATCACTTGACAAACTACATAACATTCATGTTTCTAAAGAAGTGAGGATTTCTCCAATGTTTAATGAGATTATTAAAGATTAAATGAATTTCGCAACTATGAGAATGTTGAAAATTCCATATTTTGATGATTTCGATCCTCAGGACTCCAAAGATAAAGAGAGTGATGGTTTTAATGAATAATTAATTCTATTATTTCCACGAACAATCATAGAGGAAGAGTAATGTGTAGAGTTAAACATCCTCTCAAATTTTTTGATTTTGGTGGAATAAGAAACTTTTCTTTGAATTTCCCCATGAAGATAGTTGGATTATATCAAGATGATTTCGAAGAAATATTTTTATGGAATAAGTATAATAAAATGATAATAAGAAAATTCTTCCAACAGAAACACGAATAAGTTTAGTATAATCAAGAAAATTATGTTGAGTAAGAATGTCAAATCATAATGAACTAAGAAAAATTGTTAGAAAGATGATATTTTGAAAAAATTAATAAACTTCATTAAAAATGTTAAGAAAACAAATGATTCCTTAGAGAGTGAAGAAGGTTGTGAAGAATATTATCGAGAGTATCTGCTTAGAATAGAACATGTTTCCTATCTAGAGAAAAATCTCACTATAAAATAATTAGATCAATGAATAAAGATTATGTAGAATTTGTTTATGGAATAAAATATTTCATCAAGAAAGATTATGAAAACATTTAGTATATTTTTTTGATAAAAATGTAGAATTGATGAACAAGGAAAGATGATTGATGATCTTTGGAATACGGTGGATGATAGAGATGGAGAGTTTATGAAATTTCAATATAAATTCCTTTTTCCTAAAATTAATTTGAGTAAGATGGATGAAAACATCAAAAAATCGTCAAAGGTAAAATATTAGAATTCTATTTTCTGAGAAGGCTCAATATGATAATCAGGTGAAATATTCTCTTATTAAAATTAATGTTTCATCTAATTCTTGTAAAATTATAGGTTCCAGAAAATGTGTTAGATAATTTACTAAAATGAAAAGATATTCCACATCCTGAGTATGTTAGAGTTGAAATAAGTTTCCATCCTCAAAAAAATAAAATAGATAATGGTCTTATTTTATTTGAAAATAAAAAATTTAGGGTTATCATTGGTCATTTAGAATCAAATGGAATAAGACTTATAATTTATGGAACAAATTAACTATATGTAGAAGAAGGTTTGAGAAAATTCAAATAAATACTGAAAATATAATTAGTAACTTTCCCAACATACATAAAGTTTGAAAATTGAATTCCTAATATATTATAAAATTTTCCATATGAAATCTATTTTAATGACTATAAGAAGTTTATGGAAGATGTAATAAGACTATTCATCATGCAAAAAATAAAGGAAACTCCCTGTAGAACATGTTTAATATAGTAGAAAAGAAAAATAAGCTAAAAAGAATAAATTTGTTGAAAGATATTTTATGGTTTAGATTAATTGGAAACCAAGTAAAAAAACATTACATAGATATATTATAGTGGGTTTTATTCACAAATGACAAGTAATATAAAAATATTGAAACATTTTGAAAGTCATGATGGAGGATCTGTTACCCTTTGTAATGATAGTTACATAAAAATAAGAGGAATCGAAATAGCTAAGATTGAAGAGAAAAAGTTTAAATCTATGAATGTTTTTTTGTTGATGGTCTAAAACATAAATCACTTCTTATAAGTGAAATTTTTTATGATGGAAAAAAATTTGTTTTTAGAAAATATTATTTTATCATCAAAATTGTGAAATATGGAAAGGTTGTTACAAAAAGGACAATAAAATTGGTAAAAAATATTTCATAAATGAGAATTCAACAACTCCTGTTATATGAGTAATGAAGATTGAAATAAATTGTGGCATTAAAGACATGGCCACCTTGGGAAGAAAAGCATGAATAACCTTTCTAAAGTTGTTTATATCAGTAATTTTTCAAAATTTGAAAGAATAGATGAATATATTTGTATTAGTTTTCAGAATGGAAATATGACTAACAACATTCATAAAATATTGGAGATTCAATATACTATAACACTTCTGTTTATTCATTCTGACTTATGTGGTCCATTGAGAAACAATAAATAAAAGGATATTTATACATTATCACTTTTATTAATTATTTCACTTGGATGAAAAACATAATTTTTATGAAGCACAAGTTAGAGGATATTTAATTGTTAAAATTATACTGAAATGATATATAAAAAGATATGGGGGTTTCCATAAATAAGTTGAGAAAAAATAATGGTACCAAATTCACAGGTAATAATTTTGAAAATTATTTGAAAATTAATTGTATAAAATATCTATATAGTGCTTCCTATACTATATAGAAAAATGGATTATCAAAAAGAAGGAATTTAAGTTTAGTGGAAATGGTAAGAAGTATGTTAGCATAATACAAAATTTCAAAATTTGAATAAAGTGAAGCAGTTCGTGTTATTGTAGATGTTAAAAATAGATTCTTGTTGAGACCAGAAATTATCATGACTTTTTATGAAATGTGGTATAACACAAAACCTTCATTGAAATACTTCAGTGATTTTAGAATTCCATGTTTTCTCAAAATATAAAATACCGAGTTGGTAATGATTGATGAGAAAGTTTAGGAATGAAATTTTATGGGTTATTCACCAAATAGAAGAAGTAATTAATGTTGGAAAAAACGTTTTAAAATGTTTATAGACTCTTATTATGTGAAGGTAATTGAAAACAAACGTTTCTTAACAAATATTTTTAAACATATTGAGGAGGTTAAAATAGGAAATTTTAAAAATTGTGAAAGTAATTCAAAACATCATTATCAAGATTCAGAAGAATCATGCGATGAAGAAATTTCAGCTCGGAAAGAAATGTTGAGATTTCCTACCTTACAAAATCATTTTGAATCTAAAAACATTATTGGAAATTATAATTCTCTAGTTCAGACAATAGTAATGTTCATATTAGATATTAAGAATTCACATATTTCAAAATTTGAACCAGAATCATTTTGAGATGTTATTCAACATAAAGAATTGGAGGATTCTATTAGTGAATAGTTAGATCAGATTAAGAAGAACGAAATATGGTATCTTTTTTCATGGCTAGAAAATAAAAATGTTATCATAAACAAGTGGTATCCTAGAAAAGAATTTAATGAGTATGTATAAGATTAATTAAATAATGTTATACTTTTTCGTAAAGGGTATGTATAGGAGGAAGGTGTGGATTTTGAAGAATCTTTATCCCTAGTTTCAAGAGTAAAAACTATCAGATTGTTTTTGTCAGTGACTGCAAATTGGAAATACAATGTTTATCAAATGGGTGTGAAGTCAGCTTCCTTAAATGGTGAGATTGAGGAAAACGTTTACATTGAAAAAACATGTGGGTTACTAATTTATAAGGATTAAAATAGAGTTTCTATATTGAATAAATCGTTGTATGGGATTAAAAAATAACCACTTTCTGGGTTTTCGAAACATGACAATTGTTTGAGAATATGTAACTTTTCTGAAGTAAAAGTTGATAGAAATCTATTTGTAAAATATTTTCACTCCATAGAAATAATTATAATTGTTTATGTGGGTGATATAGTTTTTTTGGAGATAGAGAGTATGATTGAAAAATATTTTCTTTTAAAATAACGAAGAATTTTGAAGTGACTGTGTTGGTAGAATTAAATTTATTTCTTTTCTCAAAAATTAAATAAAAAAGTAAAAATTAATTTTTCCTATATCATGAAAATAAAGCCAGGTAATTGATAAATAAATTGGGATAGAAGAATTAAAAGAGACTTTAACTCCTATTTCATTGAGCATAAAGTTGAGTAATGATTAATCTAGAAGATGTGAGAATCAGAATGAATTTTGGAAGCTGATAGGATGTTTTCTTTAACTTATAACCACAAGGATTGATATTGTTTATGATGTGACTTTGTGTAAAATGTATCAAAGTAATCCAAAATAATCACATCTGTTGGAAGAAAAGAGGATTCTGATATACATTAACGGAACAACTTCACATGGTTTATTATAAAAAAGATATAATTAGATAATGTTTCAAGGTCTTACTAATGCCGATTGGGATGGAAATTGTAATGATATAAAATCATCCTATAGAGGAACTTTTTTCTTGGGTGAATGATATGTGAGTTGGAATAGAAAAAAACAATTCAGAAACATTGACAATAGATAAATCCAAACATGTTATAGTGTCTCAAGATTATACTCAAGTTTTGTGGATGAATGTTACGCTTGAAGAATTGAATGTAAATGTTTTTAAACCATTGAAGTTACATTGTGACAATAATAGTGCATTTGAACATTCAAAAAACCCTATCTAACATTCATGATCAAACCATATCGTTATAAATATTCACTTTATTAAAGAGAATATTGATGATGAAGATATTTTACTGGAATACATTTCATCAATGTATCATATTTTTGATATATTTAGAAACAAAATACTTGAGGAATGGTTTGTGTAATTGAGGCTGCAACTTCATGTTCAGCCTCGTCCCATGACATCCTAAACCTCATAATGGAGAACCCCCACTATAATTTGAATAATGTTGACAAACAAGGAGAGAAAACATCAAAATTTTAACTTTATAAGAGGATTTTAATTATCATTATTTTATGAATCTAAATAGGTGGTAATCATAAAATATAGGAGAGAATAATAAAATTACGAGCATAAGAAAAGTGAGAGAAAATGAAAATTTTAAGAGGAAAAGATAAAAGTGAGGGGGTGTTTAAGTTTTCATGGACCCAAAATTGTTTCCCACTGAGGGATGAGATTCATTCAAAAACAATACTTTATCAGATAATGATGTGTCAGAACACTCTCTATTGAAAAATTCTATTTTTTTTTAAAGTACGAAAACATGAGTTTTTAAAAAAGTTGAGTTTTGAAAAATTCCACGAGTTGGAAAAGTTGTTAATAAGGGGTTTCAACTAATCCAAAGAGGGATATGGAAGAACAGTTTTGGTGTTTTGTTTTAACAAAGATATGTATTTTTTGAAAAATAAAACTCTATGTAAAAGATTGTTTTTGTTTTATAGGTTTCAAATCTAGTCCATCGTAATGTGATAATAGGACTGACAAAAAATAGTTTTAGATCATCAAATTTATCCGCATCAGATTCAGCTCATTAGATCTAGAAGAATCAGAGGAAAACAAAATTTATGGAATTTTTTCTTTTTCATAATCAGAGAAATAATTGAGATGGCGAGTGAGTAAGTCGTATTATTTCTGAAGAGTTGTTTTGAAGGAAGTAATGCCAGGAGTTAGAAAGTTTTCATACTTCATAAATAAATTAGATGATGTCTTTTTTATTATAATGTTCTAATAAATCATGAAACATGATAAATATTATCGGATAAATGGAGGTGTAATTTGAATAATTTCAATGTTTCATTATTTAGATTCCGTCGGAATGATAATTCAATCATAATAATCTAAGAAGGATATAGAATTTTAATTCAACAAATAATGATTTCAGATTCACTTAGAAGGATATAGAATTTTGATTCAGTAAGAAGGACATAAAAATCTGACTAACTCTAAGATGAAAAAAACCATATTGACACAAAAAATGAAATAGAAATCAGACATACTTTGATAAGGAAACATAAATCGAGAAGACTGTGATAAGGATATAGATCATTAATAAGCTGATTAATAATAATTCAGAAAAATAAAATTCTAGATGTTTTTTAAAGAGGTAAAAATGTAAAACATGAACTCATATTTTTCAAAAATCTCCATGAAATCCATAGAGGATTGAAGAGGTTGAGAATTATGTTGAAATGGGTGTTATTATAAGAGATTTTGAGTTTTTTTGATGCAGGGAATGTTTTTAAGTTTCTCACCTTTGTTCTCTGAGCCACCAATAAATGATTCCACAGATCATTCATTCTGTGTGAACTTTCACTCAAGCTTAAAAGGAGTATCACTAAAGAAATCACGGGAAAGTCATTTGCAGCTAGAGATATCCTGATAAGGATTTTAAAGTTAAATGTTTGTTTACCATATTGAGAAAGATCATATTAAGAAAATCATATTCATTCAATCAGATTGTTTTAATTAGACCGAGGTACATCATATACAATATTTGAGTAGATTTTGAGTTTTTTATATTGAGAATTAATTTATTGTATTGAGTCCATTGTATTGACAGAATCAGATCCAAACTCATCGTATTGAGATAATCAGATCCAGACTCATCAGATTAAGAAAATTGAATGCCTCCAAATCAAACTAAGAATTCAGAATAAGAAATTATTGAAATATTTCTACAAAGACATTATTATTTTGATGGAATCTGTTTTTTATAAGAAAACATTGTAATCTGAATGGAGTCTGTATAATCTTTTTTATCCAGAGATAGAAGGGTTCTAAAGGGAGTTGGAATAAGTTGTATTCACTTCTTCATAATATTTGATTTCCATATAACCATAGGTGGGGATATGAAAAGGATGTAGGTTCTCACATAATGGATGTACCATGATAATATTGTGTTCATTAATTTTTTTTATTATTCTTACATATATTAGTTTTTAATAAAATTTGATAAGGAAATAAATCTTAATAGGTTATAGGGGTTATTTTATATTTTTTTTGTAAACTTATAAAATGTGAAAAACTGATTCAACACCTCCGCCCTTCCCTGTTGTTATTAGATTCTTTAGAATATAAAATAAATTGTAAAAAAATGATTATTTTAAAAGTTATAGGTTTTTATTAGCCTTATATATAATCTACTACTTTATTTTTCGATTTTTAGGCACTTATCATTTGAGTAACTTTCCATTATTGAATAGTTTTGGGTATTTAAAAGAATTCTACTCCTCCCCCATTATAAAATGCCACCCCACTTATATATTATTAAAACCTCACAAGAAAATTTTTCAGCCAAAACATATATAAATATCTCCCTGATATCCTTGTATGGAAGAGTACTGCCTCGTGCAGTGGTGAAACTCATATATTTTGTCATCGAATCACATAGATAGAATACTTAACTATATTTAAAAAATCAATATGATATTTTTTATATTTTGTAAATTAATACATGTAAAAATATTTCATACCATCTTTCCATTATTATCATTGAAAATGGAAACGTTACTCAAGTTTTTGTAAGGCCCATCGTCTCCATGATTGTAACGTTTTTCATTTTTCATAATCATCCTTAATTATTGGTTTTGAAATTATAATTGATATATTAAAAATTATTATTATATCTTGATTATTATTCTGTATATGAATAAATAATAATCTATTTGTACTAAGTAAACTTACTAATGTGATTCTAGATATATGAGTCAAACATTGTCAAAATATTTGACATGAGCCTATATGAATATGTAATTTTATATGACATGGAAATGAATAAAATATATTGAATAGTAATATTCTAAAATTTTCTTAATAAATAAAATGATTCACAGAAAATTATTATTTAGTTTAGAAAAGAATGCACATTGTAAACAAGGCTCAGGGAAATGCATCTCTCAAAACCTTCCTTTTCTCCGGGATATAGAAACTCTCTCTCCAACATTCTTTATAATTCTCACTTATAATAGGGAATTATTAGAAACTATGTATATATTTTTCTTACATATATAACTACCTTGATTTTTCTTCCTTTAATATGGAAATACATGACCTATAATCAATTTTAAAATTCATTCTTTAAGAAATTTCTTTTGATTATGTTACAAGACATGATTACAAAACTCATTAAATTCCATGGGGAATTATTATATTTTCTAATTATGATTATTTTACTTTTTATTGAACTCATATTCATTTATATAATATAAATTTGGATGGTTTTTCTTGAATTATATTTCCCTCAAATTCATTGTGAAAAGTTTTAGTCTTCTAAGACATTTTGTATGGGATTTGGGAGTGAACATGATCCATTACGGGGAACTATTAATCATGTGATGTTTTCTTGAAAATTAACTTTGATTTATGGTTACATAATTATTTATTCTTTCACCACTTTCCTATGTCTCCATGAGCATATGATACAATACACTATATGATATAATCTCATTTATTACTCAAATTCCTTCTATTTTATAATATCATGTTATATATTTGACTCACATGTTATGATTCATATCATATTTGTTTACTTACTTTTATTTTTAGATCAACACTTTTTTCTATGTATTACCCATGTTATCGAATATATTTTTTTGACCCTGAAAGTGTTTAGAATATAATTATGGATAATAAAATAACTATTATTTTTATTTTACCTTCCCTTTGATGTATTATAAATATATTCTTCCGAAAGATCTAGGCCACATGATCTTAGTGTTTTAATTAATATATTTCTATATTAAAAATCATGTAATGATATGTGTAAAAGGATTGGATATCAATAATATGAAATTTAATTATATTTTTATAGACATGTATTTGAGAAAATTTTATAAAGTTTGGTGTCATAAATAAATCACTATGTTCGATATTTTTAAAATCATACAATTATGACAATTATTACAAAGAGTCTTTGGAATGGTTATTGTAGAAATTAAGTATTAGTGGCCATTATTTGTTTTTCATTTCATTTATTAAATAAAAAAGTGGGTTTGTTCTTGGGGATTACACATAGTATAAGGCCTATATGTGGGAACCCACCTATAATATATTTGTAACCATATAAGAAGTTTTATGGAAATCATATGGGATATGGTCCAGTGATTGTGGGTCAAGTATTATACTAAATATGATTCCCATATAAGGATATAAATATAAACACCTATTATATAAGGAAAAAATAATTATGATATTAATAGTATGTGTATCACTTTCAAACATTCTCATGATCTTTTTAGTTTTGTTTTTTATAGAATCATGAAACCTGTCACATAACAATTTGTATATTTCCACAAAATATAAATTTCTTCCACAAAAATATGTTCTTATTTTTTTAACTTTTGATCCATTCATGATACTTTTTTTAAAAATGAATCACCATAATATAATAGTTGACCACGTTATAGATGTTTTATAACTATAGGCCGAATTAAAAATATTTCAAGACTTGGTAAGTCCAAAAAAGATAAATAAGCTACACAATATCGAGGGAATCATGTTATTCCATTTGAAAATCAAGATCCCCCATAAATGTTTTCCCCTCTTACGTAACTTATTTTGAGATAAAATAATCAGTTACATACAAATTAAATTACCTTAACTTCCAAATAATTTTTATAATATATCTCTAAAGAATATTTAAAGGTAAAATTATAATATTGAATTTTTCTTGGTAAACATAGTAATTAAGGAAGGGGTTTCCTTCATCAATAATCATTCACCATAAAAATATAAGAAATAAATTTTTAATACCAATCTTAATTTCACACCTCATGAAATATAATGTGTTCAAAAAAATACCATATCGGGAGAGAAACTATTAGCAAATAAAATAAAATTATCTTAATATCACCATTATAATAACCCTAACAAGAACCTTAATAATTTGAATAACGTAACTTTTTCTTTATAATATTCCTTATCCTATAGAATAAATCATTGCCTAATGCATTTGAGGGTAATATCAGACCAAACCATCTTCATTAATAATTTCCAAGAACCAGAACATGAATAAACAAACAGAACATTTATTTAATCCAAAAATTCAAGAAATTATACTTTTGGACTATTATATAAAATCAAATTAAATTTTCACATAAAAATAATGAAAAATAACATTTTATATAGAATAATGTTAGAATGATAAAAATTAAAAGAATAATAGGAATTTTATATTCAGTTAAAAATCATAAAAATATATAAATGAATCCTAATAAAAAATAAGTTTGATAATAATATCAACATAGTAGGAGGGGGAACATTTATTTCCCAGGTCACCCTATCTCTCTCTCAGAACCACCTACTGATTCCACCAAAGCTCTTCACCACTTGCCTGGAAACATGTCTGAGTATCTTTCATCTTATTTTACTTATTTTATTCCCCTCATTTTCATCATTGTTCACTCTTCTTACATTTATTGTGTAGATTCTCCATGGGATCTTCCCCTAGTTATTATTTCACTAATTATTTTCTCTTGGTTTTTTAGTCCAAAATATTTCATTATCCTTAATCCTCTATTAATATGAGTATATCATATTAGACCCCCCTATCTCATTCATCATTCAACGGAATGAAATTTAAGGAATCATTATTTTTAGATGTTTTATGTTTCATCTTCTGTGGTGGACATAGATCTCGATTGTGGACCTTCTATCCAAAAGTGGTGTCAATCTCTCACTTTGACTGGGTAGCCCTATAATCTTCAATGATCCCACAACTAAATAAATGAATTGGTGAGGTTATTATAATGAATGGATCTTCCTATATTATTTTTTTAATGATTTCTCATTGGGTTTTTAATGTTCTTAGTCATCCTTCTCCATCCCATTCCCCTTTCTTTGGGTGATCTAGTTTTTTTTTGGATTTGTCTTACTATCAGGGGTCGCAAAGTTATGATAATATCACCTTATATATGGTGGCCTAGTTTGGTTTTTCATTCGATCATTTTAACATCGGTAGAAGTTGTTGGTAATAGTTTGTGAGTGATTTTGATGAATAACTTGCGGTGTTTTTTTCACAAGAGATGATGTTAATGTCGAGATTGTGTAGGACAGTTTTCTGGTGATGGTTGATATATTTGTTTTGTTCCAGTTATGCAGGGTTGATGATTAACGTGGTGATAGGATTGATGATAGTGGTAGTGGTGGTTTCATGAATTTATGAAGATTTTAGTTGACAAGAAAAATTATTAAATGGTGTTTATGAGACAGGTTTCATGTGTGATTTGGGTGATTTGGTCCTCCTTGGGTTATTTACTTGAAAATATTACCATATTTTTAATTTTAATGATTTTTAATATGAATCTTGATTTTTTGGCGATTTTTATGTTTTTATTACTATGGAATTTATTCTGATTGGATGATTTCTATCTAGGTTTTTAGTCAACATTGAAAGTGGATTTTACGAATAATAAAAAAGTATTTGTGGAAGAAGGTTAACATTTTCAAGAAAATGTAGTCAAGGGATAAAAATAAAAAATATTATAGTTTCCAATTTTTTTTAATGAAAGTCAAAAGTACCTCATATCTAAAATGATAATTATATACCTTTTAAACATTTATAAAGAATGTAAAAGATAATAAAATAATACCATAATAATTCATTTTTAATATAAATAATAAATTCTAATATAATATTTATAGGAAAATAAATTTTAGAATAAAAACATTAAACCATTCATTTCAAGTTTTTAATAATGAATTACATAACTTGATTCAATCAATTACTACATATTAATTCTATCCTTCTAAATAATAATATTATATGAATTATTTAATCTCATCATAAACTTTTTTAAATTATAAATTTTTGATCAATATTCAATGAATATCTTATTTTTATGGTTTAAAATGACCATAATTGTTTAATTTTAATTTCATTTGTTAAGATTGATTTTTCATGATTAAATTAATATGAATAGATATTGAATTCATCATTATTACATATTTTTACTAGTAGGTTTATTTCTATAATTTTTCATGAAATTAATATTATAACATCATTCTTATAGGTGGTAAAACTAACCCAAACAAGAATGAGTTATAATGATCAAATGATTATGATTATAAAATTTTATAGTGATATAAATAATTTTATATAATAATAATTTTTTTAAAAACAAGTTATAATGGTTATAAATTCAATTCAATGAGAGGAATATAATGAAGAAAAATGTAATGTATTGGTAAGAGGTTATTACATAGGAAGTTCCTTGGTATAATCATATTGAAAGATTCAATTTTACAATTACTATTCATTTTTTATACTATTAATCAAATTAAAAAATTATATTTCAAGTTCCTTAATAATGTTATAAATTTTATAATTATTTATTCAATACATCCATGAAATAATCCATATAAGGTAGTAATGAAAGATAAATATGTTGTTTCGTTGTTATGGTAGTCCACACATACACATTTTAAATGTTATCAATTTTTAATTCCTAGAAATAATATGGTTTATAATTTATTATAATAAAAAATAAAATTTATTTCATAAATAACATATTTATTACCTAAATATATCTTTATAACCAATCATGTTTGGAAATGCGGAAAAATAAAATGCATAATTCATATAGGAAGTAGTCTACATGTACACAAGAGGGATGCCTCCATATTACATTATATGTAAAGAATGTAGAAAATAGTTGATCCATAAAAATAAAACATTTTATTATAGTAATTATTCTTATTCCATTTTTTCTGTATTTTAAAAAATATTGAAGGATGTTGAAGAAGATTGGCACATGGATGAAATCAATTAAGGTTGTTACCTCATCCCTAGATCTCCTCCTTTAGTTTACACCATAATATTTCTCATATTGTTCTTTTGTGGAGAAATGTACTAATATAATGTTGGAAATATACTTTGGGGAGAAGGTTTAATATCATGGTCGAGGTAAGGTTCTCAAAGTGTGTTGATGTGTAACTAGTAAAGGGATCCTTTTATAGGATATGTGAGGGATACTCTTAAACATTATATGTTTTAAAATAATATTATGGTCTCATTCAAAGATAATTGGTCAAATAACCACCATTATAAGATAATATAAAGTTGGTAGAAATAAACTCATCCAAAAATATTTTGTATACAATTGTGGGATGTTATCAAAATGTTTTGACCCTTTTATCACATTTAACCCCTACTATGGTGAATCGGTCTTTACCATGGTAACTTCTTTTTATGAACAATGATTGAATTGAAAAACATAAAATATAACAAAAATTTGATCCAAAATCCAGAATCCATTTTATAATATTCAAATTCAAGGTGTTTGAAAAGTTATTTTTAAAACAAGTACCTGTAATGCAATATAAAACTCTTATTAGAAAAAAGTCATCACCAACATAAAAAATGATTTTTTTAGAAAAATATTCTATATTATTTATTTCCAAACCATTTAATGGTTCCTAATTAAAAACATCAGGTTTATGCTTTATTAAAAATAATCAAAAATAAAATGGATCCATGGGATTAATTTATTAATGAAAAGAACCAAAACATTCTTTATCGTAATAAAACATTTCTTGGGGCCCAAAATGTTAAAAATAGGATTTATAAACATGAAATGATATGTTTTTAAATGATTTATTATATTCGGTAAATATTTTTTATTTTAAAAGTATATTCATAAATATTTAATTCATTATTATGTTATGATTATGTCCTAATATGACAATATTTGTAAAATCAGTATTTTTCAATATTCTCCTAAAACTCATAATTTTTTAGAAAAAATAGCATACAATTACATTAGAATAATTTTAAGATGCTAAATTAATTTTTCTTATTAAATTATCACATTATTATTCATAAATTCAAAACATTGTCATTCAAATGAAAAAAATTACAAAATAATTTCATGAAAAACCTTTTAAATATTAAGTGTAATTAAAAAATACATATATATTTCTAATTAAATGAATGTTAATATATTATTTAATTCCTAAAATTTTTACATTTTATAATGATTATATTTTAAATATGATAAATTTACTTTATTTGGATAAAATACACTACTCATTAAATATGTGTTCATTAAATAAAATCCTTGTAGGATTAATTCATGTTATATATTTATCTTCTAAATGTAATAAATATTTATTTATTTCTATATTTATATTTACTAATGCTTTTATTTTCAGGATTATTTTAATAATTTTTTTCATATAATATGTAATAGATTTTTTACATTGATATTTGTGTGACATAAGCTATCAGACATAGTATTGTTGAAACCAAAATACATTATAAAATATAAAAGTATTACATTCTCCCCTTTAAACTAATTAAATCCTCAAAATTTTAAATTTACTTTACCAAAAATATATTTATGATGATATATTAACAAAAATATATGTTTATCATATATAATTTCGATGTTTCTATAAGGGAACATAGTATTTCGTAATTAGAATTATCTAGAACAATATATATAACATTATATGTTTCATAATTCAAAATGATTTTCTGTTATCATATAATGACAACCCAACTCCATTATCCTAGATCCAATAATTATTTTACTATAGTGGAACAAGATACATTATATTGTTTTCTGAAGGGTCGAATAGTTTAGTATTTTTGTGATAGAAGAAACATACATGATTGTCATGATAAATTTTAAAAACACAATATTCAACTTAATACACCAGTGATAACTATTTCCTTTCATCTAGAATATCCCTAATATAATTCATACATCTATTCATGGTATCCTAGGGAAATTAAAAAATAATAAAAGGTTATATGATATTACTTTTAAGGTAAAGTAAGTAAAAAAGTTATCGTATGAAAAATAAATCATGAATAATATAGAAGAGATAATAATAAAAAATAATTCCATATAAATAATATCATAAAAGTTGAATATATCCATGGATTCTATAATAATAAAAATAATCACATGAATAATAATAAATAATTTCATAATGATATAATTCCAAATACTAGATAAGATAATCATACATTCTAGGCTACATATTAAGACATCATACATAAATATGTAAGGCATTCAAAAAATATCTGAAACAGTTTCTCTGATTAGACATACAATTTCATCTAAAAGCTATAATGAGAACCATAAAGCACAAAATATTTCAAATACCTTCATCATATAAAATAGATGAGCCAAAATTTAATTCGTAATCAATATAAACATTCATATTGAAAAATGGAATATGAATTGTTAATATTTTACTTAGTCAAAAAATTGAACAACAAGATCATATTCCATTAAAACAAATAAATTGGATTATATCGCAAGATTATTCCCCCATTAAATAAAAATATTTATCAATGGATGTTTATATATATTAAAATACATTTATATGTTCATTATAATATTTTATAATGAAAAAACCATTCTCATTTTGATATCACATTTTAAAAATTGACAAATTTCATTAAATTTAAAGAAAATATTTCTCTAAAAATACCCTATAAGACTATAATGGATGATTCAAATTAAATTATAGTTGTTACGGTGGGAAAACTATTCATTCATTAAATAATAGAATAAATATTTCATTCACACCTTCTGTAAAAATTTCTTCTTCAGGAAATGAAAAGGAGATTCCTTTAAAAAAATTATATATAAATTAAATAATGTGTAAAAATTAACATAATAAATAACAATAATATATTAAAAAAATTCATAAGAACATTTTAATTGTAATAGGGTCATCTATGAAAATTATTCCCAATCTAATAAAAAATCAATTTTAATGAAATACATTCAATAAAATTTTTGATTATATAGGGAGAACCAAATGAGAAGAAAAGATTAAATTTCTCTAAACAGTGGACGTATAATATCATACGTAATATAATACAGTGATATATCATATAATTTCATCATTAAATGATTAAGCAAAATAATCTAGTTAATAATGTTAAATTATAACAGAAAACCCATACCTCTTTAGTATATTTTGGATCATAATCTCTATAAAATAAAAAACATAAAATAATACATTAAATTCCAAAACAAATATATAGATTCAATGAAACAACCCCTAATTTAAAATTAATAACAATTTTTTATCGTATATAAAACACACATCACCATACATAAATTGCATGAAAAATATTTTATTTCATATGTCTATTATAACCTAGACATTAAATTTGTTGGTATTAATAACAATAACATATATATTATATATATATATATATTTGAGTGTGTGTATATAACTTAATATAAATTTTTTGAAAAATTATTAGTAAATAATAACTATGATTTTAGTAATGTAAATTTAGTCTTCAAAAGTCCATTTTATTTAAATTTTATTTCTTATTATTTTGTGAGAAAGTAATATTATTAATTTTCTCCACTTTACCTAAATTTATTTGATACAATGAACATAATTTATTTAAAAATAATTCTTTTTATAATGAAATTTATTAATATTCATAATGGATTTACACATTAATTAATTAAAATATTCTTTAATAATGAATAATTTAAATGAAATTTATAGATTATATATTTATATATATGAATTTATATATATAATGATGATCGAGAGTTATATATTTAATATAAGACCATTTTATACATTAAAAAATCATTCTTAAAATACATTTTTTTCACCCGTTTTGAAGGATTACTTTTAAATTTAAATTTTCCACTTCTACGTATTGAATTTGATAGAATTCGATCCATATTTGGTAGTATGGTCAACATGATTTTTTATCATAATAAATAGTACAAATAGTAATATTTTTTTACAATAGTTAAGGGTAAAACAAGTATATTGGAGGATAAAATAAAGTGGTTAATGTTATAATGACAAAAAAACATGTCTAATTTCGATTGGCTAGCAATATTTTGACCCTTTCTCATTTATTCTCTGGAAATTATCCACATTAGGGCCATACGACCAAGATTACAACAATTATAATACTGTATGTATTGATATATAAAAAATACCTTATTCTTATTTTTAATAACTATTATATTTTCTTATAAGGAAAAAAATAACATATTTTAGATTCATGTAGTTATTTTAATGATAATTGTGAATTTTATTAAGTTAATATAATTTTAATTTTTAGTAATAAACTAATTACCTTATATACTTAGGAAACATTTAAGCCCTAATTATTAAATTAAAAGGAAAATAAATTAAATAATTTTAAAAATCTTAAAAGTATTATAATTTCAATAACTTGTTTTGTTTCACGAAACTTTTAGATAATTATGAAATTTTTTATTTTCATTAATGTTATAGATTATAAATATATTATTTTCATGATGTTTTAAATTCAAATTAAATTAATAGTGATAAAATTGACATTAATTACATTTTATAAAAAATAATGACTTATTAAATGATTTAAAATTCCTACAAATATTTTAATTATCCAAGTAAATAGGATATGATTAAAAATATCAAACATTTTTCCATTTATAAGATATTTTTTCTTTTGTAAGAAATTTATTATCCCCTAAAAAGAATCAAAATTAATTGAGTGTTAATTATTTAAAACGGTTAACATGATTTCAAATAAATAAAAAGGTTAAATCCTAATATAAAATTATCAACTTTTTTTAAATTAGTTTATCTCCACCCACCCTCATCATATATTCGAAGTATATCATTTTGGACCCAATTTTACATGAAAAATAGTTTATATTAATTTAATAATTTATTACATTCCAAAAGTGCCACTCTGATCACTTATAAAGGGGAAACCATATCCTATTTTATTCACACTCAATAGAGTTTTGGTTTAGACAATATCTACACAAATACCTTCCAAAATTTCATCACTACGTATTAGATGCTTTTTTTATTATGAAACCCTCCTAGGATCGTGTTGTAAACAAAACGAGGTTGTCAGAAGAATATATATCATTCTTAACTAAATATTTTTTGGTTTATTTCTACTTCGACCAATTTCTTGTATAATTAACCTTATTTCATATTATAAAATTAATATATACCGTAAAATTTTATTTGTAATTTTTAAGGTAATACAATTTAATCATTTCATATTCCATCAAATGGTAAATGAAACCCCTATTCGTGTGTTGGGAAGAATATCACCTCACGAACCAATGTAATTCATTTTCTATCACCACCACAAAAGTATAGTTTTAATTACGAATTCAATATATATATATATATATATATATTATTCATCATATATCTATCATTCCTAAAAGATAATATATTTTAATATTTCATACATTTTCATTCATTTAGAAATTATTATGTCCTTTGTGCGTACGTGTAGTTTTAAACATACATGAATCGATGTGATTCATTTTCTATAACCACAACACCTGAATTTTACATAAAAGTGAATCCACTGAAATAATATAATATTTAATTTATTATGATAATTGTGTAATTATAAAAGAATACTTTGGTTATTTCCATTGTGATCTTTGGAAAATAGAAATTTTACTCATGGTTATGTACGGATTAATATTTTCATTATTTTAATGTATTTCATTTAATTAATAGTAGATTTAGAAATTAAAATATATATATATATATTATAATTGTTTCGTGATTACTAATTTGGAGATCATTTAAAAATGACCACTTTTACAATAATAAGACTACCAAATCAATTTCAGATATCTAAATTGAATACCATCCAAACATCTAATGTGAAATTAGTTGATTAATTAATAAATAAAGAAAGAAAAAAACTGTAAAAGGTTATAATAAAATTAAATAATTAAAATATAAATATTATTTAGTAATATAAATAATGTGTGTGAAGGGTGAGTTGAGTGGAAATGGAATTCATCTCATTTTTCTTTAATTAAGATATATATTATTGTTAAGAACATAATTTATTTTATATGGTGTATATGAAAACCTTGTATATTTAATATCATGAACCCTTAAATAATTATTTTATTTTACGTTTCAATTAATATTATATCATCTAATGTAATTTTACATTAAATCTATAATTTAGTAAGGGTTTTCATAAATCAATTTATTTTTAATTTGTTATATTAATTCTTTATTGCCTTTGATATTGTAAGATTATGTGTGTAATTAATTTTTTTTATTTTCATACTAACTATAAATTTTAATGTGGATTGACATTTTATACACATAATCAAATCATTTATTAATCCTTACATCACCATTATGATGTTTGTCATAGAATTTCTCTCAACATCCACTCTATTTAGACATATTTGTTTTTATGCAGCTATTTATTTATATATGGTATATCTATTACCCTTTTTATATGTTTTATGATAAATTTATTTATATTCCTGGAATTTTATGTTTTATCTAGTGTTTTTTTATTTCATGTGAGTTATGATTCAAAAGTTACCAAAGTGGTAACATGTTATTTCACAATTTCATCATTATTCAGTATTTTAATGGTTTAAGTCTCTAATGGAGAAATTCATTGATATTTATATATTTAATAGAAACCATTTAATTATAATTTTTTTTCTTTCAGAAAATTATAACTTTACATTTAATAATATACTATATCTTTATTCTAGGATCATAAATCATGTTTATAAGGAAACCCAAATTGTTTTTATACTCAGTTAGGGATATTTTTCTTTTAAATACATATTTCCCATAAAATGATGTAAATAATATTTTTTGTTTTATCCAATGATTTATTAAATAAAATATAACAATTTAATACTTTTTATATAATGTTTTATATTAATTTAATTTGTTTTTTTCTAAAAAAAAATACTTTTATAATTTTTTCAAATTTTTTTGAAAAGAATATTTTTGTAACTTACTCATACTGAATGGAATTTTTATTCCATATTGACCACTCATTTATTTGAACTATAATTTACATTTTTACCGGGTTCTTTTAAATGATTTTTTTCCCAAATATTAATGAAATTTTTTATTTTTTTAATAGCGATTTTTAATGTGGAAGGTGTTATTTTAGTAAAGATTTTTAATGGTCTATTTTGTTTTCTTGATATTCATCAATGACACCAACCCCTTATTTTAATTTTACTCCACTAATGATATGTTGTAAAAATACCATTATAATTATATTTCATGATGATTTATTATAAATTTGAACACATGAAGTATAGAAATTCAGTTTCTTGATAAATTTATTATTCATTAACTTTCTCTTGAAACATTCGATTTTTTCACTGAACAATACATTTCACTTAAATTTTCATATTATTTTTATTATAAATATGATTATTAATTAAACCATATTCCATTTATAATGAAATTGTTTTAATTTGAGAGTTATTTAATTTAATGGGTAATTATTAATAATTTGTATTCATTACAAAGCACATATATTTTTTTATAACTTTTTTATTCATTAATTAAATTGAACATTAGATAAATGCGGAATTCATTTGACAAGATCTAATGGTGGGATGAGAATTATATATCCTCTTGATTCAGCAATAGGTATAATGAGAATACTTAATAACATTTCCTTTAATGGGTTTCTGGTGTATACTAACCCATTTATTAAATTATACTGGCTCAAGGAAATGATATGATAGATATAATGATGTCTGATATCATGATGAAAACTATTAAGTGTTTTATTCATTGAAAAATAAATTATTATTTTCATGTATATTAAATAATTAAATTATCCATGGATTTTTTCCTTTCTCAGGTTACTGATTAAATTGTATGTGTTTTAGTTATTTACTTTTAAATATTGATTATGCCTTATTCATTCATCAAAAATTTCATTGTACATAATTGTTAATGGCCAACTGATCTTACCCTAATTTTTTTTCATCTACCCATGATATCAAGATGGAATCCTAACATGATTTCAAGGATAAACCTTTTTTACTTTCTTTATGTTGTATTATATTTTTTCAAATTTCATGTCAAATTCATGTATGTATCAAGTTTACCAATACTACAAGACTATTCGGTCCTTTAGGATATGATTCCTTGAATCTAGAAACAATGAAACAAATTAGACACTAGATCTGAAAAACTAGATATCAGGTCCATACATTTAATATATATCATATCAAATTGGTAGTATATAATAAACTAGAATGAAACAATTTCTAAAAAGTACACGTCTCACAGAAAGAAAACTGAGATAAGAAACATATTCCTCAAGAATGTAATTCCTAATAAGTGATTTTTCTTTTCTATATAATAAATATAAATTTATTATATATCTATAATAGAAACACATACATACATATAAAATCATATATTTTCCAGTTGTACAATTTTAGAAATATTTTATTAATAATTAGTTATTAATAATTTTGTTTCTGGATGTAAACTATTTTGTATTTCATTAATGTTTCAGTTTAGTTGTTTCTCTCTTCACATTTTTATCATTGTTCCATAAGCTCCATAACCTTAATCATGTAATAAATAACATATTTATTCATTATATATACTTTTATTACAATTCATATAAACTGGTAATGAAAAATGAATTAAATCACTTCAACGAGATGATAGTCTGTACATACACATGAGTCATTTTTCTTATATTTTATGGTTGAAATTAAATAAATTTATATAATAATCCATATTATATAATAATAATTATACAATAAATATCATATATAATCACTAATTCTATTCTTATAACCATCCATGTGAATCATAAATTATAAAACAATCACATCACTTTACGGTGGTGGTGGTCCACCTGTATGGACGATTGGAATTATCAATTCCCAATATATGGGAAGTTAAAAAGATAAATGAGATATTATAATTTCATAATCATAAATATTTCATAAATAACGTATATAAATATTAAATCTATTATGATAACTATACATGAAATGAGGACATTGAAAATAAATCATATTTCTATATGGTGGTGGTAGAACAAAAGTACAAATGAGTGAGACATTAATTTCTAATTTAATTAAAAGATAGTGTAAAATTATTATCCCATTATCTTACTAAAATAGATACATTTATAATGATACTAGGTTTATTACTTAAGGATAGATACAACATATTTATATAAAGTAGAAAAATAAGAAAATGTTAAAAGTGTTGGTAAGGATGAATATCAAGAGGCCACTATTGTTATATACCTTAAAAATTCTTGGGATGGTATTAACATAATACTAGATGCTCAATAATGAAAGTAAGGGATCAAGGATTTTATTGGATCGATATTAGGGATTCTAGAGTTACTAATGATTTTTAATGTGAAACCAAATAGCTTGTAAATGGAATTTCAGATATTATATGTTCCCAATATCTTAAAACAATGAAATTTAGACACCTTTATGTGGTATTTTTATCATTACCACTCCATTTAACCACTCTCTCCCAGTAAAACCCTTACAACCCTAACTATGCTAAAAAACTTTGTTGTTTTTACTATTCATTATGACTAATATTTTAGTTGTTCTTATTATATAATATTAATTACGATGATTAAAAAATGGAATCCATTAATCATGATTCAATTTTTAGAAGTGGAATAAATTAATTTTTAATAAAATTGTAGAAAAAAATGAAAATCATATTTAGAAATATCTTCCTTTTAAGAAAAAAATATTTATTATAAATATAATGTATGATGATGATTCTATGAAATTTAATTGGATTATATTAAATTGAAATTGATTAATTTTTATTTAAATTGAATCCAAAACCAAAATAAACCTTGTATATACATTTTCAGGAGAGAAGAACTAAGTAACTATTCTATTTGAACAGAAAAAATTACCGTTATTTCCCTAATGGTAAGCATATATTTCTATGTTCAAAATTTTATTATTTTAATTTTATTAATTCTTAAATATATATATATATATATATCTTAGAAAATAATTATTTTTAGTATTTCTAGTTATTATTAAATCATAATATTTTTAAATAAGTGATAATATATATAAAATTGGTTAATTAAATAATCACCCAAAAAACTACTATTTATGAAGACACTAAAAAATTCACTCTAAGATAATTTTGACTTGTTGATTTGGAAAGTCAAATTAATTTCATCAAATTAAATTTATTAAATTTTCGAATTTAGTTTTAAATATCGTTATTTTATAATGATATTTTTATTATTATATTTTTTCTTTAGAAATAAAAGATTTTGGAAATTTATTATTGGGTTTTGTGTTCATCCTTAAGTCAAAAATTTCATCATTAAAATTTAAACTCTATTACATAATGGAAAGATGTTGGTAGGTCTTCATCATGTTTTTTTTAGGTTCCCACATTTCCTCTTAAATTTCATGATTTTTCTAATTCACCTTCTCCTATATATTTTTTCATTCACCAACACTTGTTATTCAATGTAAAGAATTTGAATAGGATTATATTTTTAAGATAAATTAGGATAAAAGTTTACTTTCTCGTAGGTGAAAACATGTGTTGGTAATGTATTTTACTTCCTCAACAATGCTATATCCTTCAAATAATTAACAGTAGATAGGCTGGGTGGAATTTTTAAATGTTAATGAAAAAATGAAATTCATTCTATAATTTCAAATAGCCTGATATACCTAATATATAGTTTTAATTTTGTGAGGAACCTTATAAAACCCTTTGATATAGATAAAATATACAAAACATTATCTTCCACTTGAATTTCAAAATTCATTTTTTCTTTATAAGTATAAAATTTTATTCTAATATGTTATTCCTTAATATGATAAAGAGAAGTATTTAAATTCTTTGTTCTCTTAACAAGATTTATGACAACAAGTTTCATTTTATAAACATAATCCCAACAAGTTGGAGTATGACACCATTTTTCATATAGATACTCATATGGTTCCATTTGAATTTTTTATGAAAAGATTTTATTATATTTGTATTAAAATAAATTTATATATTAATACCATTTACCTTGAAAGTCATGATACCATGACCACAACATTTATTCTAATATCTAAGTTGTCCTTTTATATTACCCATAAATTTGAGGATGATAGGAAGTTCTAAAATTTTTCTCAGTGTAAAGAGCCCTATGATGAGACTTTGTTAATTACAATGTAAACCATGGTTTAGGATTTGGTAAAATAAAATGTGGTCTTCCAAAATTTATCAAAACTTTACTAATGTACACCCATGTGAGGATCTCAAGAGGTAGATCTTTTCTTATATTGATGAAATGTGCGACCATATAAAATGATTAACAACAACCCTTATGTGATAATTTTTTCAAGGATCATTTGAAAATACAATGAAAAATTCAACTATAATGTCATCTTATTTCCACACATGACTAGGTATAGGATTCATTACTCATTTAGGATTACGTCTGTCCACATTAAAAAATTGAAAAATGAAGAATCATAATACGTACTATGTAATTGACCATTTCATATTATCACATAAAAATTGTTCCTTCAAATATTGATCCATTTTAATGATTTAAGGGTGTATAAATAAATTTATATTGTTATATTAATCTTATAATTCTATTTTCATATCTTATAATGAAAAAACATGTAGTCCCTTTCCAAATATTAATACACTAATATAGTAGATGGATTCTAACAACATCCCATTATTATGGGATTTAATTTTCTTTTGAATATTCTTCTCATCACATAGAAAAATTTTATTTTCTATAATATATATGGATTAGAAATAATTTTGAATAGATTTTATGATTCCCCTTTAAAAATGATTCCCAAATTCAACGTTTCTAGATCCAATAATATAAGATAATTTTAAATAATAATTTTAGTAAAGAAAATATATATTCATTACAAATTAATGCATCAACCAGATTATTTTCCTTCATAGGGTGGTATTATATAGTGAAATAAAAATAAATGAGTAGTATTGACCATCACTATTCAATAAAGTATATTTCTTTCTTTGAGAATATTTAATTACACTCTTTTGATTTTAATACATTTCATATCATTCCCAAAAAAGTTAATAGTCACACATATCAAACATAAATATCACAACAAATGACTTAAGATCATTGGTTTGATATTTTTTGCATGAATATTTAACTTACTTGATTTAAAGGAAAAAACTCTATCATTCTGTATAAGAACACATCCAATTATAATATTTAACTCATCATTATATACAAAAAATCCATCCCTTATTGATAGTAAATAAAATATCAATTTTTTGAACAATATCCTATAAAAATCTTTAAATAATTTCATAATTTCTTATAGGAATATAAATATAACACTATTACATATAAATCTAATCAATGGTTTTTCTAATCAAGTAAAATTTTGAATAAATCATCGTTAATGACTTATTAATCCCAGGAACCTATGTACCATAGAAATTGTTTTGGAAATTTACATTCCTTCAATATATTTATCAATCAAGGATAAACTAATATACCATATATATACGGGAAAATAGAGAATAAAAAAATATTTCTATGTTAGGTATTCACAATTGATAAATTTTCCATATAGCCCTTTTAATCTTTGGGTCTTAGGAATGATTCGTAAATGAATCTTATACTAATAAAAAATATTATAATATATTATAATATCATAAATAAATACGAAAATAAAATAATTGATATAATCCTTCAATACATTATTCATAAGTTCCATAAATATATATGGTACATTACTAAATTCAAAGGTTATTACTGTTAATTTTTAAAGTCCATACCTCATTAAAAATGTCATCATTGGAAAATAAACCTTCCTTATACACAATCATAAGTTTAGGTTGGTGGGTACACATTTATTATAGAAATATAAATTATTTCCATATAATCGATGTCCAACCTCATATGATAATATTTCTCAAAAAAATTAATTGTGGCCCCCCATAGTAAAACAGTATGGACTATAAATACCTTTTTGTATATATCCGGAAGTTTTTTCTTCAATCCAACTAATTACACTTTATAAATCCTTTATGGAGTTAGAAAAATATGTTTTTCATTAGGGTTAAAAAAACTTCACTATCAAGTTGTAGTTCAGGTACTTGATTAGGAAACACTTCAATTTATTTGTACACTATAGGTACGTCATATATTGTAAATATTAACTCATAATTCATAGGTTTTATATACTCTTATTATCCAATATTATCATTAAGGATATCAATTGGAGGTAGATAAAGATATTATATTCATGAATTATTCTCTACTCCATCACAAATCATAATCTTTTTCTCTCAGTAATAAATTTATTCACTATATTTGAAATTAAATCCATACCATGTATCTTATCAAACTCAACCATATTTATAATAATATAGTATGAAAATAGGGTATAATTTTTGTTATAATAAAAAATTATTGAAATATCATTATTGTGGTATGATTTCCACTAAGAGTCTTGATTGACACCTGCCTTTATATAATTATAGACAAATATTTAATTTTCATGGAAAATGTAAAATAAATTAAATAATTCATAGAAAAATAATTAATTAAGGAAATATATAAATATGATTCAATGATCATTGTAATTACCAATGCATCATTATTAACTTCAACCTTAGTTCTAGTGATCAAGTAATATTTTTCATGCTTTGTAACATTTTTTCTGAGTCAAAATGCCTTGATTCTTGGGGATTTCTTTTCTATAATTACACATATCTCATCTTTTGTATCATTGGACATTGGAAATTTCATTCCTAAACTTATATTCTCAGGACTGAAGTCCTTCCTCTCTAAAAATGAGTAAATATACAATTTTAATAATCTTATTCCCATAGTGTTTCCTTCAATAAATTTTAAATATTATAATTTCCATCCAACCCATATTTCCTGTTTGGGAATTTTTTTCAAGAGATCTAAGTCACCCACTTTTTTTATAGTTTTCGTAAGAAAATATAAGACTTGAAAAACCCATTTTTGGTATTTATGGTTCTTCATATTGTTTCCTCATATAATAAAATTATATAAGAGTATAATTACCTTTTCATGATGGGATTTATTACATTAAAGAGATTATAAATATTATTCATTTGATTATGTACAACATATATGGAGTGAGATCCTTGTCATGTAAATTCGTATCCATATTCAAAAACATTTTCTAAATCCTATTTATTTATATTGAGGGATTTAATCTCCACATATGCTCAGTTTTTATGAGTAAAGTATTTTTCATATAATATATCCATGATCATCGTTCAATCTATAATATTTGTTTCTTAAGAATAAATAGTGTTCTTAATCAGTGACAACCATTGATCAACATCTCTTTTAACACGATATAATTCCATTACTACATTATCTATTTGAGTATTTTTCGATGTAAGAAATATCTTCTCTAGGAAACGAATCCCTTATTCAACTAATAATCGATTAGAATTATCTTTTAATGATGGAGGTTATTTTCACATGAAGTGGTCCAACATTTTTACACCATGATGGGGTTAAGTGGGAAACTCTATATTGTAATGTTTATTAGTCATATCACAAGTCAGATACAGTAATAAAATTATAATTCATCCTACTATCGCACCATATCTCGTTCCAAGATCACTTTCTTTCCCCTTAGAGAGATCCCTTTAAATATTATATGCATTGATATAATTTCATTTCCTTCATATATTTTCCATTTATAAATAATATAAAAAAAATATTTTTTAATAACTTTTTGAATTAAGAAAAGAATATAATTCTAAATCTAGTATAACACATAACATAAATGTAATATTTATGAACAGTTAATATTATAATCATAAAGTTATTATCTTGTGGAATCCCCAATATCTTAAAAATATTTTCAAATATTTAATAATGGTTTGTAATTAGTGTGTTAATCAATAATATCATATCCCCTATGAGTTTTTATTCAAGTTTACTGTCTTATGCCCACACATCCTATGCTAATGATGATTGAGTAATTCACAAACTACCCCTTTCCAAGTTTTCACCCCATGGTTTATCTCTTCCAAATCTGAATACACATTTTAGTATCAAAAGAGGGATATAGTTTCTAGGAAAACCAAAACAATACACATTAACAAAACATTATGATACTATCATGTACATAAAATTATCCTAAAATCCATAGAGTTATGGTTTGTAATCTATGTTTCAATAAATCTAGTTCCCTGGGTTTTTAAAAAATATTCTATTAATACCAAATGTAACACCTTGAATCCAGTAACCCAAATCTTGTGGTTGTTTTACAACATCAGTACAAGATACATGTGATCACATCCTGAAGGATGAAAGAGTTTCGTATCCTTTAGTGACTAGATATATAAATGATTAACAAATGATATTTAAAAAATGAAATAAAAATTAATAATCTATGGGAAAAAAATTCCCTTCCTATTGTATATTCCACGATTAATATATTAATACCTTATTTATAACATGGGGAATGGAAAAAATAGTAATGTCTGAGCTCATATGATTAGTAAGGGAACATATACAACAAAACATATCATTAGATAAATATTTAAATAATAATATGGTAGAAATAAAAAATACTTAAAAATATCATATAAAAATATTTTAATGATGATATTATATCCATGGATGAAATAAATGCATAAATAATCAAATTTATAACAATATAAAATTTCATCACAACCTAATGCATACTGTTAGTAATCATAATCATAGTGTAATAGGATTGTTTTAAGATATCATAAAAAAATAGGTTAGGAATTCTACAAATAACAAAATTAGTTTTTCCCATCATACCTACTGATGAATCAAGTTGCCTTAATAGTCTCCTCCCATAAAATAATATATCTACTTTATTCATTATTTGAAATATATCTGTTAAAATTTCACCCACATTAAATATAAATATTAATATTTTAAAACAACCATATGAGTTAGTAGTGGTATACCCCTATAATATGTACAACAAAATTATCATAAGATATAAAGAGAAATATAGTGGTTGGTGCCATTAGATTATAATAAAAACATTTTATAAGATTCATCAAATGATGAATACATTGATGAAAACACTTTCAAAACATTACTACAACTTTTCTTGAGGAAAATACCCCTCTCATATTGAAATCACTTATTTTAAATTGATATATTTTCTAAATATTATGATACAATTTTTTTAAATATAACCGTTGAATCAAGTTGTGGGATATTCAATGAAATAAATATTCATGATGCATGATAATTTTGTTCATTTGGTAAAGGTTAAAAAATATCTTGTTCATACATTTAGTAAAATGAACATACTTTGGAAAATGAAAATAAGATTCATTTTAAACCTATTTTAAAAAATTAAAACATTGGTGAAAAATAATATATATAATAAATAGGGAATGTAAAAAAACATTCTTCAAATCAAATAAATGAAAATATGGACGTGCAAGAATAATATTCCGTATCAAATTTAAAAACATATTTGATTTTATTTAAAAACATTCATTCATAAATTTGACAACATATAGACAAAGAAATAAAAATTAAATATGTAATTTCTAAAAATAACTAGATTACAAGAAAATAAGTAGGATATTTGGGTGATCTATAAAACAATTTGATCATAGAAAATTAAATCCTAAACAATGTAGGGAAAAGGTGAAATTGTAAAATTAAACCCTTACTACTTTGAAAACATTTGAATCGTAACCCCTATGAATGTAGAAATATCTTATAAAACATTACATATAATCTAATATAAATATACTAAGTATACATCATAAGAAATGAGAAATATTTACAATAAATGAAAGAAACAAGTGGTGAATAAGGAAAATGTATCACAAAAACAAATTTAAGATGAGAAACCCCATCACCAAGCTATGATTTCCTCATAAGTTTCTTTATAACCTATATAAAAATATATATTTATTATAAATCTATAAAATAACTATATAAAAGCTTGAAATTTCATATATAATTCACTTAAAATAATTAAAAACCCATTCATTATTAATTCCCCTTTAAATTCAACTTTTCTGATTGTCAACTACTTCATTTTTCATGTACGTTTCATCTTGGTATTTTTAGTCATTGCATCATAATCAAGGTTAAATAATGTATATAGACATAATAATATCATAAGTATCATTTTTAATCACTATAAACACTTTTTTAACCATTCGTATTAATAGTTTTTGAAAAATGAATTACATCACTTCATGGTGACGGTGGTCCATACGTAGTCATTAGTGATATTTCTTCTTTTCAATCGATAGGATAAAATAAATTTAAATAATAATTCACTTTTTGAGAAATAATTATTATAGCATATATAGCATATATATTTATTAAATATATCATTGTTACCATCCATGAAAATATGAAATAAAAAATGAATCACATCACTACATGGAGGTGGTAGTCCACATGGATGCACGAAAGACATTATCATTTCCCAATAAGTGTAATGGTGAGAAGGTAGAATACATATTAAAATTAAAATAAATTATCATTTCATAAATATAATATATAGTAATTAAATCCAACATAGTAACGACCCATAAAATATTAATATAGAAAATTTATAATTTTACAATGTGGAGGTGGTAGACTACACGTACTCGTGAGTGACACTACAATTTACCATTTGATAGAAAGTATACAAAAATTGGTAGTCCTATAATCATAATAAAATAGTATTTTATTGATAATACTTGATTAATTAAGTTTATTTATTAATAATATAATTAGATAAATTAGAAGAAGAAATAAACTTCTAAATAACCTGATAAGATAAATAAATTTTCTTTATGAGGCCAGCTTTGACATAAACTATAAGCCACTATTGGACGGTATAAGAAAAGTTAAAATTAAGATGAATTATTTAATGATATATTATAGTTTTTAGGAAATTGATTGATATGGAGTGCTCAATTTTTGTAAATAAAAGAGGATATGTTTTTTTCATTTATAAGTGAAGGGGGTACACACATGGAATTAAAAAAAAGATTTAGATAATATAAAGTATGTTTCTTATGTATGTTTCACCAAATAGACCATAATATGAAACTAAGATAATTTTTGGTTTAAATAGCTTTAAAAAATAATATTTATATAGATTTATATGTTATTTCTACCCCTAACTCTTAGTTAACCCCTTCCTCCTCTAGTAACCCCATTTTAACACTAACTGTGGTAAAAATATTAGAAATTTTCACATGTCATTAGGAAAAAAATAAATTAAACGTTATTACATAATAATTTTTATTCTATTTCCAAATATGGAATATGGTTTAAAATATCTATTTTTTAAATGGCGAAGAAATGAATTTGTAATATAATATCTATAAATGTAAAGATAACCAATTTTAAAAACAAATAACATAAAAATGATTTTATACAAAAATATTGTACAATTTTGATTTCATAAGAATTTTTTAGATTATTTTAAATTTAAAGAGACATATTTTTCTTAAAAAAAATAAACATATAAAGGACCCTTGTATATTCATTATTATGATAGAACAATTAAAAACATTATTTATATGAACAAAAACATTAAATAGATTTCTAAAATTACAAACATATATGTTTTAATTAAATAATATTTTTATATGAATTATATTACTTATTAAATAATTATTTATTCTACAAAAAAATTCAAAATCATTTAGCTAATTCTTATATCATTATGATTTCATAAAAATGTCATATTTTAAACATTCATATTTTCCACTATTTACCGAAAAATAAATTATTCATAAAATAAATATAAGATTATCTATAAAATAATTTCAACATACAAAATTCTTAAATGAAATTTATTTCATAAAATTATATTTAAAAATCAATAATTAATGTATAAATAGAATTGTTGAATAAATCAATGTTAATTATGTGATTGTTTCATTAGAAAAAATACTACTATATTTAAAGCATAGGTGTTATATATACCTAGTAAAAATTTATATTTTCCACACAAGGCTCAATATATTTTTCTTCATATTTTAGGATTTTGGGTTAATATATTCCCATTGAGGTGAAGGAGGTTAAAATTTACATACATGATTTCTCTCAATTTTCATAATTGTAATTTCTTCTATTAGTTCAGTATTTGATCATTTTTTAAATCTTTATCCTTTCACATTCTAAAGATGAATGTCTAAGATGTATTTTGGGTACATAATCATGATGAATATTTATTTGATGGATTATATGATCTTCAAAAAGATGTCATACTATTACTCATGTTTATATATGATGACTAAAAATTAAAATTATGTTATAAAATAAATAAATCATCAAATAAAGGATTAATTAATAAATATACAAAACTTCAATGTGAATAGTAACTCTGGAAGTTCTACAAAAATAATTCCACGAAGAACTATAACACATCAACATTAATTAGGATAAAATTTTAAACCTGATTACTAGAAAACCCTGATTACATATCCTAAAAAAATAAACATAAATGGTTCCCCCAATCACTTATACTATCACATGACCGAAAATTTATAAACAATAATCTTATATTATCTAAAATGATCTTATATTTTCCAAAATAACCTGAATCACAAGGACATAAAACCACTGAGAAATCATATTCTTTGATAATTTTACTCAATCATTATTACTCAACTAATATTAACCAATTTGTAACAAAAATTAATATTAGCAAAAAAAATTATTCACTATAATCATATAATATTCCAAAAAAATAAGACCTATTATCCTAATAAATTATAAATACCTCACCATCAAATAATATATTAATGCTTCAGTTTGTCTATTACATTCAAAGTCTTTCACCAAAATATAATATAATTTTCCACCAAATAAACATAACATCTTAAACATAAGGTTTACATATATCATAATCATCTATTGAAACGAAGTAAACATATCTAAAAATACCACCTTATCACAAAATCACTTTTCTAGGTAATTGATAAAATATAAAAAATTATTTTATACTTTTATAGAAAAAACATCCAAATCATGCACAAGGTTTTGATAAATATAATTTTTATAATATGGTATCAATTATAAATCCTATAAAAATTATCCATATATAAGTGAAAATCCTAACATGGGTGTGTTAACTAATGTAAATTTAAATATGAAAAAATGTAGCACACTTTATTATCCAAATAAATTTAACTCCCATTCAAGTTACAATGACTAAAAATATATATTACAATATATAATTTTTCATAAAACTACTAGTAACGCCCTACTAGTCTATGAAAATAAATAATCGTGGTTTCATTTTAGATCTTGGAAATTCTTATTCCACTTAATTTTTAATAAGATCACCCATTATGAAATGTTTTGTTACAATATGGGAAAGAAATTAAATCATTTTAACTAATAGTCATATCTACTATATTTTACCTATAAATTTCATTTTAAGGTTAGTATAACATTCCTTATATGTTTCAAATAGTCCTTATAACCAATTAAATATAACAAAAAAATACAAATAACACTACATAATAATTTTTGAACCCCTATTATTAAATGCATCCATCATTGAATTTACTCTATACCACTTTAACCAAGAACTGTCATCTTATTCCTTATTTCTTTCCTCATATAATCAGATATAAGGACCCATGTCATAATATTTATAATATTCAATATAATAATTTTACAAATTTATATTATATGAAAAAAATTTATAAAAAAAATTAATACCCTTTTTATGTTAGTATTATTTTCCACACCTTCAGTTGTATAGCTTTTGACATTGTAAAACCTTTATTCATACAACCATGTTGATCATATTTTTAAAAATTCACATAATACATTAACCTACACAATTCCTATACTCCAAAAATTTAAAATAATAACAATTATAAATACCTAGGGAAGAACACTATTCCTTCCATTCTTTTATCCAAATTCTTAATTTTACCTCGACTTTTTGTTTCTATATTCCCTTATTTACCACATATATAACAATGTATTATTCCAGTAATACATTTTTCTAGATACATCTTCCCACATTCCAAACATATAGGTTGATGAATCTATTTTACTCTACTTATTTTTTACCTTAATAACCATAGAACTCATTTTTTATATTAATTTTTATGTTATGAAAATAAGATTGGTTCAATTTTTTACCAATATCATGAGATAGTTTATTAGGGATAACTAAAATATTACTCATTTGAGGTTCTATCCTACGGTGTTTCCTATTTTAAGAATGTTTTTATTATCCATCACAACCATTTTAAACATATTTTTATTCCATTTTGATTCATTAAAAGAAACTAAAAAACTATAATGAGTATATCTAATCAAATAGTAATAAACAAACATATGAATAATGTAAATGAATGTTTTTACTTAATTGTGTATCATTCTATTCAACAATTTTAGTTAAACCTATAATCCCAAAAATGTAACCAAAACTATTTATAACATACTTAACTTTAGGTTTACATAATAATTTTACCATATGATCTAAAACTAATAAATTAACCCCTGGATATTTCTAAATATTTTAAACAATTCTCATCTAAGAACATGCTAACCTATAATGTTATTTAAACTCTTCCTGTGATACCAACTATAAAAACCCATAAATCAAACTATGCATAATTATGATTTTAATATAGAGTAATTCACATTCATGCATTACCATGATCATTTAGGGTTAGAGTTTTAAGGATTACCAAAAAATTAAATTAGATAGTCGACACTTCCACACATTGTACATTTTTTCCACAATAACATTTTTATATATTTAACCTCTAGTATCATTAAAGAAACATTTTCTTCATTTAAAAAGAGTAACTATAACATAATTATTGACCTTTCTATTTATTCTATACATCCATAGGGCCTACAAAAAAATAAGAAAATTTGATATGAGAATAAAAACCCCATTAAAGGATATTAAAAGAGTAGTCCATTCAAAATTAATAAAAACCCATAAAAACATTTTCCCATTTACGTAATAAATATTAAACACAAATAATAATATATTTATACAGGAAATAAACTTTATGACAAAAATTTATAACAAAAAACACATAACAAAGAAAAAATGATATATAATAAGCATGATAGTTTTTTGGAAAACATGATAACTTGTAAAATCTTTTCATAAAAAAATACATTCACCTTTAAAATATTATAGGAATTTATTTAATCAATATATGGTTTTCTTACCTCATGAAATTAAAAGAGTTCCTAAAAAAATCAAATAATTCATATAGAAACCATTCTGTAATAATTGTACATTATCTAAATTTCACCTTAATAATAACCCTTATAAGTACCAAAATATATGTAATAACCTAACCAATGAATTATAATATATATTCTCAGTGAGAATAAAATATTACCCAATGCATTGGAGGGTTATATTAGACACAAAAAATAAATATGAATAATTTCCAAGAATATTAACATGAATAAAAAACAAAGATTTATTTTTATCAAAAAATAATTATAATTTACGTTTTAACTCTCAAATGAACACATTTTCTATTTTTGAAAAAAAAATCTTTATCTTCTTTGAATAAATTTTAGAAGGTAAAAATCCTCATAAAAAATGAATTATATATTTTTTTAAAATTCATCAAAACATTTAATAGAAGAATAATAATGAATAGGGTCATAAATTAATTCCAATATTACCCATTAGAAATTGTTAAAAAATAATCTATGTTTTCACTCAATGTAAAGTAATTCAAAGGAACCCATATAGGAAACATTAAAAAATAAATTTTTAAACTAAATTTAAAGAAATAAAAAAAATGTATAAAATGAACAAAATAATTAATTGAAATTATAAATTAAAAACTTTAAAAAATCTTGGGTGTGGTTGAAAATTATTTTGAGAAAAAAATTAAAACTTTTGAAAGAAGGTTTTAGAGAAAAATCACTTACCTCGAGTCTAAAATCGCTTCAAAAAATTATTAAATCCATAAAATATTTATATATATATATTTCACTTTATAAAATTTTTTATGTTCATTCCAATGTTATCATTTCTCTTATTCCATTCATATCATATTAAAATTGGGTAATATATTTTCATATTTCATATTTATCATTTTTTTATTGTTTAGTTAATAATATCAAAAACCAAATCAAAATTTTGATAATGGTAAAATTAGTTTCCTAATAGTTCTATAAGTTTTTAATTTCTCATTTTATACGGTATATGTCAACGAAGAAATAAAATAATATAATATGTTATTAAATTATTAATTTTGCATGTATCTTTTTTGATAGACAAGTTTTTGGTGGATTACAATGAATATTGTTTTTTTTATTTTTATTCCATTATTGTGATAGATGTTTCATTATTACAAACTTATGAAAACATATTAAATTCATTATTAGGAGGAAATGTTATTAGTATTTATGTTTCAATAAATTTGTTGGGTATATGAATTATAACAAAATTCATGTAGGTGGTAAAACTGACGCAAGTAATAATATCTTATAACTAAAAAATTGATTAATAATATATTATTGGATATTGATAAAAAAAATTTACAAAATAATAATGATTTCGAAAACATGTGATAACATTTATAAAAAATATTCATTAAATGGTAGATGAAGAATAAAAATTAAAATTAAAGGTATGAGTTTGTTACATATGTATTGTCTTTGTACAATCATTTTAGGCTGTTAAAATTTAAGATGACCATATATTTTTAATAATATAAATTTTATTAAAAAAATTTACAAGAAATTTTATAATTTAATAAATTTCATATTTATTAATTCTTTCCATTAATGAAGTTAAACATGTAATGTGGTTCTATCTCCCCCTTCGACTTTGGAGGGTAGGGGGCTTCGTCTATTTCTTCCTCATCCCACCGTCATCTATTAAATAATTTATCTAACCCTATATCCCTTCTGATGATCTCAGAAATCCATCTCAGACCAGAGGTCCTAAATTTGTTAGAAGACTCGCCTCACCTTCCTCTCTATCTTTGAGAGTTCTCCAATGCCTCAAGTCTCTTTTAACTAACTTTGGTAGCTCGATTACATCAATGTCTTCCCTCAATCACTGACTTTGATCATTTCATATTCATGTCGTGAGTTTTATGGCACCGAGAAGAGGTTGGGATTCTCAACCAAAAACACATTCTAATTAAGATTGAAACTACGAGAGATCTTACTACTGCATAGTCCAATACCCCCCGTAGATAAAACAAATGATTCTTTTACATCTTCTGTTGGTCCTTGAATTTTCATAAGAGGAAGGATGCTCCAATAACCGCGATATGGGTAGGAATGTCAAAACTCGACCTTCCATTTAAAAAAACATAGACCATGATGGTTATCAAAAACCTTTTTGGGTGGTTTTTGTGTTTTGATATTTGAATGGAAGTTGTCAATCACCTCATTTCCCCACAAAATCTGCATTGACATTGATGCGTCGAAGTTACCACTAGATTGGGACTCAATTTCATTTAGTGAGGAATTCAAGTGGATCAAATCGATCATCTAGGACACATTGTATGATTTCAATATCTCTTGTGATTGGATAAAAAGTATCACCCCTATGTGTCATAGTGGGTCTCAAAACAGATGGACATTCTTTTTAAATGAGAGGAGTAACAATGGTGAAGACCTTGTACAATTTTAGATAACTCATTTCATAGAGTTACTTCATAGAGATTCTCCATAGGAGATCATTACTACTTATCTGACACCCTCTCAACCTACTTCAATTGAGATTTATCTCACTCAGTTTGAAATTACCAACAAGGGTGATCTTTTTGGTACTTGTGTGATTTCTTATCTTGGACAAAAGAATGAGACCATATGAAAAAAACTGGGGATGCATGATGCTCAATTTTTCATTCCAAACATTCTTAATTCTTTTAATGAGGTTTTAAAATCAGTTGGTAATTCTCTACATGAAAAGGTGTCTCAGACCTGGGGGCTCAGTTAGAGGTAGTTATTCTTGATATGAAAGATGTAATTGGTTCTTTAAAGTCCATGGATGTAACAATGGTCCTTATTTTACTCAATCATTTTAAGGATGATTTGGGAAATCCTTCTTTGTTAGGGTGATGATAGGTTTTCTAAGGTAGTGAATCCTGGATAGGAACTAATCCCTTTTATTAATCAATAAGATCATGGAAATGGTGGACATCCTTAATGTATTTTCTTGGAGGATACCAATAATAAACACAAATTTATGGGACATGGATTTGTTCATCCCTTAGGATTAGGTATTTCTGTGATATAATCATAGGAAAAACCATCATATGATGATATTTATTAAGTCTTGAGGAACGGTTATCCATTCTCAAAATAAGTTTCAAGTGTTGGGAGAAGAAGAGTTTCATGAGTTTGAGGATGTAAATTAAGTATAGGATGCCCAGGGAGAGATCACCACAATGAAATTGGAGGTTTCTCAAGATGATATGGGTTCTATTTCAGACTCCCCTGTTGAGTCCAAGGAAGTGAACATTGTAGAGAACTATCTTAGATCCTCTTCAAGGAAGGGAAATAACACTATCATCGATTCAGACAGCTTTATTAAGTACACCTAGAGGTCACGAAGAAGAGAAGGATTTGCTTACATAAATAGTCCTCCTATTACTAGATCAATAAGTAAGGGAATATTTCCTCCAAATGATTCCAATATTATAGATAATAAATCCTTGAATAGTTATAAAGTTCTAGGAAATCATTTTGATGCAAAAATTACTGAGTTAAAATCACCAGAAAAAGAAGCATGTTTTATCAATCTAGAGAATACAAAAAAGAGGGTGTTATATCTGATATCTAACTGAGTGGAAATTAATTTATGCAGTGTGATGAGTAGGAAGCTATCATTAATTTCAATGAATAAATCATACATAATGATCAAGAGGTCAATACTAAGAAAGAGGATTTTTACTAGCTAGTCAGGAGACACATTCAGGTAAACTCTTCCAATGAGTAGGGTGACTGGATTCAAAAACAACATGGAATTTTGGAATTTGGATTTAGTGAGAACAATATTACTGTGGAATGTCTCATTCAAACGTGGGAAAATTGGGTATCCCATAATTAAAACCTCCTAAATGTTATTCCAGATGAGAAGGTTACCGCTCTATAATGGAGTCACCAAAGATTGAAGGTCTCTAAAAGGATTAAATATAAATTTATAGATTCATATATTTCATATGATGTTGGTTGATTGTATAAATGTGTTCTTGACTAGTCTCACATTTTTTTCCTAAAAATTTATTTTTTCTTAATAAAAACAAATATTTTTTGCATGTAATATTGAAAGTAGTTTGCACATACGCATGATAAACATTTTCTTTTTTCAATCGATGGAAGTAAAATAAGGTTGATAATGGTTTATCTAAATAAAATAATTATTATGTTATAAATATCACATTTATACCTTAAATACATTCTTAGAACCATCCTTGTGAGGCAGTGATGAAAAATAATGTCACTCCTGGAGGCGGTAATCCACACATATGTACGAGAGACATCTTCATTTTTCATTGGATGGAATAAAATTAAAAATGTGTTTTACATAGATATAATAATATTTATGTCTATTACTACTAATTTTTATACTATATTATTATTTCACGAAATAATTAGAAGGAAGTTGAAGAAGAAATAACATTAAAAAACTCGGTGAAAAACTTTACCTCCTACAATGATAACCTCCTATTGATTACACCGTATTCTTTTTTAGTTTGACTTTTGAAAATATCAGAGGGTCAATGAAGTGTTAAATTATGTTAATCATTTTTTATATAGATATTTTTAAATCTATGGATGTCATGTGTGTATAGAGGACTGGGAGTGAAAATTTTTATTTATAACTATAGAGAGTTTCTCACATATAAAAAAATCAATGTTTAAAAATAGTACTAAATAATCATTCTTTGAAAATTATTTCTAAATGGAAAATTTGAATAATGATATATGTATAGTTGTAATACACTCTACTAATAAGAAAATAGATAAGGTTTTGGGATTTTATTTCAATTTTTTATCCATTTTATCCCATTTAAATATTTAATGATGTGAGTCACTTTTTAGCATGGCGTTTTTTGGAAAATAATTAAATTAGACTAATTAAGAAATTTAAACTTTATAATCATAAATATTGAATATAGTTTTTAGATTTAATTTATAATGGTGATAAATACAAAATTTAATGTGTGTATTCATAACCCAGTGAAATATATTTTTAACAATAAGGATTTTCTATGAATTAACATAACTTACAAAAATATTTTTATTGTAATGATTCCAACAATATTTATTTTTATATGATTAATAAATATAGAGTTATCTATATTAAATATAATAAAAACCTGAAGGGAACCTTATTATTAATAAAAAAATAGAAAATGGTTTTAATAAGAATAATACATCTCTTTGGTTCCCAAATATCAAAAATTGGCTTTGGAAATTGAACATAATATTTCTAAATGATTTATTTATCTATTTAATGATATAATATCTCTAAAAAAGTTTTAATTAAATTTAAATTAATTATTTTACCATGATAATGCCATAAAAGTGATTGTTTTTTCAAAATCATTATCTTTTCCTTCTTTACCCAAAAATCAACCATTTGATAAAACTTAAAAAAATCTTTATAAATTTTATTAGAAATTTTCAATTTTAAAAAATATCTATTCAATAACATTAAATTTTTTATATTTTTAAATTAATCTTTTATATGAAAATAATGAAAAAAGGAAAAATTATTTTCATAGAAAAATGACTGTTTAATCATTTATTTTTATTAATCTATTTTCATATCATATTATAATTAAATAAATTCTAATATATTAGTTTATATATTTAATATTTAAATATTATTGTAATAATCACTTAATGTGATCTATTTAATTCACAAGATGAAAATATTAAACACTTTTAGAATGTATTCAAAGAAAAAATACCCTTTTACAATTAAATCATATTACTTATTTGTTCTGGAAAAATAATATTTTCTAATTGATTACTATATTTTAAATTACTATTTTTTATTATTCTTATATTTTTCTTAATAATGTTCATCTAGTATGTAGTATATCATTTTAGTTTATTGTTGGGTGTAACATATGCTATTAAACATACAATTATTTAATGTGAACTATGTTTTAAAATATTAGGGTGTTACATTATCCACCATTATAGACATTTTCTTCCCACAATATAATTTTTTATTATTATTGAGATGAGTGTATCATGACATAGTAATCAGATTTAGATTTTGTCACCATATGTAATTTCTTTTTCAATACTAAGAGACTACGTATTTCATAGTTAAATAATTAGAAAACAATTTTTCTATCATTATAGGACTCATACTTATGAATGATTTATTAAAATCACACCATGTAACTAAGTGATATTTTCGTCCCAAGACTTGAGAGATTTGTCTTCCTTTTTCTTGAACTTGGGGAATTCATTTACCATCATGGTACATAATGAGAAAATATTCTCACATGATTTCATTCAATTTATATAAGCATAATTTAATCCTTTGGTTATGTGTTTGATAAATTTAATCTTATACCCGATTTTACAGTCCAATCATGAATGAATAAGATGAAATTTTCTTTACCAAAGCATAAAAAACATTTTTGAAGGATTATGTGATCCATGAAATGATTTCGATCTATTCCTCCAATTTCAATCTCATTAAAAAAACTAAATGGTCAGCATAATAGTTAGTGGCTTGTTACATGAAGAACTAATAATGGAATCTCATGATATTCTATGAAAAAAATAACTATATAATATAAATATTATTATTCAATAAATTACTAAAACTATTGAAAATTTATTAAACCAAATTTTATTCCCAAAAATAATAAAAATATTATCACATATACGAAATATACATTAATATTCCTCAATAACTTATACAGTAACATAACCAATAATATTTAAAGACTTATAAAACATTCTCTAGTTTACTAATATTTTCCAAAATAATCTGAGTCACCATGGAAGAAAACCATTATAAAATCATAAATTCTTCAAAAAGATAAGTCAATATTTTTTCTTCAAATAACATCAACTAGATTGATATAAAATATTATATTTGAAAAACAATTCGCATTCACCTTAATCCTATAATATTCCAACAATTATGAAACCCTTTTTCACAATTAATAATAATTACCTCAACATTGATGAATGTATTAACCCTTATGGTTATCTATTTTATTCCACATAATTCAAAAATCAAAAAAAAAAACTATATTGCCTAAATAAAAATACCAATAAATAAAATTATAATACTAATTTTTTATTCCTCAAGCGTCTATTAAAATCCCAAAAACATCTCAAAAAAATCACATTTTTATAAAATTACTTATCCCTCTTATCTATTCCAGTTAACATATTTTTGAAAAAAAAAAGAGAAAACTAATATAACATGCTCAACCTCATGATGAGGATAATTTTTTCAATTGGGTTTTAATGGAAATAACTAATATTCAATTACTCAATCAAACCATATCCAAAATCTTTTAATAATGAATCCAAATAACAAATTACCAACATATTGGCAGAAATATTATAATCTTAATTCATATATATATTTTGGATACATTTCTCTTGGATTTATTCATATTTTCTAATATAATGCCTTATATTTTCATTGGATTTTAAAATATATAGAAGTTCAATATTCAATATAGTTTATTCTTAAATTTAAAAAAATTTAGATAATTCAATTTTTGAATTTGATTCACGACCTGTAATCCATAAATGTTTCCACCTACATACTGAGGCCAATCCCTGAAACCAATACAATCCACGAATATCCCAAATGAAGATGTTATGATTGGAAAGTTAATAAGAGCGTGAAAGTGTAAAACTTTTTACCATCTAGTCATCTATGATTATTAAATATTGTAAAATCCATACAACTCATGAATCATTTAGCCACAGATGGTTCGAGATGTGAATCTTGTAAAAAACATGAATGGTTTCATTTTATCAGATGATATTAAAAGTACAATACATGAATTTTAGAATATACAGAATATTTAAATATATTTATGATTATATTACATGATGTTTAATGAAATTAAAAATCCAAAATATTTCTAGGAATATATAATAGCCCTAAGCCTACAATCACAAATTTGGTTCTAAACAATTAAACATTAGATTTCTTGAATTGATATCGATGAAGGGGGTCCAATTTTTTTCATCAAAACCTTTCAAAATAAAAATAAAATATTTATTCAATTACATACCTAATAACATTATATATTTAGATTATTTTAGGATTAGGTCACATTCTTACAAAAACAATACCCATGACTATGAAGATATTTTTATCCCCACTATTCCTAGTTTTCATATTTAGTATTATCTCATCATAATGATCCTTAAGAAACCTTTATAAACCTAATTTATTTATCATAATTCATGATATCCTAGGGAAAATGGAACATAATAATGGTGATATCAATTTCTTATTAAGTTTATACATATGAATTAACAACTGAATTTCATTAGTGAGAAGAAGATGATTATAAGGATATGATGATATAATAAATGTGAATGAGAAAAATATAAGAATATTCATATGCATATATGCTTGGATCATCAATCATCAATCATTGAATAAAGATTTAACAAATGAATGATTATATAGAATAAATAATCAAGATCATTTTTTATGTCATCATTAATAAAATAAATCATTTATAACCCATAAAAAACATAAATAAAATCTAAGAACATTATCTTCATAAAAAAATTTCAACCCATATCAGAAAAAATTAGATCCTAGTTAAATCCAAAGGAGAAACCCTCTAGTAAATCCTTCCTTGCTTCCTCTAAAGACAAGTATCATTACCCAACTATTATAAGAACACCCATCATATAATCTATAACCGTGTCACCCATAATTATCTATGTTCACCAATCATATAAGTTGTATCAGGAACACCCGTGATAAAAATAATTACCAAGTACCATTCAAGGATAAATTATTTACAATCTTTCTCTATTTTACAAAACAACAATCATTGTTCTTTCATTTCTTGATTCACCATAGGAAACGAAATGACATCCCTAACAATATCATAATCAATCTGTAAAATGAATAATGATGGTATCAATACAAAATTTCGTCTATGAAGTGTTTGTGACATCAATGTTTGTTCACTTTGATGAGTGTAAGTACCAATAAAATATCAGTGAAAACATTCTAGAAAACCAACCTTTTTTACATTGAAAATAACATCTAAATAAAACTAAAATTTCAACAAAAATGTGTGATAATTATTATTATTTAAATAAAATGGGAAAAATATAAAGTAAGCATAAAAAAACAATGTTCATGATGGTTGGAAAATTTTTACACCATGTAAATGTTAAAAATATGCATTTTTTAAACGTTTTTTTAAAGGACTCAAAAACGACCAATTTAGAAAAAGTTGATAAATTTGCTTTTTAAAACCTTCTAAAAAAAGGAAAAATGAAAAAATAGATTTAGAAATTAATTTATGTCTCTAAAATATTATTTATACAATTTTTTTATAAGAAAATTGATTTTGGGGAATAAACTTTTTGATACAAAAGATAATATATGATAAGTGCACTTATAAATGAAATTCAAGATGTTTTTTAATAAACAATGGATAGAATTAAACTTAAAAATATAAAACACAGTCATACCCATAATAAAATAAAATTTATGTGGTTCATGAAAATAATATAATATTATTTCATCTAAAATAACCTTCAATATAAAAAATCCTCAAAAGAAAATAGATTTCAACACAAATCCTTACCCCCATTAGAAACACTTAAATCATAAGACCCATTAAATAATAACATTAAATGATACATTAAATAAAAGGAATTTAATTATATTCATGATATTACATGAAAAAAGGTATGTATATACACCTCAAAAACTAATATAGGTTCATATCATAAACATATTTCTTAGAGGAGGAGAATTTGAGATGAATAAGCCTTACGAAGATCGTACAATAGAATTTGATAATTAATCAATAAATTTATTATGTGTATCAAATTTAAGTCCATATAAAATAATAGAAAATATAGCATATTGTCACCCAAAGTTTTTACACGCATAATAATAGAATGTCATATATGATGAAAATGTAATATAACAAATGAAATGAAATTGAGTTATGAAATTATTTAGCACTTGCTAAATTTCAAATTAAATCACCTTGGATGAAAAAATTCAACTTGAAACATAAAATACCGTGATGTATGAAATATTCATGATATTACATATAAAATGGGAATCATATTATCTATATAAGAGTAATTATATAGATAACGATAAAATATGAGTCAATGAACAGAAATTTAGATGAAATCCCTTACTTCTTGTTTTGTAATTTCTAAATCAAAACATCATGAAGTGGAGAAACTAATATGGACATTTAAATAAAAATAATTTTCATTAATATAATAAAAATAGATATTTGTGGGATGTAAATACACCACATAATAAAAATGTGTAGTGAATATGGAATTTCTCTCATGAAAATAAAAGTGTGATAAGAAACTCTTACATCGGGTTAAGGGTTTCCATGTACATCCATTAAATCACGTATAATCAATTTTTTTCGAATTATTTTATTTATTAAAAACCATTTATATGTTTAATAATTGTAAATAAAACATTTAATTTTTTATTTTTAATGATTTATTTAAAAATATAATCAGTTAAGTCTCATCAGTTGTTTTGAGGAAGTTCTGTCCATATTTTCAAAATGTTATTAGTGTGGTGATCAATGTCCAAGTTTTCATTATTTAAAACACTCCATAATAATAATCATAATATATTTTTATTATTTATTAAAAAAATTATATTTAAAATAAATAAATAAGTATCTTTTAGAAAAATGGACTACATTATAGTCATTGAGTTGGTAGTTCTTGTGTACGGATTAGTAATGTTCAAATTTCTTAAATATAATTATAGAAAAAGGATAAATATTATTATATATTTATCTAATATTCATAAATTAATAAATAAAATATTATATAAATATATATATCTGCCATTTTATGTGGTGATTAAAAAATAATTTCATCTCGTTTTTCTAGAGAGTAGTCCACACGTACGCACGAAGGTTGTTATCATTTTTCCATGAGTGGAATGGTATGAAATAATATTATATTTAATATTTTTAAGTTTTAAATATGTTATTAATATCATAATTATATAAAATATATCACATAAATACATTAAATGTATTAATATTACCTTCCACATAAAGTGTTAGTAAAACATTCACCACATCGCTTCATGACAGAATAGTCTAATGTACACATGAGTTATGTTATCATATCCCCCTCATAATAGAATGTAAGAAAGTATATGCGATATCATAATTATAGAACAAATATAATGGTAAAAATACCATATATGTATCTAAAATCCATTAATATTGTTTCGTTCTTATTTTCGGCCAGGAAACGCCCAATGGCTCCGTATCCAAGGATTGATGGACCTACTTTCCAAAGGCAGGCGTTCCTCGGATGGTCTGACCAGCGACCCTTAAGAACTCACATTGGTCAAGAGGATGGAAAGTCGGGCTCATCACACCCCTTTTGGGGGGAATTATTGCATGTTCCGGAACTCTCTTATAGATTTAAGACGTATTCATATGTTCGTGAATCTTTGGTTCATACCCAAACATAGTATCCACGGATTTAACCTTGGTGGGTAATGGTCAACTGGACGTAGGGGTTCAGAATCATTTATGCCAGAGGTTTACCATCCCTCGTTGGATTAATGACCCCGAAGGGTTGGAACTCACTTGAGGTGACACTAGTAGTTGTGTAGTGAACCGATGTGGAGATGATCAGATCGACTAGTTGTTGGGCTTGATCCTCAGGAAGGATTCCTACGTACCCTGCTTAGGAAGCAGGGATCAAAGTCTGCATAGATCGCATATACAGTTTAACGTCATGCTGGATGAGGGTGGAACTCAACGTGAAGAAACGACCGAGTGGTGGGCTTGAACCTTGTGGAGGCTTCCTACGTACCATGCTTTGGCATGGATCAAATTCCCCATAGTTTGCTTATGGCTTATGGCTTACGCTCTGGGGCAGCCCGGAATGATGGATTGGGGCTTACACTCTGAGGAGGCCCATTTGAGGATGTCATGGTCTATGATTACTCTAATCCCACGTGATTCATGCTAAATGTGAGAAACAAGAGGAATCAGGGAACAGAGGATCACGTTGCGAAAGGTGCGTCCGTCAGTAGCTGAGTGGGGCTTACACATGAAGGTGGCCCAGGGAGATGAATTGGGGATTACACTCTAAGGAGGCCCAGAAGGTCGGGGCTTACGCTGAGATGCATGCCCGTGGTGTCTTCCTCATGTCTGGTCATGAGGACATCCCAACCCATTGGTGGGTTGAGGAATATAATGTGGGCAATGCCTATGTGCAAGTGCACAAGCGGGATAATGCCATGGGTGTTGGAATCAGTCCAAACAAAGGGAGATGAAAAGTGTGAATCACATGCCCGACATTTGGAACAAAATGAGGGTGGCATGGTGATGGAGGATAACTTTTGACCATGTTCGAAACACAGCATTCATATCACATTAGCCTAAAATGGGGATGAACAAATAAGGGTTGACTGATGACCGTGTTCAAAACATATGACCTATCTCGATGTTTTTTCCAAAGTCTTCTGGGGCGTTGGCCCAGTATGGTAGGTGAGCCGATGCGGCATGAGGCTAGGCCGTTAGGGGGTCCCTTCAGACATAGAATAGAATGACGATCTGAATGATGGACGTGCAAAGCATGCGGTGGAGTGATGGAATGTTTGAATGGATTCCAGCGCTCTTGAGGTTATGCCACTGTAAACATCACATAAGGCAACTCCTTCATGGAGAAAGTGGTATCCAATTATTTAATGATGGGGAATTATACAGTTTATAGTCATCTAGAGAGGACTATTTCCATACATTTTAACGTCATATGGATAAGATGAGGGCCATACAGTTTAACGTCATGTGGTCAGGACGATGGCCATACAGTTTACTGTCATGTGGTCAGGATGAGGGCCATACAGTTTAACATCATGTGGTCAGGACGATGACCGCGTTGTCATGACATGTCAAATTTATTATGTTTTAAGGTTGATTTATAGTCTAGGGAAGACTCTAGGTCGTCTCTCAAGGAGCGTTGGTAGGTTTAGAGTGTGCATTTTTAATAAAAATGACTAAGAGAGAGGAGGTGGTTTTGAAAACAGTTTAAAACAATGACTTAGTTTAAATAGCTTAAAAGATGAGTGACCAAGTGGATTTTGAGAAAAATGAGATAAAAGGGTCGATGTGATTTCACTACACACATATCAAGTTCATTTTTCATAGAGATTCATCTTGGGTTTAGAGTAATTCTTTGGTTGGAGTTATTTGGAATCCCGATTAATTCCTAAGCTTTTATTTCAATGCTTTAAGGACCCATCCTTGACGTAACAATCATATTGTCAAGGTCCAGTAATTATGAATGGAATAAGAGCTTCAAAATAATATTTAAATCTCAATAAGGTGGGTATGAAAAGGATTCTTGTGATGTCCAATCGTAAAAACACAAGTCACGCACTCAAAACCTCACGCCGATCAGTTAAAAATTAAGAGCATAAAACTCACATGCATCAAATCAAGCATTCAAATTTGAAATAAAATAAGATACATGGAATGAAATGTTTAAACACCCAAATTACTCCAAACCAGTAGCTAATTTATGCATCGTAACTCCCTTGAAATGTGTGTATCTCCCTCACAACGAACACCCAACTTTTAGATCTACATCGGGAGGAGGAGGAAGCTCGGGTGGAACTCCTTCTTCATCTTTGATTCCCCTATGAGGATAGGGGCCTCCAGAACCTCCAAGGTTATTAGGAGACTCCTCTAAAACTCCAAATTAGCTGAAATTAACTCCTTGTCCTAACTTTCAAATGACTTTCCCTTGGTGCCCTTTTATAGGAAAATTGGAAGGTTGTTTTAGGCACACAGATTTCATCAATCAACTTGCACGATGCGTTTTGGCCTTCAGACAGTCTTATCTCGCTTTGGAGAAAATAGAAACATTGTAGAACTACCTCTTGACTGTCTCCACTGAACTTTTGGCACCGTTTTGACAACTACAGCTCAAGATATTGATAAACTACAGAACACCGCATTTGACTTGGTCCCAATTCTATGGCTTGGACAGATCAGTTCAGATGGGCCCCATAGAATCCGAATCAGGATTGGGTTTCTTAATATAAAATTTAGCCTATTTTGGACAGGCCCAAAAAATTTCATCCCATTTAGATGCACGGATTTTGTGTACTACGCAAAATAGTGGACAGATGTCCATAGATGTAGAGACCCGAAACCTGACGTACATTGACATTACATTACTTTTGCGGAATACTTAGTACATAACAAAAACACACACACAAGGATCGTAATAGTTTAGTGTCTTTGGAAACTCGGAATAAAATCTTCTAATCGTGGTGAAAGATCTTCAACATCTCCCATAAAGATCTTCCTTTTTTTACCTAAAACCTTTCTTTATATCCTGGGGAAAAGAAAACAAAAAAGGGTGAGCTCAAATGCTCAGTAATGGTAAACAAAAGAAATATCAATCACATCATATTCATAAGAACATAACATTTTGGAAATCATAACCTGCAAAAGAGAGAATAATTTCATAACATGGGATAAATCATGGCAGTGAAATGTAATCACAATAATCATAACTTAAAACATGAAACTTTGTGGCATTCACACATAATCATAGAGAATCATTTCTTGTTAGTCAAGACTCATTGCCAAGACTATCTTAGTGGACAAAGTCCCTTTCTGAATCGAGTAACCCTCGTTTCAGTCCTGTTTCACTGAACCGGTATAACCTACCATTCCAGCCATGTCTATCTAATGAGATATAAAATCTTTACCCAATGCATTGGAGGGAGATATAGGTCCCACCCATCTCATAGTGATACCATTCTTATGTGTGCCACAAAATCATAAACCATACATCATTTCATAACCCATGTAATAAAAATGGGATTCTTAAACATCATGACATCATAAAACAATTCATATAAGATAAAGGAATTCATAAAAATAATTCCATCACAACATAATCAAATCAATGTAATAATAGGGATAAAAATAGAACCCTTTATTATCTTAGAGGGAAAATAATTTTGATAAAACACTTGAAATGAATTCTTGAGGAAAATATCCTTTCTTTTTCAAAATCAATTTCTTTTCACAAAACGTCATGCAATTTTAAAAGAAAGAGATTTTATTGAAAATAGTCATGAAATCTTTTGGAGGAATCTTCATGAAAATAAGGCTTTATAAAACCGTAAAAATCCGTTCGTTCCGTATAAGTTAAAAAAACATTCTTCTCGTACTTTTGTCGGAAAAGTCAAAAAGTACCTCGTACGAAAACGACAAAAGATTCCTTTCATATGTTTTACAAAAAACTCACCGATGGGTAAAATTGGATATAAAATACTGTAGAAGGATGGAAATAATACTAAATATTGAGGGAACATGGATGTGGATGATAAAATACACCCCAGTAAATACCAAAGTATAAACAATCTCGGATAAAAATGAGATTGTGATATTTCCCTTACCTTAGGTCCGATTTGATTTGAATATGTCCGAACCTTCTGTATAATGATTTAAATAATGTCATTAACTTATTACAGAATCATATTCACTGTTATGATATCATATATGGTTCACTTATGACTTTATATTACCCGTTCTTTTGTAAATTCCACGTTAAAGAAGCGTTTTGGGTAAAATCATTTCATTTTATCGTAGGTGTTTTGACTTGTTGTTATTGACATTATTATTACTTATATCATGATTTACTTACTTCCAGAATATAAAATATGATTTATATATCATATATATTCAGTATATATATATATATAAGATAGATAAATTAAATGAAAAACACCGTTCATGGAGATGGTAGTCCGTACGTACGCATGAACACTGTTTTCCATTCCTTATTGTCTTGAATGGAAGTAAGTAGATGACATACATATAAATATATACAAAAATAAAGTATCTTTATAATGTCATATATTTCATTATTATTTCTTATATATACTTTTTAATCATTCTTAAATGGTTAACATGGAGAATGAATCTCATCGCCTCGTGGAGACGGTACTCCGTACGTACGCACGAGCGATGATATCGTTCCCATGGTCGTGGAATTGTGTTAAAGTGTATGAATATTATTTCAGTATCAATATCACTTTATAATAATCATATATAGTTACTCATTACACCATTATACCCATCCTATTAAGGTGGTGGAAGAAAATGGATTACACCACGGCGTGGAGACGGTATTCCGTACGTACGCACGCGCGGTGATTTCTTTTTCCGTAGAATGGATAGATGGTGAAATAGGGTTGTTTCATACATAAAATAACACATCAGTATATGAGTGATACTGATGTTATTACTTCATAATGAAACAACCTAAGAAGAAGAAGTGGAAGAAGAAATAAAGATGAAAGAATTGGTAACGGTAATTACCTCTTCTTTGAAGCGCCTCTTTGAGACCTCCTCTTAGGGCACTAAAATTGGACTTTGAGGAAGACCAGAACCTCTAGGATGTTTCTAGGGAAGTGGAGAAGAGATTTTGGCAGGGTTTGGCCGAGCTTGAGTGCTCAAATTTGTGTGAGGAGGAGGGGGAGTAGGTGTCCATTTATAAGGGAGGAGAGGGGCACATTAGGAATACCTCAAAATATTATTTTATATTAATGTCAAAATCGGTTTATAATGGTTCCAAAGGGTCTTATTTCGAAGCTAAAGTGGGGATGGGTCGAAATCCTATCAACCAATAAGATTTAGACAAGTTTAGGGTATTATTTTAACCTTATCAATTAGATTTAACTCTAAGTTAAATAATTTAACTTTTACCGTGTCTTTTTGTTTTCTTTAACAATATGGTTAATACACTTACTATAACATGCCAAAAGAACCCCAAATTGTTTATTATTAATATATATATCCTTATCTAAGTCATGTTGCCGAACCTTATATTTTTAGGAATAAAATAACAATTAATAATATAATATTTGATTTAAAAACTATTTTGTGTCAATTTTGACACTATTTGATATATGATTTTTTTTAAAGTCATAACAGAATTATATGTTCGAACCAAGTTGATTAAATCAACACTAATATATCATAGTAACCTAGAAAATTAGTAGAATTCATAAAAACTCTCAAATTACATTTATTTTTGTGTTTATAACATCAATTATGTCAATATTTCATAAATAAGATAATTACTGCATCATCTTTGTGTCATAAATAAATTAACTTATTTGATGTCTAAAAATTACAAATAAAATACCATTCTTTAGGAAATCGTTTTAGCTTTCTAATGAGTATTTACGAACGAATTTATCTCATGTACAACCCTATATAAAAAATGTTTTAGTAAATAAACTTTGATTTTAACTCTTTTAACTCTTCTTTGAATTAAATAATAATAAATGTCCTAATCTAATCCAAGTGGGCCTAAATGATAATAATTTACACTTAAGGTTGTTTTTGGTCGAGATACACTTGTCCAATAGAATTAGGACATGTGTTAGGGTAATATTAATATCATTCTTACCCTTAATTACCCTATTTACTTTTAACCGTGGTAAATAAAAGTAAAAAGTTACTATTCATCAAAAATTATTTTCATCTCATTGAACCACATTTTACTTACTGACATCAACTGTGTCTCTCGGATTTTTCAAATTCCATTCACAGAAGCGGTAAAATTAAGTTTTATGAAAAATTCAGTTTTTTAACTACCACTTAGTAGTTTCACTATTCATTTAAAAATGATGTTTTTCAGAACAATGCCAAAATTTCATCCTAAGCTATATTTCATATTCTGAATTCAAAAATGAAGTCTATTTTACCAAATTCATAACATAGAAGTTGCATTAATTAAATTTATAATTAAATCCCGCTGTTAAAACAAATAGCGTGTTTTTAAGAAACAATATCTATCAAAAGATTGACACTTGATTATGTCTGGTTTAAATGTGAAATTACATTCAATGACCAACATTGTATTAAATTGTAAAAATATATTCTAAATATACTTTAAAACCAGTCAAATTAATAATTTATCACTATTAATTATTTCGATTAAAAAAGATTTTTTTAATTATAATTTAGTAATTTTCACTATTCATCAGAATATGAAAGTTATCCGAAAAGTACCAAAATTTCACATTAGGCTAAATTCGATACTCCGAATCCAAAAATGAAGTCCATTTTGAGAGCTAAAATTTATAAAATTTAAAAAGTGGTTATTACTATTCATAACGGCTAGTTTTAATAATATTTTAATAGCATATCGTTGTTTCGTGAAACTCAGTATTGCGTACTACACATGCTATCGAGGAAGGTTGTGATTGCGTGTAATGCAAGGCAAGTCAAAGATGCATGTTGTGAAAGCTCCTTTTGGTGTAGCGTACAACACAAGACATTAATAAAATTAAAAAGAATATTTTTCATAAAATCTCGGGCTGTTACATTCTACCCCCCTTAAAATGAATTTCGCCCTCGAAATTCGTCGGGGTTATAAATGGTTTACTATTCGAAAGTTTCTTTAATAGAAACCCACATCGTAAAAAGGAATACCAAAACCAATCTTTAAAAACGAAAGTATGAAATGTAACGGTTACCCAAATAAACTAATCACTGGGTTTCCACATAGGTGAAAATATGGATATGGAAGAAAAATCTAACCATCATGTTCTGATGGAGAGTGGTAGAGAACATGGCTATGGAAAAGCCAAAAATCACAAATCCATAAATTTGTGACGATCTAAGGTACCATCCGATTCATCAGGTATAAGATCACTGGGACAACATTTTTGGTTTTCAAGATCATTTCCCTAAAGTTGATGAAATTGGAATTAGAAGAAATACTTTCGTGATTTTGGTATAGTCTCACCGTTTGTCGTTCTTTGGACAATTTCCACTTCATCTCTTAAAGAAATGAAGTTGAATTTGTCATTCATGATGTGTTAGCAGATCATGTGATAGAATGATGGGTCATTCCATCTGTCTCAAACAAAAGGTTAGAAAAGTTATCAAAAAAAAATACATAAGTCCATCTATAGAGAGATTAATCATATATGGTTCCTAAAATGAACTTATACTTCACATATCATACTGATTAATATAATAAAACTAGTTTCTACTAAACAGGGACTTCCTGTAGGTCAGTGGTAGGCGATAAAGGCCAGTCGCACTTCGGTTGTGGGTTCGATTCCCACAGCCTTGTCCGAAGCGATGGGCTGTCGCCCGTCCTGCAGGTTGTACTTTTTCTAAAACTACATTACAATAACATCACATAAATAATATCAAAAAAAAAATTCTATACTTAAACAATTCTAACTTATGGTTAACATAATCCATTACAATCTTTAGGCTTATCTAAAATACTTTGGTCCAAGCTCATAGTATAAAGAAAATGATTACTTGAAATGTCATCAACCAAGAATGTGAATACCATCATTTATCCCCCATATATCTTGTTGGTCACATTCCAATCATGTGAATACCTTAATGATGTATTCTCTTGAAAAAAATGAATACCCATTAAACCTTAGTGAAAACATGAATGCTGTCAAAAGTTAACTCTTTCCACATACCAAAATCCAAAAATTCTATATACTCAAACCATGATATAACCTTCTCCTTATATCAGTCATGAGCTCATGAATACTATCAAACATTTAATTTTCTCCTTATCCCTTCATTATGCGCATATCATCTACATTCCAAAAATATCTGAATAACCTTTCATGGATACTGGTAACATTAATCAGACAACAATGTAACAATCCTTACATGTCTCTTTATTCCATAGTACAATGATATTACTTATACAACATTACACATGATAAACATGTAATCATTCCACTACATTCTTAAACCATTGACCGAGCTTCAACAATTCTTTCATCTCACATATCATTTGTAGTCTCTTCATCATCATCCACATAAATACTTCCCATACGACCATACTGATTATCTTCATGAGACTTTCCCTTAGGGCATTGTTTTGCATAATGCCTGTACATTCCAAATTTAAAACATTTAACCATTGTTGATGTCATAGCAATACCATTATCCTCATCCATGTTGTTAACTGAACCTTTTCCTTTGCATTTACTTGCTTTGTGTCCTTCTTTTCCACACCCAAAGCATCTTCCAGTTCCTTTGAAACATTCTCCTTGATGCCTCTTCCCACATGATTTACATAGGGGAAATTGAACTTTATTTCCTCTATGCTCATCATGAAACTCCATCTTTCTCTTATTAACCGAGTCAGGAAACTTACCAAATTTTACTTTATTGATCATATTATGAGATTGCTGATTCGGCATAATAATTATTTTTGGACTTCCAAATCCCATTTCATTATGAAGAATATCATTCCATTGTCCATCATATCCTCCATTATCGTGAATCATCTTGTTTCCAGCCATTTTCTAAAACCCAAAAAGAATAGTGTGAGAGGCAAAAATCTGCTAGGGAAAACAACATAATAAAAGGGAAGTACCCTCAATATCTAACATCTTATGTTAAATTCTATGATTGTTACCTTAGTTCTAGGACTGTATCCTATACGTATACTTATCCTTAGGGACATCCCTAGACATACCTTAGAAATATCTCTAGGGATCTCACTAACGTTTTCGCATCCTAGTTTCCAAAGGTTGACTATACCTTTCCTCTGATACCAACTGTAGAGACCCGAATCCTAACGTACATAGACTTTACATTACTTTTGCGGAATACTTAGTACATAACAAAAACACACACACAAGGATCGTAATAGTTTAGTGTCTTTGGAAACTCGGAATAAAATCTTGTAATCGTGGTGAAAGATCTTCATCATCTCCCATAAAGATCTTCCTTTTTTTACCTAAAACCTTTCTTTATATCCTGGGGAAAATAAAACATAAAAGGGTGAGCTCAAATGCTCAGTATGGGTAAACAAAAGAAATATCAATCACATCGTATTCATAAGAACATAACATTTTGGAAATCATAACCTGCAAAAGAGAGCATAATTTCATAACATGGGATAAATCATGGTAGTGAAATGTAATCACAATAATCATAACTTAAAACATGAAACCTTGTGGCATTCACACATAATCATAGAGAATCATTTCTTGTTAGTCAAGACTCATTGCCAAGACTATCTTAGTGGACAAAGTCCCTTTCTGAATCGAGTAACCCTCGTTTCAGTCCTGTTTCACTGAACTGGTATAACCTACCATTCCAGCCATGTCTATCTCATGAGATATAAAATCTTTACCCAATGCATTGGAAGGAGATATAGGTCCCACCCATCTCATAATGATACCATTTTTATGTGTGCCACAAAATCATAAACCATACATCATTTCATAACCCATGTAATAAAAATGGGATTCTTAAACATCATGACATCATAAAACAATTCATATAAGATAAAGGAATTCATAAAAATAATTCCATCACAACATAATCAAATCAATGTAATAATAGGGATAAAAATAGAACCCTTTATTATCTTAGAAGGAAAATAATTTTGATAAAACACTTAAAATGAATTTTTGAGGAAAATATCCTTTCTTCTTCAAAATCAATTTCTTTTCACAAAACGTCATGCAATTTTAAAAGAAAGAGATTTTATTGAAAATAGTCATGAAATATTTTGGAGGAAGCTTCATGAAAATAAGGCTTTATAAAACCGTAAAAATCCGTTCATGCAGTATAAGTTAAAAAAACATTCTTCTCGTACTTTTGTCGGAAAAGTCAAAAAGTACCTCGTATGAAAACGACAAAAGATTCCTTTCATATGTTTTACAAAAAACTCACCGAAGGGTAAAATTGGATATAAATTACTGTAGAAGGATGGAAATAATATTAAATATTGAGGGAACATGGATGTGGATGATAAAATACACCCCAGTAAATACCAAAGTATAAACAATCTCGGATAAAAATGAGATTGTGATATTTCCCTTACCTTAGGTCTGATTTGCTTTGTATGTGTCCGAACCTCCTGTATAATGATTTAAATAATGTCATTGACTTATTACAGAATCATATTCACTGTTATGATATCATATATGGTTCACTTATGACTTTATATTACCCGTTCTTTTGTAAATTCCACGTTAAAGAAGCGTTTTGGGTAAAATCGTTTCATTTTATCGTAGGTGTTTTGACTTGTTGTTCTTGACATTATTATTAATTATATCATGATTTACTTACTTCCAGAATATAAAATATGATTTATATATCATATATATTCAGTATATATATATATATAAGATAGATAAATTAAATGAAAAACACCGTTCATGGAGACGGTAGTCCGTACGTACGCATGAACGCTGTTTTCCATTCCTTATTGTCTTGAATGGAAGTAAGTAGATGACATACATATACATATATACATAAATAAAGTATCTTTATAATGTCATATATTTCATTATTATTTCTTATATATACTTTTTAATCATTCTTAAATGGTTAACATGGAGAATGAATCTCATCGCCTCGTGGAGACGGTAGTCCGTACGTACGCACGAGCGATGATATCGTTCCCATGGTCGTGGAATTGTGTTAAAGTGTATTCATATTATTTCAGTATCAATATCACTTTATAATAATCATATATATTTACTCATTACACCATTATACCCATCCTATTAAGGTGGTGGCGGAAAATGGATTACACCACGGCGTGGAGACGGTATTCCGTACGTACGCACGCGCGGTGATTTCTTTTTCCGTAGGATGGATAGATGGTGAAATAGGGTTGTTTCATACATAAAATAACACATCAGTATATGAGTGATACTGATGTTATTACTTCATAATGAAACAACCTAAGAAGAAGAAGTGGAAGAAGAAATAAAGATGAAATAATTGGTAACGGTAATTAACTCTTCTTTGAAGCGCCTCTTTGAGACCTCCTCTTAGGGCACTAAAATTGGTCTTTGAGGAATACCAGAACCTCTAGGATGTTTCTAGGGAAGTGGAGAAGAGATTTTGGTAGGGGTTGGACGAGCTTGAGGGCTCAAATTTGTGTGAGGAGGAGGGGGAGTAGGTGTCCTTTTATAAGGGAGGAGAGGGGCACATTAGGAATACCTCAAAATATTATTTTATATTAATGTCAAAATCGGTTTATAATGGTTCCAAAGGGTCTTATTTCGAAGCTAAAGTGGGGATGGGTCGAAATACTATCAACCAATAGGATTTAGACAAGTTTAGGGTATTATTTTAACCTTATCAATTAGATTTAACTCTAAGTTAAATAATTTAACTTTTACCGTGTCTTTTTGTTTTCTTTAACTATATGGTTAATAAACTTACTATAACATGCCAAACGAACCCCAAATTGTTTATTATTAATATATATATACTTATCTAAGTCATTTTGCAGAACCTTAGATTTTTAGGAATAAAATAACAATTAATAATATAATATTTGATTTAAAAACTATTTTGTGTCAATTTTGACACTATTTGATATATGATTTTTGTGAAAGTCATAACAGAATTATATGTTCGAACCAATTTTATTAGATCAACAATAATATATCATAGTTACCTATAAAATTAGTGTAATTCATAAAAAGTCTCAAATTACATTTATTTTTGTGTTTATAACATCAATTATGTCAATATTTCATAAATAAGATAACTACTGCATCATCTTTGTGTCATAAATAAATTAACTTATTTGATGTCTACAAATTACAAATAAAATACCATTATGTAGTAAATCTTTTTATCTTTCTAATTAGTATTTACAATCGAATTTATCTCATGTACAACCCTATATAAAAAATGTTTTAGTAAATAAACTTTGATTTTAACTCTTTTAACTCTTCTTTGAATTAAATAATAATAAATGTCCTAATCTAATCCAAGTGGGCCTAAATGATAATAATTTACACTTAAGGTTGTTTTTGGTCGAGATAAACTTGTCCAATAGAATTAGGACATGTGTTAGGGTAATATTAATATCATTCTTACCCTTAATTACCCTATTTACTTTTAACCGTGGTAAATAAAAGTAAAAAGTTACTATTCACCAAAAATTATTTTCATCTCATTGAACCACATTTTACTTACTGACATCAACTGTGTCTCTCGGATTTTTGAAATTCCATTCACAAAAGCGGTAAAATTAAGTTTTATGAAAAATTCAGTTTTTTAACTACCACTTAGTAGTTTCACTATTCATCAAAAAAATGATGTTTTTCAGAACAATGCCAAAATTTCATCCTAAGCTATATTTCATATTCCGAATTCAAAAATGAAGTCTATTTTACCAAATTCATAACATAGAAGTTGCATTAATTAAATTTATAATTAAATCCCGCTGTTAAAACAAATAGCGTGTTTTTAAGAAACAATATCTATCAAAAGATTGACACTTGATTATGTCTGGTTTAAATGTGAAATTACATTCAATGACCAAAATTGTATTAAATTGTAAAAATATATTCTAAATATACTTTAAAACCACTCAAATTAATAATTTATCACTATTAATTATTTCGATTAAAAAAGTTGTTTTTAATTATAATTCAGTAATTTTCACTATTCATCAGAATATGAAAGTTATCTGAAATGTACCAAAATTTCACCTTAGGCTAAATTCGATACTCCGAATCCAAAAATGAAGTCCATTTTGAGAGCTAAAATTTATAAAATTTAAAAAGGGGTTATTACTATTCATAACGGCTAGTTTTAATAATATTTTAATAGCATATCGTTGTTTCGTAAAACTAAGTATTGCGTACTACACATGCTATCGAGGAAGGTTGTGATTGTGTGTAATGCAAGGCAAGTCAAAGATGTGTGTTGTGCAAGCTCCTTTTGGTGTAGCGTACAACACAAGACATTAATAAAATTAAAAAGAATATTTTTCATAAAATCTCGGGCTGTTACAATAGATCCATGCAATTTTGGCGCAGTTTTCTTTCACTTCATCAAGGGCCCTCCAAATCACCTCCACCTATATTGAAATAATAATAAAAAGTAACATTTCCCATTATAATATTTATTAACATTAATTGATCAATTCAAACATAATGTGCAATTTATTATTATATTTGGAATATTCATTACAAAACTAGTTTAAAATTGCGGTCTAAGGGTGGAATAAAACAGTGAATTGTGGTATGATCACAGCCCAACACCTAAACATTTTCACTCCTGGGAAAAGTCACATATCAAAATACAATGATATATATATATATATATTTCCAACATCCTGAAGATTTAGCATTTGAGGAAATTTTATTTCAAGTAAAGTGATCAATGCATGAACCACACCAAGGAGTTCTTCCCAGTGAAAATGGAAAAAGACGTCTCATAAATCATATCACAATTAAATTCAAAGAGATTTACGACACCAATTTGATAATGGAATTCAAAGTTCAACCATTACACTAACTCTCCATGTGTGTGTGTGAAAACCATTCCATGTTATTCTTTCCACTTTCTATCAAATAAATATATGTTATTTTAACATTATTCACCTTTAAATGATTTTTCACCAAACCTGTCCTACATCCTTTGAAATCATATTTCAAGACCCACCCATTTAAGCATTCCCAGAAGTCAAACCATAAGCTCCTGACCTAGATATCCCCATATGTTTCACATTTCATCACTCCCCTCAATTATTATAAATATTTTTTTTGAAGTTGCAATAGGAACAAATCTCACACTCATCTCTCAACCCTTTGTTTGATCTCCTCACGACACTAATTGCAATAGTTATAACAAGATCAATGGTTGAGGAGGAGTGGTTTTTGACATGCCCAAGGCACAACAATTTTTTTTGACGGCGTAAAACAGTCGGACATTAGGTACACACGCATAGGTCAATATGGTACAGTAATGAAACGGATCAGATAATGAAAGAACATATGGATATATCATTTAAAGATGAAAAATACTAACCCAACATATATTTACCATATATTAAGTAATAAATAATCAAACTTTGTAGTTTTGTGAAAACATTTGTGGAGATATTAGTGACATTGTTTTCCCAAAAACTACTCACACAATGGGCATCAATCATCTCAAAGTTTTCACATAGATACGACCATTTATATCATTGACAGAAAACCAATTCACTAAAATTCACTCCCTGATGTTAAATTCATAAAAATACTCTTTTTAGACTTCATTTTGGTATTTTTACTTTCGCCACATTATGTTCTCCAAATCATGGAACTTCGACATTGTTGATGGGGAAAATGAAAATACCATAAAGAAGGCCAAAAAGAGAAAACAAAAGGAGAAAATGATGAAAATTCCTAACTATCACAAGAATGTATCCACCCCCATATCTAGAGTATGTAGTGTCCTCACTGTAGTAAAAGAGAATGTGGGAAGGAAGGATCAAACCTAGTGGATGTCACGCATAGTGTGCTTCATGAACATGGAGTTCCTCCATCGGGGACTCCAGAACGGGTTCATGAAAGTGCTTTAGCCGCTGCCCATTGAATGTGATGGTTTGCTTGGTTTCTTCATTTTGAACCTGAACAACACCAAATGTAGAGACATTAGTAACAATGTATGGTCCAAACCAGCGGGAACAAAGCTTACCAGGATGCAACTTCAGCCGTGCATTATAAAATAGGACCTTCATCCCAATATGGAACTGAAGATGAAGGATAAGATGGGCATGGGAAGCCTTGGTTCTCTCCTTATAAGTCCTGGAGTTTTCATATGCATCTCTTCTCATTTCCTCTAGATCCTGAATCTGCAACATCCTTTGAGCACCTGCACCAGAATGATTGGAATTTCATTGTTTAATGGCCCGGTAGGCCCGATGCTCAATCTCAACAGGGAGGTGACAACTCTTTCCAAACATAAGATGATAGGGTGACATTCCAATGGGAGATTTGAAATCAGTACAGTAGGCCCAGAATGAATCATCAAGTCTAAGACTCCAAGCTTTCCTATTTGGTTGAACCGTTTTTTCAAGAATTTGTTTTACCTCTTTATTTGACACCTCACCTTGACCATTGGTATGTGGATGATATGTAGTAGAAACTCGATGACCGACCCCATACCGACGCAAAAGTGATTGCATTGTTTGGTTGCAAAAATGGGAACCCCGGTCACTGATAATGAACCTAGGTAATCCAAACCTACAAAAGATCTGAGTTCTCAAAAATTCTACAACTTTTTTGGAATCATCTGTCCTTGTGGCCCGTGCCTCTACTCATTTTGATACATAATCAACGGCCAATAGAATGTACAAGTTTCCAAAAGAATTGGGAAATGGCCCCATAAAGTCAATGCCCCAAACATCAAAAATTTCATGAAACAGCAAGGGTTTTTGTGGCATTTCATTCCTTTTAGATACATTCCCCATTCTTTGACAAAGAGGAGAAGATTTAAAAAATTCATGGGAATCCAGAAAAAGTGTTGGCCAAAAGAGACCAGAATCAAGAACATTGCGAGCAGTCCATTGGGGACCAAAGTGGCCCCCACAAGCAAGAGTGTGGCAGAATCTAAGGACAGACTGAAACTCGATATTGGGAACACAACGCCTAAGGACCTGATCGCTACATGTGCGCCAAAGGTAGGGGTCATCCCAAATGTTCCAATGAGACTCATGTTTTAGGCGACTGGCTTGGTTTTTGTTGAAATCAGTAGGAATGCAAGATTCTACCAAATAATATACAATTTCAGCATACCAGGGAATAGCATCTTGCACTTTGTACAATTTCTCTTCAGGAAACAAGTCATTAATGGGAATACAGGGGGATGAGACAATGTCTGAGGTTGGGAGGATCCTACTGATATGACCTGAATTTGTCCATGGAAAACACAATGGTAAGGAATTCATTTTTAGTTGTGGTGTATTTTTCTTGGGCACGGTCCAAAGTACGTGAGGCATAGGCTATGACATGTGGAGCTCGGTCGACCCTTTGTGACAAGACTTCCCCAACTGCATAGTTAGAGGCGTCACACATGAGATTAAATGGTAAATCCCATCGAGGTGGTTGGATTACTGGGGGTGATCTGAGACTCCATTTTAATTTATTAAAAGCTTCTTCACATTCTTTATAAAAAAAAATCTTTTTGTTTTTGGATTAAGCGGGAGAGGGGAAGTGCAATCTTACTAAAATCACAAATGAAACGATGGTAAAATCCAGAATGACCTAGGAAAGACCGCACATCACGTACATTTTTAGGAAATGGTAAGGAAGAAATTACATCCACTTTCTATTTATCAACTTGGATTCCATCCCCAGAAATGACATGTCCCAAAACTATACCTTGTCCCACCATGAAATGCCATTTCTCATAATTTAATACAAGATTCTTTTCAATACAGTGACGTAGGACTGAACCAAGACTACTTAAACATTCATCAAAAGAGGATCCATAAACAGTAAAATCATCCATGAAAACTTCCATGCAATCCTCCAGGTAATCCGAAAAAATACTAACCATACATTGCTGGAAAGTACTTTGAGCATTGCATAGGCCAAATGGCATCCTTCTATAGGAAAATGTGCCATAGGGGAAAGGGAAGGTTTCCTTTTCCTGATCCTCGGGGGCAATATGGATTTGAAAGTATCCATAATACCCATTAAGAAAATAGTAATGGGACTTCCCCGCTAGCCTCTCTAGCATTTGGTCAATGAATGACAATGGGAAATGATCCTTCCTAGTGTGTTGGTTTAGTCGACGATAATATTTACAGACACGCCAACTATTCTGCACATAAGTTGGAACCAATTCATTATTTTCATTTTTAATTACCGTTAGGCCAGTTTTTTAGGAACTACTTGAATAAGACTGACCCATTTGTTGTTAGAGATGGGGTAAATGATTCCAGCAGCCAATAATTTCGTTACTTCCTTTTTAACTACTTCTAAGAGGTTTGGGTTTAGTCGACGTTGTGCCTGCCTCACTGGTTTAGCCTCATCAGTTAATAAAATATGATGTGTACAAATTGATGGGCTAATACCAGGAATGTCTGCAAGTGTCCATCCCAATGCTTGTTTATGTTCCCTCAAAAGTTCAAGAAGTCGAAATTCATGCTCAGGAGGGAGTGAACTACCAATGATGATGGGAAACTTGTTTCCATTATCAAGATATGAATATTTTAAATATTGAGGCAATTGCTTTAGTTCCAATTCAGGTGGATTTTGGATTGATGGGAGTGTGTGTGAAAGTGAGAGGTCACTAATCTCATATAACTGCTCAATGGTATCATCCTCAGATGAGGAATAAGATTTTACAAGCGTAGCAGTATCATCGATGGTCATGTGATCCTCCGTGTTCAAGAAATAATCAATTAATAAACATGCATGACAATTTTCTAGACCACTACAACAATCAACACACGATTCATTTCCAATAATTTATAGACCACTACTTGAACTGAATTGTTGAGTGTTCTGTGCCATGGTCTCAATTAGGGTCCTTGCAACGATTGGGGTTTTATCCACTAGTGCACCACCTGCAGCAGTATCAATCATGTTTCGATCAATAGGGATTAAACCTTCATAAAAATACGGAATTTAAAGTTGATCACTTATTTGATGATGTGGACAAATTGAACACAATATTTTAAATCGTTCCCAATATTCATGAAGGGTTTCTCCTTGAGATTGTCTTATCCTACATATTTCTTTCCTTATTGTTGTAGTTCGAGAGGCTAGGAAGTATTTTTCATGAAAAAGTCGTTTCATGTTCGCCCAACCTCTAACAGGTGAATTAACAAAATACAACCATTCTTTAGCCGTGTCATCTATTGAAAATGGAAATGACCTAAGTTTTACTTGTTCTTCATCCACATTAGCAGGTTTTAATGTTGAACACACAGTATGAAATTATTTTAAATGCTTATGTTGATATTCTCTAGGCAGTCCATGAAATCTTGGTAATAAATGAATTAAACCAGATTTTAGTTCAAAATTGGGTGCCTCGCCTTGTAATTGAATGTAAGTGGGTCGGATATCTACATCAGTTGAGGTTAGTTCTTTTAGTGCTCTATTATTTTCAGCCATTTTATACATGTTATGTTCAATTTTAACTTTGCTTTCTGAAGAAGAAGAAGGATCAAGAAGAATTTTAAGATTTGATGTCTCCTCCTTCAAAGTGTGGTCTTGTGTGTCTCGGTTTCGTTGATGTAGGATCCTCTTCGGTTCGGGTTTGAAAGTTTGTAGGACTCCTGGAGTAGAATGTGTCATACACAGAACCTACACAATAAATAAATTAGAACACAAAAAAAAAATTCAAAGTTAGAAGATAAAACAAACAAATATTCACAAAAATTACAAAAACAATTATCAAAAACACGCACAAAAAACCAAAGCGCTCCCCGGAAACGGCGCCAAAATATGACCGCGTTGTCATGACACGTCAAATTGATTATATTTTTAAGGTTGATTTATAGTCTAGGAAAGATCCTAGGTCGTCTCTCAGGGGGCTTTGGTAGGTTTAGAGTGTGTATTTTTAATAAAAATGACTAAGAGAGGGGGTGGTTTTAAAAACATTTTAAAACAATGACTTAGTTGAAATAGCTTAAAAGATGAGTGACCAAGTGGATTTTGAGAAATATGAGATAAAAGAGTCGATGTGATTTCACTAAACGCATATCAAGTTCATTTTTCATAGAGATTCATCTTGGGTTTAGAGTAATGTTTTGGTTGGAGTTAATTGGAATCCTGATTAATTCCTAAGCTTTTATTTCAATGCTTTAAGGACCCAACCTTGACGTAACAATCGTATTGTCAAGGTCCAGTACTTATGCATGGAATAAGAGCTTCCAAATAATATTGAAATCTCAATAATTTGGGTATTAAATAGGATTCTTGTGATGTCCAATCGAAACAACACAAGTCATGCACTCAAAATCTCACACCGATCGGTTAGAAATTTAGAGCATAACACTCACATGAATCAAATCAAGCATTCAAATCTGAAATAAAATAAGATACGTGGAATGAAATGTTTAAACACCCAAATTACTCCAAACCAGTAGCTAATGTATGCATCAGAACTCCCGTGACATGTGTGTATCTCCCTCACAACGAACATCCAACTTTTAGCTCGACATCGGGAGGAGGAGGAATCTCGGGTGGAACTCCTTCTTCATCCTTGATTCCCCTATGACGATAGCGGCCTCCAGAACCTCCAATGTGATTAGGAGACTCCTCTAGGACTCCAAATTTTCAGAACTTCACTCCTTGGCCGAACTTGAAAATGAGGTTCCCTTGGTGCCCTTTTATAGGAAAATTGGAATGTGGTTTTAGGCACACATAATTAATCAATCCACTTTAACGATATGTTTTGGCATTCAGACAGTCTTATCTTGCTTTGGAGAAAATAGAAAAGTTGTATCCCTACCTCTTCACTGTCTCCAACGAAGGTTTGGCACCGTTTGGACAACTACAGCTCAAGATATTGATAAAATATAGAACACCGCATTTGACTTGGTCCAAATTCGGTGGCTTGGACAGATCAGTTCGGATGGGCCCCATAGAAGCCGAATCAGGATTGGGTTTCTTAATATTAAATGTATCCTAGTAAATTTTGGATAGGCCCACAACATTTCAGCCCATTTATATGCACTGATTTCGTGTACAATGAAAAACGGTGGACAGATGTCCATGGATCCATGCAATTTTTGCGTAGTTTTCTTTCACTTCATCAAGGGCCCTCTAAATCACCTCCACCTACATTGAAACAATAAAAACAAGTATCATTTCCTATTAAAATATTGATTAAAATTAATTGATTGATTCAAACATAAAGTTCAATTTATTATTATATTTGGAATATTCATTACAAAACTAGTTTAAAATTGCGGTTTAAGGGTGGAATAAAATAGTGAATCATGGTACGATCATACGACTAGGTTGGAGATACCTAGCAATGGTTGGTGTGGGACTTAGGCAAGGGTGGCTCTCTCTAGATTAATCTAGAAAAAAGAGCTAGGAAATGAGGTTATAGGAGAGTCATGAGGAGTATATCGACTCATAGAATGTATAGGACGAATGTAGGGGCGACATAAGGGTTCAATGTATAATACTGTTGACCCGGCCTGAAACGTTCACGGTGAGACTCTCCATTTATCGTGGGGGTCAGTGATAATAGCAAAGGGACGGGCCTGGAGGGCCGGGACCGTAGCCCAGCACTGACCCTAAGGAGGGGTGCGGGGGCGCAGCCCCCACAGTATGGACCAACGAGTGCATGGGGTTTTCCGCATGGGGCGCCCCATGAAGGAGCCAACTGCGAGGGACTGGCCGCAAGAGACTGGCCACGAGGGAGCTATCCACGAAGGGTGTCTGTGGAGGAGCTGGCCGTGGAGGATATGGACGTCCGCGAAGGATGTTGTCTGCAAAGGAGGCTCTCCAAGAAGGATGATTTCTGCGGATGAGGTTGTCCGCGAAGGAGGTTGTCCGCAGAGGGTGTCTGCAAAGGGGGATGGTGCCCGTCCTACTTCACGCTAGAGGAGGGGTTCCGCCTCCATTTCATGAACGACACCAGTCCGCGGCCGGGGTGGCCGCAGAAGGACTATCAATGAAGGAAATGGTCAAGATGGGCTGGCCACGGAGGAGCTGGCCACATGTGGTTCGCAGACTAGTTTCTCCTCTCCACGGAAGAGTTCATCCGCGGACAATATGTGGTCCGCGGATGGTCATGGACTGATGGAATCGATTTCTCTAATATCTCCCCACGGGTTTTCACCCGTGTTTTCTCCCTTTCTTCAGGTTCCCCTCGGTGTATATTTATAGAGTTGCGAGGAGGAAATATTTATGGGATCGAGGAACATTTTTTGGAAGCCCATGAAGGAACCCACACAACCGCGAATGACTCGGTCAACAGGGAGTTTTGGAACCGTGTTTTGCAGAATTCCTCCCCAGTCGTGCACCTATCCGCTTCTTTTTCGCGAAAGATGGGTTTTGTGATGGTGGAACGGCCTGGTTCTCATCCTGCTTCATGCCTGCGGAGGGTCCCCACCTCTATTTCGCATACGATGCTGGTCTGCGGAATTGCGGGAGGGCGGTCTGCCGAGCCTACCGCGTGTTGTTGCTGGGAGCTAGTGCGCGGACCGGTTCGCTTCATTTCCAAGTCTTGCGGTAATTGGATTTTCTATTTTCTAAATTTTCAGGACCCTAAAAATGCCCCCCATTTGAATGAGGTCTGATCGGAACGAAGAGGAGGATATTTTGATGTAGTGTGGTACTGAAAATCGATGAGTGATTGGAAAATGCTCTAAATTTTTCCTGAGCCAAGGGACTCAGCGAGAACAGTTCGACTTTTTCTAGGGTTTTATAGAAAAACACTACAAACATTTTTTCACTTCTTTTAATACCCTGATTTTGCCTGGGATCTTTTAGTGTGGACCCAGTGGGTATAACCCAGTGTTTTCTTAGGTCGCCCTTTTCGGGTTTTCGGCCTAATAGGCTTTGTGCCTCTTTCATTTGTGAGGGGTTTAAAGTCCCTTCATCCAGACTATCAATAATGATGTTTTAGGTCGAACATATTTGACCAAATATGGTGGGGCGAAGGCCCCAATGGGGTTCAACTGATTACAATATGTCTTAGTACCCTTCAGACACACGTGGGGGGGAAACATGTTTGAATTTGAGCGGCATGCAGGGAAGGTCTCAAGGCATGGGAGTCGTGCCGGTGTACAGAGGTAGGAAGATCATTGCCTAAGGAAAACGTGCCTTTGGTAGACGGGCTAGGGGAAATAAATATGTAGAGCCATTGAGGGCATGGTATGCATAGTCATACCAAGTTGTCCTTAAGTCAAAGACTTATCCATTTCTGATGGACAGGGGACTTCATGGAAGTATGGCTTATGGAAACCACGATGGGTGTCATGGAAAATTATGAAAACCACCAGGGGTGGCTCATAAGAGGAGTGTGACATCTGAAAGGGTTTTGGGAACATCTATACTAATCAAGATCGTGGTTCGGAGACCACCGCCCTACGCATTTAGTTAGCGTAAGGGATGGTTGAGGCTTGACGCGGTTTAAAGTCATGCAGCTGGGACATCATTTAAAATGGAATGACTTCTCCTTGTTCTTAGTAATCTCGTCAAAGACATTCCACTGCATTCTGGTAGGATTGTGGAAGAGGTTGGTAATTTGTAGTTTAGAGGGTTTCCGAACCCTGGGATAGAAATGGGGGCTCAGAGGCCAAGAGGCGTATGGAGATAAGCATTTCCTAAGGAAATCTTGCCTTTGGTAGACAGGCCAGGGGAGATCAACATGAAGAGCCGCTGAGGGCATGGTATTCATAGTCATACAAAGGTGTCCTTAAGTCAAATACTATCCACTTCCGATAGCAGAGCAACTTCAGGGAAGTTGAGATTTGGAACCCCCAGGGGATGCTTATGAGAGTTCAGTTTTTTCTGAGTGCAGAGTATGGTTTATGATGAGAGGGTGCCTGAATATGGGGGAAATATCTAGAATAAACTTCATGAGAATGGGTGAAGTAATTATTTCTCACGCGAGTGTGAGATGGTGGCTTGTGCCGGTCTGACCCGTGCATTGAAGGATAGAGAAAATCCTCTGTTCCTCACTGAACCTATGACAAGTATGACCATGTAGTTTATCGTCATGTGGTTGGGACATAATCTGTGGAGTTTAGCGTCAAGCGGCAAGGACGAGAGGCATTTTTGAAGGTTGTTGTTCAGTTTAAAGTCATTCAGCGAGGACATGGACTTTTTTTAAAGGTTTCTATGTAGTTTAACGTCATGTAGCGAGGACGGTGGGTATTTTTGAAAAGGACGCTTTTATCCGAATTTAAATTTCCTTGAATACATCAACATGCCCAAGATGGGGGGGGGTTGAGTGGTAAATAATGCTTTCGGGGATTCTTGGATCTGGAAAGGTGATATGGGGGCTCTGAGTCCGATAAGTGTACGGGACTAGGAAAAGAATCACCTGTGGAAATAATGCCTTTGATGGACAAGCCAGGGGCTATCATTATGCAGAGCCGCTGAGGGAATGGTATGCATAGTCATACAATGGTGTCAACGGGTCGATGACTTTCCACTTCCGATGGCCATTAATGCTTATGAGTATCAGCAATTATCTGGGCCACAAAGTTTGTCATTTGGCAGGAGAATATCTAGACATGTCGGGGATATCCGCCCCTGGTCACTTGTTGAGTTTCAAAGTGCCCCATGTGCTGATCTTTTCTCTTTTTTTTGCGCGGGGGTGTGCCTTCATTCTATGAATGTTAACGTCATGCAGTAAGGATGAGGTACTCCAAGTTTATCGGTCATAGAGCTCAGACCATTGGGTGACTATTGTTGTAGTCACTCGAAGGATAACTGAGTCAACATGTTCTGATATACTTAGAACAAGGCAGGGGATGAAGGTCGTAAACTGCAACTTTGAGCATTCCCAGATCAGGACGTATGTTGTGGGGGCTCTGAGGCCGGTAGGCGTATGGAGCTAGGAGGAGTAACAATCGAGGAAATCTTGCCTTTGATGGACGAGCCAGGGGATATAATTATGCAGAGCCGCTGAGGGAATGGTATAGATAGTCGTACAAAGGTGTCCCCAGGTCGATAACATTCCAATTCCGATGGCCATGAATGATTATGAAAATCTTTGATTGGTCACGGTGCAGAGTTCGGCACGTGGGGATAATAGTGTTCGGGTATACAAGAAACATCTTCACCACAATTTTCCATTGAGTCAAAGTATCCTAGTCCTGGATTGATTTTTGTCGATGCAGTTTGCCATGTGAACCATCGGCGGACACACAGGCTAGAAAGATAGGGAAACCCTGGAAGCACTCGGATGTGAATAGGGGAATGAACTTCTAAACCACTTAGATGTAAACTTATGGATCAGGAGGTATGGTATGGGGGCTCTGAGCCTGGTAAGCGTATGGAGCTAGGAAGAGTGTCGCCTGTGGAAATATTGCCTTTGATAGAAAAGCTAGGGGTTATCCATATGTAGAGCTGCTGAGGGAATGGTATGCATTGTCATACAAAGGTGTCCATGGGTTGATAACTTTCCACATCCAATGGCCATGACTGGTTGTGAAGATCCATAATTATCTGGGTCGTGGAGTCTAATTTATGGAAAGGGTGTATTCAAATGTGCAAGGAGTATCTCCATCTCGTATCTCCATGTGTCCTGGGTGGGTCGCGACGAAGTTCGTGCAGTTTAACATCATGCATTGAGGACAAACTCCATGCAGTTTAATGTCAAGCGGTAAGGATGAAGGTGACCCGACATGAAAGAAAAAGGGGGTCTACGCAGTCTAACGTCATGGGGTGGGGGAAACATTCGTGAAGTTTAACATCATGTGGTATGGAAGACTTCCGTACAGTTTAACGTCATGTGGTAAGGATGAAGATATACACCCCGTGCAAGTCTGGTCCGTACACGGGGGAAGGGGGCATTTTTAACATCATTTTCTGTGCAGTTTAACATCGTGCGGTAAGGACATGAAGTACACCCTGTGTCGGTTTGGTTTGCAAATGGGGGGAAGGGCATCCTTTTTTATCAATGGGCTGGGCTAGTACTGGGGATCTTAGCGTCGCTACGTATCCTACGAGGGCAGGAATCATGCCGTACGTAGTTATCTGTGATCTGTGCAGTTTAACATCCTGCGGTGAGGATGGAGTCCATACAGTATAACGTCATATGGTTAGGACGATGAGTACACCCCATGCAGGTCTGGTCCATACACGGGGGAGGGGTATTCTTAACTCTTCTTCTTCCATGCAGTTTATCGTCGTGTGGTAAGGATGAACTCCATGAAGTTTATCATCATGCGTTGAGGACGTGAATACACCTCGTGCAAGTTTGGTTCATACACGATGGAATGTGAATTTTTGGTTTTTTCTTTTTTGAGGTGGCTGGGCCAGGGTGTGGAATTCTGGCGTCACTATGTATCCTGCGAGGGAAGGAATAAAGCCTCACGTAGTTCTCTGAAAGATGATACACCCTTTGCAGGTCTGGTCTGTAGACAGGGGAAACGGGTGTTTTTAAATCACATTGTTTGTGAAGTTTAACGTCATGTCGTGAGGACGTAATACTCTTAGTTTAAGTTCATATAGTTTGGACCATTGGGTGCTTTGGCATTTTAACATCATTCATATCAGACGATGAGTACATCTCATGTTTTTCTTCATCTGTGTAGTTTATCGTCGTGCGGTAAGGACGAACTCCATGCAGTTTAACGTCATGCGGTGAGGACTTAATAATTCTTGGTCTCTATGTGAAATAATTCTTCTTGAATCTCTCATTGGTAGGGGTCGTGGTTAATTTCCCGTCCATGGAGATCTGGGCATATGCTCCGTTGGAGTAGACCTTGTGTACATCATATGGTCCCTCCCACATGGGCTCCAGCTTTGGAGGCTTCTTTCCAGGTATCATTGCGGTCCGGAGGACCAACACTAATTCTCCTTCCATGAAAGACTAGAGATGTACCTTTTTGTTGAAGGCTCGTGCTATCCGGTTTTGGTACACTTCTATGTGGTGCAGAGTGTGCAGCCGCTTCTCGTCTAGCTGTTCCAATTCACCTAGCCGCTTTTCTGACTCCTCATCATCGGATAATCGATCACAAATGGAATCACAGAGTGAGGGAAGATGGAGTTCAATGGGCAGGACCGCCTCTATGTCGTACACTAATGAGTGTGTGGAAGACCGAGTAGCGGTGCAGATTGTGGTTCGATAAGCCCACAATGCATGGAGGAGTTTATCCGGCCATGACTTCTTGTATTTTCGCACCATTTTCTAGAGGATGTTTGATAGGGTCTTGTTGAAAGCTTCTATCTGTCTTTTTGAAGCTGCATGGTAGCGGGATGAGTGGTTAGCCTTGATACCATACTCGTGGTATAGCTTTTCCAACTTAGCAGAGCAGAAATTGGTGTCGTTGTCCGTCATTATGGTATGAGGGACACCAAATCTGGTGATGATATTGGTCTTCACGAAGCTGACAATATTTCATGCCCCGACATCCTTGAGGGGTATGGTTTCTGCCCATTTGGAAAATAAGTTGGTCGTTGTGAGGATATACTTCAGTTGTTTGGCCGTGGCGGGAGGATACGGTCCCACGACGTCCATCCCCCAGATGGTAAACGACCATGAGTACTTAGCTTGATGAAGTAACTCTGGGGACTGGTGTAATAAGTTGGCATGAATCTGGCATGAGTAGCATTTCGCTGTAAAATACTCACAGTCTCGTGCCACTGTGGGCCAGTAGTACCCAAGACATTGAACCTAATGGGAGAGCTTGGTCCCTGGTTTATGTGCTCCACATGCTCCTGCATGTACATCAGTCATGACTACAGTGGTTTCTTCTCCGTCAATGAATCTGAGGATCACCCCATCAAGGCCTCGTTTGTAGAAGACCTCTTGCTAACCCGTGCCGCCATTTAGAACAAAATTGATTGCCCTTCTCCGTATTTGCTCTCGTTCAGTCCTATCTGATGGAAGCTCTCCCCGTTGAAGGTAGTTCGCAATTGGTTCATCCAACCAGTGGCAGGAGCATATAGATCGGGGACAGGACTGACTTCGTGGATCTATTCCATCTTATCTTGAACAAATGGAAACACCATTTGACGGTGAGCAATGCTGATGACCGTTTCATCCTAGTCTAGGTCGGCTAGGGTTGTGGCCATGTTGGATAATGCATCAGCCTAAGTGTTCTCGAACCGGGGAATATACTTCAATGTTGGTTCTGTGGAGAACTCAACCATTAACCCTCACACATGGTCAAACAGGGGGATCACCTCCTCCTTTTTAATAGCATAGTCACTGTTGGATTGCTTGATTTCCAGCTCCGAGTCACCTTTTACCTTAAGGTGTTGTACTTGTGCCTGGAGTGCGAGCTCCAGTCCTGCAATGAGGGCTTGATATTCCCATTCATTGTTTGTACATCCCTCTGAAAGGAGGATGGAATACAGAAAAACTGTCTTTTCTGGGGACACGAGTATTATCCCCAGACCCACTTTATTGAATCTGGGATCCTCCATCCTCTTTCCGGTGGGGCTACGGGACGTGTCGTCAAAGTAAATTTCCCATGCTCGGAACTCTTATTGAACCGAGAAGATATCTTCATCAGGTAGTTTAGCGTCCGGTGAAGCAGTCCCTATTCAAGGGTGCTCTGCTAGAAATTCGGCTAATTCCTGGACCTTGATGGATTTTTGAGGCACGAACTGGATGTCGAATTGTTGTAGGATGAGTGCCCATTGGGATAGGCGTCTGGTTAGCATCGGGCGACTGCAGATGTACTTGAGCGGGTTACTCCACAAGATCAAATGAACCTCATGATGCTACATATAATGTCACAGCTTTTGAACCGTGAAGACCAAGGCGAGACAACTCTTCTCGATATTTGAGTATCGAGTCTCAGCATCAATCATGGTTCGACTGAGGTAATATAGACTGTTTTCGTTGTCGGTGTCGTTCTTCTATGAGAGGAAGGTTCCCAATGACCATTCTATGGCCGCCACATATAGAATGAGAGGACTTCCTTCGACTAGCGTCATGAGCACCGATGGGCTTAATAGGTACTTCTTCAAGTTTTTGAACGCCTCTTGGCAGTCATTCGTCTATTGGTACGTGTCCCCCTTCTTCATCAACCTGGTAAAGGGAAAACATTTTCCTTCCAGGTTGGCTATAAACAACCTAATATAGGCTAGGTGTCCTTGGAATCCCCTCGACTAAGTGAGATTTCAAGGGGGTGGTAGGCTCAGGATAACATTCGTCTTCTCAGGGTCGACTTCGATGCCACGATAGCGTATGACGAATCCAAGGAATTTCCCTGAGGTAACCCCAAAGGCACATTTCAAGGTGTTCATCTTCAAGCTATGTGGTCGGAGATCGTTGAAGACGGTCTCAAGGTCCGACAGGTATTCTGAGCGTTGTCTGGACTTTACCACTACACCATCCACGTAACATTCAATGGACTTCCCTAGGAATGGCTTAAAGATCCGATGCATGGCACGCTGATACGTGGCACCAGCATTCTTGAGACCAAAGGGAATGACCCTGTAACAGAATACCCTATGAGGGGCCCTGAAGGCAGTGTCTTATTCATCTTCTTGGGCCATCCTAATTTTATTATATCCGAAATAGTTTTCCATGAAGGATAGATCCTCATACCCGTCCGTTGCATCAATTAACAACTCGGTGATTCGAACGAGGAAGTCATCATTCGGACAATTCCGATTAAGGTCTCTGAAGTCAATGCATACGCGGATTTTCCCATTCTTTTTCTTGACATGGACGATGTTGGCCAACCAAATGGGGTACTGGACTTCCCTGATGAAGCATGATTTAATGATCTTATCATCTTTAGCCTCTATCGTGGCAGCATGTGAGGGGTGTGTCCTTCATGCAACCTGTTTGTAGCCCCGGTGGTCTTCTGGAAGACCCAGGTGATGCGTCGCTACCTCAGGATAGAGTCCTGGCATTTCCATCTAATTCCAGGTGAAGAAGTCCCTGTGTTTCCTTAGGAAGGAGGTATATACCTCATGCTTCTTGAGGGACATGGCTGCAATAATGACAGTGGGCCTCGGGTCTTCCTTGGTACCCAGGTTTATTTCCCGGAGTTCGTCCACAGTGGTGAGATACCCACCTCTAATGCGGGAGGTGCATCCCTGAGATCTTCGCCCTCATCTTCTTGCTAATCCTCACCTTCTTGGTCCGACTATGAGAGAGCTCTTGACATGTTCTCTTGGAATTCCGAAGGTGAAGTGTTGTGGGCGTCCATGCTCGAGCTTTCTCCCCCCGATTGAGGGTCAGCCGACGTTCCCACATTGTCGTGCTCGGCCATCACGGATGAAGTCATGATGACATCTGAATACATGTCCGGACTTGAACTCCTACTCTCAACACGGTTGATGGGTAGGACATAATCTCTTCCATGCTGCCTGAGGGGGTCATCAGGGAAAATTTCCAGGCAATTTGGAGTGGGGATCCAGTCAACGTCGTCGATCAAAGTCTTCATCTTCTTTTGTTCATAAAACCGAGCTTCAATGTAATGTGACTCGGAGAGCTCTAAAGGGGACTTGTCAGTGTGAAACTTCCTTCTTTTTCCATTAACACAGTACTTGATACACTGGTGGTAGGATGAAGGAACGACCAGTGCTTATGGAGCCACGACCTTCCCAGCAGGGTAATGAATGTCATGCTCTTCCAGACCACCAGGAATTCCGTGTAGGATACCAGGTCAAAAAAATGGGTCTTTAGCTTAATCTGCCCCATTGGTTTCTGCTCACTCTTGTCGTAACCTAACAAAGATGTGGATGAGGTATTTAAATCATCCTCACTGTAGACCAACTTACGAAGTGTTCGTAGGGGAAGGAGGTTAATTCCAGAGCCATTGCCTATAATGAATTTTCAGATATCAATACCATTCAGTGTGCCAGACACATATAGCAGTCTGATGTGTCCTTGCATGATGGCATCTTCGTCCTGATCGATGAAGGAAATCATCTCAATGCATTCAACCGGTCCAGTCTCCATCCCGTAAATCTCAGCAGCAGCTACCTCGACATGGAATTCCTGGGGGCTGATCAAAGCTTCGATAAGCGCCTCCCTAAGGTCAGCTAACAAACCCCGGGCATCTAGGATTGACAACTTGGCCGGTACTGACACTAGATGCTTAAGGATGTCGTATTTTTTCTCCAGTGGTCGAAACTTCTCCGTTGGCGGGAGAGCCTTAGCGGGTGCTTTGGGAGCTGGATCATTTTAAGAGAAGGGACTGGCCACGGGGATGGATGTTGATGGTGTTCTCGTATTTTGAGTACTTGGCCTGGCCGGTCTATTTTTGCACACTAGGAGACCAGACACTTGCTCCTCCTCTGGTGGGTATCACAGAACAACAGGGCCAGAGTGGTTGCTTATGGGGGTTGAGGGGCATTCCCCCTCCTGCTGAATCTGCTGAAGGGATCTCACACGGGTTTCCGCAATATTGACGGTCCGGGTTGGGGTCCAACCATAGGGTTGGTTTCGGTCACGGCTGTGCCTTCCCTGGTATCCCTTGCCTCTACGATTCCTCCTCCTGGCTCCTCATGAAGGTATCTTGGGTTCGTAATCATATTCTTCGTTAGGGAATGATTCCATGAGATGGATGACGTTGATAGACCCAAATATTGGCTCTTCATCCTCTGACTGGTCAACCTGGTCAGTTGTCTCTGATGGTGCCGTTTGGTGGGTCGGTGCTCGTTGTTCCAAATTCGAGGGCATAAAGTCTTCCAGGGTTGGGACTAACTCTGGCCTCATCGTAGATTGCTCCTCTTGTGATTTTCTCCTCCTTCGGCTCCATCTGGATGACCATCTTGTGGAGGGTTGTGAGGCTGACGTTGTCGGCTCTGAGGCTCCAGGGGCTGCTGGTGGCATCACCGGTTTCTATAATTGAGCTCGGAGTATGCCATGTGCTCAGTTTATAGTCTTTCGAGTCATCCAGTTGTCAAATTTCTTCCCCTGCTTGCTGGTGACATTCTTACAGCCCTCCTCTTTGTCAGAGTCAGTGGGAGAGATACATGCCACATGTGCTGGGGGTGGTCCCAGCTCAACTTGTCTGGAATCTACCATCCTCTGCAGGAGTTCTTTGAAGATGAAGCAATCTTGGATACTATTCCCCAACATCCGATGGCAGGGGAAGTAATCTGTCCTTCCATCGCCACTGAATTCTTCAGGTATCCTCGGCTCTGGGAGGTGGAGAATGTTGCAGTTCATGGCAGCAACGATGTAGCCACGAACATTATCGTCTTAGAATGAGTATACTTGTTGTCTTCACTCCTCATACTGGTTCTGATTCGGTCCTCTCTGATCATCCCAATTAGGAAAGGGCGGCCGCTGATATGCAGGGGGCCCTTGACTATTTAGTGGAGGCCTGAGCGGTTGAGCGGGCACAGGGGCCAGCTTGAGTGTGACAGCGGACGCTTCAGCTCTAGGGGATCTTTCGGCATGAGCCTATGAGGCTATTTGAGACATTGAATTTGTCTGATGTAGGGAGTCCCCAATTCTCTAGGCAATGGCCGAGAGATGGCAGAAGCCAGTGGTGCACTCCACCAGTATGAGCGGTGTTCACAACTCATCTCTATGATTATCGATGCATATGGATAACATATCATCTTGAGGAATTGGATTGTTTATTGAATAGGTCATACATTTCCATCTGGAAATGAAATCTAAGACCCTCTCGTTCTCCCTCTGCTAGATGTTCATGAGATCACTGACTGTTGTTTTTGACAACGTTGAGCTGAAATGGAATAGGAACTGGTGCTGATGGTCTTCCCATCTCTTCACTGACTGGGCTGTCAAACTCGTGTACCAGACGAAGGTGGATCCTTTCAATGTGTGCACGAAGCATCTGAGTTTCACTACTTCTTGCTGCTCTGGGGTCCCCTTCATAGGGTCGCAATAGGATTCATAGTGCATCAAATGCTGCTCTGGATCGCCTAATCCATTGAAGATGGGGGAATACAGGGCTCCCAAAATTGGGTGGAGGTGTTTTGTTGGTCACCCAATCTGGGTAGGGTTTCCGATCCGGCTATATCGGAGTCCTTCAACCTTCCATCACTTCCAATCGAGCTGTTAGTGCCTTGATGGTGTTGTTGAGTCCCTGGTTTACATTCTATTGGGCCTGGTACTGGGAAGGCCTAGCCTGAGGCATTGCTTTAGGATCCGGATTGGCCGACACCAATGGTGCATATTCCGTTCGGGGTACCCTCGGGGGGTTCAGGCGTACTTGCTCCGGTTCCCTCCTAAGTGGAGGGAAATCCTGGTATTCATCATCCACGTTTAGGTAGTTGGACGAACCAGGCACCTCATTGGGCAGGATCCCTGATCATGCTTCATTTTCTTGGGAAAGCCTTATCCTTTGAGGTGAACTTGCTGGGAGTGCCTGACGTGTCTTTTCTTGGGATGCACTTTCAATAAGCCGGTTCCTCTGGAGCAGCTCGGCATTAAGCCGACTCAACTCTTTCATCTCTTCTTCCTGTCGAGCGAACCTCTCTTCGAGCGTGAGTGGCTCGTTTTTATCGAGCTAAGGGGACGAGTTAAGGGTAACCGTTCCTTTATTCTTATCCTTGTTGGAAGCTCGTAGAGTAGGCAGATGGAGGTTAGCTAAAGGGGCGGACATATTTAAAGAGGCCCTCTGGTTTCGGGTGTGCACACCTGGGGGTTCATTGTGAGTCATAGCCTCGACCGGAACCGTCATATCCTGATCCGCACGGATTTTCATTTTCTCTGGTGTCACCCGCGGGGTTAGCCTATATGGAATTGACGAATGAATATTGCGGGGTGGAGGGGAAGTCATCTTCCAAATAGGAAGAGGATCTCCCGCGTCTTCGGTTGACCTTCCCTTTTATGACCAGGGATTTCCCTCTGACTTCTTGACGGAGGGTGACACGGAGAGTTCTCTTATGCGACCTTATGGTGCACCTTCCTCTCAGAGGGTATGATGATTCAAATGATGGGATAGGACATGAACCTCCTCTTCTGACTATCCTCCCTAGAAGAGAGAATACCGACTCTCATGGGGGAGGTTGTTATTGATGGGGTATTAATGCCCCCAGCCCTGAGGGTTGGGGTTGGCTCCGTTCCCTGGACGTTGAGTCTCTTCCCAGTTTTATTGGTCTTACGGGGGAATTTTTGGTTAAAAATGCCCCCAGCCCAGCAGGGTGGGGTTGACCCTGGATTACGGTAGTGGATGTGGCTATCGCGACCTACCTGTTCTCGCGTGCCCCCATCCGGGGGTGAACTAGATCTGGTGCCGAATTCACCTGTGGATTAGACCCTTCTGGGGAGGCAGGCAGAGATCGTTGATTGGCCTCTCTTAGGTGAGAGACCTGTTGTATTCTATCGGTGGCATGATTAAAGAGTTCTTGAATGGATTGTTCCCGCTAGACCTAATGCTTCTGGGACTTACTGTAGGCCTGAATCTGTTGGGTGTGTTGCCTTTCCTGAACAGGGGGTCCACCCGATTGTCGTCTTGATGTGATGACGTTACACGATACCATGCCGAACGAGTTTTTATGGGCGAGGAGTGGAGTGAAATGAAGAGCTCCGTGTTCCCCCATCCCCTGATATGGACTCCTGTCGAAGCATCATTGATGAGGCGGCACAGTTCATGCAGTGCACGGAGGCAACCTGCCTCCATATTCCCTTTGCGACTCTCGGGGTGTTGTTGTTGCATTGAGGAAAGCGCCTCCAGGTCTATGTGATGCAGGGGGTCCCCTATCGTCTTGATGTGGTATACATACCGTTCATAGGACAGGAAGCTCGATATCAGCCGGCGGAGGGTCATCCGTATATTATGGCAGATTTCGTGCATGAATTCTTCCGACAACTCTCTAGGTACTTAGAACTAAGAGGTGTTCGTGGGAAAATACATTACTTGTATATCATTCCTGGCCAGTCGTTTCCTTAGGAGCAGTAAATCGGCATACTCCTCCACCAGTGATTCCTCTACCTGGTCATCCTAACTATGGCTCTCACTGTAGTCAGAGGCAGTGGGACCGGTAGGTATTGAATTGTATTGTGGGCGATTCCGAGGTGGTTCAGAAGATAAACGCGGCCCTGGAATGGATCCTGACTGACGAAGGGCATTGTTAGTGACAAGCTGGGAATCTAACATGCTCGATCCCGTCCATCTGAGTGCCTCAAAATACAAGGGATTTTTTGTGCTTGATTCAGCAGGAGGAGGACCTTATTGTCGATATAATATGTCATCGTGGGGAGGACCTTCGCAATGACGGCCGTAACGGCGAGGACTACCATTACTGCTTGATGCTTCACTACATAGAGGACTTTTGCAGTTCACACCATGGGGAGGACCTCCAAGGCATGTTGTAGCAAGGGGAGGCGCTTCTGGATGCGTGGCTTTGTTACGGGGAGGACCTTCGCAGCAATTTCCATCATGGTGAGGATGACCATCATGGCTTGACGTTCGACGCGCATCCTGGGGAGGACCTTCAGGACATGCCACAACAAGGGGAGGACCTTCTTGTTGCTTGGGTCCATTGCGGGAGGACCTTCGCAATGGCGGCCATAGTGGTGAGGACTACCATCACAGCTATGACAATGGTGAGGACATCCATTACCACTACCGTAGGGAGAATATCTGCGGGATACATCCTGGGGAGGGCCTCCAGAATGTACCGCAGTGAGAGGAGGTCCTTATCTTTGATCGTCGTCTCTACAGGGAGGACCTCCGTTATCAGGGTGGCGAGGAATACCACCGTGACCTGATGCCTGACTGTGCGGAGTTCCGTTGCAGCGTAAACCCTGAGGAGGACCTTCAGGGCAGTCCATGACAAGGGGAGGACCTTCTTGTCGGGATGAGACGTCACTACGGGGAGGACCTACGTAGTTGCGACTATGATAACAAGGACTACCATCATAATTTGTGGTCCCAGTACATGGAGAGTGATTGCTGTATATACCCCGGGGAGGACCTTTAGGGTGGATCGCAGAAAATGGAGGACCTTCTTGCTGCTCGACCTACTATTCACGTAGAGGGTTTCCATGACTCGCATCAATGGAGAAGCTCTCGTGACCGATCGTTATATGCCCGCGGTGGAGGCCCCATGGGTGCTCTAGGGAGGGCCTTCAGAGTTGTTGGTAGTGACATTGCGGGGAGGACCTTCACAACTGCTACTGCCACTCCCATAATATGGTAATGGATGGGTAGGGTTCTGAGCCTTTGACGTGTGCTTAGCGGCGTTGGGAACCCCAGCTTCCAGTAGAGCGGAGTCATGAACCCACTCTTTATTTTCCGGCTACCTTCGGCGCGTTCGGGGCGCTCTTTTACGGGAAGTGGGGACCGTCTACTGTTGACAACAACCTTCACCAATGGGTCCCTGTCTAATTGGGTCCCATGATTTTGCCAGGATACGCCGACGAACATCTTGATGTTTAGCAGGGATTTATTCCTTCTATGGAGAATCCACCATATTGGACGGGTGTCCCCGAGTTGGAACGAGTGAAGCTGCTCGATCCGGCTGCCCTTGCGTCACAGAATATTGTTGGAGACCCTCCTGGGATGAAGCAGGGATGCTGATCTGCTCTGAGGCGGCTATCTCGTCTCTTAGATGAGTCGCCTAAATTGGGGATACAGGCTCACGGGCCCGAGTCCTTTCTATTTCTGCTGATGCAATTACATTCTGGCAAGTCTACAAGATATGATCTGGGATCGATACCTACTCCTCCATCACTGTCAGTATATGTAAAGAGACATCTTTGGATGGAATGGGTATAAAGGCCCATTCCAGTATCGGAGTAGGAATATCCTGCTCCGGTCCTCTAGTGGTCAGTGGGTACTGAAAATTATCTTGTATCGGGGCAGGTGAACGAGTCTTCCCCTGTACCGGGATACGCCAGTTTCTCTCTCCGTTTTCCACCACATCGGGGTGGATGAATTTACTTGCATCCGCAGGGAGCTGGGCCTGCATATATTGGTTTCCCACCGTATTGAGTCGGTGGACTTTGTTGGTGGGGAGACGTTCCCGCCTATGATTTTCCACCACATCTGGGTGGCGGGATTTGTTGATCGCCTCAATATCAGGATGGCGGGTGTCTGAAGCAACTGCTAGGAGATGGTCCTGCAGGTGCCAGGTCGCCACCACTTCAAGCTGGTGGGCTTCACGACCTTGGGCAGGGAGAGGTGCCTACCTGGTAAGTGCCATTTGGCATGAGCGACGGGGTTGGTGGAGTTCGGTGGGGTTGCGCGCCGGCTCGTATGATGCCGCCATATCTGGATTTCAGGATTGGGAGGAGCGAACAATTATAGGTGCCTGTTCGTGGCTGGGCAGCAGATCTCCTCTTCAAGGACCAGGGTGATGACAAGTTTTCGATAGTACGTCTTCCGCCCTCGTCAGGTGGTCCGAGGGGCCGGAGCTCGGGGAGCGTGGGCCTGAATCCTCGGGGAGACATCCTCCTCGGTGCGAGGATGTTGGGTCGCAGCGTGACCATGATGACGCCTTTTGGCAGGGGCCTTAGAGTAGAACCCCCATTCGACAGGGATGAAGTCCTCAATGTCGACCACATCTGCCTCCCTAAGATAAGGGAGGTACGAATTGTCCCGTTAAGGGGATAGACTCCCGAAATGGTTGGAGACAGCAACAGGGGCTGTCTGGATCTGCCTTTTCGGTCGTTGCTGGGTAGGAAACCGGTGAATTTTGACGGATCAGAGGGCGTGCATGGCTACCTCAACTGTTGGGAGAGTACCATTCACGTGCTACTCTCAAATCAGCGCATCTGAAACCCAGCGTTGAAGACACTGGGTGGGTGACGGGGTCCTCCGTTGTTGAGGAAGTCTTGTCCTTGCGTTGTTGGAAGCACGCACTTGTGAGTTCCTTTGTGATGCCATTGTATCGAAGGGAGTTCTAAAATTAGTGCATGCGAAACAGTTTAGCAAATACAAGCAACAAACCCGTCAAAGAAGCATCTCATAATCCAATGCGTAATTAATGACATTTCTTGGGCCTCCTTTGGAGCATAATGGGGCACTAGGTGAGATTAGGTTAACTCTGTCATGTTTGGTTAACGATTCACATCGGGTTCACCATTTTTTGTTTCATTCTGGTTTTCAGCCATGAAACGCCCAACGACTCCGTATCCAATGATTGATGGACCTGCTTTCCAAAGGTAGGCGTTCGCCGGATGGTCTGACCAGTGACTCTTAATAACTCACATTGGTCGAGAGGATTGGATTCCGGGAACATCACACCTCTTTTGTGGGGGGGGGGATTATTCCCTATTCCGGGACTCTCTTATAGATTTATGACGTATTCATATGTTCGCGATTCTTTTGTTTATACCCAAACATGGTATCCACGGATTTATCCTTGGTGGGAAACAGTCAACTGGACCCAGAGGTTTAGAATCCTTTACGCCCAAGGTTTACCATACCTCATTGGATTAATCACCCCAAAGGGTTGGAACTCGATTGAGGTGGCCCTTGGAGTGGCACAGTGAACCGATGTGGAGATGATCAGATCGACCGATAGTTGGGTTGTACCTCAGGGAGGCTTCCTACGTACCATGCTTAAGAGGTAGGGATCAAAGTCCACTTAGTTTGCATATACAGTTTAATTTCATGCTGGATGAGGGTGGAACTCGACATGAAGAAACGAGCGAGTTGTGGGCTTTAACCCCGTGGAGGCTTCCTACGTACCATGCTTTGGCATGGATCAAAGTCCCCGAAGTTCGCTTAAGGATTGGGGATTACACTCTGGGGCGTCCTGGAATGATGGATTGGGGATTACACTCTGAGGAGGTCCATAGGATGATGTCATGGTCGATGCTTACTCCAAACCCACATGATTCATGCTCAGTGTGAGAAACAAGAGGCAGCAGGCACCAGAGGATCACGTCGCGAATGGTGCATCCGTGAGGAGCGGAGTGGGGATTATGCATGAAGGCATCCCAGGGTGCTGAATTGGAGCTTACACTCTGAGAAAGCCCAGAAGGTCGGGGCTTACTCTAGATGGACGACTGTGGTGTCTTCCTCATGTCTGGACCTGAGGACATCCCAACCCATTGGTGGGTTGAGGAATATAATGTGGGCCAACGCCTATGCGCAAGTGAACAAGAGGGATAATGCCAAGGTAGTTGGAATCAGTCCAAACAAAGGGAGATGAAAAGTGTGAATCACATGCCTGACATTCGGAACACAATGAGGGTGGCATGGTGATGGAGGATAACTGTTGACCATGTTCGAAACATAGCATTCATATAACATTAGCCTGAAATGGGGATGAACAAATGAGGGTCGACTGCTGACCCTGTTCGAAACACAGGACCTATCTCTAAGTGTTGTTCAAATTCTTAAGGGGCGTTGGCCCAGGATGGTAGGTGAGCCGATGCCGCATGAGGTCGGGCCATTAAGGGGTCCCTTCAGAAATAGAAGATAATGAAGATCTGAATGAAGGATTTTCAATTCATGAGGTGGAGAGATGGAATGTTTGAATGTTTTCCAGCGCTCTTGAGGTTATGCCACTATAAACATAGCATAAGGTATCTCCTGCATGGAGCAAGAGGCATCCAATTATTGAATTATGGGGAATGCTACAGTTTATAGTCATGTAGAGAGGACTGTTTCCATACAGTTTAACATGATACGGATAGGACGAGGGCCATACAATTTAACGCCATGTGGTAAGGATGAGATCCATACAGTTTACCGTCATGTGGTCAGGACTAGGTCCATACAGTTTAACGTCATGTGGTCAGGATAACTAGGTTGGAGAGACCTAGAAATGGTTGGTGTGGGACTTACGCAAGGGCGGACCTCTCTAGACAAACCTAGCAAAAGGAGCTAGGAAATGAGGTTATAGGAGAGTCATGAGGAGTAGCTCGACTCATAGAATGTATAGGACGGAAGTCAGGGTGGTGTAAAATACTGTTGACCTGGCCCGAACAGTTCGCGATGTAACTCTCCATTTGTCATGCGGGTCAGTGACAATAGCGAAGGGACGAGCCCGAAGGGCCGGGACCACAGCCCAGTACTGACCCTGAGCGGGGGTGCGGGGGCGCAGCCCCCACGGTATGGACCAGCGAGTGCATGGGGTTTTCTGCATGGGGCGGCCGCGAAGGAGCCGGCTGTGAAGGACTGGCCGCGAGGGACTGGCCATGAGGGATATATCCGCGAAGGGTGTCTATAGAGGAGCTAGCCACGGAGGAGATGGACGTCCGTGAAGGATGTTGTCCACGAAGGAGGCTCTCCATGAAGGATGATTTCCACAGATGGGGCTATCCGCGAAGGAGGTTGTCTGCGGAGGGTGTCTGCAAAGGGGGTTAGCACCCGTCCAACTTCGCGCCAGCGGAGGGATTCTGCCTCCATTTCATGAACGACACCGGTCCGCGGCAGGGGTGGACGCGGAAGGACTATCCGTGAAGGAAATGGCCATGATGGGCAGGCCGCAGGGGAACTGGCAGCATGTGGTTCACAGACTGGTTTCTTCTCTCCGCGGAAGAGTTCATCTGTGGACAAAATGGGGTCCATGGATGGTCACAGGCCGCTGGGAGCGATTTCTACAGCATCTCCCCATAGGATTTCACCCATCTTTTCTCCCTTTCATCTGGTGCCCCTCGGTGGATATTTATAGATTCGCGAGGAGGAAATATTAATGGGATCGAGGGACGTTTTGTGGAAGCCCATGAATGAACCCCCACACCGGAAAATGACTCGATCAATAGGGTGTTTTGGAACCAAGTTTTGTGGAATTCCTCCGCAGCCGTGCACTTCTCCGCTTCTGTTTGGCGAATGATGGGGTTCGCGATGGTGGAACAGTCTAGTGCTCGTCCTTCTTTGCGCCCACGGAGGGTCTCCGCCTCTATTTCGCGGATGACGCTGGTCCTCGGAATTGTGGGAGGGCAGTCTGCCGAACCGGCCGCGTGTTGTTGTTGGGAGCCGGTGCGCGGACCGGTTCAGTTCTTTTCCAAGTCTTGCGGTAATTGGATTTCCTATTTGCGGAATTTTCAGGACCCTAAAATTATATATATCCTAGAGAGGCAATGATGGAAAAATATTTACATTGGTTTGAAAAGTGGTGGTTTTCCATACATAGGAATGATAGTTTAATTTTCCATTTGAAAGAAGAGGATTTGGATTTATGTTTTAAAATTAAAAAAATTGGATCTATAAATATGGGAGAAACATTTTTTATTATATTATCATAATGTAATATTATTTTAATGTGGTGTAACAAGAAACAAAATAAAGATGCTCGATTAAGAAAGATACCCCTTCATCGGAAAACCACCTTAGGTAAGAACCAAAAGGCCGCTTAGGGTGTATTTCTGATCCAAACAAATATTTATAGGTAGTTGATATAGAAATAATGGATATATTTTTTTATTTATTTTGTGATTCAATGTTCATTGATGGTATTAAAAGAAGAAGAATGGGGCTATCCTTTTATATGTTAAGTGAGTGACACACTTGTACTTACTGAAAGAAAATGGTGTCACCGCATTTTAACATACAAATGTCTCCAAATTTGAAAATTATTGATCATTATAAATAATAATTTTTAAATATTATAGTAATATATATTTTATATTAGTTTCTAGGTCATTTAACCCTTATATTTTAAGCTCAACCCCTGGTAAATTTGTTTTTACCTTAACCATTGTAAACTATTTTTAATTGTTTCACAATTTATTATGAAAAAATAATGAGTATAACTTATTAGATAATATAAATTGATATGATTAAAAATATGGAATCAAACTTAATAATTTATATTCACATTTTTGGAAGAATTTAATTTAAAATAAAACCTGAAAATGTGAAGAAAATGTGGGTTTCCAAGAAGTGTAATGTTCAAGAAAAAGAAGATTTTGTATTTACACTATGACTAGTAATAATTATTTTATGAAATTAAATTAACATTTATTCTGATATCATATATAAATTTCATTTATATAATTATTCTTTAGGGGTTTTAAATTAATTCAAATGGATAAATATTATGCACATTATAAATATTTTTAGAAGAAACCAGTCTTTATGCCTTGAAAATTACATACACTAAAATATAATATTAATATAATTAAAATTTAATTAAGTAGATTAAATATAACTATATAATACTTATATAATAAAAATAACATTTAAATAATAATGTTACTTTTAAATTACTTATTTTTTCGAAAAAATGGATTGTATCACAACAACAAGTATTTTTCACAACTCACAAAAAAATAAAATGTTCTCGAAAAAATGTAAATTTTACCCTTAATTAATATTGACATTATGATTTAAAAAATTATGTTAACAATATAAGTCAATTGATTTAGAAGTTATAGAAATAAATTATATTATTTTCTTAGGAAATTAAATATTTTTTTAGAAGCCTATTTTTTTAATAAAATTAGTTTATTAAACATGGATTGATTATTTACAAATCATTTTTAAATAAATCTATATTTTTTAGAAGTGTTGTGTATATTTTTATATTGGAGAAGAGTTGTATACAAATATATATCATGAATTTTATAATATTATTCAAAACATCCAATTTAACATCTAGTTTATAATGTTTATATACTTTGTGGGACATTTAGGTTTGGTGTTCCATATCAAATATGAAACAAAATATAACATAATTTTTTTAAAATATTAAGGTATTAAATTACCCCAATTAATAAATTGTTTCCATGAAATTTTAGATTTATTTTATTAAAAAAATTTGTACATTTATAAATACTATAATGTGTAACCCACATCGTAAAAAGGGTTAATACAACATCATCTACATAAGAGAGATAATAAAGTATGAAAGTTATCTTGAAAAAAACATACTATGTTTAAAAATATGTGAAAATGGGTGGGAAGTAATAATTTTTAAATGGAAGAAAATGTTAATTTATAAATAAATATGGATAGTTAGATCATTGATCATATGAATGTGAATGATCAAGATAAATTAAACCACCACAAAATAATAAATTTTTATTGAATTAAAGGACCATTCATTAATCAGGTATGCAGGTACAAGATAGCATTTTCATTTTCAAGATCAATTTACCAGGGACGAGTAATTCCTTATAATATAGAGTAATAACATTATGAACTATACTTACCTGATAAGTTTAATTTCATTATTTTATTCAATTTCTATCATAATATCATCTATTACTCCAAACATTGAGTATTCATGATGAAGTTTTCATGCTCAAAGAACTAATATAAAAATTTAATGGGACAAATAACCATAAAAGAAAAAATTAAAATATAATATATTCTTTTAGAAATTAACCAAAACCAAAATGGTTAGAACATGGAAAGTTAATTTTCAAAATGAATACACATTCATATTATGAAATGATAAATTTATCTTTAAAATTTGACATTAATACCTAAAAGATCAAATTAAATCATTCAATAAATAATTAAACCTATATCCCAAATAACCAAAATAATTTCATGACCTAGCCCATCAAGGCCCTCCTTTCCAGTGATAATCTTATTGTTACAACCCCAACCCTACCTCCAATTGGACAGGGGCTGGTGACCATCACAAAGTTAGCATAACACTCACTTGGTATTACTTATCCAAATGTAATTATACCATCACACAAACAAACACACACACACACTTGTCTCAAAGAAAATAAAAGTAAAATATATAAAATATTACTGATACCAACACATGAACATGTCTAAAACCCATAATTAGAGTAAAAAAATAATCAAAAGATATAAAATCCAAATAATTTCCAACCAAAAACTTTAAAAAAGTATGTCTAGATAAAAATAGGGGACTATAATAAATTTTTTATCCTTGAATGAAAAAATGTTTTCTATGTAAAATATAATATGTTTTTATTCCATTTACACTAAGAAACCCATAGAATGGATGGTCATATACATAATACATTAAATGTGCAGGAAGACCCAATGCAGGGGTGAGTATAACAATACCCAGTATAACACCTAAAAATCAATATGTATAAATCATCAAAAATTATAGTCATATCATCATAGGTATATGAAAATATCATTTATAAGAAGAGCATCAAGATATTTTCATAGTATACACAGAGTCTCAACGTATGGTCACAACCATATTTCAATCCTATAATTTCTACTAAAAGGATCTATATAACACTCATCTAAGAGAATTCACTCCATGAGTCATATAAAATTGATGAAATCCATATGAAATGTCATTCATGTTGCATATCACAATAAGAAGTAAGCTATAGAAGATTTATAGAGATCGATACACATATGGGGATCAGACCCATGCACATGCGGTATACCGATAACATAATATAGATTTACCCACTATGTATGGGATTGATTTCCTTGTAGTTTTATTCATGAAGATTGCAAGAACACCACTTAGGGTAGATGAAAATTATAGAGGATCTCACTTCCATCCTCACAGGGGGATTCCACCAACTATATATGAGATTAAATTTCCTCAGAGGGGATCACCATCCAATACAAATGACATGATTCTATAATAAACCCTTAGGAGAAGGACAAAGTGAACACAAAATAATGAAACCTTTCCATTATAAAGGGAACAAGGGATCTAAACCATCCATCAAAACATACACAGTGTCTACTATAATTACAGGACATGTCTCTTTGTCCCCGGCTCAACTAGTGTATCATTTTTCATGATCATGTATTTATCTATGTTCGTGTACACATAGTTTTCTCTGTGTACTTGGTCATGTCAGAGTACATGGATCTGCCTTAATACCCCAGGCCTGACCATGTTCTGCCAGATTATATTTTGAGTCTCCAGTTTGGGTCACAAGCTGTGTGGCACATGTGACACTCCATGTGATACTTATCTCTTCCATGGAAACCCTATCACCATATTCAAATCCCTAGATAGTGTATATCCCAAAATTACCTGCCCTATTTTTTTGGATTTTCCAAAAACCATGGATCTAATTCAATCATCATCTCTCACAACTGTTGTCTGTGTTTTATACCACCAAAATCACCCCATATGTGGTGGATCTAGCCTAACCAGACTTCTCTATCACATTCTCACCAGAATCCATTAACCAAACTCAATAAGGATCCACTTCTACCGCACTATTCCATTTCTACATGCTGAAGTCCTATAACGGGTGTCCCCAAATCAAAATAGACTGATAATACTTCATTACCAATCCCCACAGTTTCAAACTCAATCAGTTTTGTACCTACGGTATTGATTTGTTTCACTGAATAATGGTCACACAAAAATCAAATACTAAGTATTCATCGAACCTCAAGAAGAAGGATTTGGTTGTGTGAACATGGAAATATAGAGGGAATAAATACACTAAACATGTACAAGAGGAATATAATTATTCCAATGCTTATTTTGGAATCGATTTTTTGTCATTATAATGAAAAAAAAAGAGATAAAAATAATCAGTAATACAAATCCCCATTCTCAGATAAATCTAATGTGTACCCTCAATACACATGATCCTCAAATAAATTCATTAGTTTATTTATTCAAATTAGTCATAGAAAAAATAAAAAAATGTTAAATCATCATAAAAACAATTCCCTACAATGATTTGGATCAATCACTACTGAAGAATGAATCTACGCCTTTTTTGTTGATGAGATCCGGAATTCTTCTGCACACCGACCAATGATCCTTGATCCAGTTGTTGTTTTCTCAAAAATTATCCACGAAATATACCTATCAAATATCTGGGGTTATGTGGTTCACCCCCTTATTTTGAAATAGAATCAAATTCATAATCAATTTTTAGGTTATGTTAATTATTTAAATAATATAAATAAATTAAATTATTTATTTATTAATCTTCATGTGACTGCACTCAACCTGATCATATGATGCACCCCAAGGCTATGTCGTGCCTGGGGTAAAAATCACTCTTTGAAATCAATTACGACCTCAAAATTATGATATGAACCTTGGTTTTGGAGTTATTTCACCATTTGAGATAAAATTCTCACAGTTTCAAAAAATATATTTAATATATTTCAAGCATCAATTCTGGGATCACCAGGCCTTAGAATCAGGTGTCGTCTTAGCACCTCGTCTCAAAAATAGTACTATAAATACTAGAATAATATACATGAAAAATAGTGATGGTTCATTCTCCACACCTTGGGGATTTATGTATCTAAAATAAAAACAAAATACTATAGAAATCAATGTGGGTATGGAGCACACAACTATGTCTCCCACTCCTAAATACTTTCCTAAATATTTTCATGCTATCACATGACACAAAATGAAGGAATTTATTTCCTGTATAGGATATTCTCCAACCAATCTAGAGTCTATACAATTTACTCAAAACACTATCACCATACTCAATGTTCATATCACCCTAGTAGATAATAATATATAGGTAACAAACATACCTCATCAACTGTGAAATGTGGATGATGTTATGTATCTTTTCCACCCATGGGGTAGAGCTAAGAGGTATGCAATCTCGTCGAATCTATGTATTATATTTCATGAATAAATGAGTCTTGAAGATATATTTCCATAGAATCTAAATATTTGTAACCCATTTTGAGGTGAGGCCCGCAAGAACACATTCAATCCTTCTCTGAACTCCAAAGGCCTCCGCCCTTGGTCCCTATAACAATTATAATGACTCTATGGAATCCTCATCTGCTTCTGGATGATTGACACATTTCCTTTCATGGTGGCACAAAATATGGTCCCATAAATGATAACTCTCCTATGTTACTCCAATATAGTATAGGCCTATATGTTTTCTTGTACAATTCCTCAAAAACTTCCAAACCGATGGTGGAATAGTAGTTATAATTGTACACAAACTGTACAAATGGGAGGTGATCCTCTCAACTACAACCAATTCCTAACATGCATTATGACTACTTTTCCTCTAGGACCTGAATGGTATGCTCAGTTAAATTATCAACTTTGAGGTGATAATTTTTGGTCAAATGAAACTGAGTCCCAAATTTTTCAAAAAATACCTTCAATAACCAAGATGTGAAGTAATCATCATGGTTAAAAACAATCATCAAAGGGACTTCATGTAGATAGACTTTTTACTATAAGTAAATGTGTTATAATATATCTAATTAAGTCTTCCCTCAAACATCTATAAAGTGGGATGACTTGGTAATATGATGAAGGATTACCCAGATGGAATTTTTTTTCTAGAAGTTTGTGGAATCCTCTTCAAGAAGTTCATAGATATCTCATCCTAATTTAACTTTGGAAACCCGTGGGTTTGAGCTAAACCTACTGGAACGAGGTTTTCAACCTTCACTTTCTAAAAAGTGTATCATTAAAATACAAATATTGTGAATACCTTCGTCTTACATGGCTAAAAATATACATGAGAACTCCTATTACACCTTTTACACTCCTAGATATACCCCCAGTTGAAATGTATGAAATTCCCTCAGAACCCCCTCCACCAATATCACCAATATCATCCTGTATCCTATAAAAAAATTTATGTTCTACCCACGATTAAAAAATACATTAGGTTCATATCTAGCAGATATAAGAGTACACTAGGTCTCACAATCAATATCTCCATGTGGAGAATCACTAAATCACTGGAAATGGGGTATTGACCATAAATTGGAGATAAGTTAGACCATCCACACTCAGTAAGGATAATTGTAACATAGACAACTCCTCTAAAACCTCACTCATTAGTCGTAAACAATATATAATGTTCAGAGTATCATAAAACATGTTCCCCTTCCAAGAAGTAAGAAAACCACAAAGTTATTGACCTAGAAGAACTATATTCATCCCCTCTATCTCAAGATAAGATCATTATAATAGAAGATATATTTGAGACTCATATTGTTATAATAGACAATAAATCACCCACCCATAAGTTAGTGTTTCCAAACCTTTATTGTGAATACGACCACTACAAACTCATGATTGTTGGTCATGTAGTTTTTCTCATGTGGTCTCATCTAACAAAAAGCATAGGAATTCATCATTTTCCACTACATCTAAAAAAACTAAGCACATTCCTTGATGCATCAAAGACCATTATGTACTTCACACTCTTATATAGAAATAAAAAAATGGGATTTTTATTCTATATCTTCCTCAACTCTTGTAAAGTATTCTGTCACCTCCAAATCCACACAAAAGACTTTTAATGTCAAATTTTTTAGGGGATTTTATATCATAGAATAATAAAAACCAAATTCTGATAGCAAACTGTCTACCGAAGAAAGATCTTCCCATCCATCACAATCTTGGGTGGCTTCCCGGATAACACTACATTGGCCATCCCTAGGTCCACTGAAACACCTTATTGTGAGATAACATATCCTAGAATGTGGACCTACAAATTAAAAACAAGAAATTTGAGAGATTTCCAAAAATCTAATGCTCCAGGGCTACATCCAGGACCATATTCAAGTGTCTCACATTCTTCCCCTTGGTCACTAAGTACCCAATGATATCATCAATAATTAATATAGAAAATGTGTCTATCAAAGGATGGAGAATCTGGTTCATGAGTCCCATGAAAAATGATGGTGCATTGGTCAAAACAAAAAGCACCACCAATTACTCATAGTTACTATAAAAATATCAAAAATTCTTCACTCTTATATCTTCACCCTGTACTCACACTTGGTGATAGCCAGATCTGAGGTCAATCTTTGAGAACCATTTATACCCTATTAACTAATCAATGAGGTAATCGATCTGTGATAGTGTATTATTTTCCTTCACAGTAACCTCATTCAATAAATGGTAATCCAAATAAAACCTCAGGCTACCATACGACTTCTTGGTGAAGAATACAGGGGCATCCTTGGGGGAAACACTAGGCATGAAAAATCTTTTCCGCTTCATGTCCTCTAACAAATCCCCCAACATTCAAATATATATGAGATCCATTTTATATACTGACATGGATATCAGGGCCATCTCATGGTGTATATCAATGAATAATTCTGTTTCCAAATGGGGAGGTAATCTTGGAACATCCTCGGTAGTATTTTCCTTATAATCCACTAACAATGTAAGAAACTAAAAGATTAATGGATCCATTGCACCAAGATTCATCCATGACGTCTAGTGGGTAATTGGATGCACCATCCTATTCCTAATCACATCCTACTCTTTCTGGGTTTTCTTTTCACCCATAAAGTAAAACTTCATCTCATCACTATTGATTGACTGTATCCCCCAACTTAAACTGTCTATCTAATAAAGAACAATAACAGACTAGTTCATACCTAAGATGATGTCGTAAGGACTCATTGCTGCTGAAAGGATTTCCCAAAAGAAACTAGCACCTATAAAAGTCAGTTCACACAATAGGTAAATATTTTTTATTGCTGATTCACCTCTATTAGAAGTCTTTAAGGGAAAGTTTCAAGCCAAAAGCTCAATTGAAATCTCTAATATTAAGGAGTGGCTTGATCTTGTGTCTATCAATAATGAATTTAATGTAGAGAAGACATAGATCATGAATCAAATTTTCACTGGTGGCTCTAGTTCATAATCATCAAATAAAATATAGTTTTCCTCACCCCTTTCCCCCATCTCCCTAATCCTAGGATGAACCACCTTTTGGTGGTGGTGGTAACAAGTCTAAATGTATACCACCTCCTTTTACTCTCTTAAAACTTTTTCTATGTCCACTACCCTCCAGAACTAGTTTATTATACCACTACCTCATCCTAGGTGTCACTCTAATTCCTCTCTATTAGAAGTATGTCTGGTCAAGAAATATCATCTAAGATATCCCCTACATTCACAAGAGTTACACCGCCTCTCTTTAGGATGGATAGATTTATCCTAAGATCCCATAATGATTGATTCTCTATATTAGGATATCCTCTTGAAATATATCCCTTGTTCAGGTACCAATGTCTATAATCATATTCCATCTTCCGAAGTCCCATCTTCGGTGTTGCCACTTTTTTCACCAACTGTTTGTGTATGCTCATCCCGAAAACATTTGACCACCAAATCATCCTATAGAACCCTACAGTTTCATAGGAATACGTAGAGGTATAATTTTGGATCACATGAATCTATTTAGACCTTTCATGAAGGTTTTATCCTTAACATACTGATTATAAACCATATCCATCAAGTATTGAGAGAGGATAGTGAACCTCAATGAATAATCAGCCATAGTTATAAAGCCTTTTCAAAGTAGTATAACATATTATGTGATCACACCCACCAACATAGCTGGATTAAAATATCATATTTGAAAAGGTGCTATAAATATGACAATGAAAGAGTCTCTTAATAATAGAAATTATTCAACAAGCCCCATCATGTTCCCATAGGTCCTTAGAGAAGGCTCGATTCTAGGACCACCACCTGGTCTGCTGGTGTCTTAACGAGACAAAGTACTCACATCACCACCACAAGATAGTACTCAACCACCTGGGATTCTATATTCCCTTAGAACCTAAGTGGTCACCATTTATGAAACACATGAAGCACACTCAACCTATACTCCTCATCCACCTGTACTTGTGGTACCATACTCTACTTGATAGGTGGTGGTAATTATGGAGCTCCAGCTAAAGGTAACACCTCCTAAAAATGTTCTTATATCGAAGACTTATAAAACAGAGAATCATCCTCATGAACCTACTATTGATTCCTAGATAATAAATTATGCGGAATCATAATAATATATAAAAGATGTGCCACATTCAATGATTATGTTCGGAAATCTTACTCTAGAAGAATATGAAGACCATAAGCCATTTGTATATGATTCGTGTGATAATGTTTTCACCCACAACAAGTGACTACATGCAATATAATGAAATGATTGGAGTTTTCATGTTTAATGGATACATTGGCCAATGTACCAACACTAGAGTCCATGGCCTAATATCCAAAATCATAACAGTTAACAATATTTTAATAAATCCCAAAACAATTTTATTACTAGACAAAACACCAAAATATTAGTCTAAATAAAGAAAAACTTCATCGGATACAACTCTATCATGATCTGACCCACTAGGGCCCACCTGGTTGGTGATAAGTTAACTATGACTACCCAAATCATACCACCAATAGTGAAGAGTCTAGAGAACTTGTCATAGTAGTCATAACAATCCCATGAGTGGCATTTCCATATGGTTTCTATACTCACACATATATCTAAGCCAATACCATTATTAAATGTAAAATAAAATAGATACCAACTCATACACACATTTAAATACCACAATTTGAGTATCTAAAAGTGGAAAGTGATAGGGGCCAAATAAAAGACCACCAAAAACTATAAAGATGTTTAACCTAATTGGATGTGGGTAATATAATAAAATGTGACTACCGGCATGGATCAAATCCAGTTTAATCCAAATTTAAGCATTGTATTTTCCCGGTCTACTTAGAAACCCATCAAACTATCATTCATCTTCATATGAAATGAGACGTATGATAATATCTCATTTAGGGTTTAGTATAACAATACCGAGTAGGATACCCTAAGATAACTAGTCATAAAGGAACAAGAGCAGTGGTCATCTCATCATAGAAAATTGTTAACAACATACAAAACAAGAACATATAGATATAATCCTAGTAGACCAGCAACCACAAGGTGGGGTCACAACAATATTACTAGCCTAGGATTCTTGCTCGATTATTTCAAATAACATTAATGCATGTGAACACACTCCAAGACTATGATTTCACCTATGGTGTCCATCAAGGTGGTTAAGCATGCCGGGTCTCACTGTAAGAAGTACATGCTAGGGGTCTGAAGAGACCAATACATAGATGGAGATCACACTCAGTGACATGTGGATTCTAACTACCTAATATATATATTAACCTTCTATGTAGTGGATTGATTATAATGTTGTTTTCTGTATAAATAATCAAATAACCCCACCTCGGGTAGATGATGATAATAGAGGACCTCACTATATGCCTGATAGAGAGATTCCAACAGCTCTATCTAAAACTGTAGTTCCTTTGATGGGATAGACATCATATACATATGATGAGATTCAATACAAAACCCTTTGTGAATGGATCAAGAGAACATACCCTAAGAAAACATGTTCATGTTAAAGGGAAAATGGGATCCAATATATCCTTGAAAACATACATTACAAGTACTATAAGTACACGGTTTGTCTCTTTAGATCAGATTCAAAACATGTATAATGGCCGGTTCATGTACCCCGGTATGAGTCTATGTCCATGTACACCAAGAATTTCCCTATAGTAGATACTGTCCTAGTGCTGGGCTCTACATATGTACTACTAGCTAGGTCGTGTGCTCCCGAAGTACACACAATGATGATAGTATAGGTCAGATACCTTGTGATAATTATCTCCTCAGTGGAAACCATAGAAATGAAGAAAAAACCCCATAAAATGTGTATTCCCAAATTTTACATCGTCTATATTGAGATTTTATAGAAATTTTAGATCTATTTCACACATCGTCACTCTCCATTTTTATCGACGTTTTCCACCACCAAACATGATAGAGGTAATGTATCTTACTTGAATGAACCTTGTCGTTGCATGATTTCTAGAATCTTATCTCCCAATTTGATCAAGATATATTGTTGTAACACTACACCACTACTACAAATTGAATTCCTATAATGGGTATCCCCAAATCAGAACTGATTGATCATCCTTCGACATTTTTTCCCACAATCACAACCTTTATTTCTTCTATACCCATAACATTGATCCATTGTTCTAAATAATAGACATGAAATAATTTAATATATAGTATTCATATGACCATATTCTAAAGGAATTTTCTGAAATGAACATGTGAACAATGGGGGAAGAAATGCACAAAATACAAGTATAATGAACAGAGCTCAGCCAATGTTTCTATTTACCATGATTTATTTTCATTAGAATGATGAATACAGATATATAAATATTCAACAATATAAATCCCCAATCCCAAACAAATCCAAATTGTATCCTCAATACACTTGATCCATGAATAAATTCATTAGTTGAATAATACATTTTCTTTATAGAATAGTTGAAATTGGGACAAATCAAAAACAAATGTCCAACCTAGATTTGTATCAATCACTAGAGAATAACGAATAAATGTTTTTATCATTGGAGAGATCTTGAATTCCAATATATAATAATCGAAGATAGATGATCTGGTTATTCTTCATCCGAGAATGATCATGTAAATTCTATCTATAAAATCTCCATGTTTATATAGATCACCCTTTGATTTTTTCCAATGAGTGTATTTATAAAAAAGGATTATGTCATGAAAATTTATTTGAACAAAATAAATAATTTATTATATTTATTTATTAATATTCCTGTGACATTGCTCAACCTGAACACCCGATGCGATCCAAGGTTCAATCTCACATAGGGTAAAACCCACACTCTGAACCCAATGATGCCCATATTTAATATTTGAGTCCACATTTTGGACTCATTCAACTTTTATAGTAAAATGAATTTTCATGTGGAACAAATATATTTAATATATTTGAAACATCAATTCCAGGCTCACTAGGGCTCAAAATCATGCGGTATCTCAACTCCTAGTCTCCAAAATAATACTAGAAATATTCAAATACATTAAATGGAAAAAATATATGTTAAAAATAACCTCAAAATTAATGATTGTTTTATCCTAAATGGTTATCTCAAACCATTCAACCTATATTCCCAAAATTATATTTATCTTCTTCTCAAAAACGTTTAATCACATATTGAAAAAATTAATTTTCAATATCATGGAAATCTATATAACAAAACGTGAATTCCCATAATTACCTCTATATCAAAGATTAGATAAACACAAAATGATATCAATTCCCTCAAAAATTTGTCCATAAAATGTAAACCCATGCTACATTGTAAACCAAATCATTACATATACATCAACCTAGTAAACTTTCCCCAAATATGTTATTAATAACATAGGATTACATAACATGAAACATAAAATTGGGTGTCTAACACTTTAAACATAGGATCAACCCTAATCTTATAGACTGATTAATTTATCCATAACTCTTAAGAAAACCTCTCATTAAATCATCCTAATATCCAATTTTATCTAAATGTTGCTATGATACTAACTATAACATCCTTGAACCTAAAATCCTAGATCTTTTGATAAAAAATGATCTTTAAATTTTCACTTTGATAATCATGATGGTATCCAAATTTTAGACATAAAAACCATATACTATCAAAAAAAATAATGGGTCACTTACACACCCACAGAAATTTTATGTATACAGTTTTAGATGATTATGTCAAAATATTATATAAATAATAATCATAACTTATAAGGTGAGTATTTTCCCCAATATAACTATCTTTTCATATTCCATATTATTTCATCATAATCATCCATACAAAACCCTTCTTCATATAATTTATTTAACATCATTATTCATAACCTGGGTAAAAAGAAACATAATAAGGGTGGGCCTAGATACCCAGTAAGGGTAAATGAAACAATTTATAATTAAATGTCCTTAGTGATAATAATAATAGTATATGGGTATGACGACATAATAAAATTGCATGGTCATAACATAAGAATTTTTATACCAATATATTCTAGGATCATTAATTATGAAACATTTCATGATTATTCAACAATGGAAAAAATTTAGATGAATTAATAATCATCAGCCATTTGATGACAATATTAAACACATGTCATAAACAAAGGGTGTCTAGTGAAAGACATAATACAAACCCTCAAGTAACTAATTCCTTCATGCCCCTAAATACAAGTAACATTACACAATACATTGTATCATGGGAACAATGATCATATAGTCTATAGGCTCACCCGATGTTATTTGGGTGTAGCCATCATATAAACAATAATTGGATCACCTGATGCTATCTGGGTGCACCCATATTATAAGTTGTATCAAATCCACCATTGATAACAAAAAATGTCCATTTACCATTCATGAGTTTAAAATTTGGAATCTTTCACCATTTCCCATAACAAAAATCAGTGTTCATTCATTGGATGATTCACCCTTGAAAAATAAATGGGATTCATGTTAATCACCTAATATATAAAAATAATTAATAAGGATGGTATCAATAGATCTTATCCTTATTGTTTTATATGTGACATCTAGGGTTTTTGACATTGATAAATGGAAAATACCATTAAAATATCATTAAAATCATTATTGTGGGAATCATGTTTTTTTACACTGAAAATAACATTTAAAAAATTAAAAAATAACCAAATATTATGAAAAAAAATTTATAAATAATATAGAAAAAATATAATGTAATACTAAATTAAAATTATCATTATTATGGTGGTAAAATCCATTCATGGTTTAAACATTAAAAATAAAAATTACTTTTAAATAATTTATAAAAGGATCCAGAGTGACCCATTTGGAAAGAATTAAGAAATTTACTTCTTTAAACATTTTAAAATAATGTAAAATAACATGTAAAATATCATTAGAATATAATTAATTTTAGAGAATAACATTTTTCAAACCATTTATAATATTGATATAGGAGAGAAAATACCATATTTTAAAGAGGATAGATGACCAGTACCACTTAAAAATGATTTTCATGGTGTTTCTTTAATCAATAAGTGGTGAAATGGAAATAAAAAATTTAAACAAAATTCATATATATATATTATAATAATAGATATATGGTTCAAAAAATTAATATTATATTATTTCTTCAAAAATAAACTTCAACATAAAAAATCTAAAAATGTATTGATATTTTTATATAAATACTTTACAATTTTCGGAAAATGTTTAGTAATAATCCCCATGAAAGAATAACATAAAATTAAAAATTAAAAATTAGGAAAATAAGGATATTAATGTTAAATAATGTCAAAAGGGCAGTATATACAACTCACAAAATAAAATAGGTGAATATTATAAATTTAGGTCTCAAAGAAAGAGAATATGAGATAAATAACGACAACAAAGTTCTTACCAACGATTTTGAGAGTTAATTAATGAATCGATTATGTGTAACAAATGTAAATACACATAATAAAATTGGAAATGAGACATATGATAATAAAAATTCATTACACATATAATCATAGAATATCACAAAGAACGAAGAAATAATATATCATAATGAAAAAAATGAGTTATGAAATTATTTACCATTTAGTAAATATCAAGTCACATCCCCATTGATGAAATAATTCAAATTCAAAATTTAAATCATATTTTTATGTAGTTTTCACAATATTACATGTAATAGGTTATGTATATATACTATTTAAAAAAACAGTGCATAATAATACATTATTCCTCATTAAATATGAATTAAGAAAAATTTATTACAAATTTTTTAATCTATGGGACAAAAACAAATGAAAGGGTGAATCTAATATGGATTTTTAAATAATAATAATTTTCATGAAATGAAACACCAAATAAATTCGTTGGAATTATATACACTACCAAATAAAAATATATAGTAACTATGTAATATGTTAGATGGAACTAAAAGTGAGACGAGAAACCCTTACCTTGAGTCGAGGATTTCCATGTTTAATAACTTATACAAAAACAATTTATTTCATTTATTTTAAAAGGAAATTTTTAATATTAATTCATTTAAGAACATGGTGGGTGTTTTAGGGGATGTTTGTTTAATTTGTTCAATGGAACATTAGTGTGTTGACTAAGGTTAAAGTATTCATTGTTTAAACATATCCAGAATTATAATCTTGAAATAGGTATATTATTTATTCATGAATTATAATTTTAAAATTAATCATGAAATAGTTTTAGGCAAAATAGTCTATGTTACAATCATGGAGATGGTAGGTCATATGCACACATGAATAACATTTATATTTTATTGACTATCCTTATGAGGAAGATTTAAGAATAATTATATCATAAAATAATGAAAATAATTTCATAAATACCATATTATATACTTATATATATCATCCATTTGATACATTGATGGAAACAGGATCACATCTTTTTGTGGAGGTTGTATTCCACACCTCCACATGAAAAATGATATAATTTTTCAGTGACTAGAGAGGTAATAAATGAAATGATATATTAACTTTTTAGAAATATAAATATGATATTAATATAATAATTATTTCATATATTTAGCATATATTCATTAAATATATTCTTATTACTTTTATATAATGTGTTTCTGGAAAATGCATCACATCACTTCGCGAGGTGGTAGTCCGCCGTACACACAAGCGACATTATCATATCTCACATGAAATAGAATGTAAGAAGGTATATGTGATATAATAATTTCTGGAGTAATATTATGTTATAAATATAATATATATATTTTAAATTCATCATTATGTTAATCCTTGAGAGGCAATTATGGAAAATGATTTACATCGTTTAGCAAGGCGGTAGTCCACCATACACACGAATGATTGTTTTATTTCCAATTTGATGTAAGAGGATGTGGATTAAGGTAATTAAATCAATATAATAAAATATTAGTATATGGGAGACAATTATTTAATGAATAATCACAATTTAATAATATTTGAATTTGGAGGTAGAAAAATAAAATAAATATACTCGGTTAAGTCCTATACATCTTTTTCAGATAACCTCCATAGGTAACCACCAAAAGGTTTAGTATGGTGGATTTATATTTAAAATAAGAGATATGGGTAATGGTATAACATTAATAAATATATTTTTTAAGGGATTGGATGAGACAATTTTAATTAAATGTGTGAACACGAGATGAGATTAGTGGCCTTTTATATGTGAGGTGAGCATAACACTTGTAATATTTGAAAATAAATAGGTGTAACCATGTTTTTCACTGGAAAGAAGGATCCAAAATGTACTATTATTGATACTTATACATGATATGGTAGAAATATGTCCAAAAATTAAATTTTATACAACTTTTTAGATTATTATGTCTCTTATCTAATTATTTTATCCACTAATGAATCTGTTTTTACTTTAACCATGGTAATACATTTTTACTTTTTCACTATTTATTATGAAAAAAATTAATTTTCCCAAATTAAATAATATAAATTGGTTTTATAAAAAATATAATCTATTTTACCAAATTTAATTCATAAAAGTATACTAATTTAATTTAATAAAATCCCATTGATGCGATGAAAAATTGGTTTTCTAATAAGTGAATTTTCAAGAAAAAGCTGGTTTTATATTAACTAAATGAATTAAGATAATCATTAAATGAATTTAAATTAATATTTATATAAATATAATATATAAATTTAATTTAAATAATTTATCATTAGTGTTTTTTAATTAATAAAAATGGAGAAATATTATGAACTTTAAAACAGCTTTCTATGAAACTAATTTTTTAACCAAACAAATTACTTATACTAAAATCCAATATAATGAAAATTAAAATTTAAATAATTAGATTAAATATAAATAATGAATAGTTTTTTTACATTAATTATTATTCAAACCATAATGGTACTTTTAAATTAATCAATAAATTGAAATGAAATTATAGTTTTCACAAAAGACGTTATTTCTCACTACCCACTAAAAATTATTTTTTTTTGAAAAATCCCCAAATTTCATAACAATATTATTTTGATATAAGGATTTAAAAAATCATGTTAACATTATCAAATATAATTTATAATATTTTTAAAAATAATAATATAATATTTTATCACAAAAAAAATTTAAAATTCATTTTTGAAGAAAACGTATTTTTGATGATAAAAATTACATTACTGAAAAAGAATTGATTATTTACTAATAATTTATCAATAAACTCATATGGAGTAGGGAATTTATATATATATTAACATATTTAGTATTATTACTATCTTGTAATTTAACAGCTGGGTTATAATAGTCATACATATCATGGGTTGTTTAAGATCCGTGATGCATATGGAATACGCTATCAAATATACCTTCTCTTTTAAAATCTCATGGTGTTATAGTAGAATTAATTTCAAGAGAAATAATGACATCAAATATTTACACATCATGAGATGATCAGATCTATTTATATTTTAGAGGCTTTGACATTGACAGATGACTAGGTCCTTTTTTATTTTTTATTTTATGCTTTTCTTTTCATGTACTATCTAAAAAATCACTTCTCTCAATTTCCATCTGGTTTTGATCATACTTTTCTATTGCACATCCTTCTAAGGAATTTTTGATTTATTTTCAATTTTTATAGAATTTTCTTCTTAAATATGAATTCTCATGGTTTTCTATTTCTTCATTCCATGTAAGTGTGTAGGTTGATTTTAATTGCATTAATTGTGAATTACTTCAACTATGAATTATTTATTAAAAATTTCAATCTTTATATTTATATTTCCTTCATTTAATACATTCGTTACCAGGTGTGGAAACCCAAGATAGAGTTATTTTTTTGAGAGTAAATATATAATAATCATAATTAATTCTCAAATCAAAACTTGGGTAATCATTTGGCATGGAATAAGGTTAATAACTCACGTTTGTTACTGTATTTTGCACAACACTTATTCAATAAATATCAATAGAAGGGACCTATCATATTTGGAGTTAAGATAACTATGAACACTAGCCTATGATACCATCATCCATTTAAGATGATCCTTATTCACCTAGGATTTTGATGACCTCTAGACCAAAAATTAGTTTTATATCCAAGTATACCGAATGGGTTAAACAAAGAAAATTAGTGACTTGTTCAATTATTCAGAACCTAATACATATGACTATACAAAGATAGATTTTTGGAATTCCATTTTCATGATCTCCATAATATTGATATTAATATCACCTTTATCATATAATATTAAATTAAATCTTTAGAGATTTAGAAACCCAACATTTGAGAATCACTTGAGGATTCCAACTGCTAGGTTTGAATTTCTAGTTTACCTATCTTTTAAGCTCTAACTTATTGGTTTGACATTGGAATTACATTATCCTTTTATTCTATGAAATAGTGATGGTTGGGTTTTATAAATTTCAATTTTGATCATGGCCATGAGGAATCATCTATGTTGTGTGAGATGATCATATTTTGTCATCATTTCCAGGGTAGTTGTTTTCTTTGGCATTATGATATTCATTATGTAACTCAGATTTCCTATTTACCCCAAACCCTTCTTTTCATTTTATAATTTTCACACATCGATTAGCTTCTCCATTTGTTCCCGTTTAGCTTGTGCGTGAACTTGGCTCATATGGCTCATTCAAGGATCCTCGAAATATGAGAACCACTATATTCTGAACCTGAAATTGAATAATATATCTCTACACGACAATGTTAAAACATAACTAAGAAAAAAAAATCTTGTAGATCCCATAATATTTAATTCTCAATATGTGTCTGTTAAATAGTAGGGAGTAGACTTTTGTATAGGAGCACACCAATATGGAATAGGGATTTCCATCCACTAGTGGTTAAATATCTATCATCACTCATCCTCATATCTAATCAAATACATTCGTGATAAAACATAGACTCATTCCATGATCCAGAACATGGGAAAATTCATTTGAATTTTGAGTGAATATCCACAAAAAGAATATTTAAAAAATGTTAGGATTCTAAGACAGAATTATAAATAATGGTCTGTCTCTTAATTACATTAAGAATAGGTAATTCCCCATCCCTTTAAGTGTAGAGGTAAGGATAGGCTTAAAATATCAAGCACGGGAGACCATTACCACATGGGACGACCTTGGGATAAAATTTAGACAAATATTTTCTACCAATACATTCATGGACGAATCAAAATGAAATCCAAAACATCTCCCATGTAGATGATTAGTTATCATAGGAGGCACTAGATCAATATAAATAATTTAATTATAAGATCCCACATCATGGACATGATTTTTGGCTACATTTCCAAACCTTTTACCTAGGCCCATAATTAGTTTCATGATTAGTGGTGTCTTCTACCTCTAATGGTGGACACATTCTTAAGACACCGTAATTTTTCCAGGCACTTCTATATGATATTTCCCAGAATTTTACTCTTTGGAAGTGTGATTAAGGACTCCCTGATACTGAATTCACCAAGTGAATTAGGTTACCCACCTTGTATGACAAGTTTAATATCTAATGATTAAATTGTTAAATTTTTATATGACTCAACCCCCATCACCACGGACTTCCCCTGTGATAGTATTAAAGAATTTTATAATTTATGGATGACCACACACATACCAGGACTATAAAGAAGGAATGGATGAAATAAATATTTATGATTAAAATTAAGTGAATTATAGTCAATAAAAATAATAGTTTCAAAAATTGAAATAATACCTAGTTTCATATTACCATCAATGTTCTATTTAATAACAAAAATTGAAAAAGTAATATTTTTTATAAATAGAGGAGTGGAAAACCTCCAATATAAAGTCAAGGAACATAATGTTATCCACCTCAAAATAAGTCTCCTCAAACTCAAGAATGCTTTACAGATTAATATATTCCACCTAGGGATTAGTAACTCCCAACTTCTCATCAATAAAAACATTATCAAGCTCCAATGAGGTTGATAAACAATCCATACCTCAAATGAAAGTTTTTGACTATTATCCTACCTCATTCATTCAATATGTGCACCAGTGATTGACTACTAAAGAGACTAGGATGTAAAATCAAAGGTATTTTCTCTGAAAACATTAGTACTAATTAAAAAAAATAAATAATAATTTATCAGACATAAAACCATGTACACAACCCATTAATACTGAGACATGATGAATAGAGGATGATAATACTATAGTTCATCACAATTATAAAGATATTAATTTTCATAATCTATGAATTTTTAAGGAAATTAACATAGATAAACCAGAATCACAGGTTATGATCATAAGTAAAGATAGTTATGAGGTAACACCCAATGTCGATAACGAAAAAATACTTGAAACAGAAAACAATTGAAAACCAAAAAAATCTACAATAATAAGTAAATGAATTTGTCTACATGGAACCACCACCATATAGATCACCTCTTTAATTCTAGTATAAGATGAGAAAAGGACATATAGAAGTTAAATTAAAACATTTATTGGAAATGATTGAGCAACCCCACACAAAACACACTACTACCGAAGGTATTTCCCAAATGCCCGTGTTGGAAAAATTATTAAGAAAGATTTTTTCTAAAAAAAATAAAATTTAAATTCTTAGAATTTCTCTTCTTGAATGAATAATTATCTATGGGTTTTTAGTATAATCTCCCAAAAAAATTGAGTACCCTATTAGTTTCTCAATTCACTACACGATATGGATGTTTAATTTCAATAAAGCCTTGTAAAATTATAGTGAAAGTATAAATCTCATGATAATGAGTGTATTTAAAAAATTAAGGCTATAATATGATAAATATACCCTAGTGGAACTACAAATAGATGACTGATCAATCATGTATCCTATTGGACCTTTTGAGGATTTCATGGTCAGTGTTTGGATGTTTATATTCACTATCGATTTCATTTTCCTCTATATAGAGAAAGAAGAAGTTTTTACTATAATTTTAGGGCTCATTTATCACCATTGTTTAGTAATTGATCAATATTAATAACAGAAGAATTACCTTCAAGGTTAATGACAAACTAGTATTGCTCAATTTAGTGAAAGCATAATTGAAAAGTAGTATCTTGTTTGATTTACAAGCCATTTTTCTGACTAGTGAATCAGATGATTTCATGGATATTTATGATGAAAAAGGTAATATTTATCCTTTTTATTATTACTTTTATGAATATGATGAGTTGAATTATAGTACACCTCTTTTGAGAGATACCATTCCTCAGTTCATACCCTCAGTTATTATTCTGTCATGTTTAAAATTAAGGACTTTTCCATGAACATTTATGTAATCATTCCTAGAAACTAAAGATTCATTTCTAGTTATCATATTCTTAGATCTAAATCATCTTCATGAAGATTAACATATATAATTCCAAAAAATGAAAAAAATAAGGATTAGATGATTTTTAGAGGATCATCCCCATGAATTTCACCCACATGATTATATTGGAAGAAGGTACATAGAAAAAATGCCAACTCCAAAGGCAACTCACTCCAGTAATAAAAGAATATTTTAGGAAGGAATTTATAAATTTTTTTATGATGTTATTATATTTTCCATCTTTAAAAGAAATTGGGTTAGACCATTGTAATTCATTATTAGGAAAGATGAATTGAATGTTATTAAAAACAGTGAAGTTGAATTAATCTCAACTCAAAACATTATTGGATGATGATATTAGATCAAATATAAAAATATAAATAAAATACCCTAGAAACAACAATTTCTACATCCATTCATGGTTAATATTATTTAGAGATTAGGTGTTCATGAATTCTATGGTTTTCTGTATGGATATTCAAAATAAAACCAAATCACTATCGACCTAGATTATTTTCCAAAACAACCATCACATGTCTATTCGTAACCTTTACCTATCGAAGGATTTAATTTAGAATGTGTAATGCAAAAAAACTTTTCAAGGGTGTATGGAACCTATATTTCATGATATGGAAAAGAAGATTCTAAAAATATTAATGGATAAAATATCTTTCTATGGATGACCATTCATTGTATTACATGGTGATTTGGAGATAGTTATTCGACATTATAAAGAGAAATTCCCATTGCTGAAATGGGAGAAATTTCATTTCATAGTCCAATGAGGTGTCATACTTGGACATAATATTTTATATCATGATTTAAATTCCAACCCACTAGAAATTTAAATAATCAATGACTTACCTAAACCCATAATAGTGGAAGGAATGAGATGTTTTTTGGGAATCATGGGATTATAGAATCATTTTGTTAAATACATTTCAAAAATATCCCTACCATGATCACATCATTTTTAAAAGTATGTTCCTTTTGATTTTAATGAATAATATGGGAATTTATTTAATTATATAAAAAATATCTTTATTAACACACCTATTATTATATCGCATAACATGAATAAATACATTCAAATGATATATAATGCTAGTGACTTCACAATGGAAAATATTTTAGGAAAAATATTTAGAAATATAATCCACCCCATATATTATTTGATACATAATATAAATGATGGTAAATTAAATTATACGACCATGTTAAAAGAATTATTGGAATAATTATTTGAATTTGATAGATTTTGGTCACATATCGTTCTTTCCACAATTGTAATTTAACTTTTCCATGGAGCCGAGAAGTACCTTCTTAGTAAAAAAGGATACCAAACTGTGGTGTATATGGTGGATCCTACTACTGCAAGGGTTTGATATAATCCCTAAAGACATAAAAAGAATAGAAAATTTCATTTCTTCCTATTTTTCTAGTCCTATATTTAACAGTATCGAGGATGATAAAGAGTTGAATTTTGAATAGTATTTCCCTAATCAGATGTTGTTCAATATGGATGTACAAGAAAGACTATGGTTTTATGTTATCAAAAACTATCTTACCACATGATATATTTACCCCTATATCTTTTATCAATATAGGAATAAGTTTCTATCGATGCTTCATATTATTAATAGGATGAGACTCTATTATTAAAGTGTTATAATGAGGGTTTAATGCAACACTGCATCCTAAAGGATGAAATTAACAGCATTCTACTATGGATTCATGTGTTGCTAACTAGATGAAATCATGGGTATGAATTCACTATGGATATGATCATACTAAGTGTACTATTAAGTTATTCACTCCATCATGATGGAAGTATTATTGTAAAGGGATTTGATCAGTTCCTAAAAACATGCAGATATGGGAAACATAATGAGATGCCCGAGAATTCAATACATGAAGTAGAGAAATTTAAAATTTGGAGGATTGATGTAATGGGTATGTTTCCCAATTCCGGTAGAAATTATTATATCATGGATGGATTAAACAATATTTCATAGTGGGTCGAATTAGAAACTACCTCTCATGTCACAATAAATGTGGTTTGGCACATTTTAAAGAAAAAAATATTTTTCTAATTTAGATTTTCCTAATTACTCTTTAGTGATATAGAAATTCAATACATCTATAAAATTAATTCATGAAAAATATTTCATTTTTTTATGATCTAGAACTCCCTACCACTTTCATACAAGCAAAGAAGATGAATTATCCAATCATAAGATTAAATAAATTATGAAAAAAGAGTTAACATATGTTGGTATAATTGGATCCTGAAATTTGATGATGCACGTCAGGAATATCGTGTGGCATATAAAATAACAGTTGAAACCTTTTAGAATAGTTTTTAAGAAATCATATCATTTACCAATAGAACTGGAACACTTATCGTATTGGGAAATCAAAATGATAAACATTGATGCTCAAAAAGTAGTAAAATAGTGGATGTTACATATGGATAATATGGAATAGATTCTAAGGGATTCCTATGAGAAATCCATGATATAAAAAATAAAAAATAGTTTCAAGATGAATACATCGTGCAGTGGATAAGGAAATTGTGGGGAAATATTATTCTATTTAATTCCCACCAGAATCTATTCCACAGAAAACTAAAATCCTAATAGTTGTGACCTTTCAAATTTGTTAATTTATCTAATTTTGGAATGATCAAAATTTAAATAGGTGATTGACCACCCACTAAATTCAATGGTTAGTGATTTAAAGTCATTCAAGGACCATTCTAAGATTGTTGTGTACATTCTATGAAATTCATTTGATTCATGCTTTCACTAGATCACACCATTAAATGACGTGTTGTCTGGGGTAGTCCTATGATATTTTCCATAGGCCAATTTTTTTTTAAGATTAGAATAGTTCAGTGATGTTATAATTAGGCTATAGACTCATATAAAATAGTTATATAAGTGTCCTAATTCAAGTCCTATGTACCCTCTAAGACGATAGTTTTTTTAGGTTAAGGAAATTTTATTCCTGATAGAATCACATCATGAATATAATTCAGGACATGAATGTTTCAAGGTACATATATGATGTTGAACTATGATTTCATGGGAGACACATGATATTCCTTCTACTCCTACTTGAGCACTAATTTCCCCCCTCCCACAGTAGTCTATCATCCCACATCCACCCCCTCCTCCTCCAATATAATAACAACAGTCCTATGATAATCTTTATCCCTCCTCCTCTCAATACATTATTTATTAAAAAAATATTTTTAGTGTTTTCTATTCCAAACAAACAACCCAATGTAATGGTTCTCCCACACCCTAGTGCCTGATATTTTAACTTCCACCAACAATAATGGTTCCTTCCACATATCCCTCCACATTGGTCTCCAGTTATCCATCTCATTCCCACAATTATGATTCTTTTTTACACCATTAAAAGTCTCCCCCACCATTCATACATAGCTTCCTACCCATCATAGATCCATCCCTACCTCTAGTTGTCTAAGCATTCACGTCATGACTTCATGGTCCATATTTATACTAAAAAAATTTAACTAACAATACACACAACATTTTTTTACTCAATAAGATCATTGTGTTCAAAGAATATATGGAGCTTATTTGGTGCATGAATCATTCCAGTGTCAACTTGATACGTGTGGAAACATATTGAGAGATCTTATTTAAGTTCATGGCCACATTAGAGCTTTTAATTTTTCATGTATACTTCAATTTAGGTGGAAGTATATGGGAGTTCATACTAGGTAAGTTCAGTGTCGGACTGGGGACTTACACTAATGAATTCATTGATTATTTTGAATATGCCTCATTGTAGTTTGAACCTAATAAAAAAGACACTAAAATGAGTTGGGAACTAATATCCTATGACCCAATGTTCTTCCATGGCCCACACATTTTGAAGAGAAAATTGTTACAATGATCTATACTATTTATTGTTCATCAAGACTTATCCCTTGACTATCATGCCTAATTAGATTCCCAAATAGAGACCAGTATAATTGATGTCCTTATTTTACCTTCTATCATGGGTTCCCCCTCTATTAACATGGGATGACAATTCTCTCTCTACTACAAGGACTAAGCGAGGTGTACTCATTGTACTTTTATGGGTGATAGAATTTTTAAAAATAATTCTCATCATTTGGGTGTATTCAAATATGCTAAATCCATTTCATATTTATCATTGAAGCAAGCAATTGATATTCTCTTACTCCACAAGATGTGGCTTCTTTTTAATAGTGGTAAAAGTTATGAGTAGACAATCGATTATATTATGTGTTGGTACTAGGAAAAATAGTAAAAGACTGTGAAATAGGGATTAAAAATATTTTATCACTAGAGCGATGGGACTTATTATCTCTAGCTATATGAGAATCGACACGATTTATAATTCCCTCCTAGGTTATTCAAATCATAGAAAATAAAATAAACTAGTACCTTGTATGAAATTGAAGTTTTCATGAATGTAGATCATCATTATTGATTTTTTTATAAAGGTTATAAATCCAAAAAAGTGTTATATCATCTCCATAGGCTTCAATAATCCACGCTCATTCTATTCATCAATTTCTTGGTGATAGAGTGGAGATCTGACGATATCTTCAATTTTATGAAAATCAACATGATCCCATGTCTTCAGTATGTGAAGGTGATATTGGATTTCATGCTTGGTTCAAGAATTTTCCCTCTAGGAATCAAGAGTATAAAGAATCTCTCAAATTATAAATGACGAATAGTATATAGAATGAGATTTTCTCCAACTATATAATGTGGATTCAAAAATAACTGGAAATGGATCACTAGCCTCTATATATTTAATCTCCACTAAATAAGTGATAAATAAAAAAATATGACAAAATAAATTTGTAATAATCATTATTTATATTTTATCACATAGTTTTAATATATATTTAAATTATTATGTAATAAACATGATTCAATAACTCAAATTGTAATTCTTGCTAACGTTAAATGAACAATAAATTTTAAAATAATATTATTTAAAATAATATTATTCATCATATTTAATTTAACATTTGTAAATAAATTTATTAAATAAATTCCACAAAATTATTCTATTTGTGAATAATAATATTTTTTTATTTATTAGTTATTGATAATGCTTGGACAACTCACGGAACCCAAAGTGGGTCCCACCATGTCATATATACTTATTTACCAGAATATGACAAATTAATGAATATGTTAATGTGTGTATCCCTCTAGGATATTATATCAATTGTAGGGAATAGTATTCATTGACCAAGAGTGGAGACCGTAAACCAATCAATGCCCCTAAAGATAAAAGTAATAGTCATATAAACGACAACCAACCATCAAACAAGAAATATGAAATATAATCTCATTGTATTCATATATATCATAAAGAATGATAGTCACTTTTTTCATCATTATTTCTTACATTATTATTTGTTAATCTAAATGGATGGATTTACCCTCGACTACAATTTATATGGATTTGTGAAGGTACCACTATCCTAATAAATTAGCCTAAAGATATTCCTTCTTCAACTATGAAGAAAAAAATTATATCTTTACCATTCATCCAAGGTCATAGAATCAATGACCCAAATATCACAAGAAACCTTTCCATGATTTCATTTTCATGGGTTTTCCCCTTGTAAAAATGTGTGCAATAAAATGGAATACATTGGTAAAGACCTCATGTCTGGATACCTATACACATGTTTGTAGATAGGAACATCCTATGGTGCCCTAATCATGTGGTGTTCCTATGGGTGGTTATTTCCCCATGATCTCAACTACTAGATATCATCAAGTGTAAACATTAATAGAACAATTCTCAATGATTATGATCCACTATCAACTAATAGTCAAACTTCATCTATGTTAAGTCCATATATCAAATACGTAAGGTTAATGTCATAGTATATTGAGGTTCTCATTATATCTTATGATCTGCTATAACCTTTTCATTCGAAAAATAATCTTTGAACATTAACATTTAAATAGTTGAAATAGAAATATCTCAACTATACATTTAGGATTAAACCATGCATATATAACTATATACATGAAATGGTAATTGATAAGTATAGTTTTTTTCTTGGGCCCCCACTATTAAAACACTCCCACTATCACTAGAGCTAAATTTCTAACCATCCTTTTTTTCTCAAACATGATTAAGATCATGTTTATCGTAAGACATGGCTTTATTTTTCGATACTTCTGCATCCTGGTTTTGTGGATACTCTACTATGTGAGACCTCATCGCTTTATATAAGACTCGTCAAGAGATGTATTCACTGAGAACATACATTTTTTAAACTAAAAAAATATACATCTTGGCTAGTAATAGTATCATAAATTACATTTTGATAATAATTAATGTAATAGGTGTGATTAGAATAATTGGAATAACTCATTCGGTTTTTAACATTGATTTTTAGAATCCCAAAATGTCGTAATGCTCTCAGTATTTTATAGACATAGACACCACTTGATTGAATGCTCCTTTCTTACTAGTAAATTTATCCTAATTGATATACTAGATAATATTGACATTATATGAAGAGTATTTTTTCTCCCCTTGTAACTAGTATACCTTTCTCTCCACATACCAGGTACATATCATTGGTATGTTCACTTTTAAAATTAGATATTTTTGACTATATCCATTACAGTTCTACTGGATATAACTGAAATTTACCACCAATACTATATCTATGATTTACTAGGTCTAAGAAACCATTAGATCTACCTCATTATGTCTTGTCCTGAGAACATAGGTTGGTACTTTTAGTCAATCACAAGATAATTATGGGCCTAGCTAATTGTAAGACTCATAATTGATCTCCATATAATAACAAATATATTATTCTTGATAAATCAAGGTGATCCCACTAACCTATATATAAAAATGTAAAATGTCCATTAAAAATGAATATTCTATGATCTATTCATATAATTTAATCCTAAACAATATATTATAAAATTCCTACCCTTATTGGAATCCTACAGTGTTAACATCCCTTTCTGGTTTCATCATACAATAATCATCCATGTTTGGTGATCTAGACATCGAATTGAATATAAAATAGTCATAGAAAATATCTATGATAAGAAATATTCTAATTTATTTTTGTATAATGACTTGGTATGACCAATCGAGCCTTATTGGTACCAAGGATATGATATCTATCTATTATGTCACTTGAATACCAATCATATTATTCAAAATAATAATCCCCTATATACTTTGATACATGGAATCCATTATTTAATATTAATTAATCCTTTCAGTCATATAAATTTTCCATATACCACATTCTTATAGGATTTTTTTTTCTTATTGCATAATGTATTACCATACACATTGAATAAAAAACCATCACTATGGATTTAACCTTTTTACATAGTATGGGTATCTAGAACATTGATCTTTTACAACCCATATAGAAGTCATTCCTAAGACAACTTATTGAGCATCTCTGACATTGACTAAACCCATGTCAATCTTTCCCCAAATATCTCAAATATATATTAGAACCATTTTATAAAAATATTGTCTATAAAGTGACTATATCTTCTCTATCATAGTTATTTCTAAAATATTCGTAAAAAAATGTTGGACAATAACTATAAATGAAATTCATGTTTTGATTGATGAAAGTTTTCTTACATCCTAGCAAAGTCTTTTCATCTGAACACAGGTTCTTTTGACATAATGGATTTCCAACATACTACAAATCATATGATATCCATTTTTAAAGATAGTTGGAATATGTTAATGTGATAGGCTGTTATTTGGGAGTCAAGCCTTCAAAATAATGGATGTTTCTAGAATGTATATAAGTCATATCTTTGGTACTCTATTACTAAGATCACGACTCTTTTGTACATAATGAAATGTGCATTTAGGAATTACTCTATGCTATATTTTTTTTATCAATGTTAAAATGTAAGACTCATCATCAATCCTCATTATTAACATCATTGTTGTGATGTGGATAATGTAATTTTAATTAAACAATTACTCTTGGATTTATTTTATTGATCAATGATAAAATGTAAGACTCATAATTTACAATCTTTATTAACATAAATATATTTATGTTGATAAGGAAATGTGTGTTTATGAATTAATCCATTCTATATTATGATAATTGATGAATTCTTCATCAAGATATTATTTGGTAGACCAGCCTGAAGCATCTCATATATTCTAACCATGAATATTCCATATTCCAGTTTCACATTATATAAACACTTAATGGAATAATATAAAATATACTTACCACTAGCTTTCCCTTGTAATAGTTCATACTCTCGAGATAAACTAATCCTGAAAGATTCTGGGTGTACACTTATTTATAAAGGTTTCTCCTTCCAGTAATAAGTACATAACTGTATCGATAGTACCTCAAGTCTTTATCTCCAAAAGGTCTAAAAACATAATTTGTATATTATTCAAAAATACATAGTTTATATTTAAACATATTATATTTCCAAAATTGTGTATAATAGTCTCTTTATTATTTATATTCACTAGGAATTTATAACGATTCAATAATTACTAATCCATTGGTTGAATATTAATCACCACAAACAACATTCATTGTTGGACCGGATTAATGTCTTCTTGTGTCAAAAGGACACATCATCATCAAGTAAATTTTTATTAAAGAGATAGGGGAAGTACACACACAACACTACATGCTACATCAGGGCAAGGGATCACAAGCCTACGAAGTCCTAAAATAGTGAAGGCAGAGGGAATCCCCTCGAACCAAATTGACCCCCTATAGTTTCAAGCTATTTAAATTGATGAATATAATGAAAGAATAATCGAATACTTGGTTCTTTAATTTTGTTTATTTCATTTAATCTTTCATAGATTTATTCATGATATTCAAAGAAAATTACCACTCATATAGTACATATTTCATTAATGGATTTTCAAAGATTCCATTTACATCAAACTTTCTATTTTCCCTTTTCTCCTTGACTTTCAACATGAACACTATTAGAACTAAAACATAATTTATGTTCATATTTACTTCGGGAACCTTAACTAAATGGTTATAAGTCATTTTCTCCATACTTTTAATTTTTTAATTTTAAGTGAGACTACATAATATGGGTGGAACTTATATGATAAACAGTTCTTTTGAAAGATCAGGATCCATAACTCAATTTAAACATATCCAGTGTAATTATCCCATATTCATATCTAATTTCACATTCTCCATGAAAGCTTCTCAGAGATGGGAAAAAATTTAAAATGAACCATTCTATAATGTATTATCCATAAAATAAATTGGATATTGATGATATAATTATAAAATAACCATAATATTTTTGATACATGAGTCTCATATTAGAATTTTAAAACTGTCGCTTCCTGAGGTGGTGTAACAGGTAATGTGGACTCCATCAACCTGAATTTTTTATAAAGTAGTATTGTGTGAAAGAGCCTATAATACTCTTGTAAATTTCTTGCATTTTGTAAATTTACTTTGTACAATAAATATCTCAGTATGTATTGTGGTATTACATTCCATTTTCTATAAAAATTAATCTTTCTAATTAGTACTTTTATCTTTATTACTTATTTATAAATTATTAACTAATTAACTAAATCATTAATGGTATCCCACTATTTTATCGAATTCTAGGATCCCACTACACGACAATTAGAATACTTTGTTCCATGAGTATTCTAGTTGAAAGAATCCTTGATATAATCTCATACTCTACATGATATTACTATATCACTACTCGGATAGTTCAAGGTAGTGGTTTGACTGGAAAACTTCATTACTCATAGCTCCATGATTTTTTGAGTGAAATCCCAACATCTATAATCATAAATATGATATAATCAATGCTCTCCTATGATGTTGAAACAAGTGGGTTATAACTTCAACTTTGCTTCCAAATTGAGTTAAGTCAACCCATCGTTCTTATAAGAACTCCCCAATAGTAGGTGTAACTCTCAACTTTTTCTGATTGAGCACCGCATAAACCTGGTTTTGTTAAAATTTGAATGATTGAAGGTGATTGAGGCTTAATATTTCTCTGAGGGGTTTTTCATATTTCATTATTAATGTAATCCATTTATAATAAATTTGTTCAAAATATTTATTCATTCTCACAACTGAACGTGCATTAATAGATAAAACATATGTTGAATGCTTATTCATTTTACTTGTTTACTACTTTATTGATCACATAGTAAACATTCACACACACCAAATAGAAAATATACATAAAGGAAAAAATAATACTCGAACAATCTAGAGCATATGATTTTTATTGATCCATTAAAAAGTTAGTGATCAATCATGGCCTAAGAGGTTTCATACCTAAGTTGGGTCATGACCCATATTGTCAATCTCCCTCAGTATTGTATACTATCTTGTTTTCATTATTTCACATCATCATGGTGGGGTCTGCATTTATAAATTCATTTCCAACTGTACATGTATACTCACACATAGTTGAGGGTGTCTACATAGTGAAACATAAAACTGATATATTTGACATGCATTCACTAACACATATTGAATGAAATGATGATTTGAAAATCATCATTTTATAATCCACTTATTACAATCATCGCACACATGTAATAAATAATTAAATCAATTTACCATGACATACATAGGTGTGGTCACTTCTCAAGACCAGTAGGTATAAAAATAAACACATGCAAAAATTTAAATGTAATAATTATGAAGCACAAAAATAATTTTAAATCAATTAAATTAAAGAATTAAATTCATATATATTTTTAATTTTTTTATCCGGACATCAATTTAATTTAATACCAAAATTAAAATTAGTTAATTATGTTAATTAAATAAAAAAATAAATTACTTTTTTCCAAAATACTAAAATATTATATATTAGACAAATTATATATATATTAATTAGTTTAATTTAATACTAAAACTAAATTATTTCACTAAATTAAATTGTATTATATAAAATAACATGATCGAAAAACTCTACTGAGGTCTATTGGAGGTCAGATCACCCCGTAAAAGGATGAATTGATAATGGAAGAACTCATGTGGGGGTGCTTTGTATCGAGGGGCTCTCCCAAAACTATTATTGGTAAGGAAAACTGACCACATCCTCTTGTATGTAATATTGGGTCAAACAACCTATATGGGGTTACCTATTGAGGTAGGGAGGTAGACGTCTCATTCAGTGATGGCGTAGGAGGCCGACCATCTAGCGGAGGGTGCTGTCGATGATGACAGTGAGGGGTCTAGCCAAGGAACCACATGGGACGCCCGTGGCACTGGTTTCCAGCTACGGTATTCCCTCATCATAGAAGAAAACAATCGAGGGGACAGAAGAGTGTAGTACCAGCAACCCAGATTGGAGATGGCGAGGCCAGATTTTTGCGTAGGAAGAGTCGTGGAGGGAGAAGGGTAGTACACTTGTGTTGATAGTGGCAGCTATATGTGAAGATATGAAGTAGTGCCACGAGTTAAAAATCATTCAAATAAAGACGTTCAATGTCGAGTGAGGTTTAGTAGCACGTAATAGTGGTGGGTTCAGCCACAGGTTCAGTAATATCAGAGGTATCTCCATGTTCAAAGTAAGAGGAGGAGTTCAACTAGCGTTGGTCCTCGAGTAGGAGCGACAGCTTGGCTTGGGCTTTGACGCCTGGTCCACAGGGAGATCTAGCGGGAGAGGGGAAATATAGGGGGCCCACCCCTTATGAAAACATTTTTTTCCTTCATTTTGACATTCTCACTACCACATAACCCCTTTATGTTTTTCTTTTTATCGTCTCTCGTACCACATTTTACAATATTCAATGGTCATATGGGGGGATCTTGACTCGTTTTCTTTTTACAGGTGGCACCATCCGGTCTACTTGAGGTGATGGAGGGAAATTTTGTCTCAGAGACAAGTGGAGAGCATATGAAATGACCAGGCTATGTGACAGGGATTTGGCCGTTCGGGCCTACTGTGCCGATTTTTGGAGAAGGGAGAAATCATTGGCATCACGACACTCTGGTTGAGGTCGAGGTCCATGTTCGAGGTCGAGGTCCTTGGTTATTCTCGAGGTTGGCGTTTTATGGCTCCTTGGTATATTTTCTTTCAGGGTTCGGGGAGGGTGAGAAACTGTTTGATATTTCTTGTCAAATTTCTCCTTATGATGGACAGTGATGAAGGTATTGAGGGTAGGTTTATTTGATGTAATTTATTCATAGTTTTTTGGTAAATATGTCCAACAATGTTTGCTAAAGTTTGAGTTAGCCATTTTTCTGGATGTAATATATTGTTCTGTTGCATTGTGGTCCTTCCAGTGGTTGTTTTTTTCCTAGTTTTTATAGTGAAACTTCCACTTCATGTCTATGTTCTTCTCAATTTCCACAGGATGTTCCACTAGAAGTTCCCATGATATATAGATTTGTTACATTCCGTAGCATGCAGTGGGTTTTTCCTGGGTTTTTACAGTGATACATTTAATTGATGTCCAAGTTCGTCTCTATGTCCACTGGATGTTCCACTAGAAGTTTTCACTCTATATAGTTTAGTTTCATTGTGGAAATTATAGTGGTTTTTGCCATTGTTTTTTTAGTGAAACTTACACTTGATGTCCATGTTCCTCTTGATGCACCCTAGATGTTCCACTGGAAGTTCCACTCGAAATTCCACTCGAAATTCAACAGGAATTTCCACTAGAAGTTCCTGTGATATATAGTTTTGTTGCATTACGGCACTTCTAGTAGTTTTTCCTATATTTTTGCAGTGAAACTTTCACTTGATTTCCATGTTTGGTTCCATGTCCACTAGAAGATCCACTGGAACTTACACAGGAAAATATATTTTATAAATTTATAATTAAAACTTCAGAAATTTTTTTTATATTATATATATATTTGTAATAATTTTTATTTAGTTAAATTTATATTTCATATATATTTGAAACTTCAAGTGGATCTTCCAGTGGAACAGACACTGGGGCTTTCACCTTAAGTTCCATCGGATGTTCCAGTATAAGTTCTAATAGAAGTTCCACTGGAAAATATATTTTATAATTTTTTATTTATAATTATAGAAAAATAATTTTATATTATATATCTATATATATATTTGTCATAATTATTATTTAGTTAGAGTTCTGTTGATATAGATTTTACATTTTAAAATGGATTAAATCCTACAATAATGTTAATTTACTTTTCTTGAACTATTGTTGTTTGTTTCAGGGTGTTGCAATGCTATTGATGGTGAAGTTTATTTTGTAGCAGCTTCTACTAAACCAGTTGTAGGGATGAAATTCAAGTCACATGATGAAGCACAATGTTTTTATGTCACGTATTGGGTAGTAAATGGATTTAGTGTACACCAAAAATACAATAATAAAAGTAGAAATGATAACTCAATTGTCACATCATGCCTTTATGCATGTAACAAAGTAGGTCATTAGAAGATTAAAAAACATGATAGAATGGTAAAATTTCCTCGGGCTGAGACACGTACAGGTTTCCTTGCTAGAATGGGGGTTAGTTTATTGTCTTCTGGCCAATATTCATGTACTATATTTTTTGAAGAGCATAATAATACCTTTCATAAGCCTGAATCAATTCATATGATGATGTCCCAAAGAAAAATAACAGAAGCACCGACAGCTGAGATAGATGTGAATGATTTAGTGGGTATTAAACCAAATGATTCTTTCTCGTTGGAAGCAACTAATCAAGGGGGAAAGATGTTATTGTGTACACACATGTTGTTCTGTTGAATTTTTCAAAAATCCAAATGGGATAGAGATTTGCTTCAGGGTGATGCATGATGCATGTTCGAATACCCGGAAAGACAAAGTTACGAAAATCCATCCTTTTTTATACTATACTATTTGAAATCAATAGTAAAATTAGTAATATTATATGGGATAATCCAAAAATGAGAATTGATTGGGAGTTTTTTGACGATGTTTTTGTATTTGAAAACACTTTTAGCAATAATAAAGAGTATATGTCATTAGGTGTTTTTGTGTGAATCAATCATCATTGGGAGATTGTTGTTTTTGGGACAGATTTGTTATATGATGAAATAGAGACTTTGTGCTCTTGGTTGTTTCACAAAAAATTACAGGTGCATCACATGAAGAGTCCTCAAACAATTTTTACGGATTAGGATGCAGCAATGGGAAAATCTATTTCCGTAGTGTTAGTGAGAACTCGTCATTTCCTTTTTTCATGGCATTTGATGCAAAATGGAACTAATCATTTAGGTAGTTGGATGAATGATGTATCTATTTTTCTAACTAGATTTAATAATTTTATGTTATAATACCATGATTCAAATTAGTTAGATACTGAGTGGTCTTCCCTTAGAGAAGAATATGGGGATGGTAAATCACAGTGGCTAGATGATGTTTCTGTATTGCGAGAAAAGTAGGCGCATTTCTTTTTGATAGATTATTTAACATTGGGTATTCACCGCAATCAATTAAGTGAAAGTATTAATATATTTCTTAAGAATTATGTTCATTGAAAGTTATGTGTTGTTGATTTCATTATGCAGTTTGAGCACTTGTTGGAAAAAAATAGGTACCGTGAAACAAAGGCAAAATTTGAGATTCGAGAGAAGTTGCTTCATAATCTTTAATCTTTCCATGCATTGATGTGTTAGGTTTCTACAATATATATACTAAAATTATTTTATTTATTTCCACATGAATATCAATTGATTGGTGCTTGTTTTTTGATATCTTGTTTTGAAATAGAAGATCAATTTATTTATGTTATTGGAATGGTTCTTTGTGAAGATCAATTCAGTGTACCATATAATGATTCCAATGAGGCTTTTTATGCTCTTGTTTAAAGATTGAGTCTGTTGGGTATCATTGTTATCATTTTTTAAAAACATTCAATCGGCTTGATGTGAGAGGAACACATGAAAAATATATTTTTGGGAGATGGACCCGATTGGATAGAAATGTTGTGATGTTCAAAGGATAATCTATTGATGTAATTTCAGATATAAAATTAGTTGTGTAAATTTTTTACAATGAATTAGCACAATTTGGAATGAAGTTAATTACCGTAGCTTATGAGACCGAAGCAGGTTATGACAACGCCTTCTCAAATTTCAGTAATTTTGAAAAAGAGTTGTCAATCATAAATACATCAGCAGATAAAGTTAATGGTTGTGCTAGTTCAGACACAATTTTTATAAAGGATTCTTTTTAAAAATAAACCAAACAGTAATGGGGGAGATAGATTGAGAATATTTTTAGACAATGGATGACGAAAGGGGAAACAATTGAATAAAAAATTAAGCCCAATGCTATTAATATTGTATTCTTTCATTTTATGATGAATTTCATTTATAAGATCAGTTTTTTATTGTTAATGTGTTATCTGATAAAATTATTCATTGCACGCATGGAGTTAAGGAGAAAACAAGATCCGATTTTTGTGACTGAGCTAGGAAAATAGTTTCAAATTTAATTTTTTATGATCATTCTTTTCTATAACCATGTGTAATTCTATATGTTTTCATTTGTAGGAATACATGTCCTCTAATTTGGAACTTCATCTTGGGAGGTAGATTGCTAGGATAGCATTGGAAGGGGCCGAGCAGTGTAGAAAACATTGGATGTGAGTAGTTTTTTAATTTGTAATAACTGAATAGAAAAATGTATAGGCTATATCTAGTTTCGGTTGTATTGGATTGGTAGTGGGATTGGGATACATCACAAAATTGTAAATGTGTTGTATGTAGGTGTTCTATATGTAACTATTAAGATGTGATAAATCCAGGTTCTATAATTATGTATGCATTTGTTCTGTGAGGATGTGGTATTATTTTCCAATCCAGGTTTGGTTGTAATGGATTGGGATTGGGATACTTCAATAAAATGTAAACATGTTGTATGCATTTTTTGGGTATTCAGCAATGAAGATGTGATAAATCAAGGTTCTGGATTTCTGTATGCATTTGAGCTTTGAGGATGTGGTAGTATTTGAGTGTCCACATTTGGTTATAATGGATTGGGATTGGGATACTTCAATAACATTTAAACTTGTTTTATGCATTTGTTGTCTATTCAACTATGATGATGGGATAAATCCAGGTTGTGGATTTCATTATGCATTTGTTTTTTGAGGATGGGATAAATCCAGGTTCTTGAATTTTGATGAAGAAATCCACAAGACCGAGTACGAGTTATTGGATCTTTGGGAGAAGTCTTTATATATGGAGACTCTCTATCTTTTGATGAAATACAGATGATGGCTAAAATTAACACTCTTACAAACAGTAAAAGTAATATCCTTAAAGTGTGAATATACCTATTCATGCACTTACCAGTAGTAATTAGAATCATTAAATCTAACAACAAAAACAAATAAAATCCCCCAAAAGAAAATGTTTCCCATCATAAGGACATAATATTCCTAGTGCAGTGAAAATGCTAATATAACTATTTATCCATTGTCCTCGACTGTTTTACATTCCCTTCATTCTGGCCATTCAGTATCCATAAGACTGCTCCTGCTTCTCTATGAGGTTTCAATCCAACTATATGATGGGTCTGTTAGAAAATAGTGGGTGATATACGGGTGCATTTTGTCAACATCTTCTTGTGATAGGGTCTTGTTATACCCTTGATCCGTTTATAGCTTCTCAATTAAATAACAAACAATTAACCCGTAGTCTAATATTGTATTCCCCTATTGGGGACTATCTTCCACTTGAAATGGAAGCATTAGAGCAATCATCTATATGCATTCGGGTTTCCATTTTCTGTTGACTTATTTAATAAATATTTTCAGCAAGTTTATATAAATTGAATTTAGTGAGTTGGTGTATATGAAAATGCATTTGATGTCGATGAGGATAGAATTTACCATTTGTAAAGGAACATGTAGGTAAAAATCAATTCCATAAAAACCCATGTGAGGTATCAGGGAGTTATAGTAGCTGAAATGTTTTTTTCAATAACAAACACAAGAAAAGTCCAATAAATATTGTCTATGTTGATTGGGATGAAGACTTTTCCATTCAACTTCATTGATTCTTTTATGGGATTTTCTATCGAAAACTCTTCCAAATTGTTGTTCATCCCAAAAATAATACTATGTAATATTGAGTATAGTGAGACAAAATATTAATTAATATATTTAAAACATCAAGAACATATATAATATTATACTTACTAATCCAACACTTGTAATCATTGTTGATTTATTATCTAAAATTCCATCCATCTTCCCTCTTTGACATTTTTTTATGATAAGATCTGTATAGGAATATATAACCTTATATAAATAAAAAACAATAGAGTATGTGATAATAAAGAATATTAATTTAAAATAATCTTGTTTAAATTAGGCTCACCTGACTACATGTCATGGTTTTCATGAAATGTTGGAAAATATCATCTATTCCAATAGAATACAAGATTTTATCAGCTTCCCATACATATTTAATATATTATAATCATAGTAATGTATAAGAAGAAAAATAATTTTCCTGGGAATTGAATTGAAATCCCTGAAATGAAGGGTACACATACCATCCTGGTTTCATTTGGGGAATCTTTCACAACTTCTCATAGTCTTTTTTTTGCATTCGTGTACTCTTCCTGACCCATTTAGGTATTCCTAACAAATCTACAACAACCTTTTTTGGTTCTATTTTTATTGAAACATTGTTGACCACATTGGTTTTTTCAGCTGATTTGGTTGTTCTACTGATTTTTTTCCTGCTTCAATTCTTTTTCATGTGTATCGGGTTTGATACTGAAAAGAGGAATCCAATTTCTTCTACTTCCTAGGTCTGGACACCATATTTCTAATCATTGATCTTGTTTGGAAACTCACGGTTTCTATATATATGTTTGGTTGCTTTGATGTATAGGTGTTGTTTGTTCATCATCATCTTATAGTTGATTTGCAAGATCCTCAATCCTTGTTTCATTGGTTCATAGTTGATGTTTTTCCTTATGTTGTTCTGATTCAGGGGGAGATTCGGGTTTTTCAAGGGGATATTTTTACATTCCATCATCAATTGTACCCTCAGTCCGAGATTCCTCCTTGATTGACTAAATCTTTTCAACTTATCATATTCTTTTCTCTAAGCTAGAATTCTCACTTACTAACTACTTCAGTATTTTAAATTTTTTGGTCTATTTTTTTAACAATGTATTCCATTTTATGGAGTTTTCGTTACAAGGCTGAATTATCTTTTTCAAGGACTTTTATTCTTTCGTCCTCCAGTTCCCCCTTTTCCTATTGTCCAACAGATGCTTCCATAAACGTTTTTGGCTCATTAATTTCTACTTTTATTCTGTCCTTCCCTAGATTATCCTTTTTCTTCCATAAAACAGAAGCTTCCATTACCATTGCTGGATCCTTAATTTCTACAACTAGAACTTGATGAATCTTCAGTTTGTTTAAAGCATCGCCAAAATCAGAGAGGCTCCACTTTGAGAAAGGTGGATTGGATGCATGTTACTTCTCATTCACTAGTCCACTTTGTTCACAATACCAATACTATAATGAAAAGAAGCATATGAAGAGTGTATTATACATTGAATTGAAAATAAATATTAGTCCTTAACAATAATGTAATATTTTCCCCTGTAATCCTTACACGGTGTGTGTGATATTCTTTAATTTATGTCATCAACTGTTGGTGTATTGAACAATACCACTTAGTATTCTCATGTATCTAGAGGTATTCACATAATTGATAATACCCCAACTTAGGTAAAATCCTGTTGTAGGGAAAAAGTAGTTACACAAGTTTATAAACATTGAAGTGTTGTTGTGTCAAGATGACTAGTTTCTTCATCTCCATTTATTGCTTCCAAAAGGGATGATTTTATTTTATTTTGTGTCAAAAACATGACACCAGTTTGAAATCTCCTTAAATATAAGAATACCTTCATTGGTATGAATGATTAAGACTCATCCATTTCTATTAGAACTTAGGATAATGTAATGATCCTTTGCATATCAGCTTCATAGAAATGTATTTCCCCTCCACCAAATCAGAATGGAGTTGTTGAAGGATTGTAGTTATCCAACACATGTGTTACCAAAATATTAGATTTTTTGCAATCTGATGTTGTTACTATATTGGATATGAACTATTCCAACATATTATAAAATGTAGTAGTTCACAAATAATTTCTATGAACAAATTTCATTTGATCTTTTATTTCTTTTAAGCCTTTGTAAGGAGGTGAAATTTGACCTAAAATTCACTCCTAAAAATAGAAATCAAGGAATTATATGGTTCATCCACCAAATTACAGTATAGAAGGTAGTAAAGGTATATTTTCTATTGGGAGTTCAGTTAGAGTTACACTGGAACTTCAAGTGGGAGTGCCACTGGAAGTTCCACTAGTCCCACTAAAAGTGCCACAGTGGGTGACACTAGATTGCCGCCGGAAGTCTTATAAGGAGTGCCACTAAAAGTCACACTAAATTTCCCACTTGAATTCCCAAAGCCACTGGAAGTTCTTGAGGCACTCCCTGTGTAAAATTAAAAGAAATACTCATTGAAATTTGGATACACTGTTATTGTAAAAATGATTGAATTTATCATTTGAAAATTCCACTGAAATTACCACTAAGAGGGCCACTAAAATTCCAATTGGAAGTCACATTGGAAGTCCCACTTGAAATCCCACAGCCACTAGAAGTTACTTTAGTCCCATAGGAAGTACCAATGGAAGTTCCACTATAACATTCAGTGGAAGTACCAGGGGCACTTCCGGTTAAAAATTAATAGAAATACTCATTTCATTGGTGACACATATTTATTATAAAAATGATTGAATTTATCATTAGAAAATTCCACTGGAAGTCCCACTAGGAGGTCCACTAGAAGCCTCAATTGATCTTCCAGGGGATGTCCCACTACAAGTTGGACTTTAAGTCCCACTTGAAGTCCCACAGCCACTAGAAGTTCCAGTGGCACTTCCTATGGAAAATTAAAATCATTACTTTTTGAAATTGTGAAACATGTTTATTGTAAAAATAATTGAATATATTATTTGAAAATTCCACTAGAAGTCCCACTGGGAGGGCCACTAGAAGTCCCAATTGATCTTTCAGTGGAAGTCCCTCTGGAAGTCACACTGAAAGTCCCACTTGAAGTCCCATAACCACTGGAACTCCCAATAGAAGTTAAAATGGATGTTGTAGTGGCACTTCAAGTGGAAAATTAAAAGAAATACTCATTTAAACTGTGACACATATTTATTATAAAAAGGATTTAATTTATTTTTTCAAATTCCAGTGGAAGTTCAACTGGACGTCCCACTGGATGTCCCCCTGGAACTTCCATTGGATGTCGCACTGGCACTTCTAGTGGAACATAGAGTATCACTTCCAGTGGAACTTCCACTAGAAGTTTTACTTGCACTTCCAGTGGAAAAGTAAAAGAAATAGTCACATATTTACTGTAAAAATGAATTTATTTAGAATCTAAAAATTCTAGTGGGAGTTCATGTGGGAGTTCCACTGAGGGTTCCACACTACCACTGAAATGTATATTTATAAAACTGATTGAACTTATCATTTGTAAAATTATATTCATTTTCATATTGAATTATTTTTCCAAAACCCCAATGGATGTTCCAGTGGGAGTTCCACCATGAGTTCCAATGGGTGTTCCACTGCGAGTTCCAGTGGGAGTTCCCCTACGAGTTCCATTAGAAGAGAAACTAGAACATCCACACTACAAAATTATTTCAAGTGGAACCGGCAGTGAAATCATCGTGTATGTTAATGTGGAACCTGTCGAAACCTCCAGGGGAAATTACATTGGAACCTCTATTGAGGAACAATATACCCAATAAAAATGGAATTACAAATCAATTGACAGATAGAGAACACTTACAGACTCATAACACAAAAGTTCTAAATAATAAATCGTAACAACAGAAATGAAATAAAGATACATATTTCAGAAAATATAATTATTTTATGCCAAATTCATTAGAAATTTCTGTTTTTTTGTACAAAAATGTCTATCAGAAAGTGAGAAAAAAACCACACCAGAGTGAAGCAGTTGTCATAGAAAAAACTTGTGCCTTTGCATTGGTCAAAACTTGCAGACCTTGCGATAATGCCTTTCTATCATCGTCGTCAACGCCGATATAGTATTTGGATTCCCAATTGTTGTTCCCGTAGTAGCTTGATTCATTATGGTCGTTGTACTATCAGATTTAAGGGCAGAATATCAGGGTTTCGTCGCCATCGTCATAGCTGAGGAGCAGTCGACCCTTCTCACAAAACTCAAGGGAAAATTTGTTTTCACATTTGAATCAAATGAATCGCCATGAATGATGATCTGAAGGCTCGAAATACAAATGGAAACGTGTTCTAATCCAAAGGGTGTACTGGATATTCCAGGTAATGACATAACTGAAGATGATTCTTGTCCTTAATGTCTTTCATGACATGGATTATTCTTTCCCAAGCCAAATTTTAGGCTTTTTGAAACAATTGTTTGTCTTTTTATGTAACCCATCTCAATCCACCCTATATACGCCTGTTAAATGAGATTTGAAAAACCCACAAGTCAAGATATACTGGAATATGAGTCTTATTTTCCCCACAAAGGAAAAAGATAATGAAGTGAAATGATACCTACATATCATGTGATCCTTCAAAGAACTCACAATCAGGTGACCATTATATGGTCACATGAAAAATAACCAGTAAGAAGATCTCATGGAACCCCTTTCAAAAATCCATCATTCTTCCAGATAGGCACAGTAAACCACTACTGGCCACACAGTGGTAGTTGAATAATCCTCCAGAGCCATGCAGTTTTCCCACAACAAGCACCTAACAATCCAACATGAAAATCCTTTAAAAAAAAGTATGAAAAAAGTAAAAATGACAGATGATTCATACAGCTGCAAGGATCATGCGGTGTATCACCAATGGGAAGGGTAATAATTCCTGAAAAAACCTGAAAACAATAATCAATAACCCCCAGTGTTTTTGGAATGGAAATAATGGAAATAAAGGGGAGGATGCAAATGCGTCTCGCAGTCACCTAACATCACACAATGCGCCACAATAGTTTGCAAGACACAACATGTCCATAAATGCTTACCCGCCTCATCTCTTCAAATCCCTTTGCCTTGTCATCCTTATCGTGCGGAAAGCCCCGAACATGTCTTGGAAATCATGAACTTCCCCTTTGTCTCCCTAAGGAAAAATAGATGTGTTTGTCCATTAAATGCTTTCATACCCCCATATGTCCTTTATTTTTCATGTGAATCGTGGAAAAAATATAGAAAATGTCATCGATAACACTTATGCAACTTCACATAATCCATGACCTTTGTCAAATAAAACAATGGGAATAAACAAGGAATATGTGGGAGCTCTCATGGTCATAATACATTTGGGATGTGCTAAAGAAGTCTGTAGTACAGTCCCATGAAACTCCTGGACAAGCCAGCCTAATACCCCAAAAACCCAAGGACAAGCCACCCCTATCACCTGAAATGTCCCAATCAAGTCATCATGCATATCACATATACTTTTCAACATCAAAAATGATCTCAAAAGGCCCTTAAACATGTTAATATGACAATATAGAAGTCCCTCAGCATATATGCATGATTCAAACAAGTCCCCATTAATAATAAATAGTCCAACAATGGAGGCTTTGATGGTAGGGACTCACGGTCGTTGAAAATCAGGTGACACACTCAGAGCAATCCAATGTAAAGTTCGTGAAGATGTGTGGCATTGAACCCATTCTTTGACAACATCCTGGATCTGTGCAAGATGAATTGTGCTAACCATGAAACAAATGAGATGGGGAGGCATATTAATTTCCCACCCTAGCATGATAGAAGGATCTTATGGACTCTCGAATGAAGGGTTGGATTTTTCATATAATAGGGAATCATCACACCCTCAAATCATAGGAGATTTCTCATAGTATCTAATCTCATGATCGGCTAGTATTTCAATAGGACATATACAAGTGAACTATCTGGTTGATCATGGGTCATGAATAAATAACTTCATGTGATCATTAATAGATCACATGAAGGACTTCTAGAAAGATATGTGAAGAACATACCACACATCTCCTAGATCACACAAGACTCAAAATAAACCAGTACTAAATAAAAATTAGGCATTCAAGATACAAGGTTTCGAACAAAGACTAATGGAAGAATAATCCAGTGAAGAAACATGTTCGGTAACCCTGATGTGCTTCATGTGAACAATCTAAGACATGAGATAACACTAATATATGTCACCCCAATCAAATTATGATCCTTAAATATGATATTTGGGTCATGTAAAATCATGTAGTACATTTCAGATGATGTCACATGGTTCTCCAAAGGCATGCCACTTTGGTCTCGCAAGACCCCCCCCCCCCTCGGGCTCAACACCCAAACCTTGTGATGTCTTTCAAGTACATCACCAGACTCATATAATAGTTCCCATTCAGATCTGTTAGGTGTCAGAGTAGTATCCATGAATTTAATCTAATCTCTCACAACATCATCTAGTTATGTCATATGAGACTCGTAACACCCTATGGACATGTCTCTTAGGTCTCAGGATTCCCTCTGGGGATGTTTTCAAAGACATTTGACACCCTCCGATACATACCGTGTTGACACTCTCAACACCCTCCACAGGTGTAAAACCCACTATTAAGAATGAAACCAAGAAAAGTAAGCTGGATGATGTGAAAACCTGATGAAAAGTCATTTATTTCATTTGACGGCTTCTGAGGTAGAGCCCCTAAATATTACGGTGTCCTATAGACAAGTCATCTAGGATCATGTGAAAAACTTTGGATATACTACCCAGGTTACATGAAGTCCATTAGAAATGTAAACTAGATCATTTTGTTTTCTTAATATATTATTATTTTATAACCTTCTACATGCTAGGATATGTGGACAATCAGCATGTATCAGGCAGGTAAGGAAGGCAAGGGAAACACCTGTGTGTAAGGCCTGACCAAAGAAACTATGAAGACTCTGATTCCTACCATATTCAGGATACATACTTCACCTCTTCAAGGTTCTATCTCCACAGGGTTTTCCTAATATTTTGGCCCCTCACTCTCCATGTAATGATATTGAAAATTTTTCATCCATTGTTTCCCACACCGATTTTATCCCATGTGAGATTAGGAGGTTGTAATAATAAAATAATTCACATTGCATGTCTCCATCAACTAGGGAATCATATGTATGTAATTCCCCAACAAGTGTCATTAAACATTAGCCTCAATACAAAGGAATCTACCATGGCTACAATCCCCATAGTATTATTAAACTATGAGAACTCTGATTCGTGCAATAAAAATGATATGTAGGATGCATTCTAATGGACCAAGATCAAGAAAACATCAATTTTAATATAAGCCTTATGAAAATTAAGTTTTCAACCATCAAGACCAAATCATTCTATTGGGATGATTACTCTAAATCATCCATTAGTGGAGTAATAAATAAATTGAACTTTGATGACTCTGATTCCTCCCATAATTAGGATTTGTAGGTTGTCTCCATGAGTTCTAATTTCTATAATAAATCATATCAGGGAAGTCCTAGTGTATAAGTCTCATATCATGACCAATGAGAATTATAATTTTCCCCTTTTATTACACTGAACATAGCTCACATGATATTATGGAATTCCAATAATTATTTCATCTAAACCATGAATCTCTATAATGATAGGGGTAACCTCTGTATATGATCCCAAAAGAAATTAACTACGGAATATTTGATTCTCATTGTACTTTGGATATGTAGGAATTCCCTCCAAGACCTAATCTTGAATGATTAGTATCCCAAATAACCCATACATATCCTTTCCACATCAAGATAATCTGTAAATAGATAATAAACTATTTGGGTTTTGATTCCTACAAAAACTAAGATATGTAGGAAGCCTTGTATTGGTTCAATCTCTTACTTGGAATATTATTCACCTCCTTACATGGTAGGACATTCCAAATCACTTGGTTATAGAGCTTAAATACATAAGAAACTACCCATAACAAAATAATGATAGATAACCTAAGATAGATACTGGTGGATACACTAAAGAGACCCCAAAATTTTCATATGAAAGAGAATTAACCCATGATAATTTTGTGATGGTAACGGGTCCTATATAAGGATTTATTAGAGACTCTAGAAAATATCTTAAATCGATAATAAAGTTTCAGAGTAGGAAATTTTTACACCCCAAAAGGTGTGATGATGCGGACCTCCCATCCTTTGAGCCAATGTGAGTCCGCAAGAGTCACTAGCCTACAATCCAGGTGACCACTTGCCTTTGGAAAGTAGGTATGTACCAAGTTACAGATGATGGAACCATTGGGATTTTTCGGGAAGGGATACAATGGTAATATGATGTTAATGATTGTTTATAACACAAATACCCTAAAACCAAACCATCTGATGGATCCCATACAGGCCTCAAAAAAACCCAACTAAACAAAAACGGTGATTCTGACATGATGATCTATGATAAAAAATGATCGGTTATCATATTCTTATCAATTTTTTCAGCCCCGTATGAAAATAAAACTAACATGACCAATATTCATATCTCAAATGGATGAATGATCATGTGTCGGGATACTTTATTTCATACCCTATACAAAAAAGGCCTTAAGACAGACATAATCATATAGATGATACTATGTAACAGAGGTTCATATAAGTCCATCTTCACATTGACATCTCCATGTTAATAGGATGGTTGGATTGGGGATATCAGGAAAATTATGTCAACAATGAATATATGATTGAGCATATTATTCCATTGATATTGTAATAATCAATAACCTTGATCCTTGTTTTATTCATGATTGTTGATACTAAAAACATCCCAATTTAAGAGAATGACTTCGTCATCCATCATTAACTTTAGTAAACCATCAAAATCTATAACGCATGTGAGACATAAATAGGTCTGACATTATCAACAACTCCAACAATGGGTGGAAAATTCAATGGTCCAGGAGTACCAAGGATGCAGCATGATCCTATCGATGGAAGCTTCCCACCATATTATCCATGAACAGAAACTCAAAATTCCACATCTCCAATGAAAGGATGATACTATGCTAGTATCCCATATTTCTAAAATCAATCTCATTGAGATATTAACCACATATCACAATATCCACCACCTTCATTCCATAATGAAGGTGGATCAAGAAGCCAACTACAGATCCCCTCTGGTTTAGGTTCCGCCAATGAGCGAACCTGCCAACTGCCATCACCATCATCATCCCACTAGTACCCACATGTCTCCTACTGAGGGTACTGCCAAATAAGATGGCTCCCCTGAATCCCTAGCATGGGTAGGAAGGAAGAATCATCAGGGCAGAAAGGAACTAGATATCAAATATATTGCTCATATCCCCATTCCTACTGACGATGCCTTTTGGAATATCCCTATAGGAAGCAGCAAGAAGCATGTCCCTACCCCCGTACATGAATCCCATTAACATATTGTAATGGAACTTGGAGGTAAAAAGATGGAATATATCTCCTCTTTAAATTTAAAAATATGAAAATGTATGATGGATATAGAAAATTTGTAGCCATATGTCCATGCCCAAAATTTTCAAAAAAACTAATATATTTTAGAAAAAACCGAAGAACTCTGTGAGAATATTCATTAATTGTTGCAGATAAAGGGATAAACACATACTATTGTCCCTACAACCAGGGTAACTCAACACATTGATCTTTGCAAAAAAGGTTTTGTACTGGAGAAAGAAAACACTCTTTATCCCATCCAAGATGATCATTAGCATATATAAATAAACAATGAGACATCGGACCGAGATCATACTCCCACTCAAATGGGGGATCACCAGGTGTGAGCATCACATGCCTCGTGACAAGGTCACATGCCTATTGAAAATGTCTGGTGACATATTCCAATGGCCCAGGATTTGGCTTACATCTTTATTTTGGTCGGGGATAGAATCTTCAAAGGGGTACAAGCCCTAGTAAAGTATTATATTCCAATCCAATAATCTATTTAGCATAAACTAGCAGATCATAGAAGCAAGGAATGTATTCCTAATTACAAGGATGAATGACTGTGCCAACATCATTCCAAGGCAATTCACGAGGAGAATCATATTCATTCTCCCATTCTAGAGGTTAGTTAACATATTCTAGAAGGGAATGAATATTCAGACTAGACTCATATTCATGTTCCAACTGGGGCTCACCTGGTGAGAGCAACACATTCCTAAAGGTAAGCTTATACTCTTTCCATGATCGACTAATGGTATATCACAAAGACTTAGGTTCGATATCATACTCTCATATTGAATGAGACCCACCACGTGAGAATGGAACAGGGATCAGGACAGACCCAAATTCCTTTAAAAATGAGACATCTTATTAGAATATTCCAAAAGCTTCTTAGCAGTGGGAACATATTCCTGCAACACCTGATGGATATACACATGATCCTATAACCTTCTTATAACATACTCATATCCCAAAACAATCCTAAATTGTAACACCCCAATATTTCATAGTGTGTTATTTCTTCAAAATAATTCAATAACTTGCACTACATGCAACACCGAGTTCAAGCGCACCATGACTTACAAAACAAGCCGTACAAAAGAGGTTATGAATAGTATTAACTAAATTATAAACTTTATATAATCCTTATAATTTTAGAATCCATATTATGAGTTTCTTAAACATAATGTAAGAACAAATTCCTTTTTTCAGATAAAAGAAGTATTTTTCAAAAATGCACTTTTACCAACTTTAATAGTGATTCCTTTTTAAATACAATATTTTAAACTCTTATATATTAAATTTGACTAAATAAATTTATTCTTTAGAATGGGGACATAAAAAAATTTACAATGTAACACCCCAAGCTTCTACGGTACGCTTCTGTTTGAATAATGAGATAGCGTGTCTTGTACGCAACATTGAGTTATAACATACCACAACCAATCAAACTAGCCGTTATGAATAGTAATACCAACTTTTTGAAATTTTATAAATTCTATCTCTCAAAATGGACTTCATTTTTGGATTCGGAATATCGAAATTAGCCTAGGGTGAAATTTTGGTACTTTTCGGATAACTTTCATATTTAGATGAATAGTGAAAATTACTAAATTTTAATTAAAAACTAATTTTTAATCGAAATAATTACTATTGCTAAATTATGAATTTGAGTTTTTTTAAAGTATATTTAGAATATATATTTACCATTTAATTCAATTTTTGTCATTGGACATAATTTCACAATTAAACCAGACATAAACAAGTGCCAATCTTTTGATAGTTATTATCTCTTAAAAACACGCTTTATGTTTTAACAACGGGAATTAATTTTAAATTAATTCCATCCACTTCTGTGTTTTTAATTTGGAAAAATGGATTCCATATTTGGAATCAGGTTGTTCAAATTTTGTAAATAGGTAACTTTTATTTTTATAAATTTTGAATAATTACTTCGGTAAATATTTTATTTACCATGGTTAAAGGGTAAATCCGGTAAATAAGGGTTCAAAAATAATATTATAATAATATGAAATTACCCTAAAACATGTCCTAACCTTATTGGTTGATACATGTCCGACCATGGGCATCTTTGGGTCGATTTTGGAACCCCATGGAGCCACTTGTAAGTGATAATGACACATTATATTAATTAAGTTAAAATGAATACAAAAATGACACAAGCATATATCTTTTAGAAAAACAATTTTTACATAGGTTTATATATGTTGTATTTTAGACTATAAATATTCATTATAAAGACCAAAAGAGTTCCTAAATAATTATATTTTATTTACAATTTTTAGACATTAAATAAGTTAATTTATTTATGACACAATTATGATGTTGTAATTACCATAGTAGTGAAAAATTAAAATAATTGATATTATAAATACCTAAATAAATATAATTGGAGACTTTTATTGAATTAAACTAATTTTATATGTTAATATGACATATTAGGATTTATTTAATTGTCTTTGTTCGAAGTAATCATTCTGTTATGAGTTTCACAGATATCAATTATTGAATAGTGTCAAAATTGACATAAAAGAGTTTTTTAAACAAATATTATATTATTAATTGATGTAAAATTCTTAAAAATATAAGGTTAGTCCAAGAGACTTATATAATGATATTTGTATCATTAATGGACCACTTGGGGGTCTCTTGGATGTATATAATAAGTTTAGTAACCATATAATATAAAAAAACAAAGAGACATTGTAAAAGTGAAAATAATTAACTAAGAGTTAATACATAAAGATAAGGTTAATATAGTGACCTAAACCCATCTAAATTCTATTGGTTGAGTGATTTTAGACCTATCCCCACCTTAAAATTTAAATAATCCACTTTGGAGCCATTAGAAACCGAATATTAATTTATTATAAAATAATATTTCTAGCTTTTCCAAAGGTGCCCCTCACCCCTCTTATAAAAGCGCACTCCCCCTTCTCATTAACTCACACCTTCAAAGACTTTGGTTCGTCCAAACTATACCCAAATACTCTCTAAACATCCCTCACTTAATCCTAGTGGCCTTAAGTTAGTCATAAAGCCAACATAAAGAGGAATTTTGATCAAATCAAAAGGAAGAACCCGAAGAAGAGGTAATGATTTCACCACCCTTTTTCAAGTTCATTTCATCTTCCACTTCTTCATTCATTGTTATTACCATTCTAAAATAATAACTCCAGTATATTATATATACTTTGATGTTATTATAAACATGGTACAACCATATTTCAGTATTCTATCCATCCTTTTCATGACATGTCACCATACGTGTGTATGTATGGCTTACCGTCTCCACGTCGTGGTGTAATTGTTATTCAAAACATTATTATTCAGATGGGTATAATAATGATGTGTAATTCGTGTAAATAATAAATATAACATGATAATTATTCTTTATATATGATATAAAATCCAATTATATATCATTTTAATATCAAAATAATGATATTGTCGCTCGTGCGTACGTACGGACTACCGTCTCCACGAACGCGATGAGATTCATTCTCCATCGCATCCATTCAAGTATAATTATCATTTGATGATTTAAAAATAATGTTTAAGGAATTGATATCATTCTGGATATGAATAAGGTACAACCTATCCATTCCAAACATGGCTTACGTAACAAAACATATAAAATAAAACGAGTAAGTCAACACACGAAACAACAATAATACTAAGATATTATTAACAAATCAATGTTAAAAGATCATATATGATATCATATTAATATATATGATTCATGTATAATTTAATAACAATTGTTTCACAATTAGACAATAGTTTAACCTACCCCCAAATAAGAAAAAGTATAAGGTAAGGGGTTTTCATCTCACTCCTTATTCCCGTGAGATTCATGCCATATTTCCACTATTACCTTTTGTGTGGTGTATATACTGCCCATAATTGTATTATTTTTGTAATAAACTTCAATTTATGTGTATTTACATATTAATTGTATGATACCACATTCATGGGTTGTATGTTTCATAAGTTACCAAATTGGTAAGGGTTAATTCCTCAATCTCATCATTATCCGAGATTGTTTATGTGTAAGTATTTACTGGGAACTTTTTATCATCCATGTCAATTTTTCATAAAAATGATTTCAAAATGAAGATTTTAAGGATTTTGAAAGGTATTCTTTATCAAGATAAAAATTTCAAATGTTTTAAAGATTTATCTTTCTAAATATGTTCAATTAATGTCCTTGTTTTCAAAATGATTTTAAGGATTTATTTCTGTGGACTTGAATGTTTTGAAATGATAATTATTTTAAAAAGTCTCAAAGTGGTTTGGGACACTTTGATTCAAAAATCTATTTTAAAATTACTTCCTTTATCAATGTGTGACTTTTAAATGATTTTACAAAAATGATATTTCTCTCAAAAATCTTTACTCATCATTTGATGGATTTTAAGCTCATTTGAAGTTGATTTATTATACAAAACTTCTATAGAAGGTTTTGTGATATTTTTGACTGTGGATGTGTTATTTTTATACCATTCATGGTTTATGGAGAAATTATTGACATTTTGTATGCTAGTTTTAATATGAATGTATCTGTTATGTTTAAACGTTTTCATATGGGAATGCATTGGACTTAGTAAGTGAAGGGTGGCTCCTGCTATAGCTCCTCGATGCATCGGTAGGTCTCATGAGACAAACTAGTGTCTTGGCACAAGGCCTTGAAAAAATATTACTTTTATTCTTGGCACACGGCCTTGGATATGTGGTTATGATAGTTTGGAATTATGCATTCCATCATTATGAAAGTGGTTATTGATATTTCATGTGATTATTCGACTAGTAGAATAACAATGTTAATAAGAAAAAGGAATTATTTCATTTAATCTTTTCCATATTATGTTGAAGTTCATGTTTAAAAGTCTTTTGTGTTAGTTATACATTGCCTCCAATGTTTATTCTTATTTCTGAAAGTTTCTTCTGTATTGCTTACCCTTACTGAGCATTTGAACTCACCCCTTTCTATGTTTTATTTTCCCCAGGATTCCAAGAAGTGTATTGTGATTGTTATGCAGGGTTAAGACCAGGGAATAATGTCATTCATAAAGGATTATTTATGTTTTTTTGTATGTTATGAAGTGTAATGTAAAATTAATTTATGTAATATATTTTCCAAGACTTTTAAACTGATCGGTTCTTCGGGACTTGATTCCTTTTAATCATTCCAATGTATTAAAATAATGCACCGACTCTGGGTCACTGGGGTCGGGGCCTTACAGTTGGAATCAGAGAAAGTTTAGCAATAACCTTGGAAACTAGATTTAGATAAACTCTGATTAGAGCACATATCCCTAAGATAGACTTTGAGGATTAGTATAGAAGAACTTCCTAGAATTTTGGTATTGTAAAGATTTTGTTAGTTTTCTGAGCAATACATCCCTGTCTAGATACGGGCAGGTAGAGGCGGCTTTAGCACAGATGTACCTAGGGGTAAACCCCGAAAATACCGCTTTGAGCTAGACTCGAATGGGAACTGGTGCACGACAACGGGCCCTACTACACTCTTGGTTACGACACTCCCGGAGGATATGCTTAGGATAATTCTCATTTTATTTACAAACCATTATGAAGGGCTCATGAGTATATACTTATTCAAAGAAAACATTTTTTATGATTATGGATTATATCCATAAATTGTTCAATATGAGTTAGGAATTATTTATTGCAATTCATAAACTGACCTAGTTTATGCTATTGTATATAAATGGCGCCCAGTAGAAGGAATGTGAACTCCAGTAATACATATGATCCAAAGATTAATAAGGATCGTATCTTTCATGGTATTAAGACATCATTTAGAAGGGAAATTGTCTCCCACATATTATCATCATATAAAGAAATAGTATCATGTGTGGATAAGATATCTAAAGAGTTTACTGAGTCCTATGGTTTTGAATGGAAGCAAGAGAAGAAAAGGATGGAAGAGAGAATGATGGATAAAGGGAAGAGGGAAAAGAAGAATTTCCACATATGTGATAACTGTGGGAAGAAACACCCTGGAACTTGCCTGAAAGGAATGGGAGTTTGTTATAATTGTGGAGGAAAAGGGCACAAAGTACGTGACTGTAGGGGTAAGATAATGGTTTCAAATGTACAATGCTTCATTTTCAAGGAGTTTGGACACTACAAGAACCTATGTCCCAGTCATCAGACTATGCCGAAAACGATGCTATTGGATAATAATCAAGTTATTATACTACCACAGATGAACAGGAATGATTAGAGTTCTTATGTTGATTATGTCATTTGAGTGTTGTATCAACAATGTACTTGTTATAATAATTATGGAGTATATAAAGATTGTACTGCAGTATTATTTCATTAAGGACTTGAGATTGTGTGGAACAATGAAACGTTACTCAATAGAAGGATAATTTTTTGGAAAATATATGGTTAAGAGAATGATAAACCATAATATAGTTTTGATGCCGAGGTAGTGATTTTAGAATAATACATGATAGATTTGGATAAATTATATTAGATATTCTTGACTACGTTGAAACTGATTAATTATTTTTATATTCCATCATTGTTGGGGTTTACAACATTTTTGGATTAAAGTAGTGTATCCATTATTATTTAAGGAATAAGGGATCATGAATTTAATCAATAAGGTTTTATGGTAATTCAGGATGTTTCAGTGTTCTAAAAGAATACATGATGAAGGTGTTCACATGTTATTACGCAGCAAAAAGGATCTTCATTTTTGGAGTAAAGCATTTTGGATATTTTAGGTTTGGATTATTTTTGGATTTCCATAAAAGGACAACCCAGAGGTTGGGCGGCAACCCGTCGCATACGGCAAGGCCGCGAGACTTGAACCCACAACCGAAGGGCGACAAGGGTGTAACACCTACCATTGTCCCATGTAATGTCCGGGATTAAATAATGTAGTTTTTTTAAAAGATCTGGTAGATGAATTATAAATTCGTTTTTTTAACCCTATACGTATAGGAAAAATATGATATTTTTTTACGTTCTATTATCTTTTAGAGTGAAAGATGAGTTTGTGGTAGAAATTAGTTAAAGGATGGAACTCTACTTGTCAATAATATGTTTTTTATTCTCTTATTCTATGAAGAAATTAATTCTTATACTTTATTTAAGGAATCCTAAAACTAAAAATGTGTTATCCTAGTACCCTATGTTTTGTTGAACCGATGGTATTTGAAATCATCATAGATTGATGAATTTAAGGACCTCAATTTTACACTTGTTTATGATTGATGACCTCAATCACCACCTAAAAATATTTACGTTTTCCACCAATTTTATGTCTCTAATCTCCACGAATTTTCTCCTAATCGAGATCATAATTTGGTGGTGACCCTTTCATTTCTCTTTTCCTCATATTAAGACTAAATTTCAGTAACCCAATTTCCGATGCGGGTTTTCCCACAAAGATATTTTCTATTTTGAATCTTTTATTTTCAAAGAACAATTTCAAATTGCGAGGACACAATTTATTGAATGAGGGGAGAATGTAACACCCCAAGATTTCATAGTGTGTTATTTCATCAAAATAATTCAGTAACTTGCACTACACGCAACACTAAGTTCAAGCGCACCATGAATTACCAAAAAAGCCGTTCAAAAGTGGTTATGAATAGAATTAAATAAATTTTAAACTTTATAAAATCCTTATAATTTTAGAATCCATATTATGAGTTTCTTAGACATAATTTAAGAACCAATTCCTTTTTTCAGATCAAAGAAGTATTTTTCAAAAATGCACTTTTACCAACTTTAATAGTGATTCCCTTTTAAATCCAATATTTTAAACTTTTATATATTAAATTTACTAAATAAATTTATTCTCTAGAATGGGGTCATAAAAAAAATTTACAATGTATCACCCCAAGCTTCTACGGTATGCTTCTGTTTGAATAATTTGATAAAGTGTGTTGTACGCAACATCGAGTTCTAACACACCACAACCAATCAAACTAGCCGTTATGAATAGTAATACCTACTTTTTGAAATTTTAAAAATTCTCTCTCTCAAAATGGACTTCATTTTTGGATTCGGAATTTTGAAATTAGCCTAGGCTGAAATTTTGGTACTTTTCAGATAACTTTCATATTTTGATGAATAGTGAAAATTAATAAATTTTAATTAAAAACTACTTTTTAATCGAAATAATTTATATTTCTAGATTATGAGAATGAGTGTTTTTAAAGTATATTTAGAATATAGTTTTACCATTTAAGTCAATTTTTGTCATTGGACATAATTTCACAATTTAACCAGACATAAACAAGTTCCAATCTTTTGATAGTTATTATCTATTAAAAACACGCTTTTTGTTTTAACAACGGGAATTAATTTTAAATTAATTTCTGCCACTTCTGTGTTTTGAATTTGGAAAAATGGATTCCATATTTGGAATCAGGTTGTTCAAATTGTGTAAATAGGTAACATTTAATTTTATACATTTTGAATAATTACTTCGGTAAATATTTTATTTACCATGGTTTAAAGGTAAATCCGGTAAATAAGGGTTAAAAATAATATTATAATAATATCAAATTACCCTAAAACGTGTCATAACATTATTGGTTGATTCATTTCCGACCATGGGAATCTTTGGGTCGATTTGTGGACCCCATGGAGCCACTTTTAAGTGATAATGACACTTTATATTAATTAAGTTAAAATGAATACAAAAATGACACAAGCATATATCTTTTAGAAACACAATTTTTACATAGGGTTATATATGTTGGATTTTAGACTATAATTATTCGTTAGAAAGCTAAATAGATTTCATACATAATGATATTTTATTTACAATTTTTAGACATTAAATAATTTAATTTATTTATGACACAATGATGATGCAGTAATTACCATAATAGTGAAAAATTACAATAATTGATATTATAAATACCAAAATAAATATAATTGGAGACTTTTATTGAATTACACTAATTTTATATGTTAATATGAAATTTTGGGATTGATTTTATTGACCTTTTTAGAAGTAATCATTCTATTAAGAGTATCAAAAAAATCAATTATTGAATAGTGTCAGAATTGACATAAAAGAGTTTTTAAAACAAATATTATATTATTAATTGATATTAAATTCCTATTAATCTAAGGATCAGACAAGAGACTTATATAATGATAGGTGTATCATTAATGGACCACTTGGTGATCGCTTGGATGTATATACTATGTTTATTAACCAAATAATATAAAAATACAAAGAGAAATTGTAAAAGTGAAACTAATTAACTAAGAGTTAATACTTAAAGATAAGGTTAATATAGTGATCGAAACCTGTCTAAATTCTATTGGTTGAGTGATTTTCGACCTCTCCCCACCTTAAAATTTCAATAATCCAATTTGGAGCTATTATAAACTGAATATGAATTTATTATAAATTAATATTTCTAGCTTTTCCAAAGGTGCCCCTCACCACTCTTATAAAAGGACACTCCCCCTTCTCATTAAGTCACACTTTCAAAGCATTTTGGTTCGGCCAAAATCTGACCAAATACTCTCTAAACTTCCCTCAATTCTTCCTAGATGCATTACTTTAGTCATAAATCCAGCCTATGGAGGCCTTTTGATCAAATCAAAAGGAAGAACCCGAAGAAGAGGTAATGATTTCGCCACCCTTTTTCAAGTTCCTTTCTTCTTCCACTTCTTCTTTCTTTATTATTTACATTATAAAATAATAACTCCAGTATATTATATATAATTTTATGTTATTATAAACATGGTACAACCATATTTCAGTATTCCATCCATCCTTTTAACGACATGTCACCATACGTGTGTACGTACGGCTTACCGTCTCCACGTCGTGGTGTAATTGTTATTCAAAACATTATTATTTGGATGGGTATAATAATGATGTGTAATTCATGTAAATAATAAATATAAAATTATAATTATTCTGTATATATGATATAAAATCCAATTATATATTATTTTAATATCAAAAGAATGATATTGTCGCTCGTGCGTACGTACGGACTACTGTCTCCACGAACGCGATGAGATTCATTCTCCATCATATCCATTCAAGTATAATTATAATTTTATGATTTAAAAAAAATGTTTAAGGACTTGATATAATTATAGATATGAATAAGGTACAACCTATCCATGAAAAACATGTCTTACGTAACAAAACATATAAAAGAAAACGAGTAAGTTAACACCCGAAACAACGATAATACTAAGATATTATTAACAAATCAGTGTTAAAAGATCATATATGATAAAATATTAATATATATTATTCTTGTATAATTTAATAACAATTATTTCACCATTATATAGTAGTTTAACCTACCCCCAACTAAGGAAAAGTACAAGGTAAGGGGTTTTCATCTCTCTCTTTATTCCCGTGAGATTCATGCCATATTGCAACTATTACCTTTTGTGTGGTGTATGTACTTCCCATAATTTTATTCTTTGTGTAATACACTTTAATTTATGTGTATTTACATATTCATTGTATGATACCTCCTTCATGGGTTGTATGTTTCGTAAGTTACCAAATTGGTAAGGGTTAATTACTCAATCTCATCATTATCCAAGATTGTTTATGTGTAAGTATTTACTGGGACATTTTTATCATCCATGTCTATTTTTCATAAAAATGATTTAAAAATGAATATTTTAAGGATTTTGAAAGGTATTATTTATCAAGATCAAAATTTAAAATGTTTTAAAGATTTATCTTTCTAAATATTTTCAATTAATGTCCATGTTTTCAAAATGATTTTTAGTATTTATTTTTATGGACATGAATGTCTTGAAATGATAATTCTTTTCAAAAGTCTCAAAAAGTCTCAAAGTGGCATGGGACACTTTGATTCAAAAATCACTTTTAAAATTGCATCCTTTATAAATGTGTGACTTTTAAAAGATTTTACAAAAAGGATATTTCTCTCAAAAATCTTGACTCATCATTTGATGGATTTTAAGCTCATTTGAAGTTGATTTATTATACAAAACTTCTATTGAAGGTTTTGTGATATGTTTGACTGTGGATGTGTTATTTTTATACCATTAATGGTTTATGGAGAAAGTATTGAATTATTTTTTCTTGTTTTAATATGAATCTTTATGTTATATTTAAACCTTTTCATATGGGAATGCATTGGACTTAGTAAGTGATGGGTGGAGCCCGCTATAGCTCCTCGATGCATCGGTAGGTCTCATGAGACAAACTAGTGTCTTGGAACAAGGCCTTGACCAAATGTTATTTGTAGTCTTGGAATGAGGCCTTGGCTATGTGGTTATGATATTCTAGAATTATACATTCCATCATTATGAAAGTGGTTTTTGATATTGCATGTGATTATTCAACTAGTAGAATATCCATGTGAATAAGAAAAAGACATTATTTCATTTTATCTTTTCCATATTATGCTGAAGTTCAAGTTTTAAAGGCTTTTGTGTTAGTTATACATTGCCTCAAATGTTTATGCTTATTTCTCAAAGTTTCTGCTGTATTGCTTACCCTTACTGAGCATTTGAGCTCACCCCTTTCTATGTTTTATTTTTCCAGGATTCCACGAATTGTATTGTGATTGATATGCAGGGTTAAGAAAACGGAATAATGGCATTCATAAAGGATTATTTATATTGTTTTGTATGTTATGAAGTGTAATGTAACATTCATGTATGTAATATATTTTCCAAGACTCCTAAACTGATCGGTTCTTCGGGACTTGATTCCTTGTAATCATGCCAATGTATTAAAATAATGCACCGACTCTGGGTCACTGGGGTCGGGGCGTTACACAAATCGCTAGTCATCATATTCTGACATAGATGTATAAATGGAACATATTACTAATCTACTCAATGCTATTTTCCATGAGGTTGTGTGCTACACATTCTTAACACCATAAGGATCTGTCGATATTTCTATAAAAGTAGAATCATAGGGAATTTATTACTATGATAGCACTTCTCATGGTAGTATTGGGATGGATTCTAGGGACTCAACTCCTAAAATCAACATTGTCCAGCCTCCTCATGGGGATATCTCCCATGGAGAAGTAAATTATCCCCTTTCCCATACACTTCTGTATAGAGAGGTGTTCAAAACTCTAACACATTCACATAGAGTGGGGCTTAAAAATCGGGGCCAACTGTATATGGTTCCCCATCAACTTCAATCACCACATAACTCTTCATTGCTGGTGACCATCATATCCATATTATGTGTTTTGACTAGATAGAGGCATGTAACTATGATAAAGTGAATTCTGGCATTAACATATATGGAGAGTTAAATGGAAACAACCTTTGCATCATGTCCTGGTTCCTCACTACTTCTTACTATGAGATCCCATATGAGCTAAAAAGGATTTCATGGCTTATATATTCCATAATATGTGGGATAATTATCAGCGACTAAAGGTTCAACATCTACCTTATCCATGATACGAGTGTCACCATCAGAAAATCAATATACTCTTTTGTCAGCTTGACCTAGTTGCTATCTCCATGGCCTAGGATCTGAAACTAGAAAAGCACAATGAAAATATGCACCGATAATTTCTTCCACTACATGGTGACACATAGTTTCTTGATCTATGAATAAATATAATGAATCTATATTTGTGGATAGGTACTGTATGTGGAATTACACTTTTCTTCACCCTTGTAACAACATAATCCCTCTGATTCGACATGATGTAATGTTATATCCTCTGACGAAATCAGAGTTCTGGGTGACACTCGAGCTAGTTAGCCACTACAATGGAATGAAACCACTTCAATGATGCCTAGAAATCATTAACAGAGGGAGGGTATTGTCATCATGAAATCTATAGGGTCTTTTAATAGAAATTAGGAAAAATTTTGGAAGACGGATAACAATTTATAGATATAAAAGAAAACTTCTCGGGAAATTTTTTTTTAATCCTGCGATATCATTGCACCAAACTCCTATGTGATCATAGTTTTGGAACATCTAATCTATTGTAATAATAGATTCAATATAATCCATCTTGGACTATACTTTCCCCCTTCAGATAGGATAATATCTACCACCACATTCATCCCTCGGATCGTCAATTCCGGAGAGGATTCTGTACATTTTCTTTGAAGCTGCAAGGGAACCCCAGCTCGTTGGGCTAACGGAATTTATATATGAGTCACCATCTCAAGGTTCATCACCCCTTAAGAGGATCCTAGAATAATTAGTGCTGATCAGAGATCACCCCCAACCCACTATTATGTGGGAATTTATATCTTCATGTCCATCTCGAGAATCATTAGTTCCTTGACTGGAGTCATTGGTTCCTCAACAACATGACCAATCAGTTCCAATTTCAGCCCCAGATGACCCCCATCACATAGGGATAGGGGAATTTTTATCATCATAATCACCATAGAAATAATCATTCTTCTATTGTTTGGGAGAAGGATGGTAAGTGTCCCACCTATATATCCCACTATGAGACAAGCCTCTACAATTTGGGGTTCGTATAGAAATCACAGCCAGATTCTCACTCAAATTCATTGTTCACAAGGCCAGATAGGAGGAACATTGGGAAATTGTGATGAGACCCTACCAGACATGCAAGAAAGAACGTCCCAACATGACCAAGGGTTCATATAACAACCCTATTGATCATAGTTTAGAATCATCATGTTTCATTTAATGTAATGTCTTGACCACCATTTCCTGATATGCCTCTGTGAATTTCATCACTATCAACATGTTAGATATTGATCAAGGACCAAGTACAGAGGGATAAACAAAGATTATTCCCTGAGAGGAAGGTTATTTTGATAAACCAAATGGGGTTTCTTTCACTTGGAACCAAAGTAGGTTCCAAAATATGCCACTACTGAAAAATAGTTACCACCAAACAACAAAACATTTCCACGGGAAATAGTGAAGCTTAATTAAAATCACTGACAAGGATAATTGATTTTCCTTACCAAGAGGAACAAGTGTTGCAATATGAGAATGAAATAAAAACTCTTTGGTAACTCAATGAGGATCTACTCAGGGGAAATATTCCAACTGGGTGACATCATCAGGGGATCAAAAATATTATCCCTCCCACTATTGATCTACCAACAAGAGAAATATTTGAGTATCATATTGGATTAAATATATAAAACAATTCTATATAAATTAGTTTGTGAAAAATGATAACAAATTCAAATTTTTTTGGGGGAATCCTCTCCCTCATTAGGGAAGTCATTCATCCATACAAAAAATATATAATTAGGAGGAGATAAATGTGGGACCACCTCATCAGCCACCCCCAACTCCCTATAGATGGGAGGCGGCCCCAATAGAAGTGACCCTAGAGTTACTTAACGTCATCGAATCCCTATACACTCGAATGGAAGCACTGTAAGGTTCACTTGAACCTATGCATATTGAAAGGAAGCTATATCCTAAATGGGTGTATGATACTCATCCTCCACCAAACATCAACAATCCTACATGCTCTGCCTTTAACAGTGCGGAATACCCTAAAAAATATCCCACACTTTGTATCCCAATTTCGGCTGATGATGGGCCCTATAGATCAACAAGAATAATTAAATCCAAGGTGTTACGTATAGACTCTAGTAGGTCCATCCTTTTTTGGTATAACTACCTACCAACAAAATGCATTGCAGAATGGGAATACCTTAGTTATCATTTCATTTGTCAGTTCATCTCCACAATTTGTATGAAAACGATTGTTGATATAATTATAGTTAATCAAAATGGGAACTCTAGGGTGACTTATTTCATAGAAAGGTGGAAAGGTTTAACCTATTATCACAACATCCTTCTCTCACAAGAGTTAATGAAGTAAATTTGTGCTGAAAATCTTAGGGATGAGTTGCAGACCCTTATAGTCCCCATGAATTATCCATGTGGGATTCTAGAGTTGGACAAAATAGAACAACTTCTTTAAGAGGTCATTCAGTAAACATGATCCAAGTATCAAATAAAGCTCATGACACAGGGGAAAGGGCTAGGTAGAGCATAATCTATAGATACCACCCTCAATCCAATAGCAGTGCCCATCTAGGTATATGAGTAGTCTCCATAATTACCAACACCTCCTTTAATATAGTGAAGACAAAAAAATATCCCTCGACTAGAAGCACATAGAAATATGGGTCACTCATTATTTGAGAAATGAGTGAACAATTTATACTCCTTATAGAATGAACAATTACCTGGTTATTTCTTGTCTTCCATAGACAATAACCTGATCAAGATTTCATGGCTTAGAATGCCTAATGAGGTCAACCTCACGAACTATCATGACCACTAACCTCAGCATATGAGGCTAGGTCATAGCATGAAAGAATACATTATCATAAAAAACATTAATCAAGGAATGGTTGATTCTAGATATGTGGGGTTATAAAACTCTCATGAGTAGATGTCATGCATAACTACTTTCTGTTTAGAAGAAGATGATGGTTGGTAGAAAGCTCCATCCTGGAGAACAGAAAAGATTGAAAACTGGATGGATCAAAAAATAGTTGAACGATCTCACTCCCCATGAAACCATAGTTCCGTATAACCTCAACAGAACCACAACCTAAGAATATGTAAACATCAAAATTACCTTCCAAAGGTGTGTTTTACCAATAGAAGCAGGAAGAAATAAAATAGGAGGAATCATATCATTCTGCAATACAAGCCCCAACTCTTGAAGACTTATTCACTAAAACATCACTAGGATGGTAACCACACCACCAAATAGAATCATAATAGAACAAAGATATTACCATTAGAATTTTCCAAGTAATAAACATGGCAGGCCATATGACCTTGAATATGAGTTCTTTATATATAATCAGGGAATAGGAGGTCGCACACACTAAAACAGATGATATAGTGGACAATGCAGATGTGGTCAGACCCAATATTCTGATTATATCCCAATGGATGACATATATGTAGCTTAAAATCATTATAAAACACACAAGTATTCCCAAAAGTGGCATGTAGGTTCCATGGATCCCTCCTATGGTCATTTTTTACCCAATAGTCTTGTGTGATCTCCTAGGGGTTTTTTGATCTTATAATCAAACTAGACAATGGGGAAGGCCAGAATGGCTCAGAACACCAACTGCAGAGGTCCCCCTAACTTCTTCAAAAATACTTTTCCCATTCACCTCAGATGCCTTAGCTCAGGAACAACATGCCCAGTAGCCACCCTATATTGAGAATCACAAACCTTTTCCACAAAAGTATGAAATTATGAAATAATTGGTTGTTGTCACATCAAATATCTAAATCCTTGATGTGTTTTTTCTTTAAAAACAACTTAGGGCAGAACTTGTTGAATCCCACTAGATCCGACAAGAGTTTGAGATAGAAGTATTTGCATTAAAGGTCTATTGTGTAGAGACTATGTACTCATAATTTCATGTATCAATCTCATTAATTAATCAATAATAGGAAGAGGTCCTTTAAGAAAAAATCATTCCCCTATATGTTTCGATCAGACTCAATAATTTCAATATCCAAATTTTTTTGAATGATAATGGATCTTAGATTAATATCATCTCATTTAGAACTCTCAAATATTTTTTATATGTAAAATGGGAATGATCTTTCATAAAGATGAAAATTAAAGTATTTGAAAAGTATGAATAAAGACATTTCAGGAAGATAACACTCAATGTACAGTTTGGGGAACTAACGTATGACACTTATTTCATGGTTATTTAGTATGATAATTCATATAATGTCTAGCTCAGGAGGTCCTGGAACCATAGTCACTTCGTGGTACCTTAAATATTTCATTAATGTCTACATTATCCCATAGATTAAAAATATTGAATATTACATGGTGACAATTATCCATTCAAGAATATTCAGATACACATATCCTTTAGAGGATTTCTATAAACATTAAGGAAAAAAACCATTGGGGGATGATGATATATAGGTTGTAGAACCCAAGGGAATAGAGACCACCCCTATAAATCCCTTGAGTTTGCTCAACATTGACTATGTGATCCCCATAAATCTGGTTGATGTAAATGATCAAGTCCTAGTGGTCCAAAGCCCTCCTATCCTTATAGATAGTGTAAAATGAAATCAACTCTGGAATATCTCTGTGATGAATTACATATAAAGGGAAGATAAAGTCTATTTTAATTTACTCCATCCCATTGATATTGTTGGAGAAGCCCTAGATTGATATATTCTTATAGAAATGACTCCACAAAATCAGAATTGGAGGAAGATAAGGATTATCTCAAGAACATCTTTCTCAAATTTGAGGAAGTTGCCTCCACTACCAAAAATGAGGGAAGAAAAATAAATCTAGAAATGGATGAAGACCCATATCCTACCCCAATTAGTGATTCCATGCCCCTAGAAGAGAAAGAGATGTACATCACATTTCTAAATAAGCACCAATATTTGTTCCCCTAGAACTATAAAAAAATTCCCAGAATGAATCCAGATGTGGCTACACACCATCTCAAATTACACGATGAGCATCGAGGCTTCAGAATACTAACTAGAAAGATTCACTGCTCTCATGCCACCAATTTATAGACGAAAGTGGACTTGTTGATCAAATCCTAAATTTTCTGAAAAGTGAAATAACCAATATGTCTTACAAACGTCATCCCTATCTAGAAAAGGAATGTGCATATTAGGGTCTATATATATTTTAGAGATCTTAATCAATATTTACCAGAGGATAATTTACCATATCCAATCACATACGACACGATCAATGAGACTACTAGATTTCAAGCCCTTTCCTTCATTGATATGTACTCGGTGTACAATCAGATCAAAATGGCCCTAGTAGATAAATAAGCCACTGCTTTCAGAGTGCCTCAAGGGATATCCTGCTTTTAGGTAATTTATTTTGGACTAATGAATGATGGTGATACATATTATCCCTTCTTTCATCACATATTCAAGCCATTTCTCAGAAGAATATATGAGTTTTATGTCGAAGACCATGTTATTAAATCATCAAAGTGGTGTTATCACTTCAAAGAACTCGTTGCAGTCTTCACAAAGACATGAAAATATCATTTACAGATGAATCTAATGAAATTTTCATTCAGTTTAAAATAAATAATGTTCCTTGTTTTTGTGGTGTGTCATTTCAGAATCGAGGATGAACTAGAAAAGGCTAGTGTTATTTTAGAAATTTCACCCCCATAAATCTCAAATAACTGAGGGGACACCAAGGGCACCTCACCTACATAACAAAATTCATAGCCAATATTACCAACAAATATCTCCCTTTTACTCGGCTAATTAATAAGTGAGTCACCCATCAATGGGAATATCACATTCAAAAAACCATTAAATGACTCAAAAAGGTACTTACTGCACCCACCTGTTTTGATGCATCCAATGGATGGGAGGCCACTCATATTATACGTGGCTACCATGGAATGATCAATGGGTGCCCTCTTTACATAGATAAATTATGCGGAAAGTGAAAATAGTCTCCGATACATTAGTAGGACAATTATAGTAACTGAGAATAGTTTTAATAATTTCAATAAGAACTATCACACACTCATCCTTTTGGTACAAAAGATGTGGCATTACTGACAACACCCAAAATTACACCTAGTCTCTCATATAGTTCCACTCAAGTAAGTCCATGGTCTTTCTATGTTGACTAGTTTCTTGGATTGATGGGAGGTCATTTTATAGTTATAGGACATTCATTTCATATCATAAAAATCAGTGAATGTTAAAGCCCTTTCTAATTTCATTGTAGTGCGTCATGTCCCATAAAATACACCTCAGAACACCGAGCTTCCATATGGGGAGGTCTTCTATTCCCATGACACTCCTTGAAAATGGGAGATGTAATTTGATGGAGCCTCCTAGATACCTATCAATACAATGGTAGAAAACATGAAGCTCAAGTAGATTTTCTAGGAATTATATTTACCTCTCTATAAAATCCATTTTCCCTACTCTTTCTCACTATTCGATAACTACACAAATAATGATAAAGAATACAAATCCTTCATCATTAGATTGGAACTGGCCCAAAAGTTTCACAAAGCCTACCCGAATATCAAAGGGGACTCAGAATTGATGCTAAAAAATATCAATGGTGAATATTACAATAAAATGGAAAAAAGCACCCCTATCACTGGATGCATCAAGAGATTGATGGAATGATTCCTCTTTGATACCACATTGCATCAGGTTCTCCGATCATAGAATTCTCAATCCGATGCTCTAGTTAATGCAACCACTATCCTGGATGACCCAGATCAGGTGGAATAAATATTATTTATCACACATCGGATAAAGGTATTAGAAATTATCATATGTGATATGGAACAAATAAATTAGGTTAGCACTTCTCCAGAGTGTGATAAGCCAATAACCACACCTCAATAGATGGATCATGTAATATTTTATCTCCAAATTAGGATTCTCCCAATTGACTATGCCATAAGCGAAAAAATTTGGTGTTGGGAAATAAATTTAACTATGAAGGATGGAAAAAATGATATGAATTCCATCTACATATGTGGAATTGATGGAATACTCCATTGGTGCATTGTATAAGGAGATATTCTTCCCATCACGGAAGAAGTCCATCAATGCTCTTGAAGCACCCATCAATCTGGAACTAGGATCTACCAAGAAATCTAGACGTTGAGATATTTTTTTTAAACAAGGATACCTGACCGAATGGAATTAACAAAAAAAGTCCATGTGTTCTAGATTCATGAAACTTTCCTCAATAAAACCCTAGAATTGCTACATACATCTAAATATTCATGGTCATTTTCTATTTGGGGGATGAATGTTGTGGGACTATACCCCTAGCAGCAACTATCTAGTACAAGTACATAATTACTACTACAAACGTCTTTTACGAATGGGATAAGGAAATACCGATCATGGAAGTTGGGATGGAAAATATCATCAACTTTGTAAATTCTCATATCATTACCAGGTTCGAGGTCCCTCACCTTATATTAAAGGGGAATGACACCAACATATGTTCTACATAATTAAAGAGACTGTATCGAGGGTATAATATTGACTCTAATCACTCGTCTCACTATCATGTAGTGGTAAATGGATATATAGAGGTCATAAATAAGGATCTATCGAATATACTCTATAAGAAGGTGAACAATGATAAAACATTTCCTAGAAAAACACCTCCATTTTTTATGGGCGCACCGTACTACCACGTGTACTGTCACACAGGAGACACCATACTCATTGGAGTATGAGACTACAGAAGCATTGCCAATAGAGGTTCCAATACATTATCCCTGAATATCCATTTGAGGATTTATCTCAAATGCATTAAACTACATAGTTAAAGTCCTGTAAACAACATGAAATTGTATACTCTTGGGAATATTACCTAAGAGTACCATTGAAGTTGGTGTGGGTATTCTACAACACCTCCATCCACTCTATCCCTCTTCATACTAGGGATCCAACATTCTTACCACATGAAGTCAAAATACATTGTTCTTCATGAACTACTTGTGGTGTTATTCCCATTTCTAGAAATATGTAGAGAAACCCGAACATCAATACTCGGGCCTAGCCGCAACATCATCACTTTTCGACATCATTCCATATTCATCTTAGATGTTTGACATTAAAACGCATGGCCCCTTAAGAGCTACGTCTATATTTATTCATGTCATTATTGAATACGTAGTGACTTATAGATCTTAAATATTAATCAAAACTACAACAATTAATGGAAATAATTCCCACCTCTACATATAGGTCAGACCCACTTAGAGTATTTCCCACTCTAGAACAACATGTGAATTGATTCCTTTCTTCATAGGATACATATTATTTCCAATATTTCCTACATCGGGCATAGTTGAATAAAATGAAAATACATATGCCCCCCTCTTCGCATACGGATTAGACATATGCATGGGAAATAATTAAGAACAGTGTGTGGCTTGGTTCCCATCACCATGGGATACATTGTGTTGAACACAATTCCATTATTGGTCCTAGCTGTGATACTGCCATTTCACGTTGGGGGATCCATGTCATCACCTCATGATGTTAAACTATACATATTTCCATAATTACATGTGGTTTGATTCTCATCTAATGAGATACGTAGTGGCGCCTGAACTTCCACCTGTTAGACCAACCAATAAATTTCCATCCATTCATGTTTCTTCCTATATCCTTGATACATGGCAATAAACTATGTAGAAATATGTTCTTACCGCATGATGATAAACTGCACTGAGATTTTCCTTGCCACCATAAATTAATCTCCATGGAAAACAACCCCACTATATGATGAGAAAACGTTTCTGTCCATTACCCATTTTCATTCCATATCGAAGGATCCCGAAATCCTCACCTTCATCAACAGAGTACAAGGTTATTCTACTATCATTTAAAAATTACCTCAATCCATGAACTGCACTTCTTGTATTGAGTACCTCAGGCTTCCATAAGCTTTTCACAACCCTTGTAAAAGAAAAGAGATATTTCAGTTTAGCCATGTTATTGAGACAAAAGGTCTTGAGACCCACCAACCAGTGATATCTTATCCTAACATAAAATGGATTTTTAAATACTGATAGCCTAATGTCATCAAGGAAGAACTCAAAACCTTAGTGTGATCTGAACCACTCCCTGATTAGACAATCCCACATCATTACTCATAACCTTATAACCACAATATGGGATTTACAACATTTCCCTCTCCCACTCAGGAAAATTTTAGAGTCATCTTGACCAATGATATCCTAATTGGGATCTTGTGTAACAACTCACATATTAGTTACATTTGTGTCATGACCCTAAATTATTTGTTCTTTATTCAAATATGTACAACCTTAAACTATATCCTATAATTGTAACGCCCCGACCGCAGTTACCCAGAGTCGGTGCATTATTGCGTAACATTGGCATGATCACAAAAGATCAAGTCTCAAAATACCGATTAGTTTAGTATCCTTGAAAACACTAGATACATTCATAAATTTTACATTACATCATAAAGTGAAAATCTACAATAACAAAGTCTCCATAGTCCATACTCATATCCTCTTCTGACTATCCCTACATGTCATTCATAAAATACTTCTTCACATCCTGGGAAATATTAAAACATTGAAAGGGGTGAGCTCAGATGCTCAGTAAGGATAACAATATAGCCGAAGCATTCATAAATAAACATAAACATTTAAGGCAATGTATAACTAAAACAAAAGTCTTTTAAAATTGAACTGTAGCATAATATGGAAAAAGTAAAATGAAATAATGCCATTTACTTATTCACATGGATATTCTACTAGTCGAATAATCACATGCAATATCAATAACCACTTTCATAATAATGGAATGCATAATGCCATACTATCATAACCACGTAGCCAAGGCCTCGTGCCAAGACTACAAAAAAGATTTTTTCAAGGCCTCATGCCAAGACATTATTTTGTCTCATGAGACCTGCCGATGCATCAAGGAGCTATAGCGGGCACCACCCGTCACTTATTATGTCCAATACATTCATCATATGAACAGGTTTAAACATATCATAAACCATTACATAATTGTATCACATAAAACATGCATAAAAGAAACATAAGATTTCCACACTTCAATCACAAGATATCAATACAACACATTGATATAATAAAAACTTTTTCAAAACAATTTTCAATAACAAAATAAAAGAAAGGTAAAACATGGTATTTATTCTTCTTTTAAAAAAAAGTTATGGCTTATAGAGGAAGCCGAAACTCAAATAATAGTCACGGCGGTGGAGAAGTCGTTGTCACCACATAAGTAAGAAAAAACATTCCTTTTATCGTTTAGTAAAAACTCTTCGTATAAAAAGATTCATTTTGAATATAAGTAAAATTCAAAGGGGGTTTATACACCATATAAATGAATGTTGTGTATAAAACCAAATATGCCTCAATGAAAGGATATTGAGACGAAGTCCTTACAAAGATCATTTTTAAAATAAAATAAATCTATTATGTGTATTTACTATAATTACACATAAATAAAGTACAAATACATGATAGGACCTAATAATACCATGACATAATTTTAAAGTAGGAGATTAACCCAAAGAATGGAAATTGGGTTAAGAAATTCCCTTACCTCGTGTCCGATATGACTCTACCGTTCTTTAACCTCCTGAATAATAAACTAGAGTTAATTTATAATTTCTTAAGAACCTTTTTCAAGTTTATTATTCCTTTTATATCACTTATTACCATGTTATGAACATTATGTAATTATTTATGTTAATAACGGTCGTTTTGTCGATCTTTGGTACTTGAGTCAAAAATAAACTTCTTAAAATTACAAGTTGTTCATGTGGTAAAATATCCATTACATCCATAATTATATTCATGATTTATACATCATATACATAATATATATCCAGTATATACATTCATTTATAATATTACATAACATTTAGAGGTAATAAATGAAATGCACCGTTCATGGAGATGGTAAGTCGTACGTACAGATGAACGCTACTTTCATTTCGATTTCATATTGAGTAAAATGGAGTAATAATTATATAAAGGTATAATATAATTCCAGTATAATATAATGTATAATACCATTTACTCAATCCTTTATACATCCCACATATGGAATTAACGATTCAAATCACTTTGAGGGGGCGGTAGTCCGCACTTCCTAAAATGAAAATATCGCGTTTACCCATAACGGAAACCATAAAGGTATGCCATAAATGAAAAATAAAGAAGATTAATAATAACATAAACATATTATATATCATATATAAATACAGTTACTTCTTAATGGACACCTTTGAAGGTGTTATATGAGTGTTGAACAATCATCGTTTCGTGAGGCAGAAATTCACCATCCACAGAAACAGGATGTTCTTTAACCATTAGATGTAGGTGTGTGTAAGTTTAGCTAGAATAATTATTATAACAACATCCTAGTATATTGAAGATACTGTTTTTGTTACAAAATAAAGGAATGAAAATATTTTAAAGGGTTGGAAAAGCAAAATACAACAAAATAACATAAGAGAAGACATTAGCTTATAATCGGGTAACTCTTTTTTGATTTGAGACAAAGGCTTCCTTGGAAAAAAACCATCCCAAAGTGAGGCTTCTAAGAGTAATAGAGGGAAGTTGAGAGAGTATTTGGGAAGAGGTTGGCCTATCCAAAATTCTTTGAAGGTGTGAGTAAGGTGGTAGTGGTGGGGCCTTTTATAAGAGGAGATGAGGGGCACTCAGGGAAAGATTGAAATGTTACTTTATTATGAAATGCTTTTCGGATTATAAAGGACCCAAAATGATATATTTAGATGATAAGGTCATAAGGGTTCGCAATCCACCCATCCAATAGGCTTTGGACAAGTGTAAGTCTTATATTTTACATTATCCTGACATTTTATTAAAATCATTAATTAATGAGGTAATCACTGCATCATCATGGTGTCATTAAAAAGCTAATTTATTTAATGTCTAAAAATTATAAAAAAAATATCATGATGTAGGAAATAGTTTTAGCTTTCTAATTAATATTTATAGTAAAAAATATTACTTGTATAACCCCATTTAAAAATTTCTTTAGTAAAACAACTCATGTTTTTGACATTTTTATTTTAACATTAAATACAACGTTTTTACTGTCATTTTCCATCCAAAGTGGCTCCATGGGGTCCCCAAGTTGACCCATGAATTTTCTTGGTCGTCCATGACTCATCCAATATGGGTAGGACAAGTGTAAAGGTATTTTAATATTTTTTTAATATCATTTTACCTTAAATTTCACTAATTACCTTTAATCGCGATTAATTAAACTTAAAAGTTACTATTCACCAAAAAAATTATTTTAATCCCATTGAACCACATTTTACTTCTTAATGAAAACCATGTATGTCAGATTTTTGAAAATCAAATCATAGAAGTGGTAATGTTTCATTTAAACAAAAAATCAGTTTTTTAACTACAACTTAGTGGTTTCACTATTCATCAAAAATTGACGTTTTTCAGAACAATGCCAAATTTTAACCCTAAGCTATAATTGATATTCCGAATTTAAAAGTTATTTTTATTTTATAAAATTCCAAACATATAAGTTTCATTAATTAATTTTATAATTAATTCCCGCTTTCACAACAAAATAGCGTGTTTTTAAGAAACAATTTATATCAATAGATTGAGAATTGTTTATGTCCAATTTCAAAGTGAAATTAATTATAATGGCCACCATTGGATAAAATAGTAAAAATATATTCTAATTAAACTTTAAAACCACTCAATACTATAATTTATCACTATAAATTATTTTGATTTAAAAAGTTTTTTTAAGTATTTTTCATTATTCATAAAAAATTGGAAGTTCTCAGAAAAATACCAAAAATTCAACATATGGTAATTTTGATATTCCAAATACAAAAATGAAGTCCATTTTGAAATATAAAATATATATAATTTCAAAAAGAGTGTATTTCTATTCATAATGGCTGTTTTTATTGGTCGTGGTGTGTTAGAATCTCGAACTTGCGTACAATGCAAGCTATTGCATTATTGAAAGAGAAGCGTATCATGCAAGATCGGGGTGTTACATTTTCCCCTCCTTCAATAAATTGCCTCCTCGCTATTTGAAATTTTTCATTGAAAATAAATGTTCAAAAATAGAAAAAATACCTTTGTGGAAAACCCACATCGGAAATAAGGTTAATAAAAATATAACTTTAAAAGAAATAAAGATAAGTACAAAGGTCACCCGATATAGCCCATACTAGGATTCTATGAAAATATGGATATTGAGGAGAAACAAACCATCAAGGTCTGATGGAGTTTTTTTAGAAAATAGGATTAGGAGAAAGTTTAACTACAAGAAAATCACAAACTTGTGATTGGTTAAACGATCATTGATTCCCCAGTAGGAAAAGTTGACCAACAATGTTTTTGTTTTATGTTACCTTTCATACAGTTGAGGACTTTATTTAAGAGATTTACTAAGAATGTATGGAAATATACATACTTTTCATGTAGACTTTCATTCTTTATTAAATTTTTAACAGAAACCAATCTTTAACTCAAAAAGATAATAGAACTCAATAATATTATATTTATACTAATCATACAACGTTCCAAATATTAACACATACCATTCAGATTAGGAAAACTATTTTGTAATAACCAGGGACTTCCTGTAGGCTAGTGGTAGGTAATAAAGGCTCGTCACACTATGGTTGTGGGTTCGATTCCTACATCTTTGGCTGACGTGACGGGTTATGCCCCACCCTATAGGTTGTCCTTTTCATAAAACTATAGTATTATAATATTCCAAAAATAATCTTCAAAAATGTTTTAACCTTAAACAATACTATCCAAGGTTCAACTTAATCTATTCCAACCTATATAGTTATCCAAAATACCTCTGTCCAGACATTCTCTAAAAGGTCTCTAAATTCCAAAATCAATTGTAACATCAGATTCCCCAAACAATGTAAAGTTTCTCTTATTGTCGCATACTAAAAATATGATAACCTTCATCATATTAAATCCATAATGAAAAAAACAAGTACTGCAGTAAAATCCTTATATATATCACATTACTCTTATAACCATAATATAATCCTTGAGTCCAAAATCACCAAAACATTAATGATTCCACTTCAGCTGTAGTAAAAACATAAGATTGGCCTTGATCCCTTGGCCTTTTTTGAGGTAAGTTTCCCTGACGCTTAGGACAGTTATTTGCATAATGCCCCATTTCCCTACAATTGTAGCACTCAACATTGATATCCACTTTCTTTCCATTGCAATCACAAGCTTGGTGGCCTTTTTCTCCACATTTATAAAAAACACCCATTCCTTTTAGGCAAGTAACGGGGTGATTCTTCCCACCATTATTGCATAATGGAAAATCCTCCTTTCCCTTTTTCCCTTTATCTGTCTCTTGTTCCACCATTCTCTTCTTCTCTTGCTTTACTTTATTGTCATAAGATTTAGAGAATTCCTTTTCTGTCTTGATTGCACATGAGACAATAACTTCGTATGACGAGAAGGTTTGTGATACCAATGCTCGATGGAGAAACGGTTTTAACCCATCAAAGAAACGATCAATATTACTTATTGGGTTACGTATATAATCTGCATCATGCTTCGCTAACCTTGTAAAGTTGGCCTCATACTTTGCGACATTCTCATCCTCCTTTTGTCTCAGACTCAGAAACTGCCTTTCCATATCCGCTCGATGGTCATGAAGAAAGTGTTTTTATAATAAAATTTCCTTAAAATCCCTCTATTCCATACTTGATACTTCTTCATCTTCCTTTTTGTTTTGAATCAATGACCACCGTTGATCAGCATCTCCAGTGAGGCGGTAGACTGCCATGACAACCTTCTCCCTTTCGCTACTCCCCAAGGCGTGGAATATTTTCTCTAAGGAGTTTATCCATTGCTCAGCTACTAATGGATTTGTACCCCCATTAAATGTTGGTGGTTGTTGCCTCATTAAGAGGTCTAACATTGATCCTCCACGTTGCGGATCAGGGTGCTCCATATGAGTAAGGTTATTATTCATAACCTGAGTGAGTTGTCCCGGTATGGTAATAAGTTGATCAGCACCGGTTGTATCTCCAGCTCCACAATAATTATCTTGAGTATGAGGGAAATCCCTACACGGAGTGCGTGCATTGATAATGTTTCCATTCCTCCCACTAGGCGCCATTTCTAAACAATGTCATAAACTAGATTAGTTTATGAATCAAAATACATAATTCCATACTTGTAAAACACTTAACATAAATTGAACTATTTATGGATATAATCCATAATCGTAAAAATAAATGTTTTCTTTGAGGAAGCATATACTCATAAACCCTTCATAATGGTTTGTAAAAAATGAGAATTATCCTAAGAATATCCCCTCGGAGTGTCATAACCAAGAGTGCAGCAAGGCCCATTGTTGGGCACCAGTTCCCGTTCGAGTCTAGCTCAAAGCGGTGTTTTCAGGTTTTACCCCTTGGTACATTTGTGCTAGAGCCGCCTCTACCTGCTCGTATCCAGACAGGGATGTATTGCTATGAAAACTCACAAAATCTCTATAATACTAAAATTCTAGGAAGTTCTTCTATACTAATCCTCAATGTCTATCTTAAGGCTATGTGCTCTAATCAAAGTTTATCTGAATCTAGTTTCCAAGGTTACTACTAAACTGCCTCTGATACCAACTGTAATGCCCCGACCCTAGTTACCCAGAGTCGGTGCATTATTGCGTAACATTGGCATGATCACAAAATATCAAGTCTCAAAAGACTGATTAGTTTAGTAGCCTTGGAAACACTAGATACATTCATAAATGTTACATTACATCATAAAGTGAAAATCTACAATAACAAAGTCTCCATAGTCCACACTCATATCCTCTTCTGACTATCCCTGTAGGTCATTCATAAAATACTTCTTCACATCCTGGAAAATATTAAAACATTGAAAGGGGTGAGCTGAGATGCTCAGTATGGATAACAATATAGCAGAAGCTTTCATGAATAAACATAAACATTTAAGGCAATGTATAACTAAAACAAAAGCCTTTTAAACTTGAACTTTATCATAATATGGCAAAAGTAAAATCAAATAATGCAATTTTCTTATTCACATGGATATTCTACTTGTCGAATAATCACATGCAATATCAACAACCACTTTCATAATGATGGAATGCATAATGCCAGACTATCATAACCACGTAGCCAAGGCCTCATTCCAAGAGTACAAATAAGATTTTGTCAAGGCCTCATGCCAAGACAGTAGTTTGTATCATGAGACCTGCCGATGCATCGAGGAGCTATAGCGGGCTCCACCCGTCACTTATTATTTCCAATGCATTCCTCATATGAACAGGTTTAAACATATCATAAACCATAACATAATTGTATCACATAAAACATCCATAAAAGAAACATAAGATTTCCACACTTTAATCAAAAGATATCAATACAACACATTGATATAATAAAAACATTATCAAAACCATTTTCAATACCAAAATAAAAGAAAGGTAAAACATGGTATTTATTTTTCTTTTTAAAAAAAGTTATGGTTTATAGAGGAAGCCGAAACTCAAATAATAGAAACGGCGGCATAGAAGTTGTTGTCACCACATATGTAAGAAAAAACATTCCTTTTGACGTTTAGTAAAAACGCTTCATATAAAAAGATTCCTTTTGAATAAACGTAAAATTCAAAGGGGGTTTATACAATAGTATAAATGAAAGTTGTGTAGAAAACCAATTATGCCTCAATAAAAGGAGATTGAGACGAAGTCCTTACAAAGATCATTTTTAAAATAAAATAGATCTATTATGTGTATTTACTATAAGTACACATAAATAAAGTACAAATACAAGATAGGACATAATAATACCATGACATAATTTGAATGTAGGAGATTAACCCAAAGAATGGAAATTGGGTTAAGAAATTCCCTTACCTCGTGTCCGACTTGACTCGACCATTCTTTAACCTCATGAATAATAAACTGGAGTTAATTTATAATTTCTTAAGAACTTTTTAAATTTTATTATTCCTTTTATATCACTTATTACCATTTTATGAACATTATTTAATTATTTATGTTAATAACAGTCGTTTTGTTGATCTTTGGTACTTGAGTCAAAAATAAACTTCTTAAAATTACAAGTTGTTCATGTGGTAAAACATACATTATATACATAATTATATTAATGATTTAGATATCATATACATCATATATATCCATTATATACATTCATTTATAATATTACATAACATTTAGAGGTAATAAATGAAATGCACCATTTATGGAGACGATAAGCCGTACGTACGCATGAACGCTACTTTCGTTTCTATTTCATATTTAATGGAATGAAGTAATAATTATATAAAGGTATAATATAATTATAGTATAATATAATTTATAATACCATTTACTCCGTCCTTTATACATCCCACATATGGCATTAATGATTTAAATCACTTTGAGGGGGCGGTAGTCCGCACTTCCAAAAATGAAAATATCACATTTACCCATAATGGAAATCATAAAGGTATTCCATAAATGAAAAATACATAAGCTTAAGAATAAAATAAACATATTATATATCATATATAAATACAATGACATCTTAATGTACACCTTTGAAGCTGTTATATGAGTGTTGAACAATCATCGTTCCGTGAGGTAGAAATTCTCCATCCACAGAAACAGTATGTTCTTTAACCATTAGATGTAGGTGTGTGTATGTGTAGCCAAAATACTTCATATAAAAACATAATATTTTATTGAAGATACTGGTGTTGTTACGAAATAATGGAATGAAAAGAGTTTAATGGGTTGGAGAAGCAAAATAAAACAAAATAACAAAAGAGAAGACATTACCTTATAATCGGGTAACTCTTTTTTGATTTGAGCCAAAGGCTTCCTTGGGAAGAATTCAGCCCAAAGTGAGGCTTCTAGTAGTAATATAGGTAATTTGAGAGAGTATTTGGGCAGATTTTGGCCGAGCCAAAAGGCTTTGAAGTTGTGAGTAAGGTGGTAGTGGTGGGGGCCATTTATAAGAGGAGAGGAGGGACACTCTTGGAAATATTGAAATGTTACTTTATTATGAAATGCTTTTCGGATTATAAAGGTCCCACAATGATATATTTCCAGGATAAGGTGATAAGGGTTCGAAATCCACCCATCCAATAGGCTTTGGAGAAGTGTAAGTCTTAAATTTTACATTATCCTTCTATTTTATTAAAATCGTTAATTAATGAGGTAATCGCTACATCATCATGGTGTCATTAAAAATTTAATTTATTTAATGTCTAAAAATTATAAAAAAATATCCTGATGTAGGAATTATTTTTCTATTTCTAATTAATATTTATAGTCAAAAATATGACTTGTATAACCCCATTTAAACATTGCATTGGTAAAACAACTCATGTTTGTGACATTTTTATTTTAACATTAAATAAAATGTTTTTAATGTCATTTTCCTACCAAAGTGGCTCCATGGGGTCCCCAAGTTGACCCATGGATTGTCTTGGTCGTCCATGACTCATACAAGAGTTGTAGGACAAGTGTAAAGGTATTTTAATATTTTTATAATATCATTTTTACCTTAAATTTCACAAATTACCTTTAATCGCGATTAATTAAACTTAAATGTTACTATTCACCATAAAATTATTTTAATCGCATTGAACCACATTTTACATCCTAATAAAAACCATGTATGACTGATTTTTGAAAATAAAATCATATAAGTGGTAATGTTTCATTTAAACGAAAAATCAGTTTTTCAACTACCACTTAGTGGTTTCACAATTCATAAAAAATTGAAGTTTTTCAAAACAATGCCAAAATTTCACCCTAAGATATAATTGATATTCCGAATTCAAAAATGATGTCTATATTAAAAAATTCCAAACATATAAGTTTCATTAATTAATTTTATAATTAATTCCCGTTGTCACAACAAATAGCGTGTTTTTAAGAAACAATATATATCAAAAGATCGACAATTGTTTATGTCCAATTTCAAAGTGAAGTTAATTATAATGACCACCATTGGATAAAATGATAAAAATATATTCTAATTAATCTATAAAACCACTAAATAGTATAATTTATCACTATAAATTATTTGGATTTAAAAAGTTGTTTTTTAGTATTTTTCACTATTCATAAAAAATTTGAAGTTCTAAGAAAAATACCAAAAATTCAACATAGGATAATTTTGATATTTTGAATACAAAAATGAAGTCCATTTGGAAATATAAAATATATATAATTTCAAAAAGTGGGTATTACTATTCATAATGGATATTTTTATTGGTCGCGGTGTGTTAGAATCTCAAACTTGTGCACAATGCATGCTATTGCATTATTAAAAGAGAAGTGTATCGTGGAATATTGGGGTGTTACAATAATTTTACCAATTACAAGACCATCAACTGCTAGTGAAAGAGACACACAATCTGTCGGTTTAAAATCCCTAAAATGGATACTTAAGAAAAATTCATGTCACCATTTGATAAAATCTTCATCTACCTATTTTAGTTAAAAATTTGGGTGAAAATGTAATAATCATAAAGATCATGGGGTCAACATTATCTCCCGAGTAAAATCCAAGAAATGATTGTTAAGTCAAAAGTCTTCTTTTGGCTTTTACATCATGTTTTGGAAATCACAAATATATTCTCCTTTCTTTTTGTAAATCACAAAGGGGGAGAATATTTACAAAGCAAAGGTTGTTTTACAAAGGGGGAGAATGCATTTCAATGCTCTCAAGGAAAATCTGAATACAATCCTTAGGAAAGTCAATACCTAAGGGGGAGTTAGTTGTATTCAATTTCTTATTCAGAAGAGTTTTCAATAACTCATGGGGAGATAAGTTTTTCTTGTTTCATTTACTTTGTGTGTTTGTGCTTTCCAAAAAGGGGGAGATTGTTAAGTCAAAAGTCTTCTTTTGGCTTTTACATCATGTTTTGGAAATCACAAATATATTCTGTCATGTTTTGGAAATCACAAAAGTATTCTATCATATGTTTGTAAATAACAAATTGTCTTTTATCATGTTTATCGTATCGTACGATGATTGATCGTACCGACCAAAACGTATCGTACTGATTCTGTCAAACGTATCGTACTGACTCTTTCAAACGTATCGTACTGACTCTGTCAATCGTATCGTACTGACTTTGCTATTCAGATAATCATTATTTGTTTTGGTACTTTGTCAAAAACTCTCTCTGCATATGAATCGTACTCATGTTTTACATTTCTATATATCTCTTATCCTAACGAAACGATGTCGTTGAGTTAGTTATATACTAATCAAAACGATGTCGTGCTTTCTATTTCAATATGACCGTTGGAGGTAATATGACCGTTGGAACCCGAGGCCTATAAATAGGAGGTCATTTGAAGCTGAGAAGATACTGATGAACGAAGAGACTCTGTGAACTACGAAGATTCTAGAGAGAGACACTGTGACTTCTCTCATCAGCCTTGTGCGTCCGATCATCGTATCGAGGGCTTTCAAGTAATTGAAAGACAGAGGTGCCGATTACCTGCAAAATCGAGGGCTGCCGGGGATAGGCAGACAGACGAGCCGATCATCGTATCGAGGGCTGCCGGGGATAGGCAGACAGACGAGCCGATCATCGTATCGAGGGCTGCCGGGGATAGGCAGACAGACGTGCTGATAATCGTATCGAGGGCTCACCAAGGTGTTGGTGAGACAGACCTTTTATCCTAGGTGAAAGGATAACCCTTCTCTTTGGGTTAAAAGAATTGTATTACTTTTACATTTCCGCTGTTGTATTAGAAAGGGATTTGTATTGTTTCCTTTCTTTACTTATTCAATTGTAATTGTTTCAATTACAATCATTCCATTACATATTGTATTGATTGGTTCTATAGGCTTTAAGGTAGAATCATTCATATTTGTATTACTCTGATTATTGTGTTCACCTTGAATACAATTGTTTTGCTTTACAATAGTATTACAATACATCGTACCTTTTACATTCAATACAATTGTGGGTGTTTGTATTTGTATTAGTTTAAAATCTTTTAAACTAATCTCTTTGTTACTAAAACTCAAGGTTTTTAAAACCTACAATTCACCCCCCTCTTGTATTGTTCCATCTAATAGACTTTTATATCAACTATTCGATCCAACAATGATTGCTATAACCCTTGGTCTAGGAAACATTTAGAACAATTATTTATCACATCTCTTCACCATGAGAATATGTTATCTAGGCCGTGACACAACCATTATGGTGTTCAATACCTTATTGGATATTACACATTCCACAAATCAAACATGATTATTTGGGGGCCTCATATCATAGTAAATATTTTTTGGCCCTTGGAAAAGATATCCATCTTCAATGAACCATTTTCTTGATAGTCCATGCATACCTATGGCTCATGCACATGAACCTATGGTCTTCAGTCTAATAAACCACTCTAAAAAAGGGAATTCTAATCATTATGATACCTAAAGTCATCATGGAAGCACTCAACACCTTAGTTTAGTTTAACTACTCTTAAATATTATGATCTCATGTCATCCCCCTAATATATGCACTTTGGAACATTATTAACAATCCAAATATCAAACTATCAAAATGGATTTGACATCCTCATCATTATGTCACCCTGTTTTGTACCCTTTCTCATGGATGGAATGCAACACCCCATTCTGGAACACTTGATGTCCACACCCAATGATTCAAAATTACAGGGCATAGTTCTCAAGCTTCATAATAAATAGTTAATCTACCCTATGGTGTTATAACCCTTCCAGGAAATATATCCTCCAATATCGAACCTCGTCATTTGGACATTTGAGTCTTCATGTCTCAGAAATAAGTATAGATCATCTTTTTCTTGGCCATGCTACTGATGTATAAGGGACATGGCCCACAGACTAAAGGAATAACCTCCTTCTCATAAATGATATTTAATCCTTTTGTTCCTTGACAACACCATGATGGATCTTGAAATCTCAGAGTGTTATAGGCCACACCCGAAATGTCTTCCCCATCTCAGATTCATGGAATAAATCTTTTTTGTTATGATTTATATAACCCACATTCCATTTATTTAAAAGGACTTAGTGCCCACTATATTTTTCGAACAACCATATTACCTACATAAATCCTCCATGGGCTTTGGGAGATATAATTGGATTTGAGGACCCTTCTCATGACAACACATGCATGAATATTGATCATGAACATTCACTTATGGTTTTTAAGCAAATTCATGACTTTGAAAAATGAAATTCTGAACCTTTTGATCTCTGAAATTGATGTGACAACATTCAACACCTCATTATATTGGGACATATCCTAGCATATCTGCACAATATTACATGATAATATCCGGTCTGAGCTAAAAGACCCTAAACTAAAGCGATATCAGGTCTGAGATAAAAGACTCTATATTAAATCACACATCTAGGTTTGAGCTAAAAGACATGAAACTAAATAGATTCTAGGTCCAAGCTAAAAGACCCTAAACTAAATCAGTTCTTCATTTGAGGTAAAAGACTCCAAAGTAAAGCAATATTAATTATAAGCTAAAAGACCCTATAATATATAAAATGTGGTCCAAGATAAATGACCATAAACTAAATAACATCTATGTTCAAGCTAAATTTAGAGACCCGTGCTTCAAAAACATGGATATTACATAATTTAAGATGAATATTCATTACATTTCAAAAAATACATTCTCGAGGAACATAAAAGTTTAGTGTCTTTGGAAACATAGAAACACATACACTACCATAGTGTAAGATATTCAACATCTCCCATAAAGATCTCCACCATTAGTAGTTCTACCTAAAACTTTTCTTTGTGACCTGGAGAATGGAATCCTAAGAAAAGAGTGAGCTCAGATTATCAATAAGGGAAAACTAGAGAGATATGTAAGCATAAACATGAACATAGGGTTATAATAATGCGATCGAAAAATTATAAGATCATATCCTATATATCAAATATAATAAAAATGAGTTATGTGAAAAATAATGTCAGTTCAAAGACATGAATCATAAGTAAAAAAACATCACAAGCTATGAAATCATACCTAAGGATTTAGATATTTGTTTTTTGGAACACATATAAAAATAGAATGTTTTATATCAAGGATACTCACCAAGACATTTATAGCTTGATAGTTTTGGGATATGACCCATGTACCTACTTTAGGCTTGGGCAAGCAACCTGTGTACCCACTTCCTTTTAGTCTTGAGATTTAACCCATGTACCTTCTTATTTTTAGGCATTGGCTACAAACAATGTACCATATTTCTTTTAGGTTTCCACTATAACCCATGTACCTTCTTGTTTCCAGGCTTGGGATACAACTTATATACCCTCTTTCTTTTAGTCTTGGGATACAACCCATGTACCTTCTTTTTTTGGGCTTGGGATACTACCCATGTACCATATTTCATTTAGTCTTGGGCTACAACCTGTACACCGTCTTTATTTTTTGGGCATGGGCTACAACCCATACACCCTATTTCTTTTCAGGCTGGCCTAGAATCCATACACCCTCTATCTCTTCGAGCTTGGTCTACAACTCGTGTACCCTTTATGATTATATAAAACACATAATTACCCAATTCATTAGATAGAGATACAGGTCCCACCTATTACATTATGAAATCATACATACATGGGACACAATATCATAAAAAACATTTCATAACCCATGAAATTAAATGTGTATCATAAACAGGTAATCATATCATAACTTACGGAAAGATATAAGTCTCATAATCATTTCATTCTAAACATAATTCATGGAAAGAAGTAGTTTTTAAAAACATAGAACCTTTGAAAGTGAAATCGGTCTCATAAAAATGTTACCCATCAATGAGAAATGGGTTTCTAACAGCCCATGGAATTAAGAAAAAATCAATAATATAAAGGATATGAATAGAAACATTAGATAATTTCCTACAAAGGCATTCGTATCATCAATATATGTAATCTTAGATGGAAAATAAATTTAAAATATACTCTAAAAACTTTTCTTGAGGAAAATATATTTTCTTGTTTTGAAAAAGGGTTTTTGATACATAAAACAATTTTAAAATCATTTTCATAGAAAATACCTTGAAAACTTATAAAAAAGACAAGAAATAATTTTTAATACATTTTTCCTTAAAAAATATTTAAATAAGATTCAAAAAATTTAAATTTTTTTTAAACACTTGAATGCTTTTAATGAATGATTTAAAATGTTTAGAAAATTATTTTTTTGAAAAGAAATAGAAAAATTAAAATGAAATCGAAAAAAAAAATTGCGGACATTTTTCCTTGAAAACTTATAAATGATTCCTAAAAATGTTTGGATAATCATTTTTTTGGAAAGTACTATGATAACTTATAAATAAGACATGAAAAAAGTTTGAAAATAGTTTTCCTTAAAAATATATAAAATAAGTTTAAAACCATTTTAATAACAATTTTAAATGAAAATTATTTTTTAAATACATTTTCTTAAAGATTATCCTATTTAAAAATTCAACTGGAGCATTAAAGAAACAACGGTGGTTAAATCTAAACATGTCGTATGTGGTCATAAGTACTTTCCTTTTGTAGGGTAAAATGGATAGAAGAGTGTATTGATTGGAAAAGGACAAGATGTTTACCCTGAATATGTTTGTAAAATAAAAAGGGTAAAAATTTTGTTTAGATATTATAGGGGAATGTTATAATATTCTTGGAAATTCTTTTTAGAAGACATATATTTATTAATGAAGAGAGGGTAAATTAAGGATTTTCTAAAAACACTTTCTTATCAATATTACATACAAGAGAGTAGAAAATGGTAACTAGAAATTATTATATCATTAAATAACAAAGTATAAAGACACTCATGATTATTTTTGATATATAGATCATAATATTACATCAAATGATGCATAAATATAAACAATCTTGAAAAGCAGTGAGATTGTCTCAAAAAACTCTTATAACTTAGTATCTTGGGGTCATTCTCTAAATATAAAGTAATGTAATTTAATGAATTGTATAAAATCTTTACAGGATTTAAATTCATGATATTACATGTAATATGTAAGTATATTTACACTGCAAATGAGATTAGGTGCATAACAAAATATGAGTCTCAAAGAAGGCCAATTAAGACAGAACATGTTTACAGATTTAGTAACTTTTGAAACATAGACCCCATGAAAGAAGTATCATAAAATGGGAATGTGAATAACCATAAATATAAGAAAAATATACATATAATAAAACCATGGGAAGTATATACACCACTAAAAAGTATGTATTTGGGAAAATATCTTGTATCTCATAGAAATTCAAAGTGAGATGAAATCCTCTAACCTTCTGTCTTGACTCTCTTCATACTCATGTAAGATTATTGTATAATAAGTATAAGTTTATTATTAATATTTTATTAAAGAATATTATTATTTATAATACCATATATTATTTTATTATGACCATATATTACTTGCTTGTTAATGATCTTATGTTAAGGTTTTGCTTTGTGTAATATTAACATTGTTCTTCGCATGTGTCTAAATTTGTTATATCATTTTTCCTTATACTTGTATAATGATCCCCGGATTAAAATCATGATATATAATATAGTTTATATAAATAATATTAGTATTATAATTATTTATATCATAATTAAGTACGAAATGGGAGACACCATTCATGGAGACTGTAAGTCGTATGTATGCATGAACATTGTTTCTGTTTTTATACTCGTATTAAAGGAAAGTATGTAAATGACACACATATATGTATATATATATATATATCATTATATCATAAGCATTAATATATCACATATATCATTTAATTTACATAAAACCATCCTTATTATATTCAATGTAGTTTGTCAACGAATCACATTGCTTTGAGGGGGCGGTAGTCCACACTTCCTCAAACGAGATTATCGCATTCACAACAAATATAAAGTACACATATATTTATTATAAAAGTAATAAAAATCATAAACAAATATTAAATATAATATATGACATATATAAATTTATTGTCTATCATAATGGCCACTATGATAGGTAGAAAGGGAGAAATGAACAATCATCATTTCCTGATGCAGTAGTTCTTTATACTGAGAATAAATATCTTCAACATATATTAGATGGTTGTTTGTATATGTGTAGGTAATAAAACCTTCATAAAAACATCTTAAAATATTTATGTTACTAATTTTATCACACATTAATGGAATAAAAAGAGCTTATTTGGGGTGAAGGGAAATAAAGGAAAGGATCTTGAGAGAAAACATTACCTCTAAATTTGGTAACTCTAATTGGTTTGTTCCAAATGGCTTCCTTGAGAATGATTCTTCCCAATGGGAGTCATCACGGTAATGTGGAGGATTTTTGTGAGGCTAAATTGGAATATACTAAACTAAAATAAAATGTTTGATAGGTGTGAGGAATGGGTAGAGGTGTTGGCATTTTATAGGGAAGGAAAATGACTCATTTGGAATTTTTAGAAACAAGTTATGTGTGAACATGTTATTACATAAACAAAGAAACACAAAACAACAGAACTCAATAATTTAATGTTTATTAATGATCTATGGTCCTAAAATGGGTTTTGGAAACGTGTATTGGTCATTTGGGCCCCTAATGTTAAGGTTTAGTCCCAAATTAAGTTTAATTTCCCCTTAACTATTGTGATTAATTTTAATCTCATTTACTAATAATATTGGTCAAATATTTTCATGGTATTATTAGAATATAAATATTAGTGATAATCCCACTGAGAAAACAAACTAATGGGGTTTTAATGTAGGAAAAATTTCAAAAGTTTGTTATGAATTTATATTATGTATTAGAGTGAAATTAATTATAATAAACTATATTATATTAAAAGGTATCATATTTATCTAATGTGACATTAAAAATATCATGAATTTCAATTATCACTATTAATTAATTATAAAAATTGTATTTTTTAACTAAAAACCCATATTTTTCAATGTTCATCAAAAAATGAAATTTCTCAAAAAATCCACAAAATTCACTGTAGTATAATTCAACATTCTGATTTCAAAAATAATGTTTATTTTATAAAATTATATTTCCAAATGTGTCTAAAATTACATTCATTATTAGAATAATTCCATTTGAGAAAACTATGTTTTTAAACATAGAAGGACTTTAACAAAAATCATGTTTTTCATTATCAATATATTTTATTTATATAAAGAAATTATAAAAAATATTTGGAAATTAGTTATTAATATTAATAAAACAATTTTTAATTTTTAGGTTATAATTATATTATTTATTTAATTAATTATATATATATATATATGTTTCAAAGAAACTTTGTACTGCATGTATCGTACCCCAAGTGAGTGTTGCTTGTAGTGTAAGGAAACTAGGTATTGTGTGTGAAAGGAATGTTTAACATTGTGTTTTAATATATATATATATAATTGCTTCAAGTGTTATATGAAATGAAAAATATTGAAATGGTAAATTAGTTGAATAAAATATAATTCTCAAAATCTGGGGGTGTTATATTGTACCCCCCATAAAATTACATTCGCCCTCAAAATTCATCTACGTTAGCAAAGGTTTAATATTTAAAAGTATCATTCATAGAAACCCACATCCTAAACAATTATACTAAACCTCCTATAAAAAGGAGAAAATTGGAACCATAACTATTACCCATAGTAACATATTCATATGTTTACACATGGGAGAACATAGGTGAAAGTGAAAACATGGATATGAAAGAAAAATACTACCATCATGTTCTGAAGGAGGGTGATATAGAATAAGTCTAAGGGAAAGATAACAACCAGAAATCCATAAATCAGCAATGGCCTAAGGGACCTTCTTATTCATTGAAAAGATAGGTATAAAACAACATTTTGTGTTTCAAGACCATTTTTCAAAAAGTTAATGAATTTTCATTAAAATATATACTTGCATGATTTATAGACAACGTTTGACTTTATTGTTTGTTAACACACTTCACAACTTTCTATAAAAAGGTTACCTTTTAATTCCTGAAGTAAAAAATAGATCATGAGTTCGATGATATTACATCCCATTTGTCATTAGTTACCATCAATATATGGTAGTTTGAACAATATATCAAATTTTCTTAAATAAAAATTTGGAGGGATGTCAATTTATTCTTACAAACTACACCTAATGATTAAATTTAACTTTACATAAATGGTTAATCATATAAACCTTCCAAAAGTTTAAAATTCAAATCATTAGAATGAATGTCCTTAAATCAACTTATAGTAGATCGCCTATATATCACCTTGTTACAATTTTTTGTCACATTGAAAAAATTTGAATAACCACATAATATTTTCCCTTTAATTATAGTAACTACCTTAATTATGATAAATATTTTTGGAAAAACTTTATTCTTACTTATTCAAAAGATTACCAGATATATACATTAAATACAATATGTTGTAAAATTCACCCTTTATTTTGTAGAACACTATCATTAATCAGTTATAGGGTAATCATTACCATCCAATTTACTTATTCATATCCATCATATCTTTATCCAAAAATAATTACCTGCCTTCATGAATTAATTAAGGGTTACCTTCCCTTAAACACCTTTCTATGAGATAACTTTTATGTGTATTCATTAACATTAAACATGTCCTTTCAATTCTTAATGAAAAAATATTCTAAAAATAAGTATATATTTCATTATTCATATAAAATAATATAAGAATACATAATTCATCCAACATTATTCTTAAACCATTACTTCGACTACATCAACATATTCCTTAATACCTCTTTCCTTTCACATATTATTTGTGGTCTCTTAATTATCAGTAAAAAACCATCACTTCAACCACCTTTCGGATTCCCCTCATGATCCTTTAACATAGGTCAACAATTTTCATAATTCCCATAAATTATAATTATTAAGTAGGAATCAACTAATAATACCTTAGGAAGGCCAACATTCTCTTCTATTATGTTAACCAAACTCTTCATTTTTCTCATGCAGTCACTTACATTGTGTCCATTTTTCTATAGTGAAAATATATTCATGTTCATATAAGGCATTCATAGAGGGAATTGATACCACATTTTTCACATTAAGAAAACTGAATATTCATTACTCCGTGGTCTCTATTACTAAAACTATCCACGAACTCTTTATTTCTCTTCCTTGGTTTGTTCGAGAGTTGGTTTAGGTACATGTTGTTAGTCATGTTCAGTGAATACCAATTAGGTATCATCATAAAATCATTCACTCTATTCATCATGCCACTAGATATCTATTCAAAAAATCATATTTCTCATTAAAAATTAATCCAGTTTCTCTGTGTTCCCTCCATTGACAAAAACTGGAAGCATAGTCTGAGAATCCAATATCATAGTATAAAACCACATAGCTATGAAAATAATTACTTATAGGACGTCTAAATCAAGTTAGCTTCTGAAATATATGACACCCTAGGATCATCCAAGGTTATTCATAGACGAATTATATTAAAATCTTGCATAATTTTTCATGATGTGTTTGTGAATTCCCAATGTATATTTTAACACCCCAAGCTTCTATGGTACGCTTCTCTTTGAATAATGTGATAGCGTGTGTTGTACGCAACACCGAGTTCTAACACACCATAACCAATCAAACTAGCCCTTATGAATAGTAATACCTACTTTTTGAAATTATATATATTTTATATTTCAAAATGGACTTCGTTTTTGGATTCGGAATATCTAAATTATCCTAAGATGAAATTTTGGTATTTTTCTGAGAACTTCCAATTTTTATGAATAGTGAAAAATACTTAAAAATAACTTTTTTAATAAAAATAATTTATAGTGATAAATTATATTATTGAGTGGTTTTAAAGTATAATTAGAATATATTTTTACCATTTTATCCAATGGTGTTCATTATAATTAATTTCACTTTGAAATTGGACCTAAACAATTGTAAATCTTTTGATATATATTGTTTCTTAAAAACACGCTATTTGTTGTGACAACGAGTATTAATTGTAAAATTAATTAATGAAACTTATATTTTTGGAATTTTGTAAAATAGACATCATTTTTGAATTTGGAATATCAATTATAACTTAGGGTGAAATTTTGGCATTGTTCTGAAAAAACTTCATTTTTCGATGAATAGTGAAACTACTAAGTGGTAGTTAAAAAACTGAATTTTTTTATAAAACTTAATTTTACCATTTCTGTGATTGGAATTTAAAAAATCTGAGAGACATGGTTAATATCAAGGAGTAAAATGTGGTTCAATGAGATGAAAATATTTTTTTGGTGAATAGTAACTTTTTACTTTTATTTACCACGGTTAAAAGTAAATAGGGTAATTAAGGGTAAAAATGATTTTAATATTACCCTAACACATGTCCTAATTCTACTAGACAAGTGTATATCGACCAAAAACAACCTTAGGAATAAAATATTATCATTTAGGTACAGTTGGATTAGATTAGGACATTTATTATTATTTAATTCAAAGAAGAGTTAAAAGAGTATAAATCAAAGTTTATTTACTAAAATATTTTTAATACAAGGTTATATATAAGATATATTGGATTTTAAATATTAATTAGAAATATAATAAGATTTCCTACATAATGATATTTTATTTATAATTTTTAGACATTAAATAATTCAATTTATTTATGACACAATGATGATGCCGTAATTACCATAATAGTGAAAAATTAAAATAATTGATATTATAAATACCCAAATAAATATAATATGAGACATTTATTGAATTAAACTAATTTTATAGGTACATCTGACATATTAGGAATGATGTAATTAACTTTTTTCGAAGTAATCATTCTGTTATGAGTTTCACAAAAATCAATTATTGAATTGTGTCAAAATTGACGTAAAAGAGTTTTTAAAACAAGTATTATATTATTAATTGATATTAAATTCCTAAAAATATAGGGTTCGACCAAGAGACTTAAATCATGATAGGTGTAGCATTAAGGGACCACTAGGGGGTCAATTTGATGTATATGGTAAGTTTATTAACCATATAATATAAAAATACAAAGAGACATTGTAAAAGTGAAACTAATTAACTTAGAGTTAATACTTAAATATAAGGTTAATATAGTAAACCAAACCTATCTAAATTATATTGGTTAAGTGGTTTTCGACCCATCCCCACCTTAGCCTTTAAATAATCAACATTGGAGCCATTAGAAACCGAATATGAATTTATTATAAATTAATATTTCTAGCTTTTCCAAAGGTGCCCCTCACCCCTCTTATAAAAGGGCACTCCCCTTCTCATTACTTCACACCTTCAATGCCTTTTGGTTCGGCAAAAATCTTACCAAATACTCTCCCAACTTCCCTCACTACAACCTAGAGGCCTTGGTTTTTTCATAAAGCCAACCCAAGGATCCATTTTGATCAAATCAAAAGGAAGAACCCGAAAAAGAGGTAATGATTTCACCACCCTTTTCCAAGTTCCTTTCTTCTTCCACTTCTTCTTCCTTTGTTATTACCATTATAAAATAATAACTCCAGTATCATATATATATACTGTGATGTTATTATAAATATGGCACAACCATATTCAGTATTCTATCTATCCTTTGAATAACATGTCACCATACGTGTGTACGTACAGCTTACCGTCTCCACGTCGTGGTGTAATTGTTATTCAATAAATTATTATTTGGATGGGTATAATAATGATGTGAAATTCATGTAAATAATAAATTTAACATGATAATGATTCTGTATATATGATATAACATCCAATTATATATTATTTTAATATCAAAAGAATGATATTGTCGCTCGTGCATACGTACGGACTACCGTCTCCACGAACGCGATGAGATTCATTCTCCATCGTATCCATTCAAGTATAATTCTCATTTTATGATTAATAATAGTATCTAAGGACTTGGTATCATTCTGGATATGGTTAAGATACAACCTATCCATGACAAACACAGCTTACGTAACAAAACATATAAAAGCAAATGAGTAAGTTAACACCCGAAACAATAATAATACTAAGATATTATTAACAAATCAATGTTAAAAGATCATATATGATATCATATTAATGTATATGATTATTGTATAATTTAATAACAATTATTTCACCATTATACAGGAGCTTATCCTACCCCAACCAAGGAAAATTACAAGGTAAGGGTTATTCACAATCTCTTCATTATCCGAGGTTGTTTATATGAAATAATCTACTGGGATCTCTTTATCATCCACATTGATGTTTCTTAAAAATGTATTTCAAAACTTTTTTACTATTTAAAAAAATATGGGTTAAAGTCGTTTATACCCTTGTTTTACTTTTAATGAGAGTTTTATAAAGGAATTGTTCCGTCGTTTTCCAAACATGGTGTTTTTTAACCTTTTTGACAGAATTAAGGTAAGAATGTTTTTTAACTTATATGGCGTGTGCGGTTATTTTCCACCGCTATAAAATCGTCGAAGCTTCCCTTACAAGCTTATAAGAATATTTTCAAAGAAAATGTTTTATTTTATAAATATATGACTCTTAAATGATTTCAAAATAGAAAGAGATATTTCTCTAAAAAGAGTTTTGATTTCATCCATGTCAACATCTTTTGATGGAGTTTATGCTTATTTGAAGTTGATTTATTATGATACAAAACTTCTATATTGTATTGAAGGTTTTGACTATGGATGTTCAATTTTTTTACCATGCATGGTTTATGGTCAAAGTATTGACATTTCGTATGCTAGTATTAATAAAAATGTTTATGTTATGTTTAAACCTTTTCATATTGGAATGCATTGGACTTAATATATGACGGGTGGAGCCCTCTATTGCTCCTCGATGCATCGGTAGGTCTCATGAGACAAACTAGTGTCTTGGCACAAGGCCTTGGAAAAATCTTATTTGTAGTCTTGGAACGAGGCGTTGGCTATGTGGTTATGATAGTCTGTCATTATATATTCCATCATTATGAAAGTGGTTATTGATATTGCATTTGATTATTTTATTAGTAGAATATCCATGTGAATAAGTAAATGGAATTATTTCATTTTATCTTTTCCATACTATGTTGAGGTTCAAGTTTAAAAGGCTTTTGTTTTAAGTTATACATTTCCTTAAATGTTTATTCTTATTTATGAATGTTTCTGCTATATTGTTATCCTTACTGGGCATTCGAGCTAACCCCTTTTATATGTTTTATTTTTCACAGGATGTGAAGAAGTAATTTATGAATGACCTGCAGGGGTAGTATGTGGGGATATGAGTGTGTATTAAGAAGACTATGTTGTTGTTGTAGTTTTTCACTTTATGATGTAATGTAAAACTATATGAATATATCTACTGTTTCCGAGGATACTAAACCAATCGGTCTTTTGATATTTGAACTTTCTTGTGATCATGACAATGTTATGTAATAATGCACCGACTCAAGGTAACTGGGTTCGAGGCATTACAGTTGGTATCAGAGGAATTTTAGTACAAACCTTGGAAGCTAGATTTATATATACTCTGATTAGAGCACGTAGAACTAAGATGAACTTTGAGGATCAGTATAGAAGAACATCCTAGAATATTGGTATTGTAGAGATTTTGTGAGTTTTCCGAGCAATACATCCATGTATGGATACAAGCAGGTAAAGGTGGATCTGGCACAGATATACCTAGGGGTAAAACCCGAAAACACCGCTTTGAGCTAGACTCGAACGGGAACTGGCGAACGACAACGGGCCTTGCTGCACTCTTGGTTACGACACTCCCGGGGGATATTCTTAGGATAACTCTCATTTTCTTTACAAATCATTATGAAGGGTTTATGAGTATATACTTTCTCAATAAAAACATTTTTATGATTATGGATTATATCCATAAATAGTTCAATTTATGCTAAGTGTTTGGGATTATGTATTTTGATTCATAAACTGATCTAGTTTATGCCATTGTTTATAAATGGCACCTAGTGGAAGAAATGGAAACCATATCAATGAACGCACTCCATGTATGGATTTCCCTCCTACTCAAGATAATTATTGTGGAGCTGGTGATGCAACTGGTGTCAATCAGCTAATCACCATACTAAGACAACTCACTCAGGTTATGAATAATAACCTTACCCGTATGGAGCACCCTGATCCGCAACGTGGAGGATCTATGTTAGATCGATTCATGAGGCAAAAACCACCAACGTTCAATGGAAGTACAAATCCATTAGTAGCTAAGCAATTGATAAATTCCCTAGAGAAAATATTTCTGGCTTTGGGGAGAAGTGAAACGGAAAACGTTATCATGGCAGTTTACCGCCTCACTGGAGATGCTGATTAATGGTGGTCATTGATCCAAAATACGAAGGAAGATGATGAAGTATCAAATATATAATAGAGGGAGTTCAAAGATCTTTTTAGAAAAATACTTTCCTCGCAACCATCGAGAAGATATGGAAAGGCAATTTTTGAGTCTGCGACAAAAGGAGGATGAGAATGTCGCAAAGTATGAGGCTAACTTTATAAGGCTAGAAAGGTATCCTGGGGATTATATATGTAACCCAAGAAGTAAGATTGATCATTTCTTTGATGGGTTAAAATCATTTCTCCATCGAGCATTAGTCTCACAATCCTTCTCGTCGTACGAAGACATTGTCTCATGTGCTATCAAGACCGAAATGGAATTCTCTAAGTCTTATGACTTTAAAGCAAAGAAAGAGAAGAAGAGACCTGCTGATCAATCTGGGAATGGAAATAAGTGGAAGAAGGGAAAGGTTGAATATCCATCCTATGGTAAATGTGGTAAGAAACACCTCGATACTTTCTTGAAGGGAACGAGAGTCTGTTACAAGTGTGTTGAAAAAGGCCACCAAGCTTGTGATTGCAAGGGGAAGAAGGAAGCAACCAATGTTCAATGCTACAATTTCATGGAGATGGGGAATTATGCAAATGAATGTCCTAAGCATCAGGAGAACTTACCTCAGAAAAGGCCAAGGGATCAAGGCCAAGCTTATGCTATCACTACTGTTGAGGTAGAAGCTCTGAAAGATGTGGTGGCAGGTAATTTAATGGTTTCCTCAAGTTTAGAAAATGCATTATTTTATTCTGGATCATCGCATTGTTTCATATATTCCCAGTTTTCTAAGAAAATTAGATATTTCCAATTTGATTTAACAAGGGAGTTGTCAGTTAAAACTACTAAGGGATGTATCATTGCAACAAAGTTTTGTGAATCAGTCCCTATTAGAGCACATAAATTTTCTTTATCCGCTGATCTCATCGTCATACCTATGACTGATTTTGATATAATCCTTGGTATGGATTGGCTTTCGAACTATGATGTGAAGATTTATTATAAGAATAAGGGGGTTACGATTTTTGATGATGATGATAAGGAACACCTTATCTTTAGAGCAGAAACATCACCACCTAATTCTTATCTAGATCCACCCCCAGTAGCTCAACTAAATTCAATTATTGGGGAGGAAGAGAATGTAATTACTATGGGTGAGGAAAGGAATGTTCAAATATAAGATGTACCTATTTTGAAAGAATATGTAGATGTATTTTCGGAAGATTTACCTGGACATCCTCCAGAATGAGAAGTTGTGTTTTCCATTGATTTAATTCCTAGATCAAGGCCTATATCGAAGACCCCTTATTGAATGGCCACTATAGAATTAGTTGAACTAAAGAAACAACTAGAGGAATTGAGTAATAAGGGATTTATTCGCCCTAGTGTTTCTCCATGGGGAGCCCTTGTTCTTTTTGTTAAAAAGAAAGATGGTTCTTTGAGGTTATGTATTGACTATAGGGAGATCAATGCTATAACGATAAAGAACAACTATCCCCTACCTCACATTGATGATTTATTTGACCAACTACATGGAGCTCAATACCTTTCAAAGATTGGCCTCTGATCTGGATACCATCAGTTGTGTGTGAAGAAGGAAGACATTTTGAAGACAGCATTTCGAACCAGGTACGGGCATTACAAGTTTACTGTAATGCCTTTTGGATAGACTAATGCACCTTCTGTATTCATGGATCTGATGAATAGAATTTTCAAAGAATATCTCGATTAATTTGTGGTGGTATTTATTGATGATATCTTGGTTTACTCCAAAAGCTATAGTGATCATGAAAATAATTTGCGCATTATTCTGAAGACTCTGAGAAGACATGAATTATATTGGATGTTTAGCAAGTGTAAATTCTGGCTTCAGGAGATTTCTCTTCTTGGACATATTGTCTCTAAATATGGAATCTCTGTTGATCCTTCTAAGACCAAGGCAATCCAAGAATGGCCAACACCTACGAGTATAACTGAGGTACGCAGTTTTATTGGTTTGGCAGGTTATTATTGACATTTTGTCCAGAATTTTGCCCGATTGGCTAACCCATTAACGAAACTCACACGTAAAGGGGTTAAATTTGTTTGGACAAAAGAGTGTGAAGAATGTTTCGAAGAACTGAAGAGAAGATTAGTCAATGCTTTTATATTTACTCTACCATCGGGGAATGATGGGTTCGTTATTTATAGTGATGCATCGAATAAAGGACTTCGTTGTGTCCTCATGCAGAATGATAGAGTTATTGCCTATGCATCACGACAGTTGAAAATTAATGAACAAAACTATCCTACTCATGATATCGAGTTAGCAGCTGTGATATTTGCTTTGAAGATATGGATGCACTACCTCTATGGTGAAAAATGTGAGATTTATACTAATCACAAGAGTTTGAAGTATATTTTCTCACAAAAAGAACTCAACATGAGGAAAAAGAGATGGCTTGAATTACTCAAGGATTATGATTGTACGATACACTACCACCCTCGGAAAGCAAACAAGGTGGAAGATGCTTTGAGAAGAAAAGACCATGGAGTTTTGAACATGATGAGAATTCAAAGGGATCCAATTTTGATGGATCTAGTGAAGATGGACATGGGAATAACCAGGTATGGTAAAACATCAATGCTTTTTCAAATGGTTTCCAAACCATCTTTACTAGAAATGATTAAGAGTTCTCAGACCGATGATGAAGAATTTCAAAAGAAGATTAAAGATGTGAATGATGGGAGATTGAGAGACTTTGTGTATGAAGATGGAATTTTGAAATTCGGGAAGAGACATTGTGTTACCGATATACCTGATCTCAAAAGGGAATTGCTGGATGAAGCTCATAGTTCTAATTTCTCTATACACCCTGGGAGCACCAAAATGTATAGAGATTTGAAGGAAATTTTTTGGTGGGACAATATGAAGAGGGAGATTGCTGATTTTGTGCCAAGATGTATGGTTTTTCAACAAGTGAAAGCTGGAAGGAAACACCCTGGTGGAGTTATGCAACCTCTTCCCATACCAGAGTGGAAATGGGACAATATTATGATGGAATTTGCCATGGGGCTACCAAAGACTCCTAGAAGGAATGATGCAATATGGGTTATTATTTATTTTATTACCAAGTCAGCAAAATTTCTTGCTATAAGAGAAGATCTACCACTGGAACGTCTAGAAATACTATATATTAATGAAGTTATGAAACTTCATGGACTACCCCTATCGATTGTTTCAGATCATGATCCCCATTTTACTTCAAGATTCTGGAAGAGTCTTCAGAAATCCCTGGATACTGAACTTCATTTGAGCACTGCCTACCACCCTCAGACAGACGGACAGTCAAAACGGACTATTCAAACCTTAGAAGACATGTTGAGATCCTGCTCACTTGACTTTCAGGGTATGTGGGATCAATATGTACCTTTGGTAGAATTTTCCTATAACAATAGCTTCCATTCGAGTATTCAGATGGCACCATATGAAGCGTTATATGGAAAGAGATGTCGTACACCAACCTGTTGGGATGACGTTGGTGAAAGAAAACTTGTAGGTCCAGAACATGTGGAGGAAACTATAGAAAAGTTGAAGGTAATCCAAAATCACATCGAAGCAGCTCAAAGTAGGTAGAAGAGCTATGCTGATAATCGAAGGAAGGATTTGGAATTTCAAGTCGGTGATCATGTTTTCCTGAAGGTATCTCCATGGAAGGGAGTCATACATTTTGGTAAGAAAGGTAAATTGAATCCCAGGTACATCGGACCTTTGGAAATTCTAGAACGAATTGGGGATGTAGCTTACCGATTGGCAATGCCGCCAAGTCTCTCCAAAGTTCATGATGTGTTCCACGTATATCTATTGAGGAAATACATGCCTGACCCAACACATGTACTCACCTATGAGGAGTTAGAACTGGAACCCGATCTGTCTTATTGTGAAGAGCCCATCAGGATTCTTGATACGAGAGAACAAGTACTGAGAAACCAGACGATGCGTGTGGTAAAAGTCTTGTGGAGAAACCATAAGATGGAAGAGGCAACGTGGGAACCCGAGGAGCATATGATGAAGAACCACTAGAAACTTTTCATGAGATAATATTCTAGAAATTTTGAGGATGAAATTATTTGAAGTAGGGGAGAATGTAACACCCCAAGCTTCTACGATACACTTCTCTTTGAATAATGTGATAGTGTGTGTTGTACGCAACACCGAGTTCTAACACACCATAACCAATAAAACTAGCCGTTATGAATAGTAATACCTACTTTTTGAAATTATATATATTTTATATTTCCAAATGGACTTCATTTTTGGATTCGGAATATCGAAATTATCCTAAGAAGAATTTTTTGTATTTTTCTGAGAACTTCCAATTTTTATGAATAGTGAAAAATACTTAAAAACAACTTTTTTAATAAAAATAATATTTAGTGATAAATTATATTATTGAGTGGTTTTAAAGTATAACTATAATATATTTTTACCATTTTATCCAATGGTGTTCATTAGAATTAATTTCACTTTGAAATTGGACCTAAACAATTGTCAATCTTTTGATATATATTGTTTCTTAAAAACACGCTATTTGTTGTGACAGCAGGAATTAATTATAAAAATAATTAATGCAACTTATATGTTTGAATTTTGTAAAATAGACATCATTTTTGAATTCAGAATATCAATTATAGCTTAGGGTGAAATTTTGGCATTGTTCTGAAAAACTTCAATTTTTTATGAATAGTGAAACTACTAAGTGGTAGTTAAAAAACTGAATTTTTTTATAAATCTTAATTTTACCGCTTCTGTGATTGGAATTTCGAAACTCCGAGAGACACGGTTAATATAAAGTGGTAAAATGTGGTTCAATGAGATGAAAATATTTTTTTGGGTGAATAGTAACTTTTTACTTTTATTTACCACGGGTACAAGTAAATAGGGTAATTAAAGGTAAAAATGATATTAATATTATCCTAAAACATGTCCTAATTCTACTGGAAAAGTGTATCTCGACCAAAAAAAACCATAGGAATAAAATATTATCATTTAGGTCCACATGGATTAGACTAGGACATTTATTATTGTATAATTCAAAGAAGAGTTAAAAGAGTTAAAATCAAAGTTTATTTACTAAATCATTTTTAATATAGGGTTATATATAAGATAAATTCTATTGTAAATATTCATTAGAAAGATAGTAAGATTTCCTACATAATGATATTTTATTTATAATTTTTATACATTAAATAATTTAATTTATTTATGACACAATGATGATGCAGTAATTACCATAATAGTGAAAAATTAAAATAATTGATATTATAAATACCCAAATAAATATAATATGAGACTTTTATTGAATTACACTAATTTTATAGGTTAATATGACATATTATTAATGATTTAATTAACATTTTTCGAAGGAATAATTCTGTTATGAGTTTTACAAAAATAAATTATTGAATAGTTTCAAAATTGACATAAAGAGTTTTTAAAACAAGTATTATATTATTAATTGATATTAAATTCCTAAAAATATATGGTTCGTCCAAGAGACTTATATCATAATAGTTTTATCATTAATGACCCACTTGGGGGTCTCATGGATGTATATGGTATGTTTATTAACCATATAATATAAAAATACAAAGAGACTTTGTAAAAGTGAAACTAATTAACTTAGTGTTTATACTTAAAGATAAGGTTAATATAGTAACCCAAACCTGTCTAAATTCTACTGGTTAAGTGGTTTTCGACCCCTCCCCACCATAATCTTTAAATAATAATCTTTGGATCCATTAAAAACTGAATATGAATTTATTATAAATTAATATTTCTAGCTTTTCCAAAGGTGCCCCTCACCCCTCTTATAAAAGGGCACCCCCCCCCCTTCTCATTACTTCACACCATCAAAGCCTTTTGGTTTGGCCAAACTCTGCCCAAATACTCTCCCAACTTCCCTCACTACAAACTAGAGGCCTTATTTTGATCCTAAATATAACCTAAGGAGCCCTATTGGTCAAATCAAAAGGAAGAACCCGAAGAAGAGGTAATGATTTAACCACCCTTTTCCAAGTTCCTTTCTTCTTCCACTTCTTTTTCCTTTGTTATTACCATTCTAAAATAATAACTCCAGTATCATATATATACTGTGATATTATTATAAATATGGTACAACCATATTCAGTATTCTATCCATCCTTTGAATAACATGTCACCATACGTGCGTACGTACGGCTTACCGTCTCCACGTCGTGGTGTAATTATTATTCAATAAATTATTATTTGGATGGGTATAAAAATGATGTGTAATTCATGTAAATAATAAATTTAACATGATAATGATTCTGTATATATGATATACCATCCAATTATATATTATTTTAATATCAAAAGAATGATATTGTCGCTCGTGCGTACGTACGGACTACCGTCTCCACTAACGCGATGAGATTCATTCTCCATCGTATCCATTCAAGTATAATTCTCATTTGATGATTAATAATAGTATCTAAGGACTTGATATCATTCTGGATATTATTAAGATACAACCTATCCATGACAAACATGGCTTACGTAACAAAACATATAAAAGAAAAGGAGTAAGTTAACACCCGAAACAATAATAATACTAATATATTATTAACAAATCAATGTTAAAAGATCATATATGATATCATATTAATGTATATGATTATTGTATAATTTAATAACAATTATTTCAACATTATACAGGAGGTTAACCTACCCCAAACAAGGAAAAGTACAAGGTACGGTTTATTTCACAATCTCTTCATTATCCGAGGTTGTTTATACGAAATAATCTACTGGGATCTCTTTATCATCCACATCCATGTTTCTTAAAAATGTATTTCAAAACATTTTTACTATATAAAATAATATGAGTTAAAGTCATTTATACCCTTGTTTGACGTTTTATAAGAGTTTTATAAAGGAATCTTTCCGTAGTTTTCCAAACAAGGTGCTTTTTAACCTTTTCGACAGAATAAATGTAAGAATGTTTTTTTAACTTATACAGCGGGTGCGGTTATTTTCCGCCGTTATAAAATCGTCGATGCTTCCCTTACAAGATTATAAGAATATTTTCAAAGAAAATGTTTTATTTTATAAATATATGACTCTTATATGATTTCAAAATAGAAAGATATATTTCTCTAAAAAGAGTTTTGATTTCATCTATGTCAACATCCTTTGATGGATTTTCCATTTATTTGAAGTTGATTTATTATGATACAAAACTTCTATATTGTATTGAAGTTTTTGACTGTGGTGTGCTATTTTTAGACCATTCATAGTTTATGGTGAATGTATTGACATTTCGTATGCGAGTTTTAATATGAATGTTTATGTTATGTTTAAACCTTTTAAAATGGGAATGAAATGGACTTAATTTGTGACGGGCGAAGCCCTCTATAGCTCCTCGATGCATCGGTAGGTCTCATGAGACAAAATAGTGGCTTGGGACAAGGCCCTGGCAAACTCGTATTTTTAGTCTTTGCACGAGGCCTTGGCTATGTTGATATGATAGTCTGGAATTATGCATTTCATCATTATGAAAGTGGTTATTGATATTGCATGTGATTATTCGATTAGTAGAATATACATGTGAATATGTAAATGGCATTATTTCATTTTATCTTTGCCATACTATGTTGAATTTCAAGTTTAAAAGGCTATTTTTTAAGTTAGACATTTCCTTAAATGGTTATTCTTACTTATGAAACTTTTTTCTATATTGTTATCCTTAGTGGGCATTTGAGCTCACCCCTTTTCTATGTTTTATTTTTCCCAGGATGTGAAGAAGTAATTTATGAATGACCTACAGGGATAGTATTTGGGGATATTAGTGTCGAATATGGAGACTATGTTGTTGTAGTAGTTTTTCACTTTATGATGTAATGTAAAACATTATGAATATATCTAGTGTTTCCAAGGCTACTAAACCAATCGGTCTTTCGAGATTTGATCTTTCTTGTGATCATGCCAATGTTATGTAATAATGAACCGACTCTAGGTAACTGGGGTCAGGGTGTTAAATATATACCCTCAGAGTTTTAACCTAAGTGTGCAACAAGGTCCATTGTCGTGTACCAGATTACCCTGAGTCACACCTGAAACAACTTGTAAGAGTTGTTACACCGAGGTAAATCTTTTCTAGAGCCACATCCACTTATATTATCCGAACATGGATTTATTACTTGTAAACTACTCACTCTATCATTTACAAAATATTCCAGGAAATTATTCTAAACGTTTACTCATCCTTATACTTAAACTTAGATACATCCCTAGAAATATCCATATAAATTTACCTAGGGTTCTCACTAAGGTTTCCTTATCATAGTTTACAAAGGATAACTAAACCTTTACTTTGATACCCTCTATAATGACCCATGCTTCGCATACATGGATATTACAACATTTTAGATCATATTCCGTATTATACAAAAAAACATTCCTGAGGACAGTAGTAGTTTAGTATATTTGGAAACATGAAAGAAAAATCATCTATCATAGCTAAATATCTTCAACATCATCCATGAAGATCTAAACCTTTAGTAATTCTACCTAAAACATTTATTTATACCATGGATAAATAAAACATAATATAGTGGTGAGCACATATGCTCATTAAGGGTAAACAAGAGAGACATGATATCATATACATGAACATAGGGGTATGATAATACCATCGTGACATTAAGAGATCATAACCTACATATCAAAGATCATAACCAATAGTTATCGGATAAATAATGGTAGTTCATAAGACATTAATCATAAGAATATAAACATCATGTTCCATGAAATCATACCTAAAGAATAAGACATAGGATTTGTGGAACACATATAAAAAGAGAAACTTTTCTGTCAAGGATACCTATCAAGTCCTTTATAAAATTTTAGGATGGGGCTATGACCCAAGTACCTACTTTGGGTTTGGTCTAGCAACCTGGGTACCCAATTTATTTTAGGCTTGGGATACAACACATGTACAATCTTGTTTTCAGGCGTGGGCTAGAACCCGTGTACCATATTTATTTTAGGATTGGGATATAACACATGTAACTTCTTGTTTTTGGGCATGGGATACAACCCATGTACCATATTTCATTTACGATAGGGCTACAACCCATGTACCTTCTTGTTTTCAGTCTTCGGCTATTGCACTTGTACCCTCTTTCAATTGGGATTGGGCTATGACCTATACACCATCTTTCATTTCAGGTTTGGGATACAACCCATACACCCTATTTCTTTTGGTCTTAGTCTACAACCTATACACCCTATTTCTTTTCGGTCTTAGGCTACAACCCATGTAACTTTTTAGCTCATATAAAACATATCATTACTCAATGCCTTGGAGGGAGATATAGGTCCCACCAATCACATAATGAAATCATTTATACATGTGACACTAGATCATAAAGAAACAAATCATAACCTATAAAATAAAAAAAAATTCATAAAAATGTGAACATATCATAACCTGTGGAAAGATATAGGTTTCATAATCATTTCATCATAAACATAACCCCTGAAAATAAGTGGGTTTTAAAAGCCTATAACCCGTGAAAGAGAAATGGGTTTCTTAAACATGTTACCCATGAAGGAGAAATTAGTTTCATAAAGACCATGACATTATAATAATTAATTAATATAAATTATATGAATGAAACCATTAGATAATTTCCATCAAAGTCATGAGTAACATTAATAGATGTCATTTTAGATGAAAACATATTTTGAAATTTCTCAAAAAATGTTTCTGGACGAAAATATCATTACTTGTTTGAAAAATGAATTTTAATATATAGAACAATTTAAAAATCATTTTATATTAAAATAACTTGAAAAAATTTAAAGAAGACATGAAATCATTTTGAAAATCTTTTTACATTAAATTTTTTAAAATAATCATCAAAACATTTTAAAAACATTTTTTTATGAAGCACTTGAAATATTTTAAGGAAAGCATGAAAATGTTATGAAAAGAATTTCATTCAAAATACATTGAAAATTTATAAATAAATATTGAAATCTTTTTTAAAATCCTTTTTCCTGAAATCTTATAAAATAATCTTGAAAAGTTATTGAAAATCATTTTGGGAAACCACTTTGAAAACATGTAAAGAAGACATGAAATCATTTTTAAAACTGTTTTCTATAAAAACATAGAAAATATTTTTAAAAAAATTTGAAAAAAAATTTCATTGAAAATTATTTTCTATACATTTTTTCATTAATATTAAAATTTTTAAAAATTCAAAGTTATATTCAAAGAAATCATGGCAGGTAAATCCGTACATTTCATATGAACTCAGAAGAACATTCCTTTTTCAGGGTAATAATGACAGAAAATATCCTTGTTCGGAAAGAAAAAATAAGACTCCATGGAATTTGTTAAATTAAAAAAGGGTGATTTTTTTAAATATTATAGGGGAGTGGTATAATAATCTTTTAAAATCTTTTTAGAAAACATATATTTTCGTCCAAAGTGTGGGTAATGTTGCAATTTCCTAAAAACACATTATTAACTCTCTTCTATACCAAAGAGTATAAAATGGTACCAATACATGATTATATAATGAAATAACGTAGTATATGTAAAATAATGAATATTATTGATATATTGATCACATTATTTTATCAAAGGATAAAAAAACATAAGCACTCTCCAAAATTAATGAGCTTGTCTCACTAAACTCTTATAACATGGTATCTTTGAATAATGCTCACCAAGTATGTAAAAGTTTTTACATGAAGCATATAATATCATTAAAATATTGAGATTAATTATATTTCATTTAAAATGGAAGTATATGCACCCTGAAAAATAGTTTAGGTGCATAACAAAACATGAGTCTCAATGAACGAAAATTGAGACAAAACTTTTTTACTGATTCAGTAACTTTTGAAACTTAAACCACATGAAATAAGGATAAAAAATTGGAATCGTAATACCCATAAATATAAATAAAAGATACATATAATTTAGTAATATTTAGTTCATAAACCACCAAAAAGGAAAGAGTGGTGAGCATATATTGTATCTCCGAAAAATTAAAAGTGGGATGAAATCCCTTAACCTTGTATCTTGAATCTTCTCATACTCATGCAAGATTCTTGTATAATATGAATATTTTTATTATAAAAACATTAAATAAGAATTTCATTATATATAATACCATATATAGTTTTATTAGGACCTTATATTACTCTCTTGTTAATGACCCTATGTTAAGGTTTCACTTCCAGTAATATTCACTTTGTTCTTCTCATGTGTCTTAATTTGGTATATCGTTGGTCCTTTACTTATATCATGATACCAGAATGAAATTAATGAAATAAATATCATTTATATACTTAATATTTTTATTATAATTTTTTAGCAAAAATAAGTACAAAATGGAATACACCATTCATGAAGATGGTAAGCTGTAAATATGCATGAACGTTGTTTGCTTTTTTTTGTCGTATTGATTAAAAATATGTAAATGAAATATTTATATATGTGTATGTGTTTATATATATCATTGTTAAATTATAATTAATATATAATATGTATCATATATGTTCATTACTACCATACTTAATACATTCCATGTGGTGTGTGAATAATCACATCGCTTTGTGGTGGAAGTACTCAATACTTCCTCAAACGTGATTATCATATTTACACAAAACAGAAAGAAACGAGATGTGTGTTGTAAAAATAATAAATATTATTAATAAAATCTTAAGTATAATATGTGAAATATATTGATAGGGTTTCCATCATAATGGCCACAATTATTGGTGGTAAAGGAGAAATGAACAATCACTGTTCAGGAGGTAGTAGTTTGCATTACATAGAAACAATAGGATCGCCATCCATTAGATGGAGGTTTTTGTAATAGTATATTAGAAACATTTCATAAATAATTATATTATATGTAGGATACTGGTTTATTCACACAATAATTGAATAAAAACTATTTTAGGGGTTTATAAGGGAAATAAAAGAAAGAAGCTTGAGAGAAGATGTTACCTATAAAATGGGTAACTCCATTTGGTTTTCTCCAAAAGACAACCTTGAGAAGATTTGTCCAAGAAGGGATGCATAAAGGTATGATTATTATTGGGAGGATTATTTTTCATATCTTTTATGAACTTAAAATATTTTATAGGTGTGAGGAATGGGTAGAGGAGATGGCCTTTTACTGGGAAGGAAAATGACTCACTTGGAAGTTTTAGAAACAAGTTTGGTGTTCCCATGTTCATACCTAAACAAGTCATAAAAACGCAAAAATAATAATAGAAGGTTTATTTCTTAAATATGGACATCCAATGGATTTTTTAAAAGTGTTTAGGAAATTTGGGCCCTAAATTTTAAGGTTTAGTCGCTAATTATGTTTAATTTGGCCTTAACTGCTGTGATTAATTTTAATCACTTTTACTATTAATTTTTGCCAAAAAATTAATATGGTATTATTTTCATATAAATATTAGACTAAATAAAATGTTCCATATTAAATTTTGGAAATTAAAATCAATTAAGTGTAAAAATTAAGATTAGTACTAATCCCACAGATGAGACGAAAAAATGAGGTTTTAATGTAGGAAAAATTTCAAAAGTTTGTTAAGATTTCATATTCAGTTTCAAAGTAAAATATATTATAATGAATTAAATTGTATTAATATATGTAATATTTATCAATTTTTACCTTAAAACATATTTATAGTATCATTTATAATTCATAATTAATTTTACAAAATTGCAGTTTTTAACTAAAAAGCAGTATTTTTCATTGTTCATCAAAAGAATGATGTTTCTAAGAAAAAATACCAAAACTTCACCCTAGGATAATTTAGATTTTACATGAAATAATTGAATTTTATTTTATCAAATTATGTTTCTAAATATTTCTAAAATTACTTACATTATTAAAATTGGTTTACTTTAGTAAACTATGTTTTTAAACATTGAAGGGCATTACCAAAAATAATGTCTTTCATTATCAATATGTTTTATTTAGATAAAATAATTAAAAAAAATATTTTGAAAGTAATTATTACTTTTAATATAACTATGACTAATGGTTTGGTTATCATTATCTCATTTAACTAATTATATATATATATATATAATGTTTCACATAAACTCAATGGTGCATGCATCATACACAAAGTCGGTGTTTCTTGTAGTGTAAGCTAAGATGGCATTGCATGTACCACAAGGAAAGTTGGTATTTTATGTGAAAGGAACTTTTAACTAAATTTTTTAATATATATATATATAAAGAACTATTTCTAGTGTCATGTGAACTAAAAAATATTGAAAAGATAAATTAATTAGAAAATAAATGATTCTAAAATTGTTTGGGTGTAACATAAAAAGACCCTAAACTAAATCACATCTAGGTCCGAGCTAAAATACCATAAACTAGTGAAATATCATGTCTGAGCAAAAATACCCTAAACTATATAAATAGAGGGTTTGTGCTAAAATACCTTAAAATAAATCACATCTACGTCAAACCTAAAAGACATAACTATAGAGATACATGATCTATCCTAAAAGACACTAAAATAGGAAAATATAATATCTGATAAAAAAGACCCTAAACTACAAAAAAAGTTGTGATCTTGCCTAAAAAATATTCTAAACACCACTATATGGATTTATCAGAAATAAATATACTATAACAAATATTATCGGGTTTGACTAATGATTGATCACTCTCCCGAAGAGACATATATCTTAATTAGATAATGCTTTTGCCAATCGATTTATTTCAAGATAGACGAAAAATATTATCCTTAAAAGATATCAAGATTATGGGAATTTAGGTTCATCTCACAAAGGATATCATTTAGAATTTCAATATTCAATTCCATGCCTTCATGTTCATTAAAAATAAACATTTTTGATGGGTAGCTTTATCGATTCTCACAATATCGAAGAAAATGGATCTCATTCACATCATGATGGAATGGAAACTAGATAGTAGTGAAGTAGGTTCAAAATATTCATCCATTAATATTCTCAAGAAGAGGGAGGAATATCCACATTTTGGAATCACTTTGAAGCCTCATCAAAAATCTAATTCATAACAGAGGATGAACTATCATAATAGTTGATCGAATATGATGAGAAGATTAATAAGAGTCAGATAAGAAGGGATGATGGAATGATGGAGTGTCGCTCTCCTCGCCTTCGGCATTTCCACACCAGGATGGATGGGCTTGACCAATGTAGTAAAATCTTCGACCCTCTTTTGATAAGTATACAATTATTTTGATGATGTCGAAATATGATACCTTAGATGGGAAATAATCTCCTCACAACTCCATATCTGTATAGTCGAGGCATCCATTAGAGCGAGAAATTAAAATATCAACTAACGAACGTGTTCCAATTCCTCTGATATATCCCTCATCTATATGAAAACAAGATCCCCTTATAAAATATTTTTCTAATCTCTTTTATGGGTGTCCCTAATTCATTGATTTGAGAATATTTTCATCATGATATCACACAATGGTTTTCGATCAAAACCACCTACCCTCGTGTCATAAAATAAATGATGGAGATGGTCCACTTGGTCTTGAAATGTTTCCTAGGGATTCTATGTAATCAATGAATGAATATTTTTTCAAATATTATTACATTTTGTATGATACTATGTGAATGATGAGACATAAATGGAAGGGCGTGTTATAACCAGTTGAGTCGGTAGAAAATCCAGAGAAGAAACTTTGTATACTCTTCTCTAAAAAGGAATATCATGTGTAGCATGTTATAGAGGACTAACTCGAAATAGCTTATTTCACCACTATAATAATCAATAATGGAATGAGTTTTCTTATTTTATGTCTTTTCTAGGTATTCAATGAGTTCCATTGTTTCTATAGATAGAGGGTTTGGTGAAGAAAATTGTCTGTCTACATGGTGGACTAGTTGGTCGATAAAACAACTTGGGTATGCTTCGATCCATGACTGAGAATAATTATGGGTAAGGAAGGTGGAATCATCATCATGTAGAACTATTATATTTGCCTCGGTATCTTCATGTGCTAGCATCATCCAAAATTGGTGGATGACTCCAAGATTTTTCCCCCCTCGAATGCCAACCAAAAAATGTGGGGAGATCCTTTGAATGTAGCCAAACTGCTGAGATCATCTATAATGTTCATATGCATAATATAGAAATAGCTCATACAATTTGGTTGTGATAACCCCATACCAAAGAGAGATCACATATGCCATTTCACTATGGGAACTGCCACCGTTATCAATAATCAGTCCAACTCGTGCATGAGATGGAGTAAAATCATTGTTTCTGGATTGGATCTATGTGTCTTTAACTTCACAAGGGCCTAGATACATTGAGAAAAGTTCCAATATATTTAATATTCGGGGAAATAAATAATAATTAGGGATCTATATGGTGTTTTAATATTCATAACAATGAATGTTCTCCCCTATCAATTTGAAAAAATGGATAGGACTGCTGATTAAATGAGGGGTGTTACCTTGTTGAATATGTCCCATGAATTGGTAAATAAATTCAAGTACTTGTACTACAAAATTGAGACATAATACCTCTTCAAGATTCATTTCAATCACCAATGCACTAACTCAGATCTCTGAGCACATGCACCCAGCCATGGAAAGCCACCCATGCAAAAACATATCCATAATGCCTACTAGTGTCCAGATCAGATAGATCAATGAGTTCAGACAATATCCATACAAAGTATAATCTCTAGCCCCTAAAATGGTCAACACGATCCACAAATGTCACATACATGATGATAAGTACAATGATGAGGATGTATAACAACGGGTTTGACTCAATTGCTGTAGAGGAAAATATTGATACCTCCCATGAAAGAGATAAGTAGGCACATTTTCAAATCCTTTTTTCTTATCCTTAACAATAATAAGTAGGCATCTCTCTAATACCCGATTTTGTGAGGTATGAACATAGAAATCAGCATTTAGGATAAAATCATCATATATTTCGTTATGTTCCAGAATTTCTCCTTGACAATAGATGTCATGTTGGATGATTCCCACTTCACCATGGGAGAAATGAAATGTATTGTTGTCAAGGTACTACCGACTAATAATTTATCGAGGAATACAATGATAGAGATAGATGATCAACTGGTAGATCCATATAGATTCATCAATATGAACCATATATAAATTATAGGAAAACCCCATGCAGCATTCCCTAGCCCAAAAGGGCAGTGCCCACTCATTAGAGAAGTTATCATCAGGGCGAAGATCCCATTTTGAGTACCATCCTCTACCCAGGTTGTTTATATAGGAGAAAATTATATTCAAATAACACTGAGAAATAACTCTCTGAGTGAATTTACATCCATATAGAACCATATGTGATTTTGAGAACATATAAGATGAACCCTAGGGTCGGTCCATAACCAGTCGTCCAACCTCAAACAAAGTTTTACGAACATAGTCAAAAGAAGATGAAAAATAGTGAGATGACAAATTGAATTCATAAAGAGGAAATATGGAATCATCCTTCCAATTGAACCCTTACATAGGAATTCACTGCAAAATGGGTAATCCTAGAGCTTAGATGAAAGGATATTATTCAAAAATGCGTCATCTGAATCCACCCGATATCGAGGTTTGTCATTACAATTCCTAGAAATCGTGACCCTTTGATTGGTTGAAACTATAGAAGATAAACAAGAAATAGAATCCATATAAAATTAAGTAAGTGGCATATGTAAAATAGATAGAATAAAATCGTTTCATATGAAAGACATAAAAGTTTTAGTAGCAGCATGTGCATCACAAGTGTCAGCTAAGGCATTCATAATTCACATAAGGAGTTCAGGAATTGTGGGTCCAATGATAGACTATTGGGTCACATAACATCTATAGGTCATCAAGGAATAACATTACCCCTATGGAGACTCATGATTGCTTGAATTATACTTGGTCACACAAATCACATAATGATAAATCGATAATATAATCGGAAAAGCGGATCCCATGAAAACCCTCACAACAATCATAGTACGCCATCATTGATATTAAAAATAATTATAGATGTATAGTTCATATTTGGATAGGAAGAACACATGATAAAAATTTGTCTTACTAGAAAATTATTTCATTGTAGGATCATGATTAGTTATCTTCATGAGGACTCTCGAAATAGTCTTGCACAAAGAGTATATGATGGAGGAAAGGAGATAGAGATATAAAGTAATGGAAACTAGTAGAGAAAGATTCCCTATATCCCTATATATATTGGAAATTATGAAGAATAATAAGGGTCAACTTGTAGACCAAATGTCACCGAAGATAACGAATCACAACACCCTCAAAGACTTTGGTAGGACTTTTCATTCCACGGAATCGATCCCTTTTCCCCACTAACATCATTCGTGAGGGGGGGAGGGATTTGATGAAGTCTTCTAAATGAGAATATGTAAATCCAAATGGGAAGAAATACCTAAATATGGGTATAATTTTCTACACAAAAAAAGGAAGAAGAAGGGGGTGATACCTATGGATTACGTGATCTTTTAAAGGACTCATGATATCATGACCATTATAAGGTCTCATGAAAAATCCACATGCTGCACATAACATATTGTGGATCCAACATAAACCCTTTAAATAATTCATAATACTCTTTAAAATGTACTATAGACTACCTGTGGCCATGTAGAAACATTAGGATAAGTTCCCATAGGTCACACAATTTTTCAAAAGTAAGAACGTAAAAATACAGAATAAATATCCTTTGAAAATAAGGAAGAGAAATTGAAAATAGTGGAGGATTCTTACGGACGCAAGAATCATGTGGTGGATCTCCAATGTGAAGGTAAATAATTCATAACAACATCTGAAAAAACTCAAAAGACCCTTGAGCAGTTGTAGAATAAAAAAAGGAAAATAAGGGGAGGAGGCTAAAGGATATTACAGTCACTGAATATGCAACACACCACCAATGGTCTAAAAGAAACCGAGAGTCCCTAGAATCCAAACCACATCAATTTTCAAAATCCCATTTTCATGCCAGCCTCGTCGCATGAAAATCTTCACATATGTCATGGAAAATAGTGCAACCTCTTTAGCTTCCTAATTAAAAACAAATGGGGTTTTTAATGATATTATTGCACCCCCCATAAGACCATTATTGGTCAAGCAAAGAGTCACAAAAAAAGATAAAATGTCCATAACCAGAATTATGAAACGTTACATAATAACATAAATTTTATAATAAAACAATGGTAATAAGAAATGAGGATGAGGTATATCTCACGGTCATAAATCATTTGTGACCTGCTAAAGAAGTTTGCAACATAGTCCTACGAGACACCTAGACAAGACACCATGATCTTGTCGAAACCCCCATACAAGACACCCTTCCCTCGCATAATGTCCCAGGAAAGGCAATGATCATCTCGAAGATGCCTTTCAATAGAACCATTGATCTTATGAATGTATTTAGATGTATCAATATGACAATATAGAATTAATTTGGTATATATACATCAGTCAGAAAGTACACATTAATTGAAAATTATCTAATAATGGAGGAATTATTGGGAGGGACTCATAATCGCTAAAAATCAAGTGATTCCCTTAGATAAATCCAAAAAAGGGCCGCCAAGATGCAGGGCGCTAGAACACTTCATCGAATCAAGCCTGTATCCACACCAAATATTCTATGAAAACTAGCTAACAATCGGGGTGGTGAGTCTTATAAATTCCCCACCCCATCATGAAAAAAGACACCCCAGGACACCTAGAAGTAGGTTTGAATTTTTTGCATCCAACCACATATGCACACCCAAGCATCAGAGAGGATTATTAAAAGTAGTTTATCTCACGATTGACAAGTAGTACATTAAGTAATACACCAATTAATATCTATAGTGATCATGCAACATGAATAAAGGTCTTCGTATGATCATTCATAGATCATTTTAAGGAATTCTGGAATGATGTGTGAAGAACATACCTCACACCCACCGGATCACTTGAGACTCAAAATTAACTTGTACTAAATAAATATATGGAAATCATGACAGAAGGTCTAAAACAAAGACTAAAGGTTAAATAATTTAGTGAAAACATGTTCATTCACTATAATGTGTATCATTTGAACCATCCAAGACACCCAACAATAATGGGGAGTGTTTTCTAGATCTCATGATGATATTTAAGCATCATATTAGAGTCATTATAAATCCTCCAGGAAATGTCAGAGTAATTCATGAAGTTCTCCTTGGGCATGCCACTTTAGTCTTGCGAGACCACTTGTGCTCATCAACCAAGCCTTGTGATATCCTTCAGATACATCAAATAACTCATATAAGGATGCCCATTTATGTTATACAAGTCTCATATTGGAATCCACACATGTAAACTAAGCCCTCACAACACCCTATAGGAAATTCAACTGAGACTCACGACACCCATCAGACATGTTATCCAAGTCTCGTGATGTCCTCTAGTGATGCCTTCTATGACACGTGACACCCTATGATATATATTGTATTGAATCTCATGAAGCATCCATATGTTTCCATTCCATTTTGAAAAATGAAAAAAGGAAACTTTAGCTGGATCATGTGAAATTCACTAGATTAGTCAGCTGAATCATGCGATGGGTTCTAGGATAAATAAACCAGATCTTACGATGCCTTTTGGACAAGTTATATAGGATCCTATGAGAAACATAGGATATGGTACCTAATTTATGTGAAGTCATTTAGAAAAATTAATTGGGTCATTTTTTGTTTTTAGATATGAAAAGAAGATACTCTCTTATATATCAGGATAAGGGAACAAGCAACGGGTGTTAGGCATGCATGAAAGATAAGGGAAGCCTCAAAGTTCAAGCCCCAACCAAAGGAACATTGAAAAGTATGATTCCTAAAACATTCAGGTTATATGGTATACCTCTTATATTTTATAGCTCCATAGATTTTTCCTAGTATATAAGTCCCTCGCTCTCCAAGAAATTATATTGATCATTTTCATCCCTTGATTCTGACATCGAGCACAACTCACATGATCTTCTGGAGTTTCAATAATAATATCATTCACATCACGTGTCTCCCCCATCCAAAGAAACATATGTATATAAAACCCCAACATGTGGCATGACACATTAGCCTCATCAAAATGGTATATAGCTTGTGTAAAATCCCAATGGTGTTATTGAACTATGGGAACTCTTCTTCTCATAATAACCTTGATACATAGGATTCCTTCATAAGGCATGAGCTCAAATAAACTTCTATTTTGATGCAAGACTTATGAAAATGATTTCTTCCACCATTGAGGACCAATCAAGCTCATGGGATTATTACTCTCCCCCATATATTATAAGACTAAGAAATTGACTGAACTATGACGATTGTGATTCCATCCATAACCAGGATATATAAGATGTCTCAATGAGACTTGAGTTTCATCATAAATCATCTCAAGAAATTAAAAGTGTATAATTCCCATATCATGAGAAATAAAATGACCATTTTACATCATTTTTTTCTCACAATTATGATATCTCATGTGATCTTAAAGAATTACAACAATCATGTCATCTCTACCAAAAGCCTCTACAATGACAAGGGTAAACTCAATATTTAATCCCCAAACCAATGAACTATGGAAACAATGATTATTTCTATACCCAGGATACATAATATGTCCATAAAGAACCCAATATTTAATAATTTGTATCCCATAGTACCCATATTTAAACTTTCTTGATGAAATTAGTCTTCATGGGTCTAAAAACTGTGTGGTTTTTTATTCCTATAATAACCAAGATAAGAATGATTCCTCTTAATGGATCAATCCCCTCCAAGGAATAGTCATCACCTGCTTGCATGGAATCACATTCCAAAGCACTTTGTTATATAAATTCAATACCTAAAAAACCACCCATTATAGGATAATGATGGAGAACCTCATATATATACAAATGGATTTACTAAAGAGATCTATTTCTTTTTCATATGAAATAGAATTAACCCATTATTGTTTTGTTAGGGTAACTAGTACAACATTAGGATTAAGAAGCGATTATCAAACATATATTAAATCTATAACAGAGTTCATTAATATGAAATTATACCACCCAAAAGGGTGAAATGAACCATATATCCCACACTCACAACCAATACGACTCCCCAAGAGTCATGGGGGATGAAAATCCAGGTGACCACCTTCCTTTGGTATGAAGGTCAATTCCCAGTTACGGATGAGGGAACCATTGATAGATTCCTATAGGAGATAAAATATTAATTTTATGTTGATTATTATTCAAAATAAAAATCCCCCAATAAGAAAATTGTTGGATGGATCCCATTCACACCTTGAAAAACCCTGATAAAACACACCCTAATAACCCAATACATTTTTTACTATTTTAGTTTGTAAATTTACTTACACTTTACAAGCAAGAACTCCCTATTTTCTTGTTGAACTATTTCATGATGAGGTCAAATAATTGGCCACTAGTTTGAATAGTTTCAATGAAACAAATCCATCCAAATCATGGCTGTTATTTTGGGGTTCACCAAAATCACCTTTATCTTGCAAAAATGGGTAAATTAACCAATATAAAATATATATTTATATTATAAAACCCATCAACAAATTTATAATGATCACTATCAAAAATCCATATGGTCATATCATGTTCATTCGATATCATATCAATGCAATGTAGGTTTCTTTGGGACCAAATTAAAAATATATACTGAAATTTAATGTAAACTAATTTTTGGTTGCTAAAAAAATTTACACTGTCACTTTGATACAAATTATTTATACCAGTCTGCATTGAAAATTCCAGTGGGATAGGGATTTTAAATTTATTATCACTGGAGTAATGAAACCAGTTTTATTTAGTGATCCATGCCTTCATACATTCTAACTATATCATATTGTTTTTTCAAAGCATAGAAAAATAAATGGAATGAGTACCTTTTAGGAATAAAAATCATGTACAACTGCCTCTCTTTATCGGTGATTGTTCCTCAAATAATCTGGATTAGAATCCCTCTGGATCAACAAAAATTTCTTTGAGAATCAGGGTGCACATTTCTCTTTGAATTCTATGTGCTAGATGTATGACCATTTCTTTAATGTTTAGAAAATTATCATGATCTTTTGCTTTCAATACATGAAGGTGATATTGGATGGTATGCTGGGTTGGGGCATTTATATCTCTTGGAATTAGGATGATATAAAAGCTCTAAATTCATGACTAATTAAAATAAAATGGAATTATCTTCTCTCCTACCATGTATAGTATATTCTCAAATACCCAGAACATGTTTCCAGACCCCCATATATTTAATGTCTTCTAAATAAGCAATAAATAAATAATTATTATGATCTAATTACATAATAAATATTATTTATATTTTATTCCATACTTATAAAATATATTACATATTATAATTGATAAAATTGACTCATTAACACATCTCTTACTTCAAACTAACATTAAACAAATATTGAATATTAAAAAAAATATTAATTCAAATATATTATTCCTCATTTTTTCTGGAACACTTATAAATATATTCAATTAATAAATTGAACTGAATTATTCTATTCATGAATAATAATGAATTCATTTATTTATTAGTTATCGATAATGCTTGGGAAACTCTCAGACCCCATGGTGGGGCCCATAGTGTCCTATATATATATATTCACTAGAATATGGATGTTTATTGAATAACCTATCATGTGTGACCCTCCAAGAGATTATCTCTATAATATTAAATAGTACTCACAAACCAATAATAGATTGTAATAGCCCATCATGGACCCAAAGAGATAGTGAATAGTCATATAAATGATCACCAAACTACAAACACGCACTATGTAATATAATATCTTTGTCTTTAGATATTACCTAAAGAAGAATCCACACTAATGTTATCATCCATTATTTACATTTTATTTTTTGATCTAGATGGATGAATATACCATCAACTATAATGATCATGGATTTATGAATGTACTACCATTATTATCAACCAGGCCTAAGATATTACTTCCTCAATATTGAAGTGAAAAATTATATCTTTTTTCATTCAACCAATGACATACCACTATTAATACACCCAAAACAAGCTACCTAAAGATTTTATTATCATTTTTTTCCTTTTATCAATTTATGTGATCAAATGGAACACATCTGTAATGATCTAAACTCATGAGACTAATACATATGCTCGTAGATAGAATCATCCAATGAAACCCAAAACATTTTATGTTTCTATTGGCGGGTCTGTCCTCATGATCTCAACTACTATATATCACCCACTTTGAACATCATGAGAATAATTATTGATGATTATGAGCCCTGAACACATGATTGGATGACATCAAAAATGTCCTGTTAGTATGATGTATCTAGACCATATAACATATGTTTATGATTAATTTCAGTGTATCTTGCGGTTCAAATTTTCAGCATGGGATCTACTTAAAACTTTTGAAATGAAAATTAATATACAAAAATTACCATTTAAATGGTGGGTGAAATAAATATCTTCACTATACTGATAAAAGTAAATATTGAATATCTAATTATATACAAGAAATGTTAATCAAAATTTGTTGTTTAGTTGGGTCTAGGGAACCCAATATTACAAAATAATGAAGGGTGAAGAAGTCCCATCTTCACATGCTCTAAATACGTATGCTTCATCATTTCCATACCATTCTCGATTCCCCTACACCAGACTCCACACCTTAGCTTTCTTCTCCCCAATCCAAGCCTCCTCTTACCACATCTGAGGTGCCTCCCATATTCTAGTCTATGCCTTAATTAATTTCACCTGTGGGGTGTATGATCTACTTTGGTGGGTTATCTAAACTCTCTTCTGCAGAACCATAGTTATAAGGCCCCAACCTTAAACATTACTTAACATTGAATTAAATGAATAATTCCTATTGAGGATCTTTTCAGGTTTAGAGTTTTAGAGAATTAGATCTTTACTATTAAATCTCCAAAGATTACAAAGTAGACAATTCTACTAAGTTTCCATAAAATAAAAACTCTTAAAAAGAAACATGTCTAGTTTGATGTTTTATATAGCATGACTTTCCTTTGATCCCATCCTTGACTCTATTCTACATTAAGTCTTGTGAAAAACATTTCAAAAAAAACTTGGGGTGAGCATAAAAAGCCCAGTAAAGGAAACAAAAAGAATGAGAACTGTTAGTTTTTCAAAACAACAAGTAAACCATTTATACTTTATCAAAGTAAAACTTATCACCTTTATGAAGTAGTAAAAACTATTCACTAAATAAAAGATCAATACTTACCCTTTTGTAACCAAAAGATTACCATAAAACCCATATAAAGAACACATAACAAATAAAGGTAATTTGGGACACAAACATACTTAAATAGAATAACCATACAGTCGACTTCCTCACATATCACTTAATGTAATAGCCATATGGCCGACATCCATACCCAATGCATTTGAGGTTATAACTTAACCACTCGTCAAATGTCCAAGTACCATTATAAAATCATAACAATTATAAAGGAAATAAAACATTTCCAAATTTCAATCACAATATATCACTTAAATATATTAACATATAAAAATCCATTATAAAAACCCTTTCCAATACCAAAATAAAGAAAATAGTATATGGTATTTATTTCATTTTAAAAACATTATGTCTTGTTGAGGAAGCCAAAGACCAAATAATACTCACGGTGGTGAAAAAGGTCGTTGTCACCGCATACGTTAAAAGAAACATTCCTTTTTATCGTTTAGTAAAAAACTTCATATAAAAAGATTCTTTTTGAATAAAATTAAAAGTCAAAGGGGTTTATACCCCATATAAATGAATGTTGTGTATAAAACAAAATATGCCTCAATGAAAGGAGATTGAGACAAAGTCCCTTACCTCGTGTCCGACGTGACTCGATTGCTCTTTAACATCCTGAATAATAAACATGAGTTAATTTATACTTGTTTAAGAACCTTTTTCTATTTCATTATTACTTTTATAGCTCTTATTACAATGTTATGAACACTATATAATTAATTATGTTAATAATGGTCGTTTTGTGGATCATTGGTACATGAGTAAAAAATAAACTCTTTATCATTACAAGTTGTTCATGGGGTAAAATATCTATTATATCCAGAATTATATTCACGATGTTGATATCATATATGTCATATATATCCAGTATATACATGCATTTACAATATTACATAACATTTAGAGGTAAGAAATGAAATGCACCGTTCATGGAGACGGTAACCCGTACGTACGCATGAATGCTACATCCATTTCTATTTCATATTTAATGGAATTAAAACATAATGATACATAATATTATTATAATTCCAGTATTGTATCATATATAATATAATTAAATCTATCCTTTATACGTACCACATATGGTATTAACGAATCAAATGACTTTGATGGGGCGGTAGTCCGCACTTCCTAAAATGAGGATATCGCGTTTACCCATAATGGAAACCATAAAGGTCTGACATAAAAGAAAAATAAAGAAGCTTAAGTAAAACATAAACATATTATATATCATATATAAATATAGTGACATCATAATGGCCATGTTTGAAGGTGTTATATAATTGTTGAACAATCATCGTTTCGTGAGGTAGAAATTCTCCATCCATGGAAACAATATGTTCATAATCCATTAGATGAAGGTGTGTGTAAGTGAAGCTCGAATACTTATTATAACAAAATAATTGTATATTTAGGATACTGGTGCTTTTACAAAATAAATGAATAAAAAGAGTTTAGGGGTTGGAGAAGAAAAATAAAACATAAGAACACAAGAGAAGACACTACCTTTAAAACGGGTAACTCTTTTTTATTTGGGATCAAAGGCTTCCTTGGGAAGACTTCTGCCCAAAGTGAGGCTTTTAGGAGTAATATAGGGATGTGGAGAGACAAAATGGATAGGGCTTGGCCGAGCCAAAGGCTTGAGATGTGTGGGTAAGGTGGTTTAGGTGGGGGCCTTTTATAAGAGGAGAGGAGGGGCACTCTTGAAAAGTTATAAACTATTACTTTATTATAACATGCTTTTCAGATTTTAAAGAACCCAAAATTATATATTTAAAGGATAAGGTGATAAGAGTTATGTATCCACCCATACAATAGGTTTTTGACATGTGTAGGTCTTAGATTTTACATTATCATTTCATTTTATTTAAATCGTTAAATACGGAGGTAATCGCTGCATCATCATGGTGTAATAAATAATTTAATTTATTTAAGGTCTAAAAATTATAAAAAAAATCATGATTTAGAAAATGTTTTTATCTTTATAATTAATATTTACAGTCAAAATTATGGCTTGTATAACCCGATTTAATAATTTTTTTAGTAAAACATCTCTTGTTTGTGACATCTTTATTTTTACATTAAATAAACAGTTTTTAATGTCATTTTTCTACCAAAGTGGATACATGGGGTCCCCAAGTTGTCCCATGGATTGTATTGGTCGTACATGACACATAAAATAACGTTAGTACGTGTGTCTAGGTCATTTAATATTATTTAAACATTATTTTTACCTTAAATTACACTAATTACCTCTAATCGCGACTAAAAACGTAAAAGTTACTATTCACAAAAAAATTATTTTAATCCCATTGAACCACATTTTAATTCCTAATGACAACCATGTATGTCGGATTTTTGAAATTCAAAACACAGAGGTGGTAAAATTTCATTTAAACGAAAATCAGTTTTTTTATGTACCACTTATTGGTTTCAGTATTCATCAAAAATTGATGTTTTTCAAAAAAATACCAAAACATCACCCTAAGCTATATTTGATATTCCGAATTCAAAAATGATGTCTATTTTACAAATTTCAAAACATATAAGTTTCATTAATTAATTTAATAATTAATTCCCGCTTTCAAAACAAATAGCTTGTTTTTATGAAACAATATGTATCCAAAGATTGATACTGGTTTAAGTCCAATTTTAAAAGTGAAATAAATTCAATGACCACAATTGGATTAAATGGTAAAAATATATTCTAATTTAACTTTAAAGAGAATTCAAAATATAATATAATCATATAAAAAATCATATTAAAAAGTTGTTTTGAATTAAAATACAACATTTTTCACTATTCATTATAAAATGAACTTTATCGGAAAAATACCAAACAATTTACACAAAGTAAATTTTGATGTCTTGATTCTAAAGAAGTGTTTTATTTGGTCCAATATAATGTATAAGAGTGACCAAAACTATATTTAATGATGGTTCTCTAATAAAAAGTGATAAGTGAACCTTTAGTGAAAATTAGGGTATATATGCCTAAAATTGAATTCTTTTCGTATTTTAAGCCTTTATCTTTTATTGGATAAATGTAAAAACATTTAAAAAAACATATATAATAATATTTTAGTTATTTAGATTCATTGTTTCCAATAAAATGTCTACGTGTTAAATACCATTTAAAATAATATTATTTTATTACTAGTGTGCAATGTAAGATTTCAAAGAAACTCTTTGTTGCGTATCGGGTACGCTATCGAACATAGAACCCCCATTAAAGTAAAATTAATATTTACTTTGAAAATATTAATAAATATGAAAATTCTTTATTCTTTATTTACCTGAGATGTTACATCCTTCCCCCCTTTTGGGAATTGCATACTTGCAACTTTATTCACTTATCAAAATAAGTTGGGGTATTTATCCCTCATAGAAATTTCAGATTCCCACGTTTCCTCTTCAACCATATGGTTTTTTCACAAAACCTTTACCTGGTGAATTACCTTATTTTGCAACACATGCTCTTTTCAGTCAATAACCCGGACTGGTTGTTCTTCATTAGAGAGATTCTCTTCCAACTGAACTACCTCTGGGCTCAAAACATGAGATGGATCTGGCATATACTTTCTCAAAATCTAAACATGAAAAACATTGTGTACCGGAGATAAAATCGGAGGTAAAGCCACTCGGTAAGATAGTGATCCAACTTTCTCTAGAATTTCATATGGTCCAATGAACCTTGGTCTTAACATTCCTTTCTTACCAAATCACATCACACTTTTCCATGGTGAAACTTTGAGGAAAACTTGATCACCTACCTCGAAAGATAGATCCTTCCTCTGGTTATCTGCATCACTCTTTTGCCTACTCTGAGCTATTCTCATGTGTTTCGGAATCAACTAAACGTTTTCTACCATCTCTTCTACCAATTCTAGTCCCATCAGCTTCCCCTCACCCACTTCATCCCAAAAAGCCGGAGTTCGACACCGCTTCCCATATAATGCCTCAAACGGAGCCATCTATATACTGGAATGAAAATTGTTATTATATGAAAACTCAACCAGAGAAAGATGTTAGTCCCAACTTCCCTGATAATCCATCGAACAACCACGTAGAATATCCTCCAAATTCTGAATTGTTCGTTCTGACTGCCCATCTGAATGAGGATGAAAAGCTGTACTAAAATTTAATTCAGTACCTAACAACTTCTGAAGGCCCTTCCAAAAGTTATAAGTAAACCTGGGATCACGATCAGATAAAATGGATAGAGAAACTCCATGTAACCTGACTATCTTTTTAAGATACAAGCAGGAAATTTGATATAGGGAAAACATATCTCGTATAGCAAGGAATTGAGCAGATTTAGTCAAGCGATCGACAATAACCCATATTGAATTATTACCTCTAGGTGTCTTCAGCAATCCCACAATGAAGTCCATGGATATATTTTCCCATTTCCACTCTAGCATTGGTAAAGGCTGAAGCATCCCTTTCGGTAACTGCCACTCTTCTTTAACCTGCTGACAAGTCAAACACTTCACAATAAAATCAGTAATATCTCATTTTATTCCATCCCACCAGTAATACTCTTGAAGATCTCTGTACATCTTAGTACTGCCAGGATGAACTGAAAACGGGGAACTATGAGCCTCACATAACAACTCATTCTTCAACTCTAAATCACCAGGCACACATAATCTCTTCCCAAACCTCAAAACACAATCATTATCAACATTAAATTCAGGCATCTTACACTTCTAAAACAGCTCTACCATTTTCTGCAACCCACTGTCTTTCTTCTGCACTTGCTTAATTCTGTCTGATAGAGATGATCTCACTGATACCTAAAACAAAACACATGAAATTCCTACAACAAAAACTTCTATTCCAAATTTCATCAAATCAAAAACCAAAGGATCTCATTCCAAATGTAACATGGTTAAGGAAGCATTACTTTTTTGACTCAAAGAATCATCCACTTTATTTTCTTTTCCCAGATGCTAATGAATTGTACAATAATAATCCTTGATTAATTATATCCATATCCTCTGTCTCATGTTCAATTATTTCTGAGTGAATATATACTTTAAACTTATGTGATCAGTATATATTTCACACTTGAATCCATACAAATGATGCCTCCAAATTTTTAGAGCAAAAAAAACAGAAGCTAATTCCATGTCATGTGTAGGGTAATTTACCTCATGTGTTTTCAAGTGACGTGAAGCATATGCAATTAACTAATCATTCTGCAAAAGGACACAACCAAGTCCCTTCAAAGAAGCATCACTGTTTATAACAAACTCAACATTCAAGGAAGGATATTCCAATACTGGAGCATTCACCAATCTTCTTTTCATCTCTTGAAAACAATCATCACATTCTTTTGTCCAGATAAACATAACACCATTCCAAGTTAGCTTAGTCATTGAACTAGACAACCGTGAAATTTTTTCAACAAACCTTCGGTAGTAACCTGTCAAACCAAGAAAACTACGGATCTCGATTACATTTGTGGGTCTTGTCCATTCTTCAACAACTTTTGTTTAAGTAGGATCAACAGTTATGATTTTTTTTTTAAACAATGTGACCAAGGAAAGAAATTTGTTGTATCCAAAACTCACACTTACTGAATTTTCCATACAGTTTATTTTCTTTGAAGTTTTGCAAGATAACCCTTAAATGACTTTCATGATTTTCTTTACTTTTAGAAAACACCAAAATATCATCATTAAAAACAACCACAAACTTATCCAAGAACTCATGGAAAATTCAATTCATAAGGTCCATGAATACAACAGGTGCATTGGTTAACCCAAAAGGCATAACTAAAAATTCATAATGGACATATCTAGTATGGAACGTAGTCTTCGGAACATCTACTTCATTTACTATCAACTGATGGTACCCCGACCTCAAGTCAATCTTCGAAAAATACTGAGCTCCCTAGATCTGATCAAACAAATCATCGATATGAGGCAAAGGATACTTGTTCTTAACAGTAATGTTATTCAAGGCTCTATAATCAATGAAATGTCTCATTGAACCATCTTTCTTTTTAACAAACAAGACATGAGCACCCCTTGGTGATGTTATAGGTAAAATGAATCCTTTTTCTAATAACTCCTGCAATTACTTCTTTAACTCTAAAAGATCAACTTGAGCCATTCAATAAGGGGGTTTTGAAATTGGCTTAGAATCAGGAACTAAGTCAACAGTAAATTGAAATTCTCGATCATGAATAATACCAGGTAACTCATTAGTAAAAACATCAAGATACAAATTTACCACTGGCACATCATTAATCTGAAGAGTTCCTTTATTTTCAACAACATGTGCAAGGTAACATTCATTTCCATATTTTACTAGTTTCTCAACTTCCTGATATGTTATCAAAAGCAAGGGTTTATTCTTGTACACAAACTGAAAATAATTCTGAAAAGAAACCATTTTAGCTATGCAGTCAATCTTAGCATGATAAACAGAAATCCAATCCATGCCAAAAATAACATCAAACTCTACTAGAGGAAAAACAATAAGGTTTTCTGGTATATTCTTTCTGCACACAAGGATTGAAAGGTTATTATAATTGCTTTTTGTCTCAACATTCCCTCCTGGTGTTTTTACCATAAGTTCAGGATTCATATCTTGAGATGGAATTTCCAATTTAGTAGAAAACATCTCATAAATGAAAGAATGTGTATACCCTAAATCAAACAACACATTGGTATAATCTGAACAAACAAACAGTGTACGTGATACTACTTCATTCGATGTCCCAACATCTGCTGATGTAGTTGCAAAGGATTTCACCACCCCTTTCTGCTTGTATTCTGGCTGCTTTCCCTCAGTTGAGTTATTCTTTAGACACTTGTTTTCATAATGACCCATTTTATTACCCTTAAAACAACTTACCGCTGGCTTTTCATTGCCTGCTTATTCATCTTCCTTACAGTTACAAGCAATATGACCAGACTTACCACTACAAAAGCACTTTCCAGACTTTGATAAACATTCTCCAGGATGCATTTTACCACACTTCTCACAAGATGGATATTTGATTTTCTTACCTCCTTGCTTTTTTGATGAATTCTTCCCCTATTCCTGTCAACTGGACCTCTTATTCTATTGTTTGTCAAAGATCACCTGATCATCGGCAAACTCCATTTCCACCTTCTTCGCACATCGAACAAGTTTTTCATATATTTTTAACTCACGAGAAGCTAAAGCCCTTCGATACCTTGGATATGACCTTGATTAAAAATGGTTGATTTTACTATCAAGATCTCCTATGATATTTGGAGCATACATTGACAGTCGAGTGGACTTTGCTTCATAAGCTGCCACTGAATCATCCTCCTGCCTCAATTCTAGGAATTTTTTTTACAACCTAAGACGAACCACCTTTTGAAAAATATTTCTCAAGAAACATACCTTTGAATTCGTCCCAGTGAAGGTCATCAATCTCATCACTATCCCTGATATTTTTCATCGTCGACCACCACTGATCTGCTTCACCTTCAAAACGGTAAACAGCAAGACTAACCTTTTGATGTTCTGAACACCCCATGACATCAAAAATCTTCTCCAGCGCTTTAATCCGCCCTTCATCTATAACAGGGTCAGATGATCCTCTAAATGATGGGGGATGTTGCCTCATGAAATGTTCCACCACTGGCATGTTACTCTGTGGTTGATCTGGCTGATCTCGTGCATTGATACCACCACCATTTATAGCCTGAGTCAACTGTGCCATTACTGCAACAAACTGTTCAGTTCCGATTCCGACCATCTTGGGTTGCTGATTTGGAAGGTTTTCTTCCTTCTGATGTCGTCCCAACATAGTTGCTTTGTTTCATCTGTGGAAAACCATTCTGAACACAGAAATATCTTAGGTGAAGCAACATTGTAATTTTTAAATGCTCTATCATTTCAATCATACCATAAATTAATTTATAATTTATCAATTTTCTAACTCCTAAAATTGTCTAAACCAACCTCTGATACCAAATATAAGTCCCCAACCTTAAACATTACTTAACATTGAATTAAATGAATAATTCACATTGAGGATCTTTTCAGGTTTAGAGTTAGATCTTAACTATTACATCTCAGAAGATTACAAAGTATACACTTCTATGAAGTTTCCATAAAATAAAATCTCTTTAAAAGAAACATGTCTAGTTCCATGTTATATATAGCATGACATTACCTTGATCCCATCTTTGACACTATTCCACATTAAGTCCTGTGAAAAACATTTCAAAAAAACATGGGGTGAGCATAAAAATCTCAGTAAGGGAAACACAAAGAATGAAAATTGTTCGTTTTTCAAAACAACAAGTAAACCATGTATACTTTATCAAAGTAATACTTTTCAACTTTATGAAGTAGTAAAAACACTTCACTGAATAAAAGATCAATACTTACACTTATGTAACCAAAAGATTACCATAAAACCCATATAAATAACACATAACATATAAAGGTAACATGGGACATAAACATACTTAAATGGAATAAAAACTATTAAAAATAAACATGTCTAGTTCCATGTTTTATATAGAATGACTTTCCCTTGATCCCATCCTTGACACTATTCCACATTAAGTCCTGTAAAAACTTGGGGCGAGCATAAAAATCTTAGAAAGGGAAACACAAAGAATGAAAACTGTTAGTTTTTCAAAACAACAAGTAAACCATGTATGCTTTATCAAAGTAATACATTTCAACTTTATGAAGTAGTAAAAACTCTTCACTGAATAAAAGAGCAATACATACCCTTTTGTTCTCAAAAGATTACCATAAGACCCATATAAATAACACATAACATATAAAGGTAACTTGGGACATAAACCTACTTAAATGGAATAACCATGCGGTCAACTTACACATATATCACTTAATGGAATAGTCATACGGCTGACTTGCATACCCAATGCATTAGATGTTATAACATAACCACATGTCTCGGTATTCATGGCACCACCCGTCATATGGTTTATCACGTAACCACCCATCAAATGTCCAAGTACCATTATAAAATCATAACAATTATAAAGGAAATAAAACATTTCCAAATTTCAATGACAATATACCACTTAAATATATTGACATAAAAAAAATCCATTATAAAAACCCTTTCCAAAACCAAAATACAGAAAAGAGTATATGGTATTTATTTCATTTAAAAAACATTATGGCTTGTTGAGGAAGCCAAAGACCAAATAATACTCACGACGGCGAAAAGGGTCGTTGTCACTAGGTACGTTAAAAGAAACATTCCTTTTTTTTGTTTAGTAAAACGCTTCATATAAAAATATTCTTTTTGAATAAAATTAAATGTCAAAGGGGTTTATACACCGTATAAAAGAAAGTTGTGTATAAAACAAAATATGCCTCAATGAAAGGAGATTAAGACGAAGACCCTTACCTCGTGTCCGACGTGACTCGGTTGCTCTTTAACGTCCTGAATAATAAACTGGAGTTAATTTATACTTGATTAAGAACCTTTTTCAAGTTCATTATTCCTTTTATATCACTTATTGCCATGTTATGAACACTATGCAATTATTTATGTTAATAATGGTCATTTTTTTGATCATTGGTACTTGAGTCAAAAATAAACTCTTTATAATTAAAAGTTGTTCATGGATTAAAATATCCATTATATCCGGAATTATATTCATGATGTAGATATCATATATGTCATATATATCCATTATATACATGCATTTACAATATTACATAACATTTAGAGGTAGGAAATGAAATGCACCGTTCATGGAGACGGTAAGTCGTACGTACGTATGAACGCTAGTTCCATTTCTATTTCATATTTAATTGAATTAAAACATAATGATACATAATATTATTATAATTCTAGTACTTTATCATATATAATATCATTAAATCTATCCTTTATACGTACCACATATAGTATTAACGAATCAAATGACTTTGAGGGGGCGGTAGTCCGCACTTCCTAAAATGAAGATGTCGCGTTTACCCATAATGGAAACCATAAAGGTATGACATAAAAGAAAAATACAGAAGCTTATGTAAAACATAAACATATTATATATCATATATAAATATAGTGACTTTTTAATGGACACCTTTGAAGGTGTTATATGAGTGTTGAACAATCATCGTTTCGTGAGGTAGAAATTCTCCATCCACGGAAACAGTATGTTCTTTAACCATTAGATGTAGGTGTGTGTAAGTGTATCTCGAATACATCTTATGAAAACATCCTAGTATATTGAGGATACTATTTTTGTTACAAAATAAATGAATAAAAAGAGTTTATGGGGTTGGAAAAGAAAAATAAAACATAAGAACACAAGAGAAGATACTACCTTTAAAATGGGTAACTCTTTTTGATTTGAGATCAAAGGCTTCCTTGGGAAGACTTATGCCCAAAGTGAGGCTTTTAAGAGTAATATAGGGATGTGGAGAGACAAAATGTATAGGTTTTGTCTGAGAAAAAGGCTTCAGAGGTGTGGGTAAGGTGGTAGAGGTGGGGGCCTTTTATAAGAGGAGAGGAGGGGAACTCTTGGAAAGTTATAATCTATTACTTTATTATAAAATGATTTTCGAATTTAAAAGGTCCCAAAATTATATATTTCTAGGTTAAGGTGATAAGAGTTATAAATACTCCCATACAATAGGTTTTTGACATGTTTTGGTCTTAGAATCTACATTATATTTTGATTTTACCTAAATCATTAAATAATGAGTTAATCGCTGCATCATCATGGTGTCCTAAATAATTTAACTTATTTAATATCTAAAAATTATAAAGAAAAATAATGATTTATAAAAACTTTTCAGATTTCTAATGAATATTTATAGTCAAAATTATGACTTGTATAACCCCATTTGACAATTATTTTAGTAAGACATCTCATGTTTGTGACATTTTTATTTTAACATTAAATACAATGTTTTTAATGTCATTTTCCTAACAAAGTGGCTCCATGGGGTCCCCAAGTTGTCCCATGGATTGTCTTGGTCTCCCATGACACATCCAAAATGGGTAGGACATGTGTCTAGGACATTTCATATTATTAAAACATTATTTTTACCTTAAATTACACTAATTACCTCTAATCGCGATTAAAAACTTAAAAGTTACTATTCACCAAAAAATTATTTTAATCCCATTGAACAAATTTTTACCTCCTAATGACAACCATGTATGTTTGATTTTTTAAATTCAAAATACAGAGGTGGTAAAATTTCATTTAAACGAAAAATCATTTTTTTGTAAGTACCACTTAGTGGTTTTGCTATTCATCAAAAATTGATGTTTTTCAAAAAAATACCAAAACTTCAGCCTAAGATATATTTGATATTCTGAATTAATAAATGATGTATATTTTACAAAATTCAAAACATATAAGGTACATAAATTAATTTAATAATTAATTCCCATTGTCAAAACAAATAGCGTGTTTTTGTGAAACAATATGTATCAAAAGATTGATACTAGTTTAAGTCCAATTTCAAAGTGAAATTAATTCAAATGACCACAATTGGATTAAATGGTAAAAATATATTCTAATTTCACTTTAAAAACAATTCAAAATATAATCTAATCATTTAAACAAATCAGAATAAAAAGAGTTTTTGAATTAAAATACAACATTTTTCACTATTCATTTAAAAAATGAACTTTATCGGAAAAATACAAAAAATTTACCAAAAAGTAAATTCTGATGTCCTGATTCTAAAGAAGAGTTTTATTTGGTCCAATATAATGTATAAGAGTGACCAAAACTATATTTAATGACGGTTCGCCATCAAAAGGCGATAAGTGAACCTTTGGTGAAAATTAGGGTATATGTGACTAAAATTGAATTCTTTTTGTATTTTAAGCCTTTATCTTTTATTGGATAAATGTAAAAACATTTAAAAAACATATGTAATAATATTTTAGTTATTTCTATTCATTCCCGCCAATACAATGGATACGTGTTAACTACCATTTAAAATAATATTATTTTATTACTAGTGTGCAACGTAAGATTTTAAAGAAACTCATTGTTGCGTATCGGGTACGCTATCGAACATAGAAACCCCTTTAAAGTAAAATTAATATTTAATTCGAAAATATTAATAAATATGAAAATTCTTTTTTCTTTATTTACCTGGGATGTTACAATAGTTCCATCTATAAATTCTTGGATATCCACTTCATCAAGAAAACTATGTTACCATCCACTAATGTACCGCCTATTTCAGCTGCCACCCACCCACATTATTCTACCACAAAGAAAACATTACTCTATGGACCCACCTATAAAAATTTATTAGCATTTACCATCCCAGTATATATTTGTACATTGATTATTGATCCTAATGCCCAATAGGTGTTTCTGATAGTGTACGCCAGACATGGAATAGTCCATTCCTTTTCAATTCCACCATATCCACCATTCATCGATATCACAACCAAATAGATTGCACTCATCTAGTTTAACACATCACATCATGCATCATATTCCACACTAGAACCATTAGTTAATGACACTGCTACCAAATCCACGTCACCTACTATGGATTTTGAACTCCTCCCACAACTATTGCTAACATCGACATAGCGTGGAAGAACCATCCACTCACTACTAGAGGGGGGCACTGATGCTACTAATATAGATTATTCATAAATTTTTTAATATTCCAAATGTATAGCCCTTCATTGTTTATCTATGAATTTTAGGGTATTTTTGTTACTATATCTCCCATCACGTCTATATCATTTATAAAATCTAAATGAAGGATATAATTACTGAAAAAAATTCATTTCATACATTTTCTCCATATTTGTGAATTCAGTTCATTATGTATTGATATTTATCTTCTATTATGGCTATCAATCCACCTTATAGGATATCCTATGGGCAACCCCCAAGAGGTATATCCTAATGTTTCTGAAATATAGGGACAACTCCACGATCTCCATTTATGACCTGCACAAATTCTCTAGCTAAAACACTAGATATTTGGTTTCCCATTTCTGAGGTGGAGAAACCCAACAAGAGGATTTTAGATATAGAGAACACTACTACCAGTTTTTACAATAGTAATTAGATAGCTTCACCAATGGATTTCCATTAATAATTTTATTCCTTCTTTCTAGTTAATGACATCATTATTTCTGATTTGTAAAAGGCAACCCATATTTTTTATCATTTCATTTTCTATCAAGTCTATTAGGTATTTTATTTTCTATTTATTGGTTTCAATTTTAGGTATTTATTTAGGTACATAGATTTTATTATACTCCATGCACGCCTATTTGATCTAATATCAATTTCTTTGTACTGTTTTTACCTACCCATTTATCCTCTTTCATATTGGCTATATCATATGAAATAGTCATTTATCTAGTGCATGTATCATTTTTTTATACATTACTTATGGTAGAACAATTTTAAAAAACTTACACCATTACTCCCCATTGAATGATTTTTTTAGGTAAGTCACGATTCCCTACACTATTTCCATAATTTCCATTTCCAATTTATTTTTTCTTTTATTTCCATCTCTCCTTAGCCACTTCTCAAAACAGTTAATAAATTGTTTCATTTTATGTGTGGCGGTAATTAATGTAATTTATTGCATTTACACCTCTAATTTATCTTAATACCACTAATCTAGGATATAATTTTCATTTTAAACATGCTTGAACTGAAATCTCATTTTAGACTCGTAAATAAAATAAATAGTTTGGATAGAATATATTAAATTCGATATTTATTACTACATATTAGTTTTGGTATGATTTCTGAGTTGATTAATTTACATTAGATTCTAAATTATTACAGTTTATTTTTATTGAAATATTTATGGTTACTATGTTCTGAGTGATTTTAGTTTTATATGTATTCAAATTCCAAGGAGGTTTGTTGATATATTTTTACTTTTTATTTTGTAAAAATATTTCTTGAGAGATAATTTGGACATATAAAACTATCATAACATACATTGGAATACTATTTATTCCTTGACTGAATAAATACAATTTTTAAATGATTGTGTTAATTTTGGTTTCTCTATTTTTCCTTATAACCACCTATACATTCATCTTCATTAATCTAGTAGAAGACTTGAATGAACATGTTAGCATTGAGGTATGTACCAATCCCATTTCATCCGTTCCTACCCTACTAAGGAAATGATTACACGATTATCACATGAATATATGTGGGGGTGATCATTTATATTTTAAAATTGATGTGTTTTTATTGAGTATATATGTAGTACCTTTGTCTCATTATTTATGGGATATGGTTCATGGTTCAATTTTATCAGCATTATGATTATGCTATTTCTAAAATATGGATTCTGTATTATGAAGGATAATAATAACTATAAGTAGACCAATGGATCTCATGGTAAATCATATGTGGTTTTTTGGTATATGTGAGATCATCCATAGACATTACTATTATAAATAAACTAAGAAAATATGGGGAAAAATAAAATAGGTGAGACATGGTACTATCAATATATTTGAATGACACATATATGGACCTACCTTGATATTTTTTGATATTGGGGAATTTAAATTCTAGAGGGAGTTCATCATTACACTATTCATGATTATTAGTCATTTTACATGAGATTTTACCCATTTTTATCTTGATTCATTTCATTTATCCATTGAACCATTGTCGTAGACTCATTTGAACCTTATTGTTGAATCCCTCATGAATAATTCTCTATTTTTTCTTTATTAAGTGGAGATATTATAATCAAATGAATCATATGGTTAGGAACATGTATTTAATGTATGAGCATAGCTCCAATTAATTTTATCATGATTTATGATAGAATATTCAAGGTATGTAAAATTAAAACTTGGGTTTATCTTACAAGTAATAATTTACAAATTATAAATTATAGAATAACGGATTTGAGTAAAGAACTTGATTATAAGGAATGATTGATTTTATCTTCAAGAGTTATTTTGGAGGGAATTAATTTTCCACAAACACATTGATTTATTTTCTTGGTTATAGTCCATGTTTTATATTAAAAAATATTCATTTAGAAACATGTTATTTATGATTAATTATTGAGGACAATAAATTGTTCAATGGTGGGAAAATTTGGTAGGATTAATTAATATATACTTATTTGATACATTTTCATGGTATTTATTCATGTTTTATAACATGATGCCTTATATTTTTGGATGACATTACAAGAAATAGGAGCCCAATATCCAAAATAGGTTCCACTATAATTTTATAAATTATGACAATTCACATCATCAATTTGAATCATGATGTGTAATCATTGAATATTGGCCCCCTACAGACCAATGGCCAAGACATGAAGAAAATTAAATCTACGAGTGTCCAAGATAAAGACATATAAGACATCAAAGTTACTCAAGACATTAATGTTTTGACATCTATACTAGACAATTATCCATGATGGATTATTTCCATGAAATCTATACATGCCATTAATCCTCTGACCATAAATGGTTCAGGGTATGAATCATGTAAAAGATGTAAATGATTTAATTAATATAGTAGTAATTCATAATAAAAGTCACATTTTTAGAAGTTATTAAATTCATGATGATTTTGAAGATCTAATTACATGACATAAAATAATGTTAAATTTCATGAATGTTTCAAGGAATAAGAAATTTAAAACAAACTAAGTACATGAGTTCATTACATATCATGATATAATCGTGCCAATGTATATTTCAAAACAACCAAAATTAGATAGAAGGCTTAAACCATTACCAATTTCCTATTTTTGGGCTTTTAATTTCCCAAACACTCTTAAAAACCTAGCTTCACTCATTTTCCATTTATTTTTTGTTCATCCTTTGGTGTTTCGCATCCTTCCATATAATTTTTTATTTATTCCATTATTTCGAACCTTGGTGATTTCAATACCAATTTTCAAGTATTGTTTTCTTCATTCTATGTAATTATATTGGTTGATTTTAGTTTTAATAATTTTTAATTGATTCTATCATGAATTTTCTATCAAATATGTTGATCTTGTTTCCACTATTTAATTCATTTATTACAGTCATTACCATGTGTGGATAACTATATTTCAGTTATGAGTTGATAGTTTAGGAATAATAGACCAAATGAATTATTAAAAAAAATCTTGGGTAAACATTCTTCTAGGAATAACGATAAGAACTCATATGTATTAAATTTTATTGCACAATTGTGATTCTAGGATTTTCAATAAAATGTATCTAACCAATTTATAGTTAAAGAGACCGTGAAGAGTAGTCTATTAAAAATTTTTACTTTATGTTGAAAATTATGCACCTAGCTTATTGACCACCACTAGACCAAAGAGTAATTATCAATCAAGGTAGATAAAAGTGGTTTTAATAAATCCGATTAGTGACTTATTAATTACTTCATTGATTAATTCATAGGAATATCCTATGATAAAATTAGGGAAACCCTTTGTATGATATCCCTGATTTCCATCATGATCCCTCCATTATTATCTGAAGTTAGAGTCATTATATTTAGTTTTACAAATCCATCTACTAAAAATCACAAAAGGAATCCTCATATCATGTTAAAATTAATAGGTAACCAATATTACTTATGCATTTATATGGATTTGACCCCAGACTACTAATCTCTTATGTTTCTAAAAATTATTTCTTGTTTGGATTTATGAAATTATTATCTTATCATGCATGTGAAGAATCCATAATATTGTGTTGTCTGGTAAAATGGATAAAAATACTATATAAACTAATATTTTTTTATTTCTTGAATACATTTATCTCACACATTTTTCTACATAAATTTATCTCTATTTTGAGTTAACATGGTTATTGGGTTAGATAAGCACATAAATGTTTCAAAAAATCACAGGTAATAACCTTCTAGATAATGATTCTTTAAATCATAGTGATATTTTTAGTTCTTGAACATTCTCATACCATTTTAATTTTTTAATGTTCCACATTTTTCCACCTTTAGTTATAATATTCACATGAAATTAAATATTATATAACAAAAAATATCATATAATAAATTTACAATAAAAATTCATTTCTTTTAAGGATAGTATAATAATACTTATGTATTTCTCATTATACCACTATCATTTAATAAATACCAAAATATCATCTATAGATATAAGTAAATCCAAAATTCTCAAAATTTTATATGTAGAATCATCTATCAATAAAATTCCATAATACACCATTAATAAATAATTTTCATCTTATTCCTTTCAACATTCTTCTTATAATAAGAGATGTTAATTAATTTTTTTATATTCATCATCCAACATATAATATTGTTCCATAAATTGAATTTAAATAAAAATAAATCATACTATTATAGGTTAGTAAAATGTTCATCTTCTTCCATGACATAGATTATGAATTTTCTAAAATTTAATTCAAATGAACTTACTGATAAAATATTAATATTTCCCATTTAAAAATAAAAATACATAATTTCATTACTCCCCATATTCAAAAAATTTAATTATTTGAGATACCACATGAATAAATTTATTCATCTATTTTATGTTAACCATAAAATTTATTTGTTCTCTTTAATTTATTTCTCTACACCGAAATATATCATATACGAATTATTTTCCCTTTTCAACTAGAAATTTCATTATGTTCTTCTTATAAAATTATGAACACATCGAATATTGATTTTTTTCCCTTCATGTTATTTTTCACAAGATATTCCATCAATACCCATTTTCCTCTTACATGATGTTTTAGGGAATTCAATTACCCTCATATTTTTAATCATAACTAGAGAAAGAAGGTTAGCCATAATCAAATGATTATCACTCAAATATCTATCAGTTTTTGTGGATCATTAAGAAACTCCTCTTATTATCTTTAAAAACATTATTTTTCTAGTTCTATATAGTCCCCAAAACATTATAATAAATTATTAGAATGAGTATATCAAATTAAAAAATAATAAACCATCATATGAATAAAATTAATTCCATGACATCGCTAATTATTCCACTTTCTACTCAATTATTTCCATTCATCCTATAATGTTAAAAAATATAATTTTCCATGAAATACTTCCCATTAGTGTTATATATGTCTTAAAAATTATGATCCCAACATAACATTATATCTCTTTGATTTTTTCAATATATTTTTATTCATGATCATCTAGTAACATCCAAACCTATAATGTTATATAAACCCTTCATATGATAATAAAAAAACATCCCATAACATAAAAAACCAATCGATATGAATGTAATAAAAATTGATTAAATTTTATATTTTTAATTATATTTTAGTTTTAAGGTTTTAGATAATTAGGAAATATTACATAAAAATGTGTAACTATTCTTATACAGTATACTTTTTAAAGAGATTTATTTTCATGATTAAACTCATATTTAATTAATAATTTTTTTCTTTATTCATAAATATTTCTAAAAACAATTATTCAACAGTATATAGTTTTTACATCTCCTTATACCATTTTAAAATCAATTAAAAACTAGGGATTATCATATAAATATGATAAAAGCATATAAAATGAAAAAAATAGGTCAGTCCATTTGAAATTTATGAAAACCCATATAATATTTTTTTTCTATTAAGTAATGTAATGACCATGAACTATAGTTTCCCATTTTAAATTCTTTACTTTATTATATTTACATAGATATAATGGGTTAAATTCCAAAGGATTGATTAGTATAGTAGTTTTGGAGAACTAGATACTTATAGGATACCAGGTTTACGTGAGTAATAGAAAATAATACATATTTCATAAAAAAATATAATTAAGTTCATCCATGAAAATTCATTTAGATATAACTTCTTTATTACATGGGGAAAAGAAACCAAATAAGGGTTTGCTCAAATATTCATTAAGGTTTAAGTACAATAAGAGATATCATGAATCAATAATCATAATAAACATGGAATGTTAAATAACTAAACACATATGCCAAAAAAATATATACATAATGAATATTGAATATATAAATATATATAATAGAAAAAAATCATTTAATCAATAAGTTATAATTAAATTCACACATATATAATTTCAGAGAAAAAATTTCATGGATAATAGTTAAAACTGAATTCTGAATGAAGTAATTGCTTAATTTTTGGACGTCATGTTTCCTAGGTATATGAAACCTTACAATCAAGACAATTCACCAAACATTTTAAAATATTATAGGTAAAGATCCATTTATTTTTTCAAACTGGTTCATCTCATTATACTACCAATGCATTTTGTGGATTATATTAATCGAACCCCAACCTGTTTCATACCAGTCCAATGCATTACTAATATATTGATTAATTGATTTAATTCATAAAATATTTTATTTATAAAATAATTTTATTATGTAAAGGATACCTGTTTTTCAATACTTCCCAAATTAATCAAATAAATTTGTTATTAAACATCAAATACAAAAATGATGTACGGTATATGAAATAATTATATCCATCATACAAGAATATGGATATTTGAGATAAATTTAGTTTCTAAATATAAATGATTAAAATAAAGTAATTGTTTCAATAAAAATTTAAAAATCTTGATTTTACCTATCAATGGGAAAGTATGAGCACCATAAAAAATAAACCATGTGCATAATATTACAAAATGACTCAATGAAATGAAATTAAAGAGAAATACCTTACCTCACACTTTCGTTTAGTTTTCCATTCTTTAACCCCTTATATGATGGTTTTAATAATGTTATAAATTTATACAAGAACCATAATCCTATTTATAATATCATATATGATATTCTCATAACAGTTTACCACTATTTTTTTAATGAAATTTCATTATTTGATTTGTTATGGGTGTTCATTTTCTTATTTTATCATGTGTGTTTTGTCATGAAAAAACTGAGTATTATGCATATTATATAGTTATATAATTTATAGAACAATAATCATGGAATAGTTATAATATTTATACATCAACAGTTCCTTCAATACCAATCATTAATTATGGTTAGGAAAAAAATGAGTTTGTAATGATCATGGAGATGGTTGGTTGTACGTATGCAAGAGTAACTTTTTTATTTTCCACTCAACATTATATATAAGAGTTCAGTAATATTTTAATATATAAAAATTATATTTATATCATATATAAAATTTCTTTTAATTATATATGTTATCAATGCTGAGTGGTGTTGAAAATAGAGCCACATCACTTCATGAAGATAGTAGTCCACATGTACACGATCAACATTATCATCTTTACATAAGTGACAATAACATAAAAAAAATGTTTTATATAATAATTGATAAAAACAAATATTTCAATTAATTAATACATATTTTGTGTATATCACATTAAATCATTAAATATTTCATTATCACCTTCCATGTGAAGCATTTTGGAAAGACGAATCACATCATTTCATGAGGCAGTATTCTACCATACACATAAGTGATGATTCTCCTATAGAATAGAAGGTGATATGATATATATGATATAATTACTCCATAGATATAAATATTTCCTAAAAATTATATATATATATATATATATAATTTATATCCATCATCATATCCAACCTTGATAGGTGGAAATGGAAAAATAAATGAAATCAGTTTGTGAGGCGGTAGTCCATCATAAACATGATCGATGATTTTGTAACCCATTTTTATGGAATTGTGTGTGGTTATAGGTTGTAAAAATATAATTAAAAAATTATTTATATGTATTATAGTAATGGTTTTATTTTTTCATGTATTTTAAATAATTTAAGGAGGTTTAGAAGGATATAAAATAAAGATGCATGCAGAAGAACATTACCTGTTCTTCTCCTATATCTTCTTTAGTATACACTAAAAACTTAAAAGGATAGATCTATTAAAAATATAAGGAATATGGGATCATAATATGGAATATTTTGAGTGATTTGGTTCAATTATGAACGAATTAGTTTTCAGGGCGTGTAAAGAGTAGCAGAGGGGGTGGTCTTTTATAAATTGGGTTAATAACACACTTGTATTTATTTGAATGAGTTAAATTCACCGATGTTTGTTTCATTTCATCATGACCCAATAATTTTCTATTATATTTAAAATGAGTTATATGTTCTAAATATGTCCATACAATGGGTTTGTACATGTTTATTGGTCATTTTTCCCTTAGGGTTAAAGTTACTTCCATGGTAATCTTTTTTTACCTAAATCATTGTAAATAATTTTAACTACTTTCAATAATCACTTTGGTCAAAAAATAAGTTGGAATTATTATAAATTATAAAATATTATCATTTAAAATATGGAATCAATAATTCCAAATTCAATTCATAGAAGTGGAAAATTTTAATTATAATTAGTCTCAGATATGTAACGATAAAGTTTGTTTTTAAAGATAAAAATTTCAACTTACATATTACATAAATATAATATCAATATGAAATTTATTAAAATGACCTAAATTATATTAATAAATTTACAATTGAATGATTTTGACTTTAAAACCAATTAATAATATGATTCTATAGTATAAATTATTTAAATGAAGAGGTCGTTTTCAATTAAAATTCAGTATTTTTCATTATTCATAAAAAATGAAATTTATATAAAAATATAAAAAATCCACCCTTATAAAAAAATTTAATTCTACTTTATAAAAGAAATTTTAATTTTTAAAATAAATTTTATTAATGTGGTAATATTTAATTTTAGATTATTTCATCCATGCAGTATTAAACATTCGTTAAAAAATACTATTTTTTAGAAAAATTTATATTTATATTAAATTATACCTATTTTATTTTTAATACAAAAATAACTAATAAAATTGTGTAATTTATATATTTTCATAAGTTAATAAATTATATTTGTTTCTTCTATTCCAATATCTATTTAATAACAATTATATTAAATAATAATATTAATAGTATATTGTTTTTAGGTAAAACTCTATGATTTTTGTAATGCAATATTTCAAATAAAATTGTTATGGCTTGTAACACAAGATAAAATCAGTTTTTCATGACATGAAAGATAAAATCAACATTCCTTGTTTTATACTGTATTGAGTAAAAAATTATTCTTTCACAATTTTTGTGTGTTACATTCACCCCACCTTAAATAAATTACACCATCACTATTTAAACATAATATCAGCAATCAAGGGTTTAATATTCAAAAATTAAATTGGGGAAATACCCACATCATAAAATAGTTAATAAAATATCATCTTAATAAGAGTGAAAATGATTTATGAATTTTATACATAACAATAACATAACTATGTTTTTGAGTAGTTGAATAGATGTGGGGAAATGAAACAAAGACATAGAATAGAAAACTAACACCAAAATACTTAGGGAGAGTGATATATGACATTGATCATAATAAAGTGGGTGATCTATATAAGGTTAAAATCCAACAAACTATAAAAGGACTATGTGTGAAAAAGGGCATTGATATCATTAGAAACGATGGTAATAGGATAAAATTATTTTTGAATATCCTTTTATTAAAGTTTCTAAACATTCATTGGAAGGTATGCTTACTGGATTTCATTCCATTTCATAAGAAAAATCTCATCCTTTAGTTATGACCTAAACAATTTACACATTATCTATTACTATAGAATCCATGATATGGTAACGTAATACATTAATATCTAAAACCTCATACAAAATTTGACATAAAACATACGATAACTAGTTATCAATTCTGAATGATTATGATCCACCACTTTAGAAATAAGGTCAACAAATTTCTAAAATAAACTTATGATCAACTCCACAAATAACATGAAGTAGATCTTAATCATTTTATACCAATATGTAAATAACATCATCATTAATTCTATTAAATCGGGGTAAAAAATTGAATTAACTTAAAACCTTATTGAAAATATGCAATATTACTTATTCTATATATTGTTAGATATATTCCTTAAATCAAAAAAATTTGTTAACTCCATCAACTATATCATAAAAAACTTGTTCAAAGAATAATTAATTACTTCTATGTTAGTCGGTGTTGTCCAATTTACATTATCCATATTGATCATCTCTTTATACCAACACTACCACCTCAACATCATGAATATATTAATTCTTATATTTCTATCTAGAACATGTTTTCCAAGAATTTCAATCTTATAATCAAATCAAATTTTGAAGTCCAATTAAACATAACATTAAAAATCCTTATATAAATTGTATTATAATACAATCCTTCTAAATTTCCTAATAATTATGACCACAATATTATCAATAAAAAACAATTAGAACATATTACATGGATCTAAATACATAATCTCATTATTCATTAGACCTTGGTTGTATTTACAACATAAGCCTATCCTTTATCCCTTAGCTTCTGATGAGGTATATTCCTATGATGCTTGGGTAATTTTTTTATATAGTGCCTCATCACTTTATAATTTAAATACTGAATAGTGGTGTTTTCTTTCTTAACATTGTATTTTTTCCTCGTGACCCTTTTCTCCTCACTTATAATAAACAATCAATCCCTTCAAGAATTTTCCCATGTAATTTTTTCTAGAGTTATCATATATGGAAAAATCATTCTTTCCCTTCATCCATTTATCTAATATTTTATCTACCATCCGCTTCTTCACATTATTCCCATTAAATACATAATTCGTGGAGAATTATTTCTCATTCTAGATAGCACATAACAATATTTCAATGTATTAATATAATGCTTGATATGAAAACACCTTTCAGATAATTAGATCACCCCCTTAGATGAAAAGGTCAATATTTGAATTCATGTTGTGTATATAATCTGTATCATTACTAGATAACCTTGTAAAGGTAGATTCATACCCCACAACACTTTATTCTTCATTTTTTATTAAGAAAAGTAACATTATCATCATATCTTTTTTTTCTCATGAGGGAATTTTTTATTGAATAATGTATCCTTAAAAGAATTCAATTACATCCATTATATTTGCTCTCCCATCCATGAATTCTAGTTCAAAAAACAATATTGATACGTATAAACTTTGAGACAGTACACAACAAGTGTAACATTTTCCTTTTCATGACATCAAAATTCTATAAATATCTTCTCCAAATATTTAATCCATTACTTGACTTCTATTGGATTAGTAGTTCCACCAAATGATGGGGGCCTATTTTGTATAATTTGATCCAAAATAATATATTCTCATTGTAAAATATGTTTCTCCATCTAGGAAAGGATTTTTTTCATAAACTATTTAAGAATACCTAATACAGACATAAATCATTCAATTCTAAGATCCATTGTATTGTCTTCCTAATTAGGGAAATATCAACATTGTCCATGAGTATTGATACCCCTATTCCTGCCTGGTTCCATTTCTAAACAGTGTAATATACTAGATTATCTTATAAAAGTATGAATTTTATATCATATTACATAATATCAAAACTACTGATTTACTTAACATATGACAATCCCATAATAATATCATGGATTCTTTGGGGATATCATTATTTTCAAATCCTTGATAATGGTTTGTAAAGAAAATGTTAATTATCTTTTGCATGTCCTTCATGAGTTTCAAACCTATTTCATTGTAAGGATCATTGTAAGGTACTATGTAATACTTGAGTCAATCCTAATTAACCATTTTTAGAGTTATTACCCCTAGGTACTTCTATGCTAGAAGAAAATCAACATGTTGTATCCAGACAAGGTTTTATTTCTTTGACACCCATGCAATCACTATCATACAAAAACATTAGGTTATTCATCTATATTGATTCTAAATTTTTTTAACATGGTTATGTTCCCTAATATATGATTGTCTAAATATAGTTTCCTTGTTTTCCTCTAAACATCCTCTGATACCAACTACAATGACCTTGACCCCAGTAGTTAGGAGTTGTTTCCTCACTATATTACATTGCAATAAATATAATTGGTTGAATCCTTAAGTACCAATTCTTTTATATGTTTTTCAGAACCATAAATTTCCATGATACCTATTTTATAATAGGAATATAAAATTAAAACATAGTACATAACAAATGTAATAAATTGGATCCTCAAAAAATCATTCAACGATCTCTTCTTTATAACCTAGGGAAATGAAAACAATATGTGTGGTCTCAGATTCTTAATAAGGGATATGTATAGAGGAAGATATCATGAATCAATAGTCATAATAAAAATGTAAAGGTAAATAACCGAACACTCAATCCACATAAATATATGGATAAAGAATAATCAATATATAAAGGTAAAAAATAAAAACAAATTATATTTAATCAATAACTCATAATGAAATGAATCTATAAATAATTTCATTACACAAATCTCATGGATATTAATAAAAACTAAATTAAAAAATCATGTATATTCATAATTTTTTTACTTCAAGAATCTCAAGAACATTATACCTTCACATTCAAGACCATTCATGCCACATTTATAGATTTATTTTTACTTATTTCTATTTTATATTTTTGGTCTTCTATAAATCTTTTGGGTTACCCATGATGTTTTGGTGAAAAATGGATATTTTGGGATTTGGAGTAGGTGTCACACATTTGGCCCAGTATTGGGGAAACCATGCACCATCCTAGTAAATATTTTTTACCTGGGACTGTGGAACTAACCAATTCTCACAACCAAGTGCACATTTGTGTGCCCTCCTATACGAAATTGTGTGGCTTCTTTCATATTATATAGATAGTGAAACAGTATTGCCACATAGTTTGTAAAATGTGTGGGTTAACCATGCAACATATCAAGGTTAATAAAAGTGGGAATTGTTTTCTACCCTTGCCTAATTTAATCCAAAAATCACCCCTAATCCAATCCATATAGGATTTCCAACCTTGGGGGATTCATATTCTCCCTCTTAGACCCCTTTAACATTATAATATGTGTAGTTTTGGTGTAAGAACTTCAAGAAATCATTGTAACGCCCCGACCCCAGCTACCCAGAGTCGGTGCATTACTTCGTAACATTGTCATGATCACAAAAGATCAAGTCTCTAAAGACCGATTTGTTTAGTTGCCTTGGAAACACTAGATACATTCGTAAACGTTACATTACATCATAAAGTGAAAAACTACAATAAAAAAAGTCTCCATAGTCCACCCTCATATCCTCTTCTGACAATCCCTGCAGGTCATTCATAAAATACTTCTTCATATCCTGGAAAATATTAAAACATTGAAAGGGGTGAGCTCAGATGCTCAGTAAGGATAACAATAATGCGGAAGCTTTCATAAATAATCATTAACAATTAAGGCAATGTATAAATAAAACAAAAGCCTTTTAAACATGAACTTCAACATAATATGGAAAATGTAAAATGAGATAAGGTCATTCACTTCTTCACATGGATATTCTACTGGTCGAATAATCACATGCAATAACAATAACCACTTTCATAATGAGGGAATGTATAATGCCAGACTCTCTGAAACACTTTGTCAAGGCCTCGGCCAAGACGTCTAAAATGATTAAGGCCTCGGCCAAAACCATAAATCAAATTTGGAAAGGGCCTCGGCCAATTCCACGTCTAGTTGTCTCATGAGACCTACAGATGCATCGAGGAGCTATAGCGGGCTCGACCCGTCACTTATTATGTCCAATACATTCCTCATATGAATAGGTTTAAACATATCATAAACCAGAACATAATCATATCACATAAAACATGCATAAAGGAAACATAACATTTCCACATTTCAATCACAAGATATCAATACAAAACATTTATATAATAAAAACGCTTTCAAAACCATTTTCAATACCAAAATAAAATAAAGTTAAAACTTTGTATTTATTTTTCATTTAAAAAAATGATGGCTTGTAGAGGAAGCCGAAACTCAAATAATGGTCACGGCGGCGGAGAAGTCGTTGTCGCCGCATAAGTACGGAAAGAAAAACATTCCCTTTTTGTCGTTTAGTAAAACGCTTCATATAAAAATATTCCTTTTGAATAAACGTAAAAGTCCAAGGGGTTTATACACCGTATAAAAGAAAGTTGTGTATAAAACCAAATATGCCTCAATGAATGGAGATTGAGACGAAGTCCCTTAAAAAGATCGTTTTTAAAATAAAATAGATATATTATGTGTATTCACTATAGGTACACAAAAAGAAAGTAAAAATACAGAATAGGATATAATAATATCATGACATAATTTGAAAGTAGGAGATTAACCCAAAGAATGGAGGTTTGGTTAAGAAATTCCCTTACCTCGTGTCTGACTTGACCCAACCATTCTTTAACCTCTTGAATAATAAACTAGAGTTAATATATACCTTATTAAGAACCATTTTCAATTTCATTATCCTTATTATATCACTTATTACAATGATATGTACATTATGTAATTATTTAAGTTAATAACGGTCGTTTTGTCGATCTTTTGTACTTGAGTCAACAATAAACTTCTTATAATTACAAGTTGTTTATGTGGTAGAATATCCATTATCTCCAGAATTATATTAATGATTTATATGTCATATATATCTTATATATCCAGTATATATATTCATTTATAATATTACGTAACATTTAGAGGTAACAAATGAAATGCACCGTTCATGGAGACGGTATGCCGTACGTACGCATGAACGCTACTTTCATTTCAATTTCATATTTAATGGAACGAAATCAAAATGATATAAATGTATAATATAATTCCAGTATAATATAGTGTATAATACCATTTACTCCATCCTTTATACATCCAACATATGGCATTAACGATTCAAATCACTTTGAGGGGGCGGTAGTCTGCACTTCCTAAAATGAAATTATCGCGTTTTACCCATAATGGAAATCATAAAGTATGCCATAAATGAGAAATACAGAAGCATAAGTAAAACATAAACATATTATATATCATATATAAAAATAGTGACATCTTAATGGCCACCTTTGAAGGTGTTATATGAGTGTTGAACAATCATCGTTTCGTGAGGCAGAAATACGCCATCCACAGAAACCGTATGTTCTTTAACCATTAGATTTAGGTGTGTGTAAGTGTAGCTCGAATCCTTCTTATAAAAACATCCTAGTATATTGAGGATACTGTTTTTGTTACAAATGAATTGAATAAAAAGAGTTTAGGGGGTTGGAGAAGAAAAATAAACCAAAACAACATTAGAGAAGACATTACCTCAAAATCGGGTAACTCTTTTTGATTTGAGCCAAAGCCTTCCTTGGGAAGAGTTATGCCCAAAGTGAGGCTTCTAGGAGTAATAGGGGAAGTTGGGAGAGTATGTGGGCAGATTTTGGCCGAGACCAATGGCTTGAAGGTGTGAATAAGGTGGGAGTGGTGGGGGCCTTTTATAAGTGGAGAGGAGGGGCACTTTTGGAAAGATTGAAATGTTACATTATTTCACAATGCTATTCGGATTCTAAAGGTCCCACACTTATATAATTCGAGGCTAAGGTGATAAGGTTTCGAAATATCATCATCCAATAGGCTTTGGACAAGTGTAAGCCTTGTAGTTTTCATTATCTTCTCATTTTATTTAAATCGTTAAATAATGAGGTCATCGCCACATCATAATGATGTCATAAATAATTTAGTTTATTTAATGTCTAAAAATTATAAAAAAACTACTATGATGTAGGAAATATTTTTATCTTTCTAATGAATATTTATAATCAAAATTTGGACATGTGTAACCCCACGTAAAAATTGTTTTAATAAAACATTTTATGTTTGTGTCATTTTTTACTTTAACATTAAATAAAAGGTATTTATGTCATTTTCTAACTAAAGTGGCTCCATGGGGTCCCCAAGTTGACCCATGGGTTGTCTTGGTCGGCCATGACTCATCCAATAGGAGTAGAACAAGTGTCATGCTCATCTCATATTATTATAACATTATTTGTACCTTAAACTACACTAATTACCTCTAATCGCGATTAAGAACTTAAAAGTTACTATTCACCAAAAAATTATTTTAATCTCATTGAACCACATTTTACTTCTTAATGACAACCATGTATGTCGGATTTTTGAAAATCAAATCACAGAAGTGGTAATATTTCATTTAAACGAAAAATCAGTTATTTAACTACCACTTAGTGGTTTCACTATTCATCAAAAATTGAAGTTTTTCAGAACAATGCCAAAATTTCACCCTAAGCTATAATTGATATTCCGAATTCAAAAATGATGTCTATTTTACAAAATTCCAATCATATAAGTTGCATTAATTAATTTTATAATTAATTCCCGATGTCACAACAAATAGCGTGTTTTTAAGAAACAATTTATATCAAAAGATTGGCAATTGTTTATGTCCAATTTCAATGTTAAATTAATTCTAATGACCACCATTGGATAAAATGGTAAAAATATATTCTAATTATACTTTAAAACCACTCAATAATATAACTTATCACTATAAATTATTTTGATTAAAAAAGTTGTTTTAATTATTTTTCACTATTCATAAAAATTTGGAAGTTCTCAGAAAATTACAAAAAATTCAACATAGGCTAATTTCAATATTAGGAATACAAAAATTAAGTCCATTTTGAAATATAAAATTTCTATAATTTTAAAAAGTCGTTATTACTATTCATAACGGCTACTATGATTAGTCGCGGTGTTTTAGAACTTGAAGTTGCGTACAATGCAAGCTATTGCATTATTAAATGAGAAGTGTATCATGGAAGCTCGGGGTGTTACATTCTCCCCTCCTTCAATAAATTGCGTCCTCGCAATTTGAAATTTTTCTTTGAAAATATAAGGTTGAAAATTGAAAATACCTTTGTGGAAAACCCACATCGGAAATAAGGTTAATAAAATTTAGCCTTAATAAGAGGGAAATGGAAATAAGAAAGTCACCACCAAATTATGATCTCGATAAAGAGAACATTGGTGGAAATTAGAGACATATAATTTTAGGAAAAACATAAATATTTGTAGGGAGTGATTGAGGTCATCAATCACAACCAACTGTCAAATTGAGGGCCTCAAAGCCTTCAATCTATGTTGATTTAAAATATCATTAGTTCAACAAGACATAAGGTATTAGGGTAACACCTTTTTTGTTTTAATATCCCTTTACTAAAGTTTAAGAATTAATTTATTCATTGAATAATAGATAGGTATATATATATATTTATTCTTGACAATTAGAGTTTCAACCTTCAACTCACCTTTCACTCAAAAAGATAATAGAACCCAAAAATATTATACTTATCCTAATTGTATAAGGTTCCAAATGTTAACACATACCATTTAGATTAGTAAAATTATTTTTTAATAACCAGGGACTTCCTGTAGGCTAGTGGTAGGAAATAAAGGCCTATCGCACTATGATTGTGGGTTCGATTCCTGCAGCTTTGTCCGACGCGACGGGTTATGCCCCACCCTGCAGGTTGTCCTTTTTCCTAAAACTATAGTATTATAATATTCCAAAAATAATCTTCAGAAATGCTTTAACCATAAACAATACTATCCATGGATCAAATTAATCCATTCCAACCTTAAGAGTTATCCAAAATACCTCAGTCCAGACTTTCTCTAAAGGGTCGTTAAATTCCAAAATCAATTGTAACCTCAGATTCCCCAAACAAAGAAAAGTTTCTCTTATTGTCACATACTAAAAATACGATTACCTTAATCATATTAAAACCTTACTGAAATCAACAAGTACTGCAGTACAATCCTTATATATATATCACATTATTCTAATAACCAGAATATAATCCATGAGTCCAAAAGCACCAATACATTAATTATTCCGCTTCAACTGTAGTCACAACATAAGATTGGCCTTGATCCCTTGGCCTCTTCTAAGGTAAGTTTCTCTGACGCTTAGGACATTAATTTGCATAATGACCCATTTCTCTACAATTGTAGCATTCAACCTTGATAGCCTCTTTCTTTCCCTTGCAATCACGAGCCTGGTGACCCTTTTCTCCACATTTATAACAAACTCCCATTCTTTTTAGGCAAGTACCAGGGTGATTCTTCCCACAATTATCACACAATGGAAAATCCTTCTTTCCCTTTTTCTATTTATCTGTCTCTTGTTCCACCGTTCTCTTCTTCTCTTGCTTTACTTTGTTGTCATAAGACTTAGAGAATTCCTTTTCTGTCTTGATAGCACACGAGACAATATCTTCGTATGATGAGAAGGATTGTGATACTAAAGCTCGACGGAGAAATGGTTTTAACCCATCAAAGAAACAATCAATCTTACTCCTTGGGTTACGTATATAATCGGCAGAATGCCTCGCTAACCTTGTAAAGTTAGCCTCATACTTTGCGACATTCTCATCCTCCTTCTGCCTCAAACTCAGAAATTGCCTTTCCATATCTGCTCGATGGTCACGAGGAAAATATTTTTCTAAGAAAATCTCTTTGAACTCCCTCCATTCCATATTCGATACGTCATCATCTTCCTTTGTGTTTTGAATCTGCGACCACCACTGATCGACATCTCCAGTGAGGCGGTAAACTGCCATGACAACCTTCTCCCTTTCACTACTCCCCAAGGCATGGAATATTTTCTCTAAGTAATTTATCCATTGCTCAGCTACTGTAGGATTTGTACTCCCATTGAAGGTTGGTGGTTGTTGCCTCATGAAACGGTCTAGCATTGATCCTCCGCGTTGCAGATCAGGGTGCTCCATACGAGTAAGGTTATTATTCATAACCTGAGTGAGTTGTCCCAGTATGGTAATAAGTTGATCAGCACCTGTTGTATCTCCAGATCCACAATAATTATCTTGAGTAGGAGGGAAATCCCTACACGGAGTGCGTGCATTGATACGGTTTCCATTCCTTCCACTAGGCGCCATTTCTAAATAATGGCATAAACTATATTAGTTCATGAATCAAAATACATAATTCCATACTTGTAAAACACTTAACATAAATTGAACTAATTATGGATATAATCCATAATTATAAAAATGTTTTCTTTGAGGAAGTATATACTCGTAACCCTTCATAGTGGTTTGTAAATAAAATGAGAATTATCCTAAGCATATCCCCCGGGAGTGTCGTAACCAAGAGTGCAGCAAGGCCCGTTGTCGTGCACCAGTTCCCATTCGAGTCTAGCTCAAGCGGTGTTTTCGGGTTTTACCCCTAGGTACATCTGTTCCAGAGCCGCCTCTACCTGCTCGTATCCAGACAGGGATGTATTGCTCGGAAAACTCACAAAATCTCTACAATACCATAATTCTAGGAAGTTCTTATATACTAATCCTCAAAGTCTATCTTCGGGATATGTGCTCTAATCAGAGTTTATCTAAATATAGCTTCCAAGGTTAGTACTAAACTGCCTCTGATACCAACTGTAACTCCCCGACCCCAGCTACCCAGAGTCGGTGCATTACTTTGTAACATTGACATGATCACAAAAGATCAAGTCTCGAAAGACCGATTAGTTTAGTAGCCTTGGAAACACTAGATACATTTGTAAACGTTACATTACATCATAAAGTGAAAAACTACAATAAAAAAAGTCTCCATAGTCCACCCTCATATCCTATTCTGACAATCCCTGCAGGTCATTCATAAAATACTTTTTCATATCCTGGAAAATATTAAAACATTGAAAGGGGTGAGCTCAGATGCTCAGTAAGGATAACAATAATGCGGAAGCTTTCATAAATAATCATTAACAATTAAGGCAATGTATAAATAAAACAAAAGCCTTTTAAACATGAACTTCAACATAATATGGAAAATGTAAAATGAGATAATTCCATTCACTTCTTCACATGGATATTCTACTGGTCGAATAATCACATGCAATAACAATAACCACTTTCATAATGAGGGAATGTATAATGCCAGACTCTCTGAGACACTTTGTCAATGCCTCGGCCAAGACGTCTAAAATGATTAAGGCCTCGGCCAAAACCATAAATCAAATTGGGAAATGGCCTCAGCCAATTCCACGTCTAGTTGTCTCATGAGACCTACTGATGCATCGAGGAGCTATAGCGGGCTCCACCCGTCACTTATTAAGTCCAATACATTCCTCATATGAATAGGTTTAAACATATCATAAACCAGAACATAATCATATCACATAAAACATGCAGAAAGGAAACATAACATTTCCACATTTCAATCACAATATATCAATAAAACACATTGATATAATAAAAACGCTTTCAAAACCATTTTCAATACCAAAATAAAATAAAGTTAAAACTTTGTATTTATTTTTCATTTAAAAAAATGATGGCTTGTAGAGGAAGCCGAAACTCAAATAATGGTCACGGCGGCGGAGAAGTCGTTGTCGCCGCATAAGTACGGAAAGAAAAACATTCCCTTTTTGTCGTTTAGTAAAACGCTTCATATAAAAATATTCCTTTTGAATAAACGTAAAAGTCAAAGGGGTTTATACACCGTATAAAAGAAAGTTGTGTATAAAACCAAATATGCCTCAATGAATGGAGATTGAGACGAAGTCCCTTAAAAAGATCATTTTTAAAATAAAATAGATCTATTATGTGTATTCACTATAGGTACACATAAAGAAAGTAAAAATACATAATAGGATATAATAATATCATGACATAATTTGAAAGTAGGAGATTAACCCAAAGAATGGAAGTTGGGTTAAGAAATTCCCTTACCTCGTGTCTGACTTGACCCAACCATTCTTTAACCTCCTGAATAATAAACTAGAGTTAATATATACCTTATTAAGAACCATTTTCAATTTCATTATCCTTATTATATCACTTATTACAATGATATGTACATTATGTAATTATTTAAGTTAATAACGGTCGTTTTGTCGATCTTTAGTACTTGAGTCAATAATAAACTTCTTATAATTACAAGTTGTTTATATGGTAGAATATCCATTATCTCCAGAATTATATTCATGATTTAGATGTCATATATATCTTATATATCCAGTATATACATTCATTTATAATATTACGTAACATTTAGAGGTAAGAAATGAAATGCACCGTTCATGGAGACGGTAAGCCGTACGTACGCATGAACGCTACTTTCATTTCAATTTCATATTTAATGGAACGAAATCAAAATGATATAAATGTATAATATAATTCCAGTATAATATAGTGTATAATACCATTTACTCCATCCTTTATACATCCCACATATGGCATTAACGATTCAAATCACTTTGAGGGGCGGTAGTCCTCACTTCCTAAAATGAAATTATCGCGTTTTACCCATAATGGAAATCATAAAGTATGCCATAAATGAGAAATACAGAAGCATAAGTAAAACATAAACATATTATATACCATATATAAAAATAGTGACATCTTAATGGCCACCTTTGAAGGTGTTATATGAGTGTTGAACAATCATCGTTTCGTGAGGCAGAAATTCGCCATCCACAGAAACTGTATGTTCTTTAACCATTAGATGTAGGTGTGTGTAAGTGTAGCTCGAATCCTACTTATAACAACATCCTAGTATATTTAGGATACTGTTGTTGTTACAAAAGAATTGAATAAAAAGAGTTTAGGGGGTTGGAGAAGAAAAATAAACCAAAACAACATTAGAGAAGACATTACCTCAAAATCGGGTAACACTTTTTGATTTGAGCCAAAGCCTTCCTTGGGAAGAGTTATGCCCAAAGTGAGGCTTCTAGGAGTAAGAGGGGGAAGTTGGGAGAGTATTTGGGCAGAGGTTGGCCGAGCCAAATGGCTTGAAGGTGTGAATAAGGTGGGAGTGGTGGGGGCCTTTTATAAGTGGAGAGGAGGGGCACTTTTGGAAAGATTGAAATGTTACATTATTTCACAATGCTTTTCGGATTCTAAAGGTCCCACACTTATATAATTCGAGGCTAAGGTGATAAGGTTTCGAAAGATCATCATCAAATAGGCTTTGGACAAGTGTAAGCCTTGTATTTTTCATTATCATCTCATTTTATTTAAATCGTTAAATAATGAGGTCATCGCCACATCATAATGATGTCTTAAATAAATTAATTTATTTAATGTATAAAAATTATAAAAAAACTACTATGATATAGGAAATATTTTTATCTTTCTAATGAATATTTATAATCAAAATATGGACTTGTGTAACCCCACGTAAAAATTGTTTTAATAAAACATTTTATGTTTGTGTCATTTTTTACTTTAACATTAAATAAAAGGTATTTATGTCATTTTCTAACTAAAGTGGCTCCATGGGGTCCCCAAGTTGACCCATGGGTTGTCTTGGTCTGCCATGACTCATCCAATAGAAGTAGGACAAGTGTCATGCTCATCTCATATTATTATAACATTATTTGTACCTTAAACTACACTAATTACCTCTAATCGCGATTAAGAACTTAAAAGTTACTATTCACCAAAAAATTATTTTAATCTCATTGAACCACATTTTACTTCTTAATGACAACCATGTATATCGGATTTTTGAAAATCAAATCACAGAAGTGGTAATATTTCATTTAAACGAAAAATCAGTTATTTAACTACCACTTAGTGGTTTCACTATTCATCAAAAATTGAAGTTTTTCAGAACAATGCCAAAATTTCACCCTAAGCTATAATTGATATTCCGAATTCAAAAATGATGTCTATTTTAAAAAATTCCAATCATATAAGTTTCATTAATTAATTTTATAATTAATTCCCGCTCTCACAACAAATAGCGTGTTTTTAAGAAACAATTTATATCAAAAGATTGGCAATTGTTTATGTCCAATTTCAATGTTAAATTAATTCTAATGACCACCATTGGATAAAATGGTAAAAATATATTCTAATTATACTTTAAAACCACTCAATAATATAACTTATCACTATAAATTATTTTGATTAAAAAAGTTGTTTTAATTATTTTTCACTATTCATAAAAATTTGGAAGTTCTCAGAAAATTACAAAAAATTCAACATAGGCTAATTTCAATATTAGGAATACAAAAATGAAGTCTATTTTGAAATATAAAATTTCTATAATTTTAAAAAGTCGTTATTACTATTCATAACGGCTACTATGATTAGTCGGGTGTTTTAGAACTTGAAGTTGCGTACAATGCAAGCTATTGCATTATTAAATGAGAAGCGTATCATGGAAGCTCAGGGTGTTACATCATCATGTAAGAATCTTTTCCTATAATTTATTCATTCTTATAGAGTTTCAATCCCTCCCTCTTGGGGTTAATCTTTTTATGGAATGTTTGATCTAATGAGAGGTTTATCTTATGTTTGTTGGTGAAATAATGGTGCTTGTTGTTATATCTTTCCATTATAGGTTTCGTTTGAGGTGCAGTTTTGGTATTCCACTGGATTTTAGATGTTTTCAAATGTGTGGTAAGTGGTTCAATGATTTTACATTATTAGATGATTTCAGTATTCTTTCCTTGTTGTTTAATGTGTTCAATGGATTATTTTTTTGGTGTGAAATATGTTTTAACAAGGTTTTAAGATACATATGTGATCGAATATGGGTTCTTAATATAAATTTGGTGTATTTATTTTGTTTTTCATTTTGATGTTTCTTAAATGTGTTTTATGTCTTGTGTGAAATGTGTTTTCAAATAAATTTTAGGATAAGATTTATTGAAATTTAGATTTTAAAAAGAAATAATCTTGGTTTCATGTGGGATTATTTGTTGTGTAACTTTAATGGTGTGTGAATGTTTATCAAATGATGGGAAATGTGATTTAGAAATGGATTTACCATGTGTATGGATTTGAAAGTGAATTTTCCATTGAAAATGGTGGGATTTAGTGTGTCATGTTATTGGGATATTTCCATAAGGGTTTTTATAAATCTTGGACATGGTGAATTTTTTTTTTCAAATTGTTTTGTTATACATGTGAATTTTGAAGTGGGTTTGATTATTGAAATTGATTATTTTTAATTGAGCTTTGATTATTAGAGGGATGTTATGGCGAATTAATTTAATTTTCATCTTTCATCTTAACTGTTGTCATGGGTATGTAAAATAATTATATATGTGACATGTGATATTTAAATTTAGAACAAAAGGAAATAACATGTATCTAGGTGGGGGAAATTTAACTACAACAATAACTGATATGGAAGGGTGGAGGCCCAAATTCTTCTAGTATTATTAACGATGCAACATTAACAAATCATGTGATATTGTTGGAGACCACTAGATATAGGGACGAGATCCACTCTTATGGATTTTTCTTGGGAAAACTGTTGGTTTTTAATATGATATGGAAACCACTATCCTTTTGGATGTGTTCCCTACTAGTGGATCATGCACAAGCACATTACTGGTTTGGGTTATAGTATTTTGATCACCAAGGTATGAGGTTCAAAGGGTACCATTATGGAATTTTATCCATAAATATTTTCTTATGGATCTCTATTATGAGATTATTTATTTTTGATGTTCTAATAAGCATTAATAAATGTTAGACCTCTTGTGAATTTTTGTTTTTAAAAAAATTGAGAATGGTTTTCCATAAAAAACCTTTCCGGAAAATGTGTTTCTTTATATTTTTTTCTTAGAAATGTTTAAAATATTTTTATAACAATGTGAGTATTTATTTATCATAAAATTTTACAGCATGGAATCCATTTTTTGGATGGCATCCTACTGGTATTTTGATCACACCCTACATACACCTTTGGGTGTATCTAGATTTTCTTATGTATGACCCAAGAAAAGGTAATATGTATTGTGGTGGTCTTGGTTGATCATGTTTCTATTTTTATACTTCCTGTAGGTGTTGGTGGTGGTCTATTGAGGGTGGTGAACCTCTAGTCCCATGGGGGTTTTCAAGAGGGTTTTATTATTCCCCTTTGAGTGTGGTATTTTGGTTTTGGTTATACTTATAAGACATCAAATCTGAAAATTGATGTATCTATGTTGGTTATTAATTTTTTTTATTTGTTGTTTTATTCTTTTAGGGTATTTATTATTATTTATATGGATTAAATAATTCCCAATGTTTATTTTTGAAACCTAAACACTAGTTTTTACACCATAGAGATCGGGAACGCCCATCGGTCCATGCCGCGGGCTGGATCAGGTGTAATATTGGATGGAACCTCAGCTTTATTCGTGAAAAATGGTTATCAAAGGTGGATTATCTTTTTTGCATCAAGTTATTTTGGAAGAGTCTAGATAGACATGACCTATCATTTTTTGGGATTGAGCTTTATGTTATGAGTGAAGTGTCTTTTCATCACACCTCATGATATGACTCAAATCTCTATGGGATGGTGGGAAATTTGCATTGAACTCTCCTCCAAGTGATGCGTATAGGCTACCAACTATATATGGCACCGGGTGGGGGTGGATTGGTTTTGTTTGGATTTTTATTATGTTCAATGTTATTTTTTTGTAAATTTTAAAAGAATATGATAATTGTTATTGTTGGTGAATATTTTCAGATTATGTGATGATGGTTTTTTTGATTAGTTTTCTTATGCTTATTTATTGATGCAGTGATAGTCCTCCCTAGAGAATTGATTTAAAACCATAGTATGATTACATAGAGAGTTATCCATTATCAATTGATTAGAGACTAGTGTAAGTAGTGGTTCGGGATGTATATGATTTTGGGTAGGGAACATTCTCTAGTCATACTCGGGTTACAGAAGCTGAACCTGGTCTTGTATAAGAAAAATGATTAAGAGTTCCTTAAGAACAAGCCTTCTTCATTTCATTGTAGAACAGATCCCTGGGAATTTTAGAAATAGATTGAGAAGATAGAGGGGGTGCTTAGGTTTCTTGATAATAATGATATAGTTAGGTTAATGTGTGCCTTTTTCATGTTATAAGATCCCATTCGTGCGTTGTGGGACTCAATGTTGTAAGAATGTAAACATGAGAAGGTGTTGTGGAAGGATTATAGGGCTATCTTAAGAAAGCAGTATTTTCCAAATACCTTATCCACCACGATGTCTTGGGAGTTTTCAGATCTTCTCTAGTGGGATAAGACTGCGATGAAGTAATCTGACCACTTTTTAGAGTTTTTTTGGTTCTCACACAAGATAGTTTCTAACGAGCATCTGAAGGATCAAATGTTTAATATGGGGTTGCAACTGGAGATTTGATCCCAATTGTTCTTGTTCGTGTTGAAGACTTATATCATAGTAGTTGATCACACATTGAATATATAGATTGATCCTAGAGGAAAGTCTTGTTTCTCTAGAGCAATGTCAGTAGTTGGAATTGGAAACTCATTTGAGAAAAAGAGCAAGTAGTAAATACAAGAGAATATGAGAGGTGGTAGTTAAGATAGTCCTCCATGACTATATTCATTTGTGGCTTTATGTGCTAGGACAATCATTTTCCAATAGTGTAGGAATGGAGGGAAAATTCCATTAGTGTGGTCTTCTCCACACACACTTTTCCATTGGTGTTGAACATTGGGACACTTTTTGAAATTTTATATGGTGGAAGAACCTTATTATAGTGGTTCAGTATATGTATATATCAAAGTTATGTAAGTCTAGTCAAAATCATCCAACATAGGGGGTTCCTAGTATGGTGGTCATGGTATCAAGGATGGATTGTTTTTATGAAGATTTAATTCAGGGAAGATTTGTATGTTATTGTATATTCTCATTCTTAGGAATATAAAATGAAACTTCTTATTATATAATAAGCACTTCTAGAATTGGATTCATTTCATGTGATAGTTCAAGGTATCATTCTTATTTCATCGGATTTAGTTATTTCCTTGTATGATATGTGTGCCTCTCCTTCATTTATTTCTTCCCATATCAATGTGTTTAATATTTCAACCAATTTTATGCCACACATGATGGAGTTAGTAAAAATTCTTGTTAAGAAGATAGATCACATTTTTAAGATTACATCTTGTGAACTTACCTTCTTAGGGGCTTTGTTAGAGTGGAATTTCTTGGTTTTTGAAATGGGCCTTTTGATGTGATTCTCGATATGGATTAGATGGTTAATTTTAAATCAAATATCGGATTCCATTTTTAGTGAGTATGTTTTGTGGTACGTGATGAAAGTACACAAGTTTATCACGGATAATTGGATCCACGATGAAGATGTACTGGACCACCACTTCTATTGTTGGGTTACTTTGTATTTTGGATATCATTTCTCATGTTGGAGGATGGTGATAACGGTCCAAAATCTCGATTACCTCTTGTAGATGACGAGTTCCCTATGGTATTATTATATCATTTTTTTGGGTTTTCATTGGAGTGAGATGTGGATTTAACCATTTATTTGGTGGTGGAAACACATCTCATATCTCTTACCTTGCACCATATGCCCCCCACCAATTTTAGGTATTTAAAGGTATATGTGGTTGATTTGGAATCCATTTTATTCATTCAACTGATGGTCTCACCTTGCCCCGTAGTTCTTTTAGCGAAATAGGCTTATGGATCTCTCCAGTTGTGCATTTATTACTATAATTTGAAAAACATAATGATTAATAACAGGTACCCTTTTCCCCATATTGACAACCATTTCAATCAGTTTAAGGGAGAAATGTGGTTCTCTAAGATTGAATTTTTTTTGGCTATTAAAAACTTAGAGGGAGCTGAATATTCTAAAAACATCATTCTGAAGTAGTTATGTCTACTTTGAGTATTTTTTTCATGCCTTTCATATTGATGAATGATCCAACAATGTTCATGGAGCTTATTAACAAGGTGTTCCATCAATATCTCGACTCATTTATCATGGTTTTTGTAGATGATTTCTTGGTAAATTACGATATAGAGTAGGATCATGAGAAGCATTTGAGGATTTTTATATCAACCATTTTGGATCATTGTCTTTATGAAATTTTTTTTGGAGCACCTTTTGGATCAGGGAGGGGAATGTTCTCTGTCATATTGTCTCAGAATGAGGGGTTCTAGTTGACCCTGTGAAGATCAGTGATGTTATTTCATGGCAATAGCCAATGAATATTTTTGGAATTAGAATCTTGTTGTGTATAGTAAGAGATTATAATTTTTTGTGATTTATTTTGGATTTCCATGGTTTCTATTACTTGAAATGCGGTAAAGATTTATTGGAGCTGAGAGTGTCTAGATTCTTTTGAGGAGATTAAAAAACCATTGAACACAACCCATGGTGAGTGTAACGCCCCGACCCCAGCTACCCAGAGTCGGTGCATTACTTCGTAACATTGGCATGATCACAAAAGATCAAGTCTCGAAAAACCGATTAGTTTAGTAGCCTTGGAAACACTAGATACATTCATAAGTCTTTCATTACATCAAAAAGTAAACAAACTACAATAACATGGTCTTCATAGTCCACAATCATATCCCTTTCTGACTACCCCTACAGGTCATTCATAAAATACTTCTTCACATCCTGGAAAAATATTAAAACATTGAAAGGGGTGAGCTCAGATTCTCAGTAAGGTAAACAATATAGCGAAAGCTTTCATAAATAAAAATTAACATTTAAGGCAATGTATAACTAAAACAAAAGCCTTTTAAACATGAACTTCAACATAATATGGCAAAAGTAAAATGAGATAATGCCATTCACTTCTCCACGTGGACATTCTACTGGTCGAATAATCACATGCAATATCAATAACCACTTTCATAATGAGGAAATGTATAATGCGAGACATTCTGAAACATTTTGTCAAGGCCTCGGCCAAGACTTCTAAAATGATTAAGGCCTCGGCCAAAACCATAAATCAAATTGGGAAAGGGCCTCAGCCAATTCCACGTCTAGTTGTCTCATGAGACCTACCGATGCATCGAGGAGCTATAGCGGGCTCCACCCATCACTTATTAAGTCCAATACATTCCTCATATGAATAGGTTTAAACATATCATAAACCATAACATAATCGTATCACATAAAACATGCATAAAGGAAACATAACATTTCCACATTTCAATCACAAGATATCAATACAACATATTGATATAATAAAAACACTTTCAAAACCATTTTCAATACCAAAATAAAAGAAAGTTAAAACTTTCTATTTATTTTTCATTAAAAAAAATGATGGCTTGTAGAGGAAGCCGAAACTCAAATAATGGTCACGGCGGCGGAGAAGTCATTGTCGCCGCATAAGTACGGAAAGAAAAAAATTCCCTTTTGTCATTTAGCAAAACACTTCGTATAAAAAAGATTCCTTTTGAATAAACGTAAAAGTCAAAGGGGTTTATACACTGTATAAAAGAAAATTGTGTATAAAACCAAATATGCCTCAATGAAAGGGGATTGAGACGAAGTCCTCAAAAGATCTTTTTTTTAATAAAGTACATCTATAATGTGTATTCACTATAAGTACACATAAATAATGTAAAAATACAAGATAGGACATAATAATATCATGACATAATTTGAAAGTAGGAGATTAACCCAAAGAATAGAAATTGGGTTAAGAAGTTCCCTTACCTTGTGTCCGACTTGATTCGACCGTTCTTTAACCTCCTGAATAATAAACTAGAGTTAATATCTACCATTTTCAATTTCATTATCCTTTTTATATCACTTATTACAATGTTATGAACATTATTTAATTATTTAAGTTAATAACGGTCGTTTTGTCGATTTTTGGTACTTGAGTCAACAATAAACTTGTTATAATTACAAGTTGTTTATGTGGTAGAATATCCATTATCTCCAGAATTATATTCATGATTTAGATGTCATATATATCATATATATCCAGTATATAAATTCATTTATAATATTACTTAACATTTAGAGGTAAAAAGGTAATGCACCGTTCATGGAGACGGTAAGCCGTACGTACACATGAACGCTACTTTAATTTCTATTTCATATTTAATGGAATGAAATAATAATTATATAAAGGTATAATATAGTTCCAGTATAATATCATATATAATATCATTTACTCCATCCTCTATACATCCCACATATGGCATTAACAATTCACATCACTTTGAGGGGGCGGTAGTCCGCACTTCCTAAAATGAAATTATCGCGTTTACCCATAATGGAAATCATAAAGTATGCCAAAAATCAGAAATACAGAAGCATAAGTAAAACATAAACATATTATATATCATATATAAATATAGTGACATCTTAATGGCCACCTTTTAAGGTGTTATATGAGTGTTGAACAATCATCGTTTCGTGAGGCAGAAATTCGCCATCCACAGAAACCGTATGTTTTTTAACCATTAGATATAGGTGTGTGTAATTGTAGCTCGAATACTTCTTATAAAAACATACTTGTATATTGAGGATACTGGTGTTGTTACAAAAGAAATTAATAAAAAGAGTTTAGGGGGTTGGAGAAGAAAAATAAAACAAAACAACATTAGAGAAGACATTACCTCAAAATTGGGTAACTCTTTTTGATTTGAGCCAAAGGCTTCCTTGGGAAGAGTTCTTCCCAAAGTGAGGCTACTAGGAGTAAGAGGGGGAAGTTTGGAGAGTATTTGGGTAGAGTTTGGCCGAGCCAAATGGCTTGAAAGTGTGAATGAGGTGGTAGAGGTGGGGGCCTTTTATAAGAGAAGAGGAGGGGCACTCTTGGAAAGTAAGGAAATGTGCCATTATTATACAATGATTTTCGGATTCTAAAGGACCCACACATATATAATTCGTGTCTAAGGTGATAAGGGTTCGAAATATACCCATCCAATAGTCTTTGGACAAGGGTAAGCCTTGTATTGTACATTATCTTTTCATTTTATTAAAATCGTTAAATTATGAGGTCATCGCTGCATCATCATGATGTCATAAATAATTTAATTTATATAATGTCTAAAAATTATAAAAAAAATACTATGATGTAGGAAATCTTTGTAGCTTTCCAATGACTATTTATAGTCAAAACTATGACTTGTATAACCCCATGTAAAAATTGTTTTAGTAAAACATTTCATGTTTGTGTCATTTTTTACTTTAACATTAAATAAAAGGTATTTATGTCATTTTCCAACTAAAGTGGCTCCATGGGGTCCCCAAGTTGACCCATGGATTTTCTTGGTCGTCCATGGCACATCCAATGAGGGTAGGACATGTTTCAATCTCATCTCATATTATTAAAACATTATGTTTACCTTAAACTACACTAATTACCTCTAATCGCGATTAAGAACTTAAAAGGTACTATTCACCAAAAATTATTTTAATCTCATTGAACCACATTTTAATTCTTAATGACAACCATGTATGTCGGATTTTTGAAAATCAAACCACAGAAGTGGTAATATTTCATTTAAACGAAAAATCAGTTATTTAACTACCACTTAGTGGTTTCACTATTCATCAAAAATTGAAGTTTTTCAGAATAATGCCAAAATTTCACCCTAAGCTATAATTGATATTCCGAATTCAAATATGATGTCTATTTTACAAAATTCCAAAAATATATGTTTCATTAATTAATTTTATAATTAATTCCCGTTGTCACAACAAATAGCATGTTTTTAAGAAACAATTTATATCAAAAGATTGGCAATTGTTTATGTCCAATTTCAATGTTAAATTAATTCTAATGACACCCATTGGATAAAATTGTAAAAATATATTATAATTATACTTTAAAACCACTAAATAGTATAATTTATCACTATAAATTATTTTGATTAAAAAAATTGTTTTTAAGTATTTTTCACTATTCATAAAAAATTAGAAGTTCTCAGAAAAATACCAAAAATTCAACATAGGATAATTTCGATATTCCAAATCCAAAAATGAATTCCATTTTGAAATATAAAATTTCTATATTTTTAAAAAGTGGTTACTACTATTCATAACGGCTACTTTGATTAGTCGCGGTGTTTTAGAACTCGATGTTGCGTACAATGCAAGCTATTGCATTATTGAATGAGAAGTGTATTGTGGAAGCTCGGGGTGTTACATTCTCCCCTCCATCAATAAATTGCATCCTCGAAATTTGAAAATTTTCTAGGAAAATAAAAGGTTGAAAATAGAAAACACATTTGTGGAAAACCCAGATCGGAAATAAGATTAATATAATTTAGCCTTAATAAGAGGGAAAGGGAAATGAAAAAGTCACCACCCAATTATGATCTCAATTAAAAGAACATTGGTGTCAATTAGAGACATATAATTGGAGGAAAAATGTAAATATTTGTAGGGAGTGACTGAGGTCATCAATCACAATCAACTGTCAAATTGAGGGCCTCAAAGCCTTCAATCTATGTTGATTTAAAATATCATCAGTTCAACAAGACATAAGGTATTAGGATAACACATTTTTTGTTTTAATATCCCTTTACTAAAGTTTCAGAATTAATTTATTCATTTAATAAGAGATAGGTATATATATATTTATGCTTGACAATTAGAGTTTCAACCTTCAACTCATCTTTCACTCAAAAAGATAATAGAACTCAAAAATATTATACTTATCTTAATTGTATAAGGTTCCAAATGTTAACACATACCATTTAGATTAGTAAAATTATTTTTTTAATAACCAGGGACTTCCTATAGGCTAGTGGTAGGAAATAAAGGCCTGTCGCACTATGGTTGTGGGTTTGATTCCTGCAGCTTTGTCCGACGCGACGGGTTATGCCCCACCCTACAGGTTGTCCTTTTCCTAAAACTATAGTATTATAATATTCCAAAAATAATCTTCATAAATTTTTTAACCATAAACAATACTATCCAAAGATCAACTTAATCCACTCCAACCTTTATAGTTATCCAAAATACCTCTGTCCAGACTTTCTCTAAAAGGTCTCTTAATTCCAAAATCAACTTATCAGATTCCCCAAACAAAGCAAAGTTTCTCTTATTATCACAAACTAATCATATTAAAACCTTACTGAAATCAACAAGTACTGCAGTAAAATCCTTATATATATATCACATTATTCTAATAACCAGAATATAATACATGAGTCCAAAAGAATCAATACATTAATTATTCCGCTTCAACTATAGTAACAGCATAAGATTGTCCTTGATCCCTTGTCCTTTTCTGAGATAAGTTTCCCTGACGCTTAGGACATTCATTTTCATAATGCCCCATTTCCCTACAATTGTAGCATTCAACATTGATAGCCACTTTCTTTCCCTTGCAATCACGTGCCTGGTGACCTTTTTCTCCACATTTATAACAAACTCGCATTTCTTTTAGGCTAGTACCAGGGTGATTCTTCCCACAATTATCACATAATGGAAAATCATTCTTTCCCTTTTTCCCTTTATCTATCTCTTGTTCCACCATTCTCTTCTTCTCTTGCTTTACTTTGTTGTCATAAGACTTAGAGAATTCCTTTTCTATCTTGATAGCACATGAGACAATATCTTCGTATGTTGAGAACGATTGTGATACTAAAGATCGACGGAGAAATGGTTTTAACCCATCAAATAAACGATCAATCTTATCTCTTGGGTTACATATATAATCTGCATCATACCTTGCTAACCTTGTAAAGTTGGCCTCATACTTTGCAACATTCTCATCCTCCTTTTGTTTCAGACTCAGAAATAGCCTTTCCATATCTGCTCTATGGTCATGAGGAAAGTATTTTTCTGAGAAATGATCTTTGAACTCCCTCCATTCCATATTCGATATGTCATCATCTTCCTTTGTGTTTTGAATCAGCGACCACCACTGATCGGCATCTCCAGTGAGGCGGTAGACTGCCATGAAAACCTTCTCCCTTTCACTACTCCCCAAGGCATGGAATATTTTCTCTAAGGAGTTTATCCATTGCTCAGCTACTAATGGATTTGTACCCCCATTAAATGTTGGAGGTTGTTGCCTCATGAAGCTGTCTAAAATTGATCCTCCACGTTGCGGATCAGGGTGCTCCATACGAGTAAGGTTGTTATTCATAACCTGAGTGAGTTGTCCCAGAATGGTCTTAAGTTGATCAGCACCAGTTGTATCTCCAGCTCCATAATAATTGTCTTGAGCAGGAGGGCAATCCCTACACGGAGTGCATGCATTGATACGGTTTCCATTCCTTCCACTGGGCACAATTTCTATACAATGTCATAAACTAGATTAGTTTATGAATCAAAATACATAATTCCATACTTATAAAATACTTAACATAAATTGAACTATTTATGGATATAATCCATAATCATAAAAAGGTTTTCTTTGAGAAAGTATATACTCATAACCGTTCATAGTGGTTTGTAAAGAAAAAGAGAATTATCCTAAGCATATCCCCCAGGAGTGTCGTAACCAAGAGTGCAGCAAGGCCCGTTGTCGTGCACCAGTTCCCGTTTGAGTCTAGCTCAAAGCGGTGTTTTCGGGTTTTACCCCTAGGTACATCTATGCCAGAGCCGCCTCTACCTGCTCGTATTCAGAGAGGGATGTATTGCTCGGAAAACTCACAACATCTCTACAATACCAAAATTCTAGGATGTTCTTCTATACTAATCCTCAAAGACTATCTTTGGGCTATGTGCTCTAATCAGAGTTTATCTAAATCTAGCTTCCAAGGTTAGTACTAAACTGCCTCTGATACCAACTGTAACGCCCTGACCCCAGCTACCCAGAGTCGGTGCATTACTTCGTAACATTGGCATGATCACAAAAGATCAAGTCTCGAAAGACCGATTAGTTTAGTAGCCTTGGAAACACTAGATACATTCATAAGTCTTTCATTACATCAAAAAGTAAACAAACTACAATAACATGGTCTTCATAGTCCACAATCATATCCCTTTCTGACTACCCCTGCAGGTCATTCATAAAATACTTCTTCACATCCTGGAAAAATATTAAAACATTGAAAGGGGTGAGCTCAGATGCTCAGTAAGGTTAACAATATAACGGATGCTTTCATAAATAAACATTAACCTTTAAGGCAATGTATAACTAAAACAAAAGCCTTTTAAACATGAACTTCAACATAATATGGCAAAAGTAAAATGAGATAATTCCATTCACTTCTCCACGTGGATATTCTACTGGTCGAATAATCACATGCAATATCAATAACCACTTTCATAATGAGGAAATGTATAATGCCAGACATTATGAAACATTTTTCCAAGGCCTCGGCCAAGACGTCTAAAATGATTAAGGCCTCGGCCAAAACCATAAATCAAATTGGGAAAGGGCCTTGGCCAATTCCACGTCTAGTTGTCTCATGAGACCTACCGATGCATCGAGGAGCTATAGCGGGCTCCACCCATCACTTATTAAGTCCAATACATTCCTCATATGAATAGGTTTAAACATATCATAAACCATAACATAATCGTATCACATAAAACATGCATAAAGGAAACATAACATTTCCACATTTCAATCAAAAGATATCAATACAACATATTGATATAATAAAAACACTTTCAAAACCATTTTCAATACCAAAATAAAAGAAAGTTAAAACTTTGTATTTATTTTTCATTAAAAAAAATGATGGCTTGTAGAGGAAGCCGAGACTCAAATAATGGTCACGGCGGCGGAGAAGTCATTGTCGCCGCATAAGTACGAAAAGAAAAACATTCCCTTTTTTCGTTTAGAAAAACACTTCGTATAAAAAAGATTCCTTTTGAATAAAAGTCAAAGTCAAAGGGGTTTATACACCGTATAAAAGAAAATTGTGTATAAAACCAAATATGCCTCAATGAAAGGGGATTGAGACGAAGTCCTTAAAAGATCATTTTTTTTAATAAAGTACATCTATAATGTGTATTCGCTATAAGTACACATAAATAATGTAAAAATACAAGATATGACATAATAATATCATGACATAATTTGAAAGTAGGATATTAACCCAAAGAATAGAAATTGGGTTAAGAAGTTCCCTTACCTTGTGTCCGACTTGATTCGACCGTTCTTTAACCTCCTGAATAATAAACTAGAGTTAATATCTACCATTTTCAATTTCATTATCCTTTTTATATTACTTATTACAATGTTATGAACATTATGTAATTATTTAAGTTAATAACGGTCGTTTTGTTGATTTTTGGTACTTGAGTCAACAATAAACTTCTTATAATTACAAGTTGTTTATGTGGTAGAATATCCATTATCTCCAGAATTATATTCATGATTTAGATGTCATATATATCATATATATCCAGTATATACATTCATTTATAATATTACGTAACATTTAGAGGTAAAAATTAAATGCACCGTTCATGGAGACGGTAAGCCGTACGTACGCATGAACGCTACTTTCATTTCTATTTCATATTTAATGGAATGAAATAATAATTATATAAAGGTATAATATAGTTCCAGTATAATATCATATATAATATCATTTACTCCAACCTCTATACATCCCACATATGGAATTAACGATTCACATCACTTTGAGGGGGCGGTAGTCCGCACTTCCTAAAATGAAATTATCGCGTTTACCCATAATAGAAATCATAAAGTATGCCAAAAATGAGAAATACAGAAGCATAAGTAAAACATAAACATATTATATATCATATATAAATATAGTGACATCTTAATGGCCACCTTTGAAGGTGTTATATGAGTGTTGAACAATCATCGTTTCGTGAGGCAGAAATTCACCATCCACTGAAACCGTATGTTCTTTAACCATTAGATGTAGGTGTGTGTAATTGTAGCTTGAATCCTTCTTATAACAACATCCTAGTATATTGATGATACTGGTGTTGTTACAAAAGATATGAATAAAAATAGTTTAGGGGATGGAGAAGAAAAATAAAACAAAACAACATTAGAGAAGACATTACCTCAAAATCGGGTAACTCTTTTTGATTTGAGCCAAAGGCTTCCTTGGGAAGTGTTCTTCCCAAAGTGAGGCTTCTAGGAGTAAGAGGGGGAAGCTGGGAGAGTATTTGGGCAGAGTTTGGCTTAGCCAAATGGCTTGAAAGTGTGAATGAGGTGGTAGAGGTGGGGGCCTTTTATAAGATGAGAGGAGGGGAACTCTTGGAAAGTAAGGAAATTTTACATTATTATACAATGCTTTTCGGATTATAAAGGACCCACACTTATATAATTCATGGCTAAGGTGATAAGGGTTCTAACTCTACCCATCCAATAGTTTTTTGACAAGTGTATGCCTTGTATTGTACATTATCGTTTCATTTTATTAAAATCGTTAAATAATGAGGTTATCGCTGCATCATCATGATGTCAAAAATAATTTAATTCATATAATGTCTAAAAATTAGAAAATAAATACTATGATGTAGGAAATCTTTTTATCTTTCCAATGACTATTTATAGTCAAAAATATGAATTCTATAACCCCATGTAAATTTTTTTTTAGTAAAACATTTCATGTTTGTGTCATTTTTTACTTTAACATTAAATAAAAGGTATTTATGTCATTTTCCAACTAAAGTGGCTCCATGGGGTCCCCAAGTTGACCCATGGATTTTATTGGTCGTACATGGCACATCCAATGAGGGTAGGACATGTGTCAAGCTCATCTCATATTATTAAAACATTATTTTTACCTTAAACTACACTAATTACCTCTAATCGCGATTAAGAACTTAAAAGTTACTATTCACCAAAAATTATTTTAATCTCATTGAACCAAATTTTATTTCTTAATGAAAACCATGTATGTCGGCTTTTTGAAAATCAAACCACAGAAGTGGTAATATTTCATTTAAATGAAAAATCAGTTATTTAACTACCACTTAGTGGTTTCACTATTCATCAAAAATTGAAGTTTTTCAGAATAATGCCAAAATTTCACCATAAGCTATAATTGATATTCCGAATTCAATTATGATGTATATTTTACAAAATTCGAAACATATAAGTTTCATTATTTAATTTTATAATTAATTCCCGCTGTCACAACAAATAGCGTGTTTTTAAGAAACAATTTATATCAAAAGATTGGCAATTGTTTATGTCCAATTTCAATGTTAAATTAATTCTAATGACCACCATTGGATAAAATTGTAAAAATGTATTATAATTATACTTTAAAACCACTAAATAGTATAATTTATCACTATAAATTATTTTGATTAAAAAAAATTGTTTTTAAGTATTTTTCACTATTCATAAAAAATTAGAAGTTCTCTGAAAAATACCAAAAATTCAACATAGGCTAATTTCGATATTCTAAATCCAAAAATAAAGTCCATTTTGAAATATAAAATTTCTATATTTTTAAAAAGTGGTTATTACTTTTCATAACGGCTACTTTGATTAGTCGCGGTGTTTTAGAACTTGAAGTTGTGTACAATGCAAGCTATTGCATTATTGAATGAGAAGCGTATTGTGGAAGCTCGGGGTGTTACAGTATGACCTTTTTGGAAGCTGGAAAGGGATGTGTTGTCTAATATTATGCTTCAGGTATGGATCTTGGGTGTGTAATGATGCAAGATGATCATGTAGTGGAATATGGTTCTCATAGACTCTGACTACATGAAATGAATTACCCAGCCCATGAATGCGAGTTAGCAGTGGTGATGCTTGACTTAAAGTCATTGAATCATTATCTTTTTGGAGTATTTTTTTGGTTTATCCTGATCCTAAGATATTGGCCTAAATTTTATCCCTTATAGATCCAAATTCGGGGAAACATCATTGGATAGAGTACCTTTAGGGGTTCAATTTTGATATCATCTATACCCCAGGAAAAAGAATTGTGGTTTTGGATGCCTTTACTAGAAATGTCCCAGTGAAAGAATTGAAAGAGTTCAGCGATGAGTGGACTTTGATGGGTCTTTTTCAAACTGCATCATGAGACCAAGTTGCATAATGGATGTGTGTTCATGTCTAGTTTTCATCTAACACCATGTCTTATGGAGTAGATTCCAAAAGAGAAACAGAGTGATGTGTTGTTCAATCATTCCATGAAAATTATTTATGGTGTAGAGGTTCCTTGTGATTTTTCATTTTCTTGTTGAGGGATAATTGTGCTTTAGAAGTTTCTTTATGGTGCCATTAAAATTTTGGAAGGTGGTAATGCATGATAGACACCAGTTTCATTGGTTCATTCATCCTGATACCACCAAGTTGTTTTATGTTGTCTGTTGGAAGTTCTAGTGGAAAGGTATGAGGCATGATGTACCTGACGTTGTATTCTGTTATTTTACATATCATTAGGATAATGTAGAGAACCAGAGGCCTTTTTTTAATTCTTCATCTACCTATTCCTACATGGATGTGAAATGATACTTCCATGTACTTTATTTTTGCCCTACCTCATACACTTTGGGGATGGAATGATATTTTGGAAGTGATTTACCATCTTACCAAATCAACCAACTTCATTATAATTAAGAATTTGTCAATGGTGGATGAGTTAGTTCGATTTTACATTCATGAAATAGTGAGGGTTAATGGTGTGTTTTTGATAATATTTTTAGATAGGTACCCATACTTTACGTCATGGTTTTGGGATGGTCTTAAAAAATAAATGGGGTCACATGTCAACTTCAGTAGGACATACCATCACTAAATGAATGATAAAACATATTGGGAACATCAGATCTGGAAAGACATGATTCAGGAATATGTGTTGGATTTTATAATCTAATGGAATATCCATTTGGTATTGGATGCATTTGTATATAACAATAGTTAAAAATCATTTATTTGAATGGATCCTTTTGAGGTACTTTATGGTCGGTTTTGTTAGTCTCCTTTGTGTTGGGATGAGGTTGGTGAGACCTCGTTGTTGAACTGAGCCTTGTGCATGAAACATATGCTAAATTTATGTTGATCAAGAAGAATTTTTTGATAGCACAGAGCCTCTATATGTTTTATGCTGGTCATAAGTTCCAGGCATTGGAGTTTTTGGAGTTGACTGGGTGTTCCTGAAAGTGGAACCTTGTTTCGGTCACCTTCTTTTGGGTAAGTAATAAAAGCTAACATCGATGTATGTCTAACCATTTGAGATAACTAAGAGGGTTTCTAATATAGAGACCCTATATTTTGAAACATTATCATTACATAAAATATTATGCATACTTAAAACACTAAACACATAAACACCCAAGGATTGTACTAGTCAATTTAATATGTAAAAATAGAAACATAACCACTGATACATAAGTGAGTTACATTATCTCCCACTTGGTTTTCTTAACTTGGACCCCTCTTAGACACATAAAATATAATACATATATTCATAACCTCTGAATGGAATCATAAAAAAATGGTTATACTAGATGCTCAATAAGGATAAACAAGGGAGATATGTAAGAATAATCATGAGCATAAGGTTTTGAGAACATGATCATGAAAATATAAATCACACCTTTATATCAGTGATCATATACCTGAATAATTGTATAAATATTGTTATTTCATTAGACTTGAGTCATAAGGAAATAATTCACTATATCCATACAAGCCTAATATAGTAATAAAACATAAAATTATGCAAGACACATATGTATATTATATGATTTCATAGTATCAAAGGAATCACTGCCAAGATCATCTTGGTAGTATGGTTTTAATCCCTATACCATTTTCATAGTCATGGTTCACATCGATGGCCATCTTAGTACCATGAGTTCACTCGAAATACCATATTGGTAGTCATGGACCACTCATGTTTCCAACATAGTAGTAAAGGTTCATTCCTAATACCATCTTAGTCAACCTCATGAGATATAAATATGTACCCAATGTATTGGATGGAGATATAGGTCCCACCCATCTCATAGTGAGATCATACATACATGTTCTAAATGATAATTAAGAATATTATTATATACCATGGAATGATATAGGTGTCATAAACATGTATCCATGTCTTACGTTGTGTAAAATGATACAGGTTTCACAATAATTTTATCATAATCATAAACCATTAAAATAATCATGTTTCTATGGTATATAACATGTGAAGGATAAACAATATTCATAAACATCATGACATCAAAACGTAAACCATTCATTAAATGAATTTGAATTGAAATACTGAATAATTTCCCAATAAAGGGAAGAGTAACACTAATATATTTCCTCTTATATGGTAAATAATATTGGGATCTCCTTTAAAATCATTTCTTTAGTAAAATATCATTTCTGCACTGAAAAATGCTATTTTAAAACATAAAACTTTTTTGGAAACTTTTTTCATTAAAAATAGCATTGAAAACTAAAAAATTAATAATTGTAAAAAAATAAAAAAAAAACCTTTTTCCCTGAAAATTAATCAATATTTATTTTTAAACATTTTTGGAAAACTATTTTTTGAAATAAAATATATTTCTGATTGAAGAGGGAAAATTGTTATATTTTTCCTAAAAACATTTTATTAACTATTTTAAGTAACAAAGTGTGGAAAATATGGTACTAATACATGAAGATAACATTGATAAATATAAAATTAGAGAATTCATGAGTGTGGTTGAGAAATTAATAATTGGATTTCATCAATGAAAGCATAATCATAAACAATATTGACAAATTATAAGATTTCTTCAATGAAATCTTACAGCATAGTATCATTGGATCATACTCTCAAAGAAAGAAAAAGAACTTATATGAATCATAAACTATCCGAAAAATAAGTATATTCATGATATAACAGGTCAAATGGAAGTATTTACACCTCCAAATATATGTTGGTGTATAAAAAACATGTGTCTCAAATAATGAAAATTGAGACAAAATTGTCTTACTGATTTGGTAGGTAATGAAATATTAACTATAAGAAAGAAATATCGTATAATAGATATGTAAATACCAATAAATTTAATAACAATAATAATAGAATAAATTCATGGGGTGTATATACACCATAGGAATTAAGAAGGAAATGTGGTCGAACAGGATTTTTGAGAGATGGGAGACCATCTCTCTCTAAATCCTTCAAAAGTTTAGGGTTTTTTCACACTAAATCTATGATCTCAATCCCATGGTGATCTTCCTTGTGGTCGGGTGATTTGATTCTCATCATTTAACCACACTATAAATGACATAACTTCCCTCTGAGCATAATCATTCTGTGGATACGCGAAATATAGAGGCACCTGATGATGTCTCCCGCAACCAACCTTTATCTGGTCAATCCCAAGGTATTTTATTCCTAGAGATGTTAAAAATATCTGACCAAGGAAATGAACTGATGATGAAGCCCTCTAGTAAAGCGACTAAATGATGGAGGTTACCTACTAGAATCGGAACCTGATTCCCTTCAACAACGTGCACAACTTTGCAAATTCTCGGTGATGGGTTATATCTCATACCACATAGGTAATCACCCTTGGTCCCTTACTGAACTTCATGCAAATATTTGACATTGCTGGAATACTAGAAATTGGAAACTAATTCCCATAGTAAAAAAGATATCTTCACATACTGTTAAGATAACAATACGATTTTGAATGATTTTGGAAGACTGGTAATCTCAACCTCAAGCTGGGTCTATTTAGAATTTTAGAGTGGGACTCCACCATTATCCCACACACACACAGAAACACATTGGTTAAATTATGGATTAAATTTCATGGACATGACTAGTTTTTTTGGAACTGAAAAATACTGAATGATATTTCCTCCTGCATTGGAAATCCTTTAAAAATTTATCACATAACCTTACATGAAAACTTGGGTCTATTTTTCTAAGTAATGGTTTAAATAAACATGACTCAAAACATCCCTGCTCAATTAACATCAACTTTAATGAATAAAAAACTGAAATTAGAGTGGAATATGAGCGAAAACCCCCATTTGTTTCACTGTAAAATCATAGAGCATGCTATCTTCAACTGTACGGTGATTAGGAATCAGTTAATCCAACCATATAAGAATTGTTGAAAGGAAATAAGGAGATAAGAAAACATAAATCCCCCATGGTAGACATACCTGAACCATTAAAAAAGTAATTTATAGTTTTGGTAAAAAAAACACACATTTTGACACACATAAGATATAGTTTAGGTACTAACTGGTTTGATGAAGTAGATGCAGAATAAAATTCTATTAATGATCAAGACTTCTCAATTGAAATTACAAACCTAGTTCTAGACACTATTAGAGTATCCAATGAGAATACAAATGTTACTAGCAATCAACATGAACTAGAAATTAATAATCTTCAGCATACAATCTTGGATAGAGGGAATTTTCCTCCAAATGAACTGATGAAAATAGCCTGTAACACTGGTACTTACACCAAAAATAATGATGTATTAACCAATGAAATTCAATTAGTGGATGACACTCCAGCTATAAGCACCAAGCAGTCCCAACCCCCCTCAACCATTACTGCCTTTCTAACTTAGGTACTCAAAAGGTATCCAAAAAATTCATCTTGATTCTACGTCCCAGTCTTAAACTCTTGTGTCCACAGACCTAACATATGAAACTAGAGTTATTATGATCAACCCAAAGTATAATTATGAAACCCCATGGTCTTCTATCTCTATGGTGAAACCTAACACCGTGGACTTAGAAGTTGGAGAAGACATGAAAAAGATCTCAGTACTTTTATTACATGATAATTTAGCTTCAGTTATAGTACCCAAGAATAAGCAGGTTTATAATGTTCCCTCAGAGTAGAAGCAGAGTCTCTCTCAGAACTCGGTCATACATCAGTCTACTTTGGACCCTCTTGTCCTAGGTACCTCTTCTCCTATTTTTAATCCAACTGAGGATTATTACATGTTGCTTGAAAAACTTCGTTATAATCAAAATGATGTTTTCACTAACGTTTTCTATAAGAAAGTTGTGTCATTTAACTCACGAAACCTGATCAATACTAACGCATACCTTATTGAAGCAAAAGCAATGCCTCTTCTCTGGACATCAGCCCATTTTTAACTATATGTGACACCACAATTGAAAATAAGCATTAAACCAAATCACATGAGTATAAACCAACCCCATCTCCCTTGGCTCACACTGCCATCCTTAACAGGGATGTTCATCCCAAGACACAAAATGATGAGCACACCCCATTTGATAACAAGGAAATTGAAATAACTATATATCAAAATTTACCTACTGTTCTAGAGTCGACTGATATGAAAGAGACTAAGGAATCCCTAAAATAGACGAATACTACCATGCCTCTATTAACAGTGGATACAAAACTCCAGGATCAAAATATTCTATAGAATCAACTATGACTACTCAATTAAAAGAACCCACAAATAAGAACAATTTCATCATTCAAAATGTATAGGAAAATACCAACAACACTCATGAGGTAAAAAGTTCTACTAGAAATAAAGGATATGGAAAAATTAATAAAGGGAGTTGTAACTCCAAATTATGATTTAAATGAAGATCATTTTTTGGAATTATTAGGGTATCACGAACTCTAACACCCCCAATGTTTTGAAAATAATGATTAACAAGCATCACCCCATTATTTTTTCTATTTCTGAACCTAAAATCACTTTCCCCTTTAAATATTATCATTTTTTTCAACATTGTTATGTTTTTTGATGGTACAATCATTAACAATCTCAATGATGATTCTTTATGGATTTTTTTACACTAGTCTTTATATAAATTTAGTGTTTTTAATATCCAAGATCAGATTCTAACTTGTACCCTTACTATTGATGGTACTCACACTTTCTGCTCCTTTTTACGCTAAGAATATATATCAAGAAATAAGAACACTAGGGAATGAACTTTCTTATTTAGGCACGAACATAAATGTACTTGGTTTCTCATGAGAGACTTTAATGTTATTCTTAACTCTAGGAAAAAATTTGGCACATCTCATACCTCTATTTCAACGAGATAATTCAAAGCCTCGATTGAAGAAAACAACCTTATTGAAATTAACCCCACTGGTGAAAAACTACACCTGGTAAAGAAGACATTACAACAATGGTGTCGCCAACAAATTGGACAGAGCCTTTATGAATGTCCCTACTTTAGACCAATGGGACACTATCTCTAGCATCACTCTTCACAGACCGAACTATGATCATCATTCTATCCTAGTAAACATTTCCTAAAAACACATGAAATATTGGTTACCATTATATATAAAAAATTTGTGGCTCTCTAATTAAGAATTTAATCATATCATCCAAAACTTTTGGTCCTCAATGTCTCACAACAATGGACCTTTTATTGCAACCTCAAACTAAAACACCTCAAAAAGATGATCAAATCACAGTGCAATTCCGAAGCCAAACATATCAACAGTGACATTACACTTCTTGAGAACGATCTAAATGATGTGAAAAACAACAAAACCTACTCTAATCTCTACACTGATCCTATATAAGAAATTAACATTACGGTTAAACTCAATTCATTCCACACTTTTAAGGACAATATGAGAAAGAAATATTATAAATTCACATGCTTAACTGACAGTGAAATAATCACCAAATTCTACAACTCTCTCCAAAGAATCAGGAAGGCATGTATACCTCTCACCTTTATAAAGGATGGGGATATGATTCTTGACAATGAATATGAAATTGCTAATCATATATTCTCTTACTATGAAACCCTCTTCAATGTCCTGGATACTTACAATGATCTCCTCTTTGAGGTCATTCCTTTAGTGATCACTGATGCATATAATTATTTTCTTCTTAACCCACCGCTGGATCATGAAATCAAAGACACTTCCATTATTCGGAATCCTAATAGTGATAATGGACATGATGGATTTAACAATGGTTTCTTCTAATATTATTGGGAAGTGATTCATATCAATCTTGTAATCTCGTTAAATCTTTTTTCACCAATGGGGTGCTACCCCATTCTCTTAATGCTCAGTTCCTCACCTTGATTCCTATAGTGGATAATGACTATGAGATTCACCATTTTAGACCCATTTCTCTTATCAACACTCTTTAAAAAATCAACACCAAAATCATTTCTAATCGGCTCTCAACTATTACTGACAAAAAATATTCATGGAACCATTTTGGTATTATAAAGGGTAGATCCATTCAAGAAAATATTTGACTTTCCTCAGAGTGTATCAACAACATGAATAAAACTAATATAGGAGGCAACATAGATATAAAACTTGACATCAGAAAAGCTTTTAATACTATGAATAAGAGCATTATCTTTAAAGTCCTTCAACGTTTTGGTTTTAGTGACCCCTTTATCACTGCTATCAAAACTCTCTTCAACACAATAACTATCTTCATTTTGATCAATGGAAATCCGAAATGTTACATTAAATTCACTAAATGTGTTAGAAAAGGTGACCCCCTCTATGCCATTATCTTCTCAATAGCGGAATACTACCTCAGTCATCTAATCAGTCGTTTAGTGGTACAAAATATACGGAAACCAATTCATGTATACAGGATTTTAAATGAACCCACTCACATCCTTTATGTTGACGACATCATCCTTTTCTACTAAGGTGACAAAGGAAACAATATTAACCTCAATAATGCTATAGCTCACTATGAAGAAGTTTCTGGTCAAAAAATAAGTTGCAACAATTCCTAAATTTTCTTTAGGAAGAACTTCCCCCTCAACAAAAAATGTAACATTATCAGTGATTTAGGGCTGAATGAAGGCTCTCTCTCATTCCCTGTAGATGCCGAAAAAAGTCCACAACTCCCAGAGGAAGTTTCGAAATGACAAAGCGAAGTCATAATTGGAATCAGAGGCCCGATCCGGAGGCCCGGGAAGAGGTGTGTGAAATAAAGGAGAATCCATGTGAAATATTGTTGGGCGCACGAAGCATTCCCGGGATTCGCGTAATCGAGCTGCTGGTGTGCGCTATTTTGTGCGCCCCTGTTCCGCGCGGTGAATCTTTGCGTGCCGACGGTTCCCATCGCGGATACTTTCATGTGCTGCCTGGATTCCGCATCGGCGGGTGCCTATAAATAGAAGTCGACCCCTGACGGTTTGGGGGTTGAGGAATTCAGATCGGCTCTCGTGCGCACAATTCGACTCCCCCCGCGGCCAATATGACTTCCAGGTAATCCCTCTTTTCGTGAAACCTTTCCCCGGGGTTCTCCTTTGCACACAACTCCACTGTCTTAAGTGAATTTACCTCCTCCTCCCGGTACATCCTTTGCGCGCAATCTGTGTCCCGTGCGCGCAATCCCCTTCCGTGCATGCAATACAGTGCGCGCAATCCCTTTTCCGCACGAAATTCTCTTGACCTATTGCGTGTCATCCCAGTGTTTTTCGCGCAAACCTTCCATTGATGCGCAACACCCAAGACCCCTATACGTTGACGCCCCTTGGCTGCCTTTCTGCGCCGGCACCTGATGTCTCCCCTGTCAGGCATGTGAGCCATGTGTTGTTTTCCCGTACGGCCTTCCAGGCTCATACGAAGTAACCTCATGATCCCTTGGGCGGTGTTTCCCATTGCGTTACTTTTCCTTATGCTTCTCCGCATAGGCATGCTAATAGATATTTCTTCTTTGCATAGCCACGCTAACGTGGGCCCCCAATGGTTTGCCCTACGGCCCTCCTTCACTAAGGCCTTGCCGATACCTTCCCTCCCACAAGGGGTAGAGGTCATTGGGCATGTAAGCCCTAGGGGTGTGAAACGAACCCACCTCGTCCAAGCTGCATGACGTTAAATTGTTAAGCACAACATCCTTAACACATGCCGTTAAACTTTGGTCTGACCCCGTGCTCCCAGCTCGGACATTTTTTACGCCTCTCGTCTCCACGGAAATGGACTCTTCCTCGCATGGAATGAGATCCTCCTTGTCGGAGTGGCGTTTGTCCATGGGGGAAGGGCTGCCTCAGAGCTTAAGCCCCTAGCCTCTTGCAGAAGGTTGCACCCGTGCATCTCCGTACTTCCCCCCTACCAAGGCCAGTGGAGTCCCTTTCCCACTGTGCTTTGTCGCACCACGGGCCTCCACTCTTGAGTAAGCCCCGACACCCAGGGCTGCTAACCACGCGTATGCCCCTGTTTCCTCTTTGGTCCGCTCAACGCGTAAGCCCCATTCCGCTTATCATGGACGCACCCTTCGCGACGTGATCGGCTGGTCCCTGTTGCCTCTTATTTCTCACACTGAGCATGAATCATGTGGGCTTAGAGCACGCATCAACCATGACATCCTCTATGGGCCGCCTCAGAGCATAAGCACCATACCCGTGAAATATATGGACTTTGATCCGTGCTAACGCATGGTACATTGGAAGCTTCCATGAGGTTCAAGACCACCACCTGGTCGTTCCGACCTCTCCACGTCAGTTCCCTGACCACCATGGGCTGCCTCAGAGCATAAGACCCATATCCAACATGGGCCGCCTCAAAGGGTAAGCCCCATATTCAACATGGGCCTCCTCAGAGCGTAAGCCACCTATCCAACATGGGCTACCTCAGAGCGTAAGCCCCATATCCAACATGGGCCGCCTCAGAGCGTAAGCCCCATATCCAACATGGGACGCCTCAGAGCATAATCCCCATATCCAACATGGGATGCCTCAGAGTGTAAGCCCCATATACCACATGGGCCGCCTTAGAGGGTAAGCCCCATATCCCACATGGGCCGCCTCAGAGCGTAAGCCCCATATCCAACATGGGCCGCCTTAGAGCGTAACCCCCATATACACCATGGGCGGACTCGAAGCGTAAGCCCTAGATCGCTTGTCCCGCATGACGTTAAACTGTATCTCAACCCACATGACGTTAAAATGTATTCCCCCTCTTGGGTCATCTCAGAGCATAAGCCCCATGCCTCATATCCATGTCTCATCCTGACTTCCCCACTCATGCCCACGTGCCTTGGGAAGCTCATGCCCTAGCCCGGAGATCTTACTTTTCTCCAGGCTGAAATCCATGCGTCCATTCTCACAGGTCGCCTTTTCAGGTGTCCCACCGTACCACCGAACTACGCGGACTTTGATTCCCTACCATGGGGATACGTAGGAAGCCTCCACAAGGTTCAAGCCAATAACTCCACCATCTATCCTGATCCTTACTCGGGCCGCCACATCCTGGTGAGATCATGCCACTCAACCCCACTCCATAGTATCTGGGAAGCTGCCCATGTGCTGGCCCCATCATTGGTGTTCCCCCTAGGGGGTCCTTCAATCTGATCCACTCTCGGTGTTTCGATTAGTCCGATCCGTCTCCGCGAGACGTTAAACTCGCGGCATACCCTGTGTTAAACATGGTAAGGTGAGGAAAACCTCAGATGGTACATATTCCTCGCGTTTGATGTGGGATGCCTCGGGGTTCTGCGCCCTTGAGAAGCACTGTGATAAGGGATAGAAGACAGACATGCTGATCCCCAGCGTTAAGACATGCCAACGACACCCCAACGCGACTGTTCTCCTCACCGAAGGTTGCTGCCCCGACAAGACCCCTTGGAGCATCTCGACGAAAGCAGCGTAATTAACTGGCATCCATGTAGATATGGTGCCCGGAACGAGCTTCACAAACTCGTCTTAAATCTATAAGGGAGACCCGAATTAGGTGACGAGCTCCGAGGAGAAATCCACAGAAGGATGAACCAACATCCCATCATCCCAGTTTCAATCCAGGAGCAGACGTCCCTGAATAAAGAACGAATGTCGCCCTCCTTTGCAAAGTGGGAATGCGGGGCTGCGAGCCATGCGTCCTCCCATGCGTGAAGGACACGCGCACGCACCCTGACGTAAAAGCATCGGAAATAGAAAATGGTAAACCCAACGTGAAGCTCTTCTCCTCAATATGGGGACAGGTGGCATTTGGGATGTCGGAAGATCAGCATGTCACCAGGTCTGGGTACCTATCACCGCAACGTGAAACCCTCTAGGGGTTGAGGCAGTCAGGATGTTGTGCACTCCGTTCTGCGACGTCGTCAGCGTGGATCCCTCTCACCGACCACAGTAGACGGGACGACGATGGGCAATTGGTTGTCGATTTGTTTTGTTGTTAGTTCTAATGGGATCATCTCCCTGATTCCAGGAATCAGATCACTGCATCCGGAGCTCGATCGCCACCTGCCCACTGGCGCAGAGGCAGGGGCAGTACCGACGCAGATACCCCGCGTGGTCCCACCTTTTCCACAGTCACTCCAGCTCCGATTACCACGACAGTCGCGCGCTCACACCCCCTCTCCCCGTCAGAAATCATCTAGCGTAGGGTGATCAACGACCTCGTTCACAGGTACGATGAAGAAGGGATCATCCCTACCAGGGTCCTGGCATGTTTGGATCTAGAGGTGGTTCTGCCTCACCACCATCGCCACTCCTAAGGGCCGCGCATGGAGTCACCGCTCCCCACTCCGACATTAAACCGCTTCAGGAGTCTATCCCCAGAGCGCCTTGACACATCTGTCCCCTACGCCAGTGAGGTGGTGGATGTCCGGGTCCGGCCGATTGGATACTCGTCCCAGGGGTTATCGGTAAGAACCCCCGCCAGGCTGCATCGACGTGATCACCTGGCTCCATGGGCCATGGACCAGGCAATCTTTATGCCCGCACCACCGGCTCCAACCCATCTGAAACGACGCCAGCGTCGGGCGCGAGCGGAAGAGAGTGCCCATCCTAGGGCACCAACCTCAGTAGCCACTATTTCCCAAGCCACTACTGACGCCTACTACCAGATCCCTGCACACGTTGAGCAGGGGCAGCCACATGCCCGATAGGGATCGAAACCCCGACTGCCCTACAGGCAGGTTGGGTCGACTATCCCGGTCGCGGGCACAAGCAATGGCCACCGTGGACCAATCTGCGGTAGTGCCACCCATCATGAAGGCTCATTCTGTGCCACTGATCTGGGAAGCCGAAGGCTTCTTCGCAACAGCCACGCTCCAAGTATGACTCCCTCCATCTCCCACTACACTGGGTATGAGGTCACTCCCCCAACCGCTGGCCGCGCGTATGGAGCCGTTGTGTATCCAGTCGCTCACCCACATGGAGGTCCTCCCCATGTCCCTTTCGACATCTGTCCTGGTGCTTCCCATACCCCATCCTTCAGTACCCTCTACCCCAGCACTATTGCAGCCAGGGGACTCCTTGACATAAATCATCCTTACCCTGAGGAGCCACCCAAGGGTAGGAAGGTGGGGCGTCGTCATCATAGGAGGAATGTCAGGGGAGTCTGGATGGAAATTAGACAGGTCCATTTCTCGTACTTTGAGGCGGAGTACGACTCGATGGTGGATCCTTCCCCCTGACCTTCTGAGTCAAGGGCAGGGATGGGGACGCGCTGCGTCAGTCTTGTACTCCCCGAATGTGAGATCCGTATGATTCCCTCCTCCCTCCAAAGGTATATCCAAGAGGACAAGGACTTGGCATACCCCCACGGGTCAAACCCGTAGTTACAACTGCCCTCCCCGGAAGCGCCTTCCACCTCAGTCAGGGAGGGTGGGGAACCTTTCTAGGGACTGACGGAAGAGTCGCAAGGTGACACACCCTCGGCGAGAACTGACACTATGACAGGAGTCCCATTCGCTGGCCCATCCTATCGCGACGTGGTAGTCAGGGCAGTGAAGCCCTTGGAGGATGACTCAGGGATCGACGGCCAATCGACATGTTCGTCGTATTCCCCCCCGGCTAGCCCACCGACCCGGCGACCTGCCTCAGCGACGTTGCCAGCTCCCCATCCATTCTCGGTTGATGAGTCGGGGAAGCAAGGTCTAGACCGCGAACCAGAGTCATGGAGCTTCTAGACCGTCCTTGCAGCAGGCCACTTCCCAGAGATGTTTTGGCCGGTCGTAGGGTCAAATTTTGATATGCCGGCGGCGCTCATCCCGAGGGAGTTTGAATGTTTCCGCCAGACTATTCGGTTGACTCACTCCCGTCTTCACCATCAGTTGGCGCCTTATCCTGAGAGTCAATCACATCTCGAGGATATCGGTGAGAAGTGCCGTCGGGTCGACTTGGCAGCGCTCCCTGCGGTTCGGTACCCCGAGTCGCCAGCAACAATGCGTTCAGAGTTTTCATGTACTCCTCAAGGTTATCGTGGAAGACACCCCCACGAGCAAATTCGCAGATGGGGGAAATACGCTACCATTCTTTTCTGTGTGATCCGCCGACAGCCCGATTCATCAGGCGGCCCTGAGGGAGTGTCACCAAAGGCAGTGGAAATCAACATGGCTGACCTTACAAATGAGGGAAACGGTGTGGATCTCCTCGATGGGGACTCACCCCCTAAGTACAAGCTACAACTGGACCCGTCTGGGAGGATTACTCGCCACCAGTGGAGCCTCCTAGGTCTCCCCACAACCACTAAGGCACTGAAACTGAGCCGAAACATCGGCAAGGGTAAAGAGCATGTCAGGGCTGTCAATCTCGCCGACCCATCTTCCTCGGTAGAGAAGGCATAGGAAGACTCCGAAAAGGCCACACTACGCCAGTAGCTCACTGAGCAAAAGAGGCTGGTTGATGAGCTCTTGGTCGAACACATCGCAGAGCGGCAGCCTGACTACGGTAACCCTAGACCAGGACAGCAGGGGCAGGAGCACCTACCCCTTGCTGAGATTCCCCCGGGAAACCGCAACAATGTCGTGTTCACCGACAGGGGAGAGGCCGGCGCCCATGGAAAGAGGTCGTGATACGTCTCCCCGAACACTCCCGAGCAGTGGGATCACCTAGGGGACCATGCTTGGTTTCCTCCCGCTGCCCTGAGAGTCGCAACGCCAGCCGCTCCGCGAGCTGCTGAGCTTGAATACCAGATTGGAGAGCCTGACAATGCTATTGTGGTTAGACATCCCCATCAGGACAGGAATCTGTGTCCAGACGATTTGATGGAAGTTATCATCGCCCGCTCAGAGGCCCTGGAAACTCAGCAGGTGGCAATCCCACTGGATGGCAAGACATACCCAGCATGGGTGGATGATATGCCGGCCCCGACAGGATTTGGGAACCCAAATTTCGCCCCCTTTAACGGGACAGGAGACCCGCCACAACACCTGGCCCACTTTAACTCGAGGTGCGGGCCAATTTTGGGGACTCTGGCGCAGTCGGAGGCTGCCATGCTCCGTTGCTTCATTCAGACACTAGAAGGACCATCCTTTGTCTGGTACAGCCAGCTCCCTGTTGGATCAGTGACTAGATGGGTGGACCTTCGTTGGCAATTCCTTGACCAGTTCAGTTCCACAACCTGGAAGACAAACATTTCAGATCTCTTAAGGTGCAAACAAAGGCCCGACGAGCGAGTTGCGGACTTCGTCGCACGGTGGAAGGGGCTGACGTACTCCCTTGACATGAAACGGAATCAGGAGAAATTACTTAGAATGTGTGTAGGGAATGTCAAGGTAGAGCTGGTTCCTTCTCTAATCACTCAGAATTACCCTGGAGGGTTCCGGGGCTTCTCAGACAAGGCTCAGCACCTCGAAGAATCCCTGCAACAGGCCAGTCAGGCACGCCCGCTGCCTCCTATAATACCTTCAAGGAGATCCGCCAGAGCCGAGCCCGCAGCTGTAGCCCAGATAGAGGTTCCCAGACAGCTAGAGTTGCTACCAGTAAGGCCAGCTCAGCAGCCCCATAGGTTTCCACACCCACGGGTACAACATTCGGCCCGGCAGCGACCGCCTCAAAATCGGCAGGCGCCTTCGCGTGATGCAATTCCACCACCCAGGCGAGATAATCAGGCTCTGCCTCCTCGGAATGCTCCTCTGTCCCCTGGTCAAGGTCAGCCTCCAAGATCCCCCTTCCCAGATAGAAGTAACCGGACTTACTCATTTTGCGAGGCCCAGGTCCCCGGTTATTTCCATAGCACCTTGGACCAAAGAATCGTGTGGCTATATGAGTGCCGAATGCCAGAAGAGGCGTGTCTCAGTGATCACCCTAACTACTTCCCTTATCACCGAATCCTGGGGCACATCATCCAGTGATGCTATGTGTTCAAGGACTGGCTCCATGACCAGACTGACAACAACATAGTCAAGTTGGGACCAGCCCCGGTGCAGGTGGCAGGTGTCTTCGTTCGATCATATGGCAGCAACGGTAATGAGGATGAGTGGAAGCAGGTTTCTGGCCATGGGTCCCAGAATTAGAGTGACTGGATGGCTAGTAGGATAGTTTCCCATTCCCATGGTATCATCCGTGCCCGCCTAAGCTAGCCAGAGCCCTTAGAATCTGTGAGCGCCGCTTTGACATCGTCATCCAAGCCTACCTCTTCCCAGAAGAGCAAGCAGCGACGCAATAAGAAATAACGCGTCCTTACAGTGTCGTCATCTTCTCGCACGCTTGGTGATTTTATGCCCCCAGAGATGGGGATCCCTTCGAGACTCCGTCCGGTAGCGGATGACTCCTCTAATGAAAGCCCGGGGTACGCTTCAGTTAACACCATAGAGTTGGTAAATCCCTTTTTGGCTCCCGACGATGAGGAATGCCAGGTGGAATTCCCCAATGTCCCCAGCCGTCGCCAACGTCGGTGGAGCCGTGGCTACGCAAATCGCCAGGGTACGGTAGTCGTCACCTCCATCCAGGCCATGCACGCTACTAACCCTAGGCAGCAGGCCCGATACAGAGATCAGCGCACGCGGTCCCCTCACCTGGTGTCGACAGGTTCGCCTCCACCACCATAGGTGTTGCTGGATCAGGCGGGACCACCTCGTCCATGTCATAACCAGCACTGCCCTGCCACCGGCCGACTACAGGCTTCCGGTCCTAACGCGGCAGCCACCTCTCGGGCTTCGACTAGTGAACAGCGAGACGTGCCTAGTACCAGTCAGTCACCTGTCCCGCCGATAGGGCCCGCCATGCCTCCAATCGCAGAGCGGCCTCCTGTAAGCAGAAGCTCGCATTCAGCTCGAAAGTATGATGGCCTGAAGCATCAGGCTGGCATTCTAGAAAGTCTTTCTATCCTTGAGGCCCTTCGTCTGTCATCTGAAATGCACAAGGCACTCACCGAGGCTCTAAGGAGACCCCTCCAGTTCGAGATGGAGGTGGCGGCCGTAGAAGCCTTCAACACCGAGGCAATTGAGGATGTCGAATGTCAGGCGGTTATCTCATTTTCCAGTGAAGATGAAGAACCTCCCATACTGGGGCACATTTTCCAACTATACGTCACCGACCAGTTCAATGGCGTGGAAGTTCGCCGCTGTCTTGTTGACATGGGTTCCAGGATTAACCTCATCCCAACTCAGACACTGCAGAAACTGGGGTTGTCTGAGGATGATTTAACACCCTCCGACTGTAGGATCTAGGGGAATGACAGGACCGAGCAGACTCCACTCTGCAAGATTCGTCTGAAGATGCAGTTCGGTGGCATAATTGCCAATACCGAATTCATGGTTGTCTCTCAAGACACTGCCTACAACGCATTAATGGGTAGTCAGTGGCTCCACCTTCATGCAGCGGTCCCCTCCTCGTATCACCAGTGCCTCAAATACTCTTTTAAAGGTCGAGTGGCGTGCTCCAAGGAGATGCGTCTCCTTTTGACTGTTGTGAAGCCCATTATCAGGACGCTGATTATTACAAGAGCAAGGACAAGCATATCCTGGCAGGTGAGGTATAGCCCACCATAGTCGCAAGTGGTCCCTGTGCAGGATTGGATGACGCATATGTCTTCCCAATCCATCGGTTGGAGGCCACGACCCCCGACATGGGGCAGTGCTTTGTTGTTTCGGGTACCAGAGGAAGGAATATTTTCGGGTCTAAGTGACGGCGGGAAATCACCTTGTACTCTTACACCAGCTAGGCATAGGTGATCCCCGAGCCTCCTACCCATGTATGATATCGGGATGTTGGGCTCATGGAAACGGCCGTACATCATACGTGTCTGTTTCTCTGGGCCAGAATCGATCGGCTCAAGCCGACGCGCCACCACTGCTTTGATGTCATAAAGTGTGGCCCCTTGGGCCAAAGGCCAGATGGTATTGGATCAACCGCCTTTGTCTCCATGGTCTTCGCAGTGCACGGGTCCCTTGATGTGGTGACCTCTGTCGCCCAAGCCGGCACAAGCTTCCCATCAGGGTCTGGCAGCCCTGAGACGGTTCCCCCCGTGGACGATCCTTCCATGAGCGGAGAGGAGGACATGGAAGATGCTCCTCCTTCCTTTGATTAGGGTGTCCCCACCATGGTCGACGAGTTAGTGTAGGTGAACCTCGGTAGTGAGGCGGACCCGAGACCGACATTGGTCAGTGCCGCTATGCCCCCCAAGGAACGGAAACGGTATATAGATTTCCTCAGACAGGACCGTGATGTTTTCACCTGTAGTTATGATGAGATTCTAGGACTAGATCCCCAGGTAGCAATCCACCGCCTTGGCCTTTAACAAACCATCACGGGTTCAAGAAGCCTCCCATAAAGATGCACCCCTCTCACGGTGCCATGGTTGAGGCCGAAGTTGATAAGCTCATCAAGGCCAACTTCGTCAAAGAATTCCAGTACCTCAGGTGGCTAGCCAACATTGTGCCAGTCAGGAAGAATAACGGGCAGATCAGGGTCTATATCGACTTTCGCGATCTCAATCACCACTATCCGAAGGATGATTTTCCCCTTCCTGTGATAGAGATGTTGATCGACACCACGACCGGGTTCCAAGCCCTTTCCTTCATGGATGGGTACTCTGGGTACCACCAGATCTAGATGGCCCCCGAGGATGAAGAGTTCACTGCCTTCAGGGCCCCCCAGGGTACTTTCTGCTACCAGGTTATGCCCTTCCGCCTGAAGAATGCAGGTGCCACCTATCAATGGGCCATGCACTGCATATTCAAGGTGATTCTTGGGATGCTGGTGGAGTGTTACGTGGATGACATGTTGGTTAAGTCTCGTCAGTGCCAGGACCATCTCAAAGACCTTGAGAAAGTGTTCGGCTTCCTTCGTTCTCGCCACTTGAAGATGAACCCGTTGAAGTGTGCCTTCGTGGTCACCTTCGGAAAGTTTCTTGGCTTCATTGATAGGTATCAAGGCATCAAGATCGACCCAGAAAAGATCAAGGCCATCAGTCAGATGCCTCCCCCGAGTAATATTCGGGAGTTGAGAGGCCTTCAAGGTCACTTACCCTATATACGCCGATTCTTTGCGAATCTGGCCGGCAAGTGTAAGCCCTTTTCCCGTTTCATGAAAAAGGGCGCCACCTACGAATGGGACGAGGAGTGTCAGGTCGCTTTTGAGGAAATCAAGCAGTATCTGCTTCAACCTCCAGTCTTGATGCCACCCGTTTCTGAAAAGCCACTGTACCTTTACGTGACCGCCATGGAGCGATCCCTCGGCGCGCTTCTCGCCCAGAAGAACAACGAGGGAACATAAAATAGCCTCTACTACCTTAGTCACATGCTCCTCGATGCAGAAATTAAATATTACCCCATCGAGAAGAGCTACCTGGCGCTCGTATATTCCTTGAAGAAATTGAGGTACAACTTGCACCACCATGAGGTATAGCTGGTCTCTCGGGTAGACCCTTTGAAATACATCCTAAACCGACCTATGTTGACCGGCCGACTGGTGCGCTGGGCGGTAATCCCCCAGCAGTTTGACATCAGGTTCGTACCTCAGAAGGCCGTCAAAGGACAGGAGTTCGCAGACCACTTAGATGCCCACCCATCCTCCGCGGACCAGCCACTGGATCTAGGATTTCCAGATGAGGCAATCCTCTCGGTTGATCACGAAATCCCATGCTAGCAGATGGACATTGACGGTGCCTCCTGGAGCCCCACCGGTAGAAGGCTCAACAACCCTAGGCTTAACAGAGTGGGCCTAGGTATCATCTTCATCACCCCTGAGCAAGCCATTATCCCGTATTCGTTTCTGTTGTCAGAAGGCTGCACCAACAATGAGGCAGAGTATCATGCCCTCATTACTGGCCTTGAATTGGCTCTCGAGATTGACGTACCCCATATGTATGTAAAGGGGGACTCTGATCTGGTCATCAAATAGGTCAATGGTGAATACGCTGTCAGAAAGCCGGAACTCGTGCCATTGCTGAAGTACAACCTCCGTCTAATGGCTAATTTCCCCTCCCAGCCAGAGGTCGTTCACATTCCCCGGTCGCGGAACAGTCGAGCAGATGCTTTGGCCAGCCTGGCCACATCACTTGTAGAGCCCAAACAGGATGACCTAATCGTCCATGTGGCGCACTAGAGAATCATTGCTCCTGTTATTCCGAAAGGTGATTGTGGCCCGCAAGTGAACCATCTCACCGCTGGTGCCCCTACATAAGGATCCCCGAAGGGCTTCAGGAATGGTAATTGGGAAAGTTCCTGATTGGAGGATGCCCTTGGTTGAATATCTCCAGTACGGGAATCTTATGCCGAACTGAGCCAAGCGAGAACGAATCTGACGCCACGCGCTGTAGTTCACCCTTCAGAATGGTCCCAGCCTTGAGAAGCTCCTTTACAGGCACGGATTTGATGGTATTATCCTCCGTTGTCTTCAAGGAGTCGAGATCCCACATGTCATGCAAGAAGTGCATGCTGGTTCCTGTGGCTCCCACCAGGCCGGGTCGAAGTTGTCCCACCAGATTCGGAGGCTGGGATACTTTTGGCCCTCCATGATCTACGACTGCATTGAGTATGGAAAGAGGTGTCATGCATGCCATGTTCATTCTAACTTTGTGCATCGGCCACCAGAGCCTCTCCATACTACCATGTATTCTTGGCCTTTCGTAGTCTAGGGGTTGGATGTCGTGGGGCCTTACCCACCGGCGATGGCCCGCCAATGCCTGTTCATCTTAACCGCTACGGATTTCTTCTCGAAGTGGGCGGAGGAAATCCCACTCAGGGAAGTCAAGGACTGTTCTATCGCTGACTTCGTGAGCTCCAATATCATCTATCGGTTTGGAGTACCTCACGCTATCCTCACGGATAACGGAACCAACTTCTGAGCAGCTGAGCTGAAGAAATTGTACGTTAAGTTCAATATTATCTCTAACCACACCTCCCGCTAACACGCACATGTGAATGGACAGATTGAGGCGTTTAAAAAAACCCTCTCTAACATTCTGCAAAAGATGGTTGGTCAGAACATGAAAAGTTGGCTGGACAGGCTCTCCAATGCCCTCTAGGCTGATAGGACGACGACTCGTAACTCCACCCAGGTGACTTTGTATGCCCTAGTATACGGAGCTGAGGCCGTCCTGCCCATCGAGATCCAGTTTCCCTCATTACGCACGACGGTCAACGACCAGCAGGAGCCAAATATAGTTTCCGAAATCCATCTAGCCGAATTGGATGTGCCAGACGAAAGTTGGATTCCTGCTTTACATAACTTGGAAAGGAATCAGAGTAGGATGGCTCGAGCTTTCAATAAGAAGGTTCGCCTCCGCTCCTTCCTGCAAGGTAACCTGGTGATCGCTCTCAGAGCGCCAGTGATTCCCGGTAGGAAACCACCCATGTTGTAGCCCAGGTGGGAGGGGACTTTTATTTTCCATAAGGTCTATCCCAATGGCGTGTATTCCCTGGTGACTATGGATGGTGAGCGCATAACTCCTCCCACCAACACTAGGTTCCTCAAGCAGTACTTTGCCTAAGCCTACCTCGGGTCCAGCATGACCTTAAACTGTATGGTCCAGCATGACCCTAAACAGTATGTTCCAGCATGACCTTAAACTGTATGGTCCAGTATGACCTTAAACTGTACGGTCCCGCATGACCATAAAATTCACCAGGGTCTGAGTTATAAGACCAAAAACTAAGATCCTCTGGTGGTCCAGCATGACCTTAAACTGTACAGACCAACATGACCTTAAGCTTCATTTTGTCCTATATCTAGGAATCCTTGGTCCATCATAACCTTAAACTGTATGGTCCAGCATGACCATAAACAGTATGATCCTGTACGACCCTAAACTACACCTTGGTCCGAGTTCTAAGACCTAAAACTAAGATCTGTATTCCGTACTATGTGGCGTTAAACTGTGCCTTTCAAGAACTACGTACGACTTGATTATCAACCTAATGAGATAAGTTGGAACGCCCAGACATTTCGTCTCGTGTCCAGCCCCTGGAGTGCCCAGATCTTCTGTCTTTGGGTCCAGCTCGAGGTCCTCTAATGCATCGTGCCTGGCTCTCCTTTAGGAACTTGAAAACTGGATCGCGTGGCGTGGTATGGGATTATGTCCTCATTCACGTCGGGTTTTCAATAGCTGCACCATGCGCACCCTGTTCTCAGGATTAGCCCTCCTATGTCGTGTCCCCCATGATATTGAAAGGCACCGTATAGAAATACGTGTGGTTTGATTCCCATCCTTATGAGATACGTAGGACCACCTAAACACCTAGATATGAGGTCCATCCCCATCTCTTATGAGATCCCACGATCTCCCGGTTGCCTCGGTCTTTTGGCCTGCCCTTCCTTCGAGAATCCTCCATCTTTGGGCCGCTCTTAGACTGAGCCCTTTGACCCATTCCAGTGGTCTGCTAATGTGTTTTATGTACTCTGGTCTAGGACCTAGAGTGTCATATTCGACTTAGACAAGTTTTCGTCCACTTTTCAAGCTTCGTGTCCCCCTTCATTCAGGACCCACCATCCTTCACACCTGGAGGGACCCCCAAGAACAGCCTGGATACAACGCCTAAGGGCTCTCCTACCATCACGGGCCAACTCCCTCGAGGGTTTTGGGTGACAAATTGATACAAATCCTGTGTTGCGAATATGGTCAGCGGTTAATGCTCATTTGTTTGCCCCTACTTCTAGGCTAACGCGACAGGATGCTGTGTTGCGAACATGGTCAGCAGTAATCCTCAGACATCACGCCGGCTTCCTCGGGCCTTGAATGTTGGTTGCATGATTCACATTGTGTTCCTCCCCCACCGTGTCAAGGCAGAATCTTAACACTCCTTGTACTAACCCTCAGTACACCCCCACACATCAGACAGACCGAGCTGCGTAACAGTGTCTCTCGGGGCTCCTGTGATCTGACCGCTAGAGTATGTGCTTGGGTCTCTTCTCTACAGTTTGCGTGCAGCTTGACCCTCATCCCCATAGGGAACGAGGAGTTGCCCAGACATTGCGTTCCGGGCCCATCATAGCTGGGATCTAGCATCTCCTGAACCCCTGATTGTTGAACCCTTGTAGGACCCTATGGCCCGAGGCTCCTCTCTCGGAACCGCACGCAGTGATGGTATGGGATTACGCCCTCACCTGCATCAGGTATTCTTTATCGCATTGTGCATGTTCCTGTTGGTCCATACCTTACGACCTTAAACTGTGCTATTGGTCCAAACCTTATGACCATAAACTGTGCTGTTGGTCCAAACCTTACGACCTTATACTATGGTGTTGGTCGAAACCTTACAACCTTAAACTGTGTTGTTGGTCCAAACCTTACGACCTTAAACTGTGCTGTTGGTCCAAACCTTACGACCTTAAATTGTGTTGTCGGTCCAAACCTTACGACCTTAAACTGTGTTGTTGGTCCAAACCATAGGACCTTATACTGTGCTGTTGGTCCAAACTATACGACCTTAAATTGTGTTGTTGGTCCAAACCTAACGACCTTAAACTGTGTTGTTAGTCCAAACCTTAAGACCTTAAACTGTGCTTTTGGTCCAAAACTTAAGACCTTAAACTGTGCTATTGGTCCAAACCATACGACCTTAAACTATGTTGTTGGTCCAAACCTTTCGACCTTAAACTGTGGTGTTGGTCCAAACTATAGGACCTTAAACTATGCAGTTGGTCCAAACCATACGACCTTAAACTGTGCTAGTGGTCCAAACCTTTTGGCCAAAAATTGTGTTTCTCGTCCAAACCATACGACCATAAACTGTGTTTTTGGTCCAAACAATACAACCTTAAACTGTGTTGCTGGTCCAAACCAGACGACCATAAACTCTGATGATATCGTCCTGGCCGCATGATGAAAAATGGCACCGCATTGTGATGACCTCCCCATGGGGGACATCACGCCAGGTATTGGTCGATTACCATGCCGCTTGTCAATGCCTACAATGGATTATTTATTATGTAGATTCCAGGAATTTCTACCCTAGGCTAGTCGCCCCACAAAAGAAAAACCATTTTCCTTCACGAAAAAACAAGACATATCAAATGCCGCTTCTTTTGGTGCGAGGGCTAACCCGCACGACTCCTTCATCCTTTGCGCAGGCACCATATCGTGCCATGCTGCCTTTCAAGAACTACGTATGGCTTGATTCTCATCCGTATGAGATATGTAGGAGCACCTGGGAACTTCCCCACAGGCCCATCCAAACTTTTCTTGTTCGGTCTCTCGGCCTAAACGCGTCCCCAAGAGTACATAGTAAGCAGGGCCTTTTTTGCCACACTCATGATGGGTCTTGCAGCCACATTACCGTGTGTCTCCCATTCCTCTTCTCCTTGGGTTCGAGTTCTAAGACCTAATACTAAGATCCTTTGCTTGGCTTTCAGTGACTCGGTCACTCTTGTGGGATTGTACGGTGTGGTGCGGGATCATGTCCTCATTCACGCCGGGTTACCCGTCGTGCCGTGCCTATCCCCAGATGAGATGTTTCCCCCGTCCCACATGACGTTAATCTGTATTTCGTCTAGCATGATGTTAAACTACCTCTCTAGAACTACAAGTGGCTTGATTCTCATCCTAATGAGATACGTAGTAACACCCGGACATTTCGTCTTGGGTCCAGCCCCAGGGATTATCAAATCCCGTCCCTTTTTATTATCGGCCCCTCGGCCTAACTTCGCGGGATGTGGTGTAATCGTGACTTCCACCCCGAATAGGTTTGGGATGCCCCATTGTGGTAAAGGGAAGTGGTAGTTCTCTTTCCAGAGAGGTCCTGCCTGAAAATTGGGACGACCCATGACCAGGTTGGTATGTCCGCCTGATGCGCCTCCACCACGGTGGCGCAATTTCGGGAGTGTTGGAATCTATTTGAAAAAAACACCACTCCACCTTCCACGCTTTGCATGCCCCTTTATACGGATCCTCATTCTCTTTCATGTCTGGCGACACCCCCTAACAGTATGGATGACAGACCTATGGTCCGCCTACTATCCTGGGTCAACGTTCCGGAGGACTGGTCATGTTTGACAGGACCCCCTAACAGTATGGGTGATTGACTTTGGTCCGCCTGCTTCCACAATATGGATGACAGACCATTGGTCCGCCTATTGTAGCAACATGGATGATAGACCTATAGTCTGCCTACTGTCCTGGGCCAACGTTCCGGGAAACTGACCGACGATATTTGAGTTAGGCCCCGTGTTGCGAACATGGTCTGCGGTCAGCCCTCATTTATTGACCCCATTCTAGGCCAACACGATATGGATGCTGTGTTTCAGTCACAGTTAACAGTTATCCTCCATCGTCGCGCCCCACAGTGTTCCGAATTCGGGTAGCTTGATTCACCTTTTCTTTCCATCTCCCTATGTTCGGATGGATTTCAATGTCGCTGGAATTTCCCCACTCATGTGTCAGAGCACATTGAGAAGGTGATATATCAATCGGTCTGAGGTCCCCTCCTCAGAAATCCAGGCCCAATTTCGGATGCCTGAGGCTTGGTCAATGCCCCATAATTGGATGAGACGATTAAATGAGTATCCATTGCTTCTCGCGTTGGGTGCGACCCACAAAATCTTAGTGATGGGTTGTTATTCATTTTGGAATTATGGTTGAGCATATTAATCCAAGGGTACAGATGAATGGATTTGGCCATGTATTGGATTGAGATGATGAGCAGTACACGCAGGAAGTTCATGAGATGGACAAAAAATCCCTTAGGGATTAGTGTGCTGAATTGATCTTTCCAGTGCTGCTACCCTTTGGCTGGTAGCCTCCATGACCATTTCTCGCTCCTTGATGACTCTCTCGTCATCAGCTGCCGCAGAGCACAGCTCGCCAATCCTAGCTTGTGCCTCCTCCCACTTGGTTCGAAGTACGGTCATCTGGTTACTCGCCTCCATCAGTTGTTCCTGCGCGTCAGTCGGCTGGGCCGTCAGTTGCTCCACAAGCTCAGAACATGTTACAAGGAAGCCCTCATTATCTGCCGCCTACCCTTCGAGGTGTCGGACCTCCTAATCCAACCTCAGCAATGCTCGGGTGCTCGCCCATATTTCCCGACACTAGGCAACGTCGGTGCGCCGGCTGCTCTCGCGTATCTTCTCGGCCATGTAATCATGGACCGTAAGATGAAGGCGCTGAGCGTCAGCCCCTCCGGTGCACAAGAAGTGTAGCCAGGTCTGGAGTGATCCCATCCGCCTCAGCTAATCTGACTGGGACTGTATGAGGAAGCGTTGGATACACTTCCACCCTTTGCGCCGTGTCATCCGGCTCTCCTCGGCTGCCTCTGAGTCCGAGTCATCTACCTCCTCAGGGTTAGCGGGTCGGTATGTAGGGAAGGCAGCCAGCAGATCGGTAGCAGGATCTGCCTTAGGGATGTCTTCGTGAGTAATAAGATCCTCGACGACCAGGGGACCTTCCTCTCTCGCCCAAGCAGCGATGATGCCTCTGTCAGCCTCTGGCCTCGCCTCGAGAATAGCACCGCTGAGGTCCGCTACTCCCTGCTCACCAGTTGTCGAGTCTAACTCAGTGTAGGGAGCACGTTCTAAATGAGGTGGTATGTCATCCACTGGTCCACTCATAGACGGCCCGGGCTCCACAGCCTGACGAGCCTCCAATGTTGAGATCGTTGTGCAAGGCGTATGCTGATCAATTGGGATCATTGGATAATGAGCACCAGTAGTGAAGCGTGGAACTTACAGGACTCCAGAGCGTTGGTCTCCAGTGCTATGACCGCTACAGGAGCCGCCGTAATGGGAGACCCTTCTGCGCTTTCCAGTTCAATGATGGGCATCGGATCCCCATCTTGTCCCACCAGTTCCTCTCCTCCCTCCTCTGGTGGGGACGCCCGTCCAACACTTCGACACTCCTGAGTGAGGTAGGGAAATGGGTTGGAAGATGAAAAGGATAATGGTTGAATAAGGAAAGGGAATGAAGATAGAGACAATCATTGAGTATCTCGGTTATGTCGAGATCAGAGCTGATAATCTTGCCGCTCTCTCAGAGACGCCCCTAGTAGGTCGCCCCCTGCGACCCCTCACCCCCGGGTTCTCCCTCTTATTCATCTTCTCCTTCGCCTTCATCTTCTCCGGTCTCTTCCTCCCCCTAAGACTCCTCGTCACTGTCGCCTTCTCCTGATGGCATCGCTTCCGGATCATGCTCCTGGCCAAGCATCACATTAACTAGGAAAGGTGGCTCCACATGCCGACCCCTTTGGAGCACGTATGTGTCCATGGCCGTCAGATAAACATGCCACCGATGTAAGTTTACCCAGTCGGTAACTCGAATGCGCCCGACCTCTAGCAGTTGGATCCCGTTTTGCATGATCTTCTGCCAGACGACTTCAATGATCAACGATTGCCACAGGGTCATCCAGGCCAACCACAGTGCCGGGAAAATTTCATCTTGGGAAAGTTCGAGCAGGTATCTTATCTACTTCCCGGGCAGTTCCCTGGCCGCCTCATGTGACCCCCCCACGGGCAACGACGTCACAGCGGCGCTGCATGATGTTCCTACTGTTGAAGTCCCGGCCTGCGCAGGCCTCGCTGCCTGACGCACCCCTGGTTCCCCTCTTCCGGCAGCCCCTCGCCTTCTCCCCCATCATCCGGTTTCCGCGCGAGTAACCTCTAGTTGCCAGAATCACTTGCGTAAAAGCCCGTCAGGGTATGCGAGGGTCCAGTGTTCGACATACTCGGTTTCTAGGCTAGCATCAACCCCAGTGGGAGGAAGAGTGATGACATCGCCAGAGCCGATGGTGGTAAACATCAACCACATCTAGAGTAGAACACATGGATTCTTCTGCTACCAGACAGCTGTGAATTCCTTCTTCACGCGGAAACATTTTTGTATGCATTCGCGGCCCCATGCCCATTTTTATAGGCGGGGACAGAGTTCCGCGCCACACGGAAAGTAAATTCCGCGACGATCTGTCATTTTCTGTGCCGTGTGGGTTCTTTGCACACTAAGACCCTTGGACTGGCTCTGCTTCGTCGTTTCATCATTTCCCTCAGAATACGATCGTTGCGACCTCTCACCTATCCAATTCCAAGGGGGGGCAATTGTAAATGTGGAAAAAAGTCTGCAACTCTGAGAGGAAGTTTCGAAATGACGAAGCGATGTCATATTCAGAATCAGATGCCCGATCCGGAGGCCCAGGAAGTGGTGCACGAAATAAAGGTGGATTTGCGCAAAATATTGTTGGGTGCGTGAATCATTCCTGGGATTCGTGTAATCGAGCCATTGGTGTGCGCAATTTTGCGCACCCCGGTTCCGTGCGGTGAAGCATTTCACGCCGACGGTTCCCATCGCGGAAACTTTCGTGCGCCGCCTGGATTCCGCGCCGGCGGGTGCCTATAAATAGAAGGCGACCCCTGACGGTTTGAGGGTTGAGGAATTCGGATCGGCTCTCATGCAAGAAATTCGACTCCCCCCCCGTGCGCAATATGACTTCCAGGTAATCCCTCTTTTCACGCAACCTTGCCCTGGGGTTTGCCTTTGCGCGCAACTCCACTAGCTTTAGTGAATTTGCCTCCTCCTTCGGGTACTTCCCTTGCGCGAAATCTGTGTCCCGTGCACGCAATCCCTTTCCGTTCGCGCAATACCGTGCCTACAATCCCTTTTCCGCCCGAAATTATCTGGCCCTATTGCACGCCATCCTGGTGTTTTGCGCGCAAACCTTCCTTTTGCACGCAACACCCAGGACCCCTTTACCTTGATGCCCCTTGGATGCCTTTTCGCGCCGGCACCTAATGTCTCCCCTGCTGGGCATGCGCTGTAGAGACTCTAAGCTTAACGTACATGGACATTTCATTACTTTTGCGGAATAATTAGTATATAACAAAAACACACACACAAGAACCGTAATAGTTTAGTGTCTTTGGAAACTCGGAATATAATCTTCTAATCGTGGTAAAAGATCTTCAACATCTCCCATAATGATCTTCCTTTTTTGTACCTAAAACATTTCTTTATATCCTGGGGAAAAATAAAACAAAAAAGGGTGAGCTCAAATGCTCAGTAAAGGTAAACAAAAGAAATATCAATCACATCATATTTATAAGAACATAACATTTTGGAAATCTTAACCTGCAAAAGAGATCATAATATCATAACATGGGATAAATCATAGTAGTGAAATGTAATCCCAATAATCATAACATAAAACATGAAAATTTGTGGCATACACACATAATCATAGAGAATCATTTCTTATTAGTCAAGACTCATTTCCTAGACTATCTTAGTGGACAATGTCCATCTCATAATGATACCATTCTTATGTGTGCCACAAAATCACAAACCATACATCATTGCATAACCCATGTAATAAAAATGGGAATCTTAAACATCGTGACATCATAAAACAATTAATATAAGATAAAGGAATTCATAAAAATAATTCCACCACAATATAATCAAATAAATGTAATAATAGGGATAAAAAAAGAACCCTTTATTATATTAGATGGAAAATAATTTTGATAAAACACTTGAACTCCATTCTTGAAGAAAATATCATTTCTACTTCAAAAACACTTTTCCTTTCATAATATGTCATACAATTCTAAACTAAAATATGTTGATTAAAAATAATCTTAAAAACTTGTAAAGGAAGCTTCTTGGAAATAATGTTTTAAAAATCCATTCATGCCTTATATGTTAAAAAAACATTATTCTTGTACTTTTGTCGGAAAAGTCAAAAAAGTACTTCATACGAAAAAAAGACAAAAGATTCCTTTCATATATTTTAATAAAAACTCACCGAAGGGTAAAATTGAATTTTAAAAATGGTTGTTGGATGGAAATAATATTATATATTGAAGAAACATGGATGTGGATGATAAAATACTCCCCAGTGAATACCAAAGTATAAACAATCTCGGATAAAAATGAGATTGTGATATTTTCCCTTACCATAGGTCCGATTTGCTTCGTAAGTGTCCAAAACTATTGTATAATGATTTAAATAATGTCATTGACTTATTCACGAATCATACTCATTATTGTGATATCATATATGGTTCACTTATGACTTTATTTTACCCGTTCTTTTGTAAATTCAATGTTAAGGAGCGTTTTGGGTAAAATCGTTTCATTTGTCGTCCGTGTTTTGACTTGTAATTATTCATATGATTACTTAGATCATGATTAAATAATTCCAGAATATAAAACATGATTTATACATAATATATATTCAGAATATACATATATATAATAGATCAGTAAATGGAAAGAAATACACCGTTCATGGAGACGGTAGGCCGTTCGTACGCAAGAACACTATTTTCGTTTCCTTATTGAGTTGAATGGAATTAAGTAGATGAAATAAATATATATACACATAAATCCAGTATCACTATTATGTCATATATTTCATTATTACTTATTATTTATACTTTATAATCATTCAGGAATGGTTAACGTGGAGAATGAATCTCATCGCGTCATAGAGACGGTAGTCCGTACGTACGCACTAGCGATGATATCGTTCTCATGATCGTGGAATTGTATTGGAGTGTATGTATACTATTTCAGAATCAATATAACCTTACAATAATCATATATAGTTATTATGTACACCATTATACCCATCCAAGTAAGGTGGTGGTGGAAAATAGATTACCCCACGACGTGGAGACGGTATTTCGTACGTACGCATGCACGGTGATTTCGTTTTCCATAGGATGGATAGATGGTGAAATAGGTTTGTTTAATACATATAATAATATATCATTATATGTTTGATACTGATGTTATTACTTCATAATGAAACAACCTAATAAGAAGAAGTTGAAGAAGAAATAAAGTTGAAAGAATCAGTAACATACATTACCTCTTCTTTGAAGCGCCTCTTTGAGTCTTCCTCTTAGGGTACTAAAATTGGTCTTTCAAGATGACCAGGACCTCTAGGGTGTTTTTAGGGAAGTGTATAAGCGACTTTTGCAGGGTTTGGCCGATCTTGAAGGCTCAAAGTGGTGTGAGGAAGAGATGGAGGAGGTTTCCTTTTATAAGGGAGGAGAGAGGTATCTTTGGAATAACTAAAAATATTATTTTATTATAAAGAAAAATTCGGTTTTAAATAGCTCCAAATTGATTTATTTCGAAGATAAGGTGGGGATGGGTCTAACTCCTCTCATAAAATAGAATTTGGACAAGTTTAGTTTACTATTTTAACCTTATCATTTGTTTTTAACTTTAAGTTAGATAATTTTGCTTTTACCGTGTCTTTTTGTATTCTTACACTATAAGGTTAATAAACTTACTATATCCAGCCAAAAGAACCCCAAGTTGTTTATTATTAAAATATATAACCTTATCTAAGTCATTTGGCCGAACCTTAGATTTTTTAGGAATAAAATAACAATTAATAATATAATATTTGTTTTAAAAACTATTTTATGTCAATTTTGACACTATTTAGTAATTGATTTTTGTGAAACTCCGAACAGAATTATTAGTTCTAACAAAGTTACTTAAATCAATACTAACATGTCATAGTAACCTATAAAATTAGTTTAATTCATAAAAAGTCTCAAATTACATTTAGTTGGGTATTTATAACATCAATTATGTCAATATTTCATTAATAAGATAATTACTGCATCATCTTTGTGTGATAAAAAAATTTACCTCATTTAAAGTCTAAAAATTACAAATAAAATATAATTATGTAGGAAATATTTTTGTCTTTCTAATGAATATTTATAGTCGAATTTATCTTATGTATAACCCTATATTAAAAATGATATACTTATTAAACATTGATTTTAACTATTTTAACCCTTCTTTAAATAAATTAATAATAAATGTCCTATTCTAATCCTTGTGGGCCTAAGTGGTCATATTTTATTCCTAAGGTTGTTTTTCGTCGAATTAAACTTATCCAATAGAATTAGGACATGTTTTAGGGTAATAATAATATCATTTTTACCCTTAATTACCCTATGTACTTATAACCCTGGTAAAAAAAGTAAAAAGCTACTATTCACCAAAAATTATTTTCATCTCATTGAACCACACTTTACTTACTGACATCAACCATGTCTCTCAGATTTTTTAAATTCCACTCACAGAAGAGGTAAAATTACGTTTTATGAAAAATTCATTTTTTTAACTACCACTTAGTGGTTTCACTATTCATCAAGAAATGAAAGTTTCCAAAAAATACCAAAAATTAGGCCTAAGATATATTTGATATTATGAACTCAAAAATGATGTCTATTTTACCAAATTCAAAACATATCAGTTTCATTACTTAATTTAAAAATTAATTACCATCGTCAAAACAAATAGCATGTTCTTAAGAGATAATAATTATCAAAAGATTGACACTTATTTATGTTTGGTTTAAATGTGAAATTACATCCAATGACCAACATTGTATTAAATTGTAAAAATATATTCTAAATATACTTAAAAACCACTCAAATTAATAATTTATCACTATTAATTATTTCGATTAAAAAGGTTGTTTTTAATTAAAATTTAGTAATTTTCACTATTCATCAGAAAATGAAAGTTATCCGAACAGTACCAAAATTTCACCCTAAGATAATTTCGATATTATGAATCCAAAAATGAAGTCCATTTTGAAAAATAAAATTTACAATATTTCAAAAAGTGGTTATTACTATTCATAATGGCTAGATTTCATAATATTTTAATAGCATATTGTTTTTTAGTGAAACTCGTTATTGCGTACTACACACGCTATCGAGGAAGGTCGTGATTGCGTGTAATTAAAGGCATGTCAAGGATGCGTGTTGTGAAAGCTCCTTTTGGTGTAGCGTACAACACAAGACATAAATGAAATTAAAAAAAATATTTTTCATAAAATCTCGGGGTGTTACATGCGCGCCATGCGTTGTTTTCCCGTACGGCCTTCTAGGCTCGTACTAAGTAACCTCAAGGTCCCTTGGGCGGTGTTTCCCATTGAGTAGCTTTGCCTTATGTTTCTCCACATAGGCACGCTAACGGCTATTGCTTCTTCGCATAACCATGCTAACATGGGCCCCCCATTGGTTCGCCCTGCGACCCCCTTCACTATGGCCTTGTCGATGCCTTCCCTCCCACAAGGGGTAGAGGGAATTGGGCATGTAAGCCCTAGGGGTGTGGAGCGAACCCACCTCGTCCAAGCTATATGACGTTAAACTGCTTCGCACCTCATCCTTAACACATGACGTTAAACTATGGTCTGACCCCATGCTTCGCACGCAGGGTCCCCCTAGCTCGGACATTTTTTATGCCTCTCATGTCCACGAGAATGGACTCTTCCTCGCAAGGAATGAGATCCTCCTTGTCGGAGTGGCGTTTTTCCACGAGGGAAGGGCTGCCTCAGAGCGTAAGCCCCTAGCCTCTTGCGGAAGGTTGCACCCGTGCATCTCCGTACTTCCCCCCTTCCAAGGCCAGTGGAGTCCCTTCCCCAATGTGATTTGTCGCACCACGGGCCTCCACTCTAGAGTAAGCCCCAGCACCCAGAGCCTTTAACGACGCATAATCCCATGTTTCCTCTTTGGGCCGCTCAATGCGTAATCCCCATTCCGCATCTCACGGACGCACCCTTCGCGAGGTGATTGTCTGGTCCCTCCTGCCTCATTTTTCTCACACTGAGCATTACTCACATGGGCTTAGAGCTCTCATCGACCATGACATAATCTATGGGCCGCCTCAGAGAGTAAGCCCCATACCAGCGAACTACGTGGACTTTGATCTGTGCTAACGCATGGTACGTTGGAAGCTTCCATGATGTTCAAGCCCACCACCCGGTTGTTCCGACCTCTCCACTTCGGTTCCCTAAGCACCATGGGCCGCCTTAGAGCATAAGCCCCATATCCAACATGGGATGCCTTATAACGTAAGCCCCATATCCAACATGGGCCACCTCATAGCGTAAGCCCCATATCCAACATGGGTTGCCTCATAGCGTAATCCCCATATCCAACAGGTGCCGCCTCAGAGCATAAGCCCCATATCCAACATGGGACGCCTCAGAGCGTAAGCCCCATATCCAACATGGGCCGCCTCAGATCGTAAGCCCCATATCCAACATGGGCCTCCTCAGAGCGTAATCCCCATATCCAACATGGGCCACCTCAGAGCGTAAGCCCCATATCCCACATGGGCCGCCTCAGAGCGTAAGCCCCATATCCATGATGGGCCGCCTCTGAGCGTAAGCCCCATATAAAACATGGGCCACCTCAGAGCATAAGCCCCATATCCCACATGGTCCGACTCAGAGCGTAAGCTCCATATCCGACATGGGCCACCTCAGAGCGTAACCCGCGTATCCACAATGGTCCGACTCAGAGCGTAAGCCCCAGATCGCTTGTCCTGCATGACGTTAAAATGTATCTCATCCCGCATGACGTTAAACTGTATTCCCTCTCTTTGGTCGTCTCAGAGCATAATCCCCATACCCCACATATACATCACATCCTGACTTCCCCACTCAAGCCCACGTGACTTGGGAAGATCATGCCCTAGGCCATATATCTTACTTTTCTCCAGGATCCAATCCATGCATCCATTCTCACGGGTCTCTTTTTCAGGTGTCCCACTATACCACCGAACTACGCGGACATTGATTCCCTACCATGGGGATACGTAGGAAGCCTCCATGAGGTTCAAGCTCGTCACTCCACCATCCATCCTGATCCTAACCGGGGCCGCCACATACTGGTGAGATCATGCCACTCCACCCCACTCCATAGTATCCGGAAAGCCGCCCACGTTGTGACCCCAACATCGGTGTTCCCCCAAGGGGGTCCTTCAATCGGATCCACTCGCAGTGTTTCGATCAGTCCAATCCATCTTCGCGAGACGTTAAACTCGCGGAATACCCTGTGTTAAACATGGGAAGCTGAGGAAAACCTTAGATGGTACATATTCCCCGCATTCGATGTGGGATACCTCGGTTTTCCACGCCCTCGAGAAGCACTATGATAAGGGATAGAAGACAGACATGCTAATACCCAGCATCAAGACATGCCAACGACACCCCAATGCGTCTGTTCTCCTCACCGAAGGTTGCTGCCCCGACAAGACCCCTTGGAGCGTCTCGACGGACGTAGCGTAATTAACTGGTGTCCATGCAGATATGGCCCTGGGAACAAGCTTCACAAACCCATCTTTAATCTATGAGGGACACCCGGATTAGGTGACGTGATCTGAGGAGAAATCCACAGAAGGAAGAACCAATATCCCATCATCCCGGTTTCGATCAAGGAGCAGACATCCCTGAATAAGGAATGGATGCCACCCGCCTTTGGAAAGCAGGAATGCGGGGCTATGATCCGCACGTCCTCCCATGCGTGATGGACACGCGCACGCGCCCCGACGTAAAAGGATCGGAAACATTCACATACCTTGTTGTCCCCGTATTTTCTATTAGAACCAATTATTTCCACTGTGAATATTTTCATTCATGGTCTCATAGAATTTCTCTCTTGGAAGGGTAAGGCTCTCTCTATGGCGGGATGGACATGCCTTGTTAAATATACTATTGTATGCCAGATGGTCTACTCCATGATGGTCTACAAATGGCCTGTTTCATATCAATAAAATGAACACAGCTATTAAAAACATCATCTGGACCAGTATTATTCTAGAAATAAATCTTGTGATAGTCCCTTAGTCCATTTGTTCAAACCAATTAAAAATGGTGGAATTGGTATAAAAAATTTAAATTCCTTTAATGAAGCTCTTTAAGCTCAGCTCACTTGGATCATTTTTCACAATACTTCTGATTCAATCACCTTTCTCAAGAATAGATTTCTCAAAAAACATAATACTTGAAATTTGACCTTCATTAATTCTTCCATTTGGCCCACCCTCAAGCTCTCATTCACTAACATTATGAATAATTCTAGATGGACGGTTTCCAAAGATTCCTCCATGAAATTTTGGCTAGATAACTGGACTGGAATGCTATTAATCTATATGATTACTCCTGATCAAACTCTTGAAAAAACCAATATCTCTATCCGAGAAACATTAAATTCTCAACATGGTCGTCTTCCATAAACTATTTTGAATCCCATTAAAAACTATCATTTTTCTTACAATTATGCTTATTTTATTTGAGAGCCTTCTCACAATGGAATGCTTACCTCAAAAAATTACTAAAATCATACTATATTCAACAACGAGAATGACATCAGCTGGATTAAACACTTCAACAAACCATGGATAAAGCCCTTGAGATTCAGTATTATCTGGAGACATTCCCATAATAGATTTCCCACTGATGTTTGTCTTCAATATTTTTGAAATCAGATTTTCTCTAAATGTAAAATCTGTAACCAACACATATAAAATGCCCTCCATCTCTTCCTTTCTTGTTCGACATCTTCTGCTCTTTGGAACTATATTTTGGAAATATTTGATTGCAGATGGTTGATTCTTGACTCTGTCAAAACACGACTTAAGAAATGTGCATATATGGAGGGCTCCCAGAAAATCATGAATTTCTTCCTTACTAAAATTTCTAAACACCACCATGTGATCTGATATGATCTAAATGCTTTTATTCATAGAAACTACTCACTCAATCATAATTCAAGTAAAACATGAATCCTCCTTGCCATAAAGGAAGCTACTTTGTTACAAAAAGGTCATTTCCACAACTGTGTGCATGAATTTAGAATCCTAAAACATATAGGGATCAATGGAAACTTCTATCATTTGCATCACTCTCTAGAGGTGTTCTGGAGATCCCCTCTCCCTAGATGGATCAAAATAAAGATTTATGGTGCCTACAAGGGCAATCTAGGGCCTGCAGGGTTTGGTGATGTCCTCAGGAATCTCTTTGGCTAGATTCTACACTTCTACAAGGGTCATTGTGGCATTTCCACCTCCCTTTATGCCGATATTATGGGTTCCATTTATGTGATAAAATTTTCCATGGTTATTTGTTGGAACTACCTTTGGATTTAAAGTGACTCAATGACAATTGTACAAGATATTTTGAATGGTGTAAGTCATATATCTTGGCCGCTAACTACTTGTTAGACGGAATGCAACCATTCTATCAATGAGATGAACTAAATTATCACACATGTCTATCAGGAATAAAACATTGTTACTGATGGCTTTTCAACTTGGGACTTAATCAAAACATGACCTAGTACGAAGACCTCCCTACTACAGTTATTCATTTACATGTGAAAGATTGTAATATGATCCCATACTTTCTATTCTTGTAATATTTATTTTAATATATTTTGTGCTTTGGCCACTTAGGTCAAGGAATCATCCTTTTTTTAAAAACCCACATGAAAGAAAACAATGTTGTCAAAAGAATTTATATCATAGAAATAAAAAGATAGATTAAATTTCCCTTACTTGGTGTCTTGAATCTCTTATCACTCGTACATGATTCCAATATAATAAATGAAATTATATTATAGAAATTTTAGATAAGAATATTCTTATATATAATTATATATATGGTTGGATTACTACCTTATATTACATGCTTGTTAATAATTATATGTTATGGTTTCACTTTGGGTAATACATGCTTTGTTCTTCACACACTTCATAATTTATTGTATCTTTGTTCCTTATTCTTATATCACGATTTCCATAATTTAAAACATGATATAAATATAATTTATATATGATATTTTTTTATAATAATCTATAGAATATATAAGTACAAAATGGAATACACAGTTCGTGGACATGTTGTGTTTTACGTACGCATGGACACTATATTCATTTTTTTTGTCGTATTGAAAGAAAAAAAGAAAACGACATATATGTGTCTATATATGTATATATATATCATTATTAAATTATCATTATTATGTTATATATATCATATAATTTCCCAAAACCAATGCCTAATACATTCAATGTAGTGTGTGAACGAATCACATCGCTTTGAGTGAGCGGTTGTCCATAAATCCTCAAAATAAATTATTATATTCCCACCAAATTGAATGTATAAATATATGTTATGTAAAATGATTATAGAAGATTAAATACATAATAAATATAATATATATCATAGATAAACATAGTTACCATCACAATATCTACCTTGAGAGGTGGTAAAGGAAAAATGAACAATCATCATTTCGTGAGGTGGTAGTTTGTTGTACACGTTAACAATATGTTTATTGCCCATTAGAAGGAAAGGTGTGTAAGTGTAAGTCAAGACCGTAAAATAACAACATCCTTGTATATTGATTATACTTCTATTTTTATAGAATCATGGAAGGTGGTGATTTTATTGTGGGGATATTTGAAATAAAATAGAAGAACCTGAGGAAGAATGTTACCTCTAATTCAGGAATCTCCTTTTGAATTCCAAAAAAAGGGCTTCCCTGGATATATTTCTACCGAAGGGGGGATTTAAGATGAGGGTTTAAATTTTTAGGATACATTTTTACAAATCTATTACGAGAAAAAGTGGCTTGATAGGAATGATTTAATGGGAGGAGAGGAGACCTTTTTATAGTGGAGGAGGAGTGGCACTCTTGTAAATTTTGGGAAATGGAATTCCACCCATGTTTTTCAAGTAGATCCAATAATTGAAAAAATTATACAAAAGGGAAGATAGAATCATAAATGGCCACCCAACGGATCTTGTATGATATTCTAGGTCATTTCATACCTTATGATTAATGTTTAGTCCCTTATTAAGATTATTCTTTCCTTAATAATTATAATTAATTTTAATTAGACACACTAATCTTTTTCATAACATACTTAGTTCACCTTATTTAACATTTTAAATTATTAATATTCTAAATATATAATCTATTTTTTCCAGCATACAATCACTGAAGTGGTTGAAATTAATTAAACTTTTATCATACTGATAGGACGACACTGTGGGTTTTAAAGTAAAAATGATCAAAAGATTGCCATGTTTTTATATAAAATTTAAATGTGAAATTAGATCCAATGTACTACATTGGATTAATAGAATACAATATTATGTAATTAATCATTGAAATAAAATTGAAATATAAATTATCAATATGAATAAATTAAATGAAAAATATTTTTTGAATTAAAATTTAATATTTTCACTATTCATCCAAAAAATGATGTTTTTCAGAAAAATACTGAAAATTTACCATACGGTAAATTAATAATTCTTAATTAAAATGAATTTTATTTTATCAAATTCAATTTAAAAGAGTTTCAAAAAATAATTTTTTTAATTTATCACAGAAGGACATTACAATTGTTTATTTGAGAAAATAGTATTTTTAAATATATAATAAATTTACCAAAAATTACATTTCTTGTTATCAATAATTTTTTTTTATTTAAAACCATTTTAAATAATATTTGAAAAGTATTTATTACTTTTTATATTAATAATTTTAATAGATAGGTTAGGATTATCTCATTTAGATAATTAAAACAATAAAATAAATTCTTCATAAAAACATAGTGTTGCGTGTATCATACGCCAAGTCGGTGTTGCATGTAATGTACACCAAGACAATTTTGTGTGAAATTAATTGTGGAAATAGTGAAATAAAATATATCAATGAATGATAGTTCTTTCGAAAAAGGTCCCTAAAAATCGAGGTGTCATATTCTAACCCACTTAAGATGAATTTTACCCTCAAAATTCTTCATCCGGGAAAAAATTGAGGACACTTATACTTTATCATATATTCAATTTCTCATCTAGATTGGTATAACTAGTTATTTATCCACAAAACATTAACTAAGTAGGTGGTCTTATTTCATATAATTTTCTCTATGTGACCGAGAATGTCAACAAATTTTTCCTTGTAATAAAGCTCTTGATCAAGTTTTATTACCTATGAGTTCAGTACATGTGAAGGGTCAGGTGTATTAATCATTAGGATAGATACATGGAACACATCATGGACATTAGATATATTTTGAGGTTGTTTCAAATGATAGGTTACCATCTCGATATGATTAATAATTTCAAAGGTACTGATATACCTAGGGCTTAGTTTCCATTTCCTCTCGAAACTTATAACTTTCATCCATGGAGATAGTCCTAGAAAACAATTATCACCAAATTCAAATTCGAGATCACACTCTTTGTTATCACCATAACATTTCTAATGATATTTGGCTACCCTGATATGCTATTGAATGGTTCTAACAAGCTCATTTAGTTCTTCATCGATATATGGTCCAAATAGCTTTCTTTCTCCAACTTAATCCCAAAATATTGGAGATATATATTTCATCCCATAGAGGGATTCATACGGTGCCCTATGAAATATTTAGTGAAAGATATTTTTGTATGAAAACTACACTAGAGGATGTTGTTGATCACAACCACCATTTAAATCTTGATAACAAGATTTCAACATATTTTCTAGAATTTTAATTTTTCTTTCAGACTAAACATCTATATAAGGATGATACGAAGGGACGAATCCCAATTCCATATCAAGTGCTTAATGAATACTTCACCAGAACATTGAGGTGCACTTAAGATCCAAATACGATATGATAGAATGTGGTACTCCATTCAATCATACCCCATACATTATATATATCCTGGAATGTTGATCTAGAGAGAAGTCATCACTAATAATGATAAACTATTCTGCCTTTGATAGGTGATTTACTACCATTCATATATCATTAGACCATTTGGAGGTTTTGGGTAGTCTAATTACAAAATCCATAGTTGTGTTCTCCAATTTCCATTTTGGTATGGGTAAGGGATGCAACATCAACTTTTAATTTTCTCTTCTATACTTAACATTCAAGAATACCAAGCATCGAGATACAAACTCTGTGAGATATCTCTTCATGACATCCCACCAAAGGTATCATTTCAAGAAACTATAGATCATCTTACTTCTAGGATGAAAAGTGAATGAAGACCTATGATATTTCTATAACTACTACTTCTTCTAATCTGGTATGGAAATAACACATACATAGTTCTTGAAATTTATCATTCTATCCTGATCATGGTTAAACTCCGCAACATTTCTATCATTATTTTGTAGCTCTATATATTTATTCTACAGCTTGTTAATATTAACTTGGATTGATGGTTAAACATTTATTTGAAAAAGATATGATTTTTACCCTTCCATTAATATTTATAGATCCATAATTTTCAAATAAATAAATATTGGATCTTTTTTATCCTCATCATGGAAAATCTATCATGATCCTTTTGACTCAATTCATTGGCCACCTTTTTTACTTTCTCATGGTGGTAATGTATTGAGCAGTCATAATCCTTTATCAACTTTAATCATCTTCTCTAGTTTATGTTCAAATCCTTCTATGTGAATATATATTTTAGACCTTTATGGTTAATATGTATATATTTCACATTTGTTTCCATAAAGATAATTTCTCAATACATTTAATGCAAAAATTACAACTATTAACTCTAAAACATGAGTTGGGTAATTTTTTCTCATGAATCTTCTACTTTCTTGAGTCCTAAGAATTAATCATGTCATTTTTCATTAGAAAACACCCAATATCTTCATATATTTATCACTATTGATTAAAACCCCTTATTCAATATAGGGTAATGTAAGAAAAAGTGTGTTGACTAACCATCACTTCAGTTCCTTGAAATTTCCTCACATTCATCTATCCAGAAGAACTTCACACCCTTCTGAGTTAAATTGGTCAGAGGATTAGATAGTAGTGAGAAATTATCAAAAACCTATCAATAATATCTAGAAAAACTAAGAAACATATGGATCTCCATCACCATTGTTGTTTTAGGACTACATTCAATAGCCTCTCTCTTTGATGTATATACAGTTATACTATCACTTAAGATTATGTGACCCAAAAATGAATCTTTTTGCAACCAAAATTCAGACATTGTAAAATTTTCATATAGATTCTCCTTACTTATGTTTGTTTTTGTAAAATGATCGTCATGCTCATCCCTTCTGTTTGAATAGATGATTTTATCATATATAAATACTTCCAAAAACAAGTCGATGTAATCTTTGAAGACTCTATTCATTAAATCCATAAAGATAATAAATGAATTAGTAAGACCAAAAAGAATCACTATATATTCATATTGTTTATATCTTGTACAAAATTCCATCTCGATTATATCCCCATTCATGACCATTAATTGATGGTATCCATATTTAAGGTCAATCATGGAGAAGTATTGAGCTCCATGATCAAACAAGTCATTAACACAGTGAAGTGGATAGTTGTTCTTGAGGGTAATCTTTTTTAACTCCTAATAATAAATGAAGAGTCACATTGATCTATATTTCTTATTCTCAAAAAGAACATGATCACCCTAAGGTGACAAAATTGGCCGAATTAATAACTTATCATGGTTTTCATGGAGTTTCTACTTTAAATCCTATAACTCAATCAGGTCCATTCTGTAAGGTATATTTGAAATTGGTTAGAAACCAAGTATGAGTTGTATTGAGAAATAAACTTCACATTTTGGTGAAAGCATAGGAAACTCATTCAAAAATACGGTAACAAATTTTCAAATATAGGAATATCATCGATGTTGATTTTCTCCCCAAACATTTGAGATAAACAAACGTTTTAAATGGTAAATAAGACCCACACACAAGATATAATATCCCAAGGAAGTTCATTATTATTTTTAAATTGATGGATGATCATAATAGGGTATGAAATATAACATATAAATCCCTTTCCCTGAAAATTGATGTGGGATTTCTGAAAATAAATCCAATCCATGCCAAAGATGACATCAAATTCAACCATAGGAAGAACGATATGATTTTCATGAAGAAAATTTCCACAAACATCATCCTAAGAGGAATCATAGAATTGGGATGAAATAGCCATACCATTATAGGTTTGAAATTCTAATCCCCCATCTAATTGTTTTTATGTAATCTTAAAAACCTTATCAAATTTAATAGATATGAAAGTGTGGGTTGGTCTATAATCAAATATGACATTATAAGTACTAGAGTGGATGGTAAGCGTACCTTTCACCATGTAGTTATCACACCCCTCATCAAAAATAAAATTGTGTAAGATTTCCCCTTGTCCCTTGGCATAAGACGTTACTGGCGTCCTTCATTATAACCAGACATTGGGTTTGGGAATTTTTACAGCATAATTCCAATTATCCTTCCACTTGTAGCACTAAATAATTGAAGGGGATTATGTGTTGTTTTTTTATAAATTTCCACCATTTTCTAACATCTTCCCATAAAATTAGAAATAAAATTCTAGATGGCCTTCCCATTTACACTTAAAACATTTATTATACACATTGATTAAATTTCCTCCATGATTCTACTAACACTTATAGAAAAAAGGAAATCTCACCTTCTTGTCTTAATGGTTTTTATATTTTCCTTTAAACTCTATCCTCCATTCCTTGTAAAAACCATGTGATTGATACATGAATACAATCTTTATTTCTACCTTGATTTCACAATACACAATATCTTCATTGCTAATAATGTCTGTTATGGCCAACACCCTTATGAGACATGTCTTTAAGCCATTGAATAACCTATTAACATTAAATTCACGTTGGATTATAAATCATGAAGTTTACCTCAAAATTCTTATGAAATTGTCCTCATAAGTATCAATAGATTCATCACCCCTTTCCTTTAACACAAGTAACTCATTATCTATTTTGGTAAAGAGAATCCTAGATTAGCACTTATTGAAAAATAATTTCGTACAATCGTCACAATCCATGGATTCAATCACAGCTTTCTACCTCATATTCGTCATTAATGCCCACCACTGGTATACTTTTTCTTCTACCTAATAAATATCTAGAACAAGTTTCTCATAAACCAAACATACTATAATGGAGAATATTTAATTTTTAGTACTGATATATTGTTCAGTATAATGTGGAAAAGAATACCATCTGAAAGAAGGTGGGTGTTTCCTCATGAAGGACTGAGTAGAATTTTGTTCCCTATTTTCTCAATTAGAAGTTGACCATGATTCATAGGTTAAGGAATCTATGTGAGCAAAGAAATTAGGTTTTACATTGGTTATATAATATAATTCAGTTTCTCAGGAGTAAAATCATTTCATTTTCCATCAAAATCAACATTAACATGGTTCCTTTATGTTCCAATCATTGACTAAAACCAAAATAATAGAGTGAGAAATAATTATCATAATGTGGAACCACATAATCATGAAAATTCACTTATAGGATGTATAACTTATGAAAACATCGTTAATATAGTATACCATAGGTTAATCCAAAATTATTCACAACCATATTATATTTAAATTCTTCATGATGGTTGATGAAAAGTTTGTGAATTACTAAAGCATATCCCCAGGGAGTGTCAAACCAGGTGTACTACAATGTAACACCCCGAGATTCCACGATACGCTTCTCATTCAATAATGCAATAGCTTGCATTGTACGCAACTTCGAGTTCTAAAACACCGCGACTAATCAAAGTAGTTGTTATGAATAGTAATAACCACTTTTTAAAATTATAGAAATTTTATATTTCAAAATGGACTTCATTTTTGAATTCGTAATATCGAAATTATCCTAAGTTGAATTTTTTGTAACTTTCTGAGAACTTCCAATTTTTTTATGAATAGTGAAAAATACTTAAAAAAACTTTTTTAATCAAAATACTTTATTGTGATAAATAATACTATTTAGTGGTTTTAAAGTATAATTAAAATATATTTTTACCATTTTATCCAATGGTGGTCATTAGAATTAATTTAACATTGAAATTGGACATAAACAATTGCCAATCTTTTGATATAAATTGTTTCTTAAAAACACGCTATTTGTTGTGACAGCGGGAATTAATTATAAAATTAATTAATGAAACTTATATGATTGGAATTTTTTAAAATAGACATCATTTTTGAATTCGGAATATCAATTATAGCTTAGGGTGAAATTTTGGCATTGTTCTGAAAAACTTCAATTTTTGATGAATAGTGACACCACTAAGTGGTAGTTAAATAACCGATTATTCGTTTAAATGAAATATTACCACTTTTGTGATTTGATTTTCAAAAATACGACATACATGGTTGTCATTAAGATGTAAAATGTGGTTCAATGAGATTAAAATAATTTTTTGGTGAATAGTAACTTTTAAGTTCTTAATCGCGATTAGAGGTAATTAGTGTTGTTTAAGGTACAAATAATGTTTTAATAATATGAGATGAGCATGACACTTGTCCTACTACTATTGGATGAGTCATGGCCGACCAAGACAACCCATGGGTCAACTTGGGGACCCCATGGAGCCACATTAGTTGGAAAATGACATTAATATATATTTATTTAATGTTAAAATTAAATTGACACAAACATGAGTTGTTTTACTAAAACAGTTTTTAAGTGGGGTTACACAAGTCCGAATTTTGACTATAAATATTCATTAGAATTCTAAAACGATTCCCTACATTATAGTATTTGTTTTATAATTTTTAGACATTAAATAAATTAAATTATCTATGACATCATTATGATGCAGCGATGACCTCATTATTTAACGATTTTAATAAAATCAAAAGATAATGTAAAATCCAAGGCTTACACTTGTCCAAAGACTATTATATGGGTAGCTTTCGAACCCTTATCACCTTATCCACGAATTATATAAGTGTGGGACCTTTAGAATCCGAAAAGCATTGTGTAATAATGTAACATTTCAATCTCTCCAAAAGAGGCCCTCCTCTCCACTTATAAAAGGCCCCACCACTCCCACCTTATTCACACCGTCAAGCCATTTGGATCGGCCAACCTCTGACCAAATACTCTCCCAACATCCTTAAATTACTCCTAGAAGCCTCACTTTGGGAAGAATTCTTCCCAAGGAAGCCTTTGGCTCAAATCAAAAAGAGTTACCCGATTTTTAAGGTAATGTCTTCTCTAATGTTGTTTTGTTTTATTTTTCTTCTCCAACCCCTTAAACTCATTTCATTACTTTATTTTGTAACAACACCAGTATCTACAATATACTAGGATGTTTTTATGATAAGTATTTGGTTTACACTTACAAACACCTTCATCTAATGGTTAAAGAACATACTGTTTCTGTGGGTGGCGAAATACTGCCTCACGAAACGATGATTGTTCAAATTCTTTTAACACCTATTATGGTGGCCATTTTGATGACACAATTTTCATATATGATATATATATATTATGTTTATGTTTTCCTTATGCTTCTTTATTTCTTATTTAAGGCATACTTTATGATTTCCATTATGGGTTAACGCGATAATTTCATTTTAGGAAGTGCGGACTACCGCCCCCTCAAAGTGATGTGAATCGTTAATGCCATATGTGAGATGTATAAAGGATGGATTAAATGATATTATATATGATATTATACTGGAACTATATTATACCTTTATATAATTATGATTTCATTAGATTAAATACGAAATAGAAATGAAAGTAGCGTTCATGCGTACGTACGGCTTACCGTCTCCATGAACGGTGCATTTCATTTCTTACCTCTAAATGTTACGTAATATTATGAATGAATGTATATACTGGATATATATGATATATATGACATCTAAATCATGAATATAATTCTGGAGATAATGGATATTCTACCACATAAACAACTTGTAATTCTAAGAAGTTTATTGTTGACTCAAGTACCAAAGATCGACAAAACGACCGTTATTAACTTAAATAATTACATAATGTTCATAACATGGTAATAAGTGATATAAAAGGAATAATGAAAATAAAAAAGGTTCTTATTTAAATAGAAATTAACTCTAGTTTATTATTCATGAGGTTAAAGAACGGTCGAGTCAGGACAAGACGCAAGGTAAGGGAACTTTTTAACCCAGTTTCTATTCTTTGGGTTAATATCCTACATTCAAATTATGTCATGATATTATTATGTCCTATCTTGTATTTTTACATTATTTATGTGTACTTATAGTGAATACACATAATAGACCTAATTTATAAAAAAATGATCTTTTGAAGGACTTCACCTCAATCCCCTTTCATTGAGGCATATTTGGTTTTATACAAAACTTTCTTTTATACGGTGTATAAACCCCTTTGAATTTTATGTTTATTCAAAAGGAATATTTTTTATACGAAGCGTTTTGCTAAATGACAAAAGGGAATTTTTTTGTTTCTATACTTATGTGGTGAAAATGACTTCTCTGCCGCCGTGACCACTATTTGAGTTTCGGCTTCCTCTACAAGCCATACCGTTTTTTTAATGAAAAATAAATACCATGTTATAATTTTCTTTTATTTTGGTATTGAAAATGGTTTTGAAAGCGTTTTTATTATATCAATTTGTTGTATTGATATCTTGTGATTGAAATGTGGAAATGTTATGTTTTCTTTTATGCATGTTTTATGTGATACGATTATGTTATGGTTTATGAGATGTTTAAACCTGTTCATATGAGGAATGTATTGGACTTAATAAGTGACGGGTGGAGCCCGCTATAGCTCCTAGATTCATCGATAGGTCTTATGAGACAACTAGACGTGGAATTGGCCGAGGCGCTTTCCCCATTTGATTTATGGTTTTGGCCGAGGCCTTAATCATTTTAGACGTCTTGGCCAAGGCCTTGACAAAATGTTTCAGAATGTCGGGCATTATACATTCCCTCATTATGAAAGTGGTTATTGATATTGCATGTGATTATTCGACCAGTAGAATATCCATGTGAGGAAGTGAATGGAATTATCTCATTTTACTTTTTCCATATTATGTTGATGTTCAAGTTTAAAAGGCTTTTTTTTAGTTATACATTGCCTTAAAGTTTAATGTTTATTTATGAAAGCTTCCGCAATATTTTTATCCTTACTGAGCATCTGAGCTCACCCCTTTCAATGTTTTAATATTTTCCAGGATGTGGAGAAGTATTTTATGAATGACCTGCAGGGATAGTCAGAAGATGATATGAGTGTGTAATATGAAGACTTTGTTATTAGTTTTTCACTTTATGATGTAATGTAACGTTTACGAATGTATCTAGTGATTCCAAGGCTAATAAACTAATCGGTCTTTCGAGACTTGATCTTTTGTGATCATGCCAATGTTACGAACTAACGCACCGGCTCTGGGTAGTTGGGGTCGGGGCGTTATAGTTGGTATCAGAGGCAGTTTAGTACTAACCTTGGAAGCTAGATTTAGATAAACTCTGATTAGAGCACATAGCCGAAAGATATACTTTGAGGATTAGTATAGAATAACTTCCTAGAATTTTGTTATTGTAGAGATTTTGTGAGTTTTCCGAGCAATACATCCCTGTCTGGATATGAGCAAGTAGAGGCGGCTCTGGCACAGATGTACGTAGGGGTAAAACCTGAAAACACCGCTTTGAGCTAGACTCGAACGGGAACTGGTGCACGACAATGGGCCTTGCTGCACTCTTGGTTACGACACTCCTGGGGGATATGCTTTGGATAATTCTCATTTTCTTTATAAACTACTATGAAGGGTTATGAGTATATACTTCCTCAAAGAAAACATTTTTATGGATTATATCCATAAATAGTTCAATTTATGTTAAGTATCTTACAAGTATGGAATTATGTATTTTGATTTATAAACTAATATAGTTTATGCCATTGTTTAGAAATGGTGCCTAGTGGAAGGAATGGAAACTGTATCAATGCACGCACTCCGTGTAGGGATTTCCCTCCTGCTCAAGATAATTATTGTGGAGCTGGAGATATAACTGGTGCTGATCAACTTATTACCATACTGGGACAACTCACTCAGGTTATGAATAATAACCTTACTCGTATGGAGATTCCTGATCCGCAACGTGGAGGATCAATGATAGACCGTTTCATGAGGCAACAACCACCGACCTTCAATGGGAGTACAAATCCTATAGTAGCTGAGAAATGGATAAATTCCTTAGAGAAAAGATTCCATGCCTTGGGGATTAGTGAAAGGGAGAAGGTTGTCATGGCAGTTTACCGCCTCACTGGAGATGCCGATCAGTGGTGGTCCCTGATTCAAAACACAAAGGAAGATGATGATGTATCGAATATGGAATGGAGGGAGTTCAAAGAGATTTTCTTAGAAAAATACATTCCTTGTGACCATCGAGCAGATATAGAAAGGCAATTTCTGAGTCTGAGGCAGAAGGAGGATGAGAATGTCACAAAGTATGAGGTTAACTTTACAAGGTTAGCGAGGCATGATTCCGATTATATACGTAACCCAAGGAGTAAGATTGATCGTTTCTTTGATGGGTTAAAACCATTTCTCCGTCGAGCTTTAGTATCACAATCCTTCTCATCATACGAAGATATTGTCTCGTGTGCTATCAAGACAGAAAAGGAATTCTCTAAGTCTTATGACAACAAAGTAAAGCAAGAGAAGAAGAGAACGGTGGAACAAGAGACAGATAAAGGGAAAAAGGGAAAGAAGTATTTTCCATTATGTGATAATTATGGGAAGAATCACCCTGGTACGTGCCTAAAAGGAATGGGAGTTTGTTATAAATGTGGAGAAAAGGGTCACCAGGCTCGTGATTGCAAGGGAAAGAAAGAAGCTGTCAAAGTTGAATGCTACAATTGTAGGGAAATGGGGCATTATGCAAATGAATGTCCTAAGAGTCAAGGAAACTTACCTCAGAAAAGGCCAAGGGATCAAGGCCAATCTTATGTTGTGACTACAGTTGAAGCGGAATAATTAATGCATTGGTGCTTTTGGAATCAAGGATTATATTCTGGTTATAAGAATAATGTGATATATATATATGGATTGTACTACAGTACTTTTTGATTTCAGTAAGGTTTTAATATGATTAAGGTAATCATATTTTTAGTATGTGACAATAAGAGAAACTTTACTTTGTTTGGGGAATCTGATGTTACAATTGATTTTGGAATTAAGAGACCTTTTAGAGAAAGTCTGGACAGAGGTATTTTGGATAACTATAAAGGTTGGAGTGGATTAAGTTGATCTTTGTATAGTATTGTTTAAGGTTAAAGCATTTCTGAAGATTATTTTTGGAATATTATAATACTATAGTTTTAGGAAAAGGACAACCTGCAGGGTGGGGAATAACCCATCGCGTCGGACAAAGCTGCAGGAATCGAACCCACAACCATAGTGCGACAAGCCTTTATTTCCTACCACTAGCCTACAGGAAGTCCCTGGTTAATACAAAATAATTTTACTAATCTAAATGGTATGGGTTAACATTTGGAACCTTATACAATTAGTATAAGTATAATATTTTTGAGTTCTATTATCTTTTTGAGTGAAAGATGAGTTGAAGGTTGAAACTCTAATTGTCAAGTATAAATATATATATACCTATCTCTTATTCAATGAATAAATTAATTCTTAAACATTAGTAAAGGGATATTAAAACAAAAAAATGTGTTATCCTAATACCTTATGTCTTGTTGAACTGATGATATTTTAAATCAACATAGATTGAAGGCTTTGAGGCCCTAAATTTGACAGTTGATTGTGATTGATGACCTCAATCACTCCCTACAAATATTTACGTTTTTCCTCCAATTATATGTCGTTAATTGCCACCAATGTTCTCCTAATCGTGATCATAATTGGGTGGTGACTTTTTCATTCCCCCTTCCCTCTTATTAAGGCTAAATTTTATTAATCATATTTCTGATGTGGGTTTTCCTCAAAGGTATTTTCTCTTTTCAACCTTTTATTTTAAAAGAAAAATTTCAAATTTTGAGGACGCAATTTATTGAAGGAGGGGAGAATGTAACACCCCTAGCTTCCACGATACGCTTCTCATCCAATAATGCAGTAGCTTGCATTGTACGCAACTTCGAGTTCTAAAACACCGCGACTAATCAAAGTAGCCGTTATGAATAGTAATAACCACTTTTTAAAATTATATAAATTTTATTTTTCAAAATGGACTTCATTTTTGAATTCGTAATATCGAAATTATCCTATGTTGAATTTTTTGTAACTTTATGAGAACTTCCAATTTTTTTATGAATAGTGAAAAATACTTAAAACAAATTTTTTAATCAAAATAATTTATTGTGCTAAATTATAATATTTAGTGGTTTTAAAGTATAATTAGAATATATTTTTACCATTTTATCCAATGGTGGTTATTAGAATTAATTTAACATTGAAATTGGACATAAACAATTGCCAATCTTTTGATATAAATTGTTTCTTAAAAACATGCTAATTGTTGTGACAACGGGAATTAATTATAAAATTAATTAATGAAACTTATATGATTGGAATTTTGTAAAATAGACATAATTTTTGAATTCGGAATATCAATTATAGCTTAGGGTGAAATTTTGGCATTGTTCTGAAAAACTTCAATTTTTGATGAATAGTGAAACCACTAAGTGGTAGTTAAATAACTGATTCTTCGTTTAAATGAAATATTACCACTTCTGTGATTCGATTTTCAAAAATCCGACATACATGGTTGTCATTAAGAAGTAAAATGTGGTTCAATGAGATTAAAATAAATTTTTTGGTGAATAGTAACTTTTAAGTTCTTAATCGTGATTAGAGGTAATTAGTGTTGTTTAAGGTACAAATAATGTTTTAATAATATGAGATTAGAATGAAACTTGTCCTACTCCTATTGGATGAGTCATGGCCGACCAAGACAACCCATGGGTCAACTTGGGGACCCCATGGAGCCACTTTAGTTGGAAAATGACATTAATATATATTTATTTAATGTTAAAATTAAATTGACACAAACATGAGTTGTTTTACTAAAACAGTTTTTAAGTGGGGTTACACAAGTCCACATTTTGACTATAAATATTCATTAGAAAGATAAAAATATTTCCTACATCATAGTATTTTTTTTATAATATTTAGACATTAAATAAATTAAATTATTTATGACATCATTATGATGCAGCGATGACCTCATTATTTAACGATTTTAATAAAATGAAAAGATAATGTAAATTCCAAGGCTTACACTTGTCCAAAGACTATTGGATGGGTAGATTTCGAACCCTTATCACCTTAGCCACGAATTATATAAGTGTGTGACCTTTAGAATCCGAAAATCATTGTGTAATAATGTAACATTTCAATCTTTCCAAAAGAGCCCCTCCTCTCCAATTATAAAAGGCCCCCACCACTCCCACCTTATTCACACCTTCAAGCCATTTGGCTCGGCCAACCTCTGCCCAAATACTCTCCCAGAATCCCTAAATTACTCCTAGAAGCCTCACTTTGGGCAGAATGCTTCCCAAGGAAGCCTTTGTCTCAAATCAAAAAGAGTTACCCGATTTTTAAGGTAATGTCTTCTCTAATGTTGTTTTGTTTTATTTTGCTTCTCCAACCCCTTAAACTCTTTTCATTACTTTCTTTTGTAACAACAACAGTATATAAAATATACTAGGATGTTGTTATGATAAGGATTTGGTTTACACTTACACACACCTTCGTCTAATGGTTAAAGAACATACATTTTCTGTGGGTGGCGAAATACTGCCTCACGAAACGATGATTGTTCAAATTCTTTTAACACCTATAATGGTGGCCATTTTGATGACACTATTTTCATATATGATATATATATTATGTTTATTTTTTCCTTATGCTTCTTTATTTCTTATTTATGGCATACTTTATGATTTCCATTATGGGTTAACGCGATAATTTCATTTTAGGAAGTGCGGACTACCGCCCCCTCAAAGTGATGTGAATCTTTAATGCCATATGTGGGATGTATAAAGGATGGAGTAAATGATATTATATATGATATTATACTGGAACTATATTATACCTTTATATAATTATGATTTCATTCCATTAAATACGAAATAGAAATGAAAGTAGCGTTCATGCGTACGTACGGCTTACCGTCTCCATGAACGGTGCATTTCATTTCTTACCTCTAAATGTTACGTAATATTATGAATGAATGTATATAATGGATATATATGATATATATGACATCTAAATCATGAATATAATTCTGGAGATAATGGATATTCTACCACCTAAACAACTTGTAATTATAATAAGTTTATTGTTGACTCAAGTACCAAAGATTGACAAAACGACCGTTATTAACTTAAATAATTACATAATGTTCATAACATGGTAATAAGTGATATAAAATGAATAATGAACATAAAAAAGGTTCTTAGGTAAATAGAAATTAACTCTAGTTTATTATTCAGGAGGTTAAAGAACGGTCGAGTCAGGACAAGACGCAAGGTAAGGGAACTTCTTAACCCAATTTCTATTCTTTGGGTTAATCTCCTACTTTCAAATTATGTCATGATATTATTATGTCCTATCTTTTATTTTTACATTATTTATGTGTACTTATAGTGAATACAAATAATATACCTAATTTATAAAAAAATGATCTTTTGAAGGACTTCACCTCAATCCCCTTTCATTGATGCATGTTTGGTTTTATACACAACTTTCTTTTATACGGTGTATAAACCACTTTGAATTTTACATTTATTCAAAAGGAATCTTTTTTATACGAAGCGTTTTTCTAAACGACAAAAGGGAATGTTTTTATTTCCGTAATTATGCGGTGACAATGACTTCTCTGCCATCGTGACCACTATTTGAGTTTCAACTTCCTCTACAAGCCATACCCTTTTTTTTAATGAAAAATAAATACCATGTTATAATTTTATTTTATTTTGGTATTGAAAATGGTTTTGAAAGAGTTTTTATTATATCAATGTGTTGTATTGATATCTTGTTATTGAAATGTGGAAATGTTATGTTTTCTTTTATGCATGTTTTATGTGATACGATTATGTTATGGTTTATGAGATGTTTAAACCTGTTCATATGAGAATGTATTGGGCTCAATAAGTGATGGGTGGAGCCCGCTATAGCTCCTCGATGCATCGATAGGTCTCATGAGACAACTAGACGTGGAATTGTCTGTGGCCCTTTCTCCATTTCATTTATGGTTTTGGCCGAGGCCTTAATCATTTTAGACGTCTTGGCCGAGGCCTTGACAAAATGTTTCAGAATGTCTGGAATTATACATTCCCTCATTATGAAAGTGGTTATTGATATTGCATGTGAATATTCGACCAGTAGAATATCCATGTGAGGAAGTAAATGGCATTATCTCATTTTACTTTTTCCATATTATGTTGATGTTCATGTTTAAAAGGCTTTTTTAGTTATACATTGCCTCAAATTTTTATGTTTATTTATGAAAGCTTCCGCAATATTGTTATCCTTACTGAGCATCTGAGCTCACCCCTTTCAATGTTTTAATATTTTCCAGGATGTGAAGAAGTGTTTTATAAATGACCTACAGGGATAGTCAAAAGAGGATATGAGTGTGGACTATGAAGACTTTGTTATTAGTTTTTCACTTTATGATGTAATGTAACGTTTACGAATGTATCTAGTGATTCCAAGGCTACTAAACTAATCGGTCTTTCGAGACTTGATCTTTTGTGATCATGCCAATGTTACGAACTAATGCACCGGCTCTGGGTAGCTGGGGTAGGGGCGTTACAACAAGGCCCTTTGTCATATACCAGATTACCCTAAGTCAGGCCCAAAATATATTTTGAGTGTTATTACCCCTAGGTTTATCTGTCCCAGATCCACACCCCAGATGCAGTATCTAGAAATGGATTTATTTCTAGAAACCCACTCACTCTATCCTTTACCAAAATTCCAGGATATTTTCCTATACGTTTCATTTTAATTATATATATCCCTATACATGTCATTAGAGTTATCATAAAGGTTTTATCATCCGAGAGTCGAAAGAATAACTAAAAATTTTCTATGATACCAAGTATAACAACCCTTTATTTTCATACATTAATCTTAAATACAAATTGCAAAAAAATTATCACATTATACAAACAGACGTCCAAAGATCATACTAATATAGTTCATTTGGAAACATGGAAATATAAACACTGATTCATAAGTGATCTATATTATCTTCCACTATGTTATTCATTACTAGAACCCTTCTTTAACACATCAAACATAATACAAATCTTCTTAACCCAGGGAAGGAAACATAAAAATGGGTGAGCTATGATGATTTGTAAGGGTAAATAATGGAGATATGGGAAAATAATAATGATCATAATTGTGTAAAAGAAATATTATTAAAATTAATATCATACCCTTCATATGAAAAAATTATAGCTAAATCATGACAAAAATATTTGCAGTTTATAAGACATGAATCGTAAGTAAATAAAGAACATAATACATGAAAGCATAAAATTGGAATAAAACATGGAATTGTGGAAGACACATAAGAATATAATATTATTTCTTTAGTATCCAAGGCATCAATTCCAAAACCATCGTGGTAGTGTGGTTTAACTCCACATACCATTTTAGTAGTTAGAGTTCACTCCCATGGCTATACTAGTATCATGAGTTCAGTCCTCATTCCATCATGGATGTCATGGTTCACTCCCAGGGTTATCTTAGTAGTCAAGGTTCATTCAAATGATCATCCTATTCTATATATTGATATACAATACTTTACCTAATGCATTAGAGGGAGATATAGGCCCCACACATCTCATAGTTAAATCATATATACATTCTCTAAAAGATCATTAAAAATATTATCATAAACCATAAAATGAAATTGGTATCATAAAAAAGTAAACATATAATAACTTGTGAAAAAATATATAGGTTTCACAATAAATTCATCAAAATAATATCCCACTAAAACAAGTCGTTTAAATGGAATATACCCTATGAAAGAGAAATGGTTTTCATAAACCTCATGCCATCAAAATATTGACCATTAATTGAAATAATATTAATCAAAACATTTAATAACATCTAAATAATGATCAACACCAATGGATTTTATCTTTCATGGCAAATAATTTTTATATTTACTTTAAAAACATTTTTTGAGGAAAATATCCTTTATACATTGAAAAATGGTATTTGAAACATAATTTTTATTAAAAATGGTTTTTTTAAATAGCATTGAGGTCTTATAAATTTTTTTCTGAAAACCTATAAAATTCATTTATCCTTTAAAATTAAATTCAAATATAATTTTAAAACATTTTTTAAAACAATTTTGATAACATGGTTTTTAAAATAAAACTTATTATTGATTGAAGAGGGAAATACAATCATATTTTTTTTTAAAAAACATGTTTTTAATTATTTTAAGTACCAAAGAGTGGGAAATGGTACTATTTGATAGAGATAACTTTAATAAATAGAGGATAAGTAAACTCATGAATTTCCTTGAGAGATGGATCATAATATTTAATTCGTGAAACCATAATCATATATAATTTTGATAAATGATGAGATTTCTACAATAAACTCTTACCACATGGTAACTTTGGATCATACACTTCATGTAAGAAAATGAATTAACCTAAAGATTAAAATATCATAAAAAGAAGTATATTAATTATATAAAAATTAAAATTTAATTAAATACATCTTGATAAAGAATTTAGGTGTATAAAAAAACATGTGTCTTAATAAAGGGAAATTAAGATAAAATTGTCTTACCAATTCAGTAACATTTGAAACATTATCACCATGAAAGAAATATATTATAATTGATATATAAAACCATATAAATTTAATAATAAAAAACAAATAATAAATTAATGGGAATTATATACAACACACAAAAACAAATAGTGGTTTCCAAGGTAGGTATCTCATGTAAATAAAAAGAGAGATGAAATTTCCCTTACCTTGGGTATTTACTCACTTCTCACTCATACAAGAGTACAATATTATTAATGAAATATTATTATGAATCTTTTACAGAAAAATAATCTCATTTATAATAAAAAATATGGTTTAATTATTACATTATATTACCTACTTGTTAACAATTCAATGTTATGGATTCACTTCAGGTAATATCCTCTTTGTTCTTTGTATGTGTTCTAATTTTTTATATCTTTGGCCCTTATAATTATATAATGATTTTCAGAATTTCAGAATTTCAAAATGATAAAAATATTATTTATATAAATTATATTATTATTACAATAATCTATAGAATATATTATTACGTAATGTAATACATTATTCATGGGGATTGTAAGCTGTATGTACGCGTGAACGGTTTTTCCATTTTTATTATCGTATTAAAAAAAGAATTAAATTGTAATATATTTATATATATATATATAATTATATATATTATTAATCTATTATCATTATTATATCATATATATCATATATGTTCACCAAACCCATCTTTAATAAATTCCATGTAGTGTGTGAATGAATCACATTGATTTGAGGGTGCAGTATTCCACAATTCCTCAAAAGAAATTGTCATATATACACCCAATAAAATATGTAATGATATCAATTGTAAAATTATTTAATAAGATTAAATAAATAATAAATATAACATATAACATATATAAACATATTTTCCATCATAATATCCACAATTAAAGGCGGTAAATAAAAAATGAACAATCGTCTTTTTATGAGGTAGTAATTCGCCAAACATGTAAACAATATGTTCATCACCAATTATATATAAGTGTATGTAAGTACTTTTATAAAAAATATCTTCAAAAAAAAACTTAGCATATTTAGGAAATTGTTTTTTAATAAAATTATGAAATAATAATAGTTCAGTGGGTGAATAATTGAAATGAAATAAAATAACTTGAGGTTGAATGTTACCTCTTATTCGGGTATCTCCTTATGGTTTCCCCAAAGGGGTTACCTAGATTGATTTCTGCCCAAGGTGAGGCTTCTAAGATCGTGGGAGGGATTTTTAGAATCTATTTGGGGAGATCTTTATTGAGGCAGAGTGGCTTGAGCAATGTGAGAAAGTGGGAGGAGAGGAAAAACATTTATAGTGGAGGAGGAGTGGCGCCCTTTTAAATTTTGGGAAATGGAATTCCACCCACATTTTTTAAATATAAAATGGATCCAATAATGGAAAAGATTCAATAAAATGTATTATAGGGTATAAATATTTCTATAAAATGGTTCTTTTAAAAAAAAATTGGTTTTTTGGGCCCTTAATATTAATGTTTAGTCACTTATTAAGATTAATCTTACCTTAATCATTGTAAAAAAATTAATTAATTTCACTAATACTTTTGGTCACAAACTAAGTTGAACATATTAAAAATTAGAATTTGTGATGATTCAAAAAATTTAATACACTTTTTTGATTTAAAATCATAGAATTGGAAGAAAATAATTTAAATTTAATCCCTCTATCAAAACGGAATTTTAGGGTTTTAAAGTAAAATTGATTAAATGTTTTCTATATTTTTATATCGAATTTTAATGGTAATTAGTTTCAGTAAAATAAATTAGATTAATTGATACAAATATTAGATAATTAAATTTTGAAGTAAATATAAAATATAATTTAACCATATAAATTAATTATATGAAAAAGATGTTTTGAATTAAAATTCAATACTTTTAACCATTCATCTAAAAATAATGTTTCCTACAAAAATCCCAAATATTAAATCTGAGATAAATTAAAATATATAAATTCAAAAAATGAAGTTAATTTTTTCAAAATAAATTTCTAAATTTTTCAAAACATTAGTTTTATTATAATTTCATAAAAGGTCATTAGAAGAAGTTTATTTGAGAAAATAATATTCCAAAACATATAAGGAATTTACTGAAAGTTATACCAATAATTAACAATATGTTTTGTTTACATAAAAATATTATAAATTGTTTTTCAAAGTTGTCAATACTATTACTATTACTATGTTTAACATTTGTGTTATAATTAATTAATTTAAATAATTATAAAAATAATAGATATGTTTTTTAGAAACTCAGTGTTGAGTGCGTCATATGCCATGTCGATTTTGTGTATAACATATTCCATGTAGGTTCCAAGTGAAAGGAATGTTTGACTTACTGAATTGTAATATATCAATGAATGTTAATTGATTCTATAAAAATTCCCTAAAAAATAGGGGTGTTACTGATAAGGTGGCATACTGGTTAGTGTTTACTTCTCAGTTTACATCAATTCCTGACATGTCACATATATCTCAATAGAAATTATATAATTTGGATCTATATAATGTGATGAATTTAGTGTAATTCGAGTTTGAACCTGGACTATCTATGTTCGAGAGGCCGGTGTGGATTATTTATTCTCATGAGAAAGTGCTTCATGGGACTTCTATACCATTGGTCTGAGTTCATGGGCATCATGGTAGTAATAAGCATGAGACTTGGGAGAATGAAGTCATGAGTTGAATAAAAGTATAATTTTTTGTTCTCGGACCAGACTCCGAGTTGACATTCTGAAATCTAAAAGTTTTCATGGGGAAAAAAAATTTATGTTCATGATTTTTTTGAGATATTCCTTTGTTTATTTTTTTCCGGGTATTTTTCTCTTGGGTTCGTCATGGGTTTTTGGTGAAAAATAGAGATTTTGGGCTCAATAATAGGTGGCACATGATTGACACACTGTTATAGGAAACTATGCACCATACCAAAAAAATATCTTAGCTTAGGAAAGTGGCACTATCCAGGTCACATATCCAGGTGCATGATAATTCACCCTCCCAATGTAAACCATGTGTCCTAATTCATCTTAAACCGAGAGGGGAACAAATTTTCACCATGGTTGGAAAAACCATACGACTAGTTCATGTCCCTAAAATCAGGAATTTTCTTTTTCTTCCCACCCCAGTATTAACCCAAAATCACCCAAAATATGAAAAATATGAAATTTATAAACATGGGATCTTTCTCTCCTCCCTATTTTTCCCATTTAACTCCAATATTTGGGTAGGTTTTGTGTGTTATGATCAATAAACCATCATTTGAGTCTATTTTCTCTAGATTTATTCTTTCTTCTATGGTTTCTCTCCCTACCTCTTCAGGTTTTTCTTTTCTAGTGGACATTTTGACCTATTTAGGGATTTATCTTGTGTTTTTGGGTGAAATAATGATGGATGTTTTTCAATATTTACTTTATAGAGTTTGTTTGAGGTGAAAATGTAGGTTTCCATTACATTCTAAATATTCCCATGCTTTAGGTATGTGGTTTAGTGATTTTACCTTATTATATGGGTTTAGTATGCCTTCTTTATTACATAAATGTGTTTTTATAGATTTTGTTTGAATTTTCTTTTAAAAATATTTCAAGATAAATATGTTCTGTAAGTTGTTTTTTTGAATAGAAATTGATTATATTTCATATCCGTTTCATTGTAGTGTTTCATGAATGTGTTTTTTCCTTCTCTGAATGGTGAGAAATATTTTTTAAATGAATTTGAGGAGAAAATGTGTTAATGGATGGGTTAATAAATGAAATGGATTTTCTTCAATGCATTCTTCTTTTTTGTGAACCCTAAATGGGGTTTTGTATTGTGAATATGATGTGAAATATTTTTTAAAAATGGATTTTGTATCATTATGGATTGTTTGGGTTATTTTCCCACAGAAAATGGCGGGATTTCATCTATTCTCTCCTTGGTATATTTCCAAATGGGATTTTATAAATCATGCATGTGGTGCGAAATGTGATTCCAAATGGTTTTGTTGTGTGAAGGAATGTGAAAGTGGTTTTGATTATGGACAAAGATATTTTTCATGAGATATGTTTTTATTATATGGATGTGATTGTGAAATAAATGAATTTTCATGTGTGTTCTTGATTTTTGATATGAGAATGTGAAAGTGATTATTTATGGGACATATAAAATGGAAATTAACAATAAAGGTAATATCAGGTATCTAGTTCGGTGATCTAGAACTAGTAGGCAAGTTTATTTAAAAGAGATGTGGGCTGAAATATTCTAGAAGGATTGATTATGCAACAATAATTAAACATGTGACACTATCAAAGGCCGTTATGCCATTTGAGGGGATCCTCTATAGTGAACCAAGCATTGAAAATCTAATGGTTTTTTATTGTTATATGGAGACCACTAGACCATGGAACGAGTTCCCCTATAGTGAATTGTCTAAAAGGAAACTGTTGGTTATGGTTGGATGATTTTTATCCCTAATTTACAATTTTCATAGGGACCCACTAGTTCTAGTTTTCCATAGGGATTTTCCCATTTTTCTCTCTGATGACATAATGATTTTGGGATGTGGTGATAACCTTCAATATATGGTGGACCTTGTGTACATTTATTTTTTAAAGAAAATTTACTTGGGGATGGTTTTCCTTAAATGTGATTTCTTTAAAATGTGATTCCTTAATGTTTTTTCATAGAAATTTTTCAAATATTCTTCTGAAAATGTGACTTTTGAATTATTTTATAAAGTTATATCATGAAATCTATATTTTTAGTGGAATCCTACTGAGCTTTTCATCACTCCACATATACACCTTTGAGAGTATGTCGACTTTGTTATGTATGAATCAGGTAAAGTTAATATGTATTATGAAGGTGATGGTTGATCTGGCCACTAGTGTTCCACTTTATGCATGTATCGATGGTTGTGGATTGAGGGTGGTGACCCTCTTGTTTCATGTAGGTTTTTTCAATTTTTTTGTTCCATTTTTTGCTTTGGTATTTTGGTTTTGTTTAAAATTTTTAAAAAATGATTCTAAATAAAATTTCCTCTCTTTTGTTTATGTTTATTAATCATGTGATGTTTTATTCCTAGGGGTTGTTTATTTAATATCCATGGCTAAAATCATACAAATGTGTATTTTGATACCCAGACACTTGTTTATAGCTCATAAGGATATGGAATTCCCTTTGGGACATTCCAGGTGCACGGTCCGGTGTTGGTTTGGATGGATCCACAGTTTGGTTTCTGACAATTCAGAAGCCGGTTCAATACATTCTTTGTAAAATCCCATCTATTTCGGAAAAATGATTCATCTCATTATAATATAGAATCACCAAGGAGATTACATTAACTTGTACCCAATCCAAAGAAACTATTCCAAAGTATTCCTTTAATATCAAATAATTTATTTAATTCATAAAGAACGTTCTTTATAAAATAACTATATTGATTAAAGGATGCAAATTTATCATTATTTCCCTTACTATTTAAATAACATTAAAATTCAAAACATTTCATAAAAATGGTATAAGGTATCAAAAATAATCATATCCATCATAAAAGAGTAAGGATATTTATGTTAAACGTAATTTCTAATGAAAATTTATTATAATAAGGAAATTGTTTCAGGAGAAAGTTATCAATGATAAAAGAAACTGAGATTTCAAAATAAATATTACCAGTTGGTCATTTTCAAATCAAATCACCTCAGATGAAATAATTCAAATTTAATCTTAAAATACCATGAATAATGATTTATTTATGATATTACTTGTCAATTGGGAAATATATACACTATATAAAAGAAACTAGGTTCATAATATTACAGTATGCCTCAAGGAAATGAAATAGAGATGAAATTCCTTACATCACATTTCTTTTTAGTTTTACATGATTTAACATTATGTATAATGGTTTCAAGAATTGTATTAATTTATACCAAAACTTTAATAATATTTATTATATAATATATGACACTCTTTTAATATTTTTGCACCCATTTGTTAGTAATATTTTACTAATTTCACTTATTCTATTGTTAATTTACTTGTTTTCTCATACTAGTTTCATCATGAATTATCAATTTAGTACACATATTATATAGTTATATTATTTCTAGAAAAATAAAAATTACATAAGTATCATAATTTTACATCAATAGTTTTTTTATAACCAATTATTATTTATGGTTATGAAAAATAATTGTGTCATGATCATGGAGACGGTTGGCCATATGTACGCATGATTAATGTTTTGATTTATTAGTTATCATTTTATAATAGTGATATGGAATATTTTACCATTAAATAATTATCCTAATATAATATACACCATTTTATATACTTATATGTGTCAACTATTTGGGGTCATGATTAAAACAGAGTCACATCGCCTCATGAAGGCAGTAGTCCACATGTACACAAATGATGTTATCATAATTATGGGACTAAAAATGAATGAAAGAAGATGATTTATATCATCATTAATGTGTTATAAATATATTTTTATATAATAAATATTTAATTTATGTCAACTATAACTAATAACTTTATCATTATAAACTTCCTTGTTAAGCATTGGTGAATGATGAGTCACATCGCTTCGCAAACCGGTAGTCCACCGTAAACCTTAGAAATGTTATCATGTATCCAATGGAATGTAAGCTTAAAATATATGTGTGATATAGGTACTATATTGGTATAAATATCTTATAAATATCATATATATACTTTAAATAAATAATCATACCCAAACATGGGTGATGTAAATGGAAAAAGGAATGATATCGGTTTGCAAGGCAGTAGTCATCCACACACACAAACAATAATCTCACAACTCATTTAATGGAAGTGAGTGTGGTTTTAGCCTATAAACTTAGCATAAAAACATATCATTGTATGAATTATACATAGTTTAAAATATCATAATAGTCCAAAAATAATTGATGGATGTGGAGAAGGAAAGAAAATGAAGGTTTTTGTTGGAGAACATTGCCTATTATTAGGGTATCATCCTTTGTTATGTAATAAAACATTCTTAAGATGTATTTTTCACATAAAAAGTCTTATAGGAAGTTGATAGAAAAGTGGTGGATTTATATGGTTTTGTATTTTGAAAACAAATTGATTTGGAATTTGTGAATAGATAATTAGAGTGGGTTCCCTTTAATAAGTGGGTTGAGTGGCACTCCTGTAATTTTTTGAAAGATTCAAATACACCCATGTATGTTTCTTTACACCAAGCCCCAATAATAGTACATTACTGCTCCTATGAGGGATAAGGTTGAAATATGGCTATGAAATGGGAGTTTTAAAAATTTTAAGTTATTTGGACCCATAAATTCAACGTTTAATCCCTTTAGAATTTAATTCATTCAACATTATGAAATATTATTTGAAAAGAAATTAGCTCAAAAACATCATGAGGGGTCTAAAATAATTAATCACAAGAGCATCGAATTTAACAATAATAAAACATTCTGGTAGAAGGGAACTAGTTTTATTAAAAATGACAATTGAGTTGTCTGGAGATCCCTTAGAGGTCAGGAAGTTTACCACCATATTACCCTCACGCCATGTATGAGTAATTGAAATGTTTTTGGATTGTATAATGTTCCATATATTCACTAGATAGATGATAGAATAAGGTATTGAGATAGTACTTTTCAAAGATCTGTGAAGGATTGATGAGTATGTTTCTACCCCTTCCAGCATAATATCGTGGGAAATAAACACTTCCAATTACTTAAACATAGATAGAGTTTCTAAAAAAAGATAGTCACTACTGCCAAAAGTAGCTCTAAAAGAAAGAGTAACAGAACAAGAATTGTTACGAACAACTCCACTGCCTCTCTTAACTCCACTGATACATGAACCAACAATATTAAATTTAAAACCATTATTATAAGGTTACCATCACACCTAATTGACTTCTAAATGGGGTATCTGACGCATGTCCTCGTTAATATTACCCTCTTGGAGGCATCACAGGGAAGGTGAGGATTCCTAGTTCATGATACAATGATGTAGTTCAATTGATGTGGTTGATTTAATCAACCCAACCATATTAGAGTAGAAAATCCCTTAATGTGACCCCTTATTCTGAAAATTCCAAAAGGGTTAATCATCTTGAAACCAAGAGGATAACTCTTTCCTTACATTCATGGGGAGTTTTAGTGGAGCCATGAAACCAATACTGAAGGAATACATTTTTAGGATGTTGTATTCTAGAGTGTCCAATGAATTCATAAAAATAAATCCACACTGTGGATGGCCTCTCAACTTTGAAGAAAATATGGTCTCTGGTCTCTTTGTGGGAAAGATGACAGAAGCTACACCGGGAAGAAAAATAAACACCTCTTCTATGAACCATTTCATATGTAGGTAAGTCTTGAATATGCACCCTACATATCAAAAAAATAATCTTAGCCAACATTTCCTTTCTCCACTAAGTGTATCCCCATGCATCAATATCATAATCTCCATGCATGATTCCCCTTTATTCCTTCATCGAGAAATAACTGGAAGATGATCTTATGAAACCCAATCTATCCTTCTATGAATAGATAATGAAACTATTGAATACAACATACTTATACTGATTATGTGTCATATGGATAAACATAGGACATGCAATTTCTTGGGAGAAATAAATATATGGTATTGGGTAGACAATAGAATCTAGAATATTTCCTACCCAATTGTCATTTCAATAATTGATGGATCTCTGACCAATGACCCAACGTGACTGAAGCTAGATAGAAGGTATGTGTTTGCTGATTGAATTCCATATTCTGAAACTCCTTCTCACTGGTCCATTAAAAACATCCTATATTTATTTGAAATAATTTCTTCCGATAGTGATGTACCTTCCATAAAGTTCCATGGTAGTCTATCATGGATGATACTCACAAATTCATCAACACTTCTAAGACTGATGTCTCCACCTTCAATTTCTCGATCCATTATATTCCTTGAAGCCCAATAATGATTTCCTTCACCGTTAGCATCCCTAATAAAGGTGTTAAGATTTTTTTTTTCATTTTTAGGGCACCATTAAGAGAAATGCAAGAGGACAAGACATTCATAGGAATTGAAGAAATGATGTTATTAACCAGGGTGATACGACCGCCAAAATAGATAAATCTATTAATCCAGTTAAAAATACGGATTTTTATTTTCTTAGAAAATGTATCAAATTATTTAATTCTAAATCTACCTAGAGAAATTAGATCTCCCAGATATTCCATGGGAAATGATCTTTTTTGGACTCCTAGTTTATCAATAATTTTTTCCCTTGATTCTGAGCATGATTTTGATAAATAAACACTACTGTTTTCCAAGTTTATGGATTGACCACTCCAATGGAAATATTAAGAAATAGTTTGGTTGATCTCATGAATATTTCTTATATTTCCATTAAGGTGGATAATGAGATCATCTGCAAAGAAAATATGAGAGGGTCCCCTAATGTTATCCTTTCACTGAAAGAGTCTCAGACGTCCCTCCTGAATATTCGTATTAAAATAATTTCTCAAAATGTCTTGATCAATGATAATGATTGTGGGATAGAGAGTATATCCTTTCATTAGCCCCCAAAACAATTTAAAGAATCCATATCTTCTCCCCATGAAGGTAATAGAAAACTAGGAGGAACATACGCACCATAAAATAAGATAAATAACCTTCTCTGAAAAACCCCTCACTTAACTATAATTATAAAACACCAATCCATCCTATCATATTATTTTTCCATATCCAACTTGATTGAAACATTGAACCCCATGAAATTCTTATTAATATCAATTATAATTTCATGATCAATGGAAATGGATGCCGGAGTAGATCGTCGACGTATAAAACCTTGTATTTCCTCAGATATTTATTTTGGAAAGTGTATGGATAAATACTTGTTGAGAATCAAAGCATGTACGTTATAAGGAATGTTTTATATGCTAACTGGATGAAACTACATGAGAGAGGAAGGATTCTTGACCTCTGTAAAGTGGATAAACGATGTGAAACATGCCACTCTAGTAAGACTTCAACCATGGAAGAAATCCTAAATGATTTCAAAAAGTTCATTTTTAAGAATGTCCCATTAATAAATATAGAAAGTCTCTGGGAAACCATATGAAACTAGGAAATTTCTAGAATTTAGGAACGAGAAAACCTCCCTCACCTTCCTCGCATCCGGTCTTCCATCTAGAATACCATTTGAATAAGCATATACACAATTTTGTAAGTCTCAAAATAAACTTATGGAGCCTATAGGATAACCATACTACATGCAAGGATTAACACCAGAAAGTAAAGGGGAAAATGATATGCATCCAAAACTCCTATAACATTTGGGTTGAAAGAAATTAAAAAATCATCAATAAATATGTTTGGACCAATGTGACTTTTCCACTCTCGTATGCATGCCTGAAAGAGGGAAGTATTATAATCTCTATCCCTAAACCAAGTCAATCTATATTTCTCTCTAAAATCTCTTTATTGTTCAAGAAGCACTTCAAAAAGATTAGAATTCATGTAGACCAAACTCATGAAGATTTCATAATCCCAATGTGATTAAAGATTCATCTCAACATATTTAATATCCCCATTATGAGCATCAATGTCCTAAAATGAGGGGGTTTATGGGAATCCTAAATTATGAGATCCCATTTCAAGTTCCAGGTCTTGTTATGAAACTCAACCGATGATCTTTCATTCATAAATTTACCCCATGAATTCTGAACCACAACATGATAGATAGGGTCAACTTTATACCACCCTGAATTTGAAAAATTATTTTTCCATGTAGATGTATCATCCATGTAATGAAAAAAGGGGAATGAATAGACAAATCCCTGACAAGGTGATCAAAATTCTCATTAGGAAAAGATGAAATGTCATAACTATTAGCCAAAAAAAAGATCCAAATGACACCACCTGTGATGATACCCCTTTGGGTATTGCACCATATGAAATTATAACCTCTATACCACATGTCAAGAAGACCGTTACAAGATTCGAAGCTTTAAAGAACTTATATAACCTTTCCATGGGTAAACCCTTCTTCCCTTATTCTCATATGGATCTATAATGACATTTAAATCACCCCAAAAAATCCAAGCAATGTCACCCATATCAAGATTGTCCGTCATCTACTAGAGATGTTCTCTATCCCTCGTACTACACTTTTCATCAACAAAGGATATGAAAAAAATGTAATTATCCAATATGACCTTTATAGAAGTTAATTTATTGAAGATATCCATATTATCCATTGTGGTAGAATTGTTCCAAAAAATCCAAATATGATGGTTTTCAGGATCCCCATGCATCCAATTATAGATACCAAACATGGAATAAAAATTATTAATATTACTAGACTGTTTTTTGGGCTGTAGAAAATCAACCAACACAGGTTTATGATGAAAGTGTTATGATGAAATGAAGTCGAGATTCATTTTTGATCCTAAACCCTAGGAATTAAATAAGATAAAATATATCATTAGAATATACCCCATGGGGATTTTTCCCCCCATGACACAAGTCTCATAAACTTGGAATAAAGGATCTTCTGATCCTATTTTGGATGACCTCTGGAACATGCTTCTCTATAAGGAGGATACATAGTTCTTATCTTATTCAATTCCACATTGGATTGAACACTAAACCCATTCAATATATAAATAGATGGAGTGCCTAAATGTTTTGGGAGAATGGGAACTTCCACATAATAAATGACATACTATCCTCCTACAAGGTAATCCTTCACAGTACTATAGGTATGAGAAGAAGGATCAAACTGAGTCGATGATACTTCCAAACAATTTCCAATAACTGGTGCTAGATGAAAAATACCCCTATTTTTGCATGAAACTATTGGATTCGTTGTTTGGGGACAGAATACTATAGCATTGTTATTAGTAGGAACGAGTATAGGGTTGGTCACCATAGTGACATTAACAAGAATGGTGGAAGGGGACCTAGTGGTTAGAAAGGAGAGGGAGAAAAACTACCTTTAGCCAGAAGATCATGAGAAGAAACCAGAATCATGATTATGATAGGAAGATCAGAGGTTGACACAATGAAACTGATTCCCCTGTTCAGAGAAGTATATGAGCTGGAAGAGGGTGAGATAGATCATGTTCAACACAGATAAGCACTATACTTGTGACTCGAAGGTTAAGTGTACATTCATCTGTGTAGAGTAAGGAACTAACCATATTACCAATACAATGCATAAAACAATGGTTATGAAAGGGAATTTAAAGACCAGGTAAATTGATCCATACGGCTGCTTGTGAAGAATCCCATCTAAAGTGAGAATCCATTATCCACCAAAAGAGGTTTAATCTCCATTTTCTAAGTGTTTGGGGGATTTTGGACCATGCATTCATGTAGTACCTTTAGAAATCAAGAATGATGAAAAACACCTTTCTACTTGAGATCGATACTCTAGTCGGAGCATCCAAATTCTAGGATGTGATGAAAGACTGAAATACTGTAAGAGGTGGTTTATCATCCCCAAACCAGGCCAAAAGAGTCCACTGCTAAATATGAATGGACACTTCTAACGCATTGGGGGAGAAATATAGTGCAGGTGATCCATCCAATATTGAACAATATAGACCCCCAACATAATATCTAGTATCGAGGAGAGGTGAGAAGAACCCAATGGATCCTAGCGAAGAAACTATTTCAAGGGTAGTTCTAATAAGGCACCCATGAATGTAGTTGGAGAGTATTGATCCCCTATATCTTCAAGAGATGAGGATGGTGGGAGATCTAATGAAGGAATAGGGTTTGATGCCACTGGAAATGAAAATAAAGAAGAATTCTTCAAGGGTAGAGGATGGCATATTGGCATAGAAATTTGAAAAACTGAAGGCGCATGTGAAACATTCTCCAGGACAACCATGTGAAACTCCATATGAAATTTTCTCTAGAATCTCATCATTACCATAATATATGTAATTAATTTTAATAATTTCACTAATAAAATTTGTAAAAAAATAATTTGGAATTATTATAAATTAAAATACTAAATACATTTTTTTTAATTTAATTCACCAAAGTAAAAAAATATAATTTAAAATTAATGCAGTAGATGTAATGAGAAAGTGGATTTTTAAAGAGAAAAAAATCCAAGGTTAAAAAAGGTCTTACATCTAAATTCAATATGATAATTACTGAAATGAAATAAATTGAATTAATAAAATTATAATTGAAATATTTTTTATTTATAACAAATTCAAAATATAATATAAAATTATAATTTTTTTAGATTAAAAGGTTGTTTCAATTACAATTCAATATCGATAGTGTTCCTTTTCTCCTATCTAAACTCAATAATGGATTCCCTAGGATGTTATGGTTGTATCACTATTCCCCCAACTCTACTGGGGGGGGTACTCCCTCTATTCTCTAAAGTCATTCAGATATAATTCTTACTGTTTTAAACCCATACTTTCTTCCTCCTTTCCCTAAAATCACTCTCACTCCTAAAGTTCCAGATCTTCATGGTGGTTGGCCCAATATATCACAATGATCTTAAATATTTAGTGAATCATTTACACACTTGAATATGACTTTGGTGGTCCAATTTGTGAAATATCATTATTTTAAACCATTGACGGGTTTGTATTTGGTTCTTAGGGACTAAAAGACGGATTGCCTATGGGTCTTCTTGACTAGCGACACATAATGATTCATTTTTTTAGGTAAGGACCTGATCCTTTAGTGTTATCAATATCCATTCATACGAAATGGATCAGGCTTATACCTATCTTGATGGTCCTATAATTTCTACAGGAAACATGATTCTCTGTCAATGGATATTTGGGTTATTTTTACCGAACTCCCTCTTCCCATCCAAAAATCTCTGTATTATCTGTATTCTTGGATATTAGATCAACCTCTTTTTATTGTTTGTATTGGAGTGCTAATTCGATCTATAATCCCATCTCCCTACTTATTTTGGTTGAGTTACACATTTTAAAACCACCTATCAATTTTATCTTGATCACGGTTAGGGTGGAATTTTATTGTAATCAACCAGTGATCTTTGAAACCTTAACAGATTTTTACACTTCAGTACATCATCTGGACCAGTTTGATATTTTTTTTAACCATTATAATAATATTCACTCTAGGGTGGTGAATGTTATTTCATGGTGAGGTTATCATTCTCATGTGGTTCTCTCAGTTGACAACTTGGGTGCCAAGGAAACATTAATGGTATGTTATATTCATAAAGTGAAATTTCCCGATAATCCAAGGGCCTCTAAATTTTTTTAATAGATTAAAAAATTATTTGGGTGTAAAAAATAGGTAGGTATGGTTCTTTAAGTGGACCTATGGACTCACCCTTAGGTTTCAAGTTATTTTTCTCATAACTTGAAGACTGGAGGCATAAAGATTGGGTTGAAGTTTTCCTTGGTTCTAGTTTCTAGAAAGATGTCTATAAGAAATTAGTGTCAATACCTCTTACATCATCTCAAGTGTCACTAGACAATGATGTAACAAAAATTTAGGAATCAGTATCTATTAGATAGTTGGAATTATTAGTTCACTATATTCGGCTTCTTGATCGAGTAGGCCCATCTCCTGTGGCAAGTGAGCGAGGTCCAAAAAGATGTAAGAATTTGAAGGTTACAAGGGATGTAGTCAATGCAGAGATTAGGTCCAATTATAGAAGTGATATGGTGACCATAAATATTAACAATCACCTTGGAGGATTCGTAGAAGAAGTGTTGGTATGGGATTAAGAAATATGCTAGATATCCCTCTCTAGTGGAGGTCTTCCCAGAGCACGTCTGGTTTAGGAATAGCCGGCTATTCTAGATTTGGCCTTACAAAATCAATTAACATAAGAGTATCCTGCTGGTGACCATGTTTTCTCTTAGGATGATTATTATGATCATTTATCTTGAAAAAAAATCAATTATTAATTAGAAGGTATCAGGATTTAGAGGTCTTCACATCCTAGCTAAGAAGAAGGGATGAAAGGGGCACTGTGATGCATGGTGTTGCATTGCGGTTAAAGGTAAGGGAAATAAATGTAGGAAATACTACACCCAACTTCATGAGATGGAAAAATATCATCTATAATGGATAAGGGAATTTATTTGGAACAAATGCCTCAAGACCATGAATGCAAGATGGGTTAGGGTCTAAGATGTGGAAAGATGAAGGAAAAGTGTGGATACATTAAGGATCAAGGGCTGGGTGGTGCGGTGGGAAATAAAGAAGGAGAGAAAAATAAATACTCTGAGATAATTTTTCATTATAAGTAATAAATGGATGAAAACACTATCAAACATAATTTACCATTTGGGGATTTGGATAGAATATCAGAAACAGAGTTTTTAATGTATGTTGGTAAGGACCAAAGGGACTGGATAATCCAATAAGATTTTATTTTATCATGGGGCTTAAATTAAAGGAAGATAAATGTATAGGAGTGCATTTAGACTTGAAAAATATATACATTAACTTTGAAGACATAATCCTCAAAGACCCAAGTATGAATATTGAATCACTCCAATGGTGAATATACTAAGTAAGAAATTTTAACTATCTTTGACTTGTTTTTAATGATTATGTGATTTTCTTCCATACTAAATAACCTTTGGCACTGGAATTTTCTGGTTTCCATCATTTTCTATAAAAGTGTTATTGAATAAAATTTTACCATTAAGTCTATTGAAATTCAGTATTTTTTACAATTTATCAAAAAATGGAACTCCCTAGAAAATCCAAAAAATTTACCCAAAATAATTTCAGTATTCTTCTTTAAAAAATGAGTTTTATTATTTCAAAATTAATTTTCTAGAATTATTAAAATTTAATTTTTAATTTTGTACACAATTCATGATGGAAATTTCATTTAGAAAAACATTATCCTTAAAAAACATTTCTTTTTTTAAATGATTTTTATTTTATTTTTAATAAATAGATAACTAATAATTTTATGTAAAATATATATTTTCAAAATATATTTATTCCTATCTATTTCCACCATTAAAAAGGATTGGTAATAAATATTATAATAATTAGTAATACTAAAATTAAATTGTGTTTTGGTAAAACTTTTTCTCCTTTGTAAGTAAAATGTTTGAAGAAACTCATTGTTGTGGGAGACGTAAGATAAAGTATGTGTTTCATGTAATGAACTACAAACTCTATTTTTTATATTGCATACCATATTGAATAAACCATTTTTATTTATCAATTTAATGATGTTATAGATAATGAATTACATATATTTTAAATCATCTTCATTTCTAAAATATTATCATAAATTTCTTAAAAGAGAGAATATATCAGAAATCACATTCAGGAATGTTTCTTGGAAACAAGAAAAGAAAATAAATATTTAATTTCAAAAAACATTATACATTAGAATATCATAAAATTTTCTTTCTTTATAAGAATATTTTATTAGCATATGATATCATATGGTTTACAAAAAAACATATAGGAAGAATAGATAAATCAAGTACCCTTATTGGGAATTTTTTTATATCATCATCATTAGAACCCTTATAATGGAAATAACCTAACTCATTAATTAAAACATATATTATATAATAGAATTAATCATTAACCAATGCGTGTGAGATTTATATTGAACCCACCCATTGTAGAGAATAATTTCCATGATCCATAACTAGAATAAAAACATAGATCATTAATTTTATCATAAATATCATGAAAATATAATTTTAAAGAGTTATGTAAAATCACATACAATATTCACCTAAAATTTTCGAGAAATATAATTTTAATTTAAAAACATATGAAAATAAAAAAAACCCTAGGAACATTGGAAATGTGATATTTGTTGAATGAAACGAAAAATTATAACAAGGTTTTAATGAAAAATGTTGTACCATAACTCTCAAATATTTTCACATGATTTTTAACCACTTGAGTGATAGAATTATGTTAATAATTTACTTTTGTTGAAATAAAATTAATTTCAATTCCCTAATTATCATTTATTTTATCCCATTTAACATTTTTTTTCACATGGGTGTTAAATGACAAAGTTAACAATGGTTATTTTGTGATTGTATGGTTCATAATCTGTAAATAAGTTATGTATTTTCATAAAAACAATTATTACAATGAATTATAAAATCTCTAAATGTATAATATTATTGGGTACATATAATTCTAGAAAAAAATTTATAGAATATGAAATACTTACTTTATATTGAATATTCCATGATAATATTTTTTGTGTTATAAAATAACCATCATTGTTTACTTTTAATTCAGGTATTATGATAAATGTTTCATTATAATAGAGTAACTAAAACATGTTAAATTCATCATTATTACATAATATTTAAATTATTTATGATTCTTTAATTATTTATGACATAATCATTATAACAACATTCATATAGGGGTTAAATATTACTTGAATAAGAACATTATACACAAAATAAATAAGTAAGAAAATATTACTGCATATTTATATTATATATGTTATTGATGTATGATGATTTCAAAAATAAAAAAGTTATAAAAGTGATAAATTATATTAACTAATAAGTACATGATGAATAATAATTAAAAATAAATTTATTAGGTTATTTCTTGCAAAATGTATCTTTTGACTCATTTTGGTAGTTAAACTTTACGATGCCCATTATTTGTTAATAATATTTATAGCATTGAAACTTTTCCTTGTAGAACCTTAACCATGTTATTAATTTCATATTAATTTATTCAATCCATCATTTAAATATTCTATATGTTTATATTTTGAAAAATGGAATATATCCTTTTATAGAGGTTGTAGTGTACATTTAAGCATGAGAAATGTTTTCATTTTTCAATGAATGGAATGAAAATATTATTTTAATGGACTATATATATATAATAATTATTATTAGATGAATACAAATTTTATTCCTCAAAAAATATCTTTATATCATATCATTTGAGGTTGTCATTAAAAATATAATATGGCATTCATATAGGAGGTTGTCTTTATGTGCACCCAAGCGATGAACTAATTTATCATTGTATGTAAAAATATTTTAAAATAGTTGATATATAAAAATAATAACACTTTAATTTATTATTTAAAATTATTCCACTAAATTAATATGGCTAGAATAATTTTGAATGAGTTGGACAAAAAATAAACTTTAAAGAACTCAATCATGATCTTTACATATTTCAGGGATATACTCCTTTAGAATAAATCTTATACCTTCAAATTATATTCATTTAGTGAGAACAAAACCAGTATGATGTGGAAATGAGTATTGGGGAGAGAATTTATCAAATATTATCTCTTCTATGGTGATCAAAATTCATGGATAAGTGAGGGGTGATGGGATCCTTTTACAAGTGAGGGGAGTGACAATATAGTAGATACTAAAATATTCAAAATAATATCAAGGAACCATTCAAAAAATTGTTTTCAAAAGGATATAAACATTTATAGGTTGAAAATTGGGTACTCTGAAACCACTCATACAATGCCTAACAGTCTGAGATATTAGAATATATATTCGGTTTTTCAATGTGTTTGACAGTTTTCCCTGTACAAAACACTGAACATAGATAAATAATAATTGAAATATTATATTACAAATAACCTGGTTGTTAGATTGGAGGGTATTAATATGAATAATTGAATTATGAAAAATATGACTAAAATATTTTCTTAATAATAATTTAATAAATAATTCACTATAAAATTAGTAATCAATTTGAAATGTTAGGGAAAAAATAATTAAATATTAATGTTCAATTTTCATGATATAATTTATATTTATACATTATGTATCATGATCAGGAATGATATTTAATTTTTATAAAAAATAATTTTAAGTAAATAATAATAACTTTTACGTTGTTTATTAATATAATATAAATAATGGAAAACATTTCATTGTAATAAGGGAAATTTTTTAGAAAACTGATTTGTTTTATCAAGGTAAATTTATTTTAATATATTAAAAACATTTCGATTAACGAATGATTTCAATGTGTATAACTATTTTCAATGAATTCAATTTATAATTACGAAATTTTAATTACTAGGAAAATAAGTATAGTAATTTAATTTTTTTCTAGCAATATTAATTTTTTCTAAAAATTATTTTGGTCTTATTTCTTGTGTTTATTTTTCAATTAATTTTTACCGATTTAAATAATTATATTTCATAAAATGGTCTTCATATTTAAAATCATCGTGTAAACATTTTTTTAATATTTAAATTTCATTTATGGTCCTATGGAATAGTAACTTATGTTAATATTTATTACTATAGTAAAGTTTATAAGTGTTAACAAATGGTTAAATTGAAGAGATAATGGTCAAAATAACGAAAAACCATTACAAAATCATATTGGTAAAGTAGATTTATGCCATATCTCATACAATATGATTCATTCAACCCATTTGGAGCCACTTCACAATGAATGTTGTCATATACTATTTTAATGTTTATAATAATCTTAATTGTGAAACCCCCATCACTTGTAGAATGGAATTACCTCTCATATCATCATAAAAAACAAAAGATCTACCTAGTTCAACTGGACTCAATATAAATCTCTAAAATACTTCATAATAAATTTTATTGATATTTTGGTTTTCATAGAACCTAAACCCAATTGTGTTTAATATGATATTAAAAGGATATTTCTATAATAAAATGTATAAGTCTTAACCGATTTGATTCCTTTTTATTTCTACCTCTACCTCATTCAAAATTATGAAAACATTAAACATTTAATAACATCGGTATCTTCAATATACAGAAATGTTATTATGTTTATGAAAATACCTTTTTCATTTCCATTTTCATATTATGTGAAATTTTTAAATCACTTGTGCATAAGTATGGGCAACAACCTTGATGAAGAGATGTCTTTCACTATTCATCCCTATCCTTCATGAATGGTTATACAAATGGATTTACTACTGTGTATGTATTAACAACTGTATCCACAAAGTGATGTAATTAATTTTTCATCACAACTAAATATAGATAGTTTTAAAAGGGTATATGATAAATAAATATGATAATTATGACCTGATTAAATTTTTTAACGATAAATTTATGACCAAGGTGTAGGTATTGGATCCATAAAACTGAAACATGCAAGGAAAATGGACCGATATTCACCCGAATAGTGGTTTTAATTAATAATTGTTAATAAATAGAAAATTTAAAATTATAATGGAATGATATATAGTATGTTTTATGTTTATATGGTTCAGTAATTGTGTATAATGAATATATATTTATTATAACTCATATTTGAATTCATATGAAGCATAATGGGACATAGGGTATGGGGTTATCATTTTATATTTATTTCTCTGAGACATATTCCATATCCATAACTTTTTTATGCTTTATATGCTTCCCATAAATTTATTATATTATCATTTATTTATAACAACTATTATTTAAAAATCAATCAATGGTTCTATCAATCCTGATCCTTTGATTCATATATTACTAAAACAATAAGGGTTTATATTACTATCTGAATTGTTTTTAGTAATTTTTATGTCAAATTACAAATGAAAGAAATTATATGATCCTTACATTTTAAAACCCAAAAATATTCTTCTAGTATATTTATGTCCTATGTTTCCTTGTTTTATTTTCATTTTCCTCTCTTCGGGACACAAGGAGGCTGAATGAATATTTTAAAGAAAAGAAAACTTTATTTATTATCTTTGGTCGAAAATATTTCTATACTATGTCCACATTATGAAAAATGTTTTATAGATGTTTTTATATATAAATAAATATTTGGTAAAGATTATTTTTAATACAATTTCCTATCATTAAAAATTACTAAATGGAATTGTTTAAACTATTTTCTTTATGTGTTGTTTTTGAATTTTATTAACAATGTGTGCAATGAATCCTTGTTTTAATGTTTTCAGATAGAACATATTTTCACATCGCCACGATTTCCCTTTTCATTGAACCTTACAACAAAAAATCATATCTTATTTTCACAAAAAAAAGGTTTACAATGTCTATGAGGACATAAAATAAGAGAATATAAATACAAATATTATGGAGATTGAAAGTAATGTAGCCCAGTATAATATTTCACCACAAGATTCACCCCTCAGCTGAAAGAGTTCTCATTCTAGGGAAGCAATAAACCCTCAATCGATGACCCAAATTAAATGCATGATGTTCTTATACTATATTTTTCTCTCTCCACATGTTAATAACATTTATTTTGTTGTTAATAACTCTCTTTAACATACAAATAAAATAAGAAATTGACCAATGAATGGTAATTAATCCATAGATGGAGTTGTATAGAGTTATAGAGTATATTTCTTCCTCTGCAAAGATGATATTTTCCTATTTTCACAATAAAATAATAGTGATCATCGCCATTACTTTTGGAAATATTAATTTTAAAAAATAAACTAGAAAAAAAATATTTTCTCTATAACTTCAAAGAACATCTTCAATTATATTCATAAAAATATTTTTTATCTATGTAAACATATTTTAATTGTGGTCATTATTTATGGGTGATATGAACTTATGATTCCAAAAACATTATTTATCTTGATGTAAAAGTAGGATGATATTATAGAACCTATTATATTCCTATAGGTTAAGAATGTTATTTTGATATTTTTAGGAAACTCATTTATATTCTACATTGATGAGTGTTTTTATTATCTTATGGAACTATTATGTTTGGTTTTTTACTATGTGGTTGGGGGGACAAAAATGATGTAGTCCCCCAATTAATTAGGCTATGATTCCTTTCTAATGCCTTAATACACGTTTTAATGGGGTGTTAACCCATTTTATTAAGGCACTATATCTACTATGGTAGCCTATGTAGTGATCCTTGACTAAGGAAATATTATAATGGGGACTGAACTAAATTCCCTATGGTACTCTATCCACTATGATAGTCTTGGTAGGGATCATCAGAAAAGAAAATTAATGAACGGGTAGTGCTCCCAATCAATTATGGGACTTTATGAAGAATTATAGTCCTGTTCATGATCTTTAACAAAGAAAATGATTTTGGATTCTTTTTTGTACACCAAAAACCAATGCCTTATGCTTATAATATGTTCTCATGAATCATAACATATTATTGATCATTCTACACACTATTTCTCTATGTATTTTAGTATAAAAATTTATATTCCATGAATCCCAATTAATGATCTTGACTGATTTGAAATAACAATCATATGTTATGATCATTTATTTTTTCCATTATGCTTATATTATTCTCATATAAAATCATTGGTTGATATCTTCTATGTTTACACTTACTGGGAAACAATGCTTACCTATTCTTATAATTCTATTTCCATAGATTATTAAGAATGTTTTCAAAAATCGTTTTTTCAAGAAGGGTTTTATTTAAGAAGAACATTGTGGGAGATGTTGATGATTTTTCTTGAAATAAGTTGATTTGACACCAAGTCACTAATGAAACCAAATATTTATGGTTCATGGTTGTGTGTTATTGTGTTATGTGTTTAATATTTCTCAAAAAGTGATGTAATATTTATATATGAAATTTCCATTTCTCCTCAGTTGGTATCATAGAAGGGTTTATTTGCTTTTGTTTATAATTATTATAAAAATTTAGTGAAAATAATTATAATATGTTTTTGTGTAAGATAATATCATAATGTTTTATTAAAATAGATGTTATGATTATTCTAAGAAAATATATCCCTATATAGAAACAAAAATTTGGATAAATTCCCTAGAAAAAAACAGTCTGGGGAAATAACCCTAAATTGATGGTTTTCTATCAGATCAAACATAACCTAGTTTATTACATGGAGGCATAACAACCCAACTAATTTGAATCCCTTCGGGGATATTCTTTTATAATTCATATTCTATTTATGAACCATTCTGATGAATGTGGGAATAGAATCTATGAAAATGTATGACAATACATAGGGATATGAGAATAATTTAATGTGTCATGGGTTGAAATAGTGTGTCATAGTTTAGGAAGTAATTAGAATTATTTTAATAATCAATATATTTCTTAATCGGATTATCTATGTTTCAAACCTACAGTAATATTTTTTTCATTAATGTATTGAACACATAGGAATAATTGGATCAATGGTTTTTATGGCCTTTACAATAAATAATCCCATGAGAGACTAATAGAAATGTTAGATAGTATGAGAAATGTTTTAGTTATTCTCACCCGACTCTCTTAATATTTTAATAGTAGCATGAATACTATTGAATTATTAAATGTGCTATGGAAAGAAAAAAATATAATTGATTCTTTTATCCCGTAAAATCCATAATAATATTTTGGTTCCTCAAATCTACATATTGTAGAGAAAAATATTAATAGTGTAGAAAGAATTTTTCTCAATATCTCATGCTAAAAAATGATAGTGTTATTTTTGGTGCATATCATTTGGAAGGTTAATCTCATAAATAATATAATTTCATCAACAATATAATGAAAGAGAAGGAAATATTCTCCATGACATGGGAAGAGTTTATGAATTTATTTTTCAAATTTTACTTTTCATAAACTCATTTCACTAATATGGAGATGGACATTCATGAATTGAAGTAGATAGATAATGAATCAATTAGTACCTATATGTAAAATTTCACCAAACATTCACGGTATTATTTTGGTTTGATCATAAAAATGAAATAAAAGTTGATAGATTATTCATTGAAGTAGGAAAATGTTTGTGAGAAGAAATGGATATAAGAGATATTGAAAGCTATTGGAAAACATATTAATCTACCAAAAATCAATAAATACATATTAAATACTCTCATTATTCTCAGGGTATTTGGTATACTAAGAGAAATATGGAATTTCATGGAAATTATAATAATTGTACCAATAAAGAAAATAAAATTAATCACCCTTTATGATCTTTTTATGGAAGTAATCAAGATAGATATTTCCATATAGGGTATGGTAATTGTTTTTGGAATGGAAAATAAGTGAATTGAGAAAAATAATGTCAAAGTAATGTCAAGAATCCATGGAATTAAATTAATAGAGGTAATTGTCAACCTAATGTTACAACTGTACTCCAATATTATAATTACAAAGAGTGTGGACATTATTCTAGTCAGTTCCAACTTATGAGAGATAGAAAAGAAAATAAATATTAAAAACCTCTGAATAAAATAAATATATGGAAAATCATCTGATCACAACAAATAAAGTGGGTTACCAGAAAAAAGTGGTGAAAGTTACACATATAATCTTCTCTAGATGTGAAAATGTCTTATTTGAATTTGTCTATATTCACTCATTTTTATCTATAGAGTTTTTTATCTGTATCACCAAAACTCCTAAATATGTATATGTTGGATAAGAGTTAGAGAACACTATTATAATGATGGCCACATCTCAATTCTATATCTCCTCTCTATTATACATTTGTGGGAGTTTAGTTTATTTATATCATTTTAGTCACCTTCCAATTGAATTTTATGTTATTTTGGGCATATATTATTCCACTTTGCATAGATCACATATTAATTTATGAGGAAGGTAAGTCAAATTCTATATTATTAATCATTTTATGGTCAAAGTTTGTAGTTATAATGAATATTAAAATCCCAGATAAAATTAATCCATTGTATGGGTCATAATACCTATTCATGGGAGATATTAATCTCAAATGGTTGGGGATAAACTCAATATTAATGAGATGCTAATTTTTTTGAAAATATTATAATTTTTTCTGGGGGAAATTAATATTCATACATCAAATAGTGCTGGAGAGTTTCAAATAGTACCCATACCCAATGCTATACCTATTTTGAATACCCTTTTAATTATTTACATGATTTAGTTGTATGTATTGAAGACGAAATTCCATGAGAATATAAATAAGGGACTCAAATTAACTAATGTTCCTCTATGGGGTGTGGATACTAATTGTATTACTATGTGTAATGGTTTATTTCATCCTTTCATTGTTGTCTAGAAATTCTCAAGATCATAATAAATAAAAAGTATCATCTACCAATTATCGGTGATATTTTTTTCAGTTTCTTAGAGGTCAATATTTTCCCCAAATATATCTTTATTCTTAATATCATCAGAAAATGCTAAATAAGTGGTATACCAAAGATATCATTCTATACATGGTATACAAATTATTAATTAATAGTGAGTCCATTTGGACATAAAAATTCCCCAACAATCATTATGGATTAAACCAGTATAGTTTTTGGAGACTATCTTGATATGATTTTGGTTGTCTTTAGGGATGATATACTTATATATTCTAAGATAAAGGAATCATATGAAGATAAAATTATGATTATGTTAAAGACCATGAAGATATAGTAGTTGTTTTTAAAATATATAATATGTTTATTCTAGATATAAAATGTTTCATTTGTGGCTTATATAATTTCATGCTAGGCTATATCAGTGGTTCAATGGAAGATTAAAGTTTTTATAAAATCAAACAGACCAAGCACAGTGATATAGATCCATATTTTTCTTGTGTGGGATGGATATTATAAAAGATTTATATAAAATTTATCATGGTTATCAAATCACATAACCAATTTGACATGGATGGGATCAGTGTTTCATTGGATAGAACAAAGTGAGGAAAATTTCAAAGAGATGATAAAAATTAGTTAGTGGAACTATGGTCACATGACCTGATAGTAGAGAAGGGTTTTTATGAACATTTATAAATTCCCAAATGGTCTGGGATGCCTCCCCAGGAAGAATGATATTGGGATATCTGATAATTTATTACAATAGAAATTATATGTTAAAAGTTACCTGATTCTTAACTTGCCGTTTCCAAATGTAATTTTTTACATTGAGAATATGTAGAAATTACCTATACGATGAATTATGTGATAAATACACAGATAAAAATGTCCATAATTATTTATTCGAACATAAATATATGGGTATTCCCAAAAATAGAGGGAATTAGTTTATTAATGATTATTATTTCTCAATATATTACCACTCTAATAAGGTGAATAAGGTGGATGAGGATCATAGTTGGACGGACCATGAATTTTTTTTCCCTGATGTTGTTTGAATGATATCAAATACCATTGTATTTATAGAAGATATATCTTTAAATCATGAGGAACGGTTATAGATCATATCTTTCCTTGATTAATATTCAATATTACATCCATTTGAGGATAAATAAGTCTAAAAGGATTATGTGAAATTATAGAAGAAGGTATCAAATCATGCCAAGTTCATCCATGACTGTGATTCAATTATTTCATTCAGGAACCATGTATGTTTCCTTTTAATACAAAATTTTATGAAACAGATTTTGGATGAAACTTATAGTTCATTATTCAATATTCATATTTTATTTTGTGAAGATGTATAGGTATATAACATAGTATTTTTGGTGGGATAACATGAAAATACATATTCTAGGGTAACTATCTCATTACTTTGTATATCCACAATTTTAGTCTAAGAGATTGAAGTTATGGGGATTCGATAACTATTACCTATACAAGAATTGTAAAAGGAAAAGAATTACGATGGATTTCATAATCAAACTCCCCAACACATCTAAATTACATAATAAAATTTGGGTTGTAGTATAGCTCACTATAATGTTAGAACATTTAATTGATATCATATAAGATCTATATCTTGATCAACATTCCAGGATATACATTAAAGAAGTTATAAGCTTTCATGGGGAACCAAATTTAATTATATCTAATAGGGATCTATTGTTTACCTCAATATTAATGATAATTATTCAACATAATTAGAATAAAAAGTTATAATTTAGAAATATATATTTTTTAGACAAAGTAGACCATTAAAACCCTAAAATATATGTCTATATCTTGTACTATATATTTCACAGTTGTTTTTTATCAATACATTTTTACGGTTGAGTTTTCATAAAAAATATTATTTCACTCCATAATTCATATGGATAATAATGAAAACCATCATGGTAGAAAGTATAGAACTCCAATGTGATAAAATGATGTTGGAGAATGCTATTTATTAGCAATATTGACAGATGTGGAAATGGAAGATAAAGTTAGATCCAAGAGAAGATGACTTTTAAAAAAACCATTAGATACCTCAAGAAGTACTTACTACACCCACATGTTTTGATGCCTCCAATGGATGGGAGGCCTCTCATATTATACGTGGCTGCCATAGAATGCTTAATGGGAGTGCTACTTGCATTGATAAATTGTGCAAGAAGTGAAAATAGTCTTTGATAAATTAGTCATACAATTTTATTTACTAAGAATAGTTTTTACAATTTCAATAAGAACAATCTTCCACTCATCTTTGTGGAACAAAAAATGAGGAATTACTTGCAGCACAAAAAATTCCACATAGTCTCTCATATAGTCCCGCTCAAGTATGTCCATGGTCTTCCTTTGTTGATTGCTTTTATGGATTGATGGGAGGCCATTTTATAGTACAAATACATTCAGTTCATATCATAGAAATCAGTGAAAGGGAAAGCCCTTTCTAATTTCATCGTAGCACATCATGTCCCATAAAATACACCTAAGAACAATGTGCTTCCGGATGAGGAGGTCTTCTATTCCCATGACACACCTTGAAAATGGGAGATATACTTTGATGGAGACTCCTAGGGACCTATCAGTACAAGGATGGAAAACGTGTAGCTTAAGTATGTTGTCCTAGGAAATTTATTTACCTCTCCATAAAATCCAAATTTCCATACTCTTTCTCACTATTCGATAGCTAGACTAATAATGAGGAAGAATAACAATCCCTCCTCACTGGATTAGAACTAGCCCAATAGTTGCACATAGACTACCTGAATATCAAAGGGGACCCAGAATTAGTGATAAATAATATCAATGGTGAATATTACATTAAAATAGAATAAATATCCCCTCTCACTTGCTACATTAAGGGATAGACTCCATGATTCCTTTTTATGACCAAATTTCATCAGGTTCTCCAATCATAGAATGCACGCTCTGATGCACTGGCTACTGCAACCACTGTCCTGGACTGCCTTGATCAGGAGGAAACAATATTATGTATTACACATCGAAAAAAGTTATTATAAATCATAATATGTGATATGGAATAAATATATCTGGACAGAACATCCCAAGAGTGTGATGTTCAAATGGCCACACCTCAATGGGTGGAGCCTATAATATTATATCTCCAAAATAGGATTCTTCCAATAGATGATGCCAGGTGTGAAAATATTTAGTGATAGGAAATAAATTTCACTCTGAAGGATGGTAAAATTAGAATAATTCCCTTTATATATGAGTCATTGATGGAATAATCCACTAGTGCATTGTAGAAGGAGATATTCTTGCCATAATGGAAGAATTCCATCCAGGCTCTTGAATCACTCATCAATCAAGAACTAGTCTTTACCACAAATTCTAGAAGTTGGGATATTATTTTCAAACCAGGATATTGGACTGCATGGAATTAACCAAGAAATGTCATGTGTTCCAGATTCATGAAAATTTCATTCATCAACCCCTAGAATCACTACATATAGCTAAATATTCGTGGTCATTTTCTATTTGGGGGATAGATGATGTGGGACCATATCCCCTAGCCACAAATATGTAGTACAAGTACATCATTACTAATAACGACTTCTATTACAAATGGGCTATGGAAATACCCCTCAAGGATGTCGGGATGGAAAATATGATCAACATTGTAATGTCCCATATCATAACCAGGTTCAGGGTCCCTCACACAATATTAAAGGGGAACGACTCCAACTTCTGTTGTACATAATTAAAGTGACTGTATCTGGAGTATAATATTGACTCTAATCACTCATATCACTATTAGGAAGTTGAAAATGGATAGATATAGGTCTTCAAAAAGTATCTTTAAAATATACTCTAGAAGAAGGAGAACAATGTTAGAACATTTCCGAGAAAAGCACCCCCACATTTTATGGGCCCACCGTACAACCATGTTTCATGTCACACAGGAGACACCATACTCTTTGGTGTATGAGACTGAGGTAGGGTTACTAGTAGAGGTTTAAATACCTTAACCCCGAATAGCCATTTGAGGATTTCTCTAAGATCATGAACAACTTCCAAAGTGGATGGATGAATTGAAACAGCTATAAGAGAAAAAAATGTGTTAACTACACAACATGGGGGTCAATCATAATCTGATTGCACATGACATTAATAAAAATGTTTTCCTTTGCTCTTTCTTATGAGGGTAATTATATCTAGCTCTTATAAACCCTATGATATCAGGAAGGAATCCCAAAAATTTGTAACCAAGTGGGAAGGGGCTTATGTCTTACAAAAGATTTATCATAATGGATCCCACTCATTGGACACCATGAATGGTGAGCCTGAAACCCCACCAACCAATGCGATATTACATAATAAATACTTCAAATATCTTCCATGAAATGGGAATCCACATAATATTAATCCCATTCATTCATCATAATTTCATGACATTAAAAATTACAAATTCATAATACCCTCATAACGATACATTGTATACCGTTCAACTTTTCTACATGACATTAAACTGCATGGTTCCCTAAGAACTATCCATGGATTGATTCATGCTGTTACTGGATATATAGTCATACCCAAGCCTCTATTCTAGGGACTAGATATAGGAAAACTATTATTTCATTTTTGGTGATCAAATATACTTTCCGCATAAAAATAAAATGCATGGAATATGTACTTATAACATGAAGTAAACTTGCACGGATCCACAACTTCTCTTTCCCTTTATGACTGGTGATATATTTCCTTATCACATGACATAAAACTATATGGATCTATAATATTGACATTCAATCACATCGATTCACCCACTTTTTTCCCAATGATGTTAAAATTACTGGGTTCCCTATAACTTCATATGGATTGATTCTCATTTACAAAGAGATATGTAGGGATGCATCAATCATATATATTGGTCCAGCCACCACATGATACAAAATTAATTCTTGATGTTAAACTCCCCTACACGGTGAGATTAACCCATGTCTTTCCTTGTTTCTCACATAGGTAATGTCTCACATGGGATACAGAGTAAAGGTAAGGGGTTATCTGCTCAATCAAGGAAAATAATTTTCGACATTCCTATATCGGTCCTGAAATCAATAACTAAAAGAGTCCTCACTACATGACATTAAACTGCAATGTTAAATTTCTATAAACAACTTGAAATAGTATACTCTTGGGAATATCACCTGAGAGGATGTAACACCCCAAGCTTCTACGTTACGCTTCTCTTTGAATAATACAGTAGCGTGTGTTGTACGCAACTTCGAGTCCTAACACACACCACAACCAATAAAACTACACATTATAAATATTAATAACTACTTTTTGAAATTTTATACATTTTATCGTTCAAAATGGAATTCATTTTTTGATTCGGAATATCGAAATTAGCCTAGAGTGAAATTTTCGTATCTTTCTAAAAACATTCAATTATTGATGAATAGTGAAAAACACTGAGTTATAGTTTAATACCGAAATAATTATTTATTTTATTTAAATTTAATTTAGGTCAAAATAGATACATATAACCTATATAATTTCAATGTAATTCATTGGAGTTAGTTTAGAATAATTTTAGATATATAAAAATTTTATTGAACATTCACCGTCTTTTACTCACCTCCCCAGAGAATTTGCAAATTCACATAAAACATAGTTTTACCGCTTCTATGAGTGGAATTTAGAAAGTCCATGAGACATGGTAAATATCAAAGAGTAAAATGTGGTTCAATAAGATTAAAATAATTTTTTTTTGAATAGTAACTTTTTGCTTTTATTTACCACGGTTAAAAGTAAATAGGGTAATTAAGGGTAAAAATGATATTAATATTCCCCTAACATAAGTCCTAATTCAATTGGACAAATGTATATCGACCAAAAACAACCTTAGGAATAAAATATTATCATTTAGGTCCATTTGGATTAGATTAAGTGATTTATTATTATTTAATTCAAAGAAGAGTTAAAAGAGTTAAAATCAAAGTTTAATAACTAAAAAATTTTAAATATAGGGTTATACATAAGATAAGTTCTATTAGAAATATTCATTATAAAGATAATAGGATTCCCTACATTATCGTATTTAATTTATAATATTTAGACATTAAATAAATTAATTAATTATGACACAATGGTGATGCACTAATTGCATAATTAATGAAATATTAAGATAATTGACATTATAAATACCCAAATAAATGTAATTTGAAACTTTTGATGTATTAAATTATATTTATAGGTTAATATTAAATTAAAATATTGTTTATATTAATTTTTTTGAAGTAATAATGTTGTTATGAATTTATAAAAAAACCCCAATAGTGTCAAAATTGACATAAATGAGTTTTTAAAACAAATATTATATTATTAATTGATATTTTGTTCCTAAAATTATAAGGATCCACAAAAGGACTTATATAATGGTAGGTGTACTATTAATGGACTACTTTTGTGTCTCTTGGATGTATATAGTATTTTTATTAACTGTATAATATAAAAATACAAAGAGACATAGTAAAAGTCAAACTATTTAACTAAGAGTTATATATAAATGATAAGGTTAATATAATGACCCAAAACTGTCTAAGGTTGAACATATTTAGACCTCTACCCACCATATACTTTGAATAATCCAATTTGGAGCCATTATAAACCTAATATGAATTTATTATAAAATAATACTTTAAGTTTTACCTAAAGAGCCCCTCCTCTCCCTTATAAAAGGACACCACTTCTAACCAATTATTCACAACTTAAAAGAATTTTGGTTTGGCAAGCCCCTGCCAATATATTCTCTCAATATCCCTCGCTTTATCCTAGAGGAATTATTTTGATCAGAAAGCCATCCTAAAGAGCCCTTTTGATCAAATCAAAAGGAAGAACCTGAAGAAGAGGTAATGTTTTCACCACCCTCTATCAAGTCCCTTTCTTCTTCAACTTCTTCGTTCTTTGTTAATTCTAATGTAAAATAATAACTCTAGTATCTTCTATATACTATGATGTTATTATAAATATTGTAAAACCATATTCATTATTCTATCCATCCTTTTAATGACATGTCATCATACGTGCGTACGTACGACTTACCGTCTCCACGTCCTGGTGTAATTGTTATTCAAAGCATTATTTTTTTGGATGGGTATGATAATGATGTGTAATTGATGTAAATAATAAATATAACATGATAATGATTCTGTATATATGATATACCATCCAATTATATATTATTTTAATATAAAATGAATTATATTGTCGTTTGTGCATACGTATGGACTACCGTCTCCACGAACGCGATGAGATTCATTCCCCATCATATCCATTTTAGAATAATTTTCATTTGATGGTTAAAAATATTTTTTAAAGACTAGATATCATTCAGAATATGAATACGATACAACCTATCCATAACAAACATGTCTTATGTAACAAAACATATAAAAGAAAATCATTAAGTGAACACCCAAAACGAAGATAATACTAAATTATTATTATCAAAGAATTATTAAAAGATCATATATGATATCATATTTTAGTATCTGATTCTGGAATAATTTAACCACAATGATTTAACTTTTATAAAAGAGGTTAACCTACCCTAGAAAAAGGAAATGTACAAGGTAATGGTTCATTTCACAATCTCTTCACTACCCGAGGTTGTTTATACATAATTGTCTACTGGGACCTCTTTATCATCCACATCCATGTTTCTTAAAAATGTATTTCAAAACATTCTTACTATTTTACAGAATATGGGTTAAATTCATTTATACCCTTGTTTGAATTTTTATAATAAGTATATAAAAGAATCTTTCTGTCATTTTCCAAACAAAGTCCTTTTTAACCTTTCGACAGAATTATGGTAAGAATGTCTCTTTTTAACTTATACGGCAGGTGCAACTATTTTCCACCATTATAAAATCTTCGAAGCTTCCCTTTCAAGCTAATAAGGATATTTTCAAATTAAATGTTTTATTTTATAATTATGTGACTTTTTAATGATTTCAAAAAATAGATATTTCTTTCAAATAGTTTTGATTTCATCTATGTCAACATCCTATGATGTATTTTAAGGTTATTTGAAGTTGATTTGTTATGCTACAAAATATCAATATTGTATTGAAAATTTTGTGATATGATTGACTGTGGATGTGTTATTTTTATACCATTCATGGTTTATGGAGATAGTATTGACATTTCGTATGATAGTTTTAATACGAAATATATGTTATGTTTAAACCTATTCATATGAGGAATGCATTGGAATTATTAAGTGACGGGTGGAGCCCTCTATAGCTTCTCGATGGATCAATAGGTCTCCAGAAACAAACTAGTGTCTTGGCACAAGGCCTTGAGAAAATATTATTTATAGTCTTGGCACAAGGCCTTGACTATATGGTTATGATAGTCTGGAATTATGCATTCTATCATTATGAAAGTGGTTATGGATATTGCATTTGATTAATCTATTAGTAGAATATCCATTAGAATAAGTAAGTGGAATTATTTCATTTCATCTCTGCCATATTATGTTGATGTTCATGTTAAAAAGTCTTTTTTTAGTTATACATTGCCTTAAATGTTTATGCCTATTTACGAAATATTCAGCTAAATTGTTATCCTTATTGGGCATTTGAGCTCACCCCTTTATATGTTTTATTTTTCCCATGGTGTGAAAAAGTATTTTATGAATGACCTGCAGGGATAGTATAAGGGGATATGAGTGTGGAGATAAGATATTGTTGTTGTTTTCACTTTATGATGTAATGTAAACTTTATGAATGTATCTAGTGTTTCTAAGGCTACCAAACTAATCGATCTTTAGAGACTTGATCTTTTGTGATTATTCCAATGTTACGTAATAATGCACCGAATCTGGGTAACTTGGGCTAGGCATTATAGTTGGTATCAGAGGATGTTTAGTACAAACCTTGGAAGCTAAATTTATATAAAATTTGATTAGAGAACATAACCCTATGGTAGACTTTGATGATTAGTATAGAAGAACATCATAGAATTTTGGTATTGTAGAGATTTTGTGAGTTTTCCAAGCAATACATCCCTGTCTAGATATGAGCAGGTAGAGGCGGCTCTGGCACAGATATACCTAGGGGTAAAACACGAAAACACTGCTTTGACCTAGAATCGAACGTGAACTGGTCCCCAACAACGAGCCTTGCTGCACTCTTGATTATGACACTCCCGGGGGATATTCTTAGGATAATTCTCATTTTCATTAGAAACCATTATGAAGGGATTATGAGTATAAACTTCTTGAAAGAAAAAATTTGCTTTACGATTTGGATTATATCCATAAATAGTTCAATTTATTTTAAGTGTTTTACAAGAATGGAATTATGTATTTTGATTCATAAACTAATTTAGTTTATTAAATTGTTTATAAATGGTGCCTAGTTGATGAAATGGAAACTGTATCAATGCCTAAACTCTATGCAGGGATTTCCCTCATACTCAAGATAATTATAGTAGATATGGTGATGCAACTGGTGCTGATTAGATAATCACCATACTGGGAAAACTCACTCAGGTTATGAATAATAACCTTACCCATATGGAGAATTATGATCCACATCATGGAGGATCAATGTTAGATCGCTTCATGAGGAAACAACCACCAACCTTAAATGGGGGTACAAATCCTCTAGTGGTTAAAAAATGGATAAATTCCTTAGAGAAAATATTCCACGCCATGGGGAGTAGCGAAAGGGAAAAAGTTGTCATGGCAGTTTACCACCACATTGGAGATGCTGATCAATGGTGGTCATTGATTCAAAACACGAAGGAAGATGATGCAGTATCAAATATGGAATAGAGGGATTTTAAAGATATTTTCTTAGAAAAATACTTTCCTCATGACCATCGAGAAGATATGGAAATACAATTTCTGAGTCTGAGGAAAAAGGAGGACAAGAATGTTGCAAAGTATGAGTCTAACTTTACAAGGATAGAATGGCATGCTGCGGATTATATACGTAACACAAGAATTAATATTGATAGTTTATTTTATGGGTTAAAATTGTTTCTCTGTCGAGCATTAGTCTCAAAATCCTTCTCGTCATACGAAGATATTGTTTCATGTGCTATAAAGACAGAAAATGAATTCTCTAAGTCTTATGACTTTAAAGGAATGTAAGAGAAGAAGAGATCTGCTGATCAATCTAGAAATGGAAATAAGGGAAATATGGGAAAAGTTTAATATACATCCTACAGTAAATGAGGGACAAAAAACCTCGGTACTTGCTTAAAAAGAATGGGAGTCTATTAAATTTGTGGTGAAAAGGCCACCAAGCTCATGATTTCAAGGGAAAGAAGGAAGCTACCGATGTTCAATGCTACAATTGCAGGAAGATGGGACATTATGAAAATGAATGTCCTAAGCATCAGGGAAACATACCTTAGAAAAGGCCAAGGGATCAAGGCCATGCTTATGCTATCACTACAGCTGAGGTAGAAGCTCTGAAAGACAAGGTGGAAGGTAATTTAATTTTTTCCTCAAGTTTATCAAATGAATTATTTGACTCTATATCATCGCATTTTTTCATATCTTTCCAGTTTTCTTAGAAAATTATATATTTACAATTTGATTTAACAAGGGAGTTGTCAGTAAAAATTCCTAAGGGAATTATCATTGCTACAAAGTTCTGTGAATCAGTTCCCATTAGAGCAAATAAATGTTCTTTATCTACTGATCTCATCATCATGCCTATGATTGAATTTGATATAATATTTGGAATGGATTCGCTTTTGGACCATGATGCGAAACGTTATTGCAAGAAGAAGGAGGTTATGATTTTTGATGATGATGATAAGGAACACCTTATCTTTAGATTAGAATCAACACCTCCTGATTCTTATCTAGATCCACCCCCAGTAGCTAAACTAAAATCAATTATCAGGGAAGAAGAGAATGAAATGACTGTGGGTGAGGAAAGGAATGTTCAAATAGAGTATGTACCTATTGTGAGATAATATATGGATGTGTTTCCAGAAGATTTACCTGGACATCCTCCAGAATGAGAAATTGAGATTTCCATTAATTTAATTCTTGGATCAACGCCCATATCGAAGACCCCTTATAGAATGGACACTGTGGAATTAGTGTAACTAATTAAATAACTAGAGGAATTGAGTTATAAGGGATTTATTCACCCAAGTGTTTCTCAAGGGGGATCCCCTTTCCTTTCTGTTAAGTAGAAAGATGGATCTATGAGATTATGTATCAATTACAGGAAAATCAATGATATAAAAATAATGACCAAGTATCCCCTACCTCGCATTGATGATTTATTTGACCAACTGCATAGAGTTCAATAATTTTCAAAGATTGACCTTCGATATGGATACCATCAGTTGTGTGTGTAGAAGGAAGAAATTCCAAAGACAGAATTTCGAACCAGGTATGGGAATTACGAGTTTACAGTAATTCCTTTTGGATTGACTAATGCACCCTCTGTATTCATGGATCTAATGAATATAGTTTTCATGGAATATCTCGATGATTTTTTGGTGTTATTTATTGATGATACCTTGGTATACTCTAAAAGCAACGAGGATCATGAAAATCACTTGTGCACTATCTTGAAGACTCTGAGAAGACATGAATTATATGGGATGTTTATCTAGTGTGAATTCTAGCATGATGAGATTTGTTTTCTTGGCCATATTGTCTATAAAGATAAAATCTCTGTTGATCCTTCTAAGACAAGACCAATCCAATAATGGCCAGCACCAACGAGTATAACCAAGGTACGCAGTGTTATTGGTTTAGCAGGTTATTATCAACGTTTTGCCCATAATTTCGCCCAATTGGCTAACCCATTAACAAAGCTCACACGTAAAGGGGTTAAATTTGTTTGGACAAAAGAGTGTGAATAATGATTCAAAGAACTGAATAAAAGATTAGTCAATTCTCCTATATTGACTCTTCCATCAAGGAATGATGGGTTCGTTATTTATAGTGATGTATCAATGAAAGTACTTGGTTGTGTCCTTATATAGAATGATAGAGTTATTGCCTATGCATCATGACACCTGAAGGTTCATGAGAAAAACTATCCTACTCATGATCTTGAGTTAGAATCTATAATCTTTGCTTTGAAGATATGGATACATTATCCTTATGGTGAAAAATGGTAGATATATACCGATCACAAGAGTCTGAAGTACATTTTTTCACAAAAAGAACTCAACATGAGGAAAAGGAGATGGCTTGAACTACTCATATATTATTATGGCACGATACACTACAACCTGGGGAAGGAAAATAAGGTAGCAGATGATTTGAGTAGAAATGATCATGGAGTTTTTATGACAACCCTGCTTTTATTACAAACTTAAACATGATTTAATACATAAAACATCACTTGATAAAAAAAATAAGATTGAGAGGTTTAGTGTCTTTGGGGCTTAGGATGATTACATAAAATCTTAAAACATGAAATAAAACATCTTTATTGAAAACTTCCTTTAAATTACAACTATATTCCCTCGTACTTTGCATTGCATGGGATAACCTGAGGAGATGCATAAGAAAAGGGTGAGATATAAAGCATAGTAAGGGAGTACACATGGAATAACATGAGGAGTACAATACATGTTAGAAAATAGGCATATCAATAGGTTATAAAATAAACCTGAACATAAAGGCATGATAAAGCATGATAATCATAACATGGAAATGTGGCAATAACACTTAACATGGAATTGGCATGAGCCAAGGCTTATTGCACATAGAGCATGAGTAAATCCTCATTGCACATAAATCACGAGTAAACCATCATTGCACATGAATTAGAATGAGTCAACACTCATTGCACATTATGTATCATGATACTATACTTTACCCAATGCATTGGAGCGCTATAAGGGAGCACCCTTCTTAAACATTTCATTTCATGCATAAGTGTGCCACATGGATCATAAAACATGGATTCATAAAGCATAATCATTTATTCCAAGATAAAGGAATGTGGAATTCATACATGAAACATTTTAATCAATAAGTAAATGTGCATAAAGGTGAATAACCTTGATGGAGAAATGGGCATGGTATTCACTACACAATGGAATTGGCTTTGAAAATCGGTGTGATTTCGGCAATGTAACGACGTGACATAAGAATTCATAAAAATGATTGATGATAGAGAAAGAGTTTACTCATCATATTTACATGTAATGGAAAGTGAGGAGGTCATATAGATACATGTCCCTACAATTTTATTGGAATTTAGATTCATGATAAAAAATTATTTCTTGATTATAAAAGAGGAGAGAGATGTTCCTTTCGGAATTTCGGCATAGTAACGGGTGTACATGGGAGGAATTTAATGAGAGAGAAAGGGGTCTACCATAATTCAAACATAAAGATGGATGTATGGGGGAGGGGAGAAACCATACCCCAAACTTGATAATTGAAATTAAAAGGGCAAGACAACTTAAAGAAAATTTGACAAAAATGAGAAAGGAAGAAAAAAACCCTTACTTGGAAGTGTGCTTCCAAAAACTAGAGAGAGGCTTGTGAGAGGCTTCTTGGGAGCTTGGGGAACCTTGGGAGGATTCTATAGAATGTAGGGCAGAGGTTGGATGAACTCCAAAGGTTTTTAGTTAGGAGGAAGTGGGATCTTGGGTGGGTTTATATAAGAAAGGTGAGGGAATTCTTTATTATTTTGGTTTGGGACCCCTTATATTAAATTAATCCAAACCACAAAACATCCCATGGTTTTTGCCCATGGTTTTTGGAAAAGGGAATAGGAAAAAAATATTTTATATGTCCAAATTCCTAACTTCTTAAAATAATGAGGTTGCTTATGTGGAGGTGAGTCACAATCACATGGAAATTAATTTAAAAAGACAATGTGTTTAATAAGTCTTGAGGGGTCCATTAATGCTGTGAAAAGTAAGTCAAACAAACCCAGAATCACATTATTTTAATGGTAAATCATATATTGGCCGAAAATAAATATTATAGTATTTTATTACATCACTATTGGGTTATTATGATGTCATAAAACACTTTATATATTTAAACGGTATTTAATTTTTACCCAAATATTTGACTCTCTCAGAAAATTATGAAAAATTCACCGTTGGATAATTTCAACTTCCTGATTCTAGAAATAAAATTTATTTTATCTAAATAATTTTCTAAATATGTTAATTTTCATTCTTAACATAAAAACCGACATTTATCGAAAATTCACGGGTTTTGACAGAAATGGCTTTCAAACCTTAATAAAATTTATAATGGCGTTCATAAAATTATAAGATCATTTATATTTAATAAAAATTAATTTAATAATAATATTATTATTTTATTATAATATTATTTAATTCAAAAATCAATTAACTTAATAAAATAGAATTATTAATTAAATAATAACTCAAAACACTATTTGTACTTTAAAAACAATTTACAATGTATCAAAAACGACTAGAAATTATATTCATTGTTATATAAAAAAATAATGTACATGAACATAATACTAATTATTTATTACATAACCCATTAAAACAACCACATAAGACCTAAGGGTAAGGTGTTCGAGGGTGACAGACTCTTGGGGTGGCTCGAATAACATCGCTCGAGTGGTAATTTCAATCAACTTCCACTTTTCCCACAGACGGTCACGTTCGAGCTTGACATGATGAAGCTCAGCTGGGGCTTTGTCAAGAGTGAAGCCCAAGGATGCCACCTATTTTCCAAGCTCTGACAAACGGGCTTCATATAGAGCAATTTTACTGGATGAGGCCATCGCTTCTTTTTTTTGAGTAAATTGGATTTCTTAAAGTCCTATATTTATACTATTCATTCGATCACTATACAACGACTATATTAGCAACACTCAAAATTCATAACATAAAACCAAAGAATTTGACATTTTATATAAACATAAAGAGACATTTAATTTGATCAAGATGGATTTACATTAATGAAACTTTGGGTAGTTACAGTATTCCCCCCTTAAGAAATTTCACCCTCGGAATTTACCTTTTCCCACACTAAAATAGATGTGGGTAACTCAGATTCATCATTTCCTCTGATTCCCAAGTATCTTCTTCAAACTTGTGGTTTCTCCACAACACCTTGACGAGGGGAACTTTCTTATCTCGTAGAACATTTTCTCTATGATCTAAGATCTTCACTGGTTTCTCCTCATAAGAAAGATCATCTTCCAATTGTACCACCTCAGAAGAGAGTAAATGTGAAGGGTCTGGTATGTACTTCTTTAAGAGGGATACATGAAAGAAATCATGTACTTTGGCCATAGTGGGTGGAATTGCTAGTCGATAGGCCACAGCCCCGACCCGATCAAGAATCTCGAAGGGGCCTATGTACCTTGGACTTAACTTCCCTTTCATTCCAAACCTCGTGACCCTTTTCCACGGAGATATGCGTAGAAACACCATGTATCTAACTTTAAACTCAAGGTCTCGTCAATGAGTATCTGCATAACTCTTCTATCGACTCTGCACTGCCTTCATATGCTGCCGAATGGTTTTCACCTTCTCCACCATTTCATCGACCATTTCTTGCCCAAGCAGCTTACGTTCACCAACCTCATCCCAACATGCCGGTGTTCTACACCTTTTCTCATATAGGGCTTCATATGGTGCCATTAGGATGCTTGAGTGGAAACTGTTATCATAAGAGAACCCAACCAGAGGAAGATGTTGATCACATCCTCCTTTAAAGTCCATTGAGCATGCTGTCAACATGTTCTCATGAGTTTAGATAGTCCGCTCGGATTGGCCATCAGTTTGAGGATGATAGGCCATACTGAAGTTCAGTTCAGTATTCAGAGCATGTTGAAGACTCTTCCAAAACTTAGAGGTGAATCTTGGATCTTGTTCAGACACAGTATATAGTGGTACTCCATGCCACCTTACCACTTCCCTGATATATATCTGTGCCTGTTGATCAAAAGAGAAATCCTACCTAATAGAAATAAAGTGTTAAATCTTTGTAAGATGATCCACAAAAACCCAGATTTCATTGTTGCCTTTGGATGTCCTTGGATGACCGGTGACAAAGTGCATGGTGATGTTCTCCCATTTCTATTCTGGTATGGGCAATGGTTGCATCATCCCCTTAGACTTCTGCCTATCTACCTTCACTTGCTGACACACCAGGCACTTTAATGTATATTCAACGATCTCCTTCTTCATATTATCCCACCAAAAGTTTTTTCTAAGATCTCGATACATCTTTGTGCTCCCTGGGTGAATAGATAAATTTGAACTATGTGCATCATCCAAAAGTTCCTTCTTCAGCTCCGGACTTGATGGAACACATAGTCTTTTCCCAAACCGCACAATTCTTTCTTCATTAACATTAAACTCTAAGGATTTCTTTTTTTCGATAGCCTACACTTTTTCTTGATTTCCCACATCATCCTTTTGAGCATCGTTTCAACTTTCCAAAAGATATGGTTGAGCAATAATTTGTGAAAGGATTAATGATGTTCCCTTTTTTATGATTCCCACGTCCAACTTCCTCAAGTCTAAGAAGATTGGATCCTTCTCAATTCTCATAATTGATAGAATTGCTGGGTCCTTTCTACTTAGGGCATCTTCCACCTTGTTCGCTTTCCCAGGGTGGTAATGTATTGAACAGTCATAATCCTTGATGAGCTCTATCTATCTTCTCCAGAGCATATTACTCTCTTTCTATGTGAATATATATTTAAGACTCTTGTGGTCAGTATATATCTCACATTTCTCCCCATAGAGATAATGCCGCCAGATTTTCAAGGCAAAGATCACCACCGCTAACTCAAGATCATGCGTTGGATAGTTTTGCTCATGGATTTTCATCTTCCTTGAGGTACAGGATATCACTTTATCATTCTGCATCAACACACATCCTAATACCTTCTTCGAAGCAATACTGAATACCATAAAATGTTCCCCAGTTGTGGGTAAAGTGAGCACAGGAACAATGATAAGCCTCCTTTTCAACTCCATGAAGCTTTCTTCGCATTCATCACACCAAGAAAACTTTACTCCCTTTTGAGTTATCTTGGTAAGAGGGTTGGAAAATCATGATAAATTTCTCACAAATCGTCGATAATATCCAGCTAACCCCAAGAAGCTACGAATATCCGTTATCGATGTTGGCCTCGGCCAAACTTCAATTACATCTGTTTTGGAGGGATCTACATATATCCCATTGCTTGTGATGATATGGCCCAAGAATGAGACCTCCATCGACCAGAACTCACACTTTCTCTACTTTTCATAGAGCTTCTCCATTGGAAAAGTCTCTAGTAAAGTTTTTAAATACTCTTCATGATCCTCCATGGTTTTGGAGTATATTAGAATATCATCTATAAATACTATCACAAATTTTTCAAGGTAATCTCTAAATACTCTATTCATCATGTCCATGAATATTTCTGGAGCATTGGGGAGCCTGAAAGTCATAACTATGAATTCAGAGTGCCCATATCTTGTACAAAATGTAGTCTTGGGGAAATCTTCCATCTTCACCCTTACTTGATAATATCCCGACCGCAAATACACCTTGGAGAAGTATTGTGATCCACGTAGTTGATCAAACAAGTCATCGATTCTTGGGAGAGGATACTTGTTCTTAATCGTGATTTTTTTAAGTTCACGATAATCGATGCAAAGTCGCATTGACCCATCCTTCTTGTTGATGAAGAGGACTGGTGCACCCCATGGTGAAGCACTTGGGCATATAAAACCTTTATCCAGATTCTCCTATAGTTGTTTCTTCAGCTCTTCAAGGTCAACAACAGCCATTCTATATGGAGTCTTGGATATTGGTAGCGCCCCAGGTATAAGGTCAATTGAGAACTCAACATCTCTTCTATGAGGAAGACCAGACAGTTCCTCGGGAAACACTTCAGCGAATTTCCTCACAATAGGCATTTCATAAAGGATAGTTTCTTCCTTGTACTCAATCATCTGTGCCGGATATGCGTCCTCATAGGGCAGTAATATCCATGCTTGAGATGATGGAGCTAAAATAGATTCATCTTCCTCCTAACACTTGTAAAGAATTGGGGGTCGATTCTCCATATAGAGTGTGATTTCCCTGTCCCGACAATTTATGTTAGCTCTATATAAGGAAATCCAATACATAACAAAAATTGCATAACATTCCACCAGAGGGAGTATGAAGAGGTTCTCCGGGAAATTCAATCCACATTCTATAACATGGGAGGACTTATATTCATGGGATGCAATGATTGCCCCATTTTACGTACTCACCGACATCTTCACTTCCATGATTTTTGGTGGTGTTGGGATTGTTCTAATAAACATTCGAAATATAAAAGAATGTGTAGAACCAGAATTAAAAAGTATGTTCGCTATTATTGAATGAATAACTAGCGTACCTGTAACCACTTCGTTGTCGGGGTTCACTTCGGAATAAGTGATGGAAAAATCTCTTCCTTGCTGCCTTGGAGGTTGTTGGTTGTCTCCGAAAACACTTGGATTAGGGCACTAATTTGAAAAATGACCCGGTTCTTTGCATTTGTAGCATTGAACAATGCGTTGAGGTTCGAACGGAGTGTTCCTCTCCTCTGTCGCAACCGCAGGTCTATCTTGCTGATAATTAACAGCTAGGTGCCCTTCTCTTCCACACCTGAAGCATTTTATCGACCCCATAAGGCAATTTCCAGGGTTCTTCTTTCTGCACTTTTGGCTAGTGGGGTTATGGATATTCTTTGCACCATTGGAATTATCCATCGGACCAACAACATTGAAGTCCACCTTACGCCTCTTGTCCCCATGATACCCCTGTGGTTCCTTGGTCTCTATTTTGACCTTGAGGGCACATCGGACAATTTCCTCATAGCTGTCAAAGCCACAGATTGCTAATTCTCCCCTCAAGCTAGGCTACAACCCACCAAAGAGGCGGTCAAATTTTCATTTGGGGGTAACGACAAAGCCCGAAGTGTAACATGCAAGACTTGTGAAGTTTGCCTCGTACGCTCCAACAGATTCTTCATCTTTTTTCCTGAGGTAATGGAAGTCCCTTTCCATCTTAAGCCGGAGGGTGTGCGGAAAATATTTATCAAAAAACACCTTCCGGAAATCATTCCATTCCAACACCTCGATCTCCTCCTCAGGCTTCGTATTTTGATCAACGATCAACATTGATCACCTTCACCCTCCATATGATAAGAATCCAGGAGAACCTTCTCTTTTTCAGAACATTGGAGGATGGAGAAGATCTTTTCAATGGAGTTGATCCATTGTTCAGCGATCGTGGGATCGAATGATCCACTAAATGTAGGAGTCCTTTGCCTCATGAAACTCTCTATAGTGACTTTTTCCTTCTTAGGGGTGTTTGGACGTTCCTCTTGTTCCGTGTTTCTATTCAAAACTTGAGTTAGCTGAGAGATAAGCATAAAAAGGTTCGCGATTCCTACTCCCATTGGATTGGGAATCTGATTAGTACAGTCATCAAACTGATCTTCACAACAGTTGTTAGCCCGAGTCCTCCAATTACCGGCCATTGGCTGGAATAAAAAGAATGTTAGGGGTAACACATAAAGGGTAATCCAAAGACAAAAGGTGATGACTTATAAATAAACTTTTATTTCCTTAATCATGAGTCTATAGGCTTCAATCTAGGCTTTTCATGATCTACTTTCTAACATATATTCATAGGGGCATTTTTTTAATTCCCTTAGTAAGGGATCATACTATGCTTTTGAATTTATCAAAACATATCCCCCGGGAGTGTCGTAACCAAGAGTTCAGCAAGACCTGTTGCCGTGCACCAATTCCCGTTTGAGTCTAGCTCAAAGCGGTGTTTTCGGGTTTTACCCCTAGGATACATCTGTGCCAGAGCTGCCTCTACTTGCTCGTATCCAGACATGGATGTATTTGTTTGATAAACCACTTACTCAGTACATACCAAAACATAGGGATGTTTTTATTATACTTAGTCTTGAATCTAAGGGTTTACTAGGGTTTCCTAATCCCAAAAATAACTAAACCTATCCTTTGATACAAACTATGAAAACCTCACTTTTATTACAAACATAAACATGATTTATTACATAAAACATCACTTCATACAACAAAGAAGATTGAGAGGTTTAGCGCCTTTGGGGCTTAGGATCATTACATAAAATCTTAAAACATTAAATAAAACATCTTTACTGAAAAATTCCTTTGCATGACCACTACATTCCCTCGTACTTAGCATTGCATGGAATAACCTGATGACATGCATAAGAAAATGGTAAGCTATACAGCCCAGTAAGGGAGTACACATGGAATAACATGAGGAGTAAAATACATGTTAGACAATATGCATATCAATAGGGAATAAAAGAAACATGAACATAAAGCCCTGATAAAGCATGATAATCATAACATGGAAATGTGGAAACAACACTTAACATGGAATTAGCAAGAGCCAATGCTCATTGCACATAGAGCATGAGTAAATCCTCATTGCACATAATTCATGAGTAAACCCTCTTTGCACTTGAATTAGAATGAGTCAACACTCATTGCACATGACGTATCATGATACTATACTTTACCCAATTCATTGGAGCACTATAAGGGCGCACCCTTCTTAAACATTTCATTTCATGCATAAGTGTGCCACATGGATCATAAAACATGGATTCATAAAACATAATCATTTTTTCCATGATAAAAGAATGTGTAATTCATATATGAAACTTTATAATCAATAAGTAAAAGTGCATAAAGTTGAATACCCTTGATGGAGAAATGGGCATGGTATTCACTACACAATGGCATTGTCTTATAAAATCAGTGCGATTTCAGCAACGTAACGGCGTGACATAAGAATTCATAAAAATGTTTGATGAGAAAGAAAGGTGTTTCTCATCAAATTTACATGTAATGGACATTAAGGAGGTTATATATATACATGTCCCAACAATTTTATTGGAATTTATATTCAAGATACCAAAGTATTTCTTGATTATAAAAGAGGAGAGAGAAGTTCCTTTCGGAATTTCGGCATAGAAATGGGTGTACATGGGGGGAATTTAATGAGAGAGAAAGGGGTCTCCCATCATTCAAACGTAAATATGGAATTATGAGGGAGGTGTGAAACCATACCCCAAAATTCATAATTTAAATTAAAAGAGCAAAACAACTTAAAGAAAATTGGACAAAAATGAGAAAGGAAGAAAAAACCCTTACTTGGAAGTGTGCTTCCAAAGGCTAGGGAGAGGCTTGTGAGAGGATTCTTGGGAGCTTGGGGCACCTTGGGAGGATTCTAGATAGAGTAGGTCAGATGTTGGACTAACTCCAAAGGTTTTGAGTGAGGAGGAAGTGGGAGCTTGGGTGGGTTTATATAGGAAAGGTGAGGGAATTCTTTATTATTTAGGTTTGAGACCTGTTATATTAAATTAATCCAAACCACAAACCATCCCATGGTTTTTTCCCATGGTTTTTGGAAAAGGGAAGAGGAAAAAAATATTTTTTATGGCCAATGTCCTAACTTCTTAAAATAATGAGGTTGCTTATGTGGAGGTGAGTCACACTCCCATGAAAATTAATTTAAAAAGACAAGGTGTTTAATAAGTCACGAGGGGTCAATTAATGCTTTGAAAAGTAAGCCAGACAAACCCTAAATCACATTATTTTAATGGTAAAACATATATTGTCCGAACATAAAGATTATAGTATTTTATTACATCACTATTGGGTCATTATGATGTCATAAAACACATTATATATTTAAACGGTATTTAATTTTTACCCAAAAATTTGAGTGTCTCAAAAAATTATGAAAAATTCACCGTTGGATAATTTCAACGTCCAGATTCCATAAATTACATTTATTTTATCTAAATAATTTTCTGAATATGTTAATTTTTACTTTTAAAATAAAAACCGACATTTATCGAAAATTCATGGGTTTTGACAGAAATTCCTATCAAACCTTAATAAAAATTATAATTGCATTCATAAAATTATAATATCATTTATATTTAATAAAAATTAATTTAATAATAATAATTTTATTTTATTAAAATATTATTTAATTCAAAAATCCCTTAATTTAGTAAAATAGAATTCTTAATTAAATAATAACTAAAAACACTATTTGTACTTTAAAAACTATTTACAATGTATGAAAAATGGCTAGAAATTATATTCATTATTATAGACCAAAATAATGTACATGAACATAGTACTACTTATTTGTTACATAACCCATTAAAATAGCCGCATAAGAAATAAGGGTAAGGTGTGCATTGGTGATAGACACTTGGGGTGGCTCAGATAACATCGCTCGAGTGGTAATTTCAATCAGCTTCCACTTTTCCCATAGACAGTCACATTCGAGCTTGACATGATGAAGCTCAGCTTGGGATTGGTCCAGAGAGAATCCCAAGGATGCCACCTCTTCTCCGAGCTCTGACAAATCTGCATCATATAGAGAAATTCTACTAGATGAGGCCATCGCTTCTTTTTTTATGAGTAAATTGGATTTGTTAAAGTCTTATATTTATACTAATCATGTGATCACTGTTCAATAGCTATATTAGCAATGGTCAAAATTAATAACATAAAACTAATGAAGTTGACATTTTATATAAACATAAATAGACATTTAATTAGATCAAGAGGGATTTACATTAATTAAACATTGGGTCGTTACAGTTTTGAACAAGATGAGAATTGAAAGGGATCATATATTCATGGATCTAGTGAAAATGGAAATGGGAATTACCATGGAAGGTGAAACATCAATTATTTTTCAAATGGTTGCCAAACCATATTTAATAGAAAGGATAAAGAGTTATCATACCAATGATGAAGTGTTTCAAAATAAGATTAAATATGTGAATGATGGGAGATTGAGTGAGTTTGTGTATGAAGATGGATTTTTGAAATTGGGGAAGAGAATTTCTTTTCCCAATATAGCTTATCTAAAAAGGAAATTGTTGGATGATGCTCATAGTTCCAATTTCTCTATAAACTCAGGGAGCACCATAATGTATATATATTTGAAAGAACGTTTTTGGTGGGACAACATGATGAAGGAGATTGCTGATTTTGTGTCAAGGTGTGTGGTTTGTCAACAAGTGAATGCAGGAAGGAAACAGCCTGGTGGAGTGTTGCAAACTCTTCCCATACCTGAGTGGAAATGGGATAATATCACGATTGGCTTTTTCATGGGACTACCAAAGACTCCTAGATGGAATGATGCAATATGGGTAATTGTTGATCAGCTTACCAAGTCAACTCATTTTCATGCTATAAAGGAATATTTACCACTTGAACGTCTAGAAAGAATATATATTAATAAAGTTGTGAGACTTCATGGAGTACCCCTATCAATTGTTTCTGATCGTGCACCCCTTTTTACTTCAAGATTCTAAAAAAATATTCAGAAAGACCTGGATACTAAACATCGTTTAGGCACTGCCTACCACCCTCAAATAGATGGACAATCAAAATGGACTATTCAAACCTTAGAAGACATGTTGAGATCATGATCACTTGACTTTCAGGGTATTTGGGATCAATATTTACCTATGTTATAATTTTCCTATATTAATAGCTTCAATTCAAGTATTTAGATAGAACCATATAAAGCATTATACAGAAAGAGATGTCGGACACCAACCTGTTTGGATGATGTTGGTGAAAGAAATCTTGTAGGCCCAGAACTGGTCGAGGAAATGATGGTAAATGTAAAGGTAATCCAAAACCACATCAAAGAAGCTCAATGTAGGCAGAAGAGCTATGTCGATAACTGAAGGAAGGATTTAGAATTTCAGGTAGGATATCATGTTTTCTTTAAGGTATCTCCAGGGAAGGGAGTTATACGATTCAGTAATAATGGTAAATTGAGTCCCAAGTACATCGGAACATTCGAAATTATAGAACGAACTGGGGCTGTAGCTTACCGTTTGGAAATGCCACCAAATCTCTCCAAAGATCACGATGTCTTCCATGTATCAATGTTGAGAAAATACATGCCTGACCTAATGCATGTACTCACCTATGAGGAATTCGAACTGGAACCCGATCTATCTTATTGCGATGATCCCATCAGGATTCTTGATACGAGAGAACAAGTGATGAGAAACAGGATGACTCGTCTGGTAAAAGTTCTATGGAGAAACCATAAAATGGAAGAGGCAACATGGGAACCCAAGGAATTTATGATGAAACATCACCCGAGTCATTTCATGTGGTAGTATTCTAGAAATTTTGTGGATGAAATTATTTGAAGGAGGTGAGAATTTAACACCCCAAGCTTCTATGGTACGCTTCTCTTTGAATAATACAGTAGTGTGTGTTGTACGCAACTTCAAGTTCTAACACACACTACAACCAAAAAAACTAGCCGTTATAAATAGTAATACCCATTTTTTAAGTTTCATAAATTTTATCTTTCAAAATGGACTTCATTTTTTGATTCGTAATAACAAAATTAGCCTAGGGTGAAATTTTGGTATCTTTCTTAAAACATTCAATTTTTGATGAATAGCGAAAAACACTTAGTTGTTGTTTAATACCGAATTTTTATTTAAATAATTATTTATTTTATTTAAATTTAATTAAGGTCAAAATATATACATAATACCTATATAAGTTCAATGTAATTAATTGGAGTTAGTTTAAAATAATTTTAGATATATAAATATTTTACTGAACTTTCACCGTCTTTTACCTACCTCCTAGGAGAATTTGAAAATTGACATAAAACTTAATTTTACCACATCTGTGAGTAGAATTTCAAAAAACTAAGAGGCATGGTTAATATTAAGGAGTAAAATTTGGTTCAATAAGATGAAAATAATTTTTGGTGAATAGTAACTTTTTACTTTTATTTAACACGGTTAAAAGTAAATAGGGTAATTAAGGGTAAAAATGATATTAATATTACCCTAACACATGTACTAATTCTATTTTACAAGTGTATATCGACCAAAAAACATCCTTAGGAATAAAATATTATCATTTGGGTCCACTTGGATTAGATTAGGGCATTTATTGTTATTTAATTCAAAGAAGAGTTAAAAGAGTTAAAATAAAAGTTTAATAACTAAAACAATTTTAATATATGGTAATAAATAAGATAAATTCAATTATAAATATTACTTATAAAGAGAAAAATATTTCCTACATAATGGTATTTTATTTATTATTTTTAGACATTAAATAATTTTATTTATTTATGACACAATGGTGATGCGGTAATTGCCTATTTAATGAAATATTAAGATAATTGATATTATAAATACCCACATAAATGTAATTTGAAACTTTTTATGTATTAAAATAATTTTATAGGTTAAAATTACATAGTAATATTGGTTATAAGTATTTGTTTAAAATTAATAATGCTGTTATGAATTTATCAAAAAAATACCTAGTAGTGTCAAAATTAACATAAATGAGTTTTTTAAAAAAATATTATATTATTAGTTGATATGCTATTTCTAAAATTATAAGTTTCATCCAAAGGACTTATATAATGCTAGTTTTATTATTAATAGACCACTTGGGGGTCTCTTGGATGCATATAGTATGTTTATTAACTATATAATATAAAAATACAAAGAGACATGGTAAATTTCAAACTTTTTAACTAAGAGTTAAATATAAATTATAATGTTAATATAATGACCCAAACCAGTATAAAATCCATTGGTGGAAAGGCTTTATACCCATCCCTACCATAGACCTTGAATAATCCACTTTTGAGACATAAGAAACCGAATATGAATTTATTATAAAATAATACTTTAAGTTTTTCCAAAAGAGCCCCTCCTCCCCCTTATAAAAGGACACCACTTCTAACCAATTCTTTCCACCTTAAAAGCCTTTTGGTTTGGCCAAAACCTGCCCAAATATTCTCTCAACTTCTCTCAATTCATCCTAGAGGCCTTAGTTTTATCAGAAATCCATCCTATGGAGCCATTTTTATCAAATCAAAAGGAAGAACCCGAAAAATAGGTAATGTTTTCGCCACCCTCTATCAAGTTCCTTTTTTATTCAACTTCTTATTTCTATGTTAATTCTATTCTAAAATAATAACTCCAGTGTCCCTTATATACTGTGATGTTATTATAAATATGGTAAAACCATATTCCGTATTCTATCCATCCTTTGAATGACATGTCACCATATGTGCGTACGTACGGCTTATCGTCTCCACGTTGTGGTGTAATTGTTATTCAAAACATTATTAGTTGGATGGGAATGATAATGATGTGTAATTGATTTAAATAATAAATATAACATGATATTGACTCTTTATATATTATATAACATCCAATTATATATTATTTTAATATCAAAGAATTATATTTTCGCTCGTGCGTATGTACGGACTACCATCTCCACGAACGCGATGAGATTCATTCTCCATCATATCCATTTAAGAATAATTTTCATTTGATGGTTAAAAATAATGATTAGAGACATAATATCATTCTGGATATGAATAAGATAAAACCTATCTATATCAAACATGTCTTATCTAACAAAACATATAAAAGAAAAATAGTTACTGAACACCCAAAACGACGATAATACTAAAATATTGTTAACAAACCAATATTAAAAGATCATATATGATATCATATTTATGTATATGATTTTTGTATAATTTAATAACAATTATTTAACTATTATCTAGGAGGTTAACCTACTCTCGACCAAAGAAAATTACAAGGTAAGGGTTTATTTCAAAATCTCTTCATTATCCGAGGTTGTTTATACGTAATTATCTACTGGGACCTATTTATCATCCACATCCATGTTTCTTAAAAAGGTATTTCAAAACATTCTTACTATTTTATAAAATATGGTTTAAATTCATTTATACCATTTTTTTTTACTTTTTATAAGAATTTTATAATGTAATTTTTCTGTCGTTTTCCAAACAAGGTCATTTTTAACCTTTTCGACATAATTAAGGAAAGAAGGTCTTTTTTTAACTTATACAGCGGGTGCGGCTATTTTCCGCCGTTATAAATTCTTCAAAGCTTCCCTTACAAGATAATAAGTATATTTTCAAAGTAAATGTTTTATTTTATAATTATGTGACTTTTTAATGATTCCAAAAAAGAGATATTTCTTTCAAATATTTTTTATTTCATCTATGTCAACATCCTTTGATGGATTTTAAGCTTATTTGAAGTTGATTTGTTATAAAACAAAACTTCCATATTGTATTGAAGGTTTTGTGATATGATTGACCGTGGATGTGTTATTTTTATACCATTCATGGTTTTTGGAGAAATCATTGACATTTCGTGGGCTAGTTTTAATACAAATGTTTTTGTTATGTTTAAACCTATTCATATGTGGTATGCATTGGACTTAATAAGTGATGGGTGGAGCCCACTATAGCTCCTCGATGCCTCGGTAGGTCTCATGAGACAAATTAGTTTCTTGGAACAAGGCCTTGATTAAATCTTATTTTTATTCTTGGGACAAGGCCTTGACTATGTGTGTTTGATAGTATGGCATTACGCATTCCATCAATATGAAAGTTGTTATTGATATTGAATGTGCTTATTTGATTAGTAGAATATCCATGTGAATAAGTAAATGGAATTATTTCATTTTATTTCTGCCATATTATGCTGAAGTTCAAGTTTGAAAGGCTTTTGTTTTAGTTATACATTGCCTTAAATGTTTATGCCTAGTTATGAAAGTTTCAGCTATATTTTTATCCTTACTGGGAATTTGAGCTCACCCCTTTCTATGTTTTATTTTTCCCTGGATGTGAAGAAGTATTTTATGAATAACCTATCGGGATACTATAAGGGGATATGATTTTGGAGAGAAGATGTTTTTGTAGTTTTCACTTTATGATGTAATGTAAACTTTATGAATGTATCTTGTGTTTCCAAGGCTAATAAACTAATCGGTCCTTCGAGACTTGATCTTTTGTGATCATGCCAATGTTACGTAATAATGCACCGACTCTGGGTAACTTGGGTCTGGGCGTTACAGAGGACCATTGAAGTTGGTGTTGGTATTCTACCACACATCCATCAACTCTATCTCTCTTCATTCTAGGGATCCCACATCCTTACGTCATGAATTTAAAATACATGGTTCTTTATGAACTACTTGTGGTGTTATTCACATTTCATGAGATACATAGAGAAACCCGAACGTCAATACTCGAACCCAACTGCAACATCACCACTTTTCGAAATCCTTCTATATTCATCGTAGATGCTTGACATTAAACTGCATGTCCCCTTAATACCTACTTCTGGATTTATTCATGTCATTATAGAATATGTAGTGACACCTATATCATAAATCTTAAGCCCGAATACAACAATTAATGGAAATAATTCCCACCTCTACATTTGCGTTAGACCCACTTAGAGCATTTCCCACTCAAGAACAACATGTGACTTGATTACTTTCCTCACAGGACACATAGTGATATCTGTATTTCCAACATCAGGCATAGGTGAATCAAATAAATATACATATGGCCCCCTCTTCGCATACAAATCAGAAATATGCATGGAAAATCATTAAGAACTATGTGTGGCTTGATTCCCATCACCAAGGGATATATAGTGATGACCACAATTCCATTCAAGGTCCTAGCTATGATACCACCATTTCTCATTGGGGGGTCCATTTCATCACCTCATAATGTTAAAAAATACATATTTTTAGAATTATGTGTGGTTTGGTTCTCATTCTAATGAGATACATATTGACACCTGAACTTCCACCTATCAGAACAACATCACCATTTCCATCCATTCATGTTGGTTCCTATAACCTTGACGCATGGCGATAAACTACTCAGAAATATGTCCTTACCGCATGATGATAAACTGCACAAATATTTTCCTTTCCACCTGACATTAAACGCAATGGAAAATGTCCCCACTACATGATGAAAAAGTATACTTCCCATTAACCATTTTTCATTCATTATCGAAGGATCTCAATAACCTCACCTCGGTCAACCAGATTATGGGGTGATTCTACTATGTTTTAAAAATTACCTCAATCTATGAACCACACTTCATTTATTGGGTAAATTGGGTTTCCACAAGACTTTCATAGCTCTTGGAAAAAATAGAGCTTTTATTTTAGCCATGTTATTGACACAAAGGGCTTGAGACCCACTAACCAGTGATGTCTTAGCCCAATATAAAAGGGATTTTTAATTCCTATGAGCTTGATGTCATTAAAAAAGAACTCAAAACCTTAGTGTGAGCTGAGCCTATACCAGATTGGACTATCCCACATCATTACTCATAACCTTAGAACCTCAATATGGGAATTATGAAATTTCCATCTGCCACTCGGAAAAATGTTAGAGTGATCATTAAAATTGGTATCCTAATTAGAATCTTGTCTAAATACTCACATATTAGGTTCATTTGATTCATGACCCTAAATTTTCTATGATTCATTCAAAGATGTTCAACCATAAACTCTGTCATATAATGTTAGAAATTTCAATACCACAAAATTATAGTGAAAGAGACACAAAATTTTTCATTTTAAAAGCCTAAAAAAGGAATCCAAAGAAAATTTCAAGTCATCGTTCGAAAAAATATTCATCTCAATAATTTTAGTAAAAACTTTTATTTCCAATGTATAAGTCATGAAGATCATGTGGTCCACTTTATATCCTGAATAAAATCCATCAAATGATCTCTATAACCACTGGTCTAGGAAAAAGTTAGAAAATTTATTTATCACATCTCTCACCTTCAGAATATGTTATCTAGGTGGTGACACAACCATTATGGTGTTCAAAACCTTCTTGGATATTACACATTCCCCAAATCACACATGATTATTTGGCTGCCTCAGATCATAGTAAATATTTGATGGCCCTTGGAAAATATATTCAGCTTCTTGAAACATTTTTCTTGACTGTCCATGCATTCCTATGGCTCATGCATATGCACTAATGGTCGTTAAACAAATAAACCACTCTAAAAAAGGACATTCTAATCATTATAATCCCTGAAATCATCAAGAAAGCACTCAACACCTTAGTGCAGTTTACCTACTCCCAATATTACGATCTCATATCATCCCTCTAATCTGAGAACATTGGAACATGATTTATAATCCAAATACCAAAATATCCAAAATGATTTGACATCCTCATCGTTACATCACCCTATTTTTTTACCCTTTCTCATTGATGGAATGCAACACCCCATTCTTGAACCTTTGATGTCCACACCTCAGGATTCAAAACCACCAAGAATAGAGTTCGAGCTTCATAATCAATAGCTAATCTACCCTATGGTGCTAGAACCCTTCCTGGATATATATCATCCCATACCAAACCAAATCATTTGGACATTTGAGTCTTCATGTCCCGTAAATAATTATAGAACATATTTTTCTTTGACATTCTACCGATGTATAAGGGACTTGGCCCACAGACTAAAGGCATATCCTCCTTGACATAAATGATATTTAATCCTTCTGATCCCTGACCACACCACGATAGATCCGGAAATATCAGAGTGTTATGGGCCACCCTGACATTTCATCCCCATATCATATTCATAGAATCAAACTGTTGGGTTATGATTTATTTCAACCACATTCAAATTATTTAACAGGACTTAGTACCCCTTGTATTTTTCCCTCAACCATATTACCTCTATAAATCATCCATGGAATTTAGGAGAGATACTTGGATTTGAGGAAACTTTTCTTGACTATGCATGCATGAATATAGCTCATGAACATTCAATTATTTTTGTTAACCAAATGCCTCACTGTGAAAAAGGAAATTATATACCTTGTGATCCCTAACATAGATGTGGAAACATTCAATACCTCAATGTGTTTGAACTAATCCAGGCATATCTACATCATATTACATGAAAATATAATTTCTGATATAAAAGACCCTAAACTAAAGCAATATTAGGTCTGAGATAAAAGACCCTCTATTAAATAAAATCTACGTTTGAGCAAAATATCATAAACTAAATTGATTCTAGGTCTGAGCTAAAATCCCCTAAACTAAAGCACATCTTCATTTGAGATAAAAGACCCCAATGTAAAGCAATATTAAATATAAGATAAAATAACCTGAACTATAGAATATAAGGTCCAAGATAAATGAACATAAACTAAAGAACATATATGTTAGAGCTAAATATAGTGACCCATGATTCAAAAACATGGATATTACATCATTTTAGATGAATATTTAGTACATTTCAACAAATACATGATTGAAGAACATAATTGTTTAGTGTCTTTAGAAACTTGGAAACAAAATATTCTATCTTGGTGAAATATATTAAAAATATCCCATAAATATTTCCACCATTAGTAATTCTCCATAAAACCATTCTTTATAACCTGGAGAAAGGATACATAAGAATGGGGTGAGATCAGATTCTCAATAAGGGTAAACCAGAAAGACTTGTAAGCATAAACATGGACATAGGCTTATGATAACTATATTGTAAAATTATAAGATCATATCCTACATATAAACTATAATAAACATGTGTTATGGGATAAATAATGTAAGATCCTAAGACCTGAATCATATATAAAAAAACACCATGAGCTATGAAATCATACCTAATGATTAAGATATAGGATTTGTGGAACACATATAAAAATAGAATGTTTTATTTCTAGGATACCCAACAAGACCTTTATATAATGTTATTATTGGGATACAACCCATGTACCAACTTTAGGATTGGGCTAGCAACTAGTGTACCCACCTCCTTTTAGACTTGGGCTATAACCCATGTACCTTCTTGTTTTTAGGCTTGGGCTACAACCTGTGTACCATATTTCTTTTAGGTTTTGGCTAAAACCCAAGCACCTTCATGTTTTCGGGCTTGGGCTATAACCCATGACACATCTTTTTTTATTCTTGGGATACAACCCATGTACCTTCACTTTTTTGGGCTTGGGATACTACCCATCTACCCTATTTCATCTAATCTTGGGCAACAACCTGTACACCCTCTTTATTTTTGTTCATGGACTACAACCCATACACCCTATTTCTTTTTACGTTGTCCTACAACCCAAACACCCTCTTTCCTTTTAGGCTTGGCCTATAACCCTTGTAACCATTGAGAACATATAAAACACATAATTACCCAATGCATTAGTGGGAGATATAGGTCTCACCCATCTCATTATGAAATCATACATACATGTGACAGAATATCATAAACAAAGATTCATAATCCATGAAATTAAATGGGTATCAAAAACATGTAAACATATCATATCCTATGGAAAGAGACATGTTTTATAATCATTTCATCATAAACATAGCCTATAGAAAGTAGCAGGTTTCAAAATCATATAACCCATAAAAGAGAAATGTGTTTCATAAAAATGTTACCCATCAATGGAAAATGGGTTTCTAATGACCCATGGAATTATGAAAGTCACATTAATATAAACGATATGAATGGAACATGTAGATTATTTCCCAGAAAGGCTTTAGTAACATCAATATATGTCATCTTAGATAGAAAGTAATTTTGAAATATACTCTTAAAATGTTTTTTGAGGAAAATATCCTTTCTTGTTTTGAAAAAAAAAATTGATACATAAAACCATTTGAAAATAATTTTCATAGAAAATAACTTGAAAACTTATAAAAAATACAAGAAATAATTTTGAAAAACATTTCCCAAGAAAACTATTAAAATAATATTCTGATCATTTTAAAAAAAATTAGCATTTGAAAACTTTTAAAGAACGATTTTGAATGTTTTGAAAACTATTTTTTTGAAAAGATATTGAAAAATTATAACTAAATATAGAAAACGTTCTGAGAAAAATGTGTCTTGAAAATTTATAAAACTTGATTGAAAATATTTTGAAAATATGTTTTTGGGATGAACTTTGATAGCTTATAGATAATACTTGAAACCATTTTGAAAATAGTTTTCCATGAAAACATATAAAATTAGTTTACAAAATTTTTGATAACAATTTTCCTTGAAAATTATTTTTCAAAAACATTTTCTTCAAGATTATTTTATTTATCAATTCAAAAGAAGCATAAAAAATGACGGCGGGTAAATGTGTACATGACATATGAGGTCAAAATAACATTCCTTTTGCAAGGTAAAACAGACTGAAGAGTGCCTTGTTCGGAAAATGACAAGATGATTACCTTGAATATATTTTTAAAATACAAAAAGGATAAAAACGTGTTTTAGATATTAAATAGTAATTTTATAATATTCTTGGAAACTCTTTTTAGAAATCATTGATTTTTTAATAAAGATAAGGTAAATTCATGATTTATTAAAAACACTTTATTAACTATCTTATGTGCCAAAGAGTAGAAAATGGTACCAATACATGGTTAAATAATGAAATAAAAGAGAATAAAGAAACTAATTATTATTCTATATATATTTATCATAATATTTCATCAAATGAAGCATAAACACAAACAATATCAAAAATAAATTAGATTGTCTCAATAAACTTTTATAACTTGGTATATTGGGATCATGTTCTAAATGTAAGGAAATGTAATTTCATTAATCATATATTATCTTTAAAATATTTAGATTCATGATATTTCATGAAATCTGCAATTATATTAATCCTAAAAAATAGTTTAGGTGCATAAAAATACATGACTGTCAATGAAGGAAAATTGAGACCAATTGTTTCTATAGATTTGGTAACATTTGAAACATAAAACCCATGAAAGAAGTGTCATAAAATGATAATATGAATAACCTTAAATATAAGTAATATATATATAATACAATCATGGGAAGTAAATACACCACTGAAAAGGAAATATTGGAGAAAATATCTTATATCTCATAGAAATTCAATGTGAGTAGAAATCCTCTTACGTTTTGTCTTGACTCTCTTCATACACATTCAAGATTCCTGTATAATATGTATAAGTTTATTATAAATATTTTATTGAAGAATAATCTTATATATAATACCATATATTATTTTATTGTAACCATATATTACTAGATAGTTAGCTATCCTGTGTTAAGGTTTTACTTCGTGTAATATTAACTTTGTTTGTCGCATGTGTCTTAATTTGTTATATCACTGGTCCTTATACTTGTATTATGATCCCATAATGTAAATCATGATATATAATATATTTTATATAAATAATATTAATATTATAATAATTTATATAATATTGAATTATGAAATTTGAGATACCATTCATGGAGAATGTAAGTCGTATAAACGCATGAACATTGTTACTGTTTTTATTATTCTATTAAAAGAATGTATGTAAGTGACACACACACACAAACACGTATATATATACACATGTCTATATATATATATATCATTATTATAGTAGAATAAGTATATTATATATATCCTATAATTTCCACAAAACCATCCTTAATATATTCAATGTTGTTTGTGAATGAATCGCATCGCTCTGTGGGGGTGATAGTCCACACTTCCTCAAATCAGAATATCGTATTTACACCAAATGGAAAGTGAATATATGTTTATTGTTAAAGGAATAAAAAAGATTAAACACTTATTAAATATAATATATGACATATATAAATATATTATCCATCATAATGGCCACCATGATTGGTGGTAAAGGAGAAATGAACAATCATCATTTCATGAGGCAATAGTTCTTCTGTAAAGAGAAACAATATCTTCAACATCCATTTGATGGAAGTTTGTGAAAAATTTCATAAAACAATCATATAATATTTATGATACTAATTGTTTCATGCATTAACAGAAAAAATGTTTATGGGGAGATGAAGGGAAATAAAGGAATGGAGCTTGAGAGATGACATTACCTCAAAATTGGGTGACTCTATTTGGTTTGTGCCAAAATGATTCCTTGAGAAAATTTCATCCCAAAGGGAGTCATCAAGGTCATATGAAGGATTTTTGGGAGGCTACATGGGAATATCCTGAATGAAAATAACATGTTTGATAGTTGTGAAGAATGGGTAGAGGTGCTGGCCGTTTATATAGAAGGAAAATGACTCACTTGGAAATTTTAAAAACAAGTTAGGTCTGCACATGTTATTACATAAAAAAGTAACAAAAAAATAACCAAAATAAATTATTTAAGGTCTATTGAAAAACTATGGAAGTAAAATCAGTCATGAAAACGTTTATAGGTAATTTGGGCCCTTAATGTTAAGGTTTAGTCCCAAATTTAGATTAATTTGGCCTTAACTACTGTTATTAATTTTAATCGCTTTTACTAATAATTTTGGTCAAAAATTAACATGGTATTATTATACTATAAATTTTAGACTAAATAATATGGTGTATGTCATATTTTTTGAACTAAAATAATAGAAGATGAAAAATTCATATTAGTACTAATCCCGCAGACAAATCAAACTAGTGGAGTTTTCATGTAGGAAAAACATCAAATGTCTGTTAAGAATTTATATTATGTTTCAGAGTGAAATTGATGAGAATGAATTACATTATATTAAAATATTTTATATTTAACTAATATGACCTTAAAATATATTTATAATGTTATTTATAATTATTAATTAATCATAAAAATTGCAGTTTTTAACTAAAAAGCTTTATTTTTCTCTATTCATCAAAAAATGAAATTTCTAAAAAAATCCAAAACAATTACCCTAGGGTAATTTCATCATTCGGAATTCAAAAAAATGTTTATTTTATAAAATTTTATTTCTAAATGTGTCTGAAATTACTTTCATTATTAGAAGCATTTCATTTGAGAAATTGATGTTTTTAAACATAAGAGGACATTACCAAAAATCATGTTTCTCATTATCAATATGTTTTATTTATATAATAAATTATTAAAAATATTTGGAAATTAGTTATTACTATTACAATAACCATTTTAAATTTTTAGGTTATAATTATATCATTTAATTAATTATATATATATATATATATATGTTTCATAGAAACTCAGTACTGTGTGCATCATACACCAAGTTAGTGTTTCTTGTAGTACAAAAGAAGTTGGTAATTTCTTGTGATAGGAATGATTAAAATTCTATTTAAATAATATATATATATATATAACTACTTCAAGTTTAATGTAAAATGAAAAATATTTAAATGAAAAATTAATTGAAAAAATATAATTCTCTAAATCTGGGGGTGTTACATTCTACCCCATATAACTCTAAATTCATTTACGTTATCAACAGATTAATATTTAAAAGTTTCATTCATAATAACCCGCATAATAAAAAAGGATAGTAAACTCCCCTTAAAAAGGAAAATTTGAATCTATAATGGTTACCCATAGTAATATATAATTATGATTCCACATGGGAGAACATAGGTGGAAGTTAAAACATTGATATGGAAGAAAAATAATACCATCATGTTCTGATGGATAGTGATATAGAACAATGCTGGGAGAATGTTAACAACCAAAAATCCATAAATCAATAATGACTTAAGGGACCTTCTGATTCATTGAAAACATAGGTATAAGACAACATTTTTTGTTTCATGATCATTTTTCCTAATGATGAAGAATTTTCAGAAAAATGTATACATTCATGATATATAGACAACATCTCTGTTTATTGTTTGTTAATAATCTTTACCACTTTATATAAAAATGCTTACCTTTTCATTCCTAAATTACAAATAGATCATGAGTTCCATGATATGCCATCCCATTTTTCATTAGTAACCATCAACATAGTGTAATTTGAACAAGCTATCCAATATTCATAAATACTAATAAGGAAAGATATTAATTTAATCTTACTAACATCACCTAATGTTTAAATTTAACTTTCCATAAATGGTTAAACTTATAACCCTTCTAAAATATGAAAATTAAAATCTTTAGAGAGAATGTACTTAAATTATCTTATAGTAGATCACCTATATATCACCTTGTACAAATTTTTTGTCACATTCCAAACATTTGAATAACCTCAACATATATTCCCTTGAATTATAGTAAAAACCTTAATTACTATAAATACTTTTGGAAAACACGCAAGATTACTTATTAAAAAGATTACTTGATATATAATTTAAATAAAACATGTTTTAAAATTTAACCTTTATTATGTAGAACAATGTCAGTAATCAGTTATAGGTTAATCTTTACCACCCAATTTACATATTCATATCCATCATATCTTTATCCAGAAATCATTATCTCAACATAAAGAATTAACTAAGGGTAAAATTCCCTTAACAACCTTTCTATGAGATACATTTTATGTGTATTCATAACCATTATACATGTCCTCTTCAATCATTAATGAAAAAACAGACAAAAAATAATTATATATTTCAGGGATCATATAAAATAATATATGAATAAAATTTTCATCCAACATTATTCTTAAACCATTACTCATACTTCATTAATATATTCCTTAATACCTCTTTCCTTTCACATGTTATTTGAGGTCTTTTAAATACCAGTAAAAAAACCATCACTTGTACCTCCTTTTGGATTCTCCTTATGATCCTTCTACACAGGACATCAATTTTCATAATTCCCATAAATTAAAAATATTAAGAAATCATTAACAAATAATACATTAGGAAGGCCAACATTCCATTATATTATGTTAAAAACTCTCATTTTTCACATCAAGTCACCTACTTTATTTCCATTTTTCTATAGTGAAAACATATTCTTTTTCCTCTATGAAATTCACTTAGGTGATGATTTCAACATTATTTACATAAAAGAAGACTGAATATTCATCCCTCTATGGTCTATTTTACTGAAACTCTTAGAAAATTCTTTATTTCTCTTTCTTGATTTGTTTGGGAGTTGTTTAAGTTACATGTTGTTAGTCATGTTCTGTAAAAACTAATAAAGAATGATCATAAAATCATTCACTCTACTCATCATCCCACTTGATAGATCTTCAAAAAATCATCTGTCTCATTCATCATTAATCCAGTTCCTTCTTGTTCCCTATATTGACTAAAACCAGAAGCATAAGGTGGCAATCAAATATGAAAGTAGAAAACCACATAGTTAGGAAAATAATTACTTATAGGATGTCTAAATATGGTTACCTTACTTAATATACGACACCCTAGGTTCATCCAAGGTTATTCATAGATGAACTATATTAAAATCATTCATAATGGTTCATGATGTGTTTGTAAATCGCCAATGTATATCCCCTTAGAGATTCAAACATGGTGTGAACCAAGGTCCATTGTGGTGTACCAGATTACCCAGAGTCCGACCTGGAACATCTTGTAAGAGTTTTTACCCCAAGGTACATCTGTTCTAGATCCAAATCCACTTATAGTATCCAAAAATGGATTTATTTCTTATAAACCAATCACTCTATCCTTTACGAATATTTCCAAGACATTTTCCTAAACGTTTACTCATCCTTATACTTATCCTTAGAGACATCCATAAAAATATCCATTGAAATATACTTAGGGATATCACTAAAGTCTCCACATCCTAGTTTCCAAAGGATAACTAAAAATTTCCTTTAATACCAACTATAACGACCCATGCTTCACATACATGGATATTACATCATTTTCGATGAATATTTAGTACAAAAAAACATCCCTGAGGACCGTTGTAGTTTAGTATATTTGGAAACATGGAAAAAAATCTTTTATCCCTTTGAAATATATTCAACATCTCCCATAAATATATCCAACTTTAGTAATTCTATCTAAAACCTTTCTTTATACCATGAATAGATGAAATATAAGATAGTGGTGAGCATATATTCATAGTAAGGGTAAACAAGAGAGACATGATAGCATAAATTGAGCATAGGGGTATGATAATACCATAGTGACATTAAGAGATTATAACCTGAATATAAAATATTATAAACTTGAGTTATGAGATAAATAATGGTAGTTTATAAGACATGAATCATAAAAAAATAAACATCATGATCCATGAAATCATACCTAAAGAATAAGACATAGGATTTATGGAACACATATAAAAATACAAACTATTATGTCAAAGATACCTTTAAAGACCTTTATAACATGTTAGGATTGGGCTATGACCAGTGTACCTACATTGGGATTTGTCTAGAAACGTATGTACCCACTTTCTTTTAGGCTTGAGATAGAAGACATGTACCATATTTTTATAAGTCTTTGGATACAAACAGTGTACCATATTTATTTTAGTCATTGGATATAACCCATGTAACATCTTGTTTTTGGGATTGAAATACAACCATTGTACCATATTTATTTTAGGATTGGGTTATAACCCATGTACCTTCTTGTTTTCAATCTTGGCATACTACCCATGTACCATCTTTCAATTTGGATTCGGCTATGGCCTGTACACCCTATTTCTATTCCGGCTTAGGCTACAACCCATACACCCTCTTTCTTTTGGTCTTGGTAAAAGAACCATACAACATCTTTCTTTTCAGGCTTGGGATATAACATGTGTTCCCTTTGATCTCATATAAAACATATCATTACCCAATGCATTAGATAAAGATATTGTTCCCACCATCACATAATGAAATCATACATATATGTGACACAAGTTCAAAAAAAATATATCATAACCCAAGAAATGAAATTGGATTCACCAAATTGTAAACATATCATAACTTGGTGAATGAGATATGTTTCATTATAATTTCATCATAAACATAACACATGAAATGAAGTGGGTTTCAAAATCATATAAACCATGATAGAGAAATGGGTTTCATTAATATATTACCCATGAAGGAAAAATTATTTTCAAAAAGACCATGAAATTAATAATAACTAATTAATATAAATGATACGAATGGAACCATTAGATAATTTCAATGAAATTAATGATTAATATCAATAGATGACATCTTAGATGAAAAATTATTTTTAAATTTCTCCAAAAACGTTTCTAGTGGAAAATATCCTATCTTTTTTTGAATTTTTTTTAATACGTAAAACCATTTTAAAATTATTTTCTGTTAAAATAACATGAAAAATTATAAAGAAGACAAGAAATCATTTTGAAAAACCTTTTCCATTATAATTTTGAAAATAATATTCAAAACATTTTAAAAACCATTTTTTTTGAAACACTTGAAAACTTTTAAAGAAATGATGAAAATGTTTTGAAAACAATTTCATTAAAAATATATTGAAAATTTATAAATTAATCTTGAATTTTTTTTGAAAATGATCCTCCTGAAAACATATAATATAATCATCAAAATGTTTTGAAAATAATTTTGGGAATCCACTTTGAAAACATACAATCATGACTTGCAAACATTTTAAAAACTATTTTCAATAAAAAAATATAAAATATTCTTAAAACCATTTTGAAAACCATTTTCCTTGAAAATTATTTTTTAAAAACATTTTCATAAAGATTAACCTTTTTAAAAATGAAAAGGGAGCTTCGAAGAAATAACAGCTGGTAAATCCGTACATGTCGTATGAAGTCAAAATAACATTCCTTTTGCAATGTAAAAAGAAAATAAAAGTTCATTGTTCGGAAAGATAAAAGAAGAATCCATTGAATATATAGCTAAAATTAAAAAAGGGTAAAATTTTCTTTTATATATTATAGTGGAGTGGTATAATAATCTTGTAAACTCTTTTTAGAAAAGCAATACTTCCGACCAAAGAAAGGGTAATGTTGGGATTTACTAAAAACACATTCTTAAGTATCTTATGTACCAAAGAGTCGAAAATGGTTCCAATACATGAGAATATCATGATATAACATAGTATAAGAACCTCATGAATATTCTTGGGATATGGATCACAAGACTATATCAAAGGAAGCCTAAACATAAGCTATCTCAAAAAGTTATGGCATTGTCTCAATAAACTCTCGTAACATGGTATCTTTGTATAATGATCTCCATGTAAGTAAATGTTATTAGATTAAGAATATAATATCATTAAAATATTTAGATTCATTATATTTAATGTAAAATTGATGTATATGCACCCTAAAAAATAGTTCAGGTGCATAACAAAACATGAGTCTCAAAGAAAGAAAATTGAGACAAAACTTCTTTACTAATTTGGTAACATTTGAAACATAATCCCTAGGAAATAAGGATAGAGAAATAATAATGGGAATACCCATAAATTTAATTTCAAGATAAATATAATATAATAATATATATACATAAACCACCCAAATGGAAAGAGAGGTGAATATAGTTTGTATCTCAAAAAAATAAAAACTAAGATGAAATCCCCTTACCTTGTGTATTGAATCTCTTCATACTCTTGCAATATTGTTGTATAATAAGTATAATTTAATATAGAAATTTTAAAAAATAATTTTCTTATATATAATACCATATATGGTTTTATTATTACGGCATATTACCTACTTGTTAACGATCCAATGTTAAGGTTTCACTTCGGGTAATATTCACTTTGTTCTTCTCATGTGTCTTAACTTGTTATATTGTTGGTAATTTAAATTATATCATGATAACAGAATGTAAATAATTATAAAAATATCATTTTTAACCTGAATATTTATATTATAATAAATTATAGCATAAATAAGTAAAAAAATTGAACACACAGTTCATGAAAATGGTACGCTGTAAATACACACGAACGCTGTTTTTCTTTTTATTATCGTATTGAATGAATATATGTAAATGAAATATTTATATATTTTTATGTGTATATATATAATTATTAAAGTGTAATTAATATATAATATATATCATATAAGTTCATTACTACCATACTTAATACATTCCATGTGGTGTGTGAAGGAATCACATCGCTTTGTGGGGGAGGTAGTACACACATCCTCAAACGAGATTATCATATTTACACAAAATGGAAAGAAAAGATATGTATATTGTAAAATTAATAAATTAGATTAATCAAATAGTATGTATAATATGTGACAAATATAAATATGGTGACCGTCATAATGGCCCAAATGGTTGGTGGTAAAGGAGAAATGAACAATCATTGTTTCAGGAGGTAGTAGTTCGTTGTACACAGAAACAATAGGTTCAACATCCATTAGATGAAGGTGTTTGTAATTTTATGATAGAAACATTTCATATAAAGTTATATTATATTTATGATTTTTATTTTTAAACAAAATAAATGAATAAAAAGAGGTTAAGGGGTGCATAAGGGAAATAAAATAAAGTAACTTGAGAGAAGATGTTACGTCTAAATTGGGTAACTCCAATTCGTTTTCTCCAAAAGATATCCTTGAGAATATTTTTTCCCAAAGGGATGCATAAAGCTATAAGGGAGTGTTTTTGGGAGGCTTATAGTTCCGATCGTGGACTAACTTAAATGTTTTTAGAGTTATGAGTAATGGGTAGAGTAGGTGTCCTTTTATTGGGAAGGAAAATGACTCACTAGAAATTTTTAGAAACATTTTTTGTGTACACATGTTATTAACTACAAAATTCATAAAAATGCCAAAAAAACAATAATATAAGGTTTATTTCCTAAAGAAGGACATCAAATGGGTGTTGTAAAAGTGTCTAAGTCATTTGGGCCCTTAATTTTATGGTTTAGTCCCTAATTAAGTTTAATTTGGCCTTAACTGCTACGATTAATTTTAATCATTTTTACTAATATTTTTGGTCCAAAATATATATGGTATTATTAGAATATAAATATTAGTCTAAATGAAATATTATATGTCAAATATTTTAAGTTAAAATCAAATAAGTTGAAAAATTAAGATTAGTGCCAATCCCACAGACGAGATGAAATAACAAGGTTTTAAACTATAAAAAAGTTTGAAAGTTTGTTAAGATTTTATATTCTATTTCAATGTAAAAACGACTATAATGAATTAAATTGTATTAATAGATGTACTATTTATCTAATGATACCTTCAAACATATTTATAATATCATTTAACATTAATAATTAATTTGAAAAAAAAATTAGTTTTTAGCTAAGAAGCTGTATTTTTCATTATTCTTCAAAAAAATGATGTTTCTATGAAAAATTCCAAAAATTCACACTAGGATAATTTTGATGTTATAAATTAAAAAATGAATTTTATTTCAAAAAATCCAATTTCTAAATTTTTCTAAAATTACATTCATTATTATAATTGGTTTATTTGTGAAGAAAATGTTTTTAAACCTAGAAGGACTTTACCAAATATGATGTCTTTCATTATAGATTTTTTTATTTATATAAAATAATTATAAGAATTATATGGAAAGTAGTTATTACTATTAATATAAATATTTTTAATTGTTTTTTATCATTATCTCATTTAACTAATTATATATATATATATAATGTTTCATAGAAACTCAATGGTGCATGCATCGTACACAAAGTCGGTGTTTCTTGTAGTGAAAGATAAGTTGGAATTGCATGTAGAACAATCCATTTTGGTATTTTATGTGAAAGTAACTTTTGACTAAATTTTTTAATATATATAAATAGAACTAATTGTACTATCATGTGAAATAAAAAATATTGAAAAGATAAATTAATTACAAAATAAATATTTTTCAAAATGTTTGGGTGTTACAAAAAAAGACCCTAAAGTAAATCACATCTAGGTTGGAGCTAAAAGACTATAAACTAGTGAAATATTGGGTCCAAGCTAAGATACCAAAAACTAGATAAATATAAGGTCTAAGCTAAAAGACCATAAAATATAGCACATATAGGTCCAACCTAAAAGACCTAAACTAATGTGATACTTGATATAACCTAAAAGACACTAACCTAGGGAAATATATGGTCTGATCTAAAAGACCCTAAACTACAAAAAGTAGCGATCTAGCCTAAAAACGATTCTAAGGACCACCATATGGAATTATCAGAATTTAATCTACTATAACAAATCTTATCTGGTTTGGATAATGATAAATCACTCTCCCTATGAGACATTTATTTTACTTATATAATGCTTCTTCCAATCTAGTTATTTCAAGATAGATGAAAAATATTATCAATAAAATATCTTAGGATGATGGGAATTTATGTGCATCTCTCAAAGGTTACCATTTAGAATTTCAAAATTCAATTCCATGCATTTATGTTCATTCAGAATAAACATTAGGGATGGGTAGCTTTATTGATTCTCACAAAATCGAAGAAAATGGATCTCATTCACATCATTAAAGAATGAAAACTGAAAAGCAGTGAATAAGGTTCAACATATTCATCCATTAAAAGTGTCAAGAAGAGGGAGGAATATCCATATTTTGGAATCTCCTTGAAGCCTCATCAGAAATGGAGTTCATTATAGAGGTTGAACTATCATAATAGTTGATCGAATATGATGAGAATATAAATAAGAGTCTGATAGGAAGGGATGATGGAATGAGGGAGTGTCGCTCTCCCCACCTTCTCCATTTCCACACCATGATGGATGGTCTAGACCAATGTAGTCAACTCTTTAACCCTATTCTGAGAAGTAGACAATGATTTTGATGATGAAAAAAGATGAGACCTTAGATGGGAAATAATCTCCTCACATATCCATGTCTGTATAGTCCAGGTGTCCATTCGAGCTTGAAATTATGATATCAACTAAAGAAATTGTTCCAATTCCTATAATATATCCCTCATCTACAAGAAAAGGATATCATCCTACAAAATATTGTGCAAATCGCTTTCGTGGGTTTCCCTAATTCATAGATCCGAGATGATTTTAATCATGATATCACATAGTGGTTTTTGATCAAAACCACATACCCTCATGTCATAAATTAATTGATGGAGATGGTCCCCATGGTTAGGAAATGGTTACAAGGGAGTATATGTAATCAAATCATGGCTATATTTCCAAATAGTTTTAAATTTTTTTGAGACTATGTTATTGATGATATATAAATTTAAGGGGGATGAATAACCAGTTGAGTCGGTAGAAAAGTGGGAGAGGAAACCTCATTTTCTCTTCTCTCAAAAGGCATATCATCTGTAGCATGTTATAGAGGAATAACATACACGAAATAGCTTATTTTTTCACTATAATAATCATTAATGGAATGAGTTTTCTTCCTTGATGTCTTTTTGTGGTATTCCATAAGCTCCATTGATTCTATAGACATAGGGTTTGGTGAAGAAAAATGTATATCCACATGGTGGACTAGTTGGCCAAGAAACCACCTGGGTATGATTTTATCCATGGCTAAGAATAATCATGGGTAAGGAAGGTGAAATCATCATCTTGTGCAAGTATTATCTCAGTCTTAGTATCTTTATTTTCTAGCATCTTCAAAAATTGGCGGATGACCCCATGATTTTTCTACCATCGAACGTCGACCAAAGGAAGTGGGGAGATCATTTTAATGTACCCAAACTGATGAGATAATGAATAAGGTGAATAAGTTCCTTAGATAAATATCCCATAAAATTTGGCTGTGAGAACCCCATCCCAAAGAGATATCATATATGAAATTTCAATAAGGGAACTGCCACCGTTATCAATAATCGGTCCAACTAGGGCATTAGATAGAGTAAAATTAGTGTTTCTAGTTGGTTCTATGTGTCTTTAACTTCATAAGAGCATAGAGACATTGACCAAGGTCCCAATATATAAATTTTCTAGGAAATAAATAATAATTATGGATCTATATGTTTTTTTAATATTCATAACAATGAATGTTCTCCCATATCAATATAAAAACAATAGATAGGACTACTGATCCAATGAGGGGTACTACCTTGTTGAATATGCCCCATGAAATGGTAAAGGAATTCAAGTACTAGTACTACCAAACTGAGACATGATCCGTCTTCATTGTTCATTTCAATCACCAATTCACTAACTCTGATCCCTCAATACATGTACCCAACCGTGAAAAGCCACCCATTCAAAAACATATCCATATTTCTTCCTAGTGTCCAGAACAGACAGATCTACAAGTTCACACAATATAATTACAAGGTGTAATGTCAATCCCCTTAAATGGTTAATATGATCCATAAGTGTCACATACATGATGAGATGTACACCGATTAGGATGTATAACACCTAGTCTGACTCCATTCTTGTAGATGAAAATATTGATCTTGCCCATGAAAGAGATATGCTGGCTCATGTTCAGATCCTTTTTTTATTATCCTTAACAATAATAAGTTGGTGTCTCTCCAATACCATAGACTGTGAGGGATCAATATAGACATCTGTAATTAGGAGGAGATAATAATAAATTTCTCTATGTGGAGGAATTTCACTCAAATAATAGATGCCATGTAGGATGGTTCCCACTTCACCATGGGAAAAATGAAATGTATTGGTGTCAAGGAACTACCAACTAATTATTTATTGAATAATATAATGATAGAAATAGGCGATGAATTGGGAGATCCACATAGATGCTTAAATATTAACCATATATAAATTATTGGAAAACTCTATCCAACTTTTCCTAGCCCATAAGGGCAATACCCACTAATCAGAGAAATTAGCATCAGGGCGAAGATCCCATTTTGATTAACATACTCTACCCAAGTTGTTTAGAGAGGAGAAATGTATATTAAAATAACTCTGATAAATATCTTTATGAGTGAATTTACATCCATCAAGGACTATAAGATATTTTGTAAACATATAAGACGATCCATGGGGTCGGGCCATAACCAGACATCCAACCTCAAAGATAGTTTTATGAACACAGACAAATTAAGCTAAAACATAGTGAGTTGAAAGATTGAAGTCATAAGGAGGAATGGTGGCATCATCCTTCAAACCAAACCCTTACGTAGTAATTCACTGCAAAAGGGGAAATCCTAAAGCTTAAATGAAAGGATATTATTCAAAACATCGTCATATGAATCCACCTGATATCGCTTGTTGCTGTTGGAATTACTAGAAATCTTGTCCCTTTGATAGGTTGAAGCTAGGGATGATCAATAAGAAATAGAATACATATAAAAATAAGTAAGTGGAATTTTTCTGATAGATAGAATAAAATCTTGTCAAAGGAAAGACAGAAACGTTCCAGTAGCAGCATGCACATCACATGAGTCAGCTAAGGCATTCCTAGTTGACATAAGAAGTTCATGAATTCCGTGTCTTATGATGGACACCCGGGTATCATAAACTCTATAGGTCATAAAATAGTAACATAACCCTTATGGAGACAAATGATTTCTTGGCTTATACCAAGACACACAAATCACATGATGATAAATCGATAATATAATCGTATAGGATAATCCCATGAAAACCCTCACAACAATCATATTACCACATAATCGATGTTCAAAAAAATTATGAATATAAAGTTCATATTTGGATAGGAAAAAATTTTATAAAAATTTATCTTAAAAGGACAATTTTCAATGAAGGATCACTATGAGTTATCTTCACCCCGACTCCCGAAACCATCTTGAAAAACGAGTATATGATGGAGGCTAGGAGAGAGAGGCCTAAAATAATGGTAACCAATGGAGAAAGTTTCCCTCTATCCCTCTATATACAGGGAAATATGAAGAATATTAAGGGTCACATAGTAGACCAAATGTCACTTAAGATAACGAATCACAACACCCTCATAGACTTTTGTGGGAATTTTCTTTCCATATAATCGATCCCTTATCCCCACGAACATCATTTGTGCGGGGGGGGGGGGGGATTTGATGAATTATTCTAAATGAGATTCTGTAAATCCAAAAGAGAAGAAATATAGAAATATTTGTAATATTTTCTACACAAAAGAAAAGGAATAATAAGGTGTTGAGACCTATGGATTATGTGATCCTTCAAAGCAATCATGATCGCATGATCATTATAAGGTCTCGTGAAGACTCCACACATAGCACATAACATATAGTGGATCTCTCATAACCACTTTCAATAATACCTACTACTCTTTTGAATGTTCTCTAGACTACCAGTGACCATTTAGCAACATTAGGATAAGCTCCCATAGGTCACACAATTATTCAGTAGCATGAACCTAATAATCCAACCTAAAAATCCTTTGAAAACATGGATGGAAAATTAAAAATAGTGGGGGGTTCTTATGGATGCACGGATCATGTGGTGGGTCTCCAATGTGATGTGAAATAATCCTTAACAACATCTGAAAAAAATTCAAAAGTCCCTCGAGCATTTTTATAATAAAAGTAGGAAATTAAGTGGAAGAGGCTAAAGGCTCTCGTAGTCACTGAACGTCATGCAACGTACCACTAGTGGTCCAAAAGACACTGAGAGTCCCTGGCAACAAAACCACCTCATCTTTCAAAATCCCATTTTTATGCTAGCCTCATCACATAAAAATTCACACGTATGTCAAGGAAACATTATGATACCCCGTTGCCTCCCTAATTAAAAAAATTGGGTTTTCAATGAAATTATTGCTCCCCACATAAGACCTGTGATGTCTCGGACCGAGCTGCCAATCAACCCGAGCCTCGAGCCCGGTTGGCCACATAACCCCTGGCTCGTCTCCCTATAGGCCAGGGGCTGGTGACTAGCAGTGGGGTTGTAATGGTAAGTCAGTGGGGAGATTGTACCCCCATGTTAGAGTAAACTGTGGGATAGTAGAAAAGTAATAGATAGTGGAAGCCCCAACAATGGATAAGAAGGACAAAATGGGAAACATACAAACCAAACAACATTAGTATGTGAAACCTGATAAATATACCAAAGCCTCATAGGCAGTGTTTGATACAAATGGATGCATGGAATGCTGATAAAATGGGAATAGAAGACAAGCATGCTATGCCGTAATACAAAAAAGAGAACAAAATTAGTCCACAGACATCTCTAGCCAAGATCGATCCTCTGATCTGGAACTCTAGATAGATCATACATGTATCCACAACCTGACGCCGATCCTTTGCCCCTACTAGTACCTACACCAGTACATTCTACATGGGGGACCTGGAGGCCATCGGGTAGGGTGTGAGATAATTCTCAGTAGGCCACCACCAACAGGGTGTACGTGTAATCCAAATAGTTGATCAAAGTAATTGTGGGAAATAGAGTTCAAGTAAGTAACGAAAAGAAATAAGCAACTCTCCCGCTCAGGTTCTGGAAGGACACCTGGCGGGTCTCCCTTATTTAGCTCATGGTTGGTAGTCTGAACAAACATCCCAGTACAGATATACATATATACATATATATATATATATATATATATATATAATACGTTGGGTAGGACTGGGACAGAACTCACGAATGTCCTTAACCCAGGGGCAGCGCTCTCGATCCTACCCCTAGCCCAACCTTGTGGAAGCTCTCACGGTCTATCCCCAACCTGAAGCTTAAGAATGATTCAAGGGAGCTCTCACGGTCTACCCTTTGTGTGAAGCCGTAACATAGTGGAGCTCTCATGGTCTACCCCTGGCCCGAAGCATTATCATTCAATTAGGGGAGCTCTCATAGTCTTCCCCTAGCCCGAAGCATAATCATTTAATATTATAGGTTCTAAGGCATACACTTCTTATAAAATTCATATCAATAAAACATGTAATTTCCATCTCACAATATCACATAATCACATTTCAAGAAAACATGAAATTTAAAAAAGAATAAAAGGGGTTTAGGCTAACTCATCCTATCCAAGCCCTAACCAAAACATCGCATTTGCCTCACATGGAAAATGGATTTCAATACATACCCATAAGGTCCAAAGGTGAAAAGGGATAAAACTCAAGGTATAACCCCTATGGGTGTCCATACTGGGGTCATACAGTACCGAAATACCCAAATGAGGGTAGTTCTAATACCCTCATATCACAAGGGTCATTTAGATAGTAAGCAGCCGATATAAATAAGGGGTTTTGAAAAAGGCAAACCACGACATGACAAAATAAACTCAAGAACGACTAAAAACCAAAAGGAGAACACATGACCACCTACCTTAGGGCTGTAGACGTAGGCTCTCTAGATATCGACCTCAGATTCGAAGTAGATTGGGAGAGATCTGAGTTTCAGTCCAATTCCCAAAAAATAGGGCTTATGAGCCAACATCAAAATAACATGATGGAAATAAATATTTTCCAAGGAGAAAGGAGTGTGTGTGGTTATCCATACCTTGGGTGATCCACATCCTTCGACGGATCGAAGATCGGACTCCGGACGAAGAATCAGCAAGAGAAAGAGAAAGGAGAGGGTTTGGGAGCTCAAGGAGCAGTTCCTCCTGTGTTCTGTCTACTGGAAGGAAGAATGAATGGGTATAGGATTAAATAGAACATAAGGGAAAAAGTGTAAATTCAGAATATACAGGGTCGTACGGTTTACCGAAACCATGCGCAAAGCGTTCACACCTCACTGCCTCCAGAATGCAGGGCTGTATGGTTTACCCAAACCGTGCGACTTTACTATTCTCGTCATGCGCAAACCGTGCGCATCTCACTGCCTTCAATCCAAAGGCCACACAGTTTACCCAAACCGTGCGCAAGTCGTGTGCCCCTGTTGGCTAGTCCATTTCTCCAACTGCCGGGCTCCGAACAATCCCCGGACACTCCCCGAACCTTCCTTAGGATGTTACACACATTAAGCAAGCTTAAAGGAAAGATTTTAAAGAAAAACTAACGATTCGTACCTTTTCCAAAGAGTCTGTTCATTACAACATCCCCTCCTTAAAGAAACTCGTCCCCGAGTTGGCCTTGCAATGGTAAATAGGTGTCACCAGCGAACAGATCTGGCCATTTGGATCATATATCAGCCTCCCACTCCCAGGTCTTGTCATGTAGTCGGCCGTGCTGCCATAGCACCCGTACAAGTGGAACAGACATGCCTCAGAGTGTCTTGACACTCGGGTTGACAATTCGCATCAGATACTCCTCGAAGGAAGCATCCATATCCAGTTCAACCTCATTAGGATGAAACAAATGAGTCGGATCTGAAACGTACCAGGGAAGCTGAGATACATGGAAAACATTGTGCATGGCCTCATATCTCTGTGGAAGTGCAAGATGGTAAGCTACCGGCCCGATCCGCTTCATCGCCTCAAAGGGTCCTACGAACCTCGGTGAAAGCTTAACTTGCTTCCTTACACGTCTCTACCCCAACCTGGGTGAGATCTTCAAGAAAACCCAGTCCCAAACCTCGAACTCAAGAGGTCACCAATGCTTGTTAGCATAAGACTACTGTCTAGACTAAGCTGTATGCATATGCTTCCTAATAAGTTGTATCTGCTCTGTAGTCTCCTGCACAAGACGTGGTCCTAGAATAGCTTCCCCCCCTTCTTCAAGCCAACACAAAGGTGAGCGACAAGGCCTACCATATAAGTCTTCATAGGGAGCCATCTCAATGGTAGCCTGGAAGCTATTGTTATAACTGAACTCGACAAAAGGAATGTGTTTCTCCCATTAACCTCCAAAATCGAGACCACATGTATGTATCATATCCTCTAGTACCTGTATAGTGTGCTCGGTATATCCATCAGTTTACGGGTGATAGGCCATAGTCAAGAGTACCTGCATACCCAAGGACTTCTGTAAACCCTTCCAGAACCGAGATGTAAAACGAGGATCTATGTCCGAGACAATAGATCAAGGTGCTCCGTGAAGGCACACTAGTTCCTTGACATATAGCCTTTCTAAGTCATCAACCATTAAGGTAACCTGCACTGGTAAGTAATGTGCGACCTTCGTCATACGGTCGATGATAACCCATACTGCATCGTTGTCATGAGGTGACTTGGGTAATTCAGTTACAAAGTCCATAGAAACATAGTCCCATTTCCACTATGGAATGGACAACGGTTGCAGAATCCCAGCCAGATGCTGATGTTCCTCCTTCACCTGCTGACAGGTGGAACAACGCGTGATGAAACCGGCTATCTCCTGCTCCATGCTAGGCCACAAGTACTATCATCACAAATCACGATACATTTTGGTGATACCTGGGTGAACTGCCCATGCTGAGGTGTGGAAATCCATCATCATCTCCTATCTGATGTCTTCTGGGACCCATACACGCCCACATGACAATAAAGTATCACCCTCATCCACATTCCAAATTTTAGAGGCATCATCAGTGACACTCTCTCGTAGAAAAAGGCCTTCCGGATCTGATAATTTTCTTGCCCTGACTCGTTCCAAAAGAGTATATGTCACTGCTAAGGCTGTGAGAACAGTCTGACCCTGACCTTCCTGAACCTCAACGTGCATCTCTGAAAATAGGGCCATCAGTTTCCATTCATCATCAGATTCCTGAACTACTTGTGACTGGGTTTTCTGGCTCAACGCATCGGCTACTGAATTTCCCTTGCCAGGAGTGTAAGCCAATTCGAAATCAAAGGATTACAGGTACTCGACCCACCTGCGTTACCTAAGATTTCGATCCTACTGAGTGAAGATATATTTGAGGATTTTGTGGTTAGGGAATAACACAAAATTCTCTCCCAACAAATAGTGTATTCAACAGCGTAAGGCATGTACAACCTCTGTGAGCTCGAGGTCGTGCGTCAGATAATTCCGTTCATGAGGATTTAACTGACGAGAACCATACACAATGACTCACTCGTCCTACATCAATATAGCTCCAAGCCCGATACCTGACGCATCACAATAGACTATATAAGCTCTTCCTGGCTCTGGAAAGATCAGTATCAGTGTTGATGTTAGCCTGCCCTTCAGTTCCTGGAAAGCTACTTCACAAGGTTCCGACCACTCGAATCTCACCCCCTTTTTGGTAAAAGCTGTATGCGGTGCTATTATGCGTGAAAAATCCTGAATGGACCACCTATAATAACCAAATATTCCCAAGAAACTCCTGATATTGAAGACATTCTTGGTATGCTCCCAAGAGACTATAGCACTCACCTTCCTAGTGACAACTGAAACTCCAGACAATGAAATAATGTGACCCAAGAAGTGAACCTTATTTATCCAAAAGTGGCATTTACTGAGCTTAGCATAAAGCTGATGCTCTCTTAGTGTATTCAGCACGATCTCAAGAGGTGTTGTTGGGTCGTGTTTCGAGTGTGAATAGACTAAGATATCATCCCCAAATACCACTACAAAATAATCAAGGTAAGGGTGAAAAATCCGATTCATAAGAGCCATAAACACTGCAGGTGCATTCATAAGCCTAGACGGCATGACTAGGTATTCATAGAGACCATAACTACTACTGAACACCATGCAAGGTATGTCCGAAGTCCTAACCCACACCTGGTGATAGCCCTACCTCAAATCTATCTTTGAAAACACCTTCGCTCCATGGAGCTGGTCGAAGAGGTCATCAATTCTAGGAAAAGGATACCGATTCTTGATCATCAGCTGATTAAATTAACGGTAATACACACAAAGATGAAGGGTATAATCGGCCTTCTTGGCAAAGAGGACCGGCGATCCCTAAGGAGAGGAACTGGGACGTATAAATCCCTTTGCTTCCATGTACTGAAGCTGACTCTTGAGCTCCAGAAGCTCCTTAGGTGAAATCCTATAAGGAGGAATGGTCACTGGTGCTGCTCCTGGTACAAGATCAATGGTAAAATCTACCTCTCAAACTGGAGGTAGACCAGAGAATTCATTCGGAAAGACATCTCTAAAGCACTCCACTACAGGAGGATAAGAAGTGGGTTGTAACCCTTGGTCTTCGAGATAAAGACTGGAAACCTGTGTCGTGACACCACCCAACTTCTGTTGTTCAGGTCCTGCTCGTGTCGCACTAAGATCCCATTCTCCCTTATGGATATGTGTGTCGCCCTCTGGTGATGTAAACATCACCCTCCGACGATAGCAGTCAATCCGGGCTCAATAGGGAACTAACCAATCCATCCCGATTATTACATCAAAACCCGTCATATCCAGAACATAGAAGTTCCAAATGAAAAGGTAACCGCCCACCTTGAAGGGACAATTCTGACAATGGTGAACGCCCTCTGAATGGACACCCAACAGGGTATCTAGTGTAATCACACCATGATATGACTCGACGTCAAGGCCCAAACTCTCTGTGATAGCCTCCGATATGAAAGAGTGAGATGCGCCTGTATAAAACAAAGTAGATACCAATGTAGAGGTAACTAAAATCATACCTCTTATAGTAGATGGAATGATATACTTCTCCCGCGGCATAGTCTCGACTGCATATAACTGGCTGGTACCACGACCCTGAGTCACAACCTGACTACCCTGAGCAGACCCAACCTACTGGTGCTGCGAGTCATTCGCCTGAATACCCCTACCTCGACTACCGCCACGTCCTGATCGGTCGGTGGTATTCCAGCTTCCCGACGGACGTGATCTTACCAATCCAACACCAGATCATGGAGTTGGTGCAGATCCCTGCTCACTAGGCACTGGAGAAAGAATCCTGCTGAAAAGTTGAAGGTGACCCATCCTTCCACAACCTCTGCATTCCACTGGATTCTGCGGACACTGCACCCTGAAGTGTCCCTTCCTCCCGCACTGATGGAAAATGTAAGAACTATCTGTGTTGGGAGCCTGACTGCTGCCTCCCGCACGGGAAAACTCAAACCATATCTTCCGCCCTGAAGAAGACCCACTAGAATATTTCGGTGCAGAACCACCCCAGTTCGCACTATCCGCTTCCCTCAGATTCCGCTCAGTAATCAGATTTTGGTTAACAATATCAGGAATAGTTTTCAACCTGAACACATTTACCTAAGTCCAGATGGCGTAAATCAACCTATCCTCAAAATTCCTAGCGGCCATCAGATCATCGGTAGCTAGCGATGGGGCGAAACGCTGCAGCTCGGTGAATCGGGACGAGTACTCCATGACTATTATGGTCTCCTGCTGCAGGTTCATAAACTCTCTAGCTCTGTCAGCTCTCAGGGTCTGGGGAAAGAAAAAGTTATAAAAGACTGCCTAGAAATCTGCCCAGACCATGTCTCCCTACTATCTCGACTAGGTGTTGACGTCCCACCACCTCCCAGCTGAATCTCGTAGCATATAAACAGATAATTTGACTCTCTTCTTGGGAGGAGTCTCGAGATGTTCAAAGATGTTCTAGATCGCCTCCAGCCAAGACTCAGCAGCAAGAGGTCTGCCATCTCCCGAAAAAGTTGGAGGATGCTGTAACTGAAACTCGTGGGTCAACTATGCCATACATGGGGAAGATCATACACCGCCTTGAATATTTTGCATCATCCTCAGGAAACCATCAAGAAACAGGGCATCGGCGCCTATCTTAGGAATAGAAAAAGGAGCCATGGGTGGCTCAATAGGAAGATCAGTTGGCGGCTCAGGACCCGCCACCTCAAGAATGTGTTTGTCGCCGCCTTCAGCACGCGTGACTTGAGGACGTCTCGGAGGCATAGTGCTACAATGACAAACAAACTTCTTAAAAGAAGTAACCAATGAGTCATAGTTTGAACTCTTGAAGAAAGGATAGGTACTAAGCCTTATTATCCCTAAGATCACCTACCCACACCCATAGGAAAGATTTAGAAATCCCACAACCGGTCAAAATTAACTTAATCCGGTGACATGGAATTTTCTAGCCCATAAGGGCCCTTACTCCTCATGAACTGAAAGATGACACACACTTGGATGTTATTTCTCATTTACTAGCACTAATCAAGCATTTAAATTTCCTTTTATGAAGAATATTGGTTTAGTTTGAATGTCATTTTATGATCTATAAGGGCCCATACACCTTATGAACCAAAGAGTGACACCCACTAAAACCACATCCTTCCCCAATTCACAATCTGTAAGAAGGGTCGGCACAATGGAACACATAATAACAAGGCATGCCAATAAAAAATAGGCAATGCTCACTAAAAGTTTAAACATGGCATGGCAAGATTCATGGCCTAATCATATTGTCCCTATCGTGATGCATGTTCTAATGCATAACCCTAATATCATCAGGTTGAACCATGAAACACAATTTCAATCTCAAAAAATTCATTAACATCGCAAATCGTGTGAAGCACCCAATGGTGAATTGATATCAACAGTAAATAGAAGAATCAATAATAACATAAAATAGAAAACATGGTCGTTTCCCCATACATGGGTTTGCGACGCCCAAGCACGACTTATAACCAAGTCCCTAAGAATTACTATAATCCAAGTCTATTGTCACCAAATTATAAAGAAAGAAAGAATGAAACCTCTGATACAACTTTGTGATGTCCCGAACCCAGCTGCCCATCAACCCGAGCCTCGAGCCTGGTTGGACACATAACCCCTAGCTCGTCTCCCCATAGGCCAGGGGCTGCCGACTAGCAGCGGGGGTGTAATGGTAAGTCAGTGGGGAGACTGTAACCTCATGTCAGAGTACACAACGGAATAGTAGCAATGTAATAGATAGCGGAATAAAAAATAATGGATAAGTAGGAGAAAAGGGGAAACATACAAACCAAACAACAGAAGTAATGGAAACCTGATAAATATACAAAATCCTCATTGGCAGTGTCTGATACAAATGGATGCATGGCATGCTGATACAATGGAAATATAAGACAAGCATGCTATATAGTAAAACAAAAAAGAGAACAAAGGAAGTCCACAAGCATCTCTTTCCAAGCTCGATCCTCTACTCTATAACTCCAGCTAGATCATATATGTATCAACAACCTGACGTCGGGCCTTTTCCCCTACTAGTACCTGCAGCAGTAAAGTTTACAGGAGGGCCCAGGAGGCCACTGGGTAGGGTGTGAGACAAGTATCAGTAGGCCACCACCAATGGGGTCTACGTGTATTCCAAATAGGTCTTCACATTAATAGTGAGCAATAGAGTGCGTGTAAGTAAAGAAAAGAAATACGAAACTCTCCCGCCCTAGTTCCGGAAGGACACCTGGCGGGTATACCTACTTCAGCTCATGGCTGGTAGTCTGAACAAACATCTCAGTACAAATATACATATATACATATATATGTATAATATGTTGGGTAGAACTGGGACAGAACTCACAGACATCCTTAACCCAGGGGCAGCGCTCTCGATCCTACCCCGGGCCTAACCTTGGGGAAGATCTCACGGTCTATCCCTGGCCCAAAGCTTAAGAATGATTCAAGGGAGCTCCCACAGTCTACCCTTAGCATGAAGCCATAACAAAGGAGAGCTCTAATGGTCTACCCCTAGCCTGATGCTTTATCATTCAACTAGGGGAGCTCTCACGGTTTTCCACTATCCCGAAGCTTAATCATTTAATAGTATAGGTTATAAGGAATACACTTCTTATAACATTAATATCAATAAATCATGGAATTTCCATCTCCCAATATCACATAATCACATTTCAATCAAACATGCAATTAAAAAAATAATAAAAGGTGTTTAGGCTAACTCATCCTAGCCAAGCCCTAACCAAAACATCCCATTTCCCTCACATGGAAATTGGCTTTCAAGACATACCCATAAGGTCTAAAGGTGAAAAAGGGATAAAACCCAAGGTATAATTCCTATGGGTGTCTATACCGGGGTCATACGGTACCCAAATACCCAAACGAGGGTAGTCCCCATACCCTCCTATCACAAGGGTCATTTAGATAGTAAGAAGCCAATATAAATAAGGGTTTAAGAAAAAGGAAAAACATGAAATGACAAAATAAACACAATAACGACGAAATCCTAAAAGGAGAACACATGACCACCTACCTTAGGGCTATAAACGTAGTCTCGCTCGATATCGACCTCAGATTCGAAGTAGATTTGGAGATATATGAGTTTCAGTCCAATTCCCTGAAAATAGGTCATATGAGACTGCATCAAAACAACACGATGGAAAGAAATATTTGACGAGGAGAAAGGAGTGTGTGAGGTTATCCTTACCTTGGGTGATCCACTTCCTTTGACGGATCAAAGATCGGACTCCGGACGATGAATCAGCAAGAGAAAGAGAGAGGAGAGGGTTTGGAGCTCAAGGAGGTGTTCCTCCTATGTTCTGTCCGCTGGAAAGGAGAAATAATGGGTTTAGGATTAAATAGAACTTAAGGGAAAAAGTGTAAATTCCCCATATACAGGGTCGCACAGTTTAGGTACATGATTTAACCAAACTGTGCGCAAACCGTGCGCACCTCACTGCCTCCAGAATGTAGGGATGCATGGTTTACCCAACCCATGTGACTTTACTATTCATGTCATGCGCAAACCGTACGCATCTCACTGCCTTCAAACCAAAGGTCTCATGGTTTACCTAAACCATCCGAAGGCCATGCGCAGGCCGTGCGCCCCAGTCTGCAAGTCCATTTCTCCAACTCCCGGGCTCCGAACAAGCCCCAGACACTCCCAAAACCATCCTTAGGATGCTACACACATTAATCAAGCTTAAAGAAAAGATTTGAAAAAAAAACTAATGATTTGTACCTTTTACAAAGAGTTGGGTCGTTACTAGACCTTTATTGGTCAAGAAAAAGAATAAAAAAATAGATAAAATGTCCATAACCACACTTATGAAACATCAATTAAGGGAATAAGAAATGAGGATGAGGTATCTCTAAAAGTAATAAAACATTTGTGACATGCTAAGGCAGTTTGTAACATAGTCCTACGAGACACCTGAATAAGCCAACCTGCTCTTTTGGAAAACCACTTACAAGACACATTTTCCTCATGAAATTTCCCAGGAAAGGAAACTATCTTCTCACAAATGCCTTTTAATAGGACCATTTATCTTGTGAAGGCACTTGGATGTGTCAATATGAAAATATGGAAGTACTTTGGCATATATTCTTCAGTAAGAAAGTCCCCATTAATTGGAAATTATCTAATAGTGGAGGCATTGACGGGTGGGGCTCAAAGTCGCAGAAAATCAAGTGATTCCTTTGGAGAAATCCACAAAAAGGGTCACCAAGATGCGTGGTGCTACACCCCTTTATAGACTCAAAACCAGATCCATGCCAGATATTCCATGAAAACCAGAAAAAAATAGGGTTGGTGAGGCTAATAAATTCCCCACCCCATCATGAAAAAAGTCCCCCTGGGACTCCTAGACGTAGTTTTTCATTTTCTACATCCATCCACCTATGTACAACCATGTATTAGAGAGAATATAATCATGGTATTTTATAAGAAAAATTATTAATATTTCTTCAAGAATAAGACTTCTTCATTACGGGGTAGAACAAATCCCAATGAATTTTAGAAATTGATTGGGAAGATATAGGGGTTTCTTGGGTTTATTGAAACTCAAGATATAGTTAGGGTAATGTGTACCTTTTTCATGTTATAAGGTCTCATTTGTATGTTTTCAGACTCAGTGTTGAGAGACTGTAAGCATGAGAAGGTGGTGTGGAAGGATTTTAGGGTCATCTTTAGCATGTATTATTTCCCTAATACCATATCCTTCATCAATTCTTGGGATTTTTCAGATCTTATCTAGTGGGATAAGATTGTGGTGGAGTATGCTAACCAATTTTTTGAGTTTGTTTGGTTCTCACCCAAGATAGTTTCTAATGAGCATCGGAAGGCTCAAATGTTCAATATAGGGTTGAGACTAGAGATTCAGTCCCAATTGTTCTTGTTTATGTTGAAGACTTATTTCATAGTGGTTTATCACACATTGACTGTGGGGATTGATCCTAGAGGCAAGTCTTATTTCTCTAGAGAAATTTTAGTAGTGGGAAGTGGAATCTCATTTGAGAAAAAGAGGAAGTGGGAAATATAAGAGATGATGAGAGGTGGTAGTTAAGATAGTACTTCATGTCTATATTCATTTGTGGCCTTAGTTGTTGGGTCAATAATTTTCCAATAGTGTGTGAAGGCCAGGAAAATTCCATTTGTGTGGTCATTTCCACCCACACCTTTCCATTGGAGTTGAAATTTGGGACACATTCAGAAATTTTGTAAGGTGGATGAACCATATTAGAGTGGTTCATTATATGTATATTTCAATGGTATGTAAGTCTAGTCAAAATCATCCAACATAGTGGGCTCTTAGTTTGTTGGTCATGGTAGCATGGATGGATCTTCTTCGATGAAGATTCAATTCTTGGATGATTTGTAGGTTATTAGTCATTATCAGGCTTAGGAACAGATGATGAAACATCTTATTATAGAAGAAGAACTACCATAATTGGATCCATGTCCTGTGATAGTTCGAGGTATCATTCTTATTGCATCATATTTATTTATTACTTTGTATGATATTTGTGCATCTCCTTCTTCTATTACTTCCCATATCAATGTGTTTAATTTTTCAACCAATCTTATTCCATACATGATGGAGTTAGTGAAAATCATTCGTTAGAAGAGAGATCATGGTTTTAGGTTTCCATCTTGTGCACTTACCGTCATAGGGCTTAGTTAGATTAGAATTTTCGGTTTTTGGAAATGGAACATTTGAAGTGATTCTCGATATAGATTGGATGGTTAATTTTCAATCAAGCATCAATTTATATTGGTTGTGAGTATGTTTTCTGGTACCTGATGAATGTATGCCAGTTTTTCCTGAATAATGGTATTCATGGTCAAGACTTGCCAGACCACCACTTCCAGAGTTGGGTGACCTTATCCTCTGGATATCATTTCTCATGTTGGAGGACGGTGATAGCGGTCCAAAATTTGGATTACATATTATAGAGGATGAGTTCCCTATGATATTCTTATAGGTTTTTTTTTTGTTTTTCAGTGGAGTGGGATGTGGATTTCACCATTTATTTGGTGGTTGTAACAAATCTCATATCTCTAACCATGCACCGTATGTACCCCGCTGATTTTAGGTAATTGATGCTATATGTTGTTGATTTGGAATTCATATTATTCTTCCACCTGATGGTCTCACGTTTCTCCATAGTTCTTTTTGAGAAACATGCTGATGGATTTCTCGTGTTGTGCATTTATTACTGTAATTTGAACTATGTAATGATCAAGAACAGGTATCCTTTTCCCCATATTTACATCCTTTTTGATCAGATTAAGGGGGAAATGTGGTTCTCTAATATTGATTTTTATTTTGGGTATCACAAATTTAGAGAGGGGTGAATGTTTTAAAAAAATCCTTCTAAAGTAGTTATGTACACTTTGAGTATTTATTCATACCTTTCATATAGAAGAATCATCCAACAGTATTCATGGAGCTTATGAACAAGGTGTTCCTTCAATATCTCGAATCATTTATCATGGTGTTTGTAGAATATGTTCGGGTCAATTATGATCTAGAGTAGGATCAGAAGAATCATTTGAGGATTTTTCTATCACCCATTTGGTATAATTTTCTTTATTAAAAAATTTACGGGTTCACCTTCTTGATTAGGGTGGGGAATTTTTTGTGTCACGTTAACACAGAATGAGGTGTTTCAGTTGACCTTGAGAAGATCAGTGATGTGATTCCATGTCAATAGACAATGAATGTTTTTTTAATTAGAATCTTTTTGGGTATAGTAAGGGATTACATGTTTTTTTTAGATTTATTTGGGATTTCCATGGATTAAATTACCTAAAAGGGTTAAAGATTGAGTGGATCCCAAAGTGTCTAGAGTCTATTAAGGAGATTAAAAAACCCTTTAAAACAACCCATGTTCTGACTTTTTTTGAAGCTGGAAAGGGATTTTTTGTCTAATTTTATGCATCAGGTATAGATCATTGGTGTTTTCTGATGCATGGTTATCATGTGGGGGCATATGGTTCTCACAGACTCCGACCACATGAAGTGAATTACCCATCCCATGACATGGAGTTAGCAGTGGTGATACATGGCTTAAAGGTTGAGAAACATTATCTTTTGGGGGAATATTTTTTTGGTTTATTCTAATCATAAAAACATGGCCTAAATTTTCTCCCAGATATATCTAAATTTGGGGCAACATCATTGGTTCAAGTACATTTAGGTGTTCAATTCTCATATCGTCTATTCCCCAGGAAAAATAAATATGGTTGTGGATGCCTTGACCAGGAATGTTCCAGGTAATGAAATGAAAGAGTTCGGCGATGAGTGGACTTTGATGGGTGTTATTCAAACTACATCTTGAGACCAAGGTGAACAGTGGAGGTATGTTCATGACCAATGTTCAACTGAAACCATGTACTATAGAGTTGATTCAGAAATAGAAACCAAGTGATGAGTTAATCAATAATTCTATGAAAATTCTTAATTGTGTGGAGCTTCCCTGTGATTTTCCATTTTCTGTTGTGGGATAATTGTGATTTAGGGGTTGCTTCATGGTTCCATTATAATTATGGATGGTGGTGATTCATGATAGACACCAGTTTAATTAGGTCAATCATCCTTATATCACTAAGATGTTTTTTTATGTGTGTTGGTTGTTCTAGTGGCCAGGTATGAGGCATGATGAAGCTGACATTGTATTGTGTTTTTTTACAGGTCATCAGGTTAATGTAGAGAACCAAATGCCCTTTGGTTTAATTAATCAACCACCAATTCCTAACTGGAAGTGGAATGATATTTCCATGGACATTATTTTGGGCCTACCTCACAAACCTTAGGGATGGAATGATATTTTGGTAGTGATTGACCATATGAACAAATCATCCCACTTCATTACAATTAGGGATTTATCCATGGTGGATGAGCCAGTTCGATTGTAAATTCATGAAATGGTGAGGGTTAATGGTGTGTATTCGGTAATAGTTTCAGATAGGGACCCTTACATTACTTGGGAATGTCTTAAAAAGAAATGGGGTTATAGGTTAACTTGAGTATGACATACCATCCTCAAATGAATGCTAAAATAGAGAAGGAATATCAGATATTAAAATACATGATTCAGGAATATGTGTTGGATTTTAGATTCTTATGGAATATCCATTTGGGATTAGATGATTTTGTATATAACAATTGTTAAAATCCCTTGATGTCAACAGATCCTTTTGAGGTACTTTATGGTAAGTTGTGTCGGTTGCCGTTCTGTTGGGATGAGGATGGTGAGACCTCGTTGTTGGGCTGAGCCTTGTAAAGGAAACATATTATAAAATTAAGTTGATCAAAAAGCAGTTTTTGAAAGCATAGTGCTTCTATAAGTTTTATGCTGATCAAAGGTTTCGAGGATTGGAGTTTTCTGTGGGTGACCAGGTGATCCTCAAAGTGGAACCTTTCTTGGGTCACCTTCTTTTGGGTAAGTAATGAAAGCTAACACCTGTGTATGTTTGTCCTTTTGGGAGTTCTAAGTTGGGTTTTAATATGGAGACCCTGTCTTTTGAAACATTAACATTACATAAAATTTTTCGAATACTTAAAACATTAAACAAATAAACACCCAAGGATTGTATTATTATAGTTCATTTGAAAGAATGGAAACATAAACACTGATACATAAGTGAGTTACATTATCTCCCACTAGGTTCTTCTTGACTTTGACCCCTCTTTGATATATCAAACATAATACATGTATTCCTAACCTGAGATAGGAATCATAAAAAAGGGGTTAGATTAGATGCTCAGTAAAGGTAAATAAGGGAGATATGTAAGCATAATCATGAGAATAAGGTTATGAGTACATGGTCATGAAAAAACAATATCATACCTTCATATGAAAGATCATATACATGAATAATGGCATAAATATTGGTAGTACATAAGACATGAGTCATAATGAAATATTGAAAAAAACCCATACAAGCCAAAAAAAGTAATAAAATATGGAATTGTGCCAAAAAAAATTAGTATATTATATGATTTCATAGTATCCAAGGCATCACTACTAAGAGCATCTTGGTAGTATGGTATCAATCCCCATACCATTTTCATAGTCATGGTTTACACCCAAGGCCATCTTAGTAGCATGAGTTCACACCTAATACCATATTTGTAGTCATGGTTCACTCCCATTGCCATCATAGTAGTAAAGGTTCATTCCTAATACCATATTAGTCTACCTCAAGAGATATAAATCTGTACCAAATGCATTGGATGAAAATATTGGTCCCACCCATATCATAGTGAAATCATACATACATTTTATAAAAGATAATTAAATATCTTATCACAACCCATGAAATGATATAGGTATCGTAAAAAAGTAACCATATCTTATATTTTTTTAGAAAGATACAGTTTTTACAATCATTTAATCAAAATAATAAACCATTGAAAGAATCATGTTTTCAAGGTATATAACCAGTGAAGGATAAATGGGGTTCAAAAACATCACGCCACCAAAATGTAATCCATTTGTTGAAATAATTTGAATGGAATCATTGAATAATTTCTAAATAAAGGAATGAGTAACAACAATCTATGTCCTCTTATATGGTAAAAAATTTTGTGATATCCTTTAAAGACATTTCCTAAGTAAAATATCATTTTTTCATTGAAAAACTATATTTCAAAACATAGAAAAAATTTCAAAACATTTTTCATTGAAAATAAATTTTAAAACTAATAAGGGAATCATTGAAAAAAAATTCCCTTAAAAATTATTATCAATAATCAATTAATTTTTTTTGAAACATATTTTTTGAAATAAAATAGATTTCTGGTTTAAGAGGGATGTACCATGATATTTCTCATAAAAACATTTTCTTAACTATTTTAAGTACCGAAGTGTTGAAAAATGGTAATAATACAAGGGGATAACTTGAATAAATATAGCGGAAGAGAACTCATGAGTGTTCTTGACAAATGAATAATAGTATTTCTCCAATTAAAGCATAATTATAAACAATATTGACAAATTATAAGATTTCTATAATAAACTCTTTCCAATTAGTAACTTTGGAACATACACTATTTGAATGAAAATGAAATTACATTATGCTTAAACTATCCCAAAAAAGATGTATATTCATGATATAACAAGTCAAATAGAAGTATATACACCTCAACATATAATGTTGGTTTATAAAAAAACATGTGTCTCAAATAAAGAAAATTGAGACAAATTTACCTTACTGATTTGGTAGCTCTTTAAATATTAACCATATGAATGAAAGGTAATACAATGGATATATAAGTACCCCTACATATAATAATAATTATAATAGAATAAATTCATGGGATTTAGATTCACCACATGAAAGAAGAGGAAAATGTTGTCGAATGGGATTTTAGAGATATGGGAGACCATCTCTCTCTAAATCCTTCGTATGTTTAGGGTTTTATCACCCTCTCTCAAAGCCCTCAATCCCATGGAAATATTCCTCATGCTCAGGTTATTTGATTATCATCATTTCCCAACGCCATAGATGACCTATCTTCCCCCTGTGCACAATGATTCCGTGGCTACGTGAAATGTGGAGCCACCAGATGATGTCTCCCGCAACCAACCTTTTTCTGGTCAATCTCATGGTATTTCATTCCTAGATTCATTAAAAATCTCTGACCTAGGAAATTAATTCATGATGAGGACCCCATGATAAAGAGACTAGAAGATGGTGGTTACCTGGTGGAATCGGACATGGATTCCCTTCAACAGCATGCACAAATGTGAAAATTCTAAGTGATTTTTTGTATCTCCTACCACAAAGTTAACCACCCTTTGTCCCTTACCGAACTTCACACATATATTTCACATTGCTGGAATAATACAAATTGGAAACTAATTCCCATAGTAAATGGATATTTTTGCATAATATTAAGATCACAAGATGATTTTGAAAGAGTTTGGAAGACTAGTATTCTCAACCTCAAGCTGGGTCATCTTAAACATTCACAGTAGGACTCCACCATTTACATGCACACACCCAAAAACACTTTGACACATGTATGGATTAAATTTCATGGTCTAGACTTGTTTTTTGGCACCCAAAAATACTGAATTATATTGTCTTTTTCCCAGAGACTCCTCTTAAAATTGATCACAAGACCTTACATGCTAACTTGGGTCTCTTTTCCAAAGTAATGGTTGAAAAAAAAATCATTACTCAAAATATCCTAGCTCAATTAACCTCAACACCAATGCATAAAAAGCTGTAATTAGAGAAGAATATGAGTGAAAACCCCCATTTTGTGATAATTGTAAAATCATAGGGCACACTATCTACCATTGTAGGGTGATTAGGAATCAGGTAATCCAACCATCCAAGAATTATTAGAAAGAAATAAAGATATTAGAAAAAGATAAAGCCCCCATGATAGACATAACTTAACCATCTAAAAAAATATGATGTTTGGGTCAAAACACACACATTTTGACACACATTGGAGATAGTTCGAGTACTAACTGGGCTGATAAAGTTGATGAAGAAGAAAAATCTATTAAGGATCAAGACCTCTCAATCGAAATAACAAACCTAGTCCTAGACACTATTAGTGTATCAACTAATTAAGAAAATGTTACTCGTCTTCAACATGAACTAGAAAGTCTCAATCCTTATCATCCCATCTTGGATAGAGGGGATTTTCCTCCTAATGAACTAATGAAACTAGCATGTAACACTGGTACTGAAACCTACAATAATGATCTATGCACCAAATAAATTCATGTTTTGGATGACACTCTAGCCTTAGGCCCCAAACAGACCCTCCCCCCATCAACAATTACTACCACTTCTAACATAGATACTCAAAAGGTAGACAAAACATGTCATCTTGATTCTCCATCACAATCTAAAACTCTTTTGTCCACAGACCTAACATATGAAACTCGAATTATTATGATCAACATGAAAGATAATTAAGAAACCCCTGGTCTTCTAGCTCTATGGCGAAACCTACATCCATAGACCTAGAAGCTGTAGATGACATAAAAAAGATCTCAAAAATTGCCTTACTTGATAATTCAGCTTGGGTTCTAGTACACAAGCATATGCAGGTTTGTAATGTTCCCTGAGAATCGAAGCAAAGACTCTCTCGAAACTCTGTCTAACATTAGTCTGCTTTGTACTCTCCTATCCTAAGTACTTCTTCTCCTCTTTCTAATGCATCTTTGGACTATTCTATGTTTCTGAATGAAACAGTTTTATAATCAAAATGACTATTTTACTGATGTTTTCTATAAGAATTCTATTTCATTGAACTTATGTAACCTGATCACTACTAACCCATAACTTATTGTTGCAAAAGCAATGCCTCTTCTATGGATAGTTTTCCAGTTTAATCAATATAAGACACCACAATTGAAAAGAAGCATGAAATCAAATCACTTGACCATAAACGATCCCTCTCTCCCTCGTCTCACACTTCCCCCCTTAATAGGGTTGTTCAACCAGAGACACAGAATTTTGAGCACACCCCATATTCTAACAAGAAAATTGAACCTATTGTACATTATAGTTTACCTACTGTTATAGAGTCGACTGATATGCAGGTGACTAAGGACTCCCTAGAACAGAAGCATACTACCATGCCACTATCCACAGGGGATGAAAAGTCTCTAGGTTTAAATGATTCTACAGAATCAACAAAGACTACTCAATTAAAAGAACCTACAAATAAGAACAATATCATCTCTTAATGTTTATAGGAAATGACCACTAACACTCATGAGGTAAGAAGGTATACTAGAAATAAAGGATATGGAGAAAATAATAAATGGAGTTCTAACTCAAAAATCTGATTTAAATGAAGATCATTTTTTGGAATTGACAGGGTATCCTTAACACTGGAACCCTCATTGTTTTGAAAAGAATGATTTACTTGCATCACCCCATTCATTTTTCTATTGATGAACCTAAAATTTCTTTCTAATCGAAATATTATCAGTTGTGTCATCATAATTTTGTTTTTTATAGTTCAATCAATAACAATATCAATGCTGATTCTTTATGGATTTTTTCACACTTTTCTTTATAGGATTTTAGTGTTTTTAATATCTCTGATCAGACTATAACATCCACCCTTACTATTGATGGTACTCACACTTTCTTCTTATTTTTTACGCTAAGAATATATATCCTGAAATAATAACTCTTTGGAATGACCTATCTTGTTTAGGCATGAACATAAATTCCCCTGGTTTCCCATGGGAGACTTTAATTCTATTCTAAACTCTAGGGAAATAATTGGCCCATCTCATACCTCTATTTCCATGAGAGAATTCAAATCCTCGATTGAACACAAAAACCTTATTTAAATTATCCTCACTAGTGCAAAATAAAACTTGTATAGATGACATTACCACAAAGTGGTTGGATCCAAATTGGACACACCATTTATGAATGAACTTACTTTAGACCAACGAGACTCTATCTCCAGCATCACTCTTCACAGACTAAAATCTGATCAGCATCTTATCCTGGTAAACATTTCTTAAAAACACATGAAACCTCGATTACCTTCCCTTTCCAACAATTTGTGGCTCTCTGATGACTAATGTAATCATGTCATCCAAAAAATCTGGTCCTCATTGTCTCACAACTATGGGTCCTTTTATAGCAACCTTCAACTAAAACACCTCAAACAGACGCTCAAATATTGGTGCAACTCCAAAGACAAACAAATCAACAATGACATTACTCTTTTTGAGAAATATCTCAATGACGTGCAAAAAAAAAACACCAAATCTGATCTCCACAATGATCCTACGCAAGAAATTAACATTTTGGTGAAACTCAATTCCTTTCTCACTTTTAAGTGAAATATGAGAATGCATGATTCTAAAGTCAAATGGTTAACTGACAGTGAAAGAAACACCAAATTATACTACTCTCTAAAAAGAATCAGGAAGGCCTATAAACCTCTCACCTTTCTAAAGGATGGGGATATGATTCTTGACAAAGAATATGTCATTTCTTATCATATAGCCTCCTACTATGAAACCCTCTTCAATGGAACTAATAATAAAAAAACCTCCTATCTGAGGAAATTCTAGTAGTGATCACTGATGCGGACAATTCATTCCTTCTTAACCCACCACTGGATCATTAAATCAAAGACACTTTTTTTGTCTGAATCTTGATAGTGCACTCGGTCCTGATGGATTTAACAATGGTTTCTTCCAACACTATTGGTATGGGATTCATATCGATGTTTGTATTCTCGTTAAATACGTTTTCGCCAATGGGGTGCTACCCCATGTTATTAATTCTCAGTTCATCACCTTGATCCCTAAAGTGGATAATGTGTCTGAGAATCACCCTTTTACACCCATTTCACATATCATCACTCCTTACAAAATCATCACCGAAATCATTGCTAATAAGCTCTCAACTATTAGAGACAATATTTTCTCTTGGAACCAATTTTGAATTAAAAAGTGAAGATCCATTCCATACTATAACTTTCATTCCACTAAGAGTATCAACAACATCAATAAACATAATATAGGAGGAAACATATCTATTAAACTTTACATTAAAAAATCTTTTAACACCCTGGATTGGATATTTATCTTTATAGTCCTTCAATGTTTTGGTTTTACTTCCCCCTTTATGACTGCTATCAAAACTCTCTTCAACATGGAATCTATCTCCATTTTGATCAATGTCGCTCCAAAATGATACATTAAATGAACCAAAGGTGTCAGAGAAGGTGACCCCCTATATGCCATTATCTACCCAATAGCGGAATACTACCTCAGTCATCTGATCAATCAGCTGGTCGTCGAAAATAAATTGAAACCCATTCATGTCTCCGGGAATATAAATCCACCCACGCAACTCCATTATGCTGATGACATCATCATTTTCCTCCAATGCAACAAAAGAAACATTATTAACCTCTATAATTCTTTAGCTAACAATGAAGAAGTTTCTAGTCGAAACATAAGTTGGAACAAATCCTACATCTTCTGTGGGAAGAAAATCCCCCTCAACAGAAAATGTAACATTATCAGTGAGTTAGGGATGAAGGAAGGCTCTCTCACTTTCACTTACCTTGGTGTCACTATATGTTGTGGTAGACGCAAGTCTTTTCACTTTTTGATTTTTCTCAATCATGTTCTAAGGCAACATTCCTCTTGGAAGGGTAATGATCTCTCTATAGTAGGTAGGACATGCATTGTCAAATCCACTATTGTCTCCAAGATGGTCTACTCCGTGATGGCCTACAAATGGCATATTGGTCTTATAAAAAAATTAACATAGTTATTAAAAACATTATTTGGATAAGTAGTATTCTAGAAGGAAAGCTTGTGGTGGTCCCTTGGTCCATTGTTTGAAAACCAATTGAAAATGGTGGAATATTTATAAAACCTTAATTTCCTTTAAGAAATCTATTCAGGCTCAGCTCACTTGGGCCCTTTTTCAAAATAATTCTGATTCTAGCTCCTTTATAAAGAATATATTCCTCAAAAAACATAGGACTAGAAATCCTACCTTCATTATTTCTTCTATTTGTCTCACCATCATGCTCTCATTCACCAACATTATGAATAATTCCATATGGATGATTTCCAAAGATTCTTTCAGGAAATTTTGGCTTGATAAATGGACCGGAATGCCTTTAATCTCTACAATTACTCCTGATAAAACTCATGAAAATACCAATATATCTATCAAAGACAATTTCAATTTTCAACTTGATCAACTTCCGACAAGTATTTTGAATCTCATTGAAAACTGTCCCTTTTCTTACAATTATGATTTCTCAATTTGGGGTATGCTCACAATGGAATGCTTACCTCAAAAAATTACTACAATCAAACTTGAAGAAACAATGAGAATGACTTTAGATGGATTAACCACTTTAAAAAACCTTGGTAAAATCCCTTCACATTAAGTCTCATCTGGATACTTACTCAGAAAAAAAATCCGAATGAGGTATGTCTTCAATTGTTTGGATTCATCTTTGCTCAAATTGTAAAATCTGTAACCAACATTGAGAAAATTCTAATGATCTATTCCTTTATGTTTCTACTCCTTCTGCTCTTTGAAACTATATTGTTGACATCTTTGATTGCATATGGTTGATTATTGAATTTTTCAAAACTCAACATTAGAAATGTGCAGAGATGGAGGGATCTCAACATATCAGGAATAACTTCCTTGATGCAGTTACTGAACTCCACCATGTGATCTGGTATTATTGAAATTATACTATTCATAGAAACTACACACTCAATCTTAATTCAGGTCAGACCTAAAACCTCCTTGCCATAAAGAAAACTTCTTTGTTTCAAAAAGTTCATTACCACAACTCTCTTCATGACATTGGAATCATAAAATGACTATGGATCAACGGAAAATACTATCATCCACATAACACATTGGAGGTGTTTTGGAGATCCCCTCTCTCTATATGGATGAAATTCAACATTGACAGTGCTTCCATGGGAAATCTGAGGCTTGCAGGGTGTGGTGATGTCATCAATAATCACCTCGGCCAGATTCTAGGCTGCTACATGGGTCATTGAGAATTTTCACGTCCCTTTAAGATGAGATGATAGATTTGATTTATGTTATAAAATTATCCATGGTTTCTTGGTTGGAACAAACTTTGGATTTAAGGTGACTCGACGACAATCGTAAAAGCTATTTGGAATGGTGAAACTCAACTAGCTTGGCCGATTAATACTATTTGGATGGAATGAAACCATTTGCTCACTGAGATGAACAGAATCATCACACATGTCTATCGGGAAAAAAACTTGTTTGCGGACGGCTTGTCCAACATGGGACTTAATAAAGACATGACCTGGTGTGAAGACCTCCCTACTTCTCTTATTCCTTTCCATGTGAAAGATTGTAATATGATCCTATACTTTCAATTGTTGTAATCATTATTTAAATAATTTTTTTGATTTTTCTAGTTAGGTCAAGGAATCATCCTTTTTTACAAACCATAAGAAAAAATAGTGTTCTCTAAGGAATGTGTATCGCAAAAATAAAAAGTTAGATTAAATATCCCTTAACTTGTGTGTTGACTCTCTTATCACTTGCATAAGATTACAATATAATAAATAAAATTTTATTATAAATATTTTACATAAGAATATTATTATATACAATACTATATATGGTTAGATTATTACCTTATATTACCCACTTGTTATCAATTATATGTTATGGTTTCACATTGGGTAATATCCGCTTTGTTATTCGCATGCGTCTTAATTTAATGAATATTTGGTCCTAATACTTATATAATGATTTCCAGAATTTAAATCATGATATAAATATAATTTATATATTTTATGTGTTTATTATAATAATCTGTATAATATATAATTACAAAATGGACTACACAGTTCAAGGAGATGGTAAGTTATAGGTAAGCATGAACACTATTTTCATTTTTTCTCGTATTGAATGAAAAAAACAAAATGAAATATAAGTGTATATATATGTATATATATATCACTATTAAATTATCATTATTATATTTTAAATATCATATAATCTCAATAAACTAATCCTCGTTACATTCAATGTAGTGTGTGAACAAATCACATCGCTTTTAGTGGGCAGTTGTCCACACGTCCTCAAATGATATTATAATATTTACACCAAATTGAATGTATAAAGATATGTTCTTTAAAATGATTATAAAAGATTAAATACATAATAAATATAATATATAAAATATATAAACATATTTTTCATCATAATATCTACCATTAGAGGAGGTAAAGGAAAATGTACAATCATCATTTCAGGACGTGGTAGTTTATTGTACACGTTAACAGTATGTTCATTACCCTTTAGAAGGAAATGTGGGTAAGTGTAGGTCGAACACTTAACATAAAAAAATACTAGTATATTGTTTAATTTTTTTTTCTACAATCATGGAAGAAGATGATTTTATTTTGAGGATATTTGATATAAAATAGAAGAACATGAAGAAGAATGTTGCCTCCAATTCAGGTATATCCTTTTGGATTCCTCCAAAGGGCATCCATGGATTAACATTACCGAGGGGGGATTCTAAGATAATGGTTGGGATTTTTAAGAGAAATTTTTCCCAATCTCATTCGATAAAATGTTGCGTGATAATAATGATGAAGTGGTAGGAGAGGTGACCTTTTTTATAGTGGAGGGGGAGTGGCACTCTTATAAATTTTTGGAAAACGAATTCCCCCCATGTTTTTCTATTAGATCCAATAATGGAAACCATTATACAAAAGGGAATATATAATCAAAATATGTCCACCCAATATATCATGGACAAATTTATAGGTTGTTTTTTTATGATTAATGTTTAGTCCCTTATTAAGGTTAATCTTTCCTTAATCATTGTAATTAATTTTAATTTGACTCAATAATAATTTTCATAACAAAATATGTTTACCTTATTAGACATTGTAAATTATTATTTTTCCAAATATGGAATCTATTTTTCCAATGTCCAATCACTGAAGTGGTTGATATTAATTTAAATTTAATCTTACTGACGGGATGACACCGTGGGTTTTACAGTAAAAATGATCAAAAGTTTGATATTTATTATATAAAATTACAATGTGAAATTGGATCCAATGAACAAAATTGGATTTATTGATAAAAATATTATGTAATTAATCAATGAAATAAAATTAAAATATAATTTATCCTTATAAATAAATTAGGTGAAAAAGAGGTTTTGAAATATAATTCAATTTTTTTCTCCATTCGTCTAAAAAATGAAGTTTCTTAGAAAAATAAAAAAAAATCACCATAAGGTAAATTATTCTTTTTAAATTAATAAGAATTATATTTTATCAAATTTAATTTATAAGTGTTTCTAAAAATTAATTTTATTATTTTTCACAGAAGGACATTATAATCTGTTTATTTAAAAAAAATAGTATTTTTAAACATATAAATAATTTACCAAAAATTAATTTTTTCATCATAAATATATTTTATTTATAAAAAATAATTATTTATTATATTTTAAAATTATTTATTAGTTTTCACATTAATATCTTTAAGATATAGGTTATAATTATCTCGTTTAAATTACTAAAACTAGAAAATAAATGCCTCATAAAAACATAGTGTTGCGTGTATCATACACCAAGTCGGTGTTGCGTGTATTTTTCATCAAGCCAATTTGGTTTGAAATTAATTGTTGACTTAGTGAAATAAAATATATCAAAGAAATATAATTCTTTTGAAAATGGTCCTTAAAAATCAAGGTGTTACATTCTAACCCCTTTAAGATCAATTTCACCATCGAAATTCTTCATCCGAGGAAAAAATTGAGGATACTTCTACTTTATCATATCCTCAATTTCTCATGTATAATGGAATAACTAGTTATTTATCCACAAAAGATTAACTAGGTGGGTGGTATTGTTTCATTGAATTTTTTCTGTACGATCAAGAATATCAATAAGTTGTTCCTCGTAATAAAGATCTTGATCAAGTGGTATTACCTATGAGTTATGTACATGTGAAGGGTTAGGTAAATTAATCATTAAGAGAGATACATGGAACATATCATGGACTTTAGAGAGATTTGGAGGAAGTTGCAAATGATAGGTTACTATCTCGATACAATTAATAATTTCAATGGAACTGATATACCTAGGGCTTAGTTTTCATTTCTTCACAAAACACATAACTTACATCCAGTGAGATATTCATAAAAAACAATTATAACCAAATTAAAATCCTAGACCACAATGTTTGTTATCAGAAAAAATTACTACCGACATTTAGCTACCCTGATGTATTACATAATGGTTCTAGCTAGCTCGACCAGTTCTTCATTGATTGAAGGTCTTAATAGCTTTCATTCTCCAACATAATCCTATTATATTGAAGATATACATTTCTTATCATAGAGGGATTCATATGGTTCCATATGAAATATGGAGTGAAAGATATTTTTGGTATGAAAACTATACTAGAGGAAGGTGTTGATCTCAACCACCATTGAATTCCAGATAATAAGATCTCAACTTATTTTCTAGGATTTTAATTGTTCATTAAGACTGACCATCTATATGAGGATGATAAGAAGTGACAAAACCAAATTCCATATCATGTGATTAATGAATACTTCATAAGAACATTAAGGTTAACCTAGGATCTAGATATGATATTAAACAATGTGGTACTCCATTCAACCATACCCCTTCCATTATATATATCCTGGTGAGTTGATCCAGAGAGAAGTATTCACTGATAATGATAAACAGTCCCACCTTTTTAGGTGATTGATTAACATACATATATCATTAAACCCTTTAGAGGTTTTGGGTAGTCTAGTGAAAAAATCCGTAGTGGTGTTCTCCAATTTCTATTTTGGTATGGGTAATGGATGAAACATCCATTTATAATTTTTTCTTATGGCCTTAAATTTCCAGAATAAAAAGCATCGATATAAAAACTCTATAAAATATCTATTCATCACATCCCTCCAAAGGTATTATTTCAGGACACTATAGATCATCTTACTTCTAGGATTAATAGTGAATGAAGAACTATGAGAATCCTATAATAGATAATTCTTCAAATCTGGTATATAAGGAACACATACACAGTTCCTGAAACTTATCATTCCATCCTGATCAAGGTTAAACTTGAAAAAATTTCTAACATTATTTTGTAGCACTATATCTTCCTTATACACATCATTAATCATAACTTGGATAGATGGTTAAACATTTATTTGAAAAATATTTTATTTTTACCCTTTAGGATTTCTAGATCAATCATTTTAAAATTAGGAAATATTGGATCTTTTGTGATTCACATCATGGATAAGCTAGCATGATCCTTCTGACTCGATGCATCACCCACCTTTTTTACATTCCCATGGTGGTAATGTATTGAGCATTCATAATCCTTTATCAACTCAATCCAAATTCTTGGGTTCATGTTAAACACATTCTATGTGAATTTATATTTTAGACCTTTATGATTAGTATATATATATGTCACACTTTTCTCCATAAAGTCAATTTCGCAATAAATTTAACGACAAAATTACCACTATTAACTCCAAATCATGAGTTGGTTAACTTTTGTCATGAGTCATCAACTTCCGTGAGTCTTAAGCATTAACCATGTCATTTCTTATTATAAAACATCACAATAACATCATAGATTCATCACTAAAGATTAAAAACCCTTATAAAATATAGGTTAATGTAATAACAAGTGTGTTGATTAACCATCTCTTCAGTTCCATGAAATTTATGACATTCATCTGTCTAGAGGAACTTGACACCCTTCTGAGTTAACTTGGTCAGAATATTAGATAGTAGTGATAAAGTATCCAAAAATATTCAATAACATCTAGAAAAACTAAGAAACATATGGATATACATCACCGTTGTTGGTTTAAGACAACATTTAATAACCTATTTCATTGATGGATCTACTGTTATAATATCACTTTAGATTATGTGACCCAAAAATGAATATTTTTTCAACCAAGATTCAAACATTTTAAATTTTACATATAGTTTCTCTGTATTTATGGGTTTTCATAAAATCATAAAATGATCTTCATGATCATCCTTTCTCTTTTTATATATAATAATATCATATATAAAGACTTCCACAAACTAATCGAGATAATATTTGAAGACTATATTAATTAAATCCAAGAAGATAATTGTGGAATTAGTAAGTCCAAAACGAATCACTATATATTTGTAGTGTCCATAACTTGTACATAATTCCATCTCAATTATATCCCCTTTCTTGACCATTAATTTATGGTATCTAAAATTGCGGCCAATCATGGAGAAGTATTGAGCTTCATGATCAAATAAGTCATCAAAAAAATGAAGAGGATACTTGTAATTGATTTTAATATTTTCTAACTCATGATAATCAATGAAGAGTTTCATTTATCAACATTTTTTATTCCTAAAAAGAACACGATCACCCTAATGTGAAAAAATTGTTCGAATGACTAACTTATCAAGGTTTTTTGGAGTATCTACTTTAAATCCAACAACTCAATCCGGTCCACTCTATAAGGTATCTTTGAAATTGTTGAGAAACCATGTAAGAGTTGTATTATGAAATCAAATTCACATTTTTGTGGAAGCATAAGAGTCTATTTCCAAAATGCATCAACAAATTTTAAAATATAATAATATCATAACTGTTTTCTCTCCAAAAATTTGAGATAAACAAACCTTTTAAATGGTAAATAAGACCCATACATTGGATATAATATCCCAAGGAACTTCATGATTATTTTTACATTGATAGATGATTACACGATGGTATGAAATATAACCCATAAATTCCCTTCCTCCAAAATTGATGTGGGATTTATGCAGAGAAATCCAATCCATTCCAAAGATGACATCAAATTCAACCATATGAAGAATGATAGGATTTTCATCAATCCAATTCCCTCAAACATCAAACAAAAAGGAATCATAGACTTTGGATGAAATAATCATACTATTAGATGTCAGAAATTCTAATTCCACATCTAATTGTTTTGATGGAATCTTTAAAACCTTATCAGATTCTTTAGATGTTAATGAATGGGTAGGTCTAGAATCAAATATGAAATTATAAGTACTATATTGGATGGTTAGCGTACCTTTCACCATGTCTTTATCACACCCATCATCAAAAATAGCAATTGTGTAAGATTTACCCTTGTCTGTCTGCTTAAGAGGTTAATTGTATCCTTTATTATCACCAGACCATGTGTTTGGGAAATTTTGAGCATAATTCCCAATCTCCTTACACATGTAACCCAAAATCAGGGAATGTGGATTCCGTGTTGTTCATTCTCCATTATCTCCATTTTCAAACTTCCTCCCATAACATTGGAAATAAAATTCCAGATAGCCTTTGTAACGACCCAAACATTCATTAATGTAAATCCCTATTTATCTAATTAAATTCCTCTTTATGTAAAATTTTTATATAAATTGTCAATTTATTAGGTTTTATGTTAAGAACTGTGATTGATTCTAATATAGATGTTGAACAGTGATCACATGATTAGTATAAATATAGGGCTTTAAAAAAATCCAATTTACTCAGACAAATGAAGAGATGACCTCATCCAGTAGACGTGACCCATATGAAGCCCATTTTTTAGAGCTCGGAATGTAGATAGCATCCTTTGGATTTACTCTTGACCAATCCCAAGCTGATCTTGAATGTTTTAATATCGAGCGGTACACCTACGAGAGAAATGGAAGTTGATAGATATTACCACCCTAGAAATGTTATCCAAGCCACCCTAAGAGTGTGTCGACATCGCACACCTTACTCTTCAGTCTTATGTGGGTGTTATAAGGGTTTATGTAACAATTCCTTAGCACCATGGTTATGCACATTATTTTTGTATACAATAATGAATATACTTTCATTTTATTATTGTTACCTTGTAAACAACTTTTTAAAGAACAAATAGTATTTTTAGTTAAAGTTAAACTAAGAAATCTATTTTGATGAATTAATGGATTTTTGAATTAAATAACATTTTAATCAAATATTATTATTTTTATTAAATTAATTTTTATTAAATATAAATGATCGTATAATTTTATGAATGCAATCATAATTTTGTTTATTGTTTGAAAACAATTTTTGTCAAAACCCGTGAATTTTTTATAAATGTCGGTTTTTATTTTAAAAGTGAAAATTAAAATATTTATAAAATTATTTCGAGAAAATACATATTATTTCTATAATTAGGACATCGAAATTATCCAACGGTGATTTTTTCATAAATTTCTGAGGTAGTCAAATGTTTGGGTAAATATTTAATATCATTTAAATATATAATGTGTTTTATGACATCATAATTACCCAATAGTGATGTAATAAAATAGTATAAGCCTTATTTTTTGCCTATATATGTTTTAAAATTGAAATAATGTGATTTTGGGTTTGTTTGACTAGTTTTACAGAGCATTAATGAACCCTTCAGGACTTAATAAACATCTTGCATTTTTAATTTTTTTTCCTTGGGAGTGTGACTCACCTCCACATAAGCAACCCAATTATTATTATAATATCGGAAATTGGCCTTAAAAAATATTGTATTCCAATTCCTTTTGCCAAAAACTATGGTAAAAAATCATGGGTTGGTTTTGATTTGGATTAGTTTAATGTGATGTGTCTGAACCCTAAATAATAAAGAATTCCCCCACCTTTCCTATATAAACTGTAACAGCCCGAGAATTTATGAAAAATATTCTTTTTTATTTCACTAATGTCTTGTGTTGTACGCTACACAAAAAGGAGCTTGCACAACACGCATCCTTGACTTTCCTTGCATTACACGCAATCGCGACCTTCCTCGATAGCTTGCGTCGTACGCAATACCGAGTTTCACTAAACAACGATATGCTATTAAAAGATTACTAAAACTAGCAGTTATGAATAATAATAACCGCTTTTTGAAATTTTATAAATTTTATTTTTCAAAATGGACTTCATTTTTGGATTCGGAATACCGAAATTAGCCTAGGGTGAAATTTTGGTATTTTTCTGAAAACTTTCAATTTTTGATGAATAGTGAAACCACTAAGTGGTAGGTTAAAAACTGAATTTTGCATAAAACTTAATTTTACCGCTTCTGTGAATGGAATTTCAAAAATCCGACAGACACGGTTGATATCAGTAAGTAAAATGTTGTTCAATGAGATAAAAATAATTTTTTGGTGAATAGTAACTTTTTACTTTTTTTACCGCGGTTAATAGTAAATAGGGTAACTAAGGGTAAAAATGATATTACTATTACCCTAACACATGTCCTAATTCTATTGGATAAGTTTAATTCGACCAAAAACAAACTTAGGAATAAAATATGACCATTTAGGCCCACTTGGGTTAGATTAGGACATTTATTATTAATTTATTTAAAGAAGGGTTAAAATAGTTAAAATCAATGTTTAATAAGTAAATCATTTTTAATATGGGGTTATACATAAGATAAATTCGACTATAAATATTCATTAGAAATATAAAAATATTTCCTACATAATGATATTTTATTTATAATTTTTAGACTTTAAATAAATTAATTTATTTATGAAACAACGATGATGCAGTAATTACCCTTTTAAGGAAATATTAACATAATTGATGTTATAAATGATCAAATGAATGTAATTTGAGACTTTTTATGAATTCCACTAATTTTCTAGGTTACTATGATATATTAGTGTTGATTTAAGCAACTTGGTTTGAACATATAATTCTGTTATGACTTTCACAAAAATCATATATCAAATAGTGTCAAAATTGACAGAAAATGGTTTTTAAATCAAATATTATATTATTAATTGTTATTTTATTCCTAACAATCTATGGTTCGGCCAAAGGACTTAGATAAGGATATATATATTAATAATAAACAATTTGGGGTTCGTTTGGCATGTTATAGTAAGTGTATTAACCATATATTGAAAGAAAACAAAAAGACACGGTAAAAGTTAAATTATTTAACTTAGAGTTAAATCTAATTGATAAGGTTAAAATAATAACCTAAACATGTCTAAATATTATTGGTTGATAGGATTTCGACCCATCCCCACTTTAGCTTCGAAATAAGCCCTTTTGGAACCATTATAAACCGATTTTGACATTAATATAAAATAATATTTTGAGGTATTCCTAAGGTGCCCCTCTCCTCCCTTATAAAAGGACACCTCCTCCCCCACCTCCTCACACCAATTTGAGCACTCAAGCTCGGAAAACCCATGACAAAATCTCTTCTCCACTTACCTAGAAACATCCTAGAGGTTCTGGTCTTCCTCAAAGACCTATTTTAGTGCCCTAAGAGGAGGTCTCAAAGTGGCGCTTCAAAGAAGAGATAATTACCGTTACCAATTCTTTCATCTTTATTTCTTCTTCCACTTCTTCTTATTAGGTTGTTTCATTATGAAGTAATAACATCAGTATCACTCATATACTGATATGTTATTATAAGTATGAAACAACCCTATTTCACCATATATCCATCCTACAGAAAAAGAAATCACCGCGCATGCGTACGTACAGAATACCGTCTCCACGCCGTGGTGTAATCTATTTTCCACCACCACCTTACATGGATGGGTATAATGGTATAAATAATAACTATACATAGTTATTAAAACATCATATTAATTATGATATATTGTATAATCCACTCCAATTCAATTCAATATTTATGAAAATGATATAATCGCTCGTGCGTACGTACGGACTACCGTCTCCACGACGCGATGAGATTCATTCTCCATGTTAACCATTTAAGAATGATTATAAAGTATATATAAGAAATAATAATGAAATATATGACATTATAAAGCTACTGGATTTATGTATATATATATATATATGTATGTCATCTACTTACTTCCATTCAAGACAATAAGGAAAGGAAAACAGCGTTCATGCGTACGTACGGACTACCGTCTCCATGAACGGTGTTTTTCATTTCATTTATCTATCTATTATATATATATATACTGAATATATATGATATATAAATCATATTTTATATTCTGTAATTAAGTAAATCATTATATATGTAATAATAATGTCAAGAACAACAAGTCAAAACACCTACGATAAATGAAATGATTTTACCCAAAACGCTTCTTTAACATGGAATTTACAAAAGAACGGGTAATATAATGTCATAAGTGAACCATATATGATATCATAACAATGATTATGATTATTTAATAAGTAAATTACAATATTTAAACCATTATACATGAGCTTCGGACACGTACAAAGCAAATCGGACCTAAGGTAAGGGAAATATCACAATCTCATTTTTATCCGAGATTGTTTATTCGTAAGTATTTACTAGGGTGTATTTTATCATCCACATCCATGTTCCATCAATATGTAATATTGTTTCCATCCACTTACACAAGTTTAAATCCAATTTTACCCTTCGGTAAGTTTTTAGTAAAGAATATGAAAGGAATCTTTTGTTGTTTTTTTTCATATGAGGTACTTTTTGACTTTTCCGACAAAAGTACGAAGAATGTTTTTTTTAACTTATACGGCATGAATGGATTTTTAAAAAAATTATTTCCAAGAAGCTTCCTTTACATGTTTTGAAGCTTATTTTTAATCAACTTCTTTTAGTTTATAATTGTATGACATATTAAGAAAGGAAAAGTGTTTTTGAAGTAGAAAGGATATTTTCCTCAAGAATGGAGTTCAAGTATTTTATCAAAATTATTTTCCATCTAAGATAATAAAAGGGTTCTATTTTTATCCCTATTATTACAATGATTTGACTATGTTGTGATGGAATTATGTTTATGAATTCCTTTATGTTATATGAATGGTTTTATGATGTCATGTTGTTTAAGAATCCCATTTTTATTACATGGGTTATGCGATGATGTATGATTTATGATTATGTGGCACACATAAGAAAGGATTCATTATAAGATGGGTGGGACCTATATCTCCCTCCAATGCATTGGGTAAAGATTTTATATCTCATGAGATAGACAGGGCTGGAACGGTAGGTTATACCGGTTCAGTGAAACAGGACTGAAACGAGAGTTACTCGATTCAGAAAGGGACTTTGTCCACTAAGATAGTCTTGGAAATGAGTCTTGACTAACAAGAAATGATTCTCTATGATTATTTGTGAATGCCACAATGTTTCATGTTTTAAGTTATGATTATTGTGATTACATTTCACTGCCATGATTTACCCCATGTTATGAAATTATGATCTCTTTTGCAGGTTAAGATTTCCAAAAGTTATGTGCTTATGTATATGATGTGATTGATATTTCTTTTGTTTACCCTTACTGAGCATTTGAGCTCACCCTTTTATTTTTTCTTTTCCCCAGGATATAAAGAAAGGTTTTAGGTAAAAAAAAAGGAAGATCTTTATGGGAGATTTTTAAGATCTTTCATCACGATTAGAAGATTATATTCCGAGTTTCCAAAGACACTAAACTATTACGATCCTTGTGTGTGTGTTTTTTATTATGTACTAAATATTCCGAAAATGTAATGTAATGTCCATGTACGTCAAGATACGGGTCTCTACAGTTGGTATCAAAGGAAAGTTTTAGTCATCCATTGGAAACTAGGATGCGAGAACTTTAGTGAGATCCCTAGAGATATTTATAAGGTATGTCTAGGGATGTGCCTAAGGATAAGTATACGTATAGGATACAGTCCTAGAACTACGGTAACGATCATAGAATTTAACATAAGATGTTAGATATTGAGGGTACTCCCCCTTTATTATGTTGTTTTCCCTAGCATGATTTTTGCCTCTCACACTATTCTTTTTGGGTTTTAGAAAATGGCTGGAAACAAGATGATTCACGATAATGGAAGATATGATGGACAATGGAATGATATTCTTCATAATGAAATGGGATTTGGAAGTCCAAACATAATTATTATGTCGAATCAGCAATCTCATAATATGATCAATAATGTAAAATTTGGTAAGTTTCCTGACTCGGCTAATAAGAGAAAGATGGAGTTTCATGATGATCATAGAGGAAAGAAAGTTCAATTTCCCCTATGTAATTCATGTGGGAAGAGGCATCAAGGAGAATGTTTCAAAGGAACTGGAAGATGCTTTGGGTGTGGAAAAGAAGGACACAAAGCAAGTAAATGCAAAGGAAAAGGTTCAGTTAACAACATTGATGAGGATAATGGTATTTCTACGACATCAACAATGGTTAAATGTTTTAAATGTGGAATGTGCGGGCATTATGCAAACCAATGCCCTAAGGGAAAGTCTCATGAAGATAATCAGTATGGTCGTATGGGAAGTATTTATGTGGATAATGATGAAGAGACTACAAATGATATGTGAGATGAAAGAATTGTTGAAGCTCGATCAATGGTTTAAGAATTTAGTGGAATGATTACATGTTTATCATGTGTAATGTTGTATAAGTAATCTCATGGTACTGTAGAATAAAGAGACATGTAAGGATTTTTACACTATTGTCTGATTAATGTTACCAGTATCCATGAAAGGTTATTCAGATATTTTTGGAATGTAGATGATATGCACATAATGAAGGGATAAGGAGAAAATTAAATGTTTGATAGTATTCATGAGCTCATGATTGATATAAGGACTAAGTGATATCATGGTTTGAGAATATAGAATTTTGAGGATTTTGGTATGTGGAAAGAGTTAACTTTTAATATAATTCATGTTTTCAATAAGGTTCAATGCGTATTCAAGAGAGTACAAGATTAAGGCCTTTGAATGTTTGGAATGTGACCAACAAGATATATCTTATGATATAAGAGAATCAACGATGGTATTAAATCTCTGGTAATCGTTTTCACTATGTTATGAGAGTAGACTGCAGTATTATGGATAAGCCTAAAGATTGGAATGGATTATGTTGGACATAAGTTAGTATTGTTTAAGGATAGAAGTTTTTTCGATATTATTGACGGGATGTTATAGTAATATAGTTTTAGAAAAAGGACAACCTGCAGGACGAGCAACAGCCCATCGCTTCGGACAAGGCTGTGGGAATCGAACCCACAACCGAAGTGCGACTGGCCTTTATCGCCTACCACTGGCCTACAGGAAGTCCCTGTTTAGTAGAAACTAGTTTTATTATATTAATAAGTATGATATATGAAGTATAAGTCCGTTTTATGAGCCATATGTGATTAATCTCACTATAGATCGACTTATGTATATAATTTTTGCTAACCTTTTGTTTGAGACAGATGGAATGACCTGTCATACTAACACTTCACGAATAACAAATTCAACTTCATTTATTTAAGAGATGAAGTGGAAATTGTTCAAGGCATGAACAACAGTGAGATTGTACCAAAATAAAGAAAGTATTTATTCTAATTCAAATTTTCAACTTTAGGGAAATGATCTTGAAAACCAAAAATGTTGTCCTAGTGATCTTATACCTGATGAATCAGATCGTACCTTAGATCTTCACAAATTTATGGATTTTTGATTACTGGATTTTCCATAGCCATGTTCTCTACCACTCTCCATCAGAACATGATGGTCAGATTTCTCTTCCATATCCATATTTTCACTTATGTGGAAACCCAGTGATTAGTTTTTTTGGGTAATCGTTACATTTCATACTTTAGTTTTTAAAGCCAAGTTTTGGTATTTCTTTTTACGATGTGGGTTTCTATTAAAGAAACTTTCGAATAGTAAACCATTTATAACCCCGACGAATTTCGAGGGCGAAATTCATTTTAAGGGAGGTAGAATGTAACAGCCCGAGATTTTATGAAAAATATTCTTTTTTATTTCACTAATGTCTTGTGTTGTAAGCTACACCAAAAGGAGCTTTCACAACACGCATCCTTGACTTTCCTTGCATTACACGCAATCGCGACCTTCCTCGATAGATTGCGTCGTACGCAATACCGAGTTTCACTAAACAACGATATGCTATTAAAATATTATTAAAACTAGCAGTTATGAATAATAATAACCACTTTTTGAAATTTTATAAATTTTATTTTTCAAAATGGACTTCATTTTTGGATTCGGAATACCGAAATTATCCTAGGGTGAAATTTTGGTATTTTTCTGAAAACTTTCAATTTTTGATGAATAGTGAAACCACTAAGTGGTAGGTTAAAAACTGAATTTTGCATAAAACTTAATTTTACCGCTTCTGTGAATGGAATTTCGAAAATCCAACAGACACGGTTGATATCAGTAAGTAAAATGTGGTTCAATGAGATAAAAATAATTTTTTGGTGAATAGTAACTTTTTACTTTTTTTACCGCGGTTAATAGTAAATAGGGTAACTAAGGGTAAAAATGATATTACTATTACCCTAACACATGTCCTAATACTATTGGATAAGTTTAATTAGACCAAAAACAAACTTAGGAATAAACTATGACCATTTAGGCCCACTTGGGTTAGATTAGGACATTTATTATTAATTTATTTAAAGAAGGGTTAAAATAGTTAAAATCAATGTTTAATAAGTAAATCATTTTTAATATGGGGTTATACATAAGATAAATTCGACTATAAATATTCATTAGAAATATAAAAATATTTCCTACATAATGATATTTTATTTATAATTTTTAGACTTTAAATAAATTAATTTATTTATGAAACAACGATGATGCAGTAATTACCCTTTTAGGGAAATATTAACATAATTGATGTTATAAATGTTCAAATGAATGTAATTTGAGACTTTTTATGCATTCCACTAATTTTCTAGGTTACTATGATATATTAGTGTTGATTTAAGAAACTTGGTTTGAACATATAATTCTGTTATGACTTTCACAAAAATCATATATCAAATAGTGTCAAAATTGACACAAAATGGTTTTTAAATCAAATATTATATTATTAATTGTTATTTTATTCCTAAAAATCTATGGTTCGGCCAAATGACTTATATAAGGATATATATATTAATAATAAACAATTTGGGGTTCGTTTGGCATGTTATAGTAAGTGTATTAACCATATATTGAAAGAAAACAAAAAGACACGGTAAAAGTTAAATTATTTAACTTAGAGTTAAATCTAATTGATAAGGTTAAAATAATAACCCAAACTTGTCTAAATCTTATTGGTTGATAGGATTTCGACCCATACCCACTTTAGCTTCGAAATAAGCCCCTTTGTAACCATTATAAACCGATTTTGACATTAATATAAAATAATATTTTGAGGTATTCCTAAGGTGCCCCTCTCCTCCCTTATAAAAGGACACCTCCCCCCCCCCCTCCTCCTCACACCAATTTGAGCACTCAAGCTCGGATAACCTCTGCCAAAATCTCTTCTCCACTTCCCTAGAAACATCCTAGAGGTTCTGGTCTTCCTCAAAGACCTATTTTAGTGCCCTAAGAGGAGGTCTCAAAGTGGCGCTTCAAAGAAGAGGTAATTACCGTTACCAATTCTTTCATCTTTATTTCTTCTTCCACTTCTTCTTATTAGGTTGTTTCATTATGAAGTAATAACATCAGTATCACTCATATACTGATATGTTATTATAAGTATAAAACAACCCTATTTCACCATATATCCATCCTACGGAAAAAGAAATCACCGCGCGTGCGTACGTAAGGAATACTGTCTCCACGCCGTGGTGTAATCTATTTTCCACCACCACCTTACATGGATGGGTATAATGGTATAAAGAATAACTATACATAGTTATTACAACATCATATTAATTATGATATATTGTATAATCCACTCCAATTCAATTCAATATTTATGGAAATGATATAATCGCTCGTGCGTACGTACGGACTACCGTCTCCACGACGCGATGAGATTCATTCTCCATGTTAACCATTTAAGAATGATTATAAAGTATATATAAGAAATAATAATGAAATATATGACATTATAAAGCTACTGGATTTATCTATATATATATATGTATGTCATCTACTTACTTCCATTCAAGACAATAAGGAAAGGAAAACAGCGTTCATGCGTACGTACGGACTACCGTCTCCATGAACGATGTTTTTCATTTCATTTATCTATCTATTATATATATATATATACTGAATATATATGATATATAAATCATATTTTATATTCTGTAATTAAGTAAATCATGATATAAGTAATAATAATGTCAAGAACAACAAGTCAAAACACCTACGATAAATTAAATGATTTTACCCAAAACGCTTCTTTAACATGGAATTTACAATAGAACGGGTAATATAATGTCATAAGTGAACCATATATGATATCATAACAATGAATATGATTCTGTAATAAGTAAATGACAATATTTAAACCATTATACAGGAGCTTCGGACACGTACAAAGCAAATCGGACCTAAGGTAAGGGAAATATCACAATCTCATTTTTATCCGAGATTGTTTATTCGTAAGTATTTACTGGGGTGTATTTTATCATCCACATCCATGTTCCATCAATATGTAATATTGTTTCCATCCACTTACACTAGTTTAAATCCAATTTTACCCTTCGGTAAGTTTTTAGTAAAGAATATGAAAGGGATCTTTTGTTGTTATTTTTCATATGAGGTACTTTTTGACTTTTCCGACAAAAGTACGAAGAATGTTTTTTTAACTTATACGGCATGAATGGATTTTTAAAAAAATTATTTCCAAGAAGCTTCCTTTACATGTTTTGAAGCTTATTTTTAATCAACTTCTTTTAGTTTATAATTGTATGACATATTAAGAAAGGAAAAGTGTTTTTGAAGTAGAAAGGATATTTTCCTCAAGAATGGAGTTCAAGTATTTTATCAAAATTATTTTCCATCTAGGATAATAAAAGGGTTCTGTTTTTATCCCTATTATTAAATTGATTTGACTATGTTGTGATGGAATTATGTTTATGAATTCCTTTATGTTATATGAATGGTTTTATGATGTCATGTTGTTTAAGAATCCCATTTTTATTACATGGGTTATGCGATGATGTATGATTTATGATTATGTGGCACACATAAGAAAGGATTCATTATAAGATGGGTGGGACCTATATCTCCCTCCAATGAATTGGGTAAAGATTTTATATCTCATGAGATAGAAAGGGCTGGAACGGTAGTTTATACCGGTTCAGTGAAACTGGTCTGAAACGAGACTTACTCGATTCAGAAAGGGACTTTGTCCACTAAGATAGTCTTGGAAATGAGTCTTGACTAACAAGAAATGATTCTCTATGATTATGTGTGAATGCCACAAAGTTTCATGTTTTAAGTTATGATTATTGTGATTACATTTCACTGCCATGATTTACCCCATGTTATGAAATTATGATCTCTTTTGCAGGTTAAGATTTCCAAAAGTTATGTTCTTATGTATATGATGTGATTGATATTTCTTTTGTTTACCCTTACTGAGCATTTGAGCTCACCCTTTTATTTTTTCTTTTCCCCAGGATATAAAGAAAGGTTTTAGGTAAAAAAAAGGAAGATCTTTATGGGAGATTTTGAAGATCTTTCACCACGATTAGAAGATTATATTCCGAGTTTCCAAAGACACTAAACTATTACGATCCTTGTGTGTGTGTTTTTTGTTATGTACTAAGTATTCCGCAAATGTAATGTAATGTCCATGTACGTCAAGATACGGGTCTCTACAGTTGGTATCAAAGGAAAGGTTTAGTCATCCATTGGAAACTAGGATGCGAGAACTTCAGTGAGATCCCAAGAAATATTTATAAGGTATGTCTAGGGATGTGCCTAAGGATAAGTATACGTATAGGATACAGTCCTAGAACTACGGTAACGATCATAGAATTTAACATAAGAAGTTAGATATTGAGGGTACTCCCCCTTTATTATGTTGTTTTCCCTAGCATGATTTTTGCCTCTCACGCTATTCTTTTTGGGTTTTAGAAAATGGATGGAAACAAGATGATTCATGATAATGGAAGATATGATGGACAATTGAATGATATTCTTCATAATGAAATGGGATTTGGAAGTCCAAACATAATTATTATGTCGAATCAGCAATCTCATAATATGATCAATAATGTAAAATTTGGTAAGTTTCCTGACTCGGCTAATAAGAGAAAGATGGAGTTGCATGATGATCATAGAGGAAAGAAAGTTCAATTTCCCCTATGTAATTCATGTGGGAAGAGGCATCAAGGAGAATGTTTCAAAGGAACTGGAAGATGCTTTGGGTGTGGAAAAGAAGGACACAAAGCAAGTAAATGCAAAGGAAAAGGTTCAGTTAACAACATGGATGAGGATAATGGTATTTCTACGACATCAACAATGGTTAAATGTTTTAAATGTGGAATGTGCGGGCATTATGCAAACCAATGCCCTAAGGGAAAGTCTCATGAAGATAATCAATATGGTCGTATGGGAAGTATTTATGTGGATAATGATGAAGAGACTACAAATGATATGTGAGATAAAAGAATTGTTGAAGCTCGGTCAATGGTTTAAGAATTTAGTGGAATGATTACATGTTTATCATGTGTAATGTTGTATAAGTAATCTCATGGTACTGTAGAATAAAGAGACATGTAAGGATTTTTACACTGTTGTCTGATTAATGTTACCAGTATCCATGAAAGGTTATTCAGATATTTTTGGAATGTAGATGATATGCACATAATGAAGGGATAAGGATAAAATTAAATGTTTGATAGTATTCATGAGCTCATGATTGATATAAGGACTAAGTGATATCATGGTTTGAGTATATAGAATTTTGAGGATTTTGGTATGTGGAAAGAGTTAACTTTTAATATAATTCATGTTTTCAATAAGGTTCAATGCGTATTCAAGAGAGTACAAGATTAAGGCCTTTGAATGTTTGGAATGTGACCAACAAGATATATCTTATGATATATGAGGATCAACGATGGTATTAAATCCCTGGTAATCGTTTTCACTATGTTATGAGAGTAGACTGCAGTATTATGGATAAGCCTAAAGATTGGAATGGATTATGTTGGACATAAGTTAGTATTGTTTAAGGATAGAAGTTTTTTCGGTATTATTGATGGGATGTTATAGTAATATAGTTTTAGAAAAAGGACAACCTACAGGACGGGCAACAGCCCATCGCTTCGGACAAGGCTGTGGGAATCGAACCCACAACCGAAGTGTGACTGGCCTTTATCGCCTACCACTGGCCTACAGGAAGTCCCTGTTTAGTAGAAACTAGTTTTATTATATTAAGAAGTATGATATATGAAGTATAAGTCCATTTTAGAAACCATATGTGATTAATATCACTATAGATCGACTTATGTATATAATTTTTTCTAACCTTTTGTTTGAGACAGATGGAATGACCTGTCATACTAACACTTCACGAATAACAAATTCAACTTCATTTATTTAAGAGATGAAGTGGAAATTGTTCAAGTCATGAACAACAGCGAGATTGTACCAAAATAAAGAAAGTATTTATTCTAATTCAAATTTTCAACTTTAGGGAAATGATCTTGAAACCAAAAATGTTGTCCTAGTGATCTTATACCTGATGAATCAGATCGTACCTTAGATCATCACAAATTTATGGATTTGTGATTACTGGATTTTCCATAGCCATGTTCTCTACCACTCTCCATCAGAACATGATGGTTAGATTTCTCTTCCATATCCATATTTTCACCTATGTGGAAACCCAGTGATTAGTTTTTTTGGTAATCGTTACATTTCATACTTTAGTTTTTAAACCCAAGTTTTGGTGTTCCTTTTTACAATGTGGGTTTCTATTAAAGAAACTTTCGAATAGTAAACCATTTATAACCCCGACGAATTTCGAGGGCGAAATTCATTTTAAGGGGGGTAGAATGTAACAGCCCGAGATTTTATGAAAAATATTCTTTTTTATTTCACTAATGTCTTGTGTTGTACGCTACACCAAAAGGAGCTTTCACAACATGCATCCTTGACTTTCCTTGCATTACACGCAATCGTGACCTTCCTCGATAGCTTGCGTCGTACGCAATACCGAGTTTCACTAAACAACGATATGCTATTAAAATATTATTAAAACTAGCAGTTATGAATAATAATAACCACTTTTTGAAATTTTATAAAATTTATTTTTCAAAATGGACTTTATTTTTGGATTCGGAATACCGAAATTAGCCTAGGGTGAAATTTTGGTATTTTTCTGAAAACTTTCAATTTTTGATGAATAGTGAAACCACTAAGTGGTAGGTTAAAAACTGAATTTTGTATAAAACTTAATTTTACCGCTTCTGTGAATGGAATTTCGAAAATCCGACAGACACGGTTGATATCAGTAAGTAAAATGTGGTTCAATGAGATAAAAATAATTTTTTGGTGAATAGTAACTTTTTACTTTTTTTACCACGGTTAATAGTAAATAGGGTAACTAAGGGTAAAAATGATATTACTATTACCCTAACACATGTCCTAATTCTATTGGATAAGTTTAATTCGACCAAAAACAAACTTAGGAATAAAATATGACCATTTAGGCCCACTTGGGTTAGATTAGGACATTTATTATTAATTTATTTAAAGAAGGGTTAAAATAGTTAAAATCAATGTTTAATAAGTAAATCATTTTTAATATGGGGTTATACATAAGATAAATTCGACTATAAATATTCATTAAAAAACTAAAAATATTTCCTAGATAATGATATTTTATTTATAATTTTTAGACTTTAGATAAATTAATTTATTTATGAAACAATGATGATGTAGTAATTACCCTTTTAAGGAAATATTAACATAATTGATGTTATAAATGATCAAATGAATGTAATTTGAGACTTTTTATGAATTCCACTAATTTTCTAGGTTACTATGATATATTAGTGTTGATTTAAGAAACTTGGTTTGAACATATAATTCTGTTATGACTTTCACAAAAATAATATATCAAATAGTGTCAAAATTGACACAAAATAGTTTTTAAATCAAATATTATATTATTAATTGTTATTTTATTTCTAAAAATCTATGGTTCGGCCAAATGACTTAGATAAGGATATATATATTAATAATAAACAATTTGGGGTTCGTTTGGCGTGTTATAGTAAGTGTATTAACCATATATTGAAAGAAAACAAAAAGACACGGTAAAAGTTAAATTATTTAACTTAGAGTTAAATCTAATTGATAAGGTTAAAATAATAACCTAAACTTGTCTAAATCTTATTGGTTGATAGGATTTCGACCCATCCCCACTTGGGCTTCTAAATAAGCCCCTTTGTAACCATTATAAACCGATTTTGACATTAATATAAAATAATATTTTGAGGTATTCCTAAGGTGCCCCTCTCCTCCCTTATAAAAGGACACCTCCCCCCCTCCTCCTCACACCAATTTGAGCACTCAAGCTCGGAAAACACCTGCCAAAATCTCTTCTCCACTTCCCTAGAAACATCCTAGAGGTTCTGGTCTTCCTCAAAGACCTATTTTAGTGCCCTAAGAGGAGGTCTCAAAGTGGCGCTTCAAAGAAGAGGTAATTACCGTTACCAATTCTTTCATCTTTATTTCTTCTTCCACTTCTTCTTATTAGGTTGTTTAATTATGAAGTAATAACATTAGTATCACTCATATACTGATATGTTATTATAAGTATGAAACAACCCTATTTCACCATATATCCATCCTATGGAAAAAGAAATCACTGCGCGTGCGTACGTAAGGAATACCGTCTCCACGCCGTGGTGTAATCTATTTTCCACCACCACCTTACATGGATGGGTATAATGGTATAAAGAATAACTATACATAGTTATTACAACATCATATTAATTATGATATATTGTATAATCCACTCCAATTCAATTCAATATTTATGGAAATGATATAATCGCTCGTGCGTACGTACGGACTACCGTCTCCACGACGCGATGAGATTCATTCTCCATGTTAACCATTTAAGAATGATTATAAAGTATATATAAGAAATAATAATGAAATATATGACATTATAAAGCTACTGGATTTATGTATATATATATATATATATGTATGTCATCTACTTACTTCCATTCAAGACAATAAGGAAAGGAAAACAGCGTTCATGCGTACGTACGGACTACCGTCTCCATGAACGATGTTTTTCATTTCATTTATCTATCTATTATATATATATATATACTGAATATATATGATATATAAATCATATTTTATATTCTGTAATTAAGTAAATCATGATATAAGTAATAATAATGTCAAGAACAACAAGTCAAAACACCTACGATAAATTAAATGATTTTACCCAAAACGCATCTTTAACATGGAATTTACAATAGAACGGGTAATATAATGTCATAAGTGAACCATATATGATATAATAACAATGAATATGATTCTGTAATAAGTAAATGACAATATTTAAACCATTATACAGGAGCTTCGGACACGTACAAAGCAAATCGGACCTAAGGTAAGGGAAATATCACAATCTCATTTTTATCCGAGATTGTTTATTCGTAAGTATTTACTGGGGTGTATTTTTTCATCCACATCCATGTTCCATCAATATGTAATATTGTTTCCATCCACTTACACTAGTTTAAATCCAATTTTACCCTTCGGTAAGTTTTTAGTAAAGAATATGAAAGGAAGCTTTTGTTGTTTTTTTTCATACGAGGTACTTTTTGACTTTTCCGACAAAAGTACGAAGAATGTTTTTTTAACTTATACGGCATGAATGGATTTTAAAAAAAATTATTTCCAAGAAGCTTCCTTTACATGTTTTGAAGCTTATTTTTAATCAACTTCTTTTAGTTTATAATTGTATGACATATTAAGAAAGGAAAGGTGTTTTTGAAGTAGAAAGGATATTTTCCTCAAGAATGGAGTTCAAGTATTTTATCAAAATTATTTTCCATCTATGATAATAAAAGGGTTCTGTTTTTATCCCTATTAATACATTGATTTGACTATGTTGTGATGGAATTTTTTTTATGAATTCCTTTATGTTATATGAATGGTTTTATGATGTCATGTTGTTTAAGAATCCCATTTTTATTACATGGGTTATGCGATGATGTATGATTTATGATTATGTGGCACACATAAGAAAGGATTCATTATAAGATGGGTGGGACCTATATCTCCCTCCAATGCATTGGGTAAAGATTTTATATCTCATGAGATAGACAGGGCTGGAACGGTAGGTTATACCGGTTCAGTGAAACAGGACTGAAACGAGACTTACTTGATTCAGAAAGGGACTTTGTCCACTAAGATAGTCTTGGAAATGAGTCTTGACTAACAAGAAATGATTCTCTATGATTATGTGTGAATGCCACAAAGTTTCATGTTTTAAGTTATGATTATTGTGATTACATTTCACTGCCATGATTTACCCCATGTTATGAAATTATGATCTCTTTTGCAGGTTAAGATTTCCAAAAGTTTTGTGCTTATGTATATGATGTGATTGATATTTCTTTTGTTTACCCTTACTGAGCATTTGAGCTCACCCTTTTATTTTTTCTTTTCCCTAGGATATAAAGAAAGGTTTTAGGTAAAAAAAAGGAAGATCTTTATGGGAGATTTTGAAGATCTTTCACCACGATTAGAAGATTATATTCCGAGTTTCCAAAGACACTAAACTATTACGATCCTTGTGTGTGTGTTTTTTGTTATGTACTAAGTATTCCGCAAATGTAATGTAATGTCCATGTACGTCAAGATACGGGTCTCTACAGTTGGTATCAAAGGAAAGGTTTAGTCATCCATTGGAAACTAGGATGCGAGAACTTTAGTGAGATCCCTAGAGATATTTATAAGGTATGTCTAGGGATGTGCCTAAGGATAAGTATACGTATAGGATACAGTCCTAGAACTACGGTAACGATCATAGAATTTAACATAAGATGTTAGATATTGAGGGTACTCCCCCTTTATTATGTTGTTTTCCCTCGCATGATTTTTGCCTCTCACACTATTCTTTTTGGGTTTTAGAAAATGGCTGGAAACAAGATGATTCACGATAATGGAAGATATGATGGACAATGGAATGATATTCTTCATAATGAAATGGGATTTGGAAGTCCAAACATAATTATTATGTCGAATCAGCAATCACATAATATGATCAATAATGTAAAATTTGGTAAGTTTCCTGACTCGGCTAATAAGAGAAAGATGGAGTTTCATGATGATCATAGAGGAAAGAAAGTTCAATTTCCCCTATGTAATTCATGTGGGAAGAGGAATCAAGGAGAATGTTTCAAAGGAACTGGAAGATGCTTTGGGTGTGGAAAAGAAGGACACAAAGCAAGTAAATGCAAAGGAAAAGGTTCAGTTAACAACATGGATGAGGATAATGGTATTGCTACGACATCAACAATGGTTAAATGTTTTAAATGTGGAATGTGCGGGCATTATGCAAACCAATTCCCTAAGGGAAAGTCTCATGAAGATAATCAGTATGATCGTATGGGAAGTATTTATGTGGATAATGATGAAGAGACTACAAATGATATGTGAGATGAAAGAATTGTTGAAGCTCGGTCAATGGTTTAAGAATTTAGTGGAATGATTACATGTTTATCATGTGTAATGTTGTATAAGTAATCTCATGGTACTGTAGAATAAAGAGACATGTAAGGATTTTTACACTGTTGTCTGATTAATGTTACCCGTATCCATGAAAGGTTATTCAGATATTTTTGGAATGTAGATGATATGCACATAATGAAGGGATAAGGAGAAAATTAAATGTTTGATAGTATTCATGAGCTCATGATTGATATAAGGACTAAGTGATATCATGGTTTGAGTATATTGAATTTTGAGGATTTTGGTATGTGGAAAGAGTTAAATTTTTATATAATTCATGTTTTCAATAAGGTTCAATGCGTATTCAAGAGAGTACAAGATTAAGGCCTTTGAATGTTTGGAATGTGACCAACAAGATATATCTTATGATATATGAGGATCAACGATGGTATTAAATCTCTGGTAATCGTTTTCACTATGTTATGAGAGTAGAGTGCAGTATTATGGATAAGCCTAAAGATTGGAATGGATTATGTTGGACATAAGTTATTATTGTTTAAGGATAGAAGTTTTTTCGATATTATTGATGGGATGTTATAGTAATATAGTTTTAGAAAAAGGACAACCTGCAGGACGGGCAACAGCCCATCGCTTCGGACAAGGCTGTGGGAATCGAACCCACAACCGAAGTGCGACTGGCCTTTATCGCCTACCACTGGCCTACAGGAAGTCCCTGTTTAGTAGAAACCAGTTTTATTATATTAAGAAGTATGATATATGAAGTATAAGTCCATTTTAGAAACCATATGTGATTAATCTCACTATAGATCGACTTATGTATATAATTTTTTCTAACCTTTTGTTTGAGACAGATGGAATGACCTGTCATACTAACACTTCACGAATAACAAATTCAAATTCATTTATTTAAGAGATGAAGTGGATATTGTTCAAGGCATGAACAACAGTGAGATTGTACCAAAATAAAGAAAGTATTTATTCTAATTCAAATTTTCAACTTTAGGGAAATGATCTTGAAACCAAAAATGTTGTCCTAGTGATCTTATACCAGATGAATCAGATCGTACCTTAGATCGTCACAAATTTATGGATTTGTGATTACTGGATTTTCCATAGCCATGTTCTCTACCACTCTCCATCAGAACATGATGGTTAGATTTCTCTTCCATATCCATATTTTCACCTATGTGGAAACCCAGTGATTAGTTTTTTTGGGTAATCGTTACATTTCATACTTTAGTTTTTAAAGCCAAGTTTTGGTGTTCCTTTTTACGATGTGGGTTTCTATTAAAGAAACTTTCGAATAGTAAACCATTTATAACCCCGACGAATTTCGAGGGCGAAATTCATTTTAAGGGGGGTAGAATGTAACAGCCCGAGATTTTATGAAAAATATTCTTTTTTATTTCACTAATGTCTTGTGTTGTACGCTACACCAAAAGGAGCTTTCACAACACGCATCCTTGACTTTCCTTGCATTACACGCAATCGCGACCTTCCTCGATAGCTTGCGTCGTACGCAATACCGAGTTTCACTAAACAACGATATGCTATTAAAATATTATTAAAACTAGCAGTTATGAATAATAATAACCACTTTTTGAAATTTTATAAATTTTATTTTTCAAAATGGACTTCATTTTTGGATTCGGAATACCGAAATTAGCCTAGGGTGAAATTTTGGTATTTTTCTGAAAACTTTCAATTTTTGATGAATAGTGAAACCACTAAGTGGTAGGTTAAAAACTGAATTTTGCATAAAACTTAATTTTACCGCTTCTGTGAATGAAATTTCGAAAATCCGACAGACACGGTTGATATCATTAAGTAAAATGTGGTTCAATGAGATAAAAATAATTTTTTTGTGAATAGTAACTTTTTACTTTTTTTACCGCGGTTAATAGTAAATAGGGTAACTAAGGGTAAAAATGATATTACTATTATCCTAACACATGTCCTAATTCTATTGGATAAGTTTAATTCGACCAAAAACAAACTTAGGAATAAAATATGACCATTTAGGCCTACTTGGGTTAGATTAGGACATTTATTATTAATTTATTTAAAGAAGGGTTAAAATAGTTAAAATCAATATTTAATAAATAAATCATTTTTAATATGGGGTTATACATAAGATAAATTAGACTATAAATATTCATTAGAAAGATAAAACTATTTCCTACATAATGATATTTTATTTATAATTTTTAGACTTTAAATAAATTAATTTATTTATGAAACAACGATGATCCAGTAATTACCCTTTTAAGGAAATATTAACATAATTGATGTTATAAATGCTCAAATGAATGAAATTTGAGACTTTTTATGAATTACACTAATTTTATAGGTTACTATGATATATTATTGTTGATTTAATCAACTTGGTTTGAACATATAATTCTGTTATGACTTTCACAAAAATCATATATCAAATAGTGTCAAAATTGACACAAAATGGTTTTTAAATAAAATATTATATTATTAATTGTTATTTTATTCCTAAAAATCTAAGGTTCGGCCAAATGACATAGATAAGGATATATATATTAATAATAAACAATTTGGGGTTCGTTTGGCATGTTATAGTAATTGTATTAACCATATATTGAAAGAAAACAAAAAGACACGGTAAAAGTTAAATTATTTAACTTAGAGTTAAATCTAATTGATAAGGTTAAAATAATAACCTAAACTTGTCTAAATCTTATTGGTTGATAGGATTTCGACCCATCCCCACTTTAGCTTCGAAATAAGCCCCTTTGGAACCATTATAAACCGATTTTGACTTTAATATAAAATAATATTTTGAGGTATTCCTAAGGTGCCCCTCTCCTCCATTATAAAAGGACACCTCCTCCCCCTCCTCCTCACACCAATTTGAGCAGTCAAGCTCGGCCAACCCCTGCCAAAATCTCTTTTCCACTTCCCTAGAAACATCATAGAGGTTCTGGTCTTCCTCAAAGACCGATTTTAGTGCACTAAGAGGAGGTCTCAAAGAGGCGCTTCAAAGAAGAGGTAATTACCGTTACCAATTCTTTCATCTTTATTTCTTCTTCCACTTCTTCTTATTAGGTTGTTTCATTATGAAGTAATAAAATCAGTATCACTCATATACTGATATGTTATTATAAGTATGAAACAACCCTATTTCACCATATATCCATCCTACAGAAAAAGAAATCACCGCGCGTGCGTACGTACGGAATACCGTCTCCACGCCGTGGTGTAATCTATTTTCCACCACCACCTTACATGGATGGGTATAATGGTATAAAGAATAACTATACATAGTTATTACAACATCATATTAATTCTGATATATTGTATAATCCACTCCAATTCAATTCAATATTTATGGAAATGATATAATCGCTCGTGTGTACGTACGGACTACCGTCTCCACGACGCGATGAGATTCATTCTCCATGTTAACCATTTAAGAATGATTATATAGTATATATAAGAAATAATAATGAAATATATGACATTATAAAGCTACTGGATTTATGTGTGTATATATATATGTATGTCATCTACTTACTTCCATTCAAGACAATAAGGAAAGGAAAACAGCGTTCATGCGTACGTACGGACTACCGTCTCCATGAACGGTGTTTTTCATTTCATTTATCTATCTATTATATATATATATATATACGGAATATATATGATATATAAATCATATTTTATATTCTGTAAGTAAGTAAATCATGATATAAGTAATAATAATGTCAAGAACAACAAGTCAAAACACCTACGATAAATGAAACGATTTTACCCAAAGCGCTTCTTTAACATGGAATTTACAAAAGAACGGGTAATATAATGCAATAAGTGAACCATATATGATATCATAACAATGAATATGATTCTGTAATAAGTCAATGACAATATTTAAACCATTATACAGGAGCTTCGGACATGTACAAAGCAAATCGGACCTAAGGTAAGGGAAATATCACAATCTCATTTTTATCCGAGATTGTTTATTCGTAAGTATTTTCTGGGGTGTATTTTATCATCCACATCCATGTTCCATCAATATTTAATATTGGTTCCATCCACATAAACTAGTTTAAATCCAATTTTACCCTTCGGTAAGTTTTTAGTAAAGAATATGAAAGGAATCTTTTGTTGTTTTTTTTCATACGAGGTACTTTTTGACTTTTCCGACAAAAGTACGAAGAATGTTTTTTTAACTTATACGGCATGAATGGATTTTTTAAAAAATTATTTCCAAGAAGCTTCCTTTACATGTTTTCAAGATTATTTTTAATCAACTTCTTTTAGTTTATAATTGTATGACATATTAAGAAAGGAAAAGTGTTTTTGAAGTAGAAAGGATATTTTCCTCAAGAATAGAGTTCAAGTATTTTATCAAAATTATTTTCCATCTAAGATAATAAAAGGGTTATGTTTTTATCCCTATTATTACATTGATTTGACTATGTTGTGATGGAATTATGTTTATGAATTCCTTTATGTTATATGAATGGTTTTATGATGTCATGTTGTTTATGAATCCCATTTTTATTACATGGGTTATGCGATGATGTATGATTTATGATTATGTGGCAGACATAAGAAAGGATTCATTATAAGATGGGTGGGATCTATATCTCCCTCCAATGCATTGGGTAAAGATTTTATATCTCATGAGATAGACAGGGCTGGAACGGTAGGTTATACCGGTTCAGTGAAACAGGACTGAAACGAGCGTTACTCGATTCAGAAAGGGACTTTGTCCACTAAGATAGTCTTGGAAATGAGTATTGACTAACAAGAAATGATTCTCTATGATTATGTGTGAATGCCACAAAGTTTCATGTTTTATGTTATGAATATTGTGATTACATTTCACTGCCATGATTTACCCCATGTTATGAAATTATGATCTCTTTTGCAGGTTAAGATTTCCAAAAGTTATGTGCTTATGTATATGATGTGATTGATATTTCTTTTGTTTACCCTTACTGAGCATTTGAGCTCACCCTTTTATTTTTTCTTTTCCCCGGGATATAAAGAAAGGTTTTAGGTAAAAAAATGGAAGATCTTTATGGGAGATTTTGAAGATCTTTCACCACGATTATAAGATTATATTCTGAGTTTCCAAAGACACTAAACTATTATGATCCTTGTGTGTGTGTTTTTTGTTATGTACTAAGTATTCCGCAAATGTAATGTAATGTCCATGTACGTCAAGATACGGGTCTCTACATAAACCCACCCAAGATCCCACTTCTTCTTCACTCAAATTCTTTGGAGTTTGACCAAACTCTACCCTCCTCTTTCTATAATCATCCCAAGGTTCCCCAATCTCCCAAGAAGCCTCTCTCAAACCTCCCTCAATCCTTTGGAAGAACACTTCCAAGTAAGGGTTTTTCTTCCTTTCTCATTTTTGTCCAATTTTCTTAATGTTGTTATGCCATTTTAATTTCAATTATAAATGTTGGGGTATGGTTTCTCACCTACACCATAGTGCCTTATTTATGTTTGAATTGTGGGAGACCCCTTTCTTTCTCATCAAATTCCTCCCATGTACACCTGTTACTATACCGAAATTCCGAAATAAATTTCTCTCTCAAATTTTACATTTAAGAAATTATTTTGTATAAATAATTGAAATTCCATTAAGATTGTTGCGAAATGTATTTATATGACCCCCTTACTATCCATTTCATGTAAATATTATGAGACACCCCTTTCTATCTCATCAACCATTTTTATTAATTCTTTTGTCACGTCGTTACGCTGCCGAATTTGCACCGATTTTCCAATCCAATGTCATTGTGTATTCAATACAAATCCCTTTTCTCTATCAAGGGTATTCACCTTTCTGAACATTTAATTATTGATTATAAAGATTCATATATGAATTCCACATTCCTTTATCAAGGAAAAAATGATGATGTTTTATGAACCCATGTTATATGATCCATGTGGCACACTTATGCATGAAATGAAATGTTTAAGAAGGGTGTGCCCTTATAGCGCTCCAATGAATTGGGTAAAGTATAGTATCATGATACATTATCTGAAATGGGTGTTTACTCATGATAATTCAATTAAAACAAGGTTTTACGTTTTCTTCATGTTAAATGAGGATTTACTCATGCTCCATGTGCAATGAGCCTTGGTTCATGCTAATTCCATGTTAAGAATTGTTGCCACATTTATATGTTATAATTATCATGATTTATCATGCCTTTATGTTTATACTTATAGTGTGATATATTTATATGCCTATTTTCCAACAGGTATTGTATTCCTCATGTTATTCGATGATTATTCCCTTACTGGGCTTTATAGCACACCCTTTTCTTATGCATGTCCTCAGGTTATCCCATGCATTTCTAGGTAAGAGGGAATGTAGTAGTATTAAAAAATAAGTATTCAATAAAGATGTTTTATTTAATGTTTTATGTCGTTATGTAATGATCTTAATAACTAAAGACATTATACCTCTCAATATTCTATGTTGTATCAAGTGATGTTTTTGTAATAAATTTTGTTTAATTGTGTAATAAAGGATCAGGGTTGTCATAGTTGGTATCAGAGGATAAGTTTAGTTATTTTTTGGGATTTGGATTAGAAAACACTATTAATGCCACAGAGAAAAGAGTAAGTATAATAAAAACATCCCTATGTTTTGGTGAGTAATGATTAAGTGGTTTATCAAGAAAATACATCCATGTCTGGATATGAGCAGGTAGAGGCGGCACTGGCACAAATGTATCCTTGGGGTAAAACACAAAAACATCTCTTTGAGCTAGACTCGAATGGGAACTGATGCACAACAACTATCCTTACTACACACTTGGTTATGAAACACCTAGGGGTATGAATTGGTAAATTCACAAGCTTAGTATGAACCATTATTACAGAAAAAAATTCTCTAAGAATATATGTTAGAAAGCTGTTCATGGATAACATAGACTGGAGCTAATATAGTCATATGTTAATAAAATAAAAGTTATATATATGTCATCATTTTTGTCCCTGTATTGAACTTTATGTGTTACCCCTAAATTTACTTTTATTCTTGCCAATGGACAGTAATAGGAGGACTCGGGATAAAAACCGATATGAAGATCCATGTGATGACTGTAGTAATGAGATGCCCCATCCAATGGGAGCATGAATTGCAAAAATTTTCACTCTTCTCTCTTATCTAACTCAATAATTGAATTGAATCATGGGTCAAGGGGAACGTTAAACCCCCCATCCCATAAGAAAGAACAAGTCTTTATCGAGAGCTTCATGAGACAAAGGCCTCCTACTTTTAATGGATCATCTTATCCCTCAATCGCTGAATAATGGATCAACTCCATTGAAAAGATATTCCCTATCCATTATTGTTCTGAACAAGAGAAGGTTCTCCTGGCTGCTTATCATATGGAGGGTGATGATGATCAATGGTGGACGTTGATAAAAAAATATTAAGCCTAAGGAGGAGATCGAGGCACTGGAATGGAAGGATTTCAGGAGGATGATTTTTGGGAAATATTTTCAGTGCACCCTTTGGATTAGGATGGAAAGGGACTTCCATTACCTCAATCAAAAAGATGATGAATCTGTTGGAGCGTATGAGGCAAACATCACAAGGATTTCATGATACACTTCCGGATTTGACATTACCCCTGAATGCAATGTCGACCGCTTAGTTGGTGGGTTGAAACCTAGCCTCCCAAAAGCGCTGGTGATCCATGACTTCAACAGCTATGAGGAAATTGTCTGAAGTGCCCTCAAGGTTGAAATGGAGATCATAAAATCTTAGGGGTATCATGAGTATAAGATGTATAAGGTGTACATCAATGCTGTATGTCTGATGGATAAATTCAATGGTGCTAAGAAGATCCAGAACCCCACTTCCCAAAGGTGCGAAAAGAAGCACCCTAGAAATTTTGTGAAGGGGATGAGGAAATGTTTTTGGTGTGGAAGAGAAGGTAACATAGCAGTTAACTGTCGGCAACAAAGACCAACAACTACAACAGAGGAGGGGAACACTCCATTTGATCCACAACGTGTGATTCATTTCTACAACTACAAACAACCAGGGTATCTTGCAAGTCAGTTCCATAAGCCAAGGGTTTTCGGATGCAACCAAAAACATTCAAGGCATCAAGGGAAAGCTTTTTCCATCACTACTACCAAAGTGAACCCCGAAAAAATTTGGTGACAGGTATGCTAGTTATTAATTCAATAATGGAAAATGTACTTTTTGATTCAGGTTCTACAAATTATTATATATCTCTAAAGTTTAGTATAACAATCCCAGCACCAACAAAAATCATGGAAGTTAAGATGTCGGTGAGTAAGGAAAATGTGGAAATCATTGCATCCCCAGAATATAACTCCTCTCATGTCATAATATGTGGATTAAACATCCTAGAGAACCTCTTCATACTTCCTCTGGTAGAATTTGATTCATTTCTTGGCATGGATTGACTTTCCTTATATTGATCCAACATAAATTGGGATGAGAGGAAAATCACTCTCCATATGGAGAATCGACCCCCTATTCTTTACATGTGAAATGAGGAAGATGAATCTTCTTTAGCTCCATCATCACAAGTGTGGATATTACATCCTTATGAGCACACGTATCTGGCTCAGATGATTGATCCCAAGGAGGCAACCCGCCTAGAATACATGCCTATTGTGAGGGAATTCACTGAAGTGTTTCCCGAGGAATTTTCTAGTCTTCCTCCTAGAAGAGATGTTGAATTATCAATTGATCTTATACCCTAGTCATTGTCGATATCTAAGATTCCATATTGAATAGATGTTGTGGAGATTGAGAAGTTGAAGAAACATCTACAAGAGAATCTGGATAAAGGGATTATATGCCGAAGTTATTTATCATGGGGTGCACCAGTCCTCTTTGTCAAGAAGAAAGATGGGTCAATGCGCCTTTGCATTGATTATCGTGAGCTTAACAAAATCATGATAAAGAACAAGTATCCTACCCCATGAATCGATGACTTATTTCATTAGCTGTGTGGAGCACAATACTTCTCTAATGTGGTTTTGTGGTCAAGATATTATCAAGTAAGGGTGAAGAAGGAAGATATCCCCAAGACTCCTTTTCATACAACATACAAGAAATATGAATTCATAGTAATTCATTTCAGACTCACAAATTCTCTATAAATCTTTTTGGACGTGATTAATAGTGTCTTTAGAGATTACCTTGACAAATTTGTGGTAGTCTTTATAGATGATATTCTTATATACTATAAAACCATGAAGGATCATGAGGGGCATCTGAGAACTGTACTAGAGCCCTTGCAGAAGGAGAAGATCTATGTAAAGTATAGAAAGTGTGGGTTTTGGATGAAGGAGGTCTCATTCTTTGACCATATCATCACAATAAATGAGATATATGTGGATCCATCCAAAATAGATTCAATTGAAGGATGTCCAAGGCCAACATCATTAATGGATATACATAGCTTCCTAAGGTTAGATGGATATTTTTGATGATTTGTGAGACATTTCTCAGAATTGTCCAACACTCTTACCAATATATCTCGGAAGTGAGTAAAGTTTTAATTGAATGATGAATTTGAATAATGCTTCAAAGAGTTAAAAAAGAGGCTTATCACTGCACCCGTGCTCACTTTAACCACAAGTGGAGAACTTTTTGTGGTATTCAATGATGATTTGAGGAAGGTCATGGGATGTGTGTTGATGAAAAATGAAAAATTCATTGCCTATTCATCAAGGCAATTGAAAGTTCAGGAACAGAACTATCCAACACATGACCTTGATTTGGCTTCAGTGATCTTCACTTGGAAAATTTGGCGGCAATATCTTTTTGTGGAAAGTGTGAAATATATACAGACAACAAAAGACTCAAGTATATATTCAAACCGAAAGAGTTGATAATGCTCCAATGAATATGGATAGATCTAATCAATGACTATGACTGCTCAATCCATTACCACCATGAGAAAGAGAACAAGGTGTCATATGAACTAAGTAGAAAGGACCCATCAATTCTATCATTGATGGGAATTGAAAAAGATCCAATTTTCATAGATTTGATGAATATAGACATGGGAATCATAAAGATGGGAACATCATCACTCCTTTCACAAATGATTCCTCAACTGTAACTTTTGGAAAGGTTTATAGATGCTCAAAACGATGATGTGGGAATTCAGGAAATAATGGAAGCTATCAGAAAAGGGAAATCCTCAAGAAATAATGTTAATGAAGTAGGAATTGTGAGATTTGGGAAAAGACTATGTGTTCCATCAAGTCTAGAGCTGAAGAAAGAAATTTTGGATGATGCACATAGTTGAAAATTCTCTATTCACCTAGGAAACACAAAGATGCATCAAGATCTTCAAGAGTATTTTTGGTGGGATAATATGAAGAAGGGGAATGCTAAATATACATCAAAATTCCTAGTGTGTCAGTATGTGAAGGTAGAGAGGCAGAAGTCTAAGGGGATGATGTAACCATTTCACATAATAGAATGGAAATGGGATAACATCACCATCGACTTTTTCACTGGACAGCTGATGACATCCAAAGGAAAAAATACAATCTGGGTTGTTTTGGATCATCGTACATAGGCTGCACACTTCCTTGCTATTCGAGAGGATTTCTCATTGGATCAACTGGAATGGATATATATCCGGGATGTGGAAAGGCTGCATGGAGTACCAATATCTATTATGTCCGATTGAGATCTAATATTCACATCTATGTTTTGGAAGAGTCTTTAATATGCTCTAAATATTGAAATGAACATCATTATGGACTATCATCCTCAAAATGATGTCCAATCCAAGAGGACTATCGAAACACTTGAGGACATGTTTAGAGCATTCTCAATGGAATTTAAATGAGGATGGGATAAACATATTCTTCCGGTTGAGTTCCCTTATAATAAATGTTTCCACTCCAGCATCCAAATGGCACCATATGAATCCCTTTATGGGAAAAAGTGTAGAACACCAATTTTTTGAGATGAGGTCGGTGAGCGTAAGCTGGTTGGACTAGAAATGGTCAAAGAAATGGTGGAGAAGATTAAAAAAATTCACCGGCATATCAAGGCTACCCATACTCGATAGATGAGTTATTTAGATAAAAATTGAAGAGACCTTGAGTTTAATGTTGGATACATGGTATTTGTACGCATATCTCCATGGAAGAAGGTCATGAGGTTTGGAATGAAAGGTATATTAAGCCCAAGGTACATCATCGACTTCGAGATTCATGAGAATGTTAGGGTTGTGACATATATAAAAGAAACTCCCACCTATTATGGCCAAGGAACATGATGTATTTCATGTATCACTCTAAAAAAAGTACATACTGGACCCTTCACATGTACTCTCTTCAGAGGTGGTATAGTTAGAGGATGATATTTCTTATGAGGATAAACCAGTGATGTTCTTATATCATAGAGAAAAAGTTATATGAAATAATACAATGCTCCTTGTCAAGGTGTTGTGGTGAAACCACATGTTTTAAGAAGTGACGTGGGAATTAGAGGAAAAAAGGAAGCACAGTTTCCCACATCACTTTTAGAGTGGGAAAATGAAATTATTAGGGTGAAATTTTTTAAGGGGTGAAGATTGTAATGACCCAAACTTTCATTAATGGAAATCTCTCTTGATCTGATTAAATGCGTCTTTATGTAAAATGTTTATATAAAATGTCTACTTATTTGGTTTTATGTTAAGAATTGTGACCATTTCTAATATAGACATTGAACAACGATCACACGATTAGTATAAATATAGGGCTTTAAAAACCCAATTTACTTAGAAAAAGGAAGTGTAGACCTCATCCAGTAGACGTGACCCATACGAAGCCCATTTTTCAGTGCTCGGAAAGGAGGTGGAATCATTGGGCCTCACTCTTGACCAAGCCAAAGCTGAGCTTGAATATGTTAAACACGATCATGACCGCCTAAGAGAGAATTGGATGTTGATAGAGATTACCACCCGAGCAATGTTATCTGAGCCACCTCAAGAGTCTATCACCATCACACACCTTACTCTTAGATCTTATGCAGGTGTTATAATAGGTTATGTAATAAGACCTTAGCACTATGGTTTTTTAAATTATTTTTGAATATAATAATGAATATACTTTCATTTTATTTTTGTTACCTTGTAAATAGTTTTTTTAAAGCACAAATAGTATTTTTAGTTAATGTTCAACTAAGAAATCTATTTTGATGAAGTAATGGATATATTGAATTAAAAAATATTTTATTAAAATATTATTATTTTTATTAAATTAATTTTTATTAAATATAAATGATCATATAATTTTATGAATGAAATCATAATTTTTATTATAGTTTGAAAGCCATTTTTGTCAAAACACGTGAATTTTTGATAATTGTCATAATTTATTTTAAAAGTAAAACATAACACATTTAGAAAATTATTTATATAACATAATTATTATTTCTAGAATTAGGACATCGAAATTATCCAACGGTGAATTTGTCATAGTTTTCTGATGTAGTCAAATATTTGGGTAAATATTAAATATTTTTTATATATATAATGTGTTTTATGACATCATAATGACACAATACTTATGTAATAAAATACTATAAGCCTTATTTTCGTCCAATATATGTTTTACCGTTACAATAATGTGATTTTGGGTTTGTTTGACTTATTTTACAATTCATTGATGGACCCTTCAAAAATTATTATACATCTTGTCTTTTTAAATTGTTTTCCTTGGGAGTGTGACTCACCTCCACATAAGCAACACCATTATTTTAAGATGTTTGGACATTGGCCATAAAAAATATTTTTTTTCACTTCCATTTTCATAAACAAATTGGAAAAACCCATGGTATGGATTGTGGTTTGGATTAGTTTAATGTGGGATGTCCCAAACCTAAATAATAAAGAAGTCCCTCACCTTTCCTATATAAACCCACCAAAGATCCCACTTCCTCCTCACTCAAAGACTTTTTAGTTTATCCCACCTCGGTCATCCTCTCTCTAGAATCATCACAAGGTTCCCCAAGCTCCCATGAAGCCTCTCTCAATCATCTCTCAAGCCTTTGGAAGCACACTTCCAAGTAAGGGTTTTTCTTCCTTTCTCATTTTTGTCTAATTTTTTTAATCTTGTTATGCCCTTTTTAATTCAATTATAAATGTTGGGGTATAGTTTATCACCTCCCCATACACCCCTATTTATGTTTGAATGATGGGAGACCCCTTTCTTTCTCATTAAATGCCTCCCATGTATGACCGTTACAATGTCGAAATTCTAAATATAATTTCTCTCTCCTCATTTACATTTACGCAATTATTTTGTATCATGAATCTAAATTCCATTAAAATTTTTGGGACATGTAATTATATGAAACCCTTATATTGAATTTCATGTACATATGATGAGACACCAATTTCTCTCTTATCACCAATTTTTATGAATTCTTACGTCACGCCGCTACGCTGCCGAAATTGCACCGATTTTCCAAGCCAATGTCATTGTGTAGTGAATACCATGCCCATTTCTCTATCAAGGGTATTCACCTTTATGCACATTTACTTATTGATTATAAAGTTTCATATATAAATTCCAAATTCCTTTATCATGGAATAAATGATTATGTTTTATGAATCCATGTTATATGATCCATGTGAAACACTTATGCATGAAATGAAATATTTAAGAAGGGTCCACCCTTATAGTGCTCCAATGCATTGGGTAAAGTATAGTATCATGATACGTCATGTGTAATGGGTTTTTAATAATTCTAATTCATGTACAATAAGGTTTTACTCGTTCTTCATGTGCAATGAGGACTTACTCATTCTTCATGTGCAACGATCCTTTGCTCATGCTAATTCCATGTTAAGTGTTGTTGCCACATTTCCATGTTATGATTATCATGCTTTATCATGCCTTTATGTTTATGCATCTCTTGTGCTATATTAAGAATCCTATTATCTAACATGTATTGTATTCCTCATTTTATTCCACGATAATTCCCTTACTAGGATTTATAGCTCACTCTTTTCTTATGCATGTCCTCAGGTTATCCCATGAAATGCTAAGTATGAGGGAAATTAGTTGTCATGTAAAGGATGTTTTCAATAAATATGCTGTATTTCATGTTTTAAGTTGTTATGTAATGATCCTAATCCCCAAAGACACTAGACATGTCAATCTTCAATGTTGTATCAAGTTATGTTTATGTAATAAATTATTTTTAATTGTGTAATAAAATATTAGGGTTCTCATAGCCTTCTGTTCCACACATAAAACATTTACTATACACCGGGATTAAATTTCCTCCACAATTTTACTAACACATATATCATAAAAGAAATCTAATCTTCTTATCTTCATGTTTTTTATTCTATTTTAAACTCTATCCTAATATTCTTGTAAAAACCATGTGATTGATACATGACTCAAACCTCTATTTCATCCTTGATTTCACAATACACAATCTCTTCCTATTTAATAATGCATGTTATAGAAAACACTATTATGATACATGTCCTTAAGCAATTGAATAACCTATTAACATTAAATTCACTTTGGATTATAATTCATGATGTTTACCTCGCAAGCCTTATAAAATTGTCCTCATAAGTATCAATAGATTCTCATACATTTCCATTAACTCAAAGAAGTAGTTCTCAATCTTGGATCCAAGAATACTAGAGTAGTACTTATTGAAAAATAATTTCTCAGAATCATAACAATCCATGGATTCTTTCGCAACTTGCTACCTCATATTCTTCATTAGTGTCCACAACCGGTATAATTTTCATTCAAACCGATAAATATATATACAACAAGTTTCTTATGAACCAAACATAATATAATATAGAATATATTTTTTGCAGTAATGATCTATAGTTCAGTAAAAAGTGGATGTTAAGACTCTCTGAAAGAAGGTAGATATTTCTTCATGAAAGACTGAGTAGAATTTTGTTCCCTCTTTTATCATTTTGAAGTCTACCATGATTCATAGCTTTAGAAATCTATAAGAGCAATGAAATTTGGTTTTACATTGAATTTATCATTGAATTTGGTTTCTCTGGAGTAAAATAATTTCATTTTCCATCGTAATCAACATTAATAAGGTTCTTTCAGGTTCCAGTCATTGGCTAAAACTAAAATCATAGAGTGAGCAACAATTATCATAATGAGGAACCAAAAAACCGGGAAAATTATATTATAAGATGAATAAATAATGAAAAAATCATGAATCTATGATTCCATATATTTATCCAAAAAAATTCATGACCATATTATAGTTAAATTCTCCATGATGGTTCATGAATAGCTTTTGAATTCCTAAATCATATCCCTAGGGAGTGTCAATCCAGGTGTACTGTACTTCCCTTTTTCATGAACCAGATTACCCTGAGTCAGGCCCAAAAAATATTTTGAGAGTTGTTACCCCTAGTTTTATCTGCCCTAGATCCACACACCAATTGTATTATCTAAAAATGGATGTATTTCTACGAAACCACTAACTCCATCCTTTACCAAAATTCCAGGAAATTTATCAACATTTTTCATTATGCTTATATATATCCCTAGAAAAGTCATTAGAGTTATCACATTGGTTTTATCATCCTAGATTCCAAAGGGTAACTAAATTTTTTTTATGATACCAAGTATAGAAACCCTTTATTTTCATACATTAACCTCAAATACAAATTTCACAATAAATAACACATTATATAAACAGACGTCCAAAGAACGTACTATTCTAGTTCATTTGGAATCATGGAAATATAAACACTAATACATTAGTGAGATATATTATCTCACGCTATGTTCTTATTCACTACCACCTGTCTTTGACACATCAAACATAATACAAATCTTCTTAACATTGGGAAGGAAATATAAAAAAGTGTGAGCTTTGATGCTTTATAAGGGTAAATAAGGGAGATATGGGAGAATAATCAATATAATAAGGGTGTAAACACAATATTATGAAAATAAATATCATACCCCGCATATGAAAGATCATATATCTGAATCATGACATAAATATTAGAATTTCATAAGACATGAATCGTAAGAAAATGAAGAACATAACACATGAAAGCATAAAATTGGAATAAAACATGGAATTGTGGAAGACACATAAGCATATAATTTTAATTCATTAGTATCTAATGAATCACTTAAAAAAAATAATGGTAGTATGGGTTCACTACCTATAACATCCTGGTAGTCACAGTTCACTCCCTTAGCCATACAAGTATCATGAGTTTAGTCCTCATTCTATCTCGGAAGACATGGTTTACTCCCACGGTGTAGTTAGTAGTCAAAGTTCATTCCAAAGTCCATCCTAGTATATATTGATATATAGATCTTTACATAATGCAATGGAGGAAGATATATGCACCACCCATATCATAGTTAAATCATATAAACATGTTTCACAAGATCATTAAAAATATTATCATAACCTATAAAATGAAATTGGTACAATAAAACTAAAAACATGTCATAAATTTTGAAAGAATATATAGGTTTCATAATCATTTCATAAAAAGTATAACCCACAAGAAGAAGTGGTTTCAACAAAATATAACCCTTGAAATATAAATAGTTTTCATAAATCTCATTCCATCAAATAATAAACCATTAAATGAAATAATATTAATGGAAATATTGAATAATTTCCCAATAATGGAATGAGTAACACCAATGTATATCAGCTTACATGGGAAATAATTTGGATATTTACTTTAGAAACATTTCTCAAGGAAAATATCCTTTCTATAAAGAAAAATGGTATTTAAAACATAATTTTTATTAAAACTGTTTCATTTTAATATAGCATTGAAGACATATAAATAATTTTTTGAAAACAAATAAAAATTATTTTTTCCCTAAAAATGATATTCAAATATTGTTTGAAAACATTTTTCAAAATAATTTTGATAACATGGTATTTGAAATAAAACTGATTTCTGATTGAAGAGGGAAATACAATCATAATTTTCTTAAAAACATGTCCTTAAATATTTTAAGTACCAAAGAGTGGGAAATTTAAATATTACATTGAGATACCTTAAATAAATAGAGGATAAGTAAAATCATGAATTTACTTGAGATATTAATCATAAAATTTCATTAGTGAAACCATAATCATATACAATCTCGATAAATGATGAGATTGCTATAATAAAATCTTACCACATGGTATCTTTGGATCATAATCTTCATGTAAGAAACCGAATTAACATAATGCTAAAACTATCATGAAAAAAGGATATTAATTTTATATTAGTTCAAATTTAAGTAAATACACCTCGAAAAAGAATTTAGGTGCATAACAAATCATGTGTATCAAGGAAGAGAAATTGAGATAAAATTTTCTTTCTAATTTGGAAACATTTGAAACATTAACACTATGAATGAAAGATAATAGAATTGATATGTAAAACCCTATAAATTCAATAATAAGAATACTAGAATAAATTAATGGGAATTATATACCTTCAAAAAATAAAATATTGGTTTCCATGGAAGGTATCTCATGTAAATAAAAAGTGAGTGGAAATTTCCCTTACCTTGTGTATTGACTCACTTCGCACTGATACAGTCTTACTATATTATTAATTTACGTTTATTAAGAATATTTTACAGAAAATTTTTATTATTTCTAATACCATATAAGTTTTAATTATGACCTTATATTACCTAGTTGTTAACAATTCTATGTTATGGATTCACTTTGGGTAATATCCTCTTTGTTCGTTCCATGTGTCCAAATTTATTATATCTTTGGTACTTATAATTATATCATGATTTCCAGAATGTAAACCTTGATATAAATATTATTTATATAAATAATATTTTTTTTATAATTATCTATATAATATATAATTAGGTAATGTAATACACTGTTCATGGAGACGGTATGCCATATGTGTGCATGAACGTTATTTCCTCTTTTATTATCCTATTAAAATAAAGTATAACAATCTCATATATGTATATACATGTAACATCCCAATTATTTAATGAATAATATATATATTTATATATGTCTATTAATGAATTAGATAGTGTTTTAGAGGCTTAAAATGAAAATAAATCCAATCTTAAGCATGGAATACACTAATATTTTTTAAAGGATTCTTGTACTGCCTTTTGATGGAAAACCATTTTTAAAGCTATATTTTGACAATTTTATAAGATATGTTTGTCCAAATAAACTTAATATTTATGATTGGGACATAAAAATTTACTTTGTTTGAATTTTTGGTATTTTTCAGACAATGTTCATTTTTTTAATGAATAGTGAAAAATACAGCATTTTACATCAAAACTGCTTTTTAATCTAATATATTTATATGATTAGATTATCTTTTGAATTGGTTTTGAAGTGGAATTATAATATATGTTTACCATTTAATCCAATGGTGGTCATTGGAATCAATTTCACTTTGAAATTGGACTTAAACTGGTGTCAATCTTTTGATAGATATTGTTTCAAAAAAACCCGCTATTTGTCATGACAGCGGGAATTAATTATTAAATTAATTAATGTGACTTATATGTTATGAATTTTTTAAAATAGACTTCATGTTTGAATTCGGAATATCAAATATAGCTTAGGGTGAATTTTTGGTAATTTTCTGAAAAACTTCAATTTTTGATGAATAGTGAAACCACTAAGTGGTACTTATAAAAACTGATTTTTCCGTTTAAATGAAATTTTTCCATCATTGTGTTTTGAATTTAAAAAATTTGACATACATGGTTTTCATTAAGAAGTAAAATGTAGTTCAATAATATTAAAACAATTTTTTGGTGACTAGTAACTTTTATGTTTTTAATCGCGATTAGTGGTAATTAGTGTAGTTTAAGGTAAAAATAATGTTTTAATAGTATGAGATGAGCTTGACACATGTCCTACCATCATTGTATGTGTCATGGCCGACCAAGAAAAGACATGGGTCAACCTGGGGACCCCATGGAGCCACTTTGGTTGGGAAATGACATAAATAACTTTTTATTTAATGTTAAAGTAAAAATGACACAAATATGAGTTATGCTACTAAAACAATTTTTATATGGGGTTATACACGTCATATTTTTGACTATAAATATTAATTATAAATCTAAATAGATTTCCTACATCATATTATTTTTTTATAATTTTTAGACATTATATAAATTAAATTATTTATGACATCATGATGATGCAGCGATGACCTCATTATTTAACAATTTAAATAAAATGGAAAGTTAATGTAAATTCTAAAACCTACACATGGAAAAAACCAATTGTATGAGTGGATTTCGAACCCTTATCACCTTATCCTCTAATTATATCAATGTGGGACCTTTTGAATCCGAAAATCTTTTTAAAATAAAGTAACTTATCTTTACATTCCAAGAGTGCCCCTCCTCTCCTCTTATAAAAGGCCCCCACCTCTACCTCCTTACCCACACTCCCAAAGCCTTTGGCTCGGCCAACCCCTGCCCATTTTGTCTATACACTTCCCTATATTAATCCTTGAAGCATCACTTTGGGACGAAGTCTTCCCAAGGAAGGCTTTGAGCTCAAACCAAAGGGAGTTACCCGATTTTAAGGTAATGTCTTCTTTTGAGTCCTTTTGTTTTATTTTGCTTCTCCAACCCCCTAAACTCTTTTTATTCTTTCCTTTTCTAATAACTCCAGTATCCTGAATATAATAGGATGTTTTTATAATATTTATTCGAGATACACTTACACACACCTACATCTAATGGTTAACGAACATACTGTTTCCGTGGATGGTGAATTTATGGCTCCCGAAACGATGATTGGTCAACATTCTTTTAACACCTTCAAAGGTGGACATTAAGATTTCACTATATTTATATATGATATATAATATGTTTATGTTTTCCTTAATCTTATGTTTTTTTTCTTTTTGGTCATACCTTTATGGTTTCCATTTTGGGTAAACGTGATATCTTCATTTAAGGAAGTGCGGACTACCGCCCCATCAAAGTGATTTGATTCGTTAAATACAATATGTGGGACGTATAAAGGATGGAACTATGATATTATATATGATATTATACTGGAATTATAATATACCTTTATATCATTATTATTCCATTCAATAAAATACGAAATAGAAATGAAAGTATCGTTCATGCGTACGTACGGCTTACCGTCTCCATGAATGGTGCATTTCATTTCTTACCTCTAAATGATTATGTAATATTATAAATGCATGCATGTACTGGATATATATGACATATATGATATCTACATCATTAATACCATTCTTTATATAATGGATACATGAACAACATGTAATTATAAAGGGCTTATTTTTTACTCAAGTACCAATGATCGTTAAAACGACCGTTATTAACTTAAATAATTACATAGTGTTCATGACATGGAACTAAGTGATATAAAAGGAATAATGAACTTGAAAAAGGTTCTTAAACAAGAATAAATTAAATTAAGTCTATTATTCAGGACATTAAAGAACGATCGAGTCAAGTCGGACCCGAGGTATGGTACTTCGTCTCAATCTCCTTCCATTGAGGCATATTTTGTTTTATACACAACCTTCTTTTATACGGTGTATAAACCCCTTTGACTTTTATGTTTATTCAAAAGGAATATTTTTGATATGAAGCATTTACTAAATGACAAAAGGGAATGTTTTTCTCGTACGTATGCGGCGACAATGACTTCTCCGCCGCCGTGACCATTATTTGAGTTTCATCTTCCTCTACAAGCCATACCTTTTTTTTAAAAGAAAACTAAATACCATGTTTTTCTTTTATTTTATTTTAGTATTGAAAATGGTTTTCATAATGTTTTTATATCAATGTGGTGTATTGATATCTTGTGATTGAAAGGTGGGAATGTTATGTTTCCTTTATGCATGTTTTATATGATACGATTATGTTGAGGTTCTTGGGCATTATTATAAAGACGGGTGGTTCTGTGATAAACTAAGGGCGGGTGATACCAATATAGCTCTCCAATGCATTGGGTAACGCGAAGGAGTGAAACATTAAGGTTTCTCCGAAGAGATTTAGGGAATATACTGTGATGGGTATTCCAAACGTAACCAAGAGGGTTACTCCCTACGTAAGGATGTTATGAATGCCTCAAGTTACCTTTATGTCTTATGATATCTATGATTTATTCATGATTTGATGAGGTATGTTGAAGTGCTTATGTTTTATGGGTAAAGTATGATTTTATTATTATGTATATATGTACCCATGTTTCCTTTCCATATTTTTATATCCCTTACTGAGCTTTTTATGCTCATCCCACGTTTTTTTGAAATGTTTTTCACAGGTCAAGGGAAAGTTACATGATATGATGATAGTGTAAAGGAGGTTTCAAGAAAGAATCCATGTTTTATTTTAAATATGTTTCCATTTATGGGAAATAAGAATACTATCTTTATGTAACCACTTTGTTTATATGTGGAATGTAATTCAAGTTTTATGATCTAATTCTCTAAAACTCTAAACCCGAAAAGATCCTCAATGTGTAATCTTATAATGACTCAAGATTGAGTAAGGTTTAAGGCTGGGGCATTATAGTTGGTATCAGAGGTCAGTATAGATAACTTTAGGAGTTAGAATTCTATTAAATGAGTATCCGAAAATATTTTTTTTATTGTCAAATTGAAGTGATATAGTATTTGAAGATTACCATGTTGCTTCATCTAAGACATGTTTGTTCAGAATGGTTTTCCGTAGAGGAAACATGGAAGCAGTGCTAGGAAGACATACATAAGGAAATAACCTTCTGAATCATCATCCTGAGATGGCCGGAATTGGAACTGAACACTTTGTTGCAGTAATGGTGCAGTTGACTCAAGCGATAAATGGCGGTGGTATCCATACATGAGATCAGGCAGATCAACCGCAGAGGAACATGTCAGTGGTGGAACATTTCATGAGGCAACATCCCCCTTCATTCAGAGGATCATCTAACCCTTTGCTAGCTGAAGGCTCGATTAAAGCACTGGAGAAGATTTGTGATGTCATGGGGTGTTCAGACAATCAAAAGGTTAGTTTTGTTATTTACCGTTTGGAGGGTGAGGCAGATCAGTGGTGGTCTATGGTTAAAAATATCAGGGACGCCGATGATATTGATTCTCTTGACTGGGATGAATTCAAAGGTATTTTTCGTGAGAAGTATTTTCCTAAGGCTGTTCGACTTAGGATGGAAAAGCAATTCTTGGAATTGAGGCAAGAGGAAGACTCAGTGTCTACCTGTGAAGAAAGGTTCACTCGTTTGGCAAGGTATGCTCCAAATTTTATCCGAGACCTTGATAGTAAAATCAATCGTTTTTACTTAGGATTAAAGCCAAAATATCGAAGGTCATTAGCTTCTCGTGAGTTTAAAAGTTATGAAAAGCTTGTTCGATGTGCTGAGAAGGCGGAAATAGGGTTTGTCGATGATCAAGTGTTCTATAACAATCAAAAGAAGAAGAGACCGAGGTGGCAGGAGAAAGGTATGAATTCCTCAAAAAAGTCTGATGGTAAGAAAAATAAGTTTCTAGTTTGTGATAAATGTGGCAAAAGGCATGCTGGGGAATGTCTTCTGAATTCTGGAAAGTGCTACCGATGTGGTAAGATGGGACATAAGGCTCGTGATTGCACTGAAAATGATTGAGGTGAAGGTAAGACCAAATTTGATTTACAGTTAGTGAAATGTTTTAAGTGAAATGAGATGGGTCACTATGAAAACGAGTGTCCGACAAAGAGCTTGAGTGATGGGAAGCAGTTAGACTACAAGCAGAAAGGGGTGGTGAAATCCTTTGCAACTACTTCAGCAGATGTTGGGCCATCAAATGAAGTTGTATCAGGTACTTTGTTTGTTTTTTTCAGATTATGCCAGTGTGTTGTTTGATTCAGGGTCTACACATTCTTTCAACTCTGAAACCTTTTGTAGTAAAATGGGAATACCATCTCAAGAAATGACTCCTGAACTTTTGGTAAAAACACTTGGGGGGAATGTTGAGGCAAAAAGAATTTATAAGAATCTTCCTATCCTTATCTGTGGAAAGAACCTACTTGAAAACCTTATTGTTCTACCTCTAGTAGAGTTTGATGTTATCCTGGGTATGGATTGGCTCTCTATTTACCATGCTAAGATTGACTTTAGAGCTAAAGAAATTTCTTTTCAGAAAGACTTTCAGTTTTTGTACATGAATGAACCCTTACTGTTGATAACTTATCAAGAGGCTGAGAAACTTGTAAAATATGGAAATGAATGTTACCTTGCACACATCGTTGAAAATAAAGGAACTGTTTAGATTAATGATGTTCTAGTGGTAAATGAGTATCCTGATGTTTTTCCTGATGAGTTTCCTTGAATAATACCAGATCGGGAAGTTGAATTTACTGTTGACTTAGTTCCTGATGCTAAGCCAATTTCAAAACCCCCTTATCGAATGGCTCAAATTGAACTTTTAGAGTTGAAGGAGCAATTGCAAGATTTATTAGAGAAAGGTTTCATTCGACCTAGCACATCACCATGGGGTGCTCCTATTTTATTTGTTAAAAAGAAAGATGGTTCTATGAGACTTTGAATTGATTATAGGGCCTTGAATAATATCACTATTAAGAACAAATATCATTTTCCTCATATCGATGATTTGTTTGATCATATCCAGGGAGCTCAGTAATTTTCAAAGATTGACTTGAGATCGGGTTACCATCAGCTGAAGGTAAAGGAAGAAGATGTTCTGAAGACCACGTTCCGTACAAGATATGGCCATAATGAATTTGTAGTAATGCCTTTTGGGCTAACCAATGCACCTGCTGTATTCATGGACTTAATGAATAGAATTTTCCATGAGTTCTTGAAAAAGTTTGTGGTGGTTTTCATTGATGATATTTTGGTATTTTCTAAAAGTAAAAAGGAGTATGAAAGACATTTAAGGGTTATCTTCCAAACCTTAAAAGAAAAGAAATTTTATGGGAAATTCAGTAAGTGTGAGTTTTGGTTGCAACAAATTTCTTTCCTTGGTCACATTGTTTCTAAAGATGGGATAACTGTTGATCCTGCAAAAACAAAAGTTGTGGAAGACTGGACAAGACCCACAAATGTAACTGAGATTCGTAGATTCCTTGGTTTGGCAGGCTATTACCGAAGGTTTGTCAGAAATTTTTCACGGTTATCTAGTCCAATGACTAAGCTAACTCGGAAGGGTGTTAAGTTTATCTGGACAAAAGAATGTGATGATTGTTTTCGGGAATTGAAAAGAATATTGGAGAATGCTCCAGTTTTGGCACTACCTTCCAGGAATGGTGAGTTTGTTATATACAGTGATGATTCATTAAAAGGACTTGGTTTCGTCCTAATGCAGAATGATCAGGTAATTGCTTATGCTTCACGACAGTTGAAAACTCAAGAGGTAAATTACCCTACACATGATTTGGAATTATCTGCTGTTTTTTTCGCTTTAAAAATTTAGAGGTATCATTTGTATGGAGTAAAGTGTGAAATATATACCGATCACAAAAGTTTAATGTATATATTCACTCAGAAATAATTGAACATGAGATGAAGGAGATGGCTAGAATTAATCAAGGATTATGATTGTACAATTCATTACCATCCGCGAAAAGCAAATAAAGTGGCTGATGCTTTGAGTCGAAAAAGTAATGCTTAATTAACAATGTTTCATTTGGAACGTGATCCTTTGGTTAAGGATTTGATGAACTTTGGAATAGAATTTGTTGGTGTAGGAATTTCTTCTGTTTTGTTTCAGGTATCAGTGAGATCATCTCTATCAGATATAATCAAGCAAGCACAGAAGCAAGACAGTGAGTTGCAGAAAAAGGTAGAGCTGGTTCAGAAAGGTAAGTTTCCTGAATTCAACATTGATAATGATTGTGTTTTGAGATTTGGGAAGAGATTGTGTGTGCCTTGTGATTCACATTTGAAGAGAGAGTTGTTATGTGAAGCTCATAGTTCTCCGTTTTCAGTTCATCCTGGCAGTACTAAGATGTATAGAGATCTGCGGGAGTATTACTGGTGGGATGGAATGAAAAGAGATATTGCTGATTTTACTGTGATTTGTTTGACTTGTCAACAGGTTAAAGCAGAGCGGCAGTTACCGAAAGGGATGCTTCAGCCTTTACCAGTGCCAGAGTGGAAATGGGAGTATATATCCATCGACTTTGTTGTGGTATTACCGAAGACATCTCGAGGTAATAATGCTATCTGGGTTATTGTTGATCGCTTGACTAAATATGCTCATTTCCTTGCTATAAAAGATACTTTTTCCCTAGATTGACTTTCCTGTTTGTATCTTAAAGAGATATTAAGGTTACATGGTGTTCCTCTCTCCATTGTAACTGATAGTGATCCCAGGTTTACATCTAACTTTTGGAAAGGCCTTCAGAAGTCATTGGGTACTGAATTAAATTTTAGTACAGCTTTTCATCCTCAATCAGATGGGCAGTCAGAACAAACAATTCATACATTGGAGGATATGCTACGTTCCTTCTCTATGGATTATCAGGGAAGTTGGGAAAAACATCTTTCTTTGGTTGAATTTTCATATAATAACAGTTTTCATTCCACTATACAGATGGAACCATTTCAGGAATTATATGGGAAGCGGTGTCGAACTCCAGCTTTATGGGATGAAGTGGGTGAAAGGAAGTTGATGGGACCAGAATTGGTAGAAGAGATGGTAGAAAAAGTTCAGCTGATTTAGAAGAACATGAGAACAACTCAGAGCAGGCAGAAGAGTTATACGGATAACCAGAGGAATGATCAATCTTTTGAGGTAGGTGATCATGTTTTTCTCAAGGTTTCTCCTTGGAAAAGTGTGATGAGATTTGGTAAGAAAGGAAAGCTGAGTACAAGGTTTATTGGACCATATGGGATTCTGGAGAGAGTTGGATCAGTTGCATACCGGGTGGCATTACCTCCGAGTTTATCTCAGGTACACGATGTTTTTCACGTTTTGATGTTGAGAAAGTATATGCCAGATCCATCTCATGTTTTGAGTCCAGAGGTAGTTCAGCTGGAAGAGACTCTATCTTATGAGGAACAACTGGTCCATATTCTTGACCACAGGGAGTAAGTGTTATGGAATAAGGTGATTATGCAAGTAAAGGTTTTTTGGAAAAACCACATGATGGAAGACGCAACATGGGAATCTGAAAATGCAATGAGGGATAAGTACCCCCATTTATTTGATAAGTAAATAAATTGCGGGGACACAATTTTCTAAAGGGGGGAAGGATGTAACATCCCAAGTAAGTAATGAATAATATATATATTTATCTATGTCTATTAATGAATTATATAGTGTTTTAGAGGCTTAAAATGAAAATAAATTCAATCTTAAGCATGGAATACACTAATATTTTTTAAAGGATTGTTTTACTGCCTTTTGATGGAAAACCATTTTTAAATCTATATTTTGAAAATTTTATAAGCTATGTTTTTCAAAATAAAGTAATTCTTTATGATTGGGACATAAAAATTTACTTTGTGTGAATTTTTGATATTTTTCATACAATGTTCAATTTTTTAATGAATAGTGAAAAATACTATATTTTATATCAAAACTTTTTTTAATCTAATTTATTTATATGATTATATTATCTTTTGAATTGGTTTTGAAGTGGAATTAGAATATATTTTTACCATTTAATCCAATGGTGGTCATTGGAATCAATTTCACTTTGAAATTGGACTTAAACTGGTGTCAATCTTTTGATAGATATTGTTTCAAAAAAACCCGCTATTTGTCATGACAGCGAGAATTAATTATTAAATTAATTAATGTGACTTATGTGTTTTGAATTTTGTAAAATAGACTTCATTTTTGAATTCGGAATATCAAATATACCTTAGGGTGAATTTTTGGTAATTTTCTGAAAAACTTCAATTTTTGATAAATAGTGAAACCATTAAGTGGTACCTATAAAAACTGATTTTTCCGTTTAAATGAAATTTTTCCATAATTTTGTTTTGAATTTCAAAAATCTGACATACATGGTTGTCATTAAGAAGTAAAATTTGGTTCAATAAGATTAAAATAATTTTTTGGTCAATAGTAACTTTTATGTTTTTAATCACGATTAGTGGTAATTAGTGTAGTTTAAGGTAAAAATAATGTTTTAATAGTATGAGATGAGATTGAAACATGTCCTACCCTCATTGGATGTGTCATGGCCGACCAATACAAGGCATGGGTCAACTTGGGGACCCCATGGAGCCACTTTAGTTGGGAAATGACATAAATAACGTTTTATTTAATGTTAAAGTAAAAATGACAAAAACATGAGTTATGTTACTAAAAAAAATAATATGGGGTTATACAAGTAATATTTTTGACTATAAACAATAATTAGAAATATAAAAAGATTTCCTACATCATATTATTTTTTTTATAATTTTTAGACATTATATAAATTAAATTATTTATGACATCATGATGATGCAGCGATGACCGCATTATTTAACGATTTAAATAAAATGGAATGTTTATGTAAAATATAAACCCTACACATGGCCAAAACCAATTGGATGAGTGGATTTCGAACCCTTGTCACCTTACCCTCGAATTATATCAATGTGGGACCTTTTTAATCTGAAATGCTTTTTAAAATAAAGTAACTTATCTTTACTTTCCAAGAGTGTCCCTCCTCTCCTCTTATAAAATGCCCCCACCTCTACCTCCATACTCACACTCCCAAAGCCTTTGGCTCGGACAACCCCTGCCCATTTTGTCTCTCCACTTCCCTCTATTACTCCTTGAAGCCTCACTTTGGGTAGAAGTCTTCCCCAGGAAGCCTTTGAGCTCAAACCAAAGGGAGTTACCAGATTTTAAGGTAATGTCTTCTTTTGAGTCCTTTTGTTTTATTTTGCTTCTCCAACCCCTAAACTCTTTTTATTCTTTTCTTTTGTAACAACTCCAGTATCCTCAATATACCAGGATGTTGTTATAAAATGGATTCGAGCTACACCTACACACACCTACATCTAATGGTTAACGAACGTACTGTTTCCGTGGATGGTGAATTTATGCCTCCCGAAACGATGATTGTTCAATATTCTTTTAACACCTTCAAAGGTGGCCCTTAAGATGTCACTATATTTATATATGATATATAATATGTTTATGTTTTCCTTAATCTGCTGTTTTTTTTCTTTTTGGTCATACCTTTATGGTTTCCATTATGGGTAAACACGATATCTTCATTTAAGGAAGTGCGGACTACCGCCCCCTCAAAGTGATTTGATTCGTTAAATACCATATGTGGGACGTATAAAGGATGGAACTATGATATTATATATGATATTATAACGGAATTATAATATACCTTTATATCATTATGATTCCATTATATAAAATACGAAATAGAAATGAAAGTAGCATTCATGCATACGTACGGCTTACCGTCTCCATGAACGGTGCATTTCATTTATTACCTCTAAATGATTATGTAATATTATAAATGCATGCATGTACTAGATATATATGACATATATGATATATACATCATGAATACCATTCTGTATATAATGGATACATGAACAACATGTAATTATAAAGGGCTTATTTTTTACTCAAGTACCAATGATCGTTAAAACGACTGTTATTAACTTAAATAATTACATAGTGTTCATGACATGGAAATAAGTGATATAAAAGGAATAATGAACTTGAAAAAGGTTCTTAAACAAGTATAAATTAACGCAAGTTTATTATTCCAGACATTAAAGAACGATCGAGTCAAGTCGGACCCGAGGTATGGGACTTCGTCTCAATCTCCTTCCATTGAGGCATATTTTGTTTTATACACAACATTCTTTTATACGGTGTATAAACCCCTTTGAATTTTACATTCATTCAAAATGAATCTTTTTTATACGAAGAATTTACTAAATGACAAAAGGGAATGTTTTTGTCGTACGTATGCGGCGTCAACGACTTCTCCACCGCCGTGGCTATTATTTGAGTTTCGGCTTCCTCTACAAGCCATACCTTTTTTTTAAAAGAAAAATAAACACCATGTTTTTCTTTTCTTTTATTTTGGTATTGAAAATGGTTTTCATAATGTATTTATATCAACGTGGTGTATTGATATCTTGTGAATGAAAGGTGGGAATGTTATGTTTCCTTTATGCATGTTTTATGTGATACGATTATGTTGAGGTTCTTGGCCATTATTATGGAGACGGTTGGTTCTGTGATAAACTAAGGGCAGGTGAGACCGATATAGCTCTCCAATGCATTGGGTAACATGAAGGAGTGAAATGTTAAGGTTTATCCGAAGCGATTTAGGGAATATACTATGATGGGTATTCCAAATGTAACCAAGAGGGTTACACCCTATGTAAGGATGTTATTAATGCCTCAAGTTACCTTTATGTCTTATGATTTCAATGATTTATTCATGATTTGATGAGGTATGTTGAAGTGATTATGTTTTATGGGTAATGTTTGATTTGATTCTTATGTATATATGTACCCATGCTTCCTTTCCATATTTTTATATCCCTTACTGAGCTTTTTATGCTCATCCCAAGTTTTTTTGAAATGTTTTTCACAGGTCAAGGAAAAGGTACCTGATATGATGATAGTTTCAAGGAAGTGTCAAAAAAGAATCCATGTTTTATTTTAAATATGTTTCCATTAATGGGAAAGAAGAATAATATCTTTATGTAACCACTTTGTTTATATGTGGAATGTAATGCAAGTTTTATGATCTAATTCTCAAAAACTCTAAACCCAAAAAGATCCTCAATGAGTAATCTTGTAATAACTCAAGATTAAGTAAGGTTTAAGGTTGGGGCCTTATAATATATATATAAGTATATATATTATTATTCAAGTACCGTTATTATATCATATATATCTTATATTTTCACTAAACCCATCCTTAATAAAATCCATGTAGTGAATGGATGAATCCCATCGCTTTGAGGGGACGATATTCCACACTTCCTCAAACGAAATTGTCATTTTTACACCCAATAAAATATGTAATGATATCTACTATGAAATTATTAAATATGATTAAATACATAAAAAATATAATATATAAAATATTTAAACATATCTTACATCATAATGTCCACTATTAATGCCGGTAAAGGAAAAATGAATAATCATCGTTTCGTGAGGCAATATTTTTCCATAGACATAAATAGTATGTTTATCACCCATTATAAGGAATTGTATGTAGGTAATATTATAAAAGTGATCATAAAAACTCCTCATATATTTAGGACACTATTTTTTTAATAAAAAAATTTAATAATAATATTTTAGTGAGTGGATAATTGAAATGAAATAAAATAACATGAGGAATAATGTTACCTCTTATTCGGGTAACTCCTTATGGTTTATACCAAAGGGATTACTTGGATTGATTTATACCCAAAGTGAGGCTTCTAGGATTATGAGATGGATTTTTAGAATCTATTTGGGGAGATCTTTGTTGAGACAGAGTGTCTTCAGTTATTTGTTGATGTGGGAGGAGAGGAGGGGTTTTTATAAAGTAGGAGGAGTCACACCCTTTTAAATTTTAGGACATGGAATTCCACCCACATTTTTTCAATATAAAATAAATACAATAATATAAAACATTAGATAAAATGGATGATAGGTTCTAAATATTTTCATAAAATGGTTCTTTTATATGTTTTAAGGTTTTTAGGGCACTTAATATTAATGTTTATTCGTTTATTATGCTTAATCTTACCTTAATCGTTGTAAAATTGATTAATTACATTCACTAATACATTTGGTGATTAACAAAGTTTAACATATTTTAAATTATAATTTGTGATGATTACATAAATTTAATCCAATTTTTTGAATTACAATCATAGAATCAATAGAAACTAATTTAAATTTAACCCCCCTAACAGGATGACATTTCAGAGTTTTGATGTAAATTTGAGCAAAAGTTTTCTATGATTTTATATCAAATTTCAATGGTAAATTGGTTCCAATGAAATAAATTGTATTAATTGATAAAAATAATATATTATTAAACATTATAATAAATTTAAAATATAATATAACCATATAAATTAATTATATGAAAATTTTGGTTTGATTGAAATTCCCATATTTTTCACCATTCATCCAAAAATTATGTTTCCTAGAAAAATCCCAAATATTCACCCTGAGATAAATTTGAAAATATCGATTCAAAAATGAAGTTTATTTTTTCAAAATAAATTTCTAAATTTTTCTAAAAATTAGTTTAATTATGTTTTATAAAAGGACATTAAACGAAGTTCATTTGAGAAAATAGTATTCCAAAATATATAAGGACATTACTAAAAGTTATATCAATAATTATCAAAATGTTTTATTTACCTAAAAAACTATAAAATATATTTTCAAAGTATTCAATACTGTTAAAATTACTATGTTTAACAAATAGGTTATAATTTTTTATATTAAATAATTATACAAATATAGGAGGTGTTTTGTAGAAACTCAGTGTTGTGTGCGTTGTAGTCCAAGATGATGTTTTGTGTAACATATGACATGTAGGTTCCATGTAAAAGGAATTTTTGAATTACTAAAATGAAATATATAAATGAAAGTTGTTTAATTAAATAAAAATTCCTTTAAAACATGGGGTGATTCTGAAATGGGGGTGTACTAGTTAGTGTTTACTTCTCAAGTTACATCAATTCATGACATGTTACATATATCACAATAGAAATTATATAATTTGGATAAGTATCATGTGATGAATTTAGAGTAATTGGAGTTAGCTCCTAGAACATCTATGTTCGAGAGGCCAATGGGGATTTTAAATTCTCATGAGAAAGTGCTTCATGGAAATTACATACCATTGGTCAGAGTTCATGGGAATCATGGATGTTATAAGTATGAGACTTGGGAGAAAAAGTCATCCATTGAAGAAAATTATATGTTTTTGTTCTCAGACCATACATCGTTTTGAAATTCTAGAGGATAAATGTTTTTATGGTGAAAATATGTTTTAAGTTCATGATTTTATTTTGATATATTATTTTGTTTATTATTGGTCTGGTATTTTTCTCAGGGGTTCCTCTTGTGTTTTTTTGTGAAAAATAGAACTTTTGGGCTCAACAATAGCTGACACCTGATTAACACACCATTAGGGGAAACTATGAAACATACTAATAAATATCTATTCTTGGGAAAGTGGCACTATTCAGGTCACTTGGCCAGGGGCGTTATAATTCCCCCTCCCAATGTATACCATGTGGCCTTATTTTTCTAGACCGGGAGGGATGCACATTTTCTGCGTGGTTTGGAAACCCATGAGACTAGTTCAGGTCCTTAAAAGTGGGAATTTTATTTTTATACCAACCTTGGTTTTAACTCTAAATAACTTGTAATCGGAGAAATATGAGGTTTCCAGACTTGGGATCTTTCTCTTCTCCCTCTTTGTCCACTTGATCCCCAATATTTGGATGATTTTGGTGTATGAAGCTCAATAAACCATCATGTAAGTCTCTTTTCTCTATATTTATTCCTTCTTCTGGGGTTTCTCTCCCTACCTCTTTGGGTTATTCTTTTCAAGTGGTCTTTATATCTAATTGGGGGTTTATCTTGTATTTTTTAGTGAAATAATGACAGAGTTTTTTCAATCATCCCTTTATAGGGATCGTTTGAGGTGTGGATGTGGCTTTCCATTAGATTTTAAATGTTTCCATGCTTTGGTGGGTGGTTCAGTTATTTAAAATTTTTAGACGGTTTCAGTATGATCTCTTGATTTCATAAAAATGTTCAATAGATTATTCTTTTCCAAAATTAGGTTTAAATGTGTTTTGTGATACATATGTTATGGAAGTTGTTTTTTGAAATGAAATTGGCTATATTTCTTATCTGTTTCAATGTAGTGTTCCTTGAATGTGTTTTTTCCTTCTCTAAATGGTGAGAATTTTTTTTAAATTAATTTGAGGTGAAAATGTGTTGAAGGATGGCTTTGAAAATGAAATGGAATATGTTGAATGTATTCTTCTTTATTATTCACCTTTAATGGGGTTATGAATTATGAAAATGACTTGAAATGTTTTTTAAAAATATATTTGGCGTTTATATGTATTTACAATGTAATTTTACCATGGGAATGGTGGGATATCATCTAATATTTCATTAATATATTAAAAAATGGGTTTTTTATAAATCATTCATGTGGTCCGAAATGCGCTTCCAAATGGTTTTGTTGTGTACGAGAATGGGGAAGTGGTTTTGATTATAGACAAAGATAGTTTTCACATGAGATTTTTTTATTGGATGGATGTGCTTGTAAAATAAATGAATTTTCATGTGTGTTCTTGATTTTTGAAATGAGTATGTAAAAGTGATTATTTATGTGACATATAAAATGGATATTGACAAAAATGGTAATATCCAGTATCTAGGTGGGTGAACAAGAACTAGTACGCTAGTTGATTTTAAAGGGATGTGGCCTAGGTTATTATAGATGGATTAATGATGCAACACTAATTAAACATGTGACAATATCAGGGACTGTTAGACCTTTAGATTGGATTCTCTATAGTGGCCCATGAATGTAAAATCTATTGGTTTTTTACTATTATATGGAGAACACTAGTTCATGGAATGAGTTCCCCTATAGTGTTTTGTCCACAAGGATGTTTTTGGTTTTTATTGGATGATTTTTATCACTAATAGACAATTTTAATAGGCCTCCACAAGTTCTAGTTACCCATATGGTTTTTTCCATTGATCTCTCTTATTACATGATGATTTCAGGAGGTGGTGATAACCTTCGGTAAATGGTGGACCTTGTGTACATTTAAAATTTTAATGAAAATTTACTTGAGGATTGTTTTACTTAAATGTGTTTTCTTAAAAATGTGATTCCTTATGTTTTTTCTTATAAATGTTTCAAATGTTCTTATGAAAATGTTCTTTTTGATTTATCTTCTAATGATATATCATGGAATCTATAATTTCAGTGGAATCTTACTATTCTTTGGATCACTCCACATATACACCTTTGGGAGTATGTAGACTTTGTTATGTATGAACCAGGTAAATGTAATATGTATTATGATGGTGATAGTTGATCTAGTAACTAGTATTCCACTTCATGCATGTATCGATGGTTATGGATTGAGGGTGCTGACCCTCTTGTTTCATGAAGGTTTTTGAAATTTTTTTTGGTTTCGGTTTTGTTGTGGTATTTTTGTTTTGCTTAAAATTTTAAAAAATTGAATCAAAAAAATTCTTTCCTCTCTTTTGGTTATGTTTATTAATTATGTGATGTTTTATTCCCAAGGGTTATTTATTATATTTCTATGGTTAATATCGTACATAGGTGTATTTTGATACCCAAACATTAGTTTACAGCTCATGGGGATCAGGAATTCCCTTTGGGCCATGGTAGTGGCCAGGTCAGGTATTTGTTTGGATGGATCCCGAGTTTGGTTTGTGACAATTCACAACCCGGTTTAAAACATTCTATGTAAAATCCCATATAGTTGGGAAAAATGATTCATCTCATTAGAATATCAACGCGCCAAGGGGATTACATTAACTATTACGCAACTGAATCATACTAGTCCAAACTATTCCTCATATATCAAATAATCGATTTAATTCATAAACAATGTTCCTTATAAAATAACTATATTGAGTAAAAGATACAAATTTATTGTTATTTCCCTTACTATTTAAATGACATTAAAATTAAACACATTAGGTAAAAATGGTATATGGTATGAAAAATAATCCTTTCCATCACACATGAGTATGGATATTTAAGATAAACATAATGTCCTCTTTGTTCATTGCATGTGTCCTAATTTGTTATATCTTTGGTCCTTATAACTATATCATGATTTCCAGAATGTAAACCATGATATAAATATTATTTATATAAATTATATTTTTATTACAATAATCTATAGAATATATAATTATGTAATGTAATACACTATTCCTTGAGACAGTATGTCGTATGTACGCTTGAACTTTATTTCTATTTTTATTATCATATTAAAAGAAATAATGAAAATTTCATATATGTATATATATATATATAAGTATATATATTATTATTCGATTATTTTTATTATATTATATATATCATATATATTCACTAAACCAATCCTTAATAAATTTTATGTAGTGTGTGAAGGAATCACATCGCTTTGAGGGGCGGTATTCCACACATACTCTAATGAAATTGTCATATTTACACCCATTGGAATATGTAATGATATCCATTGAAATATTATTAAAAAAATTAAATACATAATAAATATAATATATAACATATTTAATCATAATTTACTTCATAATTTTTCATATTAAAGTCGGTAAAGGAAAAATGAACAATCTTAATTTCGTGATGCAGTAGTTCTCCATACACATAAATAGTATGTTAATCACCCATTATATGTAAGTTTATGTAAGTACTGTTATAAAAATTATTATCTAAAAACTTATAGCATATTTATTACACTTTTTATAAAAAAATAAAGTAATAATAATAGTTGAGTTGGTGAATAATTGAAATAAAATAACTTGAGGAAGAATGTTACCTCTTATTCGGGTAACTCCTTATGGTTTGAACCAAAGTGATTACTTGGATTGATTTTTCCCAAGGTGAGGCTTCTAGGATATTGGGAGGGAATTTTAGAATCTATTTGGGGAGATCGCTGTTGAGACAGAGTGGCTAGGGTTATGTGAGGAAGTGGGAGGAGATGAAAGATTTTTATAGAGGAGGAGGAGTGTCACCCTTTTAAATTTTGGGAAATGAAATTCCACCAACATTTTTCCAATAAAAACTGGATCCAATAATTGTAAAAATTCATTAAAATGGATTATATGGCCTAAATATTTCCATAAAATATTTCTTTTACATGTTTCTAGGTTTTTGGGGCCTTTAATATTAATGTTTAGTAGCTTATTAAGCTTAATCATACCTTACTCGTTGTAAAAAATTAATTACATTCACTAATACTTATGGTCACAAAAAAACATTGAACATATTAGAAACTATAAGTTGTGATGATTCAATACATGTAATCCAATTTTTTGAATTACAATCATAGAATTGGTAGAAAATAATTTAAATTTAATCGCTCTAAAAGGACGACATTCTAGGGTTTTAAAGTATAATTGATCATAAGTTTTCTTTTTTTATATCAAATTTCATTGGGAAATAGGTTCCAAAGAAATAAATTGTATTAATTGATAAAAATATGATATAAATAAACTTTTAAATAAATTTATAGTATAATTTAACCATATAAATGAATTATATGAACAAACAGTTTTGAATTAAAAATCAATATTTTTTACCATTCATCCAAAAAAATGTTTCCTAGAAAAATCCAAAATACTCACCCTGAGATAAATTTGAAAATATAAATTCAAAAATGATATTTAATTTTTCAATATATATTTCAGATTTTTTTAAAAAATTATATTTATTATTTTTCATGAAAGGACATTAAAAGAGGTTTATTTGAGAAAATAGTATTCCCAAACATATAAGAACATTACTAAAAGTTATATCAATAATTATTAATATTTTTTATTTACATAAAAAATTATAAAATATATTTTCAAATTAGTCAATAGTATTACTATTACAATGTTTAACATATAAGTTATAATTATTTCATTTAAATAATTATAAAAATAAAGGAGATGTTTTGTAGAAACTCAGTGTTGTGAGCATCTTACGCCAAGTAGATATTCTAGGTAACATATTTTATGTAGGATGCATGTGAAAGGAATGTTTGACTTACTATAATGTTATATATAATTGAACGTTTATTCATTCAATAAAAATTCCCTAAAAAATTGGGGTGTTACTGGAATGGTGACATACTGGTTAGTGTTTACTTCTTAGTTTACATCAATTCATGACATGTTACACGTATCTCAATAGAAATTATATGATTTGGATCTATATAATGTTTTGAATATTTATTAATTGGAGTTAGAGCCTGAACTATCTATGTTCGAGAGGCCAATGTGGATTTTAGATTATCACGAGAAAGTACTTCATGGGAATTCCTTACCATTGGTCTGAGTTCAATGGCGTCACGGTAGTGATAAGCATGAGACTTGGGAGAAATAGTCGTGCGTTTAAGAAAAGTATATCTTTTTATTCTTGGACTAGACTGTAATGACCCGGAAATTTCAAGGAAATTTTTTTTTCTTAATTTTCTTTGGAATTTTACAAAACGCAGTTTCTGACGGCACCTGATTCTGAGGCCCGGTGTGCCCAGAATCATTTTTCGAAGTTTGGCTCGGGTACGTTTAGTGAACGGACGAGCGGGTTTTTCTAACTTTTGAACTGGTGCTCGGAATCGAATTCTGAGGGCACCGATGAAATCGCAGCGCTGGTAATTTCTTAGAAATGCCTCTTCCGGAGTTGCGTTTTCTCAGGTGTGGTTTTTAATTTTTGGGCTTAAAGTTAAGAAATAAAATAAATTGTATGACAAACTTTATTTTATTTTACTTAAGCCGCTTGAAATCCACTTGAAGCCACTTAAAGCAGATTAAGCGGTGTTGATGCAGATATGGTGCTATCCAGAAATATCCTACCCTCTTGGTAGGATATTTGTGAGGTGGGGCCCGCACGAGCCCCACCGTTTCTTTCCGCTAAGTAACGCACCCACGAAAACCTGTCATTATGAAAGTCAACTGACACGTTTTCTTTTTTTTTTCTTAACACACTAATTAATTGGACGGTTTTTTTCGTTGAATTAATTGGCCGGTTTTCTTCGTTGAATTAAACGGGCGGTTTATTTGTGGAAATTAATTCTATGAATTAATTTCCTTCGTTTCTTAACCTGTTGGAAATCCGTTGGCCTAATAATAAAATAAGACCAACGCACGACATTTGGAAAAATTCTCATTGAGAAGTTTTTACAAGTTTTGTGCCTTCTCCCACCTTCACGAAGAACGCGAAGAAAGAGAAGAACGCGAAGAACGTCGTCACCCTCGGAGATTGACGATGCTTCTTCCGAGACATTCTTCCCCGCAACGATCTCCGATCACCAACTGCTTGAAGTAGGAGATTTTGGGGTTCTTTTAAATCTTCATTGTGTTTTATAACAACACATGGATTTAATCGATATAATTAAATCTTCATGTTCTTGAACCTCGGAGTTCGTCGACGCCCTTCCGTGACGACGTAACGCCTTTCCGCGACGACGCGACGCCCTTCCACGACGCGATGATCGCCTCCTTCCGCGGCAATCAAATCCGCGAAGAAAACGCATGCGGCGACTTGACGAGTTAGGGGTTTTGTGAAATAATTTATATTCTCGTAATTGTTTCTTTTAAAATAAAGAACCCGGATTATTGTGAAAAATTTTATTTTATTAAAATTGTTTTTGGATATGTTGTTTTATCCTCCCGATTGAAACCGTCTAACGCGGAGGGTGCGGTCCAAACAAACACGGCCCAACAACCCTCCACCGTTCTTCGTTGTTGTGCGGATTTGGCGGGCGATGACAAAACGTGACGCAGTGGCGATTTGATGATTCCGTAGTGAAGAACGGGTCCCGGGAGGAGCAGCGGTGCAGACGGGAAGGAAAACGGACCACCGGAGCAACTCCGGTGGCCCGCGGAAGTCTCCGGCGGCGCGGATCGCCGGCGCCCCGGCGCACCGCCAGACAGGGCCGCCGCAGCTTCAGCCACGGCGGCAGCGGCCAGCGGACCCGCGACCGGGCGGGTCCGGCTCGCCCGCATGGGACGCGGCAGAAGCCGCGTCCGCTGTTGTCCAGCCCGACCCCTCGAGGGCCGCAGCTTGCTCAACCCGCGGGGGCGGCGCCCCGCGGCTGCCGCGCTCGGCCGCTCGGCAGAGCCAAGCCAGGCCGGTCCGACCGGCCGGGCCGCGCCCCGGCCGGACCAAACCGGGTCCAGCCGGGTGGGATCGGGTCGGGTCGTCCCGGTTCGGCCGTCCCAGGGGGGGTCGGGCCGGGACGGCCCGGGCCCAGACCCCCCGTCTTCGGACCGTTTTCGGTCTTTTTCCCGTAACATGAACTACGGGCCTCCGAGCGATGCGCTGTCAGCGGAGATGCGATCATTGGATCAAGACGGTCGTTTCGGTATATCGCACTCAAGGTTTTGGAAAACTTTGGGTTCGGCCGGGTTGGTTCGTACACAAAACCAATCGGGCCCTCGGAGCGAAAACAGTCGTATCATGAGATCCGGACGTCCGATTGACGTGTCGTCGACTTTGGTGGATTCCTCTAAGTGAGATGGATCTTTTGGCTCACTCCACCCGAGGTTTGGACGCAGGTGGAGTACGGTCGGGTTGGTTTTGCCTTAAAAACCAACTGGGCCCTGGAACGAAAAAAGCCAATAACTCACAGACCGGGCGTCTGATTGATGCTCCGTCTGTCTCATTGAAGTCCTCTGGAAGAGACGGAACTTTTGGTATATTTCGCCCGAGTTTTGGTTGCTATTGGATAGTGGCCGGGTTGGATTGTACCCGAAATCCAACCGGGCCCCTGGAACAGAAAGCTGATATCTTTCAGACCGGACGTCCGTTTGATGAACCGTCAGTGGCGTTGGTGATCACGTTTAGAAACGGTCCCCTTGAGTATACCCTATGGGAGTTCAGGGTACAGTTGAGATACGGCCGGGTTGGTTTGCACATGAAACCAACGGGTCCCTGGGACTAAAAGGCTAGTAACTCACAGACCGGGCGTCCGATTTACGATTCGTCTCTTGTGTTGAGACCCCTGTGATGAGGCGGTCCCTTGAGATAATTCTTCATGGAACCTTGTGATACTTTTAGTATTGACCAGCAGCTCATGGAGCGGACCCTCCCGGATACGAGCGTGCGGAATACAGAGACCGTGTATCCGACTGAGACCAGAAGACTGTTGATCGAACGACTCGGTGTGTTACAGAAAGCCCAGTGGGGAGCGCTTGGTTGTAGCGGCAGACCCACGACAGAGATGCGCTTGGTTGTAGCTACACAGAGGAGCGCATGGTTGTAGCAGCAGACCCACGACAGAGGTGCGCTTGGTTGTAGCGGTACATGGGAGCACTTGGTTGTAGCGGCAGACCCACGACAGAGGTGCGCTTGGTTGTAGCGGCACAGGGGAGCGCTTGGTTGTAGTGGCAGACCCAAGACGGAGGAGCGCTTGGTTGTAGCGGCAATGGGGAGTGCTTGGATGTAGCGGCAGACCCACGATAGAGGTGCGCTTGGTTGTAGGGGCATAGGGGAGCGCTTGGTTGTAGCAGCAGTCCCACGACGGAGGAGCGCTTGGTTGTAGCGCCATAGGGGAGCGCTTGGTTGTAGCGGCACGGGAGAGAGCTTGGTTGGAGCGGCACGAGAGAGCTCTTGGTTGTAGCAGCATACCCGCAGTACTCGATAAGAGGAGTACTACAGTAGTCTTAGGTTAGTGAGCAGTACCTCGGAGTCATGACAGGACCACTGTACACTCTAGATACGTGGTTCTTCAGCAGTTGCGGTTTCGATAATGAAAATCCTGGTTTGAGCTGAGTCTTTGATCTTTGTGTTTCCTCATGATTGAGATGGGTTATTTGATAACTTGGTTATATGTATGGGAATATACCTGGGTGGTGGTTATCCGTTGATTTCATAATCTCTATGTTTTCTTATGATTGAGATGGGTTACTTGATAACTTAGGTTTATGTATGGGCATATACCTAAGTAGAGGTTATCTATTGAGATCTTATTTGTGGTTATCCTTGTTGGTTTTAGTGAGACCTTGAGGGTCTCGGGGTCCCCACTGAGTATCGTTATACTCACCCCTGCACGGGCTATGCCCGCACTTCGTTGTGTTGGTTGCAGATGACGGACAGCGCTGTTCGTGGTGGAGGTTTGCAGAGCAGGACGGTACCTGGAGGTGGACCACTGGGCGGGACGTACTCGGAGCGGTCAGGTGGACCTGAGGAGCTGTGGAGGCTATCTGTACCCACCCTTTGGGTGAGACTTCCAGAGGGCGGCTCGACGATGCGTCTTTTCTTTTCAGTTGCTGTTTTTTCCTTTCAGTTGTACTTTACAGTTGGGCTTGTATTTCCAGCACCTTTTACTTTCAGCACAGCTTGTTATAGTATTTACTTAGTGTTTACTTTTCCGCTTGCTTACTCTGTGGTGCTTGTTTACTCTACAAGGCAATGCCTTCCCTTTTTTTGGTATTTACGCCTTGGTGATATTCGCCAGCCCCTGGCCTATGGAAGGATGGCTTGGGGTAGTCACGGAACGGGCCCCGAGGACGGGTCGTGACAAATTGGTATCAGAGGTGGTCGGTTCTACCGCAGACTCTGATCTTTCTTCTATGTGAAGCAATAGTGTTTAGCGTATTGGGTGTGGTTATCAGTCCAGGGAGTCCAGTGTTGGTGCAGCGGCCGACGTATCCGTACACCAGGACCCTGACTTCTGATTTCCGACTTAATGCACGAAAACATTGATTGCATGTGTGTTTCAAGTTTTCTTTGTGATTACTTTATGTCAGCTCACCAGGTATACTGTTCTGACCGTCGCGCACCTGTTTCCTTTTCAGGATGGCCCCACGACGGCAGCCAGCTAGGGTTCTGAGTGATGTGCGTGGTGAGAGCCCACCGAGCATCGAGGACTCGGTACAGGGCCCTTTGACAGCTGAGGCACCGGCGGTACCTATACCTGCCGAGCCACCGATGCTACCATCCCCAGCCACTGACGATGCACGTCGCCTTAGTGCACTGCATGAGTTCCAGCGCCAGCGACCGCCCCGGTTCCGCGGGGAGACGGACCCTCAGGCCACCGAGGACTGGCTGGAGGCAGTTGTACGGGTTTTCAGATTAGTGAGGACACCATCAGACCTCATGGTATCCCTCGCATCAAGCCTCCTGCACGCGGCAGCAGGCAGATGGTGGAGCTTGATGCTCCAGGTGCAGGACGAGACATATATCCACTAGACGAACTTTGAGAGCATCTTCCGCTCCGAGTTCGTCCCAGCCACCCTCTGAGAGGTGCGCATCCAGGAGCTACTATAGCTGTGGCAGGGCAGCATGACAGTGGCCCAGTACTCGACGAGATTTACTTATCTCTCGCGCTACTCCACATATATGGTACATGACCCATTCTTCTGGGCCCGGACCTTCGAGCAGGGACTGAGGCACGAGATCAGGGCTTCGATGATCTCCCTCCACATTCCGAATCAGGCAGGGGTGTTGGAGCGAGCCCTCTTAGTGGAGAGTTTCCTTGCTGAGCAGTCTCCAGTAGCAGGACCCACCACTTTCCGGCATGCGGCAGTGTCTTCTACAGCGGGTAGTAGACAGATGACGCAGGGGACCAAGAGGACTATACCTACAGGTGGTCGACAACATGACTCTGGATCATTTGTGTGAGGCACTCGGGGTGGGCAATGACTTTCCATGAGAGGGCAGTCTTACTCCTGCGGCGGGATTGGTCACATGGCTCGTGACTGTCCGACCCGACATACGGATGACCAGCAGATGAACGAAGGGCCTGCCAGGCAGATGCAGAGATTCGATCAGGGCGGGCCGCAAGGAGTAGGCGGCCATGGCAGGGGAGCTGGCCGTGCAGCTGAAGGTGGATGACGCTTTGGGGTGTTTCCACCACCACCACCAGGAGGTCCACCCCGACTACAGGGGACAGGAGGACATGGGAGAGCTCAGCTTCAGGCAACTGAGGCCTATGATCATGGAGCTCCGGGAGAAGATGGACAGGAGCAGGACTAGCTCCAGACATGGAGACTTTTGTTCATGTTGCTTCTAGTTTTGTTAATGTATGTTTGTAGATGCTTTGTGTCTTTGTACTTGATATTCAGTAATAAAAGACACATTTTCTTGTGGCATTTACTTCCATGTCCTCTCTTGGGTTGTTACTAGGAGGTTCCGGTTTAGACTGTTTACTTGACCCTCACTTGAGAGATACCTACTGGAGGAGACCCAGTTACCACACACTGATGCCGACAGTGTGACTCAACCCTTGGAGATGAGAATAATGGTTGGATCTCTTGGTAGTAGCATGGAGGCTTTACGACGTCATCCTTGGTATGGGTTAGTATCATCCATGTCGGGATTTACTGTATTAGGCAAAGAACGTGATTCATCCAGGGGATGAGACCAGATTTCTCATATCCGCAAGGTAGAATTCATAGCAGCACTTGTGGGACCAGAGGTGGTCTAGGGCACGATAGAGAAGGTCCAGGTCATCCAGAAGCGGATGAAGACATCTCAGAGCTGACAGAAGTCTTTCGCTGATAGGAGGCGGAGGCCACTAGAGTTTGAGGATGGTGACCACGTCTTCATGCAGGTCTCATCTCGACGTGGATTATGGAGATTTGGCCGAGGTGGCAAGTGGAATCCATGCTTTATCGGACCCTTCCAGGTCCTCAGCAGGATTGGCGAGGTGGCTTACCGCCTAGCTCTACCGCTTTTGTTTCCCTAGTTTGTGTTGAAGCTTTATGGGGACAAAAAGCCCTGTGGTGGGAGTAATGTAATGACTGGAAATTTTAAAGGGAATTTTTTTTCTTAATTTTCTTTGGAATTTTACAAGAACGCAGTTTCTGAAGGAACCTGATTCCGAGCCCCGATGTGCCCGGAATCATTTTCCGAAGTTTGTCTCGGGTACGTTTAGTGAACGGACGATCGGGTTTTTCTAACTTTTGAACCGGTGCTCGGAATCGAATTCTGAGGGTGCCGATGAAATCGAAGCGCCGATAATTTCTTAGAAACGCCTCTTCCGGAGTAGCGTTTTCTCGGGTGTGGTTTTTAATTTTTGGGCTTAAAGTTAAGAAATAAAATAAATTGTACGACAAACATTATTTTATTTCACTTAAGCCGCTTGAAAGCCACTCGAAGCCACTTAAAGCAGCTTAAGCTGAGTTGATGTGGATAGGGTGCTATCCAGAAATATCCTACCCTCTTGGTAGGATATTTGTGAGGTGGGGCCCGCACGAGCCCCACCGTTTCTTTCCGCTAAGTAACACATCCGCGAAAACCCATCATTATGAAAGCCAACTGACGCGTTTTCTTTTTTTTTTAACGCAACAATTAATTGGGAGGTTTTTTTCATTGAATTAATTGGGCGATTTTCTTCGTTGAATTAAATGGGCGGTTTATTAGTTGAAATTAATTCTATGAATTAATTTCATTCGTTTCTTAACCTGTTGGAAATCCGTTGGCGTAATAATAAAATAAGACCAACGCACGACATTTGGAAAAATGCTCGTTGAGAAGTTTTGACAAGTTTTGTGCCTTCTCCCACATTCACGAATAACGCGAAGAAAGCGAAGAATGTGAAGAACGCCGTCACCCTCGGAGATTGACGACGCTTCTTCCGAGACGTTCTTCCCCGCAACGATCTCAAATCACCAACTGCTTGAGGTAGGAGATTTCAGGTTTCTTTTAAATCATCATTGTGGTTTATAACAACACATGGATTTTATCGATAAAATTAAATCTTCATGTTCTTGAACCTCGGAGTTCGTCGACGCCCTTCCGCGACGACACAACGCCTTTCCGCAACGACGCGACGCCCTTCCACGACGCGACGATCGCCTCCTTCCGTGGCAATCAAATCCGTGAAGAACGCGCGTGCGACGACGTGACGAGGTAGGGGTTGTTGTGAAATAATTTATATTCCCTTGATCGTTTTAAAAAAAATAAAGAACCCGGATTCTTATGAACAATTTTATTTTATTAAAATTGTTTTTTGATATGTTGTTTTATCCTCCCGATTGATACCGTCTAACGCGGAGGGTGCGGGCCAAACGAACATGGCCCGACAACCCTCCACCGTTCTTCGTTGTTGTGCGGATATGGCGAGCGATGACAAAACGTGACGCAAGGGCGATTTGATGATTCCGCAGTGAAGAACGGGTCCCGGGAGGAGCAGCGGCGCAGACGGGAAGGAAAACGGACCACTGGAGCAACTCCGGTGGCCCGCGGAAGTCTCCGGCGGCGCGGGTCGCCGGGGCGGCGGCGCCCCGGCGCGCCGCCAGAAAGGGTCGCCGCGGCTTCAGCTGCGGCGGCGGCGGCCAGCGGACCCGCGGCCGCGCGGGTCCGGCTCGCCCGCACGGGACGCGGCAGAAGCCGCGTCCGCTGTTGTCCAGCGCGGCCCCTCGAGGGTCGCGGCTTCCTCAACCCGCGGGGGCGGCGCCCCGCAGCTGCCGCGCTCGGCCGCTCGGCCGAGCCGAGCCAGGCCGTTCCGACCGGAAGGGCCGTGCCCTGGCCGGACCAGACCGGGTCCAGCTGGGTCGGACCGGTTCGGCCGACCCTGGGGGGGTCGGGCTTGGTCAGCCCGGGCCCTGACCCCCCGTCTTCGGACCGTTTTCGGTCTTTTGCCAGTAACATGAACTACGTGCCTCCTAACAACGCGCCGTCAGCGGCAATGTGATCCTTGGATCGAGACGGTCGTTTCGGTAAATCGCTCTCAATGTTTCGAAAAACTTTGGGTTCGTTTGGGTTGGTTTTTACACGAAACCAATCGGGCCCTCGGAGCGGAAACACTCATATCTTGAGCTCCGGACGTCCGATTGACGTGTCGTCGAATTTGGTGGATTCCTCTAAGTGAGACGGATCTTTTGGCTCACTCCGCCTGAGGTTTGGACACAGGTGGAGTACGGTCGGGTTGGTTTTGCCTTAAAAACCAACCGGGCCCCTGGAACGAAAAAAGCCAATAACTCACAGACCGGGCGTCCGATTGACGCTCCGTCTGTCTCGTTGAAGTCCTCTTGAAGAGAAGGAACTTTTGGCATACTTCGTCCGAGTTTTGGTTGCTGTTGGATAGTGGTCGGGTTGGATTGTACCCCAAATCCATCCGGGCCCCTGGAACAGAAAGCTGATATCTTTCAGACCGGACGTCCGTTTGACGAACCGTCAGCGGCGTTGGTGATCACGTTTAGAAAAGGTCCCCTTGAGTATACCCTATGGGAGTTTGGGGTATAGTTGAGATACGGCCGGGATGGTTCGCACATGAAACCAACCGGGCCCCTGGGACGAAAAGGCTAGTAACTCACAGACCGGGTGTCCGATTGACGCGCCGTCTGTTGTGTTGAGACCCCTGTGACGAGGCGGTCCCTTGAGATAATTCTTCGTGGAACCTTGTGATACTTGTAGTATCGACCAGCAGCTCGTGGAGCGGACCCTCCCGGAGACGAGCGTGCAGAATACGGAGACCGTGTAGCCGACTGAGACCTGACGACTGCTGATCGAACGACTCGGTGTGTTACAGAATGCCCAGTGGGGAGCGCTTGGTTGTAGCGGCAGACCCACGGCAGAGATGCGCTTGGTTGTAGCGGCACAGGGGAGCGCTTGGTTGTAGTTTCAGACCCACGACAGAGGCGCGCTTGGTTGTAGCGGCACAGGGGAGCGGTTGGTTGTAGCGGCAGACCCACGACAGAGGTGCGTTTGGTTGTAGCGGCACAGGGGAGCGCTTGGTTGTAGCGGCAGACCCACGACGGAGGAGCGCTTGGTTGTAGCGGCACAGGGGAGCGCTTGGATGTAGCGGTAGACCCACGACAAAGGTGCACTTGGTTGTAGCGGCACATGGGAGTGCTTGGTTGTAGCAGCAGACCCACGATGGAGGAGCGCTTAGTTGTAGCTGCACAGGGGAGCGCTTGGTTGTAGCGGGAGACCCACGACGGAGGAGTGCTTGGTTGTAGCGGCACGGGGGAGCGCTTGGTTGTAGTGGCATGGGAGATTGCTTGGATGTAGCAGCAGGCCCGCAGTAATCGATAGGAGGAGTACTACAGCTGTCTTAGGTTAATGAGCAGTACCTCAGAGTCGTGACAGGACCACTGTACACTCTAGAGACGAGGTTCTTTGGCAGTTGCAGTTTCGATAATGAAAATCCTGGTTTGAGCTGAGTCTTTGATCTTTGTGTTTCCTCATGATTGAGATTGGTTACTTGATAACTTGGGTATATGTATGGGCATATACCTGGGTGGTGGTTATCCGTTAATTTCATAATCTATGTGTTTTCTCATGATTGAGATGGGTTACTTGGTAACGTAGGTTTATGTATGGGAATATACCTAAGTAGAGGTTATCTGCTGAGATCTTCTTTGTGGTTATCCTTGTTGGTTTTAGTGAGACCTTGAGGGTCTCTGGGTCCCCACTGAGTATCGTTATACTCACCCCTGCACGGGCTATGCCCACACTTCGTTGTGTTGGTTGCAGACGACGAACATCGCTATTCGTCGTGGAGGTTTGCAGAGCAGGACGGTACCTGGAGGTGGACCACTGGGCGGGACGTACTCAGAGCGGTCAGGTGGACCCGAGGAGTTGTGGAGGGTATCTGTACCCACCCTTCGGGTGGGACTTCCAGAGGGCGGCTCGATGCTGCAACTTTTCTTTTCAGTTGCTGTTTTTCCCTTTCAGTTGTACTTTACTGTTGGGCTTGTATTTCCGGCCCCTTTTACTTTCACCACAGCTTGTTACAGTTTTTACTTAGTGTTTACTTTTCCGCTTTCTTACTCTGTGGTGCTTGTTTACTCTACAAAGGCAATGCCTCCCCTTTTTCTGGGATTTACGTCTTGGTGCTAGTCGCCAGCCCCTGGCCTATGGAATGCGGGCTTGGGGTAGTCACGACACGGGCCCCGATGATGGGTCGTGACATAGACTTCGATTTGACATTACAGAGGCTAAAATTTTTCATGGTGAAAATAATTTTTCCATTTATGATTTTATTTTAAGATATTCCTTTGTTTATTTTTGGTCTGGTATTTTTCCCTTGGGTTCCACATGTGTTTGTGGGAAAAAATATAGATTTTGTGCTCAATAATAGGTGTCACATGTTTAACACACTATTATGGGAAACTATGTACCATACCAATAAATATCTATGATTGGGAAAGTGGCACTATCTTGGTCACATGTCTAGGTTCATGATAATTAACCCTCCCAATGTAATCCATGTAACCCCTTTAATCTTAGACCTAGAGGGATGCAAATTTTCTTCATGGTTTGGAAAACCATTCTACTAGTTTATGTCCTTAAAAGCGGGAATTTTCATTCTCGACCCACCACGGTTTTAACCCAAAATCACTTCTGATCTGAGAAATATGAGATATCCAGACTAGGGATCATTCTCTCCTCCCTCTTTTCCCACTTTAACTCCATTATTCGGTTGGTTTTGGTGTGTGATTCTCAATAAACCACCATGTAAGTCTCTTTTCTCTAGATTTATTCCTTTTTATAGGGTTTCTCTCCCTACCACTTTGGGATATTCTTTTCCAATGGTCATTATGTTCTATTTAAGGGATTATCTTGTGTTGTTTGGTTAAGTATTGATGAATTTGTTTTCAATCATTCTTATATAGGGTTTTTTTGAGGTGTGGATGTGGTTTTCCACTGGATTCTAATTGTTTCGATGATTTAGGTAGGTGGTTCAGGGATTTTTACAATATTAGATGGTTTCAGTATGATTTCATGATTGCATAAATATGTTCTATATTTTATTTTTTTCAAAATTTATTTTAAAAATGTTTCGAGATGCATATGTTAAAAATGTTGTTTTTTAAATGAAATTTGTTATATTTATTTTCTGTTTCATTGTAGTGTTTCTTGAATGTGTATTATTACATCTCTAGAAGAAGAGAAATGTTTTTTAAATTAATTTGAGGTGAAAATGTATTGAAGGATGGTTTAAAAAATTAAATTTACTTTGTTTAATGCATTCATCTTTATTGTGGACCATGAATGGGGTTGCGAATTCTGAAAATGATGTGAAATGTGTTTTAAAAATGGATTTGGTGTCTGTATGGATTTGAATGGTTATTTATCCATGAAAATGGTGGGATTTCATATATTCTCTCCTTGGTATACTTCCAGATGGGTTTTTTTATAAATCATACATGTGGTGAGAAATGTGTTTCCAAATGATTTTGTTGTGTGAGGTAATGTGAAAGTGGTTTTGATTATGGACAAAGATAGTTTTAATGTGATATTTTATTATTGGATAGATGTAATTGTGAAATAAATGAATTTTCATTTGTGTTCTTGATTTTTGAAATGAGTATGTTGAAGTGATTATCTATGTGACATATAAAATAGAAATTGAGAACCAAGGTAATCTCAGGTTTATAGAGGGTGAAATATAACTAGTACGATAATTGATTTGAAAGACATGAGGCCCAAATTATTCTAGATGGATTGACGATGTAATACTAATTAAACACGTGACACTATCGGAGACCGTTAGACCTTTATATGGGATCTTTTATAGTGTCCCATGCATGGAAAATCAAGTGGGTTTGTAATATTATATGGATATCACTAGACCATATAGTGAGTTCGCCTCTAGTGTCTTGTCCACAAGGACGTTGTTGGTTTTGGTTGGATGATTTTTATCAGTGATGTACAATTTTCAAAGGAGGCCGATAATTCTAGTTGTCCATAGGGATTTTCCCATTGTTCTCTTTGATTACATGATGAATTTGGGATGTGGTGATAACCTTCGGTATATGGTGGACCTTTTTCACATTTAATTTTTAAAGAAACTTTACTTCATGATGGTTTTCCATAAATGTGTTTTCTTAAAAATGTGATTCCTTAATGTGTGTTCCTAGAAATGTTTCAAATGTTCTTATGAAAATGTGCGTTTTGAATTATATTATAATTTTATATCATGAAATCTATATTTTCAGTGGAATCCTTCTGTGCTCTGAATCACATCCCATATAAACCATTAGGGGTATGTAGACTTTGTTATGTATGAATTAGGTAAAGATAATGGGTATTATAAAGGAGATGGTGGATCTGGTCACTAGTGTTCCACTTCATGCATGTATCGATGGTTTTGGATTGAGGGTGGTGAACCTCTTGTTTCATGTTGGTTTTTGCAACTATTATTTTGTTCCCTTTTTGTTGTGTTATTTTGGTTGTGTATAATATTTTAAAACATAGAATCAAAAAATTGTTTCATTTCTTTTCGTTATGCTTATTAATTATGTGAAGTTTTATTCCTAGGGGTTGTTTATTTTATATTCATTGGTAAAATCATACATATGTGTATTTTTATTCCCAGACACTATTTTACAGCTCATGGGGATCAGTAATTGCCTTTGGTCCATGCCATGGGCTAGGTCGGGTGTTGATATCGATGGATCCCTAGTTTGGTTTGAGACAATTCACATGTCAGATTAAAACATTCTGTGAAAAATCCCATCTATTTTGGAAAAATGATTCATCTCATTAGAATATCAATACTACAAGGGGATTACATTAACCAGTTCCCATCCCAATCATAGTAGTCCAAAGTATTCCTTGTATATCAAATAATTGATTTAATTTATAAAAAATGTTTCCTATAAAATAACTATATTGAGTAAAGGAAAAAAATTTATCATTATCTCCCTTACAAATTAAATAACATTAAAATTAAAAATATTATGTAAAAATGGTATATGGTATAAAAAATAATCATATCTATCATACAATAGTATGGATATTTAAGATAAAAGTAATGTAAGATGAAAAATTTATTATAATAAAGCGATTGTTTCAAGATAAAGTTGTAAATGATAAAAGAAACTAAGATTTCATAATAATTTTTATTAAATGGTAATTTTCTTATGACATCCCCTCAGATGAAATAATTCAAATTGAAACATAAAATACCATGAATAATGATTTATTCAAGATATTACTTTTCAATTTGTATGTATATACACTGTCTAAATGAAATTGGGTTCATAATATTATAGTACGACTCAACAAAATGAAATTAAGATGAAATCCCTTACATCACATTTCCATTTTGTTTTACATGATTTATACTTTGGTATAATGTTTTCAAGAATTTTATTAATTTATTACAAAACATTAATAATATTTATTATATAATATATGATACTCTTATAATACTTTTCCACCCATCTCTTAATATTATTTTATTGTTTTCATTAATTATCGTGTTAATTTCCATGTTTTCTTAAACTTGATTGAACATGAATAATCTATTTATTTCAAATATTTTATAGATATATTATTTCTAGAAAAATTAAAAATAAAAAAGTATCATATTTTTACATTAATAGTTATTTTAAAACAATTTCTGATTTATGGTTATGAAAAATAAGTGTGTCATGGTCATGGAGACGGTAGGCCGTATGTATGCATGATAAAATTTTTTATTTATCAGTCATCATTTTGTAACGGAGGTATGAAATATTTTACCAATAAATAATTATCATCATATAATATATACCATTTTATATACTTATATATGTCAAATATTTGGTGTCATGTTGATAAGGGAGTCACATCGCTTTAAGAAGGAAGTAGTCCACACGTACATGAATGATGTTATCATCATTATGAGAATAAAAACGAAAGAAAGATGTCTAAGTATATTATACATAAGGAATTATAAATATATCTTTAATATAATAAATATTTAATTTATATCACATATAATAAATAACTTTATCATTATTAACTTCCATGTGAAGTGTTTGTGAATGATGAATCACATCGCTTCGCAACATGGTAGTCCACCATACACATTGGCAATGTTATCACATATCTTATAGAATGTAAGCTTATGATATATGTGTAATATAGGTAATCTATAGGTATAAATATCATATAATTATTATATATATACTTTAAATCAATCATCAAACCCAGCACATGGGTGGTGTAAATGGAAAAAGGAACGACATCAGTTCGCGAGGCGGTAGTCCACCATATACACAAACAATAATTTCAAAACCCATTTGATGGAAGTGTGTGTGGTTTTAGCCTATAAACGCATCATAAAAATATATAATTGTGTTTATTATACATAGTTTACTATATCATAACAATCAAAAAATAATTCCAGGACGTGGAGAAGGAAATAAAATGAAGATTATTCTTGGAGAACATTGCCTATTGTAAGGGTATTATCCTTTTGAATGTAATAAAACATTCCTACAATGGATTTTTTCTCATTATATGTCTTATTAGATGTGGATATATAAGTGGGGGATTTATATGGTCAATTATTTCACAGACAGATTGTTTTTGAATTTTTGAATAGAGGATTAGAGTGGGTGTCCTTTTATATGTGTGTTGAGTGGAACTCTTGTAGTTTTTGAAAGAGTGAAATACACCAATGTCTGTTCCCAATCACCAGAACCCAATAATATTAAATTATAGATCCTATTAGGTATAAGGACAAAATATGGCTATGAAATGGGAGTTTGAAAATGTTATAGGTTATTTGGCCCCATAAGTTTAATATTTATTCCCTCTAGAATTTTAACCATCAAGCATTATGAAATATTATTGAAAAAGGGAATATCTCGAAAACATCACGGGGGGTCTAAAATAATGAAGCCCTAGATCATCGAATTTAACAAGATTAACATATCCTGGTGGAATTGAACGAGTTGTATTAAAAATGATAATTGAGTTGTCTGGAGATCCCTTGGAGTCCAAAGATGTTTACCACCATATTACCCTCCTTCCATGTATGAGTAATATAAATGTTATTGGATAATAAAATTTTCAATATATTCACTAGATAGGTGATAAACCAAGGTATTATATATTCCCTTTCAAAGAACTATGAAGGATTTATGAGTTATTTTCTACCCCTTCTAGCAGAATATCATGGGAAATAAACAATTATAATCACTTAAACATAGGGAGATTTTCTGAAAAAAAGATAGTCACTACTGCAAAAAGTATCACTAAATGCTAGAGTAACATAACTAGTATGGTTAAAATATACTCCACCCCCTCTCATAATAAATTTTATACATGACCCATCAATATTTAATTTAAAACAATTATTAAGAGGATACCATCGAACCAAATTGCCTTGTAAAAGTGGGATTTGACCCATGTCCTCATTATTATTACCAATTTTGAGGCGTCACAGGGATGTTGAGGGTTTACAATTCTTGAGAAAATGAGAAAGTTCAATTGATGTGGTTCTTGAATTAATCAACACAACCATATGAGAGGAAAAAAACTCCTTAATGTGACCCCTTATCCCGAGAATTCCAAAAGGTCAAATAACCTGTAACTAGGAGTAGAGCTATTTCATTGCATTTATGGGGAGTTTCAGTAGAGTCATGAAACCAATATTGAAGTAAGTCCTTATTAGGATGTTTTAGTCTGGAAATTCCAATGCATTAATGAATAGAAAGCCACACCATGGATGGCCAGTCAAATTCAAAGAAAATATGATATCAGGTCTCTTTGTGAGGAAGATGAAAAAGCTACATGATGATGGCAAATAAATATTTCTCTGGTGAACCATTTAATATGTAGGAAATTATTGATTATGGACCCTCCATATCAAAAAATTAATCTTAGCCAATATTTCCTTGCTCCACAGAGTGTATCCCCATGCATCGTTATCAAATTCTCCGTGCATTATTCCCCTATATTCCTTCATCGAGAAATACCAAGAAGATGATCTTGTGAAATCCAATCAATCATTCTCTGAGTAGATGATAAAACTATTTAAGACATTATACTTATACATATTAAGAGTCAAATTGATAAACCTAGGATAGTTACTTTCTTTGGAGTACGAAATATCATGTATTGGATAGCCAATAAAATCTAGAATATTTCCTGCCCAGTTGTCATTAAAATAATTAATGGAACCGTGACCAATGACCCGACGTGAGTGAAGCTGGAGAGAAGGTAAGTGTTTGCTGATCGAATTCCATTGAATGAACCTCTTTCTCACTAGTCCATTAAAATCTACCTCATATTTCTTGGAAGTAATTTTTCCCCACAGTTATGTACCTTCTATAAAGTCACATGCTAACCTATCTTAGAGGCTACTCACCGATTCAACAACACTTTAAAGACTGATACCTCTGTCTGCAATTTCATGATCCATTCTATGCCCGGAAGTCAAATGATGATTTCCTTCACCATTCACATCCCTAAATAAGGGGTAAATAATTTTTTCAATTAATATAGGACAATTTTAGGAGCAATGCGAGAGGAAAATACATCTATAGGAATTGAAGAAAGGATGTTGTTAACTAGGGTGATATGACCGCCAAAATAGATATATGTATTCTTCCAGTTAAGAATATGGATTTTGATTTAGTTAGAAAATGTATCAAATTATTTAATTCTAACTCTACCTAGAGAAATAGGAGCTCCCATATATTCCATGGGAAATGTTTTTTGACTCCCAGTTTATCAATAATGTTTCCCCCTTGATTATGAGATTCATATTGATAAATAACCAATACTCTTTTCCCTATTGATGGATTGACCACTCCAATGTAAATATTCGGAAATAGTACGGTCGATCTCATGGATTTTTTGATATTTCCATTAGGGAGGATGAGGAGATCATCTACAAAGAAAATATGAGGGCGTCCCCTGATGTTAGCCTTGTATAGAAAGGGTCTTAGACGTCTCTCATGAATCTTCTTATTAAAATATATTCTAAAAGTGTCTTGATCTAAGATAAAGATAGTGGGAGAGAGAGGATATCCTTGGCCTTATCCCCCAAACCAATTTAAAGAATCCACATCTTCTCCACATGAAGGTTATAGAAAATTATTAGGAATTATTGCACTTGAAAATAAGATCAATAACTTTCTCAGAAAAACCCCTCACAAAACTATGATTATGAAACAACACTCCATCCTATCATATTCCTTGTCCAAATCCAACTTGATTGCAACATTAGACCCAGGGATATTCTTATCAATATCAATAATAATTTCATGATCAATGGAAATGGCTGCCTGAGTATATCTTCAACGAATAAAACCTAGTTGTTCCTAAGATATCTGTTTGGGTAGGTGTACGGATAACCACTTGTTGAGAATCGAATAAAGTATGCTATAAGGAAAGTTTAATATACTAATTGGACAAAACTACATGAGAGAGGAAGGATTCTTGAATTTCAAAATGAGGATCATACAAGTGGAACATGTCACTCTAGGTAGACATCCATCATGGAAGAAATAATAAATGATTTCCAGAAGTTCATTTTTAACAATTTCCCATTAATTAATATAGACTATCCTTGGGAAACCATCTAAAACTAGGGGATTTCCAGAATCTAGGAAGGAGACATCCTCCCTCACCTTCCTCGCATCGGGTATTCCCTCTAGAATTCCATTTTAATTATGAGATATGCGATTCTGTAAGTCATAAAATAAATATATATACCATATCAAATAACCATCATACATGCATGGTTTAACACCAACATGTAAAAGGGAAAATGACATGCATCCAAACCTCCTCCAAATTGTGGGATGAAATAAATTAAAAATCCTCAAGAAATATGTTTTGATAAATGTGTCTTCTTATCTATCGTATTCTAGACTGGAAGAGGGAAGTATTATAATCTCTCTATCTAAACAATGTCACTCGAGATATCTCTCTAAATTTTCTTTCTTGTTCAAGAAGCACTTCATAAAGATTATAATTTATGTTGAACAAATTTATGGAAATGTCATAATCCCAATGTGATTCAAGATTCATCTCAACCTATTCAATATACCACTTAAGAGCATCATTGTATTGAAAATCAGGGGGTTCTTTGGACTCCCAAATGAAGAGGTCCCCTTTTAAGTTCCAGATCTTATTATGAGACCCATACGATGATCTTTCATTCATAAATTTACCCCATGAATAGTTAACCACAACATGATATCTAGGGTAAACTTTACACCACCCCGAATAGAAAACATGATTTTTTTCATGCAGAATTATCATCCAGGTAATTAAAAAAGGTGAATGATAAAATAAATCCATGATAAGGTGGTAAAAAGTTGCAATAGGAAAGGATGCCATGGATTGACTATTAGAAAAAAAAAGATCCAAATGACACCACCTGTGATGCTCTCTGTTTTGGTTATTGCACCATGTCAATTTATCAGCTCCAAACCGGATGTCATGAAGACCGTTATAGGATGCGAAGCTTTAAGAAAACACGTCTAACATTACATGGGTAAACCTTTACCTTATTCTCATATGGATCCATAAAGACATTGAAATCACCACCAACAATCAAATCCATGTCACCCGTATCGAGATTGTCCAACTCTACTAGACATGTTATCTCTCCCTCGCACTACACATTTCATAAACAAAGGATATGAAAAAACTGTAATTATACATGATGTCCTTTATAGAAGGAAATTGATCGAAGGTATCCACTTTATTCACTATGATGGAATTGTTCCATAAAATCTAAATATGATGGTTTTCAGGATCACCATGCATGAAATTTTATATACCAAACATGGAAGAAAAAATATTAATATTCTTATATGGATGTTGGTGCTCTAGAATACCCATCCACAAAGGTTTTCGGTGATAGTGTTCTGAAGAAATAAATTCAAGCTTTTTTTAGGAACCTAAACCACATGAATTTAAAACAAGAATATATATCATTGGAATAGACCCCATGGGGATTTGGCCCATAGTGACACAAGTCTCATAACCTTGGACGAAATAATATTCTGGTCCTATTTTGGATGACTTATGGAACATGCTTCACTCTGAGGAGGATACTGAGATGTTATGTTATTCAATTCCATATTAGATAGAAAACTGAACCCATTCAATGTCTAAATAGATGGAGTGACTAAATGTTTTGGGATAATGGGAAGTACCTAATAAGAAATGAAATAATTTCCTCCTCAAAGGTCATCCTTCACAGTAATAGAGGTAAGAGAATAATAATCCAACTAAGTCTATGCAACTTCCAAACTATTTACAATTATTGGTGATAAATTAAAAATAACCATATTTGTTAATAAAACTAATGGTGACATTTTTTTGGGAAAGACTACTATAGCCTGGTTATTAGTAGGAATGATTATAGGGATATTATCCATAGTCACCTAGATTTTAACGGTGGAAGGGGGATCTGGTGATATGAGTGGAGAGGGAGACCAACTAACATTATCCTGAAGATCAAGAGAAGAAACCAGAATGACTGTAAGCACCACCTCTGTCGTAATGTTGTCCTCACATATTATGGTGGATGCAACATTTTTAGAAAAGCCATGTTGTTATCAAAAGATGAAGACTGCATTGGGGGTTGTATATCTGATATATACTGAAACTTTCTATATATGGGACGAGAGTGACCCTGAAGACAACATTATTTTCAAAAGTGTGGTTGGGATAGGATAATCAGTTGTTGCCACCCAGAAACTAAGTCTCCCACTCATATAAGGATATGAGCAGGTATAGGGTGAGATAAGTCTTTTTTAAAACAGATAAGCACTACACTTGCATCTCAAATGTGAAGCGTATGTTCATCTATGTAGAGAAAGGAACCAATAGTATTACCAAAACCATTCATAAAACCATGGTTATGAAAGGGAAGTGAGAGACCCGGTAAATTGATCCATATTGCTACTAGTGAAGAATACCATCTAAAGTAAGAATCCACTATCCACCAAAAGTGATTGAATCTCCATTTTCTAAGAGAGTGGTGGATTTGGGACCATGCATTCATGATGTCCTTCAAAGAATAAAGAACGATGAAAAAAACCTTTCTATTTGGGATCGATAATCTAGCCAGAGCATCTATATTCCAGGATGTGATAAAAGTATTAAATACTGTTAGAGGCGGTTTATCATCCCCAAACCTGGCCACAAGGGTCCACTAATAAATATCAATGTCCACTATGAACACATTGGGGGTGAAATATAGAGTAGTTAATATATACACAATTGAATAATATAGATTCCCCAACATAATATCTGGTATTGGGGAGAGGAGAGAAGAACCCAATGGCTCCTGGAAATGAAAATATTTCAAGGGATGTCCCGATAAGATGTCCATGAATGTAGCTGGAGGGTTTTGATCCCCCAGATCATGAAGAGGTGAGGATGGTGGTGGATCTGTTGAATGAATAGGGTCCTATGCCACTAAGAAAGAAAATAAAGAAGAATCCATTAAGGGCAGAGGATGACAGATGGGCCGGGAAATTTGAAAAACCGAAGAAGCATGCAACGCATTCTTGAGGACAACCACGAAAAACTCCATATGAAATTTCCTCTAGAATCTCATCTTTACCATAATACATTTAATAAATTTAAATTATATTCACTAATAAAATCGGGAAAAAAATAATTGGACTTATTAAAAATTATAATTTATTATAATTAAAAATCTAGAATCCATTTTTCTAAATTTAATTCACAAAATTAGAGAAATATAATTTAAAATCAATCCAACGGATGTAATGGGAAAGTATATTTTTAAAGGAAAAAATATCCAAGGTTTAAAAAGGTCTTATATCTAAATTCAATATTAAAATTATTAAAATGAACTTAATTGAAATAAAGAAATTATATTTGAAATAATTTTTTTTATTTATAACCAATTCAATATATAATATAAGATTGTAATTGTTTTAGATTAAAATGTGATTTCAATTTCAATTCAGGATATATAGTGTTCTTTTTCTCTTATCGGCACTTGTGAATGGATGACCTCAACAATTATGGTTATATCCCATGTCCCTCACCCTCTATGGGGGGGGGAGGTACTTCCTCCATTCTCTATATCCACTCAGACATGCTTCTAACTATTTTAAACCCATAATGTCTTCCTCTTTTACCAGAAATCACTCTTATTCCTAATGTTCCACATCTTCTGGGTGGTTTCCCAAATATATCACAATGATCCTCTCACTTTAGTGATGAATTGGCAAACTTAAATATTACATTTCTGGTGAACTTCAGAAAACATTATCTTTTCAAACCTTTGATTGGATCGTATTTGGTTCTTAGGGATTAAAGGACTGAGTGACTATGAGTCTTGTCGATAGGCGACACATGATGATTCATTTTTCATTGGACGAGGACCTAATACTATATTGGTAATGATATACTTTCATATGAAATAGATCATTCTTTTACCTATCTCCATAGTCATATAATTTCTACAAGAAACACGATTCCTTATCTATGACAATTTGGATTAGTTTTACCAAAATCGCTCTTCCCTTCCAATATCAAATGATTATTCATATTCTTGGATATCAGATCAGCCACTTTTTGTGTTTGTATTAGTGAACTAAGTCGATCTTTAATCCCATCACCCTACAAATTTTGGTTGAGATCTATATTTCCAAACAACATGTTAATTTTATTTGGGTCACGGTGGGGGTGGAATTTCATTTTAATCAACCAGGGATCATTGAAACCTCAAGAGATTTCTACACTTCCATCCATCATATGGGCCACTTTTACATTATTTTTCACCGTTATAACATTTTCACCCTAGGTGGTGAATGTTATCTCACGGTGAGGTTATCATTCTCATGTGGTTCTATCGGTTGACAACTTGGGTGCCAAAGAAACATCGATGGTATGTTATCTTCATAATGTGAAATTTCCTGATGATTTAAGGGTCTCTAAAATTCTTGATAGATTAAAAAATTATCTGGGTGTAACAAAATAGGTAGGTAAGGTTCTTAATGTGGACTTATGGACTCACACTCAGGTTTTTACTTCTTTATTTGAGACCATAAAGATAGGATACATGATCATTGGGTTAATGTTTTCCTTGGCTCTAGTTTCTAGGAGGATGTATGTAAGACTTTTGTGTCAATACCTACAACATCATCTCAGGTTGCACCAGAAAAGGATGTAACAATAATTTAAGAATGAGGATCACCTAAATAGTATGAATTATCAATGCACTATCATCAGGTTCCTGATTGAGTAGATCCATCTCATGGGGCAAGTGAGGGAGGTCCCAAAGGCTATAATAATTTAAAGGTTACAAGGGATGGAGTGAATGCATTGATAAAATCCAACTATTGAAGTGATATGGTGACCATCAATATTGATAATACCTTTGCAGGATTCATGGAAGAAGGGTTGGTCTTGGAGTAGGAAACAGTTTAGATGTCCCTCTCTAGTAGAGATCATGTAGAACCACAACTGGTTTAAGAATAGCAGCCTATTCTATATTTGGGATTAGAAACTCCATTAACAAAGGAGTATCCCACTGGTGACCAGGTTTTCTCTTAGAATTATTATGATTATATTTTATCTTGAAAGCATTCAACTAGTAGTGAGGAGGGATCAAGATTTAGAGGACTTCATATCCTAGCTTAGAAGGGATGAAAAGGGTATTGCGATGTAGGGTGTTTCATTGTGGTGAGAGGTAAGGGAAATAAAGGTAGGAAATAATACTACCAATAGCCTAGGATATAAAAAATATCATCTCTAAGGGATAGGGGAATGCATTTTTAACTAAGGCCTCAATACCAGAAATGGAATATGGGTTCGGGTATAAGAAGTGGAAAGGTAAAGTAAACATGTGGATACATTAAGGATCAAGAGAAGGGTGGTGCAGTGGAAAACAAAGAAGGAGAGAAAAAAAATACCTTGAGATAATTATTCATTATAAGGAAGATATTGATGAAAACACTATCAAACAGAATTTCCCCTACAAGGATTTGTATGGAATATTTTGAAGAGAGTTTTTAATAGATTTCGGTAAGGACAAAAGGTCCTAGATAAACCAAAAAGATTTTATTTTAACATGGGGCTTAAATGTAAGGAAATTAAATTTAGAGGAGTGCATTTAGACTTGGTAAGAGATAGCCATTCACTTTGAAGACATAGCCCTCAAAGACCCAAGTATGAATATTGAAGCACCACAATGGAGATTATACCAAGTATGAAATTCGAACAATCATTGCCTTATTTTTAATGATTATGAGATTTCCTTCTGTGCTGAAAAACCAATGACACTGGACTTTTTTGGTTTCCCACATTTCCCTAAAAATATTTATTGAATAATAATTTTACATTATGTAAATTAAAATTCAGTATTTTTTACAATTCATCAAAAAATGAAACTCCCTAGAAAATATAAAAAATCTACCCTAAAATAATTTTATTATTCTTCTTTAAAAAATGAATTTTATTTTTTCAAATATATTTTCTCAAAGTATTAAAATTTAATTTGAAATTATATTCTCCATGCATGATTAAAATTTCTTTTAGAAGAATATTATTTTTCATAATCGTTTCTTTTTTTAAATGATCTTTATTTAAATTATAGTAAATTGATAACTAATAATCTTGTGTAAATTTTATATTTTTAAAATCTAGTTATTAATATTTATTTCCGCAATTAAAAAGGATTTTTAATAAATATTATATAATTTAATAATATTAACAGTATATTGTTGTTCGGTAAAAATTTTTGTTCTCTATAAGTCAAACTTTTGAATAAACTCGTTGTTGTGTGAAAAGTGAAATAAACAATGTGTTTCATGTAATGAAATATAAACTCAAGGTGTCATGAGGCATACCAAATTGAAAAAAATTATAATTTATGAATTTCAAGTTGTTATAGATAATAAATTACATATATATGAAATTAGATTCACTTATAAAATATTATCATAAATTTATTAAATGAAATAATATATGAAAAATCACATTCAGGAATGCTTCTTGGAATACATGAAAAGACAAGAAATGTTTTAATTAAATAAACATTCAACATTAAAATATCATAAAATTTACTTTCTTCATAATAAAAATTTATTAGCATATGATATCAATAGGTTTACATAAAAATATATACAAAGAATAGATAAACCATGTAGCTATATATGACATTTTATTTATATCATCATCATACGAAAACTTATAATGGGAATAACCTTACTCATTAATTCCAACATATATTATAAAATAGAATTAATAATTAACCATGTTAGGGAGGTTTATATTGAACCCACCCATTATAGAGAATAATTTCCATGAAGCATTACAAGAACAAAAACATAGATCTTTCATTTCCTCATAATGATCTAGAAAATATACTTTTTAAGTGCTATGTAAATTCACATTCAGTATTAACCAAATAATTATGAGAAATATAATTTTATTTTTAAAATATATTAAAATAAAAAAACCCTAGTAACAATGGTAATATGATATTATATAAAAAAATGAAAAATTATAACAAGGTTTTAATGAAAAATGGCTTACCTTAAGTATCAACTATATTCACATGAATTTTACCAACTAGAGTGATAAAATTATATTAATTATTTAATTTGGACAAGAAAAACTAATTTTAATTCTCTAATTATCATTTATTTAATCCAATATAATATCTTTTTTCACATGGGTACTAAAATGACTTAGTCAACATTGGTTATATTGGGATTATATGGTTCATAATCTGTAAAAAAAGTTATGTATTTTCATGAAATCAAATTATAGCCATAAATTATAAAATCCTTTAATGTTAAATGTTATTGGTTATATATCATTTAAGGAAAAAAATTATAGAATTTGAAAGACTTACTTTTCATTGAATATTCCATGATAATATTTTTTTGTGGTATAAATTAACCATCCTTGTTTATGTTTAATTCTAGTATTATGATTAATGTTTCATTATAATAGAGTAATTAAAACATATTAAATTAATTATTATTACATAACATTTAAATTATTTATGATTATTTAATTATTAATTACATAATCATTATAACAATATTCATATAGGTGTTATATCTTACTTGAATAAGAACATGTTACGCAAACCAAATGAGTAATAAAATATTAATGCATATTTATATTATATCTTTTATTGAAGTATGATGTTTTCAAATTAAACAAGTTATGAAAGTGATATATTACATTAAATAAGAATTACATGATTAATATTAATTAAAGTTAAACCTAATATGTTATTTCTTACAAAGTGTCTATCTAGACTCATTTTGGCAGTTAAATTTTACGATGCCCATTATTTGTTAAAAATATTTATAGCATTGAAAATTTTCATTATGGAACATCAAACATGTAATAAATTTCATATTAATTTATTTAATATATTATTTAAAAATTCAACATAATTATATATTAAAAAAATGAAATATTTTCCTTTTATAGAGGTTGTAGTCCACATGAACACTTGAGAATGGTTTTCATTTTTCAATGAACGGAATGAAAATATTATTATAATGGTCTATATTTATATAATAATAATTATTATATGAATATAAATTTTATTCCTTAAAATATATTTTTATATCATATCCTGTGAGGAAATCATTAAAAATAAAATACGTTATTCCAATAGGTGGTAGTATCCATGTGCACATGAGCGATGCACTAATTTAACATTGGATATAAAAATATTTTAAAATAGTTGATATGTAAAAATAATAACACTTTCATTTATTAATTAAATTTAATCCACTAAATTAATATTACTAGAATAAATTTGAATTAGGTTGAATAAAAAAGAAACATGAAAGAACTCAATCAAGATCTTTACAACTTCCTTCGATATACACTTTTGGAATAAACCTTGTGCCTTCAAATTATTTTCATTTGGTGAGAACAGAACCACTATCAGGTGGAAATGAGTTTTGGGGAGGGATTTTATCAAATATTATCTCAGTTATGGTGCTCAAAATGAATAGAGAAGTGACGGGTGAAGGGATCTTTTTACAAGTGAGGGGAATGACAATATAGTAAATATTACAGGATTCAAAATAATATTAAAGACCCATTTAAAAATTTGTTTTCAAAATGATATATATATATATATATAGGGTAAAAAATGGGTACTTTGAAACCACTCATAAAATTCATAACAGTGTTAGATATTCGAATATATATCCATTTATTCAATATGTTTGACAGTTTTCCTTGCACACAATACTAAACAGAGATAAATCATAATTGAAATATTATATTACATATATAAAGGTTGTTATATTGGAGGGTATTAATAAGTAAAATAGAATTAGGATATATATGACTAAATTTTTTTCTTAATAATAATTTAATAAAAAATTCAATTGAAAATGAGTACTCCATTTGAAATGTTAAGAATAAAATAATTTCATGTTAAAGTATCTTTTTTGGAGGATATAATATATATTTATACACTATGTATCACGATCAGTAATGATATTTTATTTTTATGAAAAATAATTTTAAATAAAAATAAATTTTACATTGTTTATTAATATAATATAAATAATGTAAAAATATTTTATTATAAAAATATTTATTTTCAAAAAAGTGATTTTTTTGCCCAAGGTAATTTTATTTTAATATATTAAAAATATTTCAATTGACGAATGATTTCAATGTGTATAATTATTTTCAAGGAATTAAATTTACATTTATCAAATTTTAGTATCTAGAAAAAAAGTATAGTAATTTCATTTTTTTCTAGTAATATTCATTTTTACTAAAAAAAAAATTGGTCATGATTTTTTGGTTTATTTTTCAATTAATTTCAACCGATTTTAAGAATTATATTTGATAAAATGGTCTTCATATTTAAAATCATCGTTTACAATTTTTTTAATATTTAAATTTCATTTTTGGGCATATGGAATAATAACTTGTGTTAAAATTCATTACTATAGTAAAGGATAAAAGTGTTAAAGATGGGTTTTTGAAGAGATAATGGTCAAAATAACTGAATACCATTACTAAATCATATTGGTTAAATATATTTATACTATATCTCAAAGAATATTATTCATTCATCCAATTTGGAGCCAATTCAAAACGAATGTGGCCATATATTATTTTAATGTTTATAATAATCTTATGTGTGACACTCACCTCACTTGTAAAATATAATTACCTCTCATATCATCATAAAAAATTCATGATCCACTTAGTTCAATGGTTCTCAATATAAATATTTACAATACTTCATAATAAATTTTATTGAGGTTTTGGTATTTATTGAACCTCAACCCAATTTTGTTTAATAAGATACCAAAAAGAGATATCTCAAATCAAATGTATAATTCTTAACAGATTTGATTCATGATTATTTCTAACTCTACCTCATCCAAAATTATCAAAACAATAAAGATATAATAACATCAGTATATCCAATATAAAAAATGTTATTATATTTATGGCACATCCCTTTTTCATTTCCATTTTCACACTATTTGAAATTATAAAATCACTTGTTCCCTAGTATTGGATATCACCTCAATGAAGATATATGTTTCATTATTCGTCCTTATATTTCATGGATTGTTATATAGATGGATTTAATATTGTGTATGTATTAACAACCGTATCCAAAAAGTTATGTAATTAATTTTTCATCACCACTAAATATAGATAGTTTTGAAGGTGTGTATGAGAAATAAATATGATGATTATGGCTTGATTCAAATTTTTAATAATAAATTGATGACGAAGGTGTATGGATTGGTTCCATCAAACAAAAACATGCAAGGAAAATGCACTGGTTTTCACCCAAATAATGGTTTTAATAAATAATTGTTAACAAATAAGAAATTTAAAATTATAATGAAATGATCTATATTATTTTTTATGTTAATATGGTTCTGGAATTTTTTATAATGAATGTATATTTATTATAACTCATATTTTAATGCATATGAATCATAATGGGACATAAGGTATGGGTTTTTCATTTCATCTTTATTTCTTTGAGCCATATGCCATATCTATAATTTTTTATGCTTTATAAGCAACCCAAAAAATTTATATTATGATTTTAATTAAAACAATAATAATTTAAAAATCATTCAATGTTTCTCCCTGTTATGATGCTTTGATTCATATATTACTAAAATTATAAGTCTTTGTGTTACTATTTGAATTGTTTTTAGGATTTTCTATGTCAAATTACCAATGTAAGAAATTATATGATCCATACATTTTAAAACCCATAAATATTCTTCAAGTATATTTATGTCCTATTTTTCCATTCTTTATATTCATTTTCTAGTCTTTGGTACACAAGGAGGCTGAATGAATATTTTAATGAAGTGATAAATTTATTTATTATCTTTCATTGGAAATCATTATATACTATATCCACATTATGAAAAATGTATTAAAATTTTTATATATATAAATATATATTTGTTAAAGGTTATTTTTAAAACCATTTCCGATGATTAGAAATTACTAAAAATATTTTTTTAAATATTTTTTATGTGTTCTTTTTTACTTCAATTAACAATGTGTGCAATGAATCATTATTTTAATGTTTTCTGAAAGAACATGTTTTCACATTACCAGGATTGTTCTTTTCATTGATTATTACAACAAAAAGTCATATTTTATTTTCACTACAAAATAAGGTTCAAAATGTGTTGGAGAACATAAAATAAGATAATATAAATACAAATATTAGGGAGGATGAAAGTAATATAGCCCAATAGAATCTTCCAAAATAAGATTCACCCCTCACCTGAAAGAGCCCTCATACTAGGGAAACATTAAACCCTCTATCAATGAGTCAAATTAGATGCAGGGAGTTCTTATACTCTATTTCTCCCCTCTCTATGTGTGAATAACTTTTATTTTTTGTTAGTAATACTATTTCACCTTCTAATAATATAAAAAATTTACAAAGGAATGGTACCTAATCCATGGAGGTAGTTGTATAGAGTTATACAATATGTTTCTTACTCTGCCAAGATGATATCTACCTATTTACATAAAACAATACTAGTGATAATCACCATTACTTTTGGAAATTTTAATTTTAAAAAAATATAATTTAAAAAATATTATATTTTCTCTATAATTTCAAAAAAAAATCATCAATTATATTCCATAAAATATTTTTTTTCTATGTAAAAATCATTTAATTCTGGTCATTATTAATGGTGGATATGAATTTATGATTCCATAAACATTATTTAACTTGATGTAAAGGTATGATTATATTATAAAACCTTCTGTATTCCCATATGTTAATTGTGTTATGTTGATTTTTTAGGAAACTCATTTATATTCTACATTGATTAGTGTTTTAATTATATTGTGGCACAATTATGTTTGGTTTTCATTATGTGGTGGGAGGGACCAAAATAATATATTTCCCAATGAATTAGGTAGTGATTTATTTCTCACGTCATAATACAAGTTTGAATGGGGTGTCAACCTGTTTTAGTAAGGTACTCAATCTACTATGATAGCCTGTGTAGTGAGCCTTGACTAAAAAAATGTTGTAATGGGGACTGAACTAAATTCTCTATGGTACTCATTCCACTATGATAGTCTGGTTTGTGATCTTCAAATATGAAAATTAATGAATGAGAAGTGATTCCAATACACTATGGGACTTTAGGAATTATTATAGTGTTGTTCATCATCAATAACAGAGGAAATGATTATGACAGCTTATATGTACACCAAAAACTGATGCATTATGCTTATAATATGTTCTCATGGATCAAAACATATTATTTATGATTCTACACACTCATTCCTTATGTATTTTTGAATAAATAATTCATATTCCATGAATCCCAATTAATGATCTTGACTGATTTGAAATCCATTTCATATGTTATAATTATTTCTTTTTTCCATTATGCTTATATTATTCTCATATATTATCATTGTTTGATATCTCCTATATTTACTCTTACTGGGAAACTATGCTTACGTATTCTTGTAATTCAATTTCCCTAGGTTATGAATAATGTTTTAAAAAATGTTTTTTGTAAGAAGGGTTTAATGTGAGAAGAATATTGTGGGAGATGTTGATTATCTTTCATGAAATTACTTGATTATACACCTAGTCTCTAATGAATCTAAACATTTATAGTTCATGGTTGTGTGTTATTGAGTTATATGTTTAATATTTTTCAAAAAGTGATGTAATATTTATATATGAAATTTTTGTGTCTCCTCAGTTGGTATCATAGAAGGGTTAATTTGCTTTTTTTAATTAGTATAATAATAATTTGGTGAAAATCATGATAATAGGTTTATGTATAGAATAAAATCTTAATGTTTTGGTAAATTATATGTTATATTTATTCTATGAAAATATAACCGAATATAGAAAAAAACATGTGGATGAAAGCCCTAGAAAAAACACATAGTGGAAATAACCCTAAAATGACAGTTTTCTATCAGCTAAACCTTCACCTGGTTCATCATATGGATGAATAAATACCCATCTAATTTTAATCTCTTGGGGGATATTCTTTTTTAAATTCATATTCTCTTTATAAACCATTCTGATGAATGAGAATATAAAATCTATGCAAATGTATGACAATACATAAGTATATGAGATTAATTTAATGTGTTATGGGTTGAAATAATGTGTCATTATTTAAAAAATAATTAGAATTATTTTAATAATAAATATATTTCTTACTGAGGTTATCTATGTTTAAAACCTATACTAATTTTTTTTTGTAAATGCATAGAACATGGAGGAATCATTTTATTAAAGGTTGTTATAGTCATCAAAATAAATAATCTCATTAGAGACTAAAAGAAATGTTTGTATGTATGAGAAATGTTTTAGTTATTCTCTCTTAACTCTCTTAATAATTAAATAGTAACATGAATACTATTGAACTATTAAATAATATATCGAAGGGAAAAAATATAATTGATTCTTTTTATCCAATAACATACATAATAATATTTTGGTTCCTCAAATATATGTATCGTTGAGAGAAGGATTAATAATGTAGAATAAAATTTTCTCAATATTCAGTGCTTAAAACATGACAGTGTTATTTTTGGTGCGTAACATAAAGAAGGATAATCTGATCAATAATATAATTTCATCAACAATATAATTAAGGATAAGTAAAATTTCTCCATGGCATGGGAAGAGTTTATGATTGTATTTTTAAAAATTTACTTTTAATAAACTGATTTCACTAAGTTAGAGATGGAAATTCATGGGTTGAAGTAGAGGGATGATGAATTAATTAGTACATATATAAATAATTTCACCAAATTTCACTATCTACTTTTGGGTTTATTTTCAAAATGAATAAAAAGTTGATAGATTATTTAGTGGAATAAGAAAATGATTTTGAAAAAAATGGATATATGAGACATTGATAGCTATTAAGAAACAAATTAATCTGCTAAAAATAAAGAAATATAAATTAAAGACTGTCAATATTTTAAGGGTTTTTGGTATACATAGAGAAATATGGAATTTTGGGGAAATTATAATAATAGTACCCATGAAGAAAATATAATTTATTACCATTTATGATCTTTTTGTGGAATGAATCATGATAGATATTTCCATATAGGGTATGGTAAATGTTTTTGGTATGGAAAATAAGTGCATCGAGAAAACTAATGTCAAAGTATTGTCAATAATCCATAAAATTAAATTAATAATGGGAATTATCAACTAAATGTTAAAACCACACTCCAGTATAATAATTATGAGGAGTGTGGACATTATTCCAATCAGTGCACACTTATGAGGGATAGAAAAGAAAATAAATATTAAAAACCACTTAATAAAATAAATATATTTAAAAATCATCTGATCACAACTACTAAAGTGGGTTACTAGAATAATGTGGTGAAGGTTACACATACAATATTCTCAAGATATGAATTTTCCTATATTCAATAATTTTTATATGTACAAGTTTTTATCGGTATCACCAAACAACCTAAATTATTATATGTCGATTAAGTGTTAGAAAAAACTATTATAATGATGATCACATCTAATGTCTATATATCATCTCCAATATATGTTTGTTGGAGTATTGTTTATTTAAATTTTTTTATTCACCTTCCAGTTGATTGTTATGTTATTTTGGGCATGGATTATCTCACTTTTCAAAGATCACATATCAATTTATGAGGGAGGTAAGTCACATTCTATATTATTAATTTTTCTATGATCAAATTTCAATGTTAGAATAAATATTAAAATCCAAGATAAATTTAATCCATTATATGGGTCATAATACTTATTCATGAGAGATATTAATCTCAAATGGTTGGAGATAAAATCAATATTAATGAGGTGCCAATTTTTTTGAAAATATTATAATTTATTTCTAGAGGAAATTACTATTCTTCCCTCAAATAGTGAAGTTGAGTTTTCAATATAAATCACACCCAATGCTACACCAATTTGGAATACCCTAAATGTTTTTTCCATGATTTAGTTTCATTTATTGAAGAAGAAATTACATGAGAATTTTAATAAGGAATTCAAATAAACTAATGTTTCTTTGTGGTTTGTGGCTAATAATTATATTCAGTAGAGTAGTGGTTTATTTCATCCTTTTATTGTTATCTAGAAATTCTCATGATCATAATAAAAAAATTATCCTCTACCCATTATCGGTGATATGTTGGATCAGTTTCTTGGAATTCAATATTTCCTCCAGATCTATTTTCATTATTAATATAATCAGCTAATTTTAAATAAGGGGTATACCAATGATATCTCTCTTTACATGGTATAAACATAATGAATTAATAGTGAGGCAATTTGGACATACCAATTCCCCAACTATCTTCATAGATTAAACCAGTATAGTTTTTGGAGACTATCTTGATCTGGTTTTGGTTGTCTTTATATATGATATACGTATATATTCCAAGAGAAAGGAATAATATTAAGATAAAATTATGAATGTGTTATATACGATGAAGATATAGTATTTGTTTTCCAAATATATCATATGTGTATTCGAGATATATAATGTTTCAATATTGGATAATATAATTTCATGTCATGGTATATAAGTGTATAATTAAAAGATTATAGTTGTTATGAAATCTAATAGACCAAACACAATGATATAGATCCAAATATTTCTTGCATGGGATGGATATTGTCAATGATTTATATGAAATTTATCATGGATATCAAATAAAATAACCAATTTGACTTGGAAGGGATCAAAGTTTCATTTCATAGAACAACGTTAGGAAAATTTCATAGAGATGAAAACAATAGTTAGTGGAACTCTTCTCACAAGACCTAATAATAGGGAAGGGTTTTTTATCAACATTGATAAATTCTATAATTTTTTGGGATGTCTCTTCATGAAGAAAGATATTATTATATCTTATAATTTATTGAAATAATAAATTCATGAGCAAAATTACATGATTCCTAATTTGGAGTTTCCAACTATAATTTTTACATTGAGAATATAGAGAAATTATCTTTAGTTTGAATTATGTGATATATATATATAGATCATAATATCCTTAATTATTTATTCACACATAAATATATGGGTATTCCCCAATTGATAGGTAATTAGTTTATTAATGATTATTATTGCTCAATATATTACCACTCTATTAAGGTGAATAAGGTGGATACAGATCTTAGTAGGAAAGATTAGGAATGTTATTCCATGATTATGATTGATGATATCAAATACCTTTATATTTATAGAAGATAGATCTTTTAAATCATGAGGAATGTTTTTTAATCATATCTTTCATTGATAAATATAGAATAATCCATCCATTTGAGGATAAATTAGTCTAAAAGGATGATGTGAAATTATAGAAGAAGGAATTGAATCTTCCTATGTTCAACCATTATGGTGAATGAATTATGTTGTTCAGGAACCAAGTATGTTTCCCTTTAATACAAAAAATTACTAAATATATTTTGGATGATGCTTATATTTCATTAATATATATTCTTTTTTGATTTGTGAAGATGTAAAGGTATATAACATAATATTTTTGTTTGGATAACATGGAAATGGATACTGTAGGGTAACTATCTCATTACTTTGTATATCCACAATTTTTTTAAAAGAGATAGAAGTTATGGGGATCAGATAACTATTACCTATACAATATTTGTAAAAGGAATAGATTACGATGGATTTCATTATCAAACTCCCCAAAACATTTGAATTACGTAAAACAATTTGGGTTTTAGTACATCACATTATAAATTAAGAACATTTAGTTGACATCCTTTAATATTTATATCTTGATCAAAAATTAATGATATACATTAAAAAGTTTATAAGGTTTCAATGGGCACCAAATTCTTATATATATAATAGGGATCTAAGGTTTACCTCAATATTCATTAGACTAATTCAACCCCATTTTAATAAAAAGTTATACTTTAGAAATATATATCATCCTTGTATAGATTTTAAGACACATAAGACCATTAAAATCATAAAATATATGTTGAGATATTGTTCTATATATTTCATAGTTTATTTTATAAATACAATTTTATGGCCAGGATTTTTAGAAAAAATTACTTCCCTCGAGAATTCAGATGGATAATAATGAAAATCTTCATGGTAGTAAATATAGAAATCCAATGTGCTAGAATGATGTTGTGAAATGATATTTATTAGGACTATTGATAGATAAGGAAATGGAAGACAATTTTAGATCATGTCATCATAACATTAAGGAATGTTAGAGTAAATATAAATGATTTTTAATAATCATTAGTGAGATATAGAGTTCAGATATGGTGATAGGGTATTAATATGAATATTTTATTTGTAGAAGGTTGTGATATTTTGAAAGAATGGAAATTTTATCCGTGTGTATATTTTTCTTTTGACACTCTTGATCATATCCGGATGGTGTCTTATCATTTCATGGATCAACCAAATCACAATCAAGTTTATGATGTGCTCTATATACCAATTTTGAGGGATTACATACATGATATGTCACATATGGTGAATTTAACTATTTTACCACTGAATTTTGATTGTTTTTAATAGTAACAAACAATGGAGACCACATATTGAAGAAGGAAAGTGCTAGGTAATAAGATTTCTCACTTGATTATTGTTTTTTGTAGAAACCCTGACAATTGGGAATCAACATGGGAAACTGGAGATGTGATGGGGTGGAAGTATCCTTATTTTTTGTTATGGTGGAAACATTTTAAGGGATATATTCTTATAATATCTAGACTATAAAACCATAATATTCCATAATATATATTTCTTTTTTTTCGAAGTATTTATTTCTTACTTTGTACACAATACTAGAATTAAATAATATATGATAGTAATATCATGTAATATGTAACCTAGTCATTAGATTGTTGGGTATAAATAAGACTAAAAAAATTATTAAATATATAAATAAATTTTTTTTAATATAAAATCACATAACTATTACATGGATAATTAGCACTTCAATTGAAATTTTAAGAATAAAATCATTTATTACTATAGTATATTTTTCCACATTAATGTATTATTCAATAATTTTTTTATAATAATTTATAAAAAAATTTATTATGATGGAATAAATTTTTAATTAATTACTAAAAAATCCAATATTTGATACTGTTTTAATAGAAATAAAGGAAAATCATTTTAAGGTAATGACTGACATTTTTCAGAAAACTTTTATTAAATTCTTAATATATTTCTATTTTAATAAATTAAAATAATCACAATTTAGGAATGATATTTATGTGGCCATCTTCAAGAATCACCTTAGTCATATCCTCCGGTGTATTCTTGGAGGATGTGAGATCACCTCCTCTCTCAAATCTGAAATGATGAGTCTCATACATGCTACCTCATATGACAAAAACAAAGGTTAGAATAACATATAGATTGAGAGTGACTCAACTACCATTGTCCAAGATTATTGGAATGGGGCGGTTCATTTGGAATGGTCGATCACTATTAGATGGATGAAGTGTCTTATTTCACTCCATGATATCAATCATATTACCACTCATACCTACTGTGAGGTGAATTCTATTGCGGATGGGCTTTCAAACAAAAGATTATGTCAGAACATCAATTGGCTAGAGGATATCCCTGATGACTTACTTCCACTGTATGTGAAATATTTTAATCTAATACCATATTTTAGAATCTTGTTTTATTGACTTTTAATTTAAATAATTATTAGGTTACTTAACCAAAGAAACGCCTACTCAAAAAAATAAAAACATCATTTGATGCATAAAAAACCATTTTTTCTAAAATTTGTTTTCATTGCATTTTATGGTTAATTTTAAATATAATTTTATCCATTGATAGAATTTTAATTCAATAAAATTGTATAAATATTGGGAATAAAATTAAAACATTGTAAAATATGATGATTTCCTTTTTTTAAATGATTAGTAATCAAGAAAAAATTCATCGTGATGATAATGTTTAAAAGGGTTAACAATATGTTAAACATAAGGGATAAGGGATTAAATTACCAAAAACTTATAAAAATCCTTATAGATGAATGGTGTTCAACCTTATCTGATAAAAAATTATGAATTTATCTAATTTATATCTAAGTTTAATTAAATGTTACAAAATATTAGCTTAGTGTTTAGAATAATTACAACTCTGCCACTCCCATCACTTATAAAATATATCATCTTCTCATCCCTTTCTAAAAAACTATTGAGCAACATTTATTAAAAAAAATATATGTAAAAATATTTTATACATAAAAAACCATGGTCTATAGGTGTTTTTATTCTAAAAAAACAAATGTCAGTGTCCTTTTGAAGAGATCCATAAGAGGTTTCTCAAAGAAGAGATATAACTATTAACTATATTCTTCTCAATTTCAAACATATTAAAAACACATAAAACCTATCGTATCCAGGATAATATAATAAATTATATAAATAAATATATTTCAATTATTATTATTTTTATTTAACATACATTTTTAATATTGTTTTCTATCCTATGGGAAATGAAAACATTAATTGTGTGTACGTGTGGACTACCACATCCATAAAGTGATGTTTTTTGTTTTTCAACACCTTAACTCATGAATGTTTATATGGATGTGTTTAATGGATATATATTATTTTCATAATATATTAATAATAATTTAATAATATACAAAATTTTAACATCTTACAGCTGTTTTATGTTAGAAAATGATAACATCACTCGTGCTTACATGTGGAATGCCACCACAACGAAACGATGTGATTCATTTTTCATTTCTTCTTAACATAAATGGTCATTAGGATTGATCTAATGAATATTTATTGTATTTATGATATAAATATTATTATGTAAATATAAATTACTATTTTCATCTCATGCATTCCAACCATTGATAAATTGAAATATTACTCGTGTGTATGTACGAACTACCATCTCCACGAATGATGTATTTTTTTATCACCACCCAGTATTGATAGTTATAAAAGTGTATGTAATTAAAAAAGTTGATATTTATGAAAATATTTAGGGTCCAAATATTATGGAACCATGATCATGGTTCAATGATTCAAATGGTTAAACCGAATAATGCAAGGAAAATGAGTATATTTTCACTGAATAATAATCTAAATGAAGAATTTTTAATAAATGGAAAGTTAGATATCACTATAGAATGATATATTGTAATATATATATTTATATATATATATGAATATTTTCACACTCTGAAATTGTTTTATATATTTTTCACTAAATTAAAAATATATTCAATTTCATTTCCATGAAAATATTTTCCAAAATGAACCGTGAATCATTATAAAACTATTAAAAATGATTATTGTGAATTGGAGGGAAAAAATAACTGTAAACTATAACAAACCCGATCTTTATTTCACATTAATACTTTATTTATTATATTATACTAAAAATAATAAAAACCACATGATCTACAATCCAAGTGTCTTTGGGAATTAGGTACATTTTATAACAACATAAAACAAGGAGTACAAAATCATTATTTTACAATTCTTTAACATGCTCGAAATACTCCTTCAAACATTGAACTGCATGGGATAACCTATGGATATACTTAAGAAATAGGTGATATATAAAGCCCAGTAAGGTAATAACCACGAAATAATAGATACATGTTAGACTATAAGAATATCAATTTTTAATAAATGGAAGATGAATAATAAGGCATGATATAGCTTGATAATCATAACATGGAAAATGTGGAAAAAACGTAAAACATTGAATCATAAACATAGGTCAAGTACTAAACCACCAAAAAATAGTGGAAATAGTCCCATAGGAAATCTTGTTCACTCCTTGTCCCAACATAATGTATCATCATACTAATCATTACCCAATGCATTAGATTACTATCTGGGTGCACACATTATATTCATTTGATTCTCATTCTTAAGTGTGCCACATAGATCATACAAAATGGATTCATTCATAATAATAATTTATTCCAAATAAATGAATTTGGAATACATACATGAATTTCCCCAATAAAAAAATATATGCGAATATTGGTGAATACCCTTTGATATAAAATGGGTATGGTATTCACTATATAATTATTTTGGTATGGAATATTGCCGAGAATTTTTTTTAGAATAATGATGTTACATGAAAATTCATAAAAATGGTTGATGAGAGAGAATGGGGTCTATTATAATTTTTGAATCAAATTTTAAGTAATTGGGACATGGAAAGACATATCTCTACATTATTAAATAGAAAGAGAATTTATGTGTTCATAGAAACATGAAATAAAGAAGAGAACGTGAGGACACCCTATGGAATTTCCCTCTTGTAAAAACTTAGGTAAGGGTAAAAATCAGAGAGGATAAATGACCCCTCATTAAAATAAAATAAATTTTAAAATATGTTAATGATTATAAATTAATGAAAATGTTTACTATTTAAATTGAAAGAACTAATTTCAAAGAAGGTGCTTGAATTTGAAAGGAGGAGAGGAATGTGAGGATCCCTTACTCGAGTGTGTGACTTCAATAGATCGGTAGAGGATTCTTAAGATATTTTAGATCCTTTTTTGGACTCTAGAGAGTTAATGGAAGATTATTGTCACCATACATGTAGTTTTAGGGAAGATAAATTTGATCTTGGGTGGGTTTATATTGGAAAAGAGGGGGTTTTATTTATTATTTCGATTTTCAATTCAACATAATAAAATATCCAAAACTACAAACCATCCCACAGTTTTCCCATTATTGTTACTAAAAAAGACTATATTTTATTATTTAATAAGTATATTGGATGAACATATTATAATATTTTTCCTTTTTATGTGGATTTAAGTCACACTCTTAAAAAAGGATTTTGAAACCTTAACATATATTATATGTTATTGATGATTTATAATAGCTATAAAATATAAATCAAATAAAAATTAAATCAATTTATTTTAAAGGTAAAAATTTAATTTTGTATTAGGCCCAATTTATATTAATTATTACTTCAATTTTTGGTCATTATGATGTCATAAAACACAAAGTATATTTAGACGATATTTAATTTTAACCCAAAAATTGGACTCTCTCAAAAAAAAGTATGAAAAATTAACCATTATATAATTTAGATATTTTGATTATAAAAATAATATAAATTTTATGTAAATAATTTTATATGTATTTGAAATTTCACATTTAAAATAATAACCACCATTTATTGAAAATGATGGGGGTTTTTTGACAAAAATAGTTTTGAACCCTTATAAAAATAAAAATTAACTTCAAAAAAATTATATCATTGTTTTTATTTTATTAAAATTATTTAATAATAATAATCAGTTAAAATATGATTTACTTCCAAAATCCATTAATTCATAAATTGATTAATTTATTTTTAATATTATCCAAAAACAGTATTTCTGCTTTGATGTATAAAAATAATAATCATTTACAAAGTAGAAATAATAGGATTAAAATATATTCATTATTATATTAAAATAATTTAAATAATAATAATTCTAGGGTCTTGATACATATCCCTATATTACACTAGAAAATTACCTAAGAGTAAGGTGCACGATGGTGGGGCTTTAATAGGGTGCTTCGGTGGACATGGTTTTATGTCATGATATCGATGAGCCTAAACTTCCCCTGTAAGTAGTTTCTCTCATGAATAAGGTGTTGGATCTCAACATGGGCTCAATCAAGGGAAATTCTAAAATTTCTATATCAATTATATGTTCTAATAAATGGGATTCATAGGGTATGATCTCAATGGTTGTTTCCATCACTTCTTTTGTCTATGTGAATTGGATTTTATGAAACCGTATTTTTATATTAACCATGTGATCACTGTTAATAGGATATATTATCAATGGTAATGATTCCAAATGGTTATTGAAATAAAATTGGATATAATAAAACAAAACAAAACATTTTTTCTATAACCATATTTTGTGATGATATATTTAAATAAACCAAAAAATGGGAATTATATTTATAATATTTCGGGTCGTTAAAATCTCATCTATTAAGAAATTTTACCTTGTAAATTTTCATTTTTCACACTAAAACATATTATGGTAACTCTGCTTCATAACGTCCTCTGGTTCCCACATCACTTCTTCAACCATTGGTTTTCTCTATAGCACTTTAAAAAGGTTCATTGACTTATTTAGTATAAATTTTCCTCTAAGATATAAGATCTTCACTAACTGCTCGTTGTAGAAAAGGAAATTTTAAAAAGTTACCACCACTACATTGGATAAAGGGGAGGGATTTCGTAAGTACATTATAATGAGGGATACATAAAACCCATCTTATAATTGAGATAGGTTCAGTAAGAGTTCTAGTCAATAGGCCACTTCTCTGATGCGATCAATGATCTCAAAGGGTCCCATGTATGTTGGACTAAGATTTACCTTGATCACAAATCTCATAGTTTCTTCAATAACGATATGCTGAGGAATACCATGTCTTCAACTTAAAACTCTAGGTCTTGTCAATGATTTTCATCATAGCTCTTCTGTTGACTCTGAGTAGCCTTTATGTGCTGCTGAATGGTCTTAAACTTTTCCACCCTTTCGTTTACCATTTTAGGACCTAGCAGTTTTCATTCCCCAATTTCATCCCAACATGTAGGTGTTCGGCACCTATTCCCATTAAAGGCTTCATAGGGATCCATATATAGTTTTGAGTGTAAATTGTTGTTGAATGAGTACTTGACAATAGAAAGATGTTGTTTCCAACCTTTTTTGACATCCATAGACCATTCTCACAACATGTCTTCCTACGTCTGAATATTCTACTCAAATTGGAAATCAGTTTGAGGATGATAAACTGTATTTAAGTTTATATCAATGTTTCGTGAATTTTGGAGACGTTTCCAGAACATGGAGGTAAATACTATATCTTTATTGAATGAAATTGAAAATGTTACTCCATGGAGCCTTACCACTTATATGATTTATATTCATGAATTATGATCCAATGGGAAGTCCCATCGAATTATGATAAATTGAGAAATATTTATAAGATTATCCACAATAAAACTATATAGAATTTCTTCTAATAGAAGTATTTGGATGTCTGGTGACAAATTACATGGCGACGTTCTCCCATTTCCATGTTGGTATCGGTAATGGTTGCAACAACCCCTTAGACATCAGCCTTTCAGTGTTCACTTACTGGGATAACAGAAACTATTATATAATTCAGTGATAGCCTTATTAATATTTTACCACCATTAGTGCAAATAGTTATCTTAATACATCTCTGTGCTTTTAGGGTGAATGAATAGTGTTTAACAATGGGAATCATCTAACAGTTCATTTCATAATTCTAGATTGGTGGAACACATATTCTAGACCCAAATAACAAAATTTGTTTTTCATAAATTTCAAACTCAGAAGACTTTCCCTTTCTAATGGATTCCACTTTCTTCTAAATTTCTATTTCATTTATTTTTCTATCCTTTCTCCTTTCCAAGAGATATGGTTGAACAATAATTTGTGAATGTATTTATGATGTTCCTTCATTTATGATTCTCATGTCCATCATTTGAATGTTCAAGTTGATTGGATCCTTCACATTTCATATAATTGATAAAGATGAAGGGTAATTTTTATATATATCATTCACCACCTTATTCTAATTACTGGGGTAATAGTGTATTTGAGAATTCTTAGTCCTTGTTCATCTCTAACCATATTCATTGGAGCATATTCATCTCTTTCTATGTGAATATATACTTGAGACTTTTGTGATCTTTATATATCTAACACTTCTTCCCAGATATATATTGCTGCTAGATTTTCATTGAAATGATCATTGTTTCTTACTCTAGATAATGTTTTGTATAGTTTTTATTATAAAATTTCAACTGATTGTAAGAAAAGGCTATGAATTTTCCATTTTACATTAACAAATATCCCAATCCCTTCATAGAATAATTATTGAATACTACATAGAGATCTCTACTTGGGGCTAGTGAGAGTACGGGTGTAGTGATGAGAATCCTTTTTAAATCCATGAATCGCTCTTCATATTCATTACTCTAATAAATATTGGATATATTCTTAGTTTTCTTGGTTAATTTATCATAAATCAGTGATAATACCCATCTGATCCATTGAATCAATGGATAATTTTCACAGATATTTTACACATCCATCCATCAGTTTCATCTGTCTTTTAAGGATCCACATATATCACATTTCTTGTGATGATATTCCTCATGAAAGATACATCATTTAACTAGAGATTTTATTTTTTCTACTTTGTGTAAATTTTATCCTTTCATAAGGTCTTTAGAAGAGTTTTCAGATACTCTTCATTATCCCGATTTCTTTTGAGGTATATTAAAATATCATCTATAAAGGCTCCCACAAATTTTGTGAGGTATTCTCTATAAAATCTATTCCTCATGTCCATGAATATTACTATATAATTATTGATTATGAATGGAATCAGAATGAGCACCTAGTGCCATCACCCTGTACAAAATGTTGTCTTTGGGATATCTTCCTTTTTCACGCATAGTTTATAATGTCATGACTGAAGATCCAGCTTATTTAATTATTGTGCTCCATCTAGGTAATCAAAAAAGTCATCAATCCTAGGTTGAGAATACTTTTTCTTTGTCATGATCTTATTAATTTCACAATAATTTATGAAATTGCACAATGAACAAACCTAATTCTTTATGAATATGATGGGTGCACCCCATGGTGACACATATGGGCATATAAAACCATTATCCCAATTATCTTGTAGTTTTTTCTTCATTTTATCATGTTCTACAATATATATTCTATATAAATTCTTCGATAGTGGCACCGACCCAGGTATAATCTTGATTTCAAATTTAACCTATCGACTATGAGGAAGATCGGGAAATTCCTTCAGAAACACAATAGAATATTCTATCATAATAGGAATTTATTTCAAGATGGTTATTTCCTTAAACTCAATCATTTGATCTATATACACTTTCTCATAAGACAAAAATATCCATGATTGAGATAATGGTTATTAGAAAGATTCATCCTCCTACTTGCACTTGCACAGAATCAAGGGTCAATTTTCAATATGAAGAGTGATTTCCGTCTCATGGGAATTTATGCATGATCTATATAGTTAAAGCCAATACATTCCCAGAATTGTATCAAATTGAACCAAATGAAGTATTCCAATGTTATATTGAATTTCCATCCCAGAAATTATGATATGGGTGGACTTATATACATTTGATCCAATAATTTCCCCATTCATAGTTTTCACAGATAAATCCACTTCTAGGATTTGTGTGGTGTTTAAATCATTCTAAAAACCCTTCGTGACATAAAGAATTTCATAGAACCATATTTAGAAGCCTATTCACTATTCATGAATGAATAACTAGAATACCAGTCCCATATTCTTTATTAGGATCCAACTCATTGGTTATGATGGAAAATTCTCACCCTTTATTACATGGAGACTTTTCGATTTCTCAAAAAACCCTTGTATTAAATATTTTATCTAAAAATTTCTTCATTTCCTTGAAGTTAAAGAAATAAAAAATGCTCTATGGGTTTACTGAAGAATTCCATTCCTTCGCAGCAATAATGGGTTTCTCCTGTTGGAAAATGGTAGCTAGGTGTCCTTCCATCCCATACCTAAATCATTTTTAAATTACCTTTAGTAAATATCTGGGGGTATTTTTTCCTCACCATTCAGAAGTGGGATGTTATAATATATTACCATTTTTATAGTTCTACATAACACCACAATAATTTAACTACACTTTCTTCTTATTTTCCACTGGATACACTTGATATTCACTTACATCCTTCTCAAATTTGAGGGAACATTTGAAAATTTCTCCATAGCTATCAAAGACTCAGATCCCCATACACTATTGTATACAAGGATTTATCCCACCAAAGAAGTGGTAAACCATGAATTCAGGGGTAATGAATAATTTAGAGGTGTTTCATGCAAGTATTTTTAATTTTTCCTCATACGTCCCAATAAATTGGTCATCTCTTTTTCTTGATGTTAAGGAAATCCCATTCCATTTTACGTTAGAGAGTGGGATGAAATTATTAGTCAAAAAATATTTTCTATAATCCCTTTCACTCCATTTCATTAATCTATTCCTCGGGATTTGTATTCTTGATCAAGATACACCACTAATTAGCCTCTCCCTAGATATGAAAACAACCAATAGAACCTGCTTCTATTCAAAACATTGAATAATGGAGAAGATATTCTCAATGGAGTTGATCCATTGTGTAACGCCCTGGCCCTAGTTACCCAGAGTTGGTGCATTATTATGTAACATTGGCATGATCACAAAAGATCAAGTCTCGAAAGTCCGATTAGTTTAGTAGCCATGGAAACACTAGATACATTCATAAATGTTAAATTACATCATAAAGTGAAAAAATACAATAACAAAGTCTCCTTTGTCCACACTCATATCCTCTTCTGACTATCCCTGCAGGTCATTCATAAAATAATTAATCTAATCCTGGAAAATATTAAATCATTGAAAGGGGTGAGCTCAGATGCTCAATAAGGATAACAATATTTCAAATGATCTCATAAATAAACATTAACATTTAAGTCAATGTATAACTAAAACACAAGCCTTTTTAAACATGACCTTCAGCATAATATGGAAAAAAATATTAAACAATTCCATTTACATACTCACATGGATATTATACTAGTCAAATAATCACATGCAATATTAATAACCACTTTCATAATGATGGAATGCATAATGCCAGACTATCATAACCACGTATCCAAGGCCTTGTGCCAAGACTACATAAATGATTTTATCAAGACCCCGTGCCAAGACTCTAGTTTGTCTCATGAGACCTACCGATTCATCAAGGAGCTATAGCGGGCTCCACCCGTCATATACTAAGTCCAATGCATTCCTTATATGAAAAATGGTATATAAACATTTAGGAATACCATTTTTTTAAAATACCGTATGAAATTAATTGCGGCATCAAAATACCAGTTCAATTTTTAGAAGATACTTACATTTAAAATTGCTCAAATATACTCCAGTGTTTTTCTGAAAACATTACGCAAGCTTCTGAAAACAAAATAACTAATTCTGAGACTCCTCGACTAATTATAGGCCATGAAGGGTCCACTCCCAATCCCTTCCTATCTACCACACTCGAGAGTTGGGTTTTCAGAAAACATTTTTAAGCTTACATTAAATACATATACATTTTCACTGGGTTTTCATTTATTAAGACTCATAAACATCATTTGATACATACCATTTTCAAAACCAAAATAAAAGAAAATTAAAACATGGTATTTTTATTTCATTTAAAAAAATTATGGCTTGTAGAGGAAGCTGAAACCCAAATAATGGTCACGACAGCGGAGAAGTCATTATCGCCGCATACGTACGACAAAAAAAACATTCCCCTTTGTCTTTTAGTAAAACATTTCGTATAAAAGGATTCCTTTTGAATAAACGTAAAATTCAAAGGTGTTTATACACCATATAAAAGAAAGTTGTGTATAATATAAAATATGCCTGAATGAAAGGAGATTGAGACGAAGTCCCTTACAAAGAACATTTTTTTAATAAAATCGATCTATTATGTGTATTCAATATAAGTACACATAAAGAAAGTACAAATACAAGATAGGACATAATAATATCATGACATAATTTGAAAGTAGGAGATTGACCCAAAGAATAGAAATTGGGTTAAGAAGTTTCCTTACCTCGTGTCCGACATGACTCGACCACTCTTTAACCTCCTGAATAATAAACTAGAGTTAATATCTACCTGATTAAGAACCTTTTTCAAGTTCATTATTCCTTTTATATCACTTATTACCATGTTATGAACATTATGTAATTATTTATGTTAATAACGGTAGTTTTGTCGTTCTTAGGTACTTGAGTCAAAAATAAACTTCTTATAATTACACTTTTTTCATGTGGTAAAATATCCATTATATATATAATTATATTCACTATTTAGATATCATATAAATCATATATATCCAGTATATACATTCATTTATAATATTACATAACATTTATTGGTATGAAATGAAATGCATCGTTCATGGAGACGGTAAGCCGTACGTACGCATGAACGCTACTTTCATTTCTATTTCATATTTAATAAAATGAAGTTATAATTATATAAAGTTATAATATAATTCCAGTATAATATAATGTATAATACCATTTAATCAATCCTTTATACATCCCACATATGGCATTAACGATTCAAATCACTTTGAGGGGGCGGTAGTCCGCACTTCCTAAAATCAAAATATCGTGTTTATCCATAATGGAAACCATAAAGGTATGCCATAAATGAAAAATACATAAGCTTAAGGAAAACATAAACATATTATATATCATATATAAATATAGTGACATATTAATGTCCACCTTTGAAGGTGTTATATGTGTGTTGAACAATCATCGTTTCGTGAGGCAGAAATTCGCCATCCACAGAAATAGTATGTTCTTTACCCATTAGATGTAGGTGTGTGTAAGTGTAGCTCAAATAATTCTTATAACAACATCCTAGTATATTTAAGATACTGTTTTGGTTACAAAAGAAAGGAATAAAAATATTTTAAGGTGTTGGAGAATAAAAATAAAACAAAATAACATAAGAGAATACGTTACCATAAAATTGGGCATCTCTTTTTTGATTTGAGATAAAAGGCTTCCTTGGGAAAAATTATTCCCAAAGTGAGGCTTCTAGGAGTAAAATAGGGATGTTGAGAGAGTATTTGGGCAGAGGATGGCCGAGCCAAAAGGCTTTGAAGGTGTGAGTAATGTGGTAGTGGTGGGGGCCTTTTATAAGAGGAGAGGAGGGGAACTCATGGAAAGTCATGAAATGTTACTTTATTATATAATGAGTTTCAGATTTTAAAGGTCCTACACTTATATATTTCTAGGATAAGGTGATAAGGGTTAGAAATATACTCATCCAATAGGTTTTTGAGAAGTTTAAGTCTTAGATATTACATTAACGTTTTATTTTATTTAAATCATTAATTAATGAGGTAATCGCTGCATCATCATGGTGTCATAAATAATTTAATTTATATAATGTCTAAAAAATAAAAACAATTATCATGATGTAGGAAATATTTTTATCTTTCTAATGAGTATTTATAGTCCAAATTATAACTTGTATAACCCCATTTAAAAATTATTTTAGTAAAACAACTCTTGTTTGTGACATTTTTATTTTAACATTAAATAAAAAGTTATTAATGTCATTTTCCTACCAAAGTGGCTCCATGGGGTCCCCAAGTTGACCCATGGATTTTCTTGGTCGTCCATGACTCATCCAATAGGGGTAGGACAAGTGTAAAGGTATTTTTATATTTTTTTAATATTATTTTTACCTTAAATTTTACTAATTACCTTTAATCGCGATTAATTAAACTTAAAAGTAACTATTCACCAATAAATTATTTTAATCCCATTGAACCACATTTTACTTCCTAATGAAAACCATGTCTGTTGGATTTTTGAAAATAAAATCACCGAAGTGGTAATGTTTAATTTAAATGAAAAATCTCTTTTTTAACTACTACTTAGTGGTTTCACTATTCATCAAAAATTGAAGTTTTCAGAACAATGCCAAAATTTCACCCTAATCTATAATTGATATTCCGAATTCAAAAATGATGCCTATTTTAGAAAATTACAAACATATAAGTTGCATTAATTAATTTTATAATTAATTCCCATTGTCACAACAAATAGCGTGTTTTTAAGAAACACTATATATCAAAAGATTGACAATTGTTCATGTCCAATTTCAATGTTAAATTAATTCTAATGACCACCATTGGATAAAATGGTAAAAATATATTCTAATTATACTTTAAATCCATTAAATAGTATAATTTATCACTATAATTTGTTTTGATTAAAAAATTTGTTTTTAAGTATTTTTCACTATTCATAAAAAATTGGAAGTTCTCAAAAAATACCAAAAATTCAACATATGCTAATTTTGATATTCCGAATACAAAAATGAAGTCCATTTTGAAATATAAAATTTATATAATTTCAAAAAGTGGGTAATACTATTCATAATGGCTATTTGGATTGGTCACGGTGTGTTAGAATCTCGAACTTGCGTACAATGAAAGCTATTGCATTATTGAAAGAGAATCGTATCGTGGAAGCCTGGGGTGTTACATTCTCCCCTCCTTCAAAAAATTTTGTCCTCGCAATTTGAAATTTTTCTTTAGAAATAAAAGGTTGAAAATAGAAAATACTTTTGTGGAAAACCCACATCGGAAATAAGGTTAATAAAATATAACTTTAAAAGAAATAAATAGAAGTACAATGGTCACCCAAGATAGCCCATACTAGGATTCTATGAAAATATGGATATGGAGGGAAAAAAACCATCAAGGTCGGATGGAGAGTCATATAAAACATGATTAGGAGAATGTTAACTACAAGAAAATCACAAACTTGTGATTGGTTAAATGGTCATTGATTCCCCAATTGGAAAAGTTAACCGACAACATTTTTTTTAAGTTACCTTTCATAAAGTTGAGGAATTTATTTAGTAGATTTACTAAGAACGTAAGGAAATATACTTACTTGTCATGTAGACTTTCATTCTTTAATAAATATTTACCACAAACCCATATTTCACTCCAAAAGGTAATAGAATTGAAAAATATTCTATTTAACATAATTCTATAAGGTTCCAAATATTAACACATACCATTTATATTAGGAAAACGTTTTTGTAATAACCAGGGACTTCCTGTAGGCTAGTTGTAGGTAATAAAGGCCTGTTACACTATGGTTGTGGGTTCGACTCCTGCAGCTTTGTCTGACGCGACGGGTTATCCCCCAACCTACAGGTTTTCCTTTTCCTAAAACTATAGTATTATAATATTTTAAAAATAATCTTCATAAATGATTTAACCTTAAACAATACTATCCAAAGTTCAACTTAATCCATTCCAAACTTTATAGTTATCCAAAATACCTCCATGCAGACTTTCTCTAAATGGTCTTTAAATTCCAAAATCAATTGTAACATTAGATTCCCCAAACAAAGTAAAGTTTCTCTTACTGTCACATACTAAAAATATTACTACCTTCATCATATTAAAACCTTAATGAAAACAAAAGTACTGCAGTACAATCCTTATATATATCACATTATTCTTATAACCAGAATATAATCATGGTTTCCAGAAGCTCCAATACATTAATTATTCCACTTCAATTGTAGTAATAGCATAAGATTGTCTTTAATCCCTTGGCCTTTTCTGAGGTAAGTTTCCCTGATGCATAGGACATTCATTTGAATAATTCCCCATGTCCCTACAATTGTAGCATTCAACATTGATAGCCTCTTTCTTTCCCTTGCAATAATGAGCCTCATGACCTTTTCTCCACATTTATAACAAACTCCCATTCCTTTTAGGAAAGTACCGGGGTTATTCTTCCCACAATTATCGCATAATGGAAAATAATTCTTTCCCTTTTTACCTTTATATGTCTCTTGGTCCACCTTTCTCTTCTTCTCTTGGTTTACATTATTTTCATAAGATTTAGAGAATTCCTTTTCTGCCTTGATAGCACACGAGACTATATCTTCGTATGACGAGAAAGATTGTGAGACTAAGGCTCGATGGAGAGATGGTTTTAACCCATCAAAGAAACGATCAATCTTACTTATTGGGTTACATATATAATCTGCAGCATGCCTTGCTAACCTTGTAAAGTTAGCCTCATACTTTGCAACATTCTCATCCTCCTTCTGCCTTAGACTCAGAAATTGCCTTTCCATATCTGCTCGATGGTCATGAGGAAAGTATTTTTCTAAGAAAATTTCCTTAAAATCCCTCTATTCCATACTTGAAACTTCTTCATCTTACTTTGTGTTTTGAATCAGTGACCACCATTTATTAGCATCTCTAGTGAGGCGGTAGAATGCCATGACAACCTTCTCCCTTTCGCTACTCCCCAAGGAGTGGAATATTATCTCTATGGAGTTTATCCATTGCTCAGCTACTAATGGATTTGTACCCCCATTAAATGTTGGAGGTTGTTGCCTCATGAAGCGGTCTAACATTGATAATCCATGTTGTGGATCAGGGTGCTCCATACGAGTAAGGTTATTATTCATAACCTAGGTGAGTTGTCCCAGTATGGTAATAAGTTGATCAGGACCAATTGTATCTCTAGCTCCACAATAATTATCTTAAGTAGGAGGGCAATCCCTACATGAAGTGCAAGGATTGATATGGTTTCCATTCCTCCCACTAGGTACCATTTTTAAACAATGGCATAAACTATATTAGTTTATGAACTAAAATACATAATTCCATACTTGTAAAACACTTAACATAAATTTAACTATTTATGGATATAATCAATAATCATAAAAAAGTTTTCTTTGAGGAAATATAAACTCATAAGGCCTTCATAATGGTTTGTAATGAAAATGATAATTATCCTAAGCATATCCCCCAGGAGTGTCATAACCAAGAGTGTAGCAAGGCCCGTTGTCGTGCACCAGTTCCCGTTCGAGTCTATCTCAAAGCGGTGTTTTTGGGTTTTACCCCTCGGTACATCTGTGCCAGAGCCACCTATACCTACTCGTATCTATAAAGGGATGTATTGAGTGAAACTCACAAAAATCTCTATAATACCAAAATTCTAGGAAGTTCTTCTATACTAATCCTCAAAGTCAATCTTAGGGCAATGTGCTCTAATCAGAGTTTATCTAAATCTAGCTTCCAAGGTTAGTACTAAACTGCCTCTGATACCAACTGTAACGCCCCGACCCAGTTACCCAGAGTCGGTGTATTATTGTGTAACATTGGAATGATCACAAAAGATCATGTCTTGAAAGACCAATTAGTTTAGTAGCCTTGGAAACACTAGATACATTTATAAATGTTACATTACATCATAAAGTGAAAAACTACAATAACAAAGTCTCCTTAGTCCACACTCATATCCTCTTCTGGCTTTCCCTGCAGGTCATTCATAAAATACCTCTTCACATCCTAGAAAATATTAAAACATTGAATGGGGTGACCTCAGATGCTCAGTAAGGATAAAAATATTGCGGAAGCTTTCATAAATAAACATTAACATTTAAGACAATGTATAACTAAAACAAAAGCCTTTTTAAACTTGAACTTCAGAATAATATGGAAAAAATAAAATTAAATAATTCCATTTACTTACTGACATTGATATTTTACTAGTCGAATAATCACATGCAATATCAATAACCACTTTCATAATGATGGAATATATAATGCCAGGCTATCATAACCACGTAGCCAAGGCCTCGTGCCAAGACACTAGATTTTCTCATGAGACCTACCGATGCATCAAGAAGCTATAGAGGGATCCACCAGTCACTTACTAAGTCCAATGAATTCCTTATATGAAAAATGGTATATAAACATTTAGAAATACCATTTTTTAAATACCATTTGAAATTAATTGCGGAATCAAAATACCAGTTCGATTTTTAGAAGATACTTACATTTAAAATTGCTCAAATATACTCCAGTGTTTTTCTAAAAACATTATGCTAGCTTCTGAAAACAAAATAACTAATTCTAAGACTGCTCAAATAATTACAGGCCATGGTGGGTCCACGCCGAATCCCTTCCTCTCTACCACACTCAAGAGTTGGGTTTTCTGAAACCATTTTTAATCATGCATTAAATACATATACATTTGCACTAGGTTTTCATATATTAAGACTCTTAAACAATGTTTGATACATACCATTTTCAAAACCAAAATAAAAGAAAAGTAAAACATGGTTTTTGTATTTCATTTAAAAAAACTTATGGCTTGTAGAGGAAGCCGAAACCCAAATAATGGTCATGGCGGCGGAGAAGTCATTGTCGCCGCATACGTACGACAAAAAAACATTCCCTTCTATAGTTTAGTAAAACACTTATTATAAAAATATTACTTTTGAATAAACGTAAAATTCAAAAGTGTTTATACACCATATAAAATAAAGTTGTGTATAATATAAAATATGCCTCAATGAAAGGAGATTGAGACGAAGTCCCTTACAAAGAACATTTTTTTAATAAAATAGATCTATTATGTGTATTCACTATAAGTACACATAATGAAATTAAAAATACAAGATAGGACATAATAATATCATGACATAATTTGAAATTAGGAGATTAACCCAAAGAATAGAAATTGGGTTAAGAAGTTTCCTTACCTCGTGTCCGACTTGACTTGACCACTCTTTAACCTCTTGAATAATAAACTAGAGTTAATCACAACCTACTTAAGAACCTTTTCATGTTCATTATTCCTTTAATATCACTTATTACCATGTTATGAATATTATTTAATTATTTAAGTTAATAACGGTCGTTTTGTCGATCTTAGGTACTTGAGTCAAAAATAAACTTCTTATAATTACACTTTGTTCATGTGGTAAAATATCCATTATATACATAATTATATTCATGATGTAGATATTATATACATCATATATATCCAGTATATACATTCATTTATAATATTACATAACATTTAGAGGTAAGAAATGAAATGCACTGTTCATAGAGACGGTAAGCCGTACGTACGCATGAACACTACTTTCATTTCTATTTCATATTTAATGGAATGAAATTACAATTATATAAAGTTATAATATAATTCCAGTATAATATAATGCATAATACCATTTACTCCACACTTTATACATTCCACATATGGAATTAACGATTCAAATCACTTTGACGGGGCGGTAGTCCGCACTTCCTAAAATGAAAATATTGCGTTTACCCATAATGGAAACCATAAAGGTATGCCATAAATGAAAAATACAGAAGCTTAAGGAAAACATAAAAATATTATATATCATATATAAATATAGTGACATATTAATGGCCACCTTTGAAGTTGTTATAAGAGTGTTGAACAATCATCGTTTCGTGAGGCAGAAATTCACCATCCACAAGAAACAGAATGTTCTTTAACAATTAGATGCAGGTGTGTGTAAGTGTAGCTAAAATAATTATTATAAAAACATCCTAGTATATTTATGATACTAGTTTTGTTACAAAATAATAGAATAAAAAGAGTTTAAGGGCTTGGAGAAGCAAAATAATACTAAATAACATAAGAGAAGACATTACCTTAAAATCGGGTATCTCTTTTTTGATTTGAGCCAAAGGCTTCCTTGGGAAGAATTCTGCCAAAATGAGGCTTCTAGGAGTAAGAGAGGGAATTTTAGAGAGTATTTGGGCAGAGGTTAGCTGAGACAAATGGCTTTGAAGGTGTGAGTAAGGTGGTAGTGGTGGGGGCCTTTTATAAGAGGAGAGGAGGGGCACTCTTGGAAAGTCATGAAATGTTACTTTGTTATATAATGAGTTTCGGATTTTAAAGGTCCCACACTTATATAATTCGAGGATAAAGTGATAAGGGATCGAAATATACTCATCCAATAGTTTTTTGACAACTTTAAGTCTTATATTTTACATTATATTTTTATTTTATTTTAATTGTTAATTAATGAGGTAATTGCTACATCATCATGGTGTCATAAATAATTTAATTTATTTAATGTCTAAAAATTATATAAAAATTATCATGATGTATGAAATATTTTTATATTTCTAATGAATATTTATAGTCAAAAACATGACTTGTATAACCCCATTTAATAATTGTTTTAGTAAAATAACTCTTGTTTGTGACATTTTTATTTTAACATTAAATAAGATGTTTTTAATGTCATTTTCCTACCAAAGTGGCTCCATGGGGTCCCCAAGTTGACCCATGGATTGTCGTGTTTGGCCATGACTCATCTAATAGGGTTAGGACAATTTTAAAGGTATTTTAATATTTTTATAATATTATTTTTACCTTAAATTTCAGTAATTACCTTTAATCGCGATTAATTAAACTTAAAAGTTACTATTCACCAAAAAATTATTTTAATCCCATTGAACCAAATTTTACATCCTAATGAAAACCATGTATGTTCTATTTTTGAAAATAAAATCATAGAAGTAGTAATGTTACATTTAAATGAAAAATCAGTTTTTTAACTACTACTTAGTGGTTTCACTATTCATTAAAAATTGAAGTTTTCAGGACAATGCCAAAATTTTACCCTAAGATATAATTGATATTCCGAATTAAAAAATGATTTCTATTTTACAAAATTACAAACATATATGTTTAATTAATTAAATTTATAATTAATTCTCGTTGTCACAACAAATAGCGTGTTTTTAAGAAACAATATATATCAAAAGATTGACAATTGTTCATGTCCAATTTCAATATTAAATTAATTATAATGACCACCATTGGATAAAATGGTAAAAATATATTCTAATTATAATTTAAAACCACTCAATAGTATAATTTATCACTATAATTTATTTTTATTAAAAAAGTGGTTTTTAAGTATTTTTCACTATTCATAAAAAATTGGAAGTTCTCAGAAAAACACCAAAAATTCAATATGTGCTAATTTTGATATTCCAAATACAAAAATGAATTCCATTTTAAAATATAAAATTTATATAATTTCAAAAAGTGGGTATTAATTTTTATAATGGCTATTTTTATTGGTCGCGGTGTGTTAGAATCTCAAACTTGCGTACAATGCAAGCTATTGCATTATTGAAGGAGAAACATATCGTGGAAGCATGGGGTGTTACACATTGTTCTAAAATTAAGGGATCAGAAGATCCATTGAATTTAGGAGGCCTTTTATCGTATAAATCTCTCAATCACAAGTTGTTCACTCTTAGGGGGGTTTGGGTGCTACTCTTAATCCCTGTTTTTATTCAGAACCTATGTAAACTGAGAGATTATCATCATTATGTTCGCAATTTCTGATCCCATCGGGTTGGACATATCATTGGTGAATCATCACATTAAAATTGGCATCGATTGGTTACCAGATTCCTCAAATTTCTGTCTATTGGTTAGAATAATAGGAAAACTGGGGATGATTATTTTTAAAATATTAAACACAAAATGTTAAATTCCATGACATTAAAGGGGAAACTTATAAATTATATTTATTCCCCCAACTTATGAATATCTAGTTTTAAATCTATGTTATCCACGATCCATTTCCTAAAAAATATTCTTATAGGAAATCTTTTAATTCCCATAATAATGGTTAGTAAAAAGATTATGTAGTTTCCAAACCATATCCCCTAGGAGTTTTGGACTATGTGCACAGTGAGGCCCATTTTCATGTACCTATTAACCTTGAGTCATGCCTGAAATACAATATCTGAGTTGTTACATCTAGGTACATTTGTGCCAAAACCACATCCACTTGTAGTATCTAGACATGAATGTATTTTATTGATAAAATAGTTACACTATAATAAACACTATTAATGTATGTTTTCTCATTACTAGTATTATCCATAAATATTTCTCTCTAGTTTTCTAATCCTAATCCCAAAAATAACTAAAATTCTAATCTGAAACCTACTATAATAGTCATTATTTTTATTTCATATGCATAATTGATTTATTACATAATAATACACTTAATAAAAACTGGATGATCAAGATGTCTAGTGAATTTTCATATTAGGAACATTACATAACAATATAATATAGTGATCACAAAATCATGATTGAAAACTTATTTAACATGCTCTAAATACTCATTCGAACTTAAAACTTCATGGGTTAACCTAGGGACATAAATAAAAATAGGGTGAGATATAAATCCCAGTAATGGAATAATCATGGAATAAGAGATACATGTTAGACAATAGGCATATCAATGATGAATAAAAGGAACATGAATAACGAGGAAGGATATAGCATGATGATCATAAAATGGGAAATGTGGAAACAACTTAAAAAAATGAATCATAAACACAGGTCAAGACTAAAACCTCTAATACATCATGGTGGAAAAATTCCCATAAAGGAATCAGGTTAACTCTCTATAACAGCATGACATATCATGATACTAAGCATATCCCAATGCATTGGAGTTTTATATGGTTGCACCCATCATATTTATTTCATTATCATTCATAAGTGTTCCCTATATACTATACAACATGGAATCATTCATCATCATAATTTATTGCATGATAATGGAATGTGGAATAAATATATTTAAGTACCCAATAAATAAGTATATTTCAATAAAGTGGAATAATATTGATTTAGAATGGTTATGCAATTCACTCAATAATTTTTTAGCATAGGAAATCATAGAGAAATTTCGGCAGCCAAACGATGTTATATAAAAATTACAAAAAATGGTTTATGAGAGAAAAATGGGTCTATAGTCATTTATAAATAAAATAGGAGGTAATAGGTACTTGGTAAGACATGTAATAACTTTAGTAAATTGAAATAGAATTAATAAGTTTATAAGTAAATGTGAAATAATGAAAATAAGGTGAATACCCATTACAGAATTTTGGTATAGTAGCAAATTAGGTAAGGTTCCAAATTGAGAAGAATAAATGACACATCATTCAAAAAACATAAATTGTATAGTAAGTTATTGATTATAAATTAGAAGATATATAACCAAATGAAGTTAAAAGAACTATTTTCAAATAAGGTGTATGCCTTTGAATGGAGGAGACCTCGGAGAGGATCCCTTACTTGAGTGTGTGTCTTCAAAAGCATGGTAGTGGTTCCTTGAAACTTGGGGACCACCTAATGAGGCCTTGAGATTGTGGATGAAATGGTAATATCATGATCTAAAAACTTGGTGGTAAGGGAAATGGATTCTTGATGGGTTTATATAGGAAGAGAGGTAGATTTTTTATTATTTAGTTTTTGGACTCTACATAAGAAAATATCCGAAGCCCCAAACCATATCATGGGTTTTTACCATTGTTTCTGCAAAAAATGGAGATATTTAAATTATTTTATATGTACAAGGTATTATTATTTTTAGAATAATTTTCTTTCTTTGGTGAGGATAGTCACACGCTTAAAAAATTATTTTCAATCCCTATAATATATTATAGGTTTCCTAGAATTCATAATGGCTTTAAGAAAATTTATCAAATAAACATAAAATCACATTATATTAAAGAGAAAAAATTATTTGGTCATGGATACAATTTATAGTAATTATTTTATCCCATTTCGGTCATTATGATGATATTAAACATTAATTATATTTATATGATATTTAATTTTTACCCAAAAATTCGAGTGTCATAGAAAACTATGAAAAATTATCCATTGGAAAATTTGTATGTTGTGACTCTAAAAAAATATTTATTTTATCTGAATAATTTTCTAAATATGTGAATTTTGTACTTTCAAATAGTAACTGAAATTTATTGAAAATAACATCCTTTTTGATAATAGTTATCTTCGAACCGTTATAAAAATTTCATTTGACATCATAAAAATTATATGATCATTTTTATTTCAAAAATATATTTAATAATAAAATTTTATTTATTATTTATTTAATTCAAATATTCGTTAACTAATAAATTGATTATTTGAATTTGAATATTAAAAAAGTGATTTTTTTTTCATTGCATTAAAATAAAAAACATTTATAAAGAAACAAAATTAGGATGCTAATATATTCATTATTATATAAAAAATAATTTATATACTCATAATTCTAGGGTATTGATATATACAATTTTATTACTCCAGAAAAAACCCTAAGATTAAGGTGCATGATGGTGGGACTTTCATGTGGTAGTTCAAGAAACATGGTTTGGTTTCTTATCTCATGAGATTGAAATTCTCCCATAAATAGTTTTTATTATGCTTTAGTTGTTGTATCTCAGCTTGGGATTGGTCAAAGGGAAAAAAACAAAAAAAAAAATGTCTCCCTTAGAAGCTTTGATAAATGGTCTTCCAAGGGAATGATCCTACTGGTTGAGGTCATCACTGCTTTTGTCTGTGTCAATTGGATTTGTTAAAACCCTATATTTATAGTAACCATTTGATCACTATTGAACCACTATATTATCAATGGCAATGATACTTAAAGGACATCTAAATACAATTCTATATAAAAAACAAAATAAGTGCATGTGTTTTCTATAAACATGTTTCATGATGAGACATGTAAATAAATCAAAAAGGGGTATTTTATTTACAACAGTTGGGGTCATTACATAAACACATTATGAAATACCTTTAGAAATGAAATAAATTTCATTTTTAATACTAATTTATTGATTGAATTTATATGGTCGAATAACTAATATGATTATTTTATGCTAAAAATATTCTTTTGTCTAACATTTCATTTTTATGTGGATTATTATTTGAAACTATTTATATTTTTTATAAAATAAAATATTAATATAAATAATATATTAATAATAATTTAATTTTTAATTCATATGAAATTAAAAAAATAATAGTTAACATCCAAAAATTTATTTCCCTATTAAATATATTTTCAATTACAATTTATATTTCCGTTAAAAAGTTACATTTCATTATCTAAGAATTTATATTTGAAAAAATCAACAACATTTTTGGATTTATAATTTAGATATAAGTATAATATTATTTTTTATATTTTTTTATAATAATTTTTTTCGGTTATTAGTGAAAAAATAATTATTTTTCTAAAACCTTCACTTTTATGACATTATAATAATAAAAGAAAAACATAGATGATTTTTAAACTATTTTTATATAAAATAACTATCTTTATTAATTAAATTTATTCACTTAAAAATTCTATATTATAGTTATAAAACCAATGTTTTTTTGGAAACATAAATAATATTCTACTTAGACAATTGTTTTTATATAATTATAATAAAAATCAGTTTTCATCAAATATAGAATTAAAATAAAACAATATTGAATTCATGTTTTATTTTCACATTTTAATATAATGTAATAATACTAATTTCAGTCTTCGGAATAAAATTATAATCACTATGATTAAATTTAATTATTTTGACAGTGGTAAAATATTTATTTTTGAAGAATTATATTATTAATATTGTATAATTTCTCTCTAATCAAATAAATAATTATACTTTCTCAAATTACTCTAATATAATGTTTGAAACTACATATAATTACTTTCAAAATTATTTAATAGGTAACAAATACTGAAAAATATTACGAACACATAATAGTAAAAACAATTTCTACAAAAAAATCTATAGATATATTAATTATCCAAATAGAAAATTAATTTTTTAGTGTTTATAAATAAAATTATACTCTATGAAGACTCATTTTTTATTTCTAAAGTCATGATTTTTTTATATGGTTTACCATTTATTTATAATAAAATAAAAACAACTAGGGTAATAATAGTTAACTAAGTGAAAACCAAAATAGAAAAATGTAAAAATGATACGGTAAAAACCTTAAAACCTGTTCCAAACATGTGGGTAAATTTTTGGTTAATGATTTTTCCATCTTATATCACTAATAACATCATTATTTATCAAATTTTAACAATTGCCTCTTTAATAGTGTCATTACATTAATCAAAACAAATGGTTGTTCAAAAATATTCACATTATTCACCCATAAGAGGGGATCTATTCCATCCTCTCAAAGGTATGCATACCAAAAAAAATAACATTCCACCCCTTCCCAATTTATTTATCTTAAAATTCACATATAGGATCATAATACCATGGTATCCATAATTTAGGATAATATTTTAATTCTATTAATGTATGATAGAATTATTACAATTAATTTGTTTAATTTAATAATAATAATATTGGAGTATCACTATTTTACCTCCCGATGAAACCATTCTGGCAGTGTAGATGTTGTCATGTTGTTTTTTAGACTTCCATATCCAAGTTGGAATGGTTCAATTTTTCATAAAATCATTAAATAGATGGCTCAAAAGGTTTATTTAATTAGAAAATATAATACTTATCAAATTAATAATATTATGTAATGATATATTATTTTAAATTTATACCCCTACCATTCTATAAAAAAATAAATGTTTCATCCATGTACATGAAGAATAACATCTCCATAAAATGGATTATTCCATTTTACTAACCAAATTACATTTATGAAATTCAAAATTTATTTAATTTATTAAAATAATATTCATGATAGAATTAATATTATTTATAAAGAATATTTGAAATTATATATGTAATCTAACTAATAAACACTTGTAATAAACTCAACCTGATTAAATGTACATATCAATGCACCATTTTTAGTTCGAATGTATTTGTTAAAACCTATTGGACTATATAAATTTATTATAATAAATTAATAAATCATTAAAAATATTTAAATTTGGATATTATTGAGATATTTTACAAAGAAATTCTATATACCTTTATTTTTTTTGGTATAAAACATGTTCTAAGTTCCTTTTGAAATTCACACTCATAAGTAAACATGACTTATGAGAACTAATCTGATTTCTTATTTCATGAAAAGTGTGACATACATTAAATGTTTTTCACTATGAAAATATTTTTGAAAACCTTAGTTTGTTTATGAAATCCCAAACTAGTTCAATTTTCTATCAAAGTGTTAATAATAAGACACTTCCAGTTTACAAAGACCGTTATCTCATATTGAAAACGATTACATTCTAATTTTTTTATTAATACTTATCCTTTAACCGTCTATGTTATTTTTCTATATTGGATACTTATTTGCATGACCGATGATGATTTATTAAAATATAAATATTAAAAATTATTTAATTCTTTCTTATGTTGTGAATCCTTATTATATAATCTTCAATTATAGACAAAATAATGAAACCCAATTCTTTCTCCCAGAGTTTATCAATAATATGATTTACCTATGGTCTCCTATTATGATATAGATATGCATGTACATCTTATGAATATGAAGGGTACACCATGATTACATTATATTGTGTAGGTTAATATTTTCATCTCATATGATTCCATGTATAGTTTATGGGTGTTTAACATAATAAAACTGTTATGTTGTCATTATGGAAAGCCTTGGAATATGCATATTTTCAAGTGCAGTTAGGCTATAAACAATATTTCAGGTTTTATTGGTGGTGTTACTTGAACAATTCCCATGATATTATGACTTATATTATTTCCATATATTTATTATTATTTTGTATTAAGATATCATTTTCTTATCCATGTTTTTATTCTTAACTCATACTATTATATCATGGTCCATGTTTGCTATTTTGAGATTATATGCCGTTACATTATGATTTATTGGAAAAATTTATTATTTTTTATTATAAGAAATGTATCTATTTCCTTTTTTTCTAAAGTTATTCTGATCTAATAATTGAAGAATTATTGAAAATATTTCCCTTATTGAGCCCTTGGTCATGCCCATTTCTTATTGTTCCCTTCCCCATGTAAGGAATATAACTATAACTTATGAGAAGACTAGAAGGTATTTTATATGATTTGGGTTATATAATTATGGTTAGATGTATCAAAACATATGTTTCTTATTTAACTTGTCTTAAAAACATGAAACCAAAAGGTTATCCATTATTGGTGAAGTTATTTTAAGAGGTAATTTTTATATTTTTGCAATGATAGATAGTAATTAAATGTTTTTCTCATTTTACTATAGTTTATATCAAATAAGTGTTTGGTGATTTTTTTGTATTAGTCTAGTTATTTTGGGATTTGGGTTAGATAACATTAATGAAGCCCCTAGGGATATGTCCAAGGGATAATTCATTGTGTTGGATAACATTAAAAAGTTTTGTTAATGTGTATAGTATGTGGTTTCATAGAAATTACTTCCATTTCGGAAACTGGAAATTCGATTCGACTATAGAATATATGAACATAGTGGTTATCTCCCAAAACAATTTGGCTGAGTATTAACTCAATCTTATATTTCTCCACGATTACTAGGACTAACAATTCAAACCAAGATATAAACACCCATGTGATATTATTTCGTTAATCATATTATATTTACAGGACACCATAAAGGATCTACTATGTTATGTATTTAAGTAAAATAGTATGATAAAACCTATCCTAATGAAATGTATATTTAATTGAGAATAATTTAGGTTGAACACATATATATTTTAATTCTTTCAAAGAGTTAGACATTTCAAATTTTATGTTTTAATGAGAAAATTTATCATAATTTTCTTATATTGTTTATTGATCATTAGTAAAATTAATGCCTTCAGTTTTACAAATAGATAAATTAAAAAGGGACAAAGTTAATGATTGGTGTCATGGGAAAAGGAATTTATTTTCCCAATGAGAATCCAAATTGGATAAGTGTTGGGGTGATAAATCACGTGATTATATAATACAAGTTATAATGAATTATTATCAAAACATCGAATAAATTTAGTTTTTATACACAATAAAAAGTAATGTATAGAGTCTCATTGAATGTTAGGTGATGAATATGATGAATAAAATAATATTAAATCTCTTTTAGGTTAAAAATGGGTGAAGATACGCCTAGGATGATGTCTAAAAGGAAAATGAATATTGTTTTATCTCTGGAAGAGGAGGTAATTGAGAAAAAAACTAACATGTAAAAAATAATAGGTCAATTGAAATACTAGGGAAAATAAATTTCTTCCTAATTATACACTAGAAATTCATTATCATAGATGTAAGGAATTGAGGAACTTTGAAATCCTTGGAACTAATCCAAGTAATCTAGATTAAAATCAAGAGAAAAAACACCAAGAGCAGGTAAATATGAAAATTACTGTACAATGACTGCATTTGTAGTTGATATTTATAATTAAGCGATGTTATTTACTCATATTCATCACTTTATATTTTTAAATTTCTTCTTTCATGTAAGTGTTCATCAACTATTATATATTGAAATAAAAAACATGGTCGTAAGCTTTTCTAATTTAAGGAATGTAAATATTCATCATGATTTATTATATTACGAGTCATTTAGGTATTATTATCCTTAATTTAGATAAATTTATTTTGATTTTTGGAATTTATTTTTCTTCTCTACTTGAGGGAGAAATTATTTTTTTTGTATGTGGAAATCACATTTTAAAGAAATATATGGAAGTCTATAAATGTAAATATTATTAATGATAAACTATTGATAAAAATTGTTAGGTAAAAACTAAAAAATAGTCTTAAGAGATTTATGAGGGTAAATATATGTTTTTTTGTTCACATGGTTAATATATCCCTAGAAATTATATCAGGGGTCATGTATGTATTTTACATACTATTAGTTATTTCCAATTGAATGTGATTATTAGAATTTTGACAAAATAAATTATTCATGGGGGGAGAAGATAACACACTGAAATTTTAGAATATATTTTCCTCTAAATTAATAAAAATTTTGATATTTTTATTCACAAGTAACATTGAACCAAAACGAACAACATATTATTATATAGATGTTAAAATAATTCTCTTCAGTTGAAAGTTAATAAAGTGGTAATTGCATTATGAAATATTTTTTTGAATTCTCAAAGGTAATACATATTTTTTTTTATTTTTATTAATTCACATTCAATATTTGAGGGGGAACCATAACATGCACCATAGATGCTAGTGGTATGTATATAGTGTCTTACTTGACCCTGAATGCCCTATAGAACTGAACCCCACAATAGGATACCCACCCAACAAATATTTTATATTTTTTAATCAAACACCAAATCATTGTAAGGCTACATGGATAAAAATTATGTGTATAGAGATGCTCATGGTCCCTTTCCATGATTGTGATGGAATACCCCCTCGTTCAACCCGAATAGGTATACCTAAGAAAAAAAAGAGTACATTCTATGAGCCAATTAGGATCTGGACTAGTGTAGCACTTTCTGTTTTTTCTCATCTCTAAATATTTCACCTCTCTTGCCTTTCTCCATAGGTCCTATGGTTGGAACTTTTCCATCAGATAAGCTCATTATTGTCATTGTTCATCGCCGACTGAGATAATCTCCCGCACACTACACGCCGAGATGCCGCTGCATGAGCCAAATTATGCTCCCCCACCAACTTCCATCACTGGGTATCTTCATCACCCCTATATAATGTGGTCCTACTGTCATAACCATCCACACCAAATATGCAATGTGTCCTCACCATAGAGACCAAAATCCTCAATTTTGAGGCTGTTAAGGATTTAAACCGAGTTGATGCATGATTACATAGTAGCCTTATCCACTAGTCCACAACCCCAACTTACATTATAATATATATATATTAATAAAAATAATATTTTTTATTACTAATTCATTGATAAAATTAATGTGTCTTTATAAATAATAATATTATATTATAAAGGAAATATATTTTCTTCAAAAATTATATTTTTAAGATATTTGTTTTATGAAACTAAGAATATTATATATATAATATATTGTTTATTATAATAATAAATTAACACTGATTGAATGATTAATTTATTGGAAATAAGTATACGAATAATTAATATCTAAATAGTAATTATCTATTTAATTTTTTTAATATTAAATTTCCATTTAAAAGATAAATTCATAAATTCAAGAATTTTAATTTGAAAAAATGAACGTCAATTTTTTATTTATAATTTCATTATTAGAGTAATATTCTTCTTTGGTATTTTTCTAAAATATTTTTTTTTGTAAAGTGAATTTTTTTTAATAATCTAACTTTTATGAATTTATCATAATACTATAAAGCATTGTATGTTTTTGAAACCATTAAATATATAATATATATTTTTATAAGGTAAAATAATTTATTATAAATACAATATTGTGTTTCCCAAAATCCATGTTTATCATTTTTGAACCATAAGTACAATTTTAAAGTAAAAAACTATTCTATAATCAAAATTTCTTTTCAAAAGTTATAAAAATTAAATCTAAAAAATGTATTCAAAATTTAAAATCAAAATTTTATTATTTTTGATAATTTTAATTTTAGTTTTAGTAATAAAATTATGATTACTAAAATTAAATATAATTACAGAGATAATTATATAACTTCTATTTTAAATGAATTAAATAATTTACATAATTTTTATCTAATAAAATAATTTCATAACTTAAAATAAATTTAGTAAAATATATTTTTTAAGCTATATAAAATATTATTAAAATAATTCAATTGGTAAGAAATACTAAATAATATTAAGATGAGCATATATTAAAAATAACATTTTCCTATAAAAATAATTTTTTTTCTATATTAAATGTTCTCTCATAAAAATTCTTTTAAACTAAATTAAAAACCGAATTTTACTATATAGATCATAAATTTTGGTTTATAGTGTAAAACGTTTTTCTATAAGGGTTACTCTATATTTTAAATAATATATAAATTACTAGGGTAAAAACTAGTTAACAATGTAAAACCCAAAATGTGAAATGTTGAAAATATAGTGGTAAAAAAGAATGAGACATGTTTGAAAAAATTTGTAAAAAGAGTGGGGGAGGATGTATAGATCTTATCTACGTAAAAATTCTATTTTCTCTAAAATTTTAAACTATTTAACCATAAATATTGTTAATCTATTGTTGAGAAAATAATTGGTGTTCATAAAATTTCCCTTCAATTAACTTATAAAAGGGGATCAATGAAACCCAATGAAATTCATACATACCCATAGAAATTTCCTTGAATCCCCACCAATTTCAGTCTCCTAAAAATACCTTTTATTACATTAATACTTGGGTCTCCATAAGTTATCCATATCCCATCATTTCCAAGAATCATTTTAAGGGAATGTTCATGCTCTCCACATGAGTAATTCCAACACCTTAGTATTTTCTACATAACCTTCTTTTACCCAATAAATTATTTTTTATCTATGAAATCATGATTACATAATCACAATTTATTTTATTAATCTTTTTGTAATAAATTAATATCACACTTTTACTAGTTAGGAAACCCATTCAAAAAAATGTAGCCGTTTTCATTCATTTGTGCAGGCTACTACCTCCCTAAACGTATGTGTTTATTTTTCATTATATGAGGACATCAATGATTAAAATTTATTATTTTATGAAAAACATTATATTTTTAACATCACTAAGGTTCTAAAAAAATAAATTATTTTATTTTTATAACCCTCTCATTTTATGGATAATGGATGTTTTGTTCTGAGAAACTCATGAGGGGGTTAATTTAGATCCCAAGAAAAATTTATTTTAAATTAAAAATTAATGCACATATACCCAAATTTAATGAAAACACCCAATTAATCAAAATCATAGACATATATAATATTATATTTCAAATTTCTTATCAATGTTGGTTCAATTATCTTTTAGAATAATATTTGAAATCACATTAACTTTTGAAACTAAATTACTTGATCATACACTATAATAGAGAACAAATTAATATTAAATATTAGAGTAATGTTTTGACATATTTTTTAAAATGGATATAGTTTTGAATTCTTATTTATAGAAAAAACAACTAAAAAATACATAGAGTAAATAATATAATGGTTTCCATCTCAATCTAAGACATAATACCCTCCACTTGGTAATCACCCATTTCCAAGAAATTTATTAAACAATAAACAAGATGCACAACCTATATCTTGTTTTACATAAAACTATAAAAACCTTTATAGGCTCAAATCCTTTTCCATTGTTATACATTTGATAAAAATAAGTACATGTCATTGAGAACCTCCTCCACTATTTTTGTGGGTATACTAATGAAAACTTTTGAGAGAGAGTGTTGATTACTCTCTGGTTAAGTATAAGAGAATTTATTTTATAGATATACAAAGTAAAACAAAATATATACTAAATAAAAATAATAAACCAAATCCAAAAATTATTGGAAATTAGATAAAGCCATGTTTCTTGATCCATGTAGCTTTATATGTTCATAATTCCATGAATATATCTTTGATATGATGTCAAATAAATTATCAAAAAATATACAAAATGATAGAGTATCAATAATGTCTGTAAATTCATTCTATTTTATCTCTATATATTTCCAAAATCCTTCCACACACACACGTATTATAGGTTATTTTTTATTCAACATATCATGGTCTTTATTCTCAATTAATGTATTACTAATCTCGTCTCCTAATGTTTGGGAAATAGTTATTATAAATTTATATTTCTAGAGGTCTAACTATCTATTTAAATATAATAATGAATTAGCCTGAAACGACATATTGATCATAAGATCAACAAATTCTGATTTTTTATCAATTCATATGTAGAGTTGTTTAAGAGTAAATATTCATAGAAAACATTTCTGTAAGAATACATTTAATTATTTATAATAACTATTATAGAAATAAAAACATTCCATAGGAATGATATATCTTAGTGTTTATGTAAACAAATCCATGTAGGCATTTTTCCAGAGGCTAATTATTGGGAAGATTTATACTTGAGAAATTTAATTAACATTGGTGATTTACATAGAGTTGATACTACGATATAGTATATTTCGTAGATGAATCCCTGACATCAGATTTTGGAGGTACATCTCTCATGGTAGAATCTCTTAGAGTTATATCTATTCATCATTGGGTACTCTTTAGTGGTGGATGAGTTTTGGATGTAGCTCATCATGGATGTATAATTAGTAAGTAATACCAAGTCTGAATGATACTATAGACTGGTGGAAGATCATGTCATTGGTAGATCAGTATATTAATAGATATATCTGAAGGTAGATTTTTTGAATATAAATGATGTCTCCTAAATGATCTAGTTGAACTAAATGTATATAATCATATATAGTGGTAGATATTCTTTATCTAATGCTAGATGAAAACATAAAAATGCTTGTTCAAAAATTTACATATAAAATTATTGAATATCATAAAACATTGAGCTTGTTATAAATAAAACAATGATGATATGTGATCATTAAAATTAGGTGGTGAAAACAATACCCCCTATTGGATATAAAAAATCATGACATTTATGACCATGTATATAGAATAAACTATAGATATATGTAAAGATTAATATGAATAATTTATATATAATATTTCAAAGTATTAATTTCATTATTAATACCTTAAAATCAATTTGATTGTACACCCATTTTTTGGATTATAAAAAAATAAATAAAAAGAAATTTTTTTTTAGTGAAATGGAGATCAAAAAATTGGAATTAGATAAAAAGTGAAATATATTATATCTTAAAAGTAATAGAATAATATTAAATTCATTATAAAAACTAACAAGTGTACGAACCACTCTCAACTCGATGAGATGAAGGGACCACTATATACCTTCCCTTTATAGTAACTGGAGATACATAAGGCGAGGTATAATGTGTATGAGATGTTCAAGGAGGTTTTATGATCATAATATGCCTGAGATATTGAGATTTCTCAACATGAGTCATGTCAAAACGATGAAACGTTATAGAAAGGTTAGATGAAGAGGGTTCATAAGTGTAAGAATAGATAGATATAACTTGAGGTACCACAACTGTAGTCCAATAGGGATACCTAAACCGTTTTATAATGGTAAATAAATTCATAATAATATTTCCTCCATGATCCATTTTCATAAATAAATACATATTCTTCCCTATGAAAATTTTGAGAAAAGGGGGGAAAACTTGAGATGATTCACCTAGACAATAAAATCCCATCTGCCTTTATTTGATTATATTTATCTTAATGATATTTATAAATATTTACCATAATAGAGTTAACATCCTCTCAAATAATTTATTGATATTATCTTTATCAAATAAATGAGAGGGAGGTAGAGCACTATATGTTTAATTATTGGATATTTTAAGATATTCTAATATCTCTAGAACTGATGAATTCCCATGACCAAATCTACCTCTCATATTCCAAAATGATGGATCTACTCTCTTCGAACTGATCAACCAACCAATTTTCCACAATTTTCGGTTCATTTATTTTCAAAATCATGTTAGTCTGGAAATAAGATTTCACTAATTCAAATATCCACCTTTAACAATATTAAATTAATTTGGTTTCTTGATGAGGTGTGGATCGAAGGATCCCACTATTATATGATAGTATCCTCAATCTAAAGGATTATTGATCATCATTTGTTAGATAAAAAGGAATAGGAGAAGGAATTATCTCATATCTGAGTAGATAAGTCTTTATATGTCAAGAATAAGCTATAGGATCACCCTGGGGAAAGCTTCTGACGAAACTGCTTTATATATCTGTTCAAAGAGTGATCACTTAGGATTTTATCAATAAATAGAGAGATAATGTCCACCATTCTCAAGTGTAATTCCATGGTCATCAATATCATCACCATCATCGAACTCAGACTCTGAATAAGCACATATATGTTTATATAATACAAGAAATTTCTCCCCCTTAGTAGGTATTATATCCACATATATGATAGAAACTAATAGTTCCAATCTATGAAATCCAGAAATATGTACTTATGAATCAATTATTTATCTCTAGGAAAAGGTTATTGGATAAATGAAATATGGGGAGTTGAACTAGGGTCTAACATCATCATCAAAATTACTTGAAACCAAAGTACTATGAGAATGATGTGACTAAACGTCCTCATCATCATCACAATCTTTAATGTCCCAACCCATGTTACCATCGAACTGGTAGTCAGACCGGTCTCCACATGCCTCAAGTGAATATCCTTGTACACAAGAGGTTGTAGACTAGCAGCGAGGGTATCAAGAGTTGAGATTGGGGATAATATACCCTCATGTTAGAGTTTTAAAATTAGTGTAAAAGTATATAAATAAATTCCAACAGTGAAAGAAGTAAATAGATAATAGAAATACTAAAGAATAGTATGTTAAATTTACTAAAAATGGCTAATTCCACTTTATACAATATATGAATTCATGACATGGTGATTATACATAATAGAAAGTAGTAAAAAATTCAACATTATTCACAATATAGTGAAAAAATAGGAAAAAGATATCAGATCTCCATTAGAGATATCCTCAAGTATCCCCAGCTCTATCTTGGCCATTTTCTTCTAACTCTTGGAACAAGCAATAATACAATCAACCTTGGTCTTACAAGTATAGGGTCAACTCGGGTACTATGCATACCAGAGATGGGTGTGAGATAAAATATCAATAGACCCTCACCCATAGGTGTATATCCCAAACTAGTTGGTGAAAAATAATCAAACGATGTGCAGGTAAAGCGATGAAATAACAGAATGGACTAAATAAAAAACAATCTATCTAGGTTCCCAAGGAACACCTAATGGCGATACAGACATCAGCTCACTTCTAGAATAAGAGTCCAATTGTTTCAATTATATACATATATATATAGTAACTATGTATGTAATTGTATAAATAATAAATCACAAGTAATAAATACAATAGTATTAAATCTATTAAATTATATTTTATTTAACCACATATACCCCCGAGTTCCCATGGACACCCATAATTCAATACTTTCCTTGGAAGGTGCTGGAGTTTGAGCCAATTATCATATTCAATTTGAAATCATTATATCACATCGACTTTCATTATCCTTATAATAAAATTTCTATATATCCAATCAAACCAATAGTCCAATGTTAATAAATGGGTGTAAAATGTAATGTCCAGAACAACATTAGTATTTGGAGCATCATTCCATGTCTCACAACCCATTTATCATTCATATGTGCACACACACACACACACACAAAGATATATATATTGAGTCTAGAACATCATGTCTAGCACCTCGTGAGTATTTGGAGCATCAATCCATATCTCACAACCCATTTATCAATCACACACACACACACACACACATATATCATGGGTGAGAACATCATTTCTACCACCCCAGGAGTATTTGGATCACCAATCCCTATCTCACAACACCATTATCAATCATACATACATATATATCCTTGGTGTAAAACGTCATTTCTTGCACCCAATTATTATTTGGAGCATCATTACATGTCTCACTACCCATTTATCAACCAAACACACACACACACAGACTTATATATATATCACAAATATCAACATTTTAATGTATGGAAACATCTTAAGGATTCCCAATTCACATTACATCAGAATTGTCACATATCAGTTCAAAGAATGAGGCAAGGCCTCTCATGTATAACACATGCAATTTCCAATTTCTATTAAACAATTCTATTGACATAAGGTGAGTTATGATCATAATGCAGAGGTATAAACTAAACCATCCAAGATGTTTCATGTTCCCTAAATTCATTTCAATGATCATATGTTTTGTATATTACATTATCCTAAGTTATAGTCATACCATCCTAATCCCTTACCTTTTATGTTTAACCATTTCATCTAAATTTTTTTCCAAACAAACCTTATGAATATACACACTCATATAAACCATTCCATTCTATATGAGTATACATTCTCTGGTTGAAATTTCATTTTTAAATAAATCCCATGAGTTTTCCCATTCATTTTCCAATTTTTCATTCAAGTAATATAATGAGTATACCCACTCATTATCCATCACTTGCATCAGAATTTGTTCAAATCTTATAATGAATTTACCCATTCATTACACACCATTCACCACCCATGCTACCAAATAGTATACCCACTTGTTGTTACAGTTCACATTCATTCCTATCATAAGGGCATACCCGCCCATTTTTACCAGTCACCCTTATTTATTTCACATGGGTTTACCCACTCTTGAATCCAATTCTAGTTTATCAGAACCATATAATTCAACTACATTAACATTCGCTGGAGGTTATACATCTCCTAGATAATAAAATGATATTACTTCAATTAATCAAGCTTCCTCTAACTAAGAAAGGATAGAAAAACCACACATCATCAAGATAATAAAACATAAATAGTATACTCATTACCTTTCTCGCTTGAAGAAATCACACCTATAGTGGTGGGGTTTTATTAAGAAATCATGATTTTGTACTCTAATAGATCATTTAGCACAAATAGGAAGTTCAACCCAGAATTTTAGTCTCATTAATAAAATGAAATAAATAAAAAACTACTAGGTTTTTAAATTAAAGGCAATGTTGAGGACCCTACCTCAAGTAGATTAAGACAATGCTTAGAATTCATCAATTTCTAACTCATGAAGAAGCATGATTGCACGCACGCACTTCCACATATATATATCCTTACACCGATGCACATGTTCCCCACACCATGAGAGAACTCGCACATGGAAAATAAATATATATATATATATTAATACCTGGGAATATGCATATTCACCCTTGGAATTGATCAGAACAGCCTACAAATATCCCCCCCAGGTCTCATAAACACCACTAGAGGCAAAATAAATGGTGTAAATCAATTTAGTGGCATAAAAACTTACCTCAAATCGTTGATGATAGAATGAACCGACTCGAATCTCCTTTCCTTCAGCAGTGTTTGTAGGAACATAGACCATTGGGACCCAAGACACCCTCCGCACAAGCCTAATTAAAAAGAAAACAAAAAATGAGGTCATCCCCAACCCTGGGGAATTTATCCGCACACCACCGGGTGACGAATGGCCCTAAAATCATCCACAAACAGGGAGAGAAAATCATAACTAGATTATCTAGAGGAGATGCCACACGAAATTTGCTGAAAAAACAATGATCAGTGGGAGCTAGGGAGGAGCATCACTCACAGATTAGATGGAAGGGGGAATTGTGAATCACGTTTCCCAACAAGGGGGGTGATAGGTCCTCCTTTAGTTTTACAAAAAAACAAAAATAATTATAATAATAATTGTCATCATCATCATCATCATCACAATATTTATTAATATAAATATTACCATTATTAAACATTTCATTATTATTTCTTATCTTCCCCTTAATCTCATTTATCTAATTTTTTGTTTTAATTTTTAATTTTCTTAATTTCAATATCTTAAGGACATGTCACAGTGTTCCAAATCTTTCAATAATGATCCTAAACATGTTTTTAATTTCGATCTGTCCAGTAATTACCCAAAAAATAAAACACCCTCATAAAAAACCTATCCAAAATATGGGTATCTACAATATACCCACCGTAAAAATTCTTGTCCCTATGAATCCTTCAGAACCTAAAAAAATATCACCGAACCTACCAAGTTCGTGATATCTCGTTTGAACGGTCATATTTCATTTCCAAATACCAACCGAACCGTTGACCATTTCCTAAATCCAAGGTCATATGCCTTAAAAAATAGATCCAAAGCTCAAAATATATCCCAGTCATCGATGAAATGTTTAACTGAGCCCATGAAATTAGACACATGATCCCATCATCATCTCTTTAACCATCCTCCCATTTGTTCTTTCGACGAAGTCTATTATCTTTTAGTGGCCAATTCCAAACCATGGTTCTTCCACCATTGGAATTTCAAAATAGGGAATGCTATAAGTTTCTTAGTGATGCTTATCACATGACTTCTTTAACTGGAGAACCCGATTACATCTGAGGCCATAACAGGGACCTCATCAAAAGAAATGTTGAAAATCTGTCGGCCAACAATAACTGGCCACCCATGCATTCCTAGAAATACATCATTAATACATAAACCACACTCTACCTTAAACCATAAACATTCCATTAAAACATTTCCCTTACCAAACATATATCATAATAAAATGGGAACAAACCAACCAACATGAGGCTAACCCCCAATGAAGATGTCTAACATAGATGGTTGACTCATCCTTAACATAACCTTAAATCCTACCTCCCCTAGGCATTCATCATATAATAGAAGAACATAAACTAAAGTCCATATGAAAGTTCTTGAGACATTTGTAACACCCCAAGATTCCATGGTATGTTTCCCTTTGAATAATGAAATAGCATGCATTGTGCTCAACTTCGAGATTCTAACACACTGCGACCAATAAAACTAGCCGTTATAAATAGTAATATACAATTTTTAAAATTTTACCTTTGAAAATGGAATTAATTTTTGGATTTTGAATATCGAAATTATGTTAGGGTGAATTTTTGGTACTTTTTTGAAGACTTTAAATTTTTGAAGAATAGTGAAAAATACTAAATTTTAATTAAAAAATACTTTTTTAATTGATATAATTTATAGTGTTAAATTATACATTTGAATATTTTTTATGCATAATTAGATTATATTTTTTTTTCATTTCATATAATTTAGGTCTTTGGATGTAATCTCACGATTAAATTAGACATAAACAAGTGTCAATCTTTTGATAGTTATTATTTTATAAAAACATGCTTTTTGTTTTGACTACAGGAATTAGTATTAAATAAATTTATGCCAATTCTGTGTTTTGAATTTGGAAAAATGGATTCCATATTTACAATTAGGATTTATAAATTATGTAAACAGGTAACATTTATTTTTAGACATTATGAATATTTACTTCAGTAAATATTTTATTTATCGCGGTTAAAGGGGTAAATCCAGTAAATTAGATTAAAGAATAATTTTATAATAATATTAAATAAACCTCACTCGTGTCCTAACACTATTGGATGATTCAATCATGACCATGAGAATCCTTAGGTCGATTTTGGGACCCCATGGAGCTACATGGGAGTGATAGTGACATTTTATATTAAATAATCTAAAGTAAAGACAAAAATAACAAAAGTAAATATCTTTTAGTAAAAAAACTTTTATATGAGGTCATATAATTTATCTATTCGACCATAAATATTCATTTGAAATATAAAACAATTACAAATTCCAGATATTTTATTTGTAATTTTTAGACATAAAATAAATATATTTATATATGACACAATAATGATGCAGTATTTTCCATATTAATGAAAAAATCCAATAAATGATATTATAAATACTAAAATAAATATAATTTGGAATTTTTGATGCCATAAAGAACTTTTTAGGGACTAAAACTTTTTAGGTTTGATTAAATTTATTTATTTATAAGTAATAAAGTTGTTTGTAGTTTAAATAACAATTATTAAATAATGCCAAAATTGACAGAAATGATTTTTTTAAAAAAATACAATATTATTAGTTTATATAATAATCATAAAAATATATGGTTCTGCCAAAAGTCCTATATAATGATCATTTTATCATTAATTAACCACTTGGGGTTCTCTTGTAAGCTTATAGTATGTTTAATAACCATATAATATAAAAATACAAAGAGACATGGTAAATGTCAAACTATTTAAATAAGACTTAAATCTAAAAGATAAGGTTAATATTGTGACCCAAACCAGTATAAAACATATTAGTTGAGTGCTTTCTACCCATCCCTACCTTATCCACGAAATAAATCATTTTGAATCCATTAGAAACCGAAAATGTTTTTATTATAAAATAATAATTCAAGCTTTTCCCAAAGTGACCCTCACCTCTCTTATAAAAGGACACTTCCCCTTCTCTCCAATTCACACCTTCAAATCCAATTTTCAAGGACAAACCCTACCCAAATTTCTTCCCAAATATCCTCCATTAATCCTATAGGCCTTTCTTTAGTCATAAATTCATCTTACAGAGCCCCTTTGATCAAATAAAAAGGAAGACCACAAAGAATATGTAAATATTTCATCACCCTTTCAAGTTCTTTTCGTCTTCCACTTCCTCTTTATTTATTGTTTCCATTATATAATAATATCTCGAGAATATTCTATATACTATGATGTTATTATAAAAATGGTACAACCATATTCATTATTCTATCCATCCAATAAATCACAAAGTCACCATAGGTGCATGCGTATGGATTACCGTCTCCATGTCGTGGTGTAGTCTGTTATTCAAAAACATCTTCATTTGGACATGTATAATAATTAGTATAAATGATTTAAATAATAAATATAACATTTTAATTATTATTTATATATGATATCTCATCCAACTATATACAATTTTAATATGAAAATAATGATATTGTCACACGTGCGTACGTACGGATTACTGTCTCCACGAACACGATAAGATTCATACCCCATCTTTATCATTCAAGAATAATTTTTATTTGATGATTAAAAATAATAATTATGAACATAATATAATTCTTTATATTAATCAAATACATCTTATCCATAATAAACATGTCTTACATAACCAATCATATAAAGGAAAACGAATCAGTTAGCACCCGAAACGAAGATACTACTAAAATATCATTAACAAAATAATATTAGAAGATCATATATGATATCATATTAATGTTTATGGTTCATGTATAATTTAATAATTATTATTTTACCATTATATAAGAGGTTAATCTGGCCTCTACGAAGGAAAGGTACAAGTTAAGGGTAAATTTCACAATCTCTTCATTATCCGAGGTTGTTTTTACGTAAGTAACTACTGAGACCTTTTAATCATCCACATCCATGTTTCTTAAAAATGTATTCCAAAACATTTTTAATATTTACTAGACTATGGGTAAAATTCATTTATACCCTCTTTTGACTTTTTATAAAATGGTTTCAAAGGAATCTTTCTGTCATTTTCCAAACAAGGTACCTTATGGCCTTTTCAAAAACAATTATGGTAAGAATGTTTTTAACTTATACGACGGGTGTGGCTATTTTCCCCCATTATAAATCATCGAAGAATCCCTTACAATTTTTTAAGAATATTTTCAAAAATAAATGTTTTCTTTTATAATTATATGACTTTTAAATGATTTCAAAATAGAAAGAGATATTTCACTAAAAAAGAATTTGATTTCATCAATGTGAACATCCTTTGACGGATTGTGAGCTTATTTAAAGTTGATTTATTTTGATTAAAAACTTCCATATTGTATTGAAGGTTTTGTGATATGTTTGACTATGGATGTGTTATTTTTATGTCATTCATGGTTTATGGGTAATGTATTGACATTTCATATTCTAGTTTTAATACGAATGTTTATGTTATGTTTAAAACTTTTCGTATGAGGAATGCATTTGACATAGTACGTGATGGGTGGATCCCACTATAGCTCCTCGATGAATATGTAGGTCTCATGAGACAAAATAGTGTCTTTGTACAAGGCCTTCACAAAATTTTATTTGTAATCTTGGTAGAAGGCCCTCACTATGTGGTCATGATGTCTGGCATTATGCATTCTATCATTATGAAAGTGGCTATTGATATTTTATGTGATTATTCGACTAGTAGAATATACCTGGGAATAAGTAAATGGAATTATTTGACTTTATGTTGGCCTTATTATATTGATGTTCATGTTTAAAATTCTTTTGTTTTAGTCTTACATTTCCTTAAATGTTTATTCTTATTTATGAAGGTTTCTGCTATATTGTTTTCTTTGATGAGAATCTAAACTCACCCCTTTCTATGTTTTATTTTTTCAAGGATGAAAATAAGTATATTTTTACTGACCATTAGGGAGAGTATTTGGGACATGATTGTGGACTATGTAGAATATTTTGTTGTAGTGTTTCATGTTATAATGTATTCTAAAACTTATGAATGTATCTAGTTTTTACAATGCTACAAAACTAATAAGTCTTTCATGACTTGATCTTTTGTGATCATGCCAAAGTTATGTAATAATGCACCGACACTAGGTAACTGGGTTCGGGGTGTTACAGTTGGTATCCGAGAAATTTTATCACAAACCATAGATACTAGATTTAGAAAAACTCTGGTTAGAGAATATTAACCTAAGATAGACTTTGGGGATTAGTATAGAAGAACTTCCTAGAATTTTGGTACTGTATAAATCTTGTGAGTTTTCCAAGAAATATATCCCGGTCTAGATACAAGCAGGTAGAGGAAGCTCTAGAACAGATGTACCTAGGGGTAAAACATGAAAAAACTTCTTTGAGCTAGATGTGAATAGGAACTGGTGCATGACAACGGGCCTTGTTGCACTCTTGGTTATGAAACTCCGGGGGGATATGCTTAGGATAATTCTCATTTTCATTACAAACTATTATTAAGGGTTTATGAGTACATACTTTCTCAAAGAAAACATTTTTATGATTATAGATTATATCCTTAAACTATTCAATTTATGTTAAGTGTTTTATATGTTTGGAGTTATGTATTGTGATTCATAAACTAATATAGTGTATAGCATAGTTTAGAAATGGCTCTTATTGGAAGGAATTGAAACCGTATCAACATACGTAATACATGTAGGGATTTACCTTATACTCAAGATAATTATAGTGGAGCTGGTGAAGAATCTGGTGCTAATAAGTTTATCATGATACTGGGACAACACACTCAGGTTATGAATAATAACCTTACCCATATGGAGCACCCTGATCCACAATGTATAGGATCAATGTAATACCTCTTCATGAGGCAACAACCACAAAAATTCAACTAGAGTACAAATCCATCAGTAGCCGAGTAATAATTAAATTCGCTAGAAAAAATATTTCATGCTTTGGGGAGTATCGAAAGTGAAAAAGTTGTCCTGGTAGTTTATCGCCTCACAGGAGATGCAGATTGTAAGAACCCGGTTCTTATTTTAGAGGTACAAGATTCTTCTTTTCCTTTTCCTTAAGTGTTTTTGAGAAAATATAGAAAATAGGGAAAAATGCTAAATTTTTGAACTACACGCCGTGTGCTTTTCCACATGTCATGTACTTTTGGCCGTATTAGGATGAGTACATGGGGCGTGTGGCCATGCCAGCGATGAAGGGTGTAGGAACCGACTACACGCCGTGTAGTGGTACCTTACACGCCGTGTAGTCAGTCGGCAGGCTTAAACAGTAAGGCGGTGGAGTCGCCGCCAACTGGGCGATAGTACACGCTATGTACTCGAGAGTACATGTCATGTACTCATGTCGACGGATGAACAGTGTGGCGGTGCCGCCAAATGAACAGTTAAATGAAAGCAGTACACACCATGTACTCAGAAGTACACGTCGTGTACTTTTTTTCTGCTTAAAACAGGCAGTAGCCTCCTCATTTGGAAGAGGAGGCGTTTGAGCCATTTTGGAGCCAAAGGAAGATGCCAGGACTTTGAATATTTTCCAGGAGTTCATCTGGAAATTGATTCATCTTCAAACGATCTCGTTGGAACCGCACAGGTAAGCCTTCTCCTCTCATGGTACTGTTCTTACCAATTCTTTCCCGAGGGAAAGTTATTTACTTTTGAATGGGTTTTGTTCTTCATCAGATCTACTCCATTCTTGGGCGTTTCTAGAGTCGGCGTTTTTGTATAACGCTCGTTGATGTATAAGGTAGGTGGCTTGGGGTTCAGTTTTCCAACTGCTGTGTGTTATGTGTGTTTTTGTGCCACAAACCCATGATGGGGTGTTGTGTGGCTGACGTCGTGACTATATTTAATACCTATAATTGATTAGGTATTTAATTGTGATAATAAAATGATGGTTGGGATCGTTGCTTGGATCCGGAACCAACCCAGGGGTGTGTCCCACTATTTATCCGTTTGGCCAGGATACCAGAGGGTATGCCTTTAATGTAGTAATTGTAGAAGTGCCTTGAGAGGAATTTCTTGTTACTGCTTGTTTACCTGTTTGGCATGTCCCGGTTACCTGTTTAGCCTGAGGGAATTGTTGTGATTTGCCTGTGGGCACTGCACTGTTTAGCCCAAGGGCTGTAGTTACTTCGGCCCGAGGGTAACTTCTTCCGTGCCTGAGGGCCATAGACTTTGTGCCTGAGGTCGACACTACCTATGCCTGAGGGAAAAATTCTGTTACACCTGAGGGAAATTACCTGCGGGTTGGGTTCTGCTTACCTGAGGGTAAGGTTTTTCTTGTCTGAGGACGTGGACAATTTACGTAGAAATGAACTGTGGTGATTTCTAATATTTAATAGAATAAATGAATAATAAGATGGAAATATAACTAGTAATTAGTTACTTTTGAGTACTTCTTACTTTTTTTCATTTTACTGATGTACACTATTGTTGCATGCTTACACGCAGTTGGGCACGGGCCTTTGGTGGGTGCCTACTGAGATATATTTCTCACACCCTGTTTGGGTCATGATTTTCGGCCCAAGCAGATTATGTTTCTACAAGTGTAGATAGGGGCAAGCGTCCCTGTATAGGTACTTGACTGTTGCTGAGGAGTAGGAGGGCTTGGGACCGAGCCTAGGCTCGCAATGCCGCTGCCAGCTACTTTGCTTGTTTGATGTACTCTGTATTTTGTTGTACTGTATTGATGTATAACATGTTCTAGATGTTTTATTAGAACTTCAACTATGTAGCATCATCACTTATATACTGTTGGTTATATCCACTATTGTAGTTTATTTTAGTTGTGTATGTTTACTTCTTCCGCTGTCGTTGTATGTTTTATTTATATTCCGATGCGCTACACTTTGACAAATGTGGGCATAGTTTCCCCACTATCAGAACTGGGCCCTCGCTTCTAGTCGGTAGCCTATGGCATTTGGGGAAATGTGCTTGACGTCATGTGGCGAACTGGGCTCAGGGCACCTGTTGCGTGGCACCCGGGTCCGAGACGTTACAAAGTGGTATCAAAGGGGTGTTATTTTCTTTGACTTACTATTTGGAGCTATATTCAAGGATAGGACGGAACAGTAGTTGGTAATAAGCTGTGCCCGGGCGTAGCTAACCCGTGTACAGGGAAAAGCCAGTCTACCTCGTATTTTTGCAATTTTTCTGATTTTGCAAATTTTACAGTTGATCTGATTTCACCGTTGGGTGACACACTTGGATTGTGCAGTTTATAATTTATCTATGGGTTCTGTTTAGTTAAAACCCGATGAGATGAGGGTATGACATCTGATGCATCATATAGGCACATGCGAGATATCACATGCTATGCATAGTTTCCATGCCATTTAGGTGAATTAAAAATTGCATGTTGTTGTGATAGTTGTTGTGCTAATAAAGCATGTTGTTGTGATAGGTGATTGATAAATACTTGCCTTGTGATATGGTGTTTGTGTTTGAGCCTGTTTATAGAATGGACGCCAAACATTGGTTTTTGGGGAGTATGGGCCCCCATTGACTAGAATTTGGTGGATCATTGACTTTTTATTGGTTATAAAAAAGATAAGACGTCAAACATTGATTGGTGGGGAGTATGGGCCCTCACGGATCGGAATTTGACACTTATGTGTTGGTTTTTAGTATTTTCTGGGTTCCGGAGAAGTTTCTAAGGCATACTGTCTGGAAAACCTAGAATACACGCCGTGTAGGACCTCATACACGCTGTGTGTTTTCTTATATTGAGGAAGAAAAATGAACTTTTTGAGTACACTCCATGTAGTCTCTTCCCGTTTCACAAACCGTGTGGGCGGCGACATGGGGTAGGGCAAGGATTGGATAAAACATGCCGTGTAGGTTATGTACATGCTGTGGAGTGTGACCCGGAGTCCGGCCATGTAACTAACAACAAAGGTCGGTGTAGTCCTTGATAGAGCACGCCGTGTCAGTTATAGACACGCCGTGTAGTGTAACCTGGGGACTCGGCCGTGTAACTAACAACATGGGTCGGTGTCACCTTTCCCTGAACATGTTGTGTTACTGTGGGACACACCATGTAGTCTTGTCTGAGGACAGACCGTGTGGAGTTAGGCGTGTGGCTGGGAAACAAGGTGGTGTACACACCGTGTGCGGGTGTAACACACCATGTAGAGTTAAGCCGAGTAGTCGGCCGTGTCACAGACGATACTGGCAGTTGGAAAATAACATCGTACACTCCGTTTAGATATTATACATGCCATGTAGTTTTTTTCGACAGAAGCCGTGTAGAAGGACTCGAGCAGTGGAAGGGAAGTCAAGTACATGTCGTGTAGTAATTGTACATGCCGTGTAGTCTTGTTTTTCCAAATTTGAATGTTTTCTTCCTCTTGTTTCCTTTGTGGTTCCTTCCCTTTCTGATCTTAATAATCTTGAATTTGAGGTGTGCTTTTGACCTTGTTGAGTCGTGCCGCCTAGACGACCACGAGTTGTTCGCCAGGATAGCGGCGACGATTAATATACGGATATGGTGGGCCATGGGCTACCATTTGACCCTCTAGCAGAGCCAGATGTGGCGCCAACTGCTATACCGAACACATGCGCAGAGGCGCAGTTCCGTGAAGGCTTTATGTGGTTCATGCAGACCTTTCAGGGAGCACCGCAGGCTTCCACATCTATGGCCGAGCTGACATATATCTTTCAGCAGCAGTATCCGCCTAAGTTTTCAAGGGATGGTGGACCACAGGATGCATAGTCTTGGTTGGGGTCGATGCAGACTATTTTCGAGCATCTTGAGATGCCTCCAGGTCAGAGGGTCAAGCTCGCAACATATATGCTGCGAGATTCCGCCAAGAGGTGGTGGGATGTTACCATCCAGTCGGAGCATCACAGGGACATGGTGTGGGAAGATTTTCAGGCAGTCCTCTATGACTTATTCTTTCCAGAGACGCTAAGGGAAGATAGAGCTCTAGAGTTCATGTATCTGAAATAGGGCGCGATATCAGTGATGGACTATTCTGCTCGTTTTACAGAGCTTCAGCGCTTTGCACCCATGCTAGTGGGTGATGAGAAATTGAGATCCAGACGTTTTGAGGATGGTCTTCGGTATGACATCCGAGCACTGGTGAATGTTTTACGGTTGCCTACTGTACACACCTTTATGAATCAGGCGCTGATTATAGAGAGGAACCTACGGGAATCTAGTGGTGTGTGCCAGGGCGGTTCAGCACTAGTTAATGGTATTACCTCTGCTGGAAAGAGGAAGAGACAAATGGATTTCTCTCAGGGTGGCAGTACCAGTCAGGCAGCTTCTTCAGGTGGCCCGGTCAGGTGCTACCAGTGTGGCAGAGAGGGGCACAAGAGACCGCAGTGTTTATGAGACCTAGTGGAGTGCCGAGCTTGTGGCAAGATGGGTCATATGCAGCGCTTTTGTAGGGTGTTTTCACCAGTTTCTAGTGAGAGGGGTTCTGTGTAGACTCCGCATGTGGGAGCAGGACCAGTGGATTCTTACCAGTCAGGGAACTAGATTACGTCAGGGCGTGCAGGAAGAGATGGTAGTCTGGGCCGTGGTAACCAGACACCAGGATCGCAGAGGTAGCAGAGTGGGACAGCTCAAGGTAGCTAGGTTGTGTCGCAGGGCTGCGACACTAGACATGCATATGCAGTGCAATAGACCTAGCAGGAGCAGGATCCCAGACCTTCTACAATCAGAGGTACTATTCTAGTAGCTTCTGATTTATCTCCGTTGGGGAATAGGACGACTGGTGTGCATCAGTTCAAGGAGTGCCCCTTTGAGGTTGGAGGGCGTCACTTTCTTTGGGACCTCTATGTCTTGGAGATGATGAGCTATGACGTCATTCTCGGGGTGGACTGGTTGGTTCCCTTCCGATCCTTTGTAGACTTCTGTCGTCGCAGGGTGCATTTCACATCACCAGAGGGCAGAGAGTTTCTATACAAGGGAGAATGGGATGTTCAGGCAAGTCTAGATGGACCAGAGCATCATGGGTGATGTGGAGTCATAGCCCAGATTGCGAGATTATATCTGGATGACCAGGGGACGTGTCAGATGGATTTCCCTCCAATTGTTGATCGTTTCGGGGATGTCTTCCCAGACGACTTTTCAGGTCTACCTCTGGTGCGTGAGGTGGATTTATTTATTGAGCTAGTGCCAGGAGCAGCACCGGTGTCCATCCCTCCTTATTGGATGGCCACACCTAAGTTACAAGAGCTCAAGAGGCAGTTAGAGGAACTACAGGCGAAGGTTCTTATCCAACCCAGTACTTCTCGTTGGGGTTTTCCGGTCCTTTTTGCGAAAAAGGCAGACGGTACCCTCAGACTTTGCGTGGATTATCGGAAACTGAACCAGTTGACGGTTAATAACTGATATCCCTTGCCGAGGATAGATGATGTGTTTTATCAGCTTCGTGGAGCACGAGTGTTCTCGAAGATTGACATGAGATCAGGCTATCATCAGCTCGATGTTAGACCATCAAATATACCACTCACTGCTTTTAGGAGTAGGTATGGTCTATATGAGTATACGGTTATGCCATTCGGGCTGACGAACGCGCCAGTAGTTTTCATGGCTATAATGAATCGTGTGTTTCATCCGTATCTTGATTCATTTTTGGTAGTATTAGTGGATGACATATTGGTGTACTCTCACACTCGACACAACCATACCACCCATCTTGAGATGGTATTGATTAAACTGAGAGAGCATCAGCTATATGATAAGCTCTCGAAGGGCCACTTTTGGATGGACCAGATTCACTTCCTGGGTCATATCATCTCAGAGGAAGGAGTTGCAGTAGATCTAGAGAAAGTGAGAGGAGTAGTTTCATGGGAGCAGCCTAAGAACGTGTTTGAGGTACAAAGATTCTTAGGGCTGGCCGGTTACTACAGGCACTTCATACAAGACTTCTCCCGCTGAGTAGCGCTGTTAACAGGTTTGACTAAGAAAGGTGTGAAGTTTGTTTGGTTGGAAGCTTGTGAGGCAGCTTTTCATGACCTGAAGGGAAGGTTGACATCAGCACCGATCCTGATACTCCCAAAGTAGGGGAGGAGTTATACAGTTTACTGTGATGCATCAGGGATTGGGCTGGGAGCCGTTTTGATACAGGGTGATCGAGTTGCTGCGTACGGGTCTCGGCAGTTGAGGCCACATGAGAGGAATTACCCGACACATGATCTCGATTTGGTTGCAGTTTTTCATGCATTGCGTTGTTGGAGACACAATCTGTTGGGAGAGAATTTTGTGGTTTTCACTGACCACAAAAGCCTCAAGTATATCTTCACTCAGCGTGAACTGAATCTGAGACAGAGAAGGTGGTTTGGGTACCTACAATCCTTCGATTTTGAGCTTGCCTATACACCTGGTAAAGGTAATGCAGTAGCTGATGCACTGAGCAGGAAGACTCAGATACAGGTAGTGCAGGAGGCTGGTGGTGAGTGGCAGCTTATGGCTTTGTTCTCTGACATGCATCTAGTGGTGCATGACAGTCAGGGGAAGACTTATCTTTCCTCATTAGTTGTGACTTCTACCCTCCTGGACAGAGAATGGATGAGGTAGCTATCGGTTTCAGAAGGCCTAGATCTACGGGAGTCGGTGGAAAGTGAGGATCCTCCTCCTGGTTGGATGATATGATATGATGAGGTCCAGCGTTTCCATGGACGAGTATGGGATCTAGGGGATATACGCGAGGAGATGATGCGGGAGTTTCATGCTTCATCTTGGGTAGTTCATCCCAAGGTTACCAAGATGTACCGAGACTTGAGACGTTAGTACTGGTGGCCGGGTATGAAGAGTGAGATAGCTGGTTTTGTTACAAGATGTTCCACCTGTCATCAGGTGATGGCAGAGCACCAGAGGCCAGCTGGGCTATTACAACAGTTGCCCATTCAAGAGTGGAAATGGAATGATGCTGTGATGGATTTCGTGACAGGGTTTCCGAGGTCACCTCGAGGTAATGACGTCGTTTGGGTTATTGTGGACAGACTCACGAAGGTAGATCACTTCTTGCCGATCAAGGAGACCATCGGTGTGGACGAGCGTGGAAGGCAGTATATCCGAGAGATCGTACGTCATCATGGGGTCCCTCGATCTATCGTTTCATATAGGGACGCCCGCTTTACGTCTCGTTTCTGGAATAGTTTTCAGCGGGACCTGGTTACACAGGTTCTTCTGAGCACAACATACCACCCTCAGACAGATGGCCTGTTAGAGCGGACGATACAAGTGCTAGAGGACATTCTGTGCGCATGCGTCCTAGACTTTTGGGGCTCTTGGGAGAAGCATATACCCTTAGTCGTGTTTGCATATAACAATAGTTTTCTGGCGACTATTGAGATAGCACCATACGAGGCATTATATGGTAGGCCAAGTCGATCACCCTTATGCTGGTTAGAGGTAGGTGAGGCAGCTTTACTGGGGCCACAGATCATGCAGGAGACACTTGAGCAGGTCCAGTTGATTCGGAAGCGGATGGCTACCACAAAGTCTCGTCAAAACTCTTATGCTAATCGCTGTAGACGACCTTTGGAGTTCGTGGTCAGGGATCAGTTTTTCTACGTGTTTCGCCGATGCTGGGACACAAGAGGATCCGGAGACAGGGTAAACATTCACCGAGGTATGTGGGGCCATTCGAGATTCTGGAGAGAGTCGGGCTGGTTGCCTATCAGTTGCAGTTACCACAACGGTACCGAGCCATGCACGACGTCTTCCACGTGTCTCAGTTGCATCGGTACCATTCAGACCCATCTCACACCTTTCAGCCAGAGGTGGTTGAGCTTCAGCATGATGCGTCCTTTGAGGAGCATCTGATCCGTATTGTTGATAAGAGCACGAAGGTTCTCCAAGGCCAATTAGTTCCTCTCTTGTGGGTGCTATGGCATTATGGCCAAGTACAGGACGAAACCTGGGAGCGGGAGACCGACATACGTTCTCAGTGGCCAGAGCAGTTCTGTTCTTTATCTTTGCCACCCTTGGATGGGAAATTCAGGGACGAATTTCTATAAGGGGGGAAGTTTGTAAGAACCCAATTCTTATTTTAGAGGTACGGGCTTCTGCTTTTCTTTTTCCTTAAGTGTTATTGAGAAAATATGGAAAATAGGGGAAAATCCTAAATTTTGTAACTACACACCATGTACTTTTCCACACGTCGTGTACTTTTGGCCGTGTTGGGATGAGTACATGGGGTGTGTGGCCATGTCGGTGACGAATGGTGTAGGAATTGACTACATGTCGTGTAGTGGTACCATACATGTCATGTAGTCAGTCGGCAGGCTTAAACAGTAAGGCTGTGGAGTTGATGCCAGCTGGGCGACAGTACACGCTGTGTACTCGAGAGTACATGTCGTGTACTCATGTCGACGGATTAACAGTGTGGTGGTGCCTCCAAATGAATAGTTAAATGAAAGAAGTACACGCCGTGTACTCAGAAGTACACACCGTGCACTCAGAAGTACACACCGTGTACTTTGTTTTTTCAGCTTAAAAAAGGTAGTAGCCTCATCATTTGGCATAGGAGGCATTTGAGCCGTTTTGGAGCCAAAGGAGGAGGCCCGATCTTTGAAGATCTGTCAGGAGTTCATCAGGAATCCGATTCAGCTTCGGACGATCTCGTTGGAACCGCACGGGTAAGCCCTCTCATCTCCTGGTACAGTTCTTACCAATTCTTTCCCGAGGGAAAGTTATTTATGTTTGAATGGTTTTTGTTCTTCGTCAGATCTATGCCGTTCTTGGGAGTTTCTGGATTCGGCGTTCGTGTATAACGCTCATTGACGTATAAGGTAGGTGGCTTGGTGTTTAGTTTTCCAACTGCTGTGTTTTTTGTGAGTTTTTGTGCCACGAACCCATGTTGGGGTGTCGTCTGGATGAGGCCATGGCTATATTTAATACCTGTAATTTATTAGGTATTTAATTGTGATAATAAAATGCTGGTTGGGATGGTTGCTTGGATCCGGAACCACCCCGGGGGTGTGTTCCACTATTTAGTCGTTTGGCCAGGATACCCGAGGGTATGCCTTTAATGTAGTAATTGTAGAATTGCCTTGAGAGAAATTGATTGTTACTTCTTGCTTGCCTATTGGGCATGGCCCGGTTACCTATTTAGCCTGAGGGCATTGTTGTGATTAGGCTGTGGGCACCGCACTGTTTAGCCCGAGGGCTGTAGTAACTTCGGTATGAGGGGAACGTCTTCTGTGCCTAAGGGCCATAGACTCTGTGCTTGAGGGCGACACTACTTACATCTGAGGGAAAAATTCTGTTATGCTTGAGGGAAATTACATGTGGGTTGGTTTATTCTTACCTAAGGGTATGGTTTTTCTTGTCTGAGGATGTGGAATTTTTATGTAGAAATGCGTTGTGGTGGTTTCTAATATTTAATGGATTAAATGAATAATAATATGGAAATATAACTAGTAATTAGTGACTTTTTAGTACTACTTACTTTATTACATTTTACTAATGTACACTGTTGTTGCATGCTTACACGTAGTTGGGAACGAGCCTTTGGTGGGTGCCTACTGAGATATATTTCTCACACTCTGTTTGGGTAATGCTTTTCAGCCCAAGCAGATTACGTTTCTGCAGGTGTAGATAGGGGTAAGAGTCCCTATATAGGTACTTGACTATTGTTGAGGAGTAGGAGGGAATGGGACCAAGCCTAGACTCGCGATGTCGATGCAAGCTGTTTTTCTTGTTTGCTGTACTCTGTATTTTTTTGTACTGTATTGATGTATAACATGTTCTGGCTGTTTTCGTAGAACTCGAACCATGTAGAATCATCACTTATATACTGTTGGTTATATCCAATACTGTAGTTTATTTCAGTTTTATATGTTTACTACTTCCGCTATCGTTGTATGTTTTATTTATATTCCGTTGTGCTACACTTTGACAAAAGAGGGAATAGTTTCCCCACTATCAGACATGGGCCCTCGCTGCTAGCCGAAAGCCTCTGGCATTTGGGGAAATGCGCTTGAGGTCACATGGCGAACCGGGCTCAGGGCATCCATTGTGTGGCACCCGGGTCCGGGACGTTACACAGATCAATAGTGTTCATCGAATCATAACACAATGTAAGATGATGAAGTATAAATTATGTAATGGAGGGAATAAAGATATTTTCCTATAAAAATAATTTCCTCATGACCATTGAGCAGATATGGAAAGAAAATTTCTGAGCTTGAGGCAAAAAGAGGATAAGAATGTCGCAAAATATGAGGCTAACATTACAAGGTTAGGAAGGCTTGCAGCAGATTATATACGTAACACAATAAGAAAAATTGATAATTTCTTTGATGGGTTTATCCCATTTATCCATCAAACATTAGTCTTAAAATCCTTCTCATCATACAAATATATTGTCTCACGTGTTATCAATACAGAAAAATAATTCTCTAAGTCATATGACTTTAAAGCAAAGAAAGAGAAGAAGAGATCTATTGAACACTCTGGAAAAGGAAATAAGTGGAAGATGGGAAATGTTGAATATCCATCCTGCAGTAAATGTGGGAAGAAACACCTTGGTACATGCATGAAGGTAATGATAATTTGTTACAAGTGTGGTGAAAAAGGCCACTAAGCTCATAATTGCAAGGGGAATAAAGATCATGTCAATGTTGAATGCTAAAATTGTAGAGAATGGGGGCATTATTAAAATAATTTTTTATGCACCAAGGAATCATACCTCAGAAAAGACCAAGATTTCATGGAAAAGATTATGCGATCACTAATGTTGAGGTTGAAGCTCCAAAAGATGTTGTGGTAGGTAATTTAATGGTTTCTTCAAGTATATCCAATGCTTTTTTTGATTCTGGATCATCGTATTGTTTCATATCATCCTAGTTTACCAAGAAAATTACATATTTTCAATTTGACTTAATAAGAGAGTTGTTAGTCAAAACACCTAAGGGAAGTATCTTCGCAACAATGTATTGTGAATCGGTTCACATTAGGGCATATAAATGTTCTTAATCTACCGATATCATCATCACACTCATGATTTAATTTGATATAATCTGTAGTATGGACTGGATTTTGGATAATGATGCAAAAATTTATTGTAAGAATAAAGAGTTTATAATTTTCAATGATGATAAGGAATACGTTATCTTTAGAGACGAAATGTCACCACCTGATTCTTATCTTGATCCAACCCTATTATCTCACATAAATTCAATTATTGGGGAATAAGAGAATGAAATAACTATAGGTGATGAAAAGAATGTTTGAGTAGAGAATGTACCTATTGTGCAAGAATATGTTGATGTGTTTCTTGAGGATTTACCTCGACATCCTCTGGAATGAGAAATTCAGTTTTCCATTTACTTAATTCCCGGTTCAAGGCCCATATCGAAGACCCCTTATAGAATGACCATTGTGGAATTAGTGGCACTAAAGAAACAACTAGAGGAATTTAGTATTAAGGGATTTATTTTCCCTAGTGTTTCTCCATGGGGAGCCCCTGTCCTTTTTTAAGAAGAAAGATGGATCTATGAGGTTGTGAATTGACTACAATAAGATTGATGCTATAACAATAAATAACATGTATCCCCTACCTCTCATTGATGATTTATTCGACCAAATTCATAGAGCTCAATATTTTTCAAATACTGAACTTCTATTTGGATATCATCATTTGTGTGTGTAGAAGGAAAAAATTCTGAAAATAGCATTTTGAACCAAGTACGGGCATTACGAGTTTACAGTAATACCTTTTAGGATGACTAATACATCATCTTTTTTCATGGATATAATGAATAGAGTTTTAAATGAATATATTGATGAATTTATAGTGGTATTTATTAATGATATTTTGGTATACTCAAAAATATACGAAGATCACAAAAATAACTTGGGCATTATCCAATAGACTCTTAGAAGAAATGAATTATATGGGATGTTTAGAAAGTGTGATTTTTGGATTCATGAGATTTAATTTCTTGGCCATATTGTCTCTTACGATAAAATATCTATTGATCCTTCAAAGACAAATGAAATCCAAGAAGGTCCAACAATGAGGAGTATAACTTAGGTACACAATTTTATTGGTTTAGCTGGTTATTATCAGCGTTTTGTCTAGAATATTTCCTGATTGGCTGACCCATTTACCATGCTCATACGTAAAGGGGTTAATTTTTTGGACTATAGATAATGGATAATGTTTTGAAGAACTAAAGAGAAGATTAGTCAATGCTCCTATCTTGAATTTACCATTAGGGAATGATGGGTTTGTTGTTTATAGTGATGCTTCAAATAAAGGTATTAGTTATTCCATTATACTGAATGATAAAGGTATTTCCTATGCATCACGACATCTAAAAATTCACAAGAAAAAATATCATACTCACGATATTGAGTTACCATCTGTTATCTTTGATCTAAAAATATTTAGACACTATCTCTATGGTGAAAAATGTGAGATTAATACTAATCACAAGAGTTTTAAGTATATTTTATCGCAAAAAGAACCCAACATGAGGCAAAGGAGATGGCTTAAACTACTCAAGTATTATTATCTCAAAATACCATACCACCTAGGGAAGGAAAATAAGGTGGAAGATGCTTTGAGCAAAATGGATCATGGAGTTTTGAACCAGATGAGAGTTGAAAGGGATCCTATTTTCATGGATATAGTGAAAATGGATATGGGAATAATAATGAAAGGTGAAACATCAATACAGTTTCAAATGGATTCCAATCCATATTTACTAGAAAGGAGACAAAGTTCTCAAGCTGATGATGAGGATTATCAAAAAATGATTAAAGCTGGGAATGATAGGAGATTGAGTGATATCATTTATGACGATGGGATTTTGAAATTTGGGAAGAGACTTTGTGTTCCCGATATACTGGATCTAAAAATAGAATTGTTAGATGATGCTCATAGATCCAATTTCTTTATACACCCTGGTATCACCAAGATGAATAGAGATTTTAAGGAACATTTTTGGTGGGACAACAAGAAGAGGGAAATTGCTAATTTTGTGTCAAGATTATTGTTTTTCAACATGTGAAAGCTTGAAGGAAACAACCTGGAGGAGTCATGAAACCTCATCCCATAACTGAGAAGAAATGGGATAATTTTATGATGGACTTTGTCAAGGGGCTACCAAAGACTCCTAGAATGAATGATACAACATGGGTCATTGTTGATCATCTTACTATGTCAACACATTTTCTTGCTATAAGATATTATTTACCACTTGAACGTCATGAAAGACTATATATTAATGAAGTTTTAAGACCTCATGAAGTACCCTTATTTACTTTTTCTCATCTTGATTCGCTTTTTAGATCAATATTCTAGAAAATTCTTTAGAAAGCCCTGGATACTGAACTTTTTTTGAGCACTGCCTACCACCCTCAAACATATGGACAATAAGAACGAACTATTAAAACCTTAGATGACATGTTGAGATCTTGATAACTTGACTTTCAAGGTATCTGGGTTAAATATTTACCACTGGTAGAATTTTCCTAGAACAATAGCTTCCATTCAAGTATTCAGAAGGCACCATATAAAGCGTTATATGGAAGGAGATGTCGCACACCAAATTTTTGGGATGATGTTAGTGAAAGAAAACTCGTAGGTCTAGAAATTATTGAGGAAATAATGGAAAAGGTGAAGGAAATCCAAACCCACATCAAAGTATCCCAAAGTAGGCAAAAGATCTATGCTGATAAAGGAAGGAAGGATTTGGAATTTCAAGTAGTAGACCATGTTTTCTTGAAGGTATCACCATGGAAGGGTGTTATAAATTTTGGTAAGAATGGTAAATTTAGTACAAGTACATCATAACTTTAAAAATTATAGATATAATTGGTGTTTCAACTTATAGTTTTGCAGTGCCTCCACATCTCTCCAAAGTTTATGATGTGTTCCACGTATCACTGTTGTGGAACTACATGTCTGACCCAACACATGTATTCACCTCTGAGAAAATTGAACTAGAAACTGATCTGTCTTATTATGAAGAGCCTGTTAAGATTCTTGATATTAGAGAACAAGTGTTAAGAAACCGTACCACTTGTCTAGTAAAAGTTCTATAGAGAAACCATAAGATTGAAGAAGCAACATGGGAACCAGAGAAACATATGATGAAGTACCACCTGAATCTTATTGTGAATTTGTATTATTGAAATTTCGGGGATGAAATTATTTGAAGGAGGTAAGAATGTAACACCCCAAGATTTCACGATATGTTTCCCTTTGAATATTGCAATAGCTTTTATTGTACGCAACTTCAATATTCTAACACACCACGACCAATCAAACTAGCCGTTATGAATAGTAACACCCACTTCCTGATTTTTTTTTAAATTTTATCATTCAAAATGGAATTCATTTTTTGATTCATATTATCGAAATTATCTTAGGCTGAATTTTTGGTAATTTTATGAAAACATTCATTTTTTGATCAATAGTGAAAAATACTAAATTTTAATTCAAAACAAATTTTTAATCGAAATAAGTTATAGTGTTAAAATAATACATTTGAGTGGTTTTGAAGTATCATTAGATTATTTGGTTATAATTTAATATAATTTAGGTTATTGGATGTAATCTCATGATTAAACCAAACATAAACAAGTGTCAATATTTTGATAGTTATTAATTCATACTAACTCACATTATGTTTTGACAACCGGAATTAATTTTAAATTAATTTCTGCCACTTATGCCTTTTGAATTGGGAAAAGTCTATTCCATATTTGGAATCATGAGGTCCAAATTGTGTAAATAGAAAACATTTATATTTAGACATTATGAATATTTACTTTAGTAAATATTTTATTTACCATGGTTAATGTAACACCACGAGCTTCCATGATACGCTTCTCATTTAATAATGCAATAGCTTGCATTGTACGCAACTTCAAGTTCTAAAACACCGCGACTAATCATAGTAGCCGTTATGAATAGTAATAATGACTTTTTAAAATTATAGAAATTTTATATTTCAAAATGGACTTCATTTTTGTATTCCTAATATTGAAATTAGCCTATGTTGAATTTTTTGTAATTTTCTGAGAACTTCCAAATTTTTATGAATAATGAAAAATAATTAAAACAACTTTTTTAATCAAAATAATTTATAGTGATAAGTTATATTATTGAGTGGTTTTAAAGTATAATTAGAATATATTTCTACAATTTTATCCAATGGTGGTCATTAGAATTAATTTAACATTGAAATTGGACATAAACAATTGCCAATCTTTTGATATAAATTGTTTCTTAAAAACATGCTATTTGTTGTGGCAGCGGGAATTAATTATAAAATTAATTAATGCAACTTATATGATTGGAATTTTGTAAAATAGACATCATTTTTGAATTCGGAATATCAATTATATCTTAGGGTGAAATTTTGGCATTGTTCTGAAAAACTTCAATTTTTGATGAATAGTGAAACCACTAAGTGGTAGTTAAATAACTGATTTTTCATTTAAATGAAATATTACCACTTCTGTGATTTGATTTTCAAAAATCCGACATACATGGTTGTCATTAAGAAGTAAAATGTGGTTCAATGAGATTAAAATAATTTTTTGGTGAATAGTAACTTTTAAGTTCTTAATCGCGATTAGAGGTAATTAGTGTAGTTTAAGGTACAAATAATGTTATAATAATATGAGATGAGCATGAAACTTGTCCTACTCCTATTGGATGAGTCATGGACGACCAAGAAAACCCATGGGTCAACTTGGGGACCCCATGGAGCCACTTTAGTTAGAAAATGACATAAATACCTTTTATTTAATGTTAAAGTAAAAAATGACACAAACATAAAATGTTTTATTAAAACAATTTTTACGTGGGGTAACACAAGTCTAAATTTTGATTATAAATATTCATTAGAAATCTAAAAAGATTTCCTACATCATAGTAGTTTTTTTATAATTTTTAGACATTAAATAAATTAAATTATTTATGACATCATTATGATGTGGCGATGACCTCATTATTTAACGATTTAAATAAAATGGGAAGATAATGAAAAATACAAGGCTTACACTTGTCAAAAGCCTATTGGATGATGAGATTTAGAAACCGTATCACCTTAGCCTCGAATTATATAAGTCTGGGACCTTTAGAATCCGAAAAGCATTGTGAAATAATGTAACATTTCAATCTTTCCAAAAGTGCCCCTCCTCTCCACTTATAAAAGGCCCCCACCACTCCCACCTTATTCACACCTTCAAGCCATTTGGCTCGGCCAACCTCTGCCCAAATACTCTCCCAACTTCCCCCTCTTACTCCTAGAAGCCTCACTTTGGGCATAACTCTTCCCAAGGAAGGCTTTGGCACAAATCAAAAAGAGTTACCCGATTTTGAGGTAATGTCTTCTCTAATGTTGTTTTGGTTTATTTTTTTCTCCAACCCCCTAAACTCTTTTTATTCAATTCTTTTGTAACAACACCAGTATACTCAATATACTAGGATGTTGTTATAAGAAGGATTCGAGCTACACTTACACACACCTACATCTAATGGTTAAAGAACATACGGTTTCTGTGGATGGCGAATTTCTGCCTCACGAAACGATGATTGTTCAACACTCATATAACACCTTCAAAGGTGGCCATTAAGATGTCACTATTTTTATATATGATATATAATATGTTTATGTTTTACTTATGCTTCTGTATTTCTCATTTATGGCATACTTTATGATTTCCATTATGGGTAAAACGCGATAATTTCATTTTAGGAAGTGCGGACTACCGCCCCCTCAAAGTGATTTGAATCGTTAATGCCATATGTGGGATGTATAAAGGATGGAGTAAATGGTATTATACACTATATTATACTGGAATTATATTATACATTTATATCATTTTTATTTCGTTCCATTAAATATGAAATTGAAATGAAAGTAGCGTTCATGCGTACGTACGGCTTACCGTCTCCATGAACGGTGCATTTCATTTCTTACCTCTAAATGTTACGTAATATTATAAATGAATGTATATACTGGATATATAAGATATATATGACATATAAATCATGAATATAATTCTGGAGATAATGGATATTCTACCACATAAACAACTTGTAATTATAAGAAGTTTATTGTTGACTCAAGTACCAAAGATCGACAAAACGACCGTTATTAACTTAAATAATTACATAATGTACATATCATTGTAATAAGTGATATAATAAGGATAATGAAATTTAAAATGGTTCTTAATAAGGTATATATTAACTCTAGTTTATTATTCAGGAGGTTAAAGAACGGTTGGGTCAAGTCAGACACGAGGTAAGGGAATTTCTTAACCCAACTTCCATTCTTTGGGTTAATCTCCTACTTTCAAATTATGTCATGATATTATTATATCCTATTATGTATTTTTACTTTCTTTATGTGTACCTATAGTGAATACACATAATAGATCTATTTTATTTTACAAATGATCTTTGTAAGGGACTTTGTCTCAATCTCCTTTCATTGAGGCATATTTCGTTTTATACACAACATTCTTTTATACGGTGTATAAACCCCTTTGACTTTTACGTTTATTCAAAAGGAATCTTTTTTATATGAAGCGTTTTCTAAACGAAAAAAGGGAATGTTTTTGTCGTACGTATGCGGCGACAACGACTTCTCCGCCGCCGTGACCACTATTTGAGTTTCGGCTTCCTCTACAAGCCATACCCTTTTTTTTAATGAAAAATAAATACCATGTTATAATTTTCTTTTATTTTGGTATTGAAAATGGTTTTGAAAGCGTTTTTATTATATCAATGTGTTGTTTTGATATCTTGTGATTGAAATGTGTAAATGTTATGTTTCCTTTATGCATGTTTTATGTGATACGATTATGTTATGTTTAAACCTGTTCATATGAGGAATGTATTGGACTTAATAAGTGACGGGTGGAGCCCGCTATAGCTCCTCGATGCATCGGTAGGTCTCATGAGACAACTAAACGTGGAATTGGCCGAGGCCCTTTCCCAATTTGATTTATGGTTTTGGCCGAGGCCTTAATCATTTCAGACGTCTTGGCCGAGGCCTTGACAAAGTGTTTCAGAGAGTCTGGCATTATACATTCCCTCATTATGAAAGTGGTTATTGTTATTGCATGTGATTATTCGACCAGTAGAAAATCCATGTGAAGAAGTGAATGGCATTATCTCATTTTACATTTTCCATATTATGTTGAAGTTCATGTTTAAAAGGCTTTTGTTTTATTTATACATTGCCTTAATTGTTAATGATTATTTATGAAAGCTTCCGCATTATTGTTATCCTTACTGAGCATCTGAGCTCACCCCTTTCAATGTTTTAATATTTTCCAGGATATGAAGAAGTATTTTATGAATGACCTGCAGGGATTGTCAGAAGAGGATATGAGGGTGGACTATGGAGACTTTTTTTATTGTAGTTTTTCACTTTATGATGTAATGTAACGTTTACGAATGTATCTAGTGTTTCCAAGGATACTAAACTAATCGGTCTTTCGAGACTTGATCTTTTGTGATCATGCCAATGTTACGAAGTAATGCACCGACTCTGGGTAGCTGGGGTCTGGGCGTTACAGTTGGTATCAGAGGCAGTTTAGTACTAACCTTGGAAGCTAGATTTAGATAAACTCTGATTAGAGCTCATATCCCGAAGATAGACTTTGAGGATTAGTATAGAAGAACTTCCTAGAATTATGGTATTGTAGAGATTTTGTGAGTTTTCCGAGCAATACATCCCTGTCTGGATACGAGCAGGTAGAGGCAGCTCTGGCACAGATGTACCTAGGGGTAAAACCCGAAAACACCGCTTGAGCTAGACTCGAACGGGAACTGGTGCACGACAACGGGCCTTGCTGCACTCTTGGTTACGACACTCCCGGGGGATATGCTTAGGATAATTCTCATTTTATTTACAAACCACTATGAAGGGTTACGAGTATATACTTCCTCAAAGAAAACATTTTTATAATTATGGATTATATCCATAATTAGTTCAATTTATGTTAAGTGTTTTACAAGTATAGAATTATGTATTTTGATTCATGAACTAATCTAGTTTATGCCATTATTTAGAAATGGCGCCTAGTGGAAGGAATGGAAACCGTATCAATGCACGCACTCCGTGTAGGGATTGCCCTCCTGCTCAAGATAATTATTGTGGATCTGGAGATACAACAGGTGCTGATCAACTTATTACCATACTGGGATAACTCACTCAGGTTATGAATAATAACCTTACTCGTATGGAGCACCCTGATCTGCAACGTGGAGGATCAATGCTAGACCGTTTCATGAGGCAACAACCACCAACCTTCAATGGGAGTACAAATCCTACAGTAGCTGAGCAATGGATAATTTCCTTAGAGAAAATATTCCATGCCTTGGGGAGTAGTGAAAGGGAGAAGGTTGTCATGGCAGTTTACCGCCTCACTGGAGATGCCGATCAGTGGTGGTCGCTGATTCAAAACACAAAGGAAGATGATGAAGTATCGAATATGCAATAGAGGGAGTTCAAAGAGCTTTTCTTAGAAAAATATTTTCCTCGTGACCATCGAGCAGATATGGAAAGGCAATTTCTGAGTTTGAGGCAGAAGGAGGATGAGAATGTCTCAAAGTATGTGGCTAACTTTATAAGGTTAGCGAGGCATGCTGCCGATTATATACGTAACCCAAGGAGTAAGATTGATCGTTTCATTGATGGGTTAAAACCATTTCTCCGTCGAGCTTTAGTATCACAATCCCTCTCATCATACGAAGATATTGTCTCGTCTGCTATCAAGACAGAGAAAGAATTCTCTAAGTCTTATGACAACAAAGTAAAGCATGAGAAGAAGAGAACGGTGGAACAAGAGACAGATAAAGGGAAAAAGGGAAAGAAGGATTTTCCATTGTGTGATAATTGTGGGAAGAATCACCCTGGTACTTGCCTAAAAGGAATGGGAGTTTGTTATAAATGTGGAGAAAAGGGTCACCAGGCTCGTGATTGCAAGGGAAAGAAAGAGGCTATCAAGGTTGAATGCTACAATTTTAGAGAAATGGGTCATTATGCAAATTAATGTCCTAAGCGTCAGGGAAACTTACCTCAGAAGAGGCCAAGGGATCAAGGCCAATCTTATGCTGTGACTACAGTTGAAGCGGAATAATTAATGTATTGGTGCTTTTGGACTCATGGATTATATTCTGGTTATTAGAATAATGTGATATATATATAAGGATTGTACTGCAGTACTTGTTGATTTCAGTAAGGTTTTAATATGATTAAGGTAATCATATTTTTAGTATGTGACAATAATAGAAACTTTTCTTTGTTTGGGGAATCTGAGGTTACAATTGATTTTGGAATTTATCGACCCTTTAGAGAAAGTCTGGACGGAGGTATTTTGGATAACTCTTAAGGTTGGAATGGATTAATTTGAACCATGGATAGTATTGTTTAAGGATAAATCATTTCTGAAGATTATTTTTGGAATATTATAATACTATAGTTTTAGGAAAAAGGACAACCTGCAGGGTGGGGCATAACCCGTCGCGTCGGACAAAGCTGCAGGAATCGAACCCACAATCATAGTGCGACAGGCTTTTATTTCCTACCACTAGCCTACAGGAAGTCCCTGGTTATTAAAAAATAATTTTACTAATCTAAATGGTATGTGTTAACATTTGGAACCTTATACAATTAGGATAAGTATAATATTTTTGGGTTCTATTATCTTTTTGAGTGAAAGGTGAGTTGAAGGTTGAAACTCTAATTGTCAAGAATAAATATATATATACCTATCTGTTATTCAATGAAGAAATTAATTCATAAACTTTAGTAAAGGGATATTAAAACAAAAAATGTGTTACCCTAATACCTTATGTCTTGTTGAACTGATGATATTTTAAATCAACATAGATTGAAGGCTTTGAGGCCCTCAATTTGACAGTTGATTGTGATTGATGACCTCAATCACTCCCTACAAATATTTAGGTTTTTCCTCCAATTATATGTCTCTAATTGCCACCAATGTTCTCCTTATCGAGATCATAATTTGGTGGTGACTTTCTTATTTCCATTTCCCTCTTATTAAGGCTAAATTTTATTAACCTTATTTCCGATGTGGGTTTTCCACAAAGGTATTTTCTATTTTAAACCTTTTATTTTCAAAGAAAAATTTCAAATTGCGAGGACGCAATTTATTGAAGGAGGGGAGAATGTAACACCCCGAGCTTCCATGATACGCTTCTCATTTAACAATGCAATAGCTTGCATTGTACGCAACTTCAAGTTCTAAAACACCGCGACTAATCATAGTAGCCGTTATGAATAGTAATAACGACTTTTTAAAATTATAGAAATTTTATATTTCAAAATGGACTTCATTTTTGTATTCCTAATATTGAAATTAGCCTATGTTGATTTTTTTGTAATTTTCTGAGAACTTCCTAATTTTTATGAATAGTGAAAAATAATTAAAACAACTTTTTTAATCAAAATAATTTATAGTGATAAGTTATATTATTGAGTGGTTTTAAATTATAATTAGAATATATTTTTACCATTTTATCCAATGGTGGTCATTAGAATTAATTTAACATTGAAATTGGACATAAACAATTGCCAATCTTTTGATATAAATTGTTTCTTAAAAACACGCTATTTGTTGTGACAGCGGGAATTAATTATAAAATTAATTAATGAAACTTATATGATTGGAATTTTGTAAAATAGACATCATTTTTGAATTCGGAATATCAATTATAGCTTAGGGTGAAATTTTGGCATTGTTCTGAAAAACTTCAATTTTTGATGAATAGTGAAACCACTAAGTGGTAGTTAAATAACTGATTTTTCGTTTAAATGAAATATTACCACTTATGTGATTTGATTTTCAAAAATCCGACATACATGGTTGTCATTAAGAAGTAAAATGTGGTTCAATGAGATTAAAATAATTTTTTGGTGAATAGTAACTTTTAAGTTCTTAATCGCGATTAGAGGTAATTAGTGTAGTTTAAGATACAAATAATGTTATAATAATATGACATGAGCATGAAACTTGTCCTACTCCTATTGGATGAGTCATGGCCGACCAAGACAACCCATGGGTCAACTTGGGGACCCCATGGAGCCACTTTAGTTAGAAAATGACATAAATACCTTTTATTTAATGTTAAAGTAAAAAATGACACAAACATAAAATGTTCTATTAAAACAATTTTTACGTGGGGTTACACAAGTCCAAATTTTGATTATAAATATTCATTAGAAAGCTAAAACGATTTCCTACATCATAGTATTTTTTTTATAATTTTTAGACATTAAATAAATTAAATTATTTATGACATCATTATGATGTGGCGATGACCTCATTATTTAACGATTTAAATAAAATGAGAAGATAATGAACAATACAAGGCTTACACTTGTCCAAAGCCTATTGGATGATGCGATTTCGAAACCTTATCACCTTAGCCTCGAATTATATAATTATGGGACCTTTAGAATCCAAAAAGCATTGTGAAATAATGTAACATTTCAATCTTTCCAAAAGTGCCCCTCCTCTCCACTTATAAAAGGCCCCCACCACTCCCACCTTATTCACACCTTCAAGCCATTTGGCTCAGCCAAACTATGCCCAAATACTATCCCAACTTCCCCCTCTTTCTCCTAGAAGCCTCACTTTGGGCATAACTCTTCCCAAGGAAGGCTTTGGCTCAAATCAAAAAGAGTTACGCGATTTTGAGGTAATGTCTTCTCTAATGTTGTTTTGGTTTATTTTTCTTCTCCAACCCCCTAAACTCTTTTTATTCAATTCTTTTGAAACAAAAAACAGTATCCTAAATATACTAGGATGTTGTTATAAGAAGGATTTTAGCTACACTTACACACACCTACATCTAATGGTTAAAGAACATACGGTTTCTGTGGATGGCGAATTTCTGCCTCACGAAACGATGATTGTTCAACACTCATATAACACCTTCAAAGGTGGCCATTAAGATGTCACTATTTTTATATATGATATATAATATGTTTATGTTTTACTTATGCTTCTGTATTTCTCATTTATGGCATACTTTATGATTTCCATTATAGGTAAAACGCGATAATTTCATTTTAGGAAGTGCGGACTACCGCCCCCTCAAAGTGATTTGAATCGTTAATGCCATATATGGGATGTATAAAGGATGGAGTAAATGGTATTATACACTATATTATACTGGAATTATATTATACATTTATATCATTTTGATTTCGTTCCATTAAATATGAAATTGAAATGAAAGTAGCGTTCATGCGTACGTACGGCTTACCGTCTCCATGAACGGTGCATTTCATTTCTTACCTCTAAATGTTACGTAATATTATAAATGAATGTATATACTGGATATATAAGATATATATGACATCTAAATCATGAATATAATTCTGGAGATAATGGATATTCTACCACATAAACAACTTGTAATTATAAGAAGTTTATTGTTGACTCAAGTACCAAAGATCGACAAAACGACCGTTATTAACTTAAATAATTACATAATGTACATATCATTGTAATAAGTGATATAATAAGGATAATGAAATTGAAAATGGATCTTAATAAGGTATATATTAACTCTAGTTTATTATTCAGGAGGTTAAAGAACGGTTGGGTCAAGTCAGACACGAGGTAATGGAATTTCTTAACCCAACTTCCATTCTTTGGGTTAATCTCCTACTTTCAAATTATGTCATGATATTATTATATACTATTATGTATTTTTACTTTCTTTATGTGTACCTATAGTGAATACACATAATAGATCTATTTTATTTTAAAAATGATCTTTGTAAGGGACTTCGTCTCAAACTCCTTTCATTGAGGCATATTTCGTTTTATACACAACATTCTTTTATACGGTGTATAAACCCCTTTGACTTTTACGTTTATTCAAAAGGAATATTTTTTATACGAAGCGTTTTCTAAACGACAAAAGGGAATGTTTTTGTCGTACGTATGCGGCGACAACGACTTCTCCACCACCGTGACCACTATTTGAGTTTCGGCTTCCTCTACAAGCCATACCCTTTTTTTTAATGAAAAATAAATACCATGTTATAATTTTCTTTTATTTTGGTATTGAAAATGGTTTTGAAAGCGTTTTTATTATATCAATGTGTTGTTTTGATATCTTGTGATTGAAATATGGAAATGTTATGTTTCCTTTATGCATGTTTTATGTGATACGATTATGTTATGTTTAAACCTGTTCATATGAGGAATGTATTGGACTTAATAAGTGACGGGTGGAGCCCGCTATAGCTCCTCGATGCATCGGTAGGTCTCATGAGACAACTAGACGTGGAATTGGCCGAGGCCCTTTCCCAATTTGATTTATGGTTTTGGCCGAGGCCTTAATCATTTTAGATGTCTTGGCCGAGGCCTTGACAAAGTGTTTCAGAGAGTCTGGCATTATACATTCCCTCATTATGAAAGTGGTTATTGTTATTGCATGTGATTATTCGACCAGTAGAATATCCATGTGAAGAAGTGAATGGCATTATCTCATTTTACATTTTCCATATTATGTTGAAGTTCATGTTTAAAAGGCTTTTTTTTTATTTATACATTGCCTTAATTTTTAATGATTATTTATGAAAGCTTCCGCATTATTGTTATCCTTACTGAGCATCTGAGCTCACCCCTTTAAATGTTTTAATATTTTCCAGGATATGAAGAAGTATTTTATGAATGACCTGCAGGGATTGTCAGAAGAGGATATGAGGGTGGACTATGGAGACTTTTTTTATTGTAGTTTTTCACTTTATGATGTAATGTAACGTTTACGAATGTATCTAGTGTTTCCAAGGCTACTAAACTAATCGGTCTTTCGAGACTTGATCTTTTGTGATCATGCCAATGTTACGAAGTAATGCACCGACTCTGGGTAGCTGGGGTCGGGGCGTTACAGTTAAAGGGGTAAATCCAGAAAATAAAGTTAAAAAAATATTATAATAATATTAAATTAACCTAACACATGTCCTAACCCTATTCAATGATACAATTCAGACCGTGGTAATCATTGGGTCAATTTTGGGTCCCCATGGAGCCACTTTGGAGGGACATTGACATTTTATATTAAATAATCTAAAGTGAAGACAAAAATAACAAAAGCAAATATCTTTTACTAAAAAAATTTTATATGAGGTTATATAATTCATCTATTTGAATATAAAAGGTCATTATAAAGATAAAAATTTTCCTTCATTATGATATTTTATTTTTAATTTTTATAAAGAAAATAAATATACTAATATATGACACAATAATGATGTTATATTTTCTTTGTTAATGAAACAATCAAATAAATGATATTATAAATACTATAATAAATATAATTTTAATGTTTTTATGCCATCCAAGAAGTTTATAGGTGACTATGACATGTTAGGGTTTACTAAATTTATTTAATTAGAAGTAAAATATTTTTTAGTACTTTATCAAAAATCAATAATTAAATAATGTCAAAATTGACATAAATGTGTTTTTAAAAAAAATACAATTTATTAGTTGATATAATAATCAAAAAAATATGAGGTTTGGCCAAAAGGCTTATATAATGATAGGTGTCTCATTAAAGAACCACATGGTGTTATAATAGTTGTTTATAGTATGTTTATTAACAATATAATATAAAAATATAAAGAGACATGGTAAATGTCAAACTATTTAACTAAGAGTTAAATCTAAAAGATAAGGTTAATATAGTGACCCAAAAATATTTAAAACCTATTGGTTGAGTGTTTTTCGACCCATACCCACCATACCCTCTAAATAAATCATTTCAAGCCATTATAAATCGAAATTGTTTTTATTATAAAATAATATTTCAAGCTTTTCCTAAAGTGACCCTCACCCCTCTTATAAAAATAAACATAGCCTTCTCTAAAATTCACACCTTCAAAGCCACTTCACTCAGAAAAACCCTGCCAAAATATCCTCCCAACTATCCTACCATCATCATAAAGGCATTCCTTTAGTCATAAATCCATCCTACAGAGCCATTTTGATCAAATCAAAAGAAAGAACCCAAAGCAGAGGTAAATGTTTCATCACCTCTTTCAAGTTATTTTCTTCTTCCACTACATCTTTATTTTTTGTTTCCATTCTAAAATAATAAATCCAGTATATTCTATATACTATGATGTCATTATAAAAATGGTACAACCATATTCATTATTCTATCCATCCTATAAATGAAAAAGTCAGCAAACGTACGTACGTACAGATTACCGTCTCCAGGTCGTGGTGTAGTTTGTTATTCAAACACTTCATCAATTGGAAGAGTATAATAATGAGTATAAATGATGTAAATAATAAATATAACATGATAATTATTCTGTATATATGATATATAATCCAATTATATACTATTTTAATATCAAAATAATGATATTGTTGCTCGTGCGTACTTACAGATTATTGTCTCCCCTAACGCGATGAGATTAATTCCCCATCATAATCATTCAAGAATAATTTTCATTTTATGATTAAATATATTTTTATAAGAATAATATCATTATGTATATGAATCAAATACATATAATACAAAACAAAAATATCATACATTACCAAGCATATCAAAGAAAATGAATCAGTTAACACCTGAAACGATGATACTACTGAAATATCATTAACAAAGAAGTATTAGAAGATCATTAATGATATCATATTAATGTATATGGCTATTGTATAATTTAATAACAATTATGTTTCCATTATATATAAGGCTAACCTACCCTTGACCAAGTAAAAGTACACGGTAATGGTTAATTTCACAATCTCTTCATTATCAGTGGTTGTTTTTAAGTAAGTATCTACTTGGACCTTTTTATCATCCACATCCATGTTTCTTAAAAATGTATTCCAAAGTATTTTTATTATTTACTAGACTATGGTTTAATGTCATTTATAACCTTTTTTGACTTTTTTTAAATTGGTTTCAAAGGAATCTTTCTGTCTTTTTTCAAACAAGGTACCTTATGACCTTTGCGACAAAATTAAGCTAAGAATATTTTTTTAACTTATATGTCGGGTGTGGATATTTTCCTCCATTATAACATCGCCAAAGTGTCCCTTAAAAGCTTAAAAGAATATTTTCAAAATAAAAATTTTCATTTATAATTATATAACTTTTAAATGTTTTCAAAATAGAATTACGTATTTCTCTAAAAAAGTTTTGATTTCATCTATGTCAACATCCTTTGATGGATTGTGAGATTATTTGTAATTCATTTATTATGATACAAAATTTCCATATTTTATTGAAGGTTTTATGATATGTTTGACTATGGATGTGTTATATTTATACAATTCAGGGTTTATGGTTATAGTATTGACATTTCGTATGCTTTTTTTAATAAGAATGTTTATGTTATGTTTAATCCTTTTCATATGAGGAATCCATTTTAATTAATAAATGATGGGTGGAACCCGATATATATCCTTGATGCATCGGCAGGTCTCATGAGACAAACTAGTGTCTTGGAAAAAGGACTTGACAAAATCTTATTTGTAGTCTTGGAACCAAGCCTTAACTATGTTGTTATAAAGTCTGGAATTATGCATTCCATCATTAATAGAGTGGCTATTGATATGGCATGTGAATATTTGACTAGTAGAATATCTATGTGAATAATTAAATGGAATTATTTTATTTTATCTTTTCCATATTATGATGAATTTCATGTTTAAAATGCTTTTTTCAGTATTACATTTCCTTAAATTTTTAGGATTAATTATGAATGTGTTTGCTATATTATTATCCTTACTGATCATCTGAGCTCATCCATTTCTATGTTTTATTTTCCCAGGATGCGAAGAAGTATATTATGACTGACATGTAGGGATAGTATAAGGGATATGAGTGTTTCCTTTGGAGAGTATTTTGTTGTAGTTTTTCATTTTATAATGTGATGTAAAACTTATGAATGTATCTAGTATTTACAAAGCTATTAAAGTAATTAGTCATTCGAGACTTGATCTTTTGTGACCATAAAAATGTTATATAATAATGAAAAAACTTTGGGTAACTGGGATCAGGGCGTTAAAACATGCCCAGAATAAGAAATCACTAGGCTATTTTAAATATTTCCTCTATTAGCATATATAAATGTATAAACCAAAGAACCAGGCATCCAACGTACAACCCGAATAATAAGAACATATCAAACCAAATGACTTTTAAATCATTATTATGGAGTAAGAATGAAACTATATTAGTGTCTCCAGGATGATTTCATGATATGGGCATGCTCATCTCATTCTTAAGAGCACACTAAGAGTATTCCCAGATCAAAAAAGAAGATTAGTAGAACCGCAACTAGTGGACTCTTTAACACAACATGGACTCACATGCCACTAAATCATTAACCAAACCCCGATGCCTATTCCACCTAATGAATTTGTATTAATTCAAACATTACCACTGAAACTATTCCAAAACTAATTTAGTCTATAAAGGGTTTCACATGCCTCCAACCTCATCGAAATCATGCTTCCAAACATGTTGCGACACATACACCAATACAGATGTGACCCTACCAACCTTATGAGTGTCCATGTCATTTAAAGAAAGTATTATCCACTCACAAGCGTTCTAGAATAGACACACCTTAAACACACATATGGAATTCCACAAACCACGATCACCACATCAAAAAATCATCAATGAAAGATGAAAACTAAATCGACTAGCGTGTCAAAACACCCGAATCCGAAAACATCCTCCTGAGCAATTGGTTGAACTTACCTTAACACCCAAGTCACACTACTTTGGAGTTAACTTGATAATGTCCATAACCTCACAAGGATCCACAATCACACCAAACATGACAAGTTTATTACATAATTATACACTTTACAGTACCAAATATTTCAATACATACAAACCCAATTTCATAATAGCTGACAAAACATCATCACACAAATCCATTAACTTGGATGGTGACATACTAAGTAATCCATACCTAAAGAAAAGAGTTGTTAAAATGACTTCCGAAGTTGATGGCCATACCCGAGGCATGTCTATCCTATTGAACCAAGAATTCCTTAATTTTTGTTCCCATATCAAGGGTAAATATACTAATACCACCCATTCGGACAAGGGTGTCATTTTAAACCCAAAACTTCCACATGAGATAATGAATAAAAAATGAATCTGACAACAAAAGACTCGCAATGGAATCAAGGCGTCTCAATATCTAAGGGTTCTATGTACCATGGGATAGCTCCTTAAAAGGCATATACATCGAACCTATCCCTTGTTCATGAGATATAGATTTACTAGCCTAAAGATCCCCTTTTCATTTTTGTAATTTCTAAAAATGAAAAATCTTATGGATGAATTCTCGTGTCGCCATTCTAAGGAATATTATAGGAATCATTCAAAGATACCCTTCAAGAAGACTTCAAAAAAAAAGACGCCACTTTATGTTCCAATTTAAGGAACATTTTTTTAATTTATTTCAACTATTAAACATTTGAAACAATTTTAACAACACATAAGTACCATTTCACAACAAGGCACTTGGTTTTTAATCATAGCACCATGTAAAAAAGAGGAAAACTATTTAAATAATCCTCTTTAAATATTTATTATTCATGGAATTTCCATAAAAATAGGAAATTTAGAATCTTGATTTCATTTAACTAAATAGTGTTCTCCACGGGTCCTATTTATTCAACTTGGGTTCTTCAGAAACCATCCCCATAGAATATAATTTCATGGAATCATGCCCCAACATGCCTACTTGGGTACAATTGAGTGTTTTTAAATTTAATCAACATTCAATATACAAACATATCTGATGTCACATTTATAACCATTATTATATAATCCTTGGTTATACAAAGGCTCAGTGACATGGGTGTCCATATACCAATCTATAAGGTGCCCATACACCTTGGGGTTGGCATTTGGAAAACATAAATTAAGAACATTCCAATTTAACATTTAAATTTAGTATCCCATTTTCATTCAAATAATTAATATAACATTTATATTATTTTCTAGATATTGTTTTTGTATACGGGTTACCCTTTTCCAAATCTTAAGTCACACATACACCTTACAATTGAAAATTGGATCCCACTTAAACTACAGCCAACAATTTTAGCACATGCAACCATTTAACATATCAAAACAAGGATTCTATTACAAAAAAAAAATCATGGAATATTTATTCGTATACTATTACACCACATGAAGGGATCTCTAAATAAAAAGGTATGATAATAGTTGACCTCAATATGTAGACAAAATCTTACCAATCAGGGCACTCAATCATAGTAGTAGGAAACCTATGAATGCAACTACATGGCATGGAATATTCCAAACATGTGAATCCCTGTGTCCCTTTTATGATGTACTATATGGTTCATAGTTTCCTTGAAAATCCATGGGTAAAATAACTTAAACATCATAAATCCATAAACATCATAAAATAAACTAATCACTCTATGAGAAATCATATTAATTGTAATATTGAAAAGTGAGAACATCAAATCCCAGCTGTGGTCGCTTGGTTATTTCCCCTACATAGGTTGATCAGTCCCGATCATGAATATTTACCAAGAAATGAAAAATTACAAGTATCTTGTCTACCAACCCAAAATGGTAGTCAATAGAAAACATGTACCCTCAGATAAAACTTTCTAACATCTCGACCTTGATTACCATCGAACCGGTAGCCTTACCGGTCACCACATGGCCTCATGCAAGTCTCCCCATATAACAGAGGCTTCTGACTAACCATAAGGGAATCATGAGGTGATAGTGGGGAGAATATACCCTCATATAATAGTTTTCACTGTAGTATAAATGTATGTAAATAGATTCCAATAATAGAAGCAGTAGACATATCATAGAACAACGAATTAATAGAATGGTCAACATAAAAAAATGGAAAATCTAGTTTATAAAATGAATGAATGGATGCAAAAGGTGATGATACATAATTTAAGGCATTAATAAATTCAACATGCTTCATAATATAGCACAAAAATAGAAAAAATACAGAGAAGCCCCATAGGCTATCTCTGCAGGCATCCCAATCATCTGCTCAGTCCTTTTCTCCTAAATCTTGGTACAAGAAACACAAAAGTCAACCTAGGTCCAGCATATATAAGGTCTACTCAAGTACCAAGGGTACCCAAGAAGGTTGTGAGTTAAAATTTTAGTAGGCCATCACCATCCGGTTTCTATCCCAAACCGTGTGGTGAAAAAAATTAAATAGTGTGTATATATAGTGAAGTAAAAAAACAAATTGAATAATTAAACAACAACTCGTTCAATTTTCTAAGGGAAACTTGACGGTGATACCAGCATTGGGTCATTTCTAGAATAAGAGTTAAATTATTTCAATTATATATATATAAATTAATAGTGTATGTATTTCTATAAATAATAAACCATAGGTAATAATGTAAACAATTTTACATTTATTCAATTACCCTTTATTCAAACTCATATACCCCTGGGTTCCCATGGACACCTGTATCTCAATTCCTGCCTCGTCCTAGGATGGATTATGAACCATTTCTCATATTCAATTCACAATCATTATATCTCATCGACATTCATTGTCCTTTTAATTCAATGCATATATGACCAATTAGATCTGTAGTACAATGTCAATTAATAGGTACAAAACATCATGTCTAGCACCCCGTGAGTATTTGGTACATCAATCCTTGTATCACAACCCATTTACCAATCACACACAGATATATATATATATATATATATATATATATCATGGGTGTAGAATGTGATGTATTGAACCCCCTGATCATTTGAATCATTATTCATTGTCTCACAATGCATTTATCAATCATATATATGTATAATCATATTTATCTATGGTGAAGAACGACTTGTCTTACACCCCATAAGTATTTGGAGAATCAGTCCCTGTCTAAAAACCCATTTATCAATCATACATACATATTTATCGTGGATGTAGAATTCCAGGTCTATTACCTCGTGAGTATTTGGACCAACAATCCCAATCTCACAACCCGTTTATCAATCATACATATGTATATATATATATCACAAATATAAAAATTTTAACATATGCATCCATATTATGGATTCCCAATTAATATTACATCATCATGGTCACATATTCGGTTCAAAGAATGAGGAAAGGCATATCATTATTATCACATGCCACATCCAATTTCATTTAAAATATTCAATTTACATAAGGTGATTTATGTTCAGAAAAAATAGGTATGGAATAAACCATCCAAGATGTGTCAAGTTCACTGAATGCATTTCAACTATCAGAAACTATGTTTTTTAGATTAACCCAAGGCATGGTCATTTAATCATAATCTGTTCCCTTTCATGTTTAATCATTTCATATAAACCATTTAACAAGATAAACCATATGACTATATCAACAATTAAAAACCATTCCATTATATATGATTATACCCTCTCATGTTGAAATTTTATATTTAAATACATTCCATGAGTTTACCCACTCATTTACCCATTTTTCATTCAATTAATATAATGAGTATACCCACTCATTATCAATCACTTTCCTAAAAATTCATTCAAATAATTTATGGAATTTACCCTTTCATTATTCCCCATTCACAACCCATGCTACCAAAGAGTATACCCAATTGTTGTTACAGATTGCATTCATTCCTTTCACATGGCCATATCCACCCATTTGTTTCCACTCACTCTTATTCATTTCACAAGGTTTTACCCAACCATGAATCTAATCCCAGCTCATTATAACCATTTAATTAAATTGTGTCAAAATGAAAAGGAGGAGGTGCATAAACTAGATAATTAGACCATATTACATTAATTAATCAAGCCTCATCTAACTATAAAATCATAGGAAAACCACACATTATTATGATAATAAAACATAAATTGTCTACTCACAAAGATTTTAGCTTATATAAAGTGCACCTCTAATGGGGATGTTTTATTTCAAAATCATTTTTTTGTACTCTAACAAATCATTTAGCACAAATAGGTTATTCAGTCCCAAATTTTAGTCCAAATTATAAAGGAGGTAATTAAATAACTACTGTATTTTTAAATTAAAGGCAAGGTTGAGGACCCTACCTCAAGTAGTCCAAGGGAATTCTTGGCATTCAACACTTTCTAACTCAAGAATTATAATGCTCGCATGGACGCAATTCCATATATATATATATATATATATATCAATTAACTGATTCATGTGTCCCATTCCATGAGGGAATCCTCACAAGGAAGATATATATATATATATCTAAATATATTCATAACTGGGAATATTTGTGCGGGCCCTTCGAATCATTTGACACCCCAAAAAATAATTAATCTTGATCACAATAACACCACTAGACCATAAATAATGGGTGTGAAACTCTTTAGCGGTATAAAAACATACTACAAATTGATGATGGCAGAAAAAACCAACCTAAACTGCCTCAGATTCTATGGCAGTTTCTGGAACACGAACTAATGGGTCTGGAGATACCCTCCGAACAACCCAAAATTAAAAGAAAACTGGAAACATAGTTATTCCTAACCCCAGGGCATTGGTCTAGACTCCACCGGGGGACGAATAGCCCAAAATATTCATGTTAAACAGGGAGAGAAACTCATACCATGATGATTTGGAGGATACCCCATTACAAATTGGCTAGAAAAATGAAGATTAGAGGGAGCCCGGGTGGAGTGTCATGCACAACCTGGTTGGAGGTGGTGTTGTGAATCACGCGACCCAACAAGGGGGTTGAGGGCCCCCCGTTAGGTTTTCCTAAAAAGTATAATAATAATAATAATAATAATCATCATCATCATCATCATCATAATTATTTTTATTATTATCATTAATGAATTGTTAATTATTTCTTATCTTCCCCTTAATCACATTTATCTAATTTTATTATTATCATTTAATTTAATTAATTTCAATTTTTTAAAAGGACACATCGTAGTGTTAGATCTCTTTCAATAAATATATGAAACTAAGTTTTAATAAAGACCCTCCAATTAATTTCCATAAAAATCCAAAAACTGTGTAAAAATTTCCCAGTCTGAAAAATGGGTTTCTACATCATCACAATTCTTAAAATAAATAGATTTATTATATACTTCAAATATCTCTTTTAATAATTTTGAAGAACTCTCAGAATGTTATTAATCCGATAATTTATCCTCATTGGGTTCTTCACGAACATTTAATAAGTTTTCTTTAGAATGAATAAGAAGATATGGGATGGAAGGTCTATAGGTAACATTCGGTCTTTGGACAACATCACTATCACTTCTTTCCTATACTAAAATACTCAACAAATCTTCTTATTTAGATTCATCATCATCTTCCTTAACTTTTTTATCAGTGGAATAAACTAAAAATTTGTCGGGATCCAATCCTAAATCAAAAAATACAATAGGTCTAGAAGAGTGATACATTGTTTTGAAATTACAAAAGACCTTATTATTTTCATCCACCAATTTCTTGAGACAAGGTCTCTAATTAACCTTCATTATTTTACAGATTAACTTTATTAAATAAAATCCATTAGAAATAATTACATCCACTAAATATTCACACCTTATTCCACTGACATCCAATATACCCGAAATAAACATAGGATGGATCAAGGAAGTAGATCTATATTAGTTCATTCTCATTTGCATCATATAAACTATCATGTATTTACAATTATTTATCTTATCTCCACTATTCATAAGAAATAATAAAAACAAATCTTGGTACTTCGTTGTGCTAATCTTTCCATTTTTAGGACCAATCATATATTGGAAAAATATATATAAACTTTTTTACTCGCTGTCATTTTCTAAAACAACATTCATTCACAAAGAATTAATTCTAGTCAAATAAATATTGGAAAAATATATTCCCATGTTGGGTTTTTACATTATGATGTCAGTTTTTAATAAATGTTTATAAAGTTGATGTTAAAAATAGAATTTCCAACATAGTTTTTAATAATCCCAATATCGTAAAATGAATTAAAATCCAGTTAATGGCAATATTTAGGGTCATTTTTTACAAAAATTGTCTATGGAAACCAATAAATTATATTTTCGACATCAGTTTCTTTAAAAAAAGAATCCAAAACTCAAATAAGGTAATTTTTGGTGTTTTGTTGTGTGAAATAAAAATAAAAAAATAGGAATTCGGTGGTCTTAGATGTCGAATATTATATAAAACAACATTGAATATCCATTTTAGGGGATGGTATACATGAAAAATGATGCCTAAAATAGGTGATTTGATGGTATTTGATGTCATTTTTTATATAAAACAAATTTGAAATGTGGTTTTAGGCATCGATTTCGATGAAATTGTTTTATCAAAATATGTCTTTTAATTGTCTTCAGCATGAGTTTTATAATAAACCAACACCCAACCATGGTTTTCTAGAAATGTTTTTCTTTAAAATGGATTCCAAAAGATGTGATTAGATAGTCATCAACATTATTTTGTATATAAATCAATTCCAAAACCATAATATTTCATTTTTAAGTCAGTTTTAAAGAAACTAGTGCCAAGAATCTCTTTTATCATTTATTCAACATCTGTATATAAAAAATAAACATGGAATGTTATATATTAAAATACAATTATACACATAAATATCCACAAATCTTAAATCCTATAAATGGAATTTATATAGTATATATAGTAGAAAAAATATAACTAAAACACCAACAACAATACATTAACATAGAAACTATCTTGTATGAATCCTCCTCATGATATCCTCTCTCACACTATCAACTATAGTGACCATACCTACAGGAAAAATTTATATAATCATAATCCATCTAATAAATTTTACTATAATTCAATGATCACATGTAAAAAAAATATATATAAACAATAAAAAAATATTTAGCCAAATTGGTCATGAATTTTCAAAAAAAGGAGCAGTTATGAATTTTAATTTTTATAGGAATGAATTTAATGAATAAGTAATAGAATCACAGTTTAATAATACTAAAAATAAGAATAGGTTGTATGGAGTGTTGTTCATAAAAACAGAATGTGTGACTATTTACTATGAAAGGGAAGAAGAAAAAAAATAAAGAGGTAGGATGTTTAAAATAATGAAATATTCTACATTCATGTTAGAATAACATTTTTGAAACCAATACAACTCAATATAATGGTATTAGATGTAACTACGGTTTGGATTCATTTAAATAGTGTTTGTGATGAACTATATTAAATTTTAATATACTATAGTGTAATGATTATAGGGTTTTAATGTCATCTTATACAATTCTATATGAATTTGGTTCACAAAAAGGAATAACATTTCATTTTGAGAGGTGAACCTTGTAAATTTATGTACCTCTTGTGTGTTTGTTTTTTTTATCTTACATATATGGTATCTATTATGATATATGTTTTTCCAACTAATGTGTCAACTAAAATTGTCAGGAATGTTAAAGAAACTTTTATCACACCACCCAATTATTTCAATCATGATAAATAATCTCATAACATGTTGTAACAATTTATATTTAGTGAAAATTGAGAATAATGGGTTCTTATAATCTGTATAAAATCATTAAATATTTTTGGTTTTTTCGATGTTTTCAACACCTTCATCATGAACTAATTCTTAAATGTGATCATCTGTCTCATTAAGAAAATTTTCATCTACATTAGATGTTGAATTTTATGTGCTTTCACCATACTAGATCTAAAATGTATAATTATTAATAAAATATACCAAATGAGATGATCCTTGATTTCTTTTCCAATTAACTTTCTCATATTCCAAAAATTCATGCATGTAAAAAAAATAAAATCTATGTTTTGAAGATTTTGTTTACCAAATTCTAAGAAATCATCAACAAATTTTCATATTAATTTGTGGTTATTTTTAGCTATATCAAATTAAAATCTATCAAATACCTATGATCAAAATATAAATATATAATATATTAAAACATATAATCATTTAAAAATATATATATATAAAATAAATTTTAAATAGAAAAATAGATAATCAAAATGGTTGGTGATCTATGGTAAAATATCAATGATTATTAGGAATATAATAAAAAATAAATTAATATATGTATTTATTTTTTTTAAATAACAAATTATAAACTATTATTGATAACAATAATAATGTAATAAGATTATATTTTTCAATTTTAGACATCTTTATTAAACGACTATCATAAGAAACCACGTCCATTCTACATAGATCCTTCAAGATAGACTTCAAAATTTTTCATTCGATAACTCATAATAAATAAAGTTGAACAATATATATATATATGTATATATATATATTACGGACTATGTTGGGTAATTGTTTAACTATTATATCATTTTTGTTAAATTTTATACAATAAAACTTTTAGTTGAAGGTGTTATGAAAGTGTTTTTTATAAGTGTGTTCTAATAAATATTATAGGTAATGTTGATATTTTTAATCCTTATTCTTAATTTCAACACCATACCAAATAAAATATCATAAAATATTTTTATGACTAATTAGTAATTCTTTTGTGAGTAAGTTTTTATATTTGTCAAAAAATGGGGGAACTTTTTAGAACACGAAGATGATTGAAGGTTCAGGTAGCCCATTTATTGGTTTCATTTATGATTACAAGGGGTAATATTATTTTTAGTGATTGGATGTAGATTAATGATTGAATTTATTTTTTGTAGTGACTTTTTTCTAATGTATTTACAACATACTAATCATATTCAAAATCTTGTGATTTATTTAAGATTCATTCAAGTAAAGTCCATTTTAGTGTTTTGGAGTTATTGAAAAAGGTATTGAATTGATAATTGGATAATGGATATATATTTAGAGAAAAAAATAAAATGAATAAGAAAAAATAGTTGATAGTTTTATAAAATAAATAATTTATAAAATTAAACAACCTCTAAAAATTTATAATTAAAAATAAAATGGATACAAAAATGAAGAAATGAATCAAATAAATAAGGAAGAGATAAAAAATTTAACTTCAAAACCGAAATAAGAATATAAAAATAATATTTAAACAATGAAAAATTGATCTATAATGTAAATTTACTCCATTTAATTCATTGGTATAGTGAACACTACAATAAAGAATCAAAATATTCGAAAAAATAAACAAATATAGAACCAAAAAATTCTTCGATCCATAGTTCCACTTGACTGTAATAAGATTTCAGAAGATGAAATATATAACTAGATCATGAATCAAGGATGTGGTAAAAAATATTAATTGTTTGAGATCATGAAAACAAGATTAAAATTGAAAAAAAAATCAACAAAAATAGGCATTTAAAAACATCAGGTAGCCATCAGAGTTGTTGTTGGTTGAGAGAGGAACATGGAATCAAAATCATGAAATGAGGGTCTCAATGTGTTATTTTTAATGGTGTTATAACATCATTTTAAACAAAAATTATGCTAATAATATTTTATTTTTTATTGTTTTCATCATTTTTTATAAAATTGATGAAAAAATATTTTCATTGAATTATTTTTGGTCTTGCTTTATAGGAAAACTGACACCAAAAGGAATATATATATATATATATTGGTGATAGTATTTGTAAAACTCGATACCGAGAGCATTGCTTTATAAATTTTTTTCCATCATTTTTACTAAAAAATTATTCCAAAAAAGTTCATAATGATATTTCAATTTTTTTTAAGAAATATGATGCATAAATGTTAGAATATTTTTTTTGGTGTTGGTTATAATAATAACAAATGAAAAAAATTTATTAGTGAAACCTATAGTGTCAATTCAATATAAATCAGCATTATAAATGAAATGTTAAATACACTATTTATATAAGTGAATACAATAGAGAATTCTCCTATACAAAAAACTCATTTTTACTTTGAATGCATCCCTGAAAATCATCAGCTATACCTTAATGTGGTTCACTGAGCTATCTAGACCATTTTTTGATGAAAGGTTACCTTTGTTCCATTTATAAAAGTCATAAAAACGTATTTATTTTCATAAAAACAATACACTAAAAAGTTATAAAATTTATGAACCAACATATAATTAAATTGTTAGTATTTCTATGAAAACATTTCAATCCATCATTAATTCCAAATCACATTTAGCACAAGCAACATTCTCAAAACAAACCATTCAGAATCTATTTCCTTCTTATTAGAAAAAACTCAAGATGGGAGTTGGGAGATCATTGGTTTGACAATAGTGAACCAAATAAACAAACCTAATTAATTACCTTAGATATTTGAGCCTTTAAGATAGGAAACAAGAACATATTTGAAACTCACCATCATCACACCTGTTTAAAGGTAAAAAAATAATTTTTGGAGGGTAGTCAGTCAAGAGAGAAAAGATAAGGGGATGCTAGAAGGAAGCACATGAGAGAGGGTAATAAAATTCTTATTTATGTCTATCATAAAATTTATGTATTTATAAGTGAAATATATAATAATATTTTTATAAATAAAATCAATAAAATTTTATAATAAAAAGCAGGAGAAGTAAAATTTAATCAGAAACAATCAAACTGTAGATCTCCAATTGTCAATAACCAATAGTAGATATGTAATGATAGATCACTAATGGGGGATCACCAATGATAGATCACCATTATTCAATCACTAGTGGTATTTCTCCAAAGGTAGATCACCAATGGTGGATCACAATTGGTAGATCACCAATGGTGTATCACCAATGGTTTATCACCAATTGTTAATCACCAATGATATATCACCATTTGTAGAACCCAAATGGTATAACACCAATTTTAGATCATAAGTGGAAGAAAATAAATGTTAAATCCGAAATATTAGGTCAAAAATGGTATTTAACAAATGGAATATCATGAACGGTGTGTCTCCTTCTATATAAATATTTTAATAAGAATGTCTAAAGAAAACTAACTATTCGATGTTTATCATTCCTAGTTCATGGCTGATATAGATTAATCTATTAGAATTCAATGTAATTGTAAATATATCAACAAGTTAATGTTTAGTTATAATTAAGTTAAGAGTTAAATAACATTTTTTTTTGGAAATGAACTCTCAAAATGTGATGTCTTATATAAATATTTTTATAATAAGATATCAGATTATTAGATATATTTATTAAACGTGTATTATAACAACTTATAGGATAATGTTAAAATTGATATCCATTGTATTATAATCTATGTTTAATCCACATAATGTGTTTAATAAAATTAATATATCTTAGTACTTCACTTCATAAGTATTAAGTAAAATAGAATTTTTCTTTTTTCTACACCATAAAACTGGTGACTTTCCCAAAATAAGACAGGATATGGGGGTTCCTTTTATATATAACTTAAAACCACCAAACTCTACACCTGAATAACTTACTAAATCAAATTCATGTCTTCTTGGATAAATCATTCCAAAGTGGGTTGTGTATATGTGGCACTAGAGAATTATTTTGATAGCAAGTAAATGTGTTCATTAGATTTTCTTGATAATGTTCACACATATATACACTAAACATAATATCTGATATTCTAGTAGTTAAATAAATCATACATCCAATCATACCTCTATATATTGTTTGATCAACTAATATTATAGTTTCATCCATATCCAGTCTATAGGTTTTACTTATGGCAGTATCGCTACTCACTATGATATCCATACCAAAAGGTTTTAAAAGGTTTTTAGTGTAATTTCATTGAATTAAGATGATCCCATTTTTTATAAATTGGAAAACAAAGAAAATATTTTATCTCAAACATTAAACTCAATATAAATTCACTTTGAATCATTTTTAAAATACAGTATACAAAGAATTTCTAAAAAACACATAAAATATATCATCATAATAAATTGATATTACATAAAAAATATTCTAAAACTATTTTTATAATTAATGTAGGGACATATATTCCTTTTAAAACCCCTTTATAAATCATAAATTAGATTATCCTATCATACCAAGATCATGGATCTAGTTTTAAACCATATAATATTTTTTAATATAGAAACATGATTTGGAATATGAGGATTTTGATATCATGGGGGATGTTCAACAAAAAATTTCTCAACTACACAACCATTTAAGAATTCACTCTTGACATCCATCGGAGAAATATTGAAATTCAAATGTTCTTTATAAGAAATAATAATTATAATGGATTCATCTATAGTTATTGGTTCAAATGTTTAAACATAGTCAATAGCTTAATCTTGACTATATCTATATGGAATCAATCTAGCTTTGTTTGTAAATAAATTAGCGGATTCATACAATTTGTTTATAAGTATACATTTATTTCCAATGGTTAGATTGTTTTTATGTTTATCTGTAAGTTCTCCAAATTTATTTATTTCAAATTTATTATGATCTTATTTTATTTACATTACCCAAAATTTATCATTAATTACATATTCTATGTTCATAGCTTCTTGTTTTGATAAGAAATAATGATGTTTAACCAGATTTCTAAGAGAATATCTATTTTTTGTTCTTCTATCTAGGTCTCTAATTGTTTGATCACAAGTTTTCCAATGAGGTATGTATATGTTTTTCATGTATACCTTTTTTTATGGACTAATGTCACTACTTAGTGTGATAATGTGTCTATAAAGGGTGTATGAGGATTTATTTGGAGCCTGATGAACAACATCTTTTGGAAATAAAGGATAGATACATAGTTAGAATAAACTATACGGGTGAAGAAACACAGTTTATTCAAATCATGTGAGGTGGTATAACACTCTATCATGAGGAAGAAATTTTAAGGAAATCATGTGGAAGAGGTGTACTCCCTTTAAAGGGGATCTACAAGTTTTGATTGTGGATGAGAAACTATTTGTGCGTGGATAGGAAAATTGCTTCACTGAAACCATTTGGTGTTCCCCTTATCACAGGGAAGGGTGCATGATTGGAGCATCATTTGGTGAATTGTGTGGTCAAATTTTGCGGTTCAATATTTCATGGTCAAATTACCATGTCTCGCATAAAAACATATAAAACCTAAACATGTTCTTTTTTCTTCCATAAAACAAGTGTTCAATAAATTCCATCAGATATTGGTGTTTTATAAACATAGTTGTTGTAATGGCACAAAATAGAATATCTGGTGGTTCCCCTTTTATTAATTTAATTATTGAAATGGATTTATTGGAAGCTTTTAGGGATTCCCACTAGTTTAACTATGATTTTTGAGGTTTTTTCTCCTACCAAGGGTTCCCGTGGGTTGTTCCTTTATATTTTAACACTGTTACACCACCTTCGTGGAATGTGTTTACTTTCCTTACGATAATAATCCCTTTTTAACTGAATAATAATTTAATTGTGATATTAAGAGAATGTTTGACTCATTTTACATATGATAACATGATGTAATTTTTTAATTATTTAAATGTAAAATGTTGATACGAATTGGATGAACTCATGGAGTGTTATTAATTTTGAAATGGTGAATGTGGATGATAAATTTAAATGGTATTGTATTCAAAAGAAATGATCCTTGGATCTTTATTACATTAGATAACATGTATGTTCCTCCCAAGGATCTTGATGTTATGGGGTAACATGGGCCTATTTACTTAGTGGGTATGGATTTGATATGATTCCATAGGCCTTGTTACCCCTTGGATTCATATTGGTTGGGCTTCCATAGGACAAGTTGTATTAACATGATCCTTAGACCCTAATCTAGTCGTTACAAAGTCTCCATCGAGATTATCTTGGGACTCGGTGTGGATGCCTTAGTTTTCTTCACATTGGATCTGACCTTTTTTTGTTTGAAACTTTTGAATATATGGTGAATCCATTGTTGATGGATTGTTTATATGGAGTCTTCATATTAAATGGTATATTTTTCATTATATGGTGTGGTCTTGATCGTTTTTATCTACTTTGATATAAGGAATATCCGTAAAGAATATTTTATATGCTTATAATGGTATGGGTGTATTTCTCAATTGGGTAGATTGGTCAAGATCACTTGTTTGACACTAATCGGTAGACTGGAAAATGTTTCTTACTTATTTCAATTTTACAACTTCTCGGGTTATGGATGTCTAAATAATATTTTTAGGGATCCATGTTTGTCTAGACAGAATCATTTAGCTTTTAGTACTTTTTTCTGGGATATATTAAACATTTCTTCTGTTTATATTAGAAAGACTATATTTTTTATAGACTCCATTGGTGGTGTCTAAATAAGTGTTATCTCATACCCCATTCAAGAATTCTGTTGGGTACCTAGATAGAATTCATGGATTTAGGTAGGGACCGAGGAAAGCACACATAGAATGATGTGATATTTTTTCTATTCATTAGAGCATGAGAGAACCTGACTTAGCGAGAATCCTGACTCTTGATGAGATAGTAATTTTTTGTCATTTTGGTATTTTAATACATGTATTGTGTTGTCTCACAAATTGTTTTTTCAATATTTGTTTATACTTCACGTGAAACATCAATTTATATGAGATAAATTTTATTGTAGTTTATATATTCGTGAATTGTTTATTTATACTTTTTTGGTTGATTTACTACATCCTTTATAGACTAATATGTCTAATACCATTGTGATACACTCTGAAACGAGGGACTTGTCTCCCCCACAGACTCACCCTAGGCCCCCTCTACATGTCACCAGCCTTTGGCACTCTGGGAGGCATGATTGAGGCCATCCAGACAACTAGATTAGGGAACCGTTTAGTTCAATCTGATTTGGGATGTTACAAGTTGATTTCATAGGATTTTCATTTCTAACCATACTATATTGAGATAATGGAAATTAAAATATTTTGGAATTAGAATTTGGTAATGAGCCGCACCTGGGAGTAGTAAACCCACATACAAGAATGAACCAAACATCCAAAAATAGAAATTGATTTCTCCAAAATTTTCCTATTACATATGATTTGATTCCATTATTGGGTGGTAGAATTTAATTTTGAGGATATCATTGATATGAATGAGGATTTATTTCAATATTTCACAATTATATTATTGTATGAATATTATGAATCATTCTTAGAACCTCATAGGATTCACATGACACAAATTATTCCATTCCATATAGGATGTCTTTCTTAACTGCATGACTTTGTGATATATTCCTTCTGTGATATTTTTGTTATTTCTATTATTCTTATTGGAAATTTTTGAACATATTTATGACATAGAGCACATTTTGTAACCAAAATAGGGTTGTCCTACTTAGGCTTAAAAATACTCATAATGAAGACAACTATGGAATTTCGAGACATTGACTATTGGTCGAATGGACTGGAATGTGTTATGGTATATATTAAGTGGATTCCATACGTTGGTTTATGAGGTGTATGGAACCTTATGGATCATAATATTTGAACCATCTGGTTCAACCATTTAACGATTTTTGTGATATAAATTTAAATGAAATGGAAAATTGAGAAATAGTGAACTAGACCTTGACCAAGATTTAGAGTATGTAGTAGGCAGTGTATTTAGTGATGTTTACGACTATTTTTCTTTTACTATTCCTCGAATTATGAGAATGAAGAGGGATGTGACTTTTTAATAAGAAGGTTTTGGCATGTACTATGTTTTAAACAATGATCTTCAGGTTATATATATTTTCAGAGGCATGTGTTTGGAATTTTAGAGACAAGACACCTCAATAACCTCCAATCATTCAAAATGAGGGCCATGAAGACCATTATCTAGTAGTAGTGATACCCTCCCTACTAGTATATCCTTCATAAGAGAAATCATAGGTTCCATTTATTTTATTATAAAAAAGTGCTAAGGAATTGTTTCTTGAGGGTTTTCTATGTTATATAACTACTTTTAAGGGGTCACTACAACCTAGCTCATTTTTGGAAGAGCTGAAGAATGTGTCCTGGCTATTGAAATATACATTTTTTGGGGGGATTCCGATCCATATGATACTAATTTGTGGATTGATACTAATCATTTATAAATTCAATCATCCAGGGACACTTACATAGAGGATAGTGAAGCTCGAATCTTATATGCTAGAGGGAGTAGAAACGAATTGGGGGGATGTTTTGAAATTTGAATATACACTACAACACATGGTATGGATATATTTAAAACCCCAATATTATGATTGGTTTTCCTCTAAGACTCTAAGAAAAGATACAGCTAGGGATTTCATGCTTTTGGAATGTGGAAAAATAACTATTATTGAGTCTTAGAAATGCTTTACAGTACATTAGTAGTTTTTTCCAATATAACTTGTTGATGAGATATTGAGGAAGATAATGTTTTAAGGATGGTTTCTGATATACTGTTTGATCATAGGAAAATGTGTTTAGGTTGATGACTATTACTGAGATAGTGAATCAGCTAATGATTACATATCAAAACATGAGGGAAGCTAGGGGTGTAGAGAAAGGTATTTTAGTCTCTTGAGCAAGTGGTTTAGTGTCTTCAATAATGTAGTTCCATTTTGATGCCTCTCACGATGTGAGTATATGCTAATATGTGAGTTTCGGTAGCACTATTTTCTATCACCAGGGTGGGAGAAGGGGATTTATTATGAATCAGTTTTATAGGGACCAATTCGAGTGTATAGATTGAGTATGGATTGTCTATGTATAGAGATTTTTTCAGGACCTTCCCACAAATGATCATTGGAAGTGGATTGACTCTAACTCTAGGTTCATGAGCAGGTTTTACAATTCTATGACATGCAGGGAGGTGGACAAGAATCAGTAATTCAGACCGAGGTGGTGGTCCTTGCTATTGAAACAAGGAATGAGTGGTACATAGAGAGAAAAGTGGGCATGTTCTAGGTAGTGAGGATGTGTCATATTGTCATGGTTTTGGATAGATATATTCTTTACCATGTTCCCCTGAGGAGTAGAGCATCAGACTACCTACAGTGAGGGGTATGATCTTATTATCCTCTATCATAGTATCTTCTTTTTTGATGTAGTTGTATCACATATTTTCATATTTATACCTTTGGTGGAGAGCCTTTATATTTTTATATAGTTTTATTATTGTGTTATGACCTTGGACACTCTTTTGGAAATTAAAACATAGGGTATACTCCAGTTCATGTTGTCACCCCCTGAGATTGGTGGGTGTTGCTTTATTTAGTATTTTTTATTCTTAAGATGAGTGGGTCTGATGTCATACTCGGGTTGGATTGACTAATTTATTATTGATCCCATGTTAATTTTTATCACTAAAGGATGACTTTTACATCACTATATGAAATAGTTTAAATTAAAAATAGTGGATGTGATGTCTATGAAGTAATATTTTGACAAGTGCATCATGGTATGGGTGGAATGACATCCAAGATAGCTCATTTATATCTAGATGATCAAGGATAATGTGATGAAAATTTCCCAAGAGTGGTTGATCAATTTAGGGATGTTTTCTAAAATAAAGATTCTAGATTACCTTATCATTGATCTGTGTATTTCTCTACCAATAAAGTCTCAAAAGGTACATTGGGATCCATTCCACCTTATTGGATGGATACTATGGAGTTATAGTAGCTCCATAGGTAGCTAAAGGACTTAGACGTAAAGGGGTTTATATGACTAAATATTTCTCCCTGGGTATCTCCATTCATTTTTGCAAAACATTGTAGGGTAAACTTAGGATATGAAAGGATTATCCAAAATTGAACTAGTTAAGGATTAAGAGTCGATATCCCTTTCAATGGATATATGGTATTTTTTATCAGCTCTAGTGAGCACCCATAGTCTCAAAAATTTATTTGAGATCTAGATACCATCATTTTCATGTTGTATATTAAAAGAAACCTAATATAGCTTTTCATAATATGAATAGTCTAAATGGGCATCTAGTTATGTCGTTCGGCTTGACGAACACACCAAAATCATTCATGGAGCTGATGAATAGTTTTTTCCATCCTTATTTAGATGCGTTTATTGCGGTTTTTTAGGATGATATGTTGGTGTATTATCAAAATAGACACAACCATTCCAAATATATTGAGGTAATTTTGGATACACTAAGAGATAATATTTTATATGATAATCTCACAAAATTACACTTTGGGAGGGATAATTTTCACTTCCAGGGTCATATTATATCAATAACAGGAGTATCAGTAGACCTATAAAAGGTGAAAGCTATAGTTTATTTGGGATAATCCCATGAAAATTATTTAGATATGAAGTTTCTTATGGATAGTTTCATATTAAAGATGTTTCATTTAGAAATTAACATTCTTAGAAGAACCTCTTATGATCTTGTCAAAGATGGGTGTGAGGTTTTATGGATAGATACCTATTATATATCCTATTTGTAGGTGAAATAGAGATTGACTTTAGTGATAGTACTAATTCTTCTAGATTATTAAAGAAGCCATATAGTGTATTTTTATACATCATGTATTGGTCTAGGAGATGTTAAGATGTAAGGGGATAGAGTTGTGCCATACAGGTCATGTTAGTTTGGGCCATAAAAGAGTAATTACTGGATGCATGATCTTGATTTGACTACATTTGTTCATACTTTTCATTATAGGAGACACTATTTACTGAGAGACCATTTTTTGGTGTACATGGACCACAAAATCATCAAATACATATTTAAATAGGGTGAATTTAATTTGAGATAGTGAATATGGGTAGATTACCTATAGACTTTTCAATTTGAGAATGCATGAACACTTGGAAAAGGTAATGAAGTTGTCGTTCAACTGAGGAGGATGACATTGATATAAGAAGTTTTGGATACCAGTAGTGAGGGGAAGCTTAAGGCCATGTTTTCAAATTTTCACTTTGACGTGATGGAATATCTTGAGTAGAATTTTTTTCATCAATAGTTGTGACCTTTACCCTTCTAAATAAAGTGAGTATGAGGCAGTTGTATGATTTTGAGGAACCAGTCAAATGAAAGAGTATAGCAGTTGAGGAACAACCTATAGTTTATAACATAGGAGAGAATGAAATTATTCATATTCATGGCCTCATATGGGTTTCTGTAGTCATGTGCGAGGAGCATATGGGATTTTTTTCATGCCCCATTTTGGATGTTCATTCAAGTGTTACCATGATGTATTGGAATTTTCATTCAAGTATTGGTGGTTGGGGATGAAACATGATGTAGATAGTTTTTCCTTGAAGTGTTCCACCTATTAGTAGGTGAATGTGGAATATCAACGACCAACTAGAATTTAACAACGATTAACCATTCCTATGTAGGAGTGGTAGTTTGTCATAATGGATTTCATGATTGGTTTTTTAAGATGGCCTTGAGGTAGTGATATTGTTTGTGCTATTTTGGATAGGATCCTGAATGATTCTCATTTCCTACCAATTAAAGAGAAATTATCAATATATGATATTATTAATTAGGATATTTATGAGATAGTATAAATTAAAGGGGTTACCCTGATTGAGGTATTAGATAGGGACCCATGGTTTACATCTCATTTTTGGTAGAGTGTTTAGAGGGAATTTGGAACCAAGTGCTTCTAAGCCTAAAAAACTACCCTCATAATGATGAACAATATAAGTGAACTATAAAGGTTATTGAGGACATGTTTTGATCATGCTTATTATATTTTGGGGGCTCTTGAGAGAGCCATATACACCAATTTGAGTTCTCCTACAATAATGGTTATTTGGAAATAATACAGAAGGAGACTTATGAGGCTTTGTACAATAGTCCATATATATCTCCCATATTCTAGCTAGAGATTGGTGAGGAATATTTACTAGGATCATATCTCATTTTGGAGACATAATAGTATGTTAAATTGATTTGGAAATGGACGGATATTACATAGGGTTGACATAAATATTACACCAATCATTGTTGATGTCTTTTAGAGTTATAGGTTGGGGGTCACGCCTTTTTAAGGGTCTCATCAAGGTTGGGAGACATATGGATAAAGAGATATGGTATAATTTCACCACTACATGTTAGGAAATTTGATATTTTAGAGTGTTTTGAGCTGGTAGCCTATTAATTTTAGTAACCTATGAGGTTCTGAGCCATGCATGATGACTTTTGGTTTTCTCATTTGGGTCATTATCATTCAGACCCATCTCTTGTTCTTCTTACCAATGATGCTGAGTTATAGAAATATGCATCCATTTAGAAGAATCCAATTCATGTTGTTGATAAGAGGATGAAGGTTCTTTGAGGATGGTCTGTTCGTTTACCTTGGGTGCTATGCAAGCACAACCATTCACAAGATGATACATGGGAGAGGGAGGCTGATGTATGTGCTTAATGGCCAAATTTATTTCCAGATTATTCTGGACCACCATTGGAAGGGAAATTCGAGGAAGAATATATTTTGTTGTGGGGGAAGAATAAAATATCTCAGGTTTTCCTACAAGATAAAATTTTTATTTCCTTTTTAAATTCTTGTATATGGTCTAAATTGAGTACCTAAAATGATAACTAGTGTATAGAGGGTATCAAGGGATTGTTCAGAGATTGGATCCTCTCTTTTTGAAAAAAAAAACATGGCTGACCAAATGGTTAGAAGAAACCATACAGGGTTGGATGCACTATTAATTAAAACCATTTGAGGTGGTCCAGGTCTCTACCTTAAGGGGAAAAGTTTATGGAAATCATATTGAAGGGGGTGCACACCCGTTCAATGGGATTTATAGTTTTTAATAGTGTCTAAGAAAATGTTTTCACATGGTTATGAAAACAATTCACATTAATTCCTATGAGGAAACCCATATCATTTTTAAGGGAATATTGTTGGCGCATGGCTTGGCCAACAGTGTGGCCAAATCATGCGGCCAAATATTTTTGTAGGAAATTACTATTTCACCCTTCAAAAATATTAAAAAAAAATACTATTCATTTATTCTTCCACTAGATAGCATAATTATATTGGGAGTTCTCTATTGAATCTATTCTGAGGTTTTTCTACCATTTCATCTTCCAAACATGGATTTGAACTTCCTCAGCAACATTGTATTCACATCAGCAAGTTATTAATTAACCTTATTCCATTATAAATTCGAATTTCTATCAATTGTATTATTTACGTTCAAGATAATATACCCTATTTTCAATATTTTCATTCGTTCACCATTTCTCTCTCAATCCGGACCCAATAAGAGATCTATACATGATGATTTCACTATTATGGATCTACCATAGGTGGTCCATACCTTTCCCTCGTAGTTTAGTGTTTATAATACACATTTTTTGGTTTCCTCATGCTGGAAATTCAAATGGTTCCCCTTAAATAAATTATATTTCTGAATTGGATGTATTTTAACCTATAAGGATTCTCACTAGTTCTATTATGATTATTGGAGGTTTTTCCCCATATTAGTCCACTCGTTGTGTGGTACTTCATATTTTTACCTTTTTCATGCCACCTGTGGGATGCGTGTGTTATTTTCCTAGTTAGACAAATCCCCTTTAAATAGTATAAGACTTTAATTATAATATTAGGATAAGGTTTTTTGCATTTTTTATGTGGTAACATGATGTTATTATATTTAGTTTATTATATAAAAATTGTTGATATGAGTTGGGTAAACTCATGGAATGTTATTAATTATGAAATGATGAATGTTGATTTAAAATTGAAATAGAAGTGGATCCCTTGGATGATATCCTTGGATCATGATTCCATTAATTGTTAAGGATTTTTTCCCACATATCATGTTTACAGTAGTGTATGTTTTGGAATTTATTTTTTTACCGTTATTATTATAAGATAATCTATTAGGATCAATCCATTTAACTAAACTTGTTTTGGGAAGTTCAAACTTTTCCTCCATGATAGTATAATTTTGAAACCCATGGTTTCAATATGAATTAAAAATTTAATCTCACATCAGATATAATTTTTACCAGTAAAATAATTAGTATGAATAGTGGTAACTCCCTCTAGTTTGTTATCCAAAAGAACTAAATTTATAAATAATGGAAAATTAAGATCTTTATTTTCAAACTAAATAACATTAAAATAATATTTGGAAAACTCCTATGTTACAAAATATTTTCCAAAGTTAAAAAGTCAACACGAGGGGTGAATTGAGTTCCAAATTAAAATATACATTTATATACAATTTAAAACTCAAAGATTACAATTTAATAAAAATGTTCAGTTAATCAAAATAGTAGAAAATTAAAATTTTATTTTCCAAATATATTCTCAAAGAGGGATCAATGAACACTTAATAAAATAATTGAAATAAATTTAATTTTTGAAAATAAATTACTTTATCAAATTATTTATATATAAAAAATTTAGGATTAATTATTAAAGTAATGTTTTGATACATATATTAAAATAGATTGTGTCTCCATATTTGATTACATAATAAAAAAAATAAAATACAAAGTGGAGATAAAAACTTATTCTGGTCTCAAGATAAAATTTAATCCTCTCCACTTAAAAAAATCCTTAAACTATGAATTTTATTAAATGATAAACTTGATCAAAAACTCGGATCAGGTTTTATAGACAATAACACACAAGGCTTTCTCGACACAAATCATCTTCCATAGTTATACATGGTGTAAAAATAATTACAGGTAAAACATTACCTCTTACGTAGTTTTAATGGGTATAAAATGAATAAATTTTAGAGTGTGTTTTGAAAAATGTGCATGTAATTATATAATACTATATATTACACATAAACTATGTAAAAATGAGTAGCTCAAATATAAATAATAAATGGAAACAAAAAATTATTAGAGACTTAAAAATTTGATGTTAATCAATCTAAATAGATTCATATGTTCATAGATTTTTGAATCTATCTATTACATGAGTTATGTAGGTTACACATAAATGTAAAATGAAACATAGTGTCATGAAGGTCTGGAAAATCCATATTTTTTTAGTCATTAGATGTCCAAAATCCTTCCACACTCAAGTATATTATACATTCTTCTTGATTAATCATATAATGATACACATTATATATGAAAGTATAAATACTCTTGGATCCTCATTTTTATGATGGAGTTATACTATATTTATATAGATCCATGTCCAATTATCCATTGGATTATAATAATAAATTAAATTGAATAATTTTATTAAGAAAAAAACCAAATAAGTGTACATTTTAATTCAAGGAAGCCATTGAGTAGTTTAAAGAATAATGATTCCTAAATCTACATGTATATTAATACTTTTAATTACACAAACTATCCATTGGGTAATTAAAAAATCCATGAAAATGATGTTGAGGATTATTCACATATCTAAATCCACACAAGTGATTTTTTAGATGTTGAATATATAGAAGATTGTTTTGAATGCGACTTGATTTATGTAGGTGATTTAAATATATTTGATACTATAATGTAGAATTTCTACATAGACGAATCCCTAACATAAGGTTTTGGTTTTAGAAATCTAGTGGTAGAATCTCGGAGCAATAAATCTATTCGGTGGTGGATGCTTAGTGGCGATAGATGTGTTCTGGAAGTAGGTCATCCAGGTAGTAGCATTTGGAAATTTTAGGTTCAAAAAAATGGTAGCATAGAAAAGAAGAAGATCATATCAGATGAATACCAGTTTAGTGGTAGATCTATCAGGTGGTAGATGTAATGATGGTAGGTATACTCCACTAGTAGATCAAGTTGATGTAATGGTATATCATCATAGCCGGTGGTGGATATTCTTAAACTGGTGTTAGATCAGCAATTAGACATGTTTTTCACAATATTACATAAAAAATTATTGATTATAATAAATAACAGAGCATTTTATAAAATAAAAAACATGATCTTTGATCATTAAAATAAGAAGGTGATAATATGATTTTTATCTCATGTATGTCTGGACTACTTAATCCATAAAATATTGTATTTTGTTTTCTATTATTATATAATATGTATGGAATTAAAAATTTATTTTATGTATAATAATTAAATTTTTTATAATATCAATATACTAGAATGATAATATTTTAGATTATATAAGCGATCCTGATGTTTACAAGGAAATATTTTATTTCTGGCGATAGTTAAATGTGTGTTGATTAGATATTATGATTATTCATAGAGGATATATATAAATTCATGAAAAGTAATTGGATGTCATTCTTGATAGAGAAAATATATAAGCCCAGAAAATTAATTGAGATACTTCCATGTTATATAGAAGTATATATATATAATGATTGATGGTGAACCATTCTTAGTGTCTATGAAATTTTTTAAAGGTTTTGGAAGAAATAAAACCACCTATATGATGAATATTATTTTTTTATAAGTGTATGTAATTATTTCATATAGATTATTTCTTGAAAAACCCCATGAAATTTTCTATAATTGTTGGAGTATTGTATATATTATAATTATTGAGAAGGTGATGTAAAAATATATTTTTTTCTGATGAAATTGAAGAATATTTATGATGGACATATAATTTAATAATCATTTACAAAGTCATTTAGAAATAGGTATTTAAAAAACTAGGCAAACCAGAAGAAATATAAGGGTTCAGGTTAACCACATATGTTGCATTATATATCAATTTGTGGGATCTATACCTTATTACTATCATTCAGAAGGAGGAAATAATATTAGTTTATGATTACTGGCATGGGTATTCAAGGGTCTGCATGGGTGGAACATAAGAGGATCATGATTTGTGTGGGGTGGCGTGCCCTATAATAATGTGTGTGAAATATTCTGGAGTCAATATAGTTACTACATTAATGACTTATAATATTTAATTTATTACATTGTATGGGATTCACATGTGTTTTTGTGATGTGGAATAATGAAAAAAGTGAAGTATTATTAACACATTTGAAAATATATGTGCGTAATTAAGGTTGATCAATTTAAGAATTCACTACTGTCTAGTCAAGACTCATGTCATATCTAAACATTGTCCCATTGACGGTTTATATCATGTTGGAAGTTTGAAATGACTATGATCCATACCCCATTGATCAAGCCATTGTTCTTAAGGATCTGATATACAGGGATATGAGCAACATGACCTAGAAGAATATAAGGTTCCAATTGTCTAAGTATTGACCATATAGGAGGATTCCATGAGAAATAATTCTTCATGAGGGATGAACTAAATAGACCATCCATGATATGAAGTAATGAGAATGGATCTTCCATGAATATTTATTCTGTATAGACCTGTTGTGCAATAGTAGTTTCCTTCAAGAATACATTGATCTTCTATGAAGATCAAATATTTCATGAGAAGCCCATAGGACTACTATGAAGATTTATATTCTTTGATCACCACGTGTACCTTACATGTAAAATTAATTTAATGGATCTTATGAGAATCAAATATGATATTTCGAGTGCTAGAGAAGATGAAATCAAAATGTTGTGTGATTTTTGGTCATTCTAAAAATATATTGATAAGAATTATTCATATTATTAATAGATTAATAGATTATGATCCATGATATGATCATTAAAATAATCAAGAAAGAAAATGTTATATTATCAAAAAGAAATATATGAGATACATGCTTGTAGCTTCTCCTTACAAACATGTAAAAATGATGATGAAAAATAGAGTAAGACCACAAAATCAATGTTTTATCCAAATATTTTTGTTTTTTGAGTATAATACACTTACATGCATGATATTAATATGTCTCATAAATAATGGAGAATCGCAAATCATTCAAGAACATAAAAACAAAGGTTGTAACATACAAATGTCAACCAAATAAGAAACTTGATGGATATATTCCTGCATAAGGAACTCTTTAAAAAAAATTCTAAGAACGAATAAAAATTTAATTTAATAACCTAAAAATTCTTGAATCATACAATCAAGGAGTAAAAATAATGAGGTCAGATGATTTTATACCAAGACATGTGTTATGGAATATAATATACATTTTTGTAATGGAGTGAATGGATGAGTCACCATGTTTGATTCATGTATACAAGAAGAAATATGAAAATATAGGAAATATTGTTTAAACCTATATGCTGTGAAGATAAAATAAACCTAAGTGATTCATGAATTTAAAAATGCATTTGTTTATTGAAAATCAGATGAAGAAATTGAAGGAATAATACTTTAGAATTTGGGTTATTAAAATGTTTAATTAATATGATATATTAATAAACAAATAATATCCATAATAATTGGGGATAAATTTTAGGAACCCATGACTAAATTAATGGAGAAGAAATTTCTTACACATAGCAATAATTTTATTTCCACATTAGATTAAAAATTAAAATGATAATTATGAGAATGATAATATTTTTATGAATATAAATGGAAATTTTTTGTTATGCGAAATATATGTGTCTATTATACAATGAGAATATTCCCCTAGACAAAAATTCTCTTATCTATCAAATGATGAAATTGATAAAAATCCCAGAGTCCCTTTTAATATCTCAAGTTTTCACAATTTTAATTTTTAGAATATGTTAAATTAATTCAATATCTTTCATTAAACACAATACCAAGTTTTAATGAATTGTGACAAACAATTAATATTATTATTTAAGAAAAACCTTTATTAACATTTTGTTAAACCTAGAATAATTGATAGTAAATTAGATATCATGTACAATGGTTTTATATAATGAGAATATATTGATAAAATATAGTTAATTTTCTGTAATTCATTTCTATGTCTGAAACAAATATTTTCTATAATAAATGTTATCTCTGTTTTTTTTTGAAAACTAATAAATATATTTTTGAAACTTTTAAAATTTTAATTTTAATAAAAAAAATTTAATTCAACACATCAAAATTTTCCTTGAGTGATTCTTTGGGTTTTTTTAAAAATATTAATTTTTCGATGAATACAGAAAAAAGTAGTTTTTATTGAAAACATCATTTTCATTTAAAAAATTTATTAGGTTAATGTTTGGATTAAATGGGTTGAAAAATGAAATTTTCTCAATTATATATATATTATTACAATTTATTTCACTGAAATAATTTTTATATTTAATTTTGATATAAAAATGTTTTCATCTATTGAAGATTTGCCTTTAGAAAATTGATTTCTCATCGCGACTGTATATTAAATTTTAAATCATATTTTTTCACTTATGTGAAAGGAATTTGGAAAATTTTATTTAATATTTTTAATAATAATCATATATATTATCTAAAAAGTTAAAGTAAATTCTTTTAACATAATGATGAGTAAAAACATAAAAAAATATTAACCACAGTTAAGGTAAAAATGAGTATACTCGTTTGTTAAACTAAAAAGATAATGGCTTAAAAATTACCCAAAACATATACAACAAAAATTATATTTCCATATTATTACTTTATATATTTTATTTTCTAGTATATTATATTTTAGAACATTTTTTCTTGGAAAAAATATGGGTACACCTTTTTATTTTTATAAATTACATGTGTGCCTCTCACCTTACTTATATAAGGAAATCCGACCTCCTCTTATATTTATAATTAAAAAACAAATTTTTTGAATATACATAACCAAATACCTTACATATTTCCATAATCTCATTAAATAATACTTAATGTTTTCATAAATCTATTTTATAATTGTTTTTATGCAATCTCAAAGTGGTTACCCGAAAAGAAGTAATTTTCTTCAATGAGAATTTGAATTTTATTTCTTCCTCCAACAGCTTTACTTATTATTATAAAATAATAATATAATAACCCTAGTATATTTTATATAATAATATTTTTTAGGGTTAATTTAATTACCTACATACATATCCTCTTCCCTCAAATGGTAAACAATAACATCACTCGTGTCTTAGGTGGACAACCTCATCATAAATTGATGTGACATGTCACAGTTGGATATAATGATGGATATTATATATATATATATATATATATATATGTTATTTTGAATAAAAATATTTTAATCTTAATAAATTATCACAATTAATGTTTTTTCCTTTTCATTCCATATAGAATATTATAACATCATTTGTCTATATAGCTGACTACCCCCTCACAAAGCTATGTGATTCGTTTTTCATTTCTACATTACATTAAATGTAATAAGGAAACAATTTATTTAATATATGTGACCTATATTAAATATATTATTAAATATAGTTAATATTTTATTTATATTTATTTTTCATTATCCATCGAGGAAATGGAAACATCATTAATGCGTATGTTATACCTACCATTTTCATGAAATATGTATTTTGTTTTCTATATCTATCATTTATGGACTAATATAAATACATATATAATGAATATATTAAATAATTATTTTATGGTTAAAATTATTTATAATAAAGAACCCTGAAAAAAGTAATTGGTAAAAGATAAAATAAATAAACATACTTGAAAAACCATGAAATGATTTCCTGAAATTCCACTTTATCATGGAATTGTTAACAAATATGAAATAAAACATCATAATTAAATCATATATGCTATGATATATAATTATGGTAATTTAATATATGTATAATAAAACTATTTTTATTATACCAATGAATTAAAAATGTATGATATTTTGAGAATTAAGGTAAGGGATTTTTGCCTTAATTTTCCATCTTTGAGATATATTTTATATTATACACCTATATTTTTTATGAGGTGTATATATAGAAAAATTTATATTTTATGTTAAAAATATTATTATTATTATATTTAATGTTTCATTTTATTTTTATCTTTAATTTTACTTACAATTCATAAGTTACTAATGTGGTAATGATTTTATGTTACAATCTCATTGATTATCGATATTGTTTATGATTATGATTTCGATGATGTAATATTATGATACATATCTCAAGAAACTCATGATATTTATCATCCAATGTTTATTTCATTATAATATATTTTCACTTCATTTTAAACTTTTTATATACTCATTAGACCCAAAAAAAATTCAATAGAAAAATTATTTATTTTTCTATTCTGTTGAAAAACCTTTTTCTTTCATAACCCAGTTTTCTAAAATTTATTTAGATATTTTTAAAATTATCCATTTTATTTAATATATAAATGATTAATCATGTTTTATTTTTAAATTAATCTGTTATTAATTTTTAAAACATGTACCTTGTATATTTTTCTGAAAAATTGAAAAGAATCCGCATTTCAACTTGTACAACATGAACGTAATATTCTAATTTCATTACCATTATTTTATTTAAATGTTCATTTAATTTTTTTAATACTATTTTGTAATATAAATATTTCAATATTATTTTATTATTTCGATATTTTGAAGAAGGTGATTTTCAAATAATAGGTATTTTCCTCCAAGAATGTTCCAAATGATTTTTCATAAAAAATAAATTTCCATAAATGATGACATCCTTTGATGTTACTTAATATTTGTTAGGGATATGTTCCAATTATTCCATATTAATTCATTATCTATATGGTATATATATATGATGAAAAAATGTTTATGAACACGACTTCCCCTCCATGGGTTATACCGGTATAAAATTCATATCAAACTCGCTTGTTTTTTCATGATTTATACTATGATGAAATGATAAAATGATTATAGAAAGTATAATTTTTCACTGGTCATTCAATAAGGAAATTTTTATAAAACCCATTTATTTTTAATGGTTCCCATATTATAAATGTTTTATAATAATAGGGAACATGTATGTATAATTTTCATTATGTCAATGGTGGAACCTATATCTACCTCTAATGTATTGGGTAAGGATTTATATATCATCACATAAACATGACTGGAATGGGGTGTGTGCCTAGTACAAAAAAGGAATATATCCACAATGAAAGTCTTGGGAGTGAAGCATGAGTAATACGATGAATTGGGGTGTGAACCCATTCCACAATGATTGTATCTGAAATTATCCTTCAACTAAAAGGAAATGGTTTTCTATTATTTTGTGTAATAAAACATTCCATGTCTTGTTCCATTATTATTATATTATGGATCCTGTTATTTGATTCCTTTTTGAATCATGTCTTATTAATTATAATTATTAATTTTATAACACAATAAAATGATAATTGATATGTAGGATATTGTTTCCATATGTTATTTTCAAGTTCTCAAACCCTTCTACTGATGTTATGTTTAAATATTTCCCTTATTTTCCATTACATGAAATTTGATCTGAACCACTCATTTGATTATTTTACCCCAGTTATAATGAAATTAATAATTTATTATTTTTATAGGAAGGATTATAGTTATAAAGAACATATATAGATATGGCCAATCTACATATGAACATGAGTTTTTTGTTTCCAAGATTACAACGTTGTTATATCATTAGGATCCTTAGGCATGTGTTTGTGTACAGAAATGAATTTTTATCCAAAAAAATTATATCATATCAAAGAATCAAAATCCAAAGTCATTATATTCGATATCAAATATATTTTTATGTTTACCTTTTCCAACATGGAAGTGAAAACATTTTTTTTACCTCTTAGGACAAGACTATGATTATGATAACATCATAATGTTTTTGTGGGGATGATATTTTCTTACCTATAAATGCATCCATTTCTAAATACTACATGTTGATAAGGTTCTGGAAAAGATTTACCCTTGTATAATAACTCATAGAAAGGAACATCGGTCTTGACTTGAGAATTACATGGTACATGACAATGGGAATTACTATGAACAAGGTCTGACGCTCCTGAGGGATATGCTTCGATAAATCTCATTTTATTTATTAAAGATCATGAATAATTTGAAACGGTAATGAGCATGGATGAATAGAGATAAAACTAAGGTGTCATATATTTAAATATATTTTTCTTTTTTAGACATCCTAATTTATTTTTCATGAATATATTGTTTCCACTATGGTTTCTATTTCTCACACTATGATTTTTGGTTTTGGTCGACGTATTGAACCTGAACAAATCAAGTTAATTATGAATATGATAGAAAATGTAATGATTGTCCTCATGAGAAAATAAATTTTATTGGTGTTCTACCATATAATATCATTATTATTTTCATTAACATTATAAATATATGAAAGAATCTAGAATTCCAAATTATCATAGGAGGAAACAACATTCTGTTGAGTACATCATGAAGAAATTTCTATCTTTATTCAATGGGTATTCTGATCCAATTGTTTCATATAAATGGATCAACACCACTAAAATTATAATTTCCATCCACTAGAATTTTAAGCAAGATAATTTCAATTTGGTTGTTTAACATTTGGAATGTGAAAAAGATCAATGGTTGAATCTTATTAAGAATATGTGAAACAATTTTGAAATTGAATCCATATATTGGGATGAGTTTATAGAATTATATTTAAATAATTACATTCATCGTATTATTTGTGAAAGGATAGAGAATGAGTTTCTTTATCTAAATAAAAAATAACTATGAATTTATTGGAACATATGAGGAAACTTTGACAAGAATTGAAAGATACACATATAGTATCATCATCCAAACTAAAACTAATTTGGAACGATTATTCATTGGCATAAAACCAAGACTCTGATAGATTAATCCATAAGTTACATTAGTAGTTATGATGATATTTTCCAATGTGATATAAATTTGTAAATGGACATTGGATGTACATATAGATATCATGGTTTTGACGTGAATAGAAATATGAAATTAAAATGAAAATATAAAAACCATGGAGGTAAGATGACAATATTTTCATAATGATCAATTTTTTGGAAAAAACATGTAAAATTTTATTAAGAGGATTAGTAAACATTTCATATAAGGCCTCATCCTTAAACATAACTTAATATTGAATTAAATGAATAATTCACATTGAGGATGTTTTCTGGTTTAGAGTTTTAGAGAATTAGGACATAACTATTACATCTCAAAAGATTACAAAGTAGACACTTCTAAATTTTTTCCATAAATTAAAAACTCTTAAAAAGAATCATGTATAGTTCCTTGTTTTAGATAGCATGACTGTCCCTTGATCCCATCCTTTACCCTATTCCACATTAAGTCCTGTGAAAAACATTTCAAAAAAACTTGGGGTGAGCATAAAAAGCTCAGTAAGGGATACACAAAGAATGAAAACTGTTAGTTTTTCAAACAACAAGTAAACCATCTATACTTTATCAAAGTAATACCTTCACCTTTATGAAGTAGTAAAAACTCTTCACTGAATAAAAGATCATTACTTACCCTTTTGTAACCAAAATATTACCATAAAACCCATATAATGAACACATAACATATAAAGGTTACTTGGGACATAAACATACATAAATGTAATAACCATACGGTCGACTTCCACACATATCACTTATTGGAATAGCCATATGGCCGACTTCCATACCCAATGCATTGGAGGATATAACGTAACCAACCATCCTGGTATTCATGGAACCACCCGTCATATGGTTTATCACATAACCACCGGTCAAATGTCCAAGTACCATTATAAAATCATAAGACATAAAACAAATATAATGGAAAGGAAACATTTCCACACTTTGATCACAATATATCACTTAAATATATTGAAATGACAAATCCATTATAAAATCCATTTTCAATAACAAAATAAAAGAAAGTAAAAACATGGTATTTATTTTTCATTAAAAAGTTATGGCTTTTAGAGGAAGCCGGATCTCAAATAATGGTCACGGTGGCGGAGAAGTCGTTGTCGCCACATACGTACGACAAAAACATTCCCTTTTGTCGTTTAGTAAAACGCTTCGTATAAAAAGATTCATTTTGAATTAACATAAAATTCAAAGAGTTTTATACACCGTATAAAAGAAAGTGGTGTACAAAAGAAAATATGCCTCAATGAAAGGAGATTGAGATGAATTCCCATACCTCGTGTCTGACGTTACTCGATTTCTCTTTAATCTCCTGAATAATAAACTAGTGTTAATTTATACTTTCTTAAGAACATTTTTCTAGATTTCCATTACTTTTATATCAATTATTTCCATGTTATAAGCATTATGTAATCATTTAAGTTAATAATGTTTGTTTTGTCGATATTTGATTCTTAAGTTGAAAGTGGACTTCTTACAATTACACGTTGTTCGTGTGGTCAAAGCTTCATTATATCCAAAATTATATTCATGATTTGGATATCATATATATCATATATATATCTATCATATACATGTATTTATAATATTACATAATTATTTAGAGGTATGAAATGACATGCACAGTTCCTGGAGACGGTAAGTTGTACGTACGCATGAACGCTACTTTCATTTCTTTGTCATATTAATGGAATTAAAACTAAATGAGGGATATGTATATTTTAATTCCAGAATTATATTCATCATTTATATGTATCATACATCATATATATACATTATATATATGTACTATAGTAGTAGATTACATTTGGGGGTAAGAAATGAAATGCACCGTTCATGGAGACGGTAAGCCGTACGTACGCATGAACGCTACTTCCATTTCTATCTCATACTTTAATTGAGTGAAATCATATTGATAAAAAGTTATATTATAATTCCATTATATTACCATATATAATATCATTAAATCCATCCTTTATACGTTGCACATATGGCATTAACGAATCAAATCACTTTGAGGGGGCAGTAGTCCACACTTCCTAAAATGAAGATATCGTGTATACCCATAATGGATGCCATAGAGGAATACCATAAATGAAAAATACAGAAGCTTAAGGAAAACCTAAAAAATATTAAATATCATATATAAATATATTTACATATTAATGGCCACCTTTGAAGGTGTTAGAAAAATATTGAATAATCATCGTTTCGTGAGGTAGAAATTCGCCATCCCCAGAAACAGTATATTTTTTAACCATTAGATGTAGGTGTGTGTAAGTGTAGCTAGAATGCATCTTATAAAAAAACATCCTAGTATATTTACGATACTGGAGTTGTTACAAAAGAAATGAATAAAGAGAGTTTAGGGGGTTGGAGAGGCAAAATAAAACATAAGAACACAAGAGAACAGACTGCCATTAAAACGGGTAACTCCATTTGTTTTGAGCTCAAAGGCTTACTTGGAAAGACTTCTACCCATAGTGAGGTTTCTAAGAGTAAGTGAGGGATGTGGAGAGACAAAATGAGTAGATCCTGTCTGAACCAAAGGCTTGAGATGTGTTGGTATGGAGGTAGAGGTGGGGGCCTTGTATAAGAGGAGAGGAGGGGCACTCTTGGAAAGTTAAGAAAAGATCTTTTATTATAAAATGATTTTCAGATAAAAAGGGTCCAAAAATTATATATTTAGAGGATAAGGTGATAGGGGTTCTAAATCCACCCATCCAATAAGTTTTTGACATGTGTAGGTCATAGATTTTACATTATCGTTTCATTTTATTTAAATCATTAAATAATTAGGTAATCGCCGCATCATCATGGTGTGATTTATTATTTAATTTATTTAATTTCAAAAAATTATAAAACAAATATCATGATGTAGGAAATCGTTTTTTATTTCTAATTGATATTTATAGTCAAAACTCTGACTTCTATAACCCCATTTAAAAATTGTTTTACTAAAACAACTCATGTTTGTGACATTTTTATTTTAACTTTAAATAAAAAGATATTAATGTCATTTTCCTACCAAAGTGGCTCCATGGGGTCCCCAAGTTGACCCATGGATTGTCTTGTCGTCCATGACACATCAAATAAGGGTAGGACATGTGTCTAGGTCATTTCATATTATTAAAACATTACTTTTACCTTAAACTACACTAATTACCTCTAATCGCGATTAATAAACATAAAAGTTACTATTTACCAAAAAATTATTTTAATCCCATTGAACCACATTTTAATTCTTAATGACAACCATGTATGTCAGATTTTTGAAATTCAAAACACAGAAGTGGTAAAGTTTCATTTAAATGAAAAATCATCTTTTTAAGTACCACTTAGTGGTTTCACTATTCATCAAAAATTGAGGTTTTTGAGAAAAATACCAAAAATTCACCCTAAGATATATCTGATATTCCGAATTCAAAAATGATATCTATTTTAAAAAATTCAAAACATATATGTTTCATTAATTAATTGAATAATTAATTCCCGCTCTTAGGACAAATAGTGTGTTTTTTTGAAACAATAAGTATCAAAAGATTGACACTAGATTAAGTCCACTTTCAATGTGAAATTAATTCAAACGACCAAAATTTGATTAAATGGTAAAAATATATTCTAATTTCACTTTAAAACCAATTCAAAAGATAATATATTCATATAAATAAATTATATTAAAAAGAGGTTTTGAATTAAAATACAACATTTTTCACTATTCATTAAAAAATGAACATTATCCGAAAAATACCAAAAATTTACAAAAAGTAGATTTTGATGTCCCAATTCTAAAGAAGAATTTTATTTGGTCCAATAGAATGTATAAGAGTGACCAAAAATATATTTAATGACGGTTCTCCATTAAAAGGCGATAAGTGGACCTTTAGTGAAAATTAGAGTATATATGCCTAAAATTGAATTATTTTCATATTTTAAGCATGTATCCTTTATTGGATAAATGTAAAAACATTTAACAAACATATATAATCATATTTTAGTTATTTCTATACATTCCCGCCAATACAATGGCTACGTGTTAACTACCATTTAAAATAATATTATTTCATTACTAGTGTGCAACATAAGATTTTAAAGAAACTCTTTGTTGCGTATCAGGTACGCTATCAAACATATATACCCCTTTAAAGAAAAATTAATATTTAATTCATAAATATTAATAAATATGAAAATGTTTTATTCTTTATTTACCTGGGATGTTACATCCTTCCCCCCTTTTTGGAATTGCGTCCTCGCAATTTTATTCACTTATCAAAATAAGTGGGGGTATTTATCCCTCATGGAATTTTCAGATTCTCACGTGGCCTCTTCAACCATTTGGTTTTTCCACAAAACCATTACATGGTGAATTACCTTATTCCGCAACACATGCTCTCTACGGTCAAGAATCTGGACTGGTTGTTCTTCATAAGAGAGATTCTCTTCCAACTGAACTACATCTGGGTTCAAAACATGAGACGAATCTGGCATATACTTTCTCAACATTGAAACATGAAAAACATTGTGTACCTGAGATAAACTCGGAGGTAAAGCCACTCAATAAGCAACTGACCCAACTTTTTCTAAAATTTCATATGGTCCAATGAACCTTGGACTCATCTTTCCTATCTTACCAAATCGCATCACACTTTTCCATGGTGAAACTTTGAGAAAAACATGATAACCTTACTCGAAAGATAGATCCTTCCTCCAGTTATCCGCTTAACTTTTCTGTCTGCTCTGAGTTGTTTTCATGTGTTTCTGAATCAATTGAACTTTTTCTTCCATCTCTTCTACCAATTCTGGTCCCATTAGCTTCCTTTCACCCACTTCATCCCAAAAAGTTGGAGTTTGACACCGCTTCCCATATAATGCCTCAAATGGATCCATATGTATACTAGAATGAAAACTGTTATTATATGAAAACTCAACCAATGAAAGATGTTGGTCCCAACTTCCCTGATAATCCATAGAGAAAGATCGTAGCATATCCTCCAAGGTCTGAATTGTTCGTTCTGACTGCCCATCTGATTAAGGATGAAAAGATGTACTAAAATTTAAGTCAGTACCCAACGACTTCTGAAGGCTTTTCCAAAAGTTAGAAGTTAAACTGTGATCACGATCAGATACAATGGAGAGGGGAACTCCATGCAACCTGTAAAACCCCAGGTTTAAAATTAAGTTTTATGTTTTTTCAATGTTTCCAAGATATAATAAAATAAATTACTGAATGTAAATATATAATTAGCGAGCACTTTATTCATACAAATACCAGAATACACCCTTGATATACAAGAACTAACCCATTAAACCCATAGCTATTGGTAATAAAACAATTGGAAGACTACCGAGAAACAAAACGATGCCGATCGAGTAGTTATCATCTCTTGGATCTGATAGAAGAACAAACATTATGGCAAGGATGATAGTAATGAAACTAATAATAAGAAGAACATATAAAACCATCTCCGAAAGCAGTGGCGTGAGCGTCCAGATATTTTTCATCTGAGTGTTTGAAGGACCCGTAAAACATTGATATTTATCGAGTTTTTATCCAACCATTATAAACACTATCCATTAGAAATTGTAATATTTAAAAATGACACATGAAAACTGTTAATAAAATAAATAGACAATATTTACTTGAATATTATTATTTAACTTTTAATTACAATAAACAAACTTTTTGTATTTAATAAATTTTATTAACTAATATATATATATATAGATGTCAATATTATGTTGTAATTCAACATCTAATTTTTCTTTGTTTTAAAATATAGTAATATATATAAAGAACTTTATAATTTAAGATTAAAATAAAACCAAAAAAAATGAATATCCATATTTATATATATATATATATACCAAAAATATATATATATATATATATATATTCAGAAAATTGTTTTATTAAAAAAACAAACCGATAAAAGTTTGTAATGAAAATAATTTAACAAAAACGATGAAACAGAATAAAAAAAAATATAACAAAAAATTAATGTAAAATGAATTTAGGTTCGGATTGGCGGTTTGAAGGTCGGGTAATTTGGGATTTGTTTCGAAATCCATATCGCGAGTCGCGAGCCGAGGGAGACGACGTCGAGGGTAGGGTTGAAGCTTGGGGTGTCATCGAGTTCAAGCGGTAGTCCAGGTCGAGGCCAATCTGTAAGGGCTTGTCTTCTTCTTCACGAACCGCGGTCGAACCCAAACAAGGAATCAGACAATGTCGGGAATGGTTCTTCGTCATATGTGCAGTGATCGAAGCCGAGGAAGGGGTTCTAGATCTAGATCTGGATCTGAGCTCGAGTCTTTTGGAGCCGATGTTGAAGTTCTCGGTTTGAGACGAAATCTTTTCTCTAGCCGATTTCAAGTCGCGGTTAGGGTTTCTGGCTTATGTGATGTAGGTCTATCTCGTTTTTTTATATCTGGTTTTGTGAGTATGTTTAATGACCAAAATCTTCTGATAAATCGACTCAATAGTTCTATATTTTTTCATTTTATTCATTCTTCCTTTGGAAATCGACGCCTGCTTATTCGATTTCTGGATTCAATTTGAGTATTTTATTCATCCACTTTTTTTATTCAATGGCCCCTTTTTTGTATATCTTTCTTTAACTCCATTTGGATTTTTCATCAAATTTCAATGTTTTAAAGGGTTTGAATTCTACTGATTTAATGTTCTATATTGGTTTTTAATATTAAATGTTGAATCTGTCCAAGATTCATAATAATCGGATTCCATTTAGTCTATCAATATGATTTTTTATTCTAATTATCAGTCCCTTTTATAAAATTAAATATTTCGTTTTCACTAAACTGTTAAGCTATATGACATTATCAATTGTCCTGCTGCCATCTATTTTTCCACTGGCTGTTTATGTCAATTATCTTGTACTACAAACCAATTAGATATATATAGATTATCCTCACAATATGGAGTAAATAAATCACATATATTATCCTAATATGAGTAAAAAAAAGGGAGTGTGGAAAGTCCATGTGAAGAAAATGAGGAGTATGGTTTTTCTCTCTTTTCTGGTTTTGAGATTTTAAGTGGAAAGAATCTTTGGGAAGGAGAAGAAGTTGTAAGAACACTTCTGTGTGAAATTTTGTAAGGGAATATTTATTTTACTCCAAGTTTTCTTATGATAAAATATTACAGTTTTAATGAATTTCTGTTTTACATAAGGGACTCTTTATTTTAAGCTATATATTTTTCTAATTTGCAACAATTAATTTTCCCTTGATTTCAACATGTATTTGAATCATCATGTTAAATTAAAATGTTTTATTTTCAAATATCCCTCTTCTTTTATCTTTAATTGTAATTGATTTATCCAATTAAATCATTCATGTTTTTGTTTATCAAAATTATGTTCAAATTTGGTTTAGTATAATGGGTTAAAGGACTATTTGCATATCATGATTTTAATTTTATGGGTTTGTGTGTATGGGGGATTTTATACACATTTAAATCCTCATAAAAATAGATTATCATTCTTTTATTTTATTTTATTTCAAGGTCGATCTGCTTATGTTAAATAATATGGTTTATATTTATAATTTTATTCATGAGTGAAATGTTTATTTTTTTGTAAAATATATATATATCATTTATAATATTCGGTGCATGCTCATTCTTATTTTATGATTTTGAATTAAAAATGGTTTAAGTCATTTAGTTATGAAAACAAATCATTGATATTTCTTTTATTATTTATCAATGGAAGATCGGGTATGTTGGTGTTCATGTACATGCCATGTGACGTGAGTTTTGGGGAACCAATACTCACAAGTTTTTTTCAAATAAAAATTCACATTTATATATACATACCCTTATATGTATATGTATAGTGGAAATGATTATTTAAATTCACTGATATGTTTAAAGGTTAATACTCCAATGAGAAATACTATATATATATTTATATATATGTAAAGAAAACTTAAAACGTTTTCAAAAGATACATGTGCTTGTTTGTTGTAAAAATAGAAGGTCATTGGGGAGTGAACCCATCCTTCGCTAAGTGGGTAGGCCCAATATAGCCTTCGATGAATTAAGTTGCCTCAAAATGATGTTTTGTTTTCATGAAGTTTTCTTAATATTTTCCAAAGAAAATCACTGGAATAGTTTAAAAGTGTTTTCAATGTATAATTATTATTCAAATGGATTATATTATTTTATAAAGTTTGTTTACAAATGAATTTACAATTGAAAATTTTCTAATGTATTATTGAAAGGATATTTTTCTGAAATAAAATTATCAATGGTTTTTAAAACCCCTTACTGAGCATCTTTTGTGCTCACCCCAAGTTTTTGAAATGTTTGCATAGGTATCCTAGGAGATTATCGTAGATGTTATCGCTTATGGTGTTGGCGCGCGTGGAAGCATAGTGTAATTTTTTTTTATTTTTGTTCTACTCTGATAATGTAAGGTTATGTCTAATATTCTAGAACCTAGACCGGTAAAAGATCCTCATCTCATTGAAGTGTTGTGTAATTGTTTATTCACATTATAAAAAGAATTGCACAACATTCTTCATGAACCGAGTCCGGAAGAGCGGGCTCGGGGCATTACAATTGGTATCAGAGGAATGGTCTAGATAACTATGGAAATTTAGAACCCTTTGATAAATTGACTCTCCTTCTCAGTCAGCATTATTCTTTGTAATTTTCAGAAGGAAGGAAGGAGAGCTCAAACAAGTCTCTTAGGCCTTCCAGATGAATTACTCGCTAGGATCATGGAAAAATAATGCAAAGAAGAATCTGAGCCCTATGAATCCATGCATCTTTCCTGTAAACATCTGTATAATATATTAGGCACACCAGATATACTTCGTTTTCATCGTGGTTCTGGTTTCTTCTTCGAAGATATCAGGCAGATACAACATCATTTCTATCGACGCCATGGGGCATATTACGAAGGACGTTTTAGGTGCTTTACAATGTTTGAGCAACCAGAATCAATCTCAAATTTTTATAGAGTAGCTGAATAAGGAAATCATCACGCAACATTTATGTGTCAACTTTTAAGCGTTTTCTTCATAGGAAGAATTTATGATGAATTTGAAACATTCTAAGACAAAGCAATGAGATTTTCTTATAGGAATCAAATTCAAGATGAACTTCTCGGATACTATATGGATTATCATTCCTTGAGAACTGTCTTCCGGTGCCTACATCAACACAACCCCTCTTGCACTAGTTGCATTTGGGCGAAGGAAGTGGAAGATTTAGAAGCCACATTGAACTTTAATTTAATAGGAAGACATGAAAACCGTGGAAGACAACTATACAGACCTTGGGGACATCATGTGAGACTCAGATTAGATGTCAATTAAGATCAATAAGTTTAAATGAATTTCAAGGGTGAAATTCTATTTAAGGGGGGTAGAATATAACACCCTAGGTTTAAAATTAAGTTTTATGTTTTTCCAATGTTTCAAAGAAGTAATAAAATAAATTACCAAATGAAAATATATATTTAGCGAGCACTTTATTCATACAAATACCAGAATACACCCTTGATACACAAAAACTAACCCACTAAACCCACTGCTATTGATAATAAAACAATTGGAAGGCTATCGAGAAACACAACGATGTCGATCGAGTAGTTATCATCTCTTGGATCTGATAGAAGAAAAAATGTTATGTCAAGGATGATAGAAATGAAACTAAAAATAAGAGGAACATATAAAACCATCTTTGAAAGCAGTGGCGTGAGCATCAAGATATTTTCCTTATGAGTGTTTGAAAGACCCGTAAAACATTGATATTTATAGAGTTTTTATCCGACCATTATAAAAACTATCCATTAGAAATTTTAATATTTAAAAATGAAACATGAAAACTGTTGATAAAATAAATAGACAATGTTTACTTGAATATTATTATTTAACTTTTAATTACAATAAAAAAACTTTGTGTATTTAATAAATTTTATTAAATAATATATATATATATATATATATATGTTAAAATTATTTTGTAATTCAACATCTAATTTTGTTTAGTTTTAAAATATAGTAATATATATAAAGAACTTTATAATTTAAGATTAAAATAAACCAATAAAAATGAATATCCATCTTTATATATATATATATACCGAATATATATATATATATATATATATATATATATATTCAGAAAAGTTTTTTATTAAAAAAACAAACCGATAAAACTTTTTAAGGAAAATAATTTAACAAAAACGATGAAATAGAATAAAAAAATATAACAAAAAAATAAAGTAAAATGAATTTAGGTGCAGATTGAGGGTTTGAGGGACGGGTAATTTGGGATTTCTCTCGAACTCCATATCGCGAGTCGCGAGCCGATGGAAATGACGTCGAGGGCAGGGTTGAAGCTTGGGGTGTCGTTGAGTTCAAGCGGTAGTCCAGGTCGAGGCCAATCTAAAAGGGCTTTTCTTCTTCTTCACGAACCGCAGTCGAACCCGAACAAGGAATCAGACAATGTCAGGAATGGTTCTTCGTCATATGCGCAGTGATCGAAGCCGAGGAAGGAGTTCTAGATCTTGATCTGGATATGAGCTCGAGTCTTTTGGAGCCGATGTTGAAGTTCTCGGTTTGAGACGAAATCTTTTCTCTAGCCGATTTGAAGTCGTGTTTAGGGTTTCATGCTTATGTGATGTAGGTCTATCTTGTTTTTTTGATATCTGGTTCTGTGAGTATGTTTAATGACCAAAATCTTCAGAGAAATCGACTCAAGAGTTCTATATTTTGTCATTTTATTCATTATTCCTTTGGAAATCGATGCCTGCTTATCCGATTTTTGGATTCAATTTGAGTATTTTATTCATCCACTTTTTTTATTCAATGGCCCCTTTTTGTAGAGCTTTCTTTAACTCCATTTGGATTTTTCATCAAATGTCAATGTTTGAAAGAGTTTGGATTCTACCGATTTAATGTTCTATATTGGTTTTCAATATTAAATGTTGAATATTTCCAAGATTCATAATAATCGTATTCCATTTAGTCTATCAATATGTTTTTTTATTCTAATTATCAATCCTTTTTATACAATTAAATATTTCATTTTCACTAAACTGCTAAGCTATATGTCTTTATCAACTGTCCTGATGCGATCTATTTTTCCACTCGTTGTTTATGTCAATTATCTTTCACTTCAAACCAATTCAATATATATATTATCCACAAAAGATGAAGTAAATAAATCACATATATTATCCTAATATAATTATAAAAAAGGGAGTGCTGAAATTCCGTGGGAAGAAAATGGGGAGTCTGGTTTTTCTCTCTTTACTGTTTTGAGATTTTGAGTGGCAAGAATCTTTGGGAAAGAGATGAATTTGTAAGAACACTTCTGCGTGAAAATTTGGTAAGGGAATATTTATTTTACTCCAAATTGTCTTATCATAAAATATTACAGTTTTTATGATTTTTTGTTTTACATAAGGGACTCTTTATTTTAAGCTATATATATTTTGGATTTGCAACAATTAATTTTCCCTTGATTTCAACATGTATTTTAATCATCATGTTAAATTAAAATGTTTTATTTTCAAATACCCCTCCTCTTTAATCTTTAATTGTAATTGATTTATCCAATTAAATTATTTATGTTTATGTTTATCAAAATTATGTTCAAATTTGGTTTAGTATAATGGGTTAAAGGACTATTTTCTTATCATGATTTTAATTTCATGGGTTTGTGTGTATGGGGGATTTCTACACATTTAAATCCTCATAAAAATATATTAATATTCTTTTTTTTATTTTATTTCAAAGAAGATCTGCTTATGATAAATAATATGGTTTATATTTATAATTTTACTCATGGGTGAAATGTTGATTTTTTTTAAAATATATTTATATATATCATTTATAATCTTCGGTGCATGCTAATTATTATTTTATGATTTTGAATTAACAATGGTTTAATTCATTTAGTTATGAAAACAAATCATTGATATTTCTTTTATTATTTATCAATGGAAGATCGGGTATGTTAGTGTTCATGTACATGCCATGTGACGTGAGTTTTGGGGAACCAATACTCACAAGTGTTTTTCAAATAAAAATTCACATTTATATATATATACCCTTATATTTATATGTATAGTGGAAATGATTATTTAAATGCACTAATAAGTTTAATGGTAAATACTGCAGTGATAAATACTATATATATATATATATATGTAAAGCAAACTTTAAATTTTTTTGAAAGATACAAGCGCTTGTTCGTTGTAAAAATAGAAGGCCATTGGGGAGGGAACCCATACTTTGCTATGTGGGTAGGCCCAAGACAACCTTCGACGAATTAGGTTGCCTCAAAATGATGTTTTGTTTTCATGATGTTTTCTTATTATTTTCCAAAGAAAATCAATGGAATAGTTTAAAAGTGTTTTCAATGTATAATTATTTTTCAAAAAGATTATATTATTTTATAAAGGTTGTTTACAAATGAATTTACAATTGAAAATTTTCTAATGTATTATTGAATGGATATTTTTCTGAAAGCAATTTATCAAAGGTTTTCAAAACCCCTTACTGAGCATCTTTTGTGCTCACCCCAAGTTTTTGAAATGTTTTCACAGGTATCCTAGGAGATTATCATAGATATTTTCGCTTATGGAGTTAGCGCGCAAGGAATCATAGTTTAATTTTTTTTATTTTTGTTCAACTCTGATAATGTAAGGTTATATCTAATCTTCCAGAACCTAGACTGGTAAAAGATCCTTGTTTCATTGAAGTGTTGTGTAATTGTTTATTCACATTATAAAAAAAATTGCACAGCATTATTCCAGAACCGAGTCAGGAAGAGCGGGCTCGGGGTATTATACGATCTGAGTATCTCTTTAAGATACAATCGATAAAGTTGATCTAGAGAGAATGTATCTCGAATAGGAAGGAAATGAGAAGATTTAGTCAATCGATCAACAATAACCTAGAATGCATTATTACCTCGAGATGTCCTCGTTAATCCCACAACAAAGTCCATGGATATATTTTCCCATTTCCACTCTGGAATTGGTAAAGGCTGAATCATCCCTTTCAGTAACTTCTACTCTTCTTTAACCTATTGACAAGTCACACACTTCACACTAAAATCAGTAATATCTCTTTTCATTCCATCCCACCAGTAATACTCCCGCAGATCTCTGTACATCTTAGTACTGCCAAGATGAACTGAAAACGGAGAAATATGTGCTTCACATAACAACTCTCTCTTCAACAGTGAATCACAAGGCACACACAATCTCTTCCCAAATCTCAAAACACAATCATTATCAATGTTGAATTCAGGAAACTTACCCTTCTTAACTAGCTCTACCTTTTTCTGCAATTCACTGTCTTGCTTCTGTGCTTGCTTGATTCTGTCTGACAGAGATGATCTCACTGATACCTGAAACAAAACAGAAGAACTTACTCCACCAACAACTTCTATGCCAAAGTTCGTCAAATCAAAAACCAAAGGATCTTGTTCCAAACATATCATGGTTAATGAAGCATTACTTTTTCGACTCAAAGCATCATCCACTTTATTTGATTTTCCTGAATGGTAATGAATTGTAAAATCATAATCCTTGATTAATTCTAGCGATCACCTCTGTCTCATGTTCAATTCTTTCTGAGTTAATATATACTTTAAACCTTTGTGATCAGTATATATTTCACACTTTAATCCATACAAATGATGCCTCCAAATTTTTAAAGCGAAAGCAATAGCAGCTAATTCCAAATCATGTGTAGGGTAATTTACCTCATGAGTTTTCAATTGATGTGAAGCATATGCAATTACCTAATCATTCTGCATAAGGACACAACCAAGTCCCTTCAACAAATCATCACTATATATAACAAACTCACCATTCCTAGAAAGAAGTGCCAAAACTGTAGTATTCAACAATCTTCTTCTCAACTCCTGAAGACAATCATCACATTCTTTTGTCCAGATAAACATAACACCCTTCAGAGTTAGCTTAGTCATTGGACTAGATAACCATGAAAAATTTCTAACAAACCTTCGGTAATAACCTGCCAAACCAAGGAAGCTACGATCCTTAGTTACATTTGTGGGTCTTGGCCATTCTTCTACAACCATTGTTTTTGCAGGATCAACAATTATCCCATATTTAGAAACAATGTGACCAAGGAAGGAAATTTGTTGCAACCAAAACTCACACTTGCTTAATTTCCTATACAATTTCTTTTCTTTTAAGTTTTGCAAAATAACACTTAAATTTCTTTCATGCTCCTCTTTACTTTTATAAAACACCACAATATCTTCTATATAAACAACCAACATTTTTCACCTGATTCAACTGATCCATCACTACAGTGAACTGTTTAGTTCTGATTATGACCATCTTGGGATACTGATTTCAAAGGCCATTTCCCTCTGTATGTGTTCCCAGAAAAGTTGTTCTGTTTCCACTATGAAAACCCATTCTTAACAAACATGTATCAGATGAAGCAACATGGTAATCATCAAATGCTATATCATTTCAAAAAAAAAATTGGTTAATCATTTAATAGAATTATAACTCCTAAAGTTATCTAAACTGACCTTTGATACCAACTATAAGGTCCCGGCCTTAAACCTTACTTAATATTGAATTAAATGAATAATTCACATTGAGTATCTTTTCAGGATTAGAGTTTTAGAGAATTAGGACATAACTATTACATCTCAAAAGATTACAAAGTAGACACTTCTAAATATTTTCCATAAAATAAAAACTCTTAAAAAGAAACATGTCTAGTTCATTGTTTTTGATAGTATTACTTTCCCTTCATTTCATCCTTAACCCTATTCTAGGTTAAGTCCTGTTCAAAACATTTCAAAAAAACATGGGGTGAGCATAAAAAGCTCAGTAAGGTATACACAAAGAATGAAATTTGTTAGCTTTTCAAACAAGAAGTAAACCATGTATACTTTATCAATGTAATACCTTCACCTTTATGAAGTAGTAAAAACTCTTCACTGAATAAAATATCATTACTTACCAATTTTTAACCAAAATATTACCATAAAACCCATATAGAGAACACATAACATATAAAGGTAACTTGGGACATAAACATACTTAAATGGAATAACCATACAATCGACTTCCACACATATCACTTAATGGAATAGCCATATGGCCGACTTCCATACCCAATTCATTGGAGGTTATAAGGTAACCACATGACCTGGTATTCACGGCACCACCCGTCATATGGTTTATCACGTAACCACCCGTCAAATGTCCAAGTACCATTATATAATCATAATACATAAAACAAATATAATGGAAAGGAAAAATTTACACACTTTGATCACAATATATCACTTAAATATATTGACATAAGAAATCCATTATAAAAACCATTTTCAATACCAAAATAAAAGATAATGAAAACATGGTATTTATTTTTCATTAAAAAGTTATGGCTTGTAGAGGAAGCCGGATCTGAAATAATGGTCACGGGGGCGGAGAAGTCGTTGTTGCCGTATACGTACGACAAAAACATTCCCTTTTGTCATTTAATAAAAAGCATCATATAAAAATATTCCTTTTGAATAAATGTAAAATTCAAAGGGTTTTATATGCCGTTTAATAGAATGTGGTTTACAAAATAAAATATGCCTCTATGAAAGAAGATTGAGACAAAGTCCCATACCTCGTGTCCAACGTGACTCGATTTCTCTTTAATATCCTGAATAATAAATTAGTGTTAATTTATACTTGCCTAAGAACCTTTTTCTAGCTTACTATTCCTTTTATATCAATTAATTTCATGTTATAAGCATTATGTAATCATTTAAGTTAATAATTTTTGTTCCGCCAATATTTGGTTCTTAAGTCGAAGGTGGATATCTTACAATTACATGTTGTTCGTGTGGAAAAGGTTCATTATATCCAGAATGATATTCATGATTTGGATATCATATATATCATATATATCCAAAATATACATGTATTTATAATATTACATAATCATTTATAGGTAAGAAATGAAATGCACCGTTCATGGAGACGATAAGCCGTATGTACGCATGAACGCTACTTTCATTTCTATGTCATATTAATGGAATTAAAACTAAATGAGAGATATGTATATTTTAATTCCAGAATTTTATTCATCATTTAGATGTAACATACATCATATATATCCATTATATATATGTTCTTATAATAGTACATTACATTTGGGGGTAGGAAATGAAATGCACCGTTCATGCAGACGGTAAGCCGTACGTACACATGAACGCTACTTCCATTTTTTTCTCAGACTTTAATTGAGTGAAATAATAATGATAAAAAGGTATATTATAATTCCAGTCTATTATCATATATAATATCATTAAATCCATCATTTATACGTCCCACGTATGGCATTAACGAATCAAATCACTTTGAGGGGGCTGTAGTCCGCACTTCATAAAATGAAGATATCACGTATACCTATAATGGAATGCATAACGATATGCCATAAATGAAAAATACCTAAGCTTAAGGAAAACATAAACATATTATATATCATATATAAATATAGTGACATCTTAATGGCCACCTTTTAAGGTGTTAGAAAAATATTGAACAATCATCGTTTCGTGAGGCAGAAATTCACCATCCACAGAAACAATATGTTCTTTAACCATTAGATGCAGGTGTGTGTAAGTTTAGCTTGAATTATTCTTATAAAAACATCCTCATATAATTAAGATAATGTATTCGTTACAAAATAAATGAATAAAAAGATTTTAGGGGGTTGGAGAAGAAAAATAAAACATAAGAACACAAGAGAAAACACTACCTTTAAAACGGGTAACTCCTTTTGTTCGGAGCTCAAAGGCTTCCTTGGGAATACTTCGGACCAAAGTGAGGCTTCTAGGAGTAATATAGGGATGTGGAGAGATAAAATGAGAAGATCTTCTATGATCCAAATGCTTGAGAGGAGTTGGTAAGGAGGTAGAGGTGGGGGCCTTTTATAAGAGAAGAGGAGGGGAACTCTTGGAAAGTTAAGAAAAGATACTTTATTATAAAATGATTTTCAGATAAAAGGGTCCCAAAATTATATATTTAAAGGATAAGGTGATAAGGGTTCGAAATACACCCATCCAAAAGGTTTTTGACATGTGTAGGGATTATATTTTACTTTATCATTTCATTTTATTTAAATCGTTAAATAATGAGGTAATCGCTGCATCATCATGGTGTCATATATAATTTAATTAATTTAATGTATAAAAACTATAAAAAAATATCATGATGTATGAAATAGTTTTATCTTTCTAATGAATATTTATAGTCAAAACGTAGACTTGTATAACCCCATTTAAAAATTGTTTTAGTAAAACAACTCATGTTTGTGACATTTTTATTTTAACTTTAAATAAAAAGATATTAATGTCATTTTCCTACAAAAGTGGCTCCATGGGGTCCCCATGTTGACCCATGGATTGTCTTGGTCGGCCTTGACACATCCAATAATGGTAGGACATGTTTCTAGGTCATTTCATATTATTAAAACATTACTTTTACCAGAAACTACACTAATTACCTCTAATCACGATTAATAAACATAAAAGTTACCATTTAATGAGGGTTCACCATTAAAAGGTGATAAGTGGACCTTTAATGAAAATTACAGTATATATGCCTAAAATTGAATTCTTTTCATATTTTAAGCCTTTATCCTTTATTGGATAAATGTAAAAACATTTAACAAACATATATAATCATATTTTAGTTATTTCTATTCATTCCCCCCAATACAACGGCTATGTGTTAACTACCATTTAAAATAATATTATTTTATTACTAGTGTGCAACATAAGATTTCAAAGAAACTCTTTGTTGTGTATCGGGTACGCTATCGAACATAGAAATTCCTTTAAAGTAAAATTAATATTTAATTCATAAATATTAATAAATATGAAAATGTTTTATTCTTTATTTACCTGGGATGTTACATTTCATGTGTGGGAATGAAGTTCATCATGAAATCAATTACTAATGTGATGGAAAAAAGATATCTAAGGATGTGAATAAAGAGAACGCTCCACAGAATCCACTACTAAAACTATAGTGTTTCAAATGAAATGAGTATGGTAATATTGATAACTATTTAATAAATCTAAAGGTTAATGATGTGGATCAACATCAATAACCTCTTAAGATGAGTGAAAAGGTAAAATCTCATGTAAACATTGTTTCTTATCAGGGAAACGATAACAAAGTGGTTAAAGGTTCACTTATAATCCACTCTAGAACATGTAATGTCTTATTCGACACGGTTCTACCAATCCCCTCATATCTAAATAATTTTCTATGTGTATCAAGATGCCACCAATATAATTAGATTCAAAATTAGTATTGAAAAACATTAATGGTATGGTAATCATATTTAAAATATATTATTCCTCTTTGGATAACATTTTTTGGAATGTACTTCTTAAAAATCTTTTCAATATTTATATCGTTGAATTTGAATATATCTTAGACATGGATTGTTTTCTATACATAATTCCCACATTAATTGTTGAGTAAGGTAAGCAATGTTTGATATTCCAAATCAACCTTTTATATTTTATTAGTCAAACAATGAATATGAAGTTTCATTATAAATCACATCCATTATTTGGGTCTTGATTCAAATTATAAAGTTGAATTTCTCTCATATCATTGAGGAGAAACTCAATATCAATGATATGAATATTTTTCGGAGTTTATTGATGCCTTTTCAGTAGGGTTTCCAATATATCCATCAAAATGTGTATTTCTCAATATAACTCATACATGGTTCCACCGCATCTTAAAAGACTCACTATATAATGGTCCCTAATGAGTTTCAATAATTAAGAAAGAATGTGTAGTAGAATCCAGATGAGGGGTTAATTTGGCCATGTTTTTCACCTTTGGGTGAATTTATTCAATATTTTAAAAAGAAAGATGGATCAATGATACTTTACATTTATTATTGGGATTTTTACAATATCACAATCAAGAACAAGTACTTATAACCTGTATTGTTGACCTGTTTGACCAAAATCATGGATATAAATACTTTTTTTTATGATTTAACTTAATTATGTATACCATCAATTGAGGGTTAAAAGGTATATTTACAGAATAAAATATTACACACAAGGTATGAATACTGTGAATATATAGTGATTCCATTATGTATTATTAATTCACTCGATATATAGATGGAATTATTTAGTAGATATTTTAGATATTACCCATATCAATCTGTGATAGTCTTTATAAATTATATTCTTAGATATTAAATGGAAAAGTAAGATCAAGAATACTCTTTAAGGATTGTTCTGAAGACCATGAGAGAATATAATTTTTTTGAAAAAATTTCAATGTGTGAACTTTGGATGCAAAATGATTCATTTTTTGGGCCATATAATCTCAAAATAGGTTATATATTTGGATCCAGCAGAGATGGAGGATATTAAAAGTTGGACCAACCCAGCTATGGTGATTGAGATCAAAATGTTTCTTGGTTTGGGTATATTTTATCAATGGTTTTTATAAAGTTTCCTATAACTATTTAATCCACTCATTGTGTTAACTCGGAAAGGAGCGAAGTTCTTCAAGATATATGACTGTGAGGAAGATTGCAATGAACTAAAGAAAATATTAGTCAACACACATATTCATATAATACCCTATAGTAGATAAGATTTAGTAATCTATATTTGTTGATCTATAAAGTTATTGGGATGTGTACTCAGGAGGAATGATATGGTTATTGCATATGCCTCACAAAAATCAAAGGTTTGTGAGAAAAATTACCCAACTCATGATTGGGAGTTAGAAATAGTGATTTTTTTCATTGAATAAATTTAGGCCTTATTATTGTTGATAAATTGACACATATATATATATATATTGAAAAAATATTTAAATATATATTCACCTAGAAGGAGCTCACTATTCACCCACATGATTAAATATTATGGCAACTCAATACATTACAACCCGGGGAAAGAGAACCATATGGATAATGATTTGAGTCAAAATGATAATGCTAAATCTTTCATGATGAGGATAATAAAGATATATTAATTATTTATTTATAAATAATGAATTTGGAAATCTATATTGTATATGATTAATTTTATATTTCTTAATTGAATGTTCATCTATTGATACAAGTGTAGATTAAAGTGGAACATAAAGAAAATATTGTTCTATGAAAGATGTTTTGAAATGTTCCTAATATTAAAATTGACTGTGATGGAATTATAAGTTTTAGTAACTATTTATGTGTTCTGTCTGTAGCAAATTGGAAGAAGTACTAATCATAGGATGCTCATATTTTTTATTAACTATTCATTATGAAAATATTAAAATGTATACTGATTTGAAAGATTATTTCTTATCGGATCCCATAAAAAGAGATATCATAGATTTTGTATCTCAGTTCACACTGTTTCATAGAGATAAGGATGATAGAAAACAATTACAAGGGGTTGGTACATCCATTACCCATAAGAAAATGGAAATTGGGAAACATAACTATATTTTTTTCATTGGACTACCAAAAACATCTAAAGGGAATAATGATATATAGTTTATATTTGATCACATTAAAAAGTTAGAATACATTATTATGATCAGATAAGTTTTCCCTCTAGATCATTTCAACATGATTTAAATTAATTAAGTTGTATCGTTTCATAGAGTACCACATTCAAGCGACTCTTATCCAAATTCTAGGTTTACCTAGTTGTTCACAATAGTCTTCAAAAATCTATTGATACAAAGTTGAGTTTCGGTACTGTGTTTCATCAATAGAAAAATGTCCAATCTGGTATAATAATTCAAATCTTGTATAATGTGTTGTGATCTTGTTTTATATATTTCAAATGTGTTTGGTATCAACACCTTCTTCTAGTTGAGTTTTCATACAACAATAGCATTCACATGATTATTCATATGGATCTTTTTAATCCCACAATAGATAGAAACATATAGCTCCAATATGGTTAAATTTAGTTGGAAAAAGAAATATATTCGGACCTTTAATAGCTAATGAAATTGAACAGATGGTTAGATCTATTAAATTATATGTAAGGGTGACACAATATCGACAAAAAGTTTTGCTGATAATCATCACTGAAATTTATAATTTGAAGTTAGAAATAAGATGTTTCTATAAATGTATCTAAAGAAAAAGTTTGTGAGATTGTGTAATAAAGGTAAACTAATCCCTAGGAATATTTATTCCCTTGAAATTATTGATTTTATTTGGACAATAGCCTATTATTTGTATCTTCCAACAAATTTCACTCAATTCAATGACGTGTTCCAAGTATCTCTCCTGAGGAATTTCATATCTACCCATTTTATTATACTGAACTCATATTTCATACTACTAGAGATTGATAATTCAAATGAGGAACAAATGTTGGAGATTATATATTATAGGAATAATGTTTTATGATACATGACCACATATCTGGTCAATGTTTTGGGGTGAAACCTGCGGTTTGAGTGAACTATGTGAGAAACCTAGGATGTAATGAGGAAAAAGTATCATCAGGTTTCACTAAAAAAGTTATAGAATTTATAGGCATAAATTTATTTTTAATGGGGGAAGAATGTAACACTTGAGTTTTTTGGTTTCTTTTAATAAATTAAATTTCTTTAATATCTTCTGTTATATGCAACAATATGTTTTAGAAAACTGCAAAAAATATTAATATTACTATTTTAACATGATTGTTATTACCTTTCTATACAAATTGGTGGAATGAATATGAATATTTTTTAAAAAAAATTAATAATAATGTTTATATATATATATATATATAATATATTGAAAAAATTACATATGATTTATTAAATTCATTATGTGTTTCAAAATCATAATTTTTTAAATAATTTTTTTATTTATTTTTGAGAACAATAATATTTTTTTCAATTTTATAATTTTATCTTATAAAAATTATCCTATGGTGATTTTTTATAAATTTATGAAGTGTTTAATTTTTCGATGACTCGTGAAAAATATTGGTTTTTATAGAAAACTATCATTTTGTTTAAATAATTTAAAAGTATAATTTTTATTTTAAAATGGTTTTATAAGAAAAATTAGTTCATGTATATATAAACTAATTCAATTTACTTTGTTAAAATCATTTTCATACTAAATTTTCATATTAAAACATAATAAACTTTAACCATTTTATCAGTAGAAATCTGCATTCTCACAGTGACTGTGGGTTTCATTTTAAATTATCTTTTACCGATTATGTTAATGGAATCTGTAAAAATGGATTAAAATTTTTAAATAATCACAATTTAAATTATATAATATTCTCAACCTAATTGTTCACCATAATAAATAGTAAAAAAAATAAAAAAAATTATTGCATTTAAGGTAAAAATGTGTTCGCTGGTGGTTAACCAAAAATATTTGGGTTCAAAAAGACCCAACACGTTTCCAAAACCAATTATATGACCATATTTAGACTTTAAATATTATAGGATCAAGATCAGTCTATTTTAAGACTTTTGGAATTATAAATATGTTGTCACACTTTATTCTTTTTGAAAAGTTACAAATGTTTTACTCACCTCACATATAAAAGGCCGCCTCCACTTCTCTACTCTTCATATTTCCAAAACAATTTGGTTCATACAATGCCTAAAAATTACCTTTCTAAATTCCATTCTCTTATCTTAAAATAACTATTTTGATCAAAAATCCATCCAAGGATGTTTTTTGGTTAAAACCTTAAGAGGATACTTAATGAAGATATAGAAGTCAACATTGAGTGTTTTTATTTTATTTTTTACTACACATCCTTTGATTATTATTTAGCCAATATTATAAAATAACCTAAGAATAATTCATATTTGTAGTTTTTTGTTTTAATATAACTAACTACATTAATCTACTTTGACCTAAGAATGGAAACAATATTGTCTCTTGTGTGTAAGACCGACCACCGCCTCAATAACCAATTTGACATGTATTCCGTAAACACCTCTCATGGTTGGGTATGAAAAATAATATAATATAAATAAGATATTTGTAACATTAATATACCTATTTAAATATATTATCACAAAGAACGTTTTTTACATTAAATTCCTTATAGAATAATATAATATCATAAGTGTGGGAATAATGGTCATCATGAAATTTATAGCTAAATTGATTGGAAAAAGATATCTAATGAAGTGAATAGAGAAGAAACTCTATAGAATTCTCCTCCCACGCTCCATTGTTTCAAATTCAAGGAGTATGGTCAATATACTAACTATTTTTCAAATCCAAGGCTAATTATGATGATATACAGTAGCTACCTTTTAAGCCAATGGGTAAGGGTAAATCTCATGTGATAACTATTTTTGAAGAGCAGGGTGATAACAACATTGTCAACGATACCCTTACCACCCACTCTAGAATAGTTAATGTGTTATTTTACACTATATCTACCCATTATATCATATATGTTTAATTTTATAATGATATGAAGGTTCCACCCAAAAATCAGATAATTAATTAGTTGTGGAAACACATAATGGTATGCTGACAAAACATCAATTATATGATTTTTATCTAGTTGAAATTTTTGGGAATGTGCTTCCTACAAGTCTTATCATTCTTCAACATGTTGTGTTTCATGCTATATTTATCATGTATTTTCATTCTCTACATAAATCCTACATTTATATTTATAGAGTGGAAGTCACGTTTGATATTCCAAAACAACATAAGATCATTTAACATTACAAAGAGAAATTTTAACATTCGATCGAATGCCAATTCATTGTATGGGTCTTCGTTCTTATTAAATGTGGTTGATTATATCTGATTTTTGTGGAGAAACTGAACATAGATGATATTCCAATTATACATGAGTTTTTTTTCTTTCAAGACTATTTTACCAGAAATACAACAAAAAGTGATGTTGATTTCTCTATAATACTCATACCTAGGGTGACACTAATTTCAAAGACTCCCTATAGAATGTCCCTAATTGAGATACATGAATTAAAGAAGAAAATACAATAGAATATTAACAAGGGATTCATTCATCCAAGTGTGTCATCTTGGGGTGAACCCATTCTCATTTAAAAAACTATGGATCAATGTGGCTTTGAATTTATTATCAATAGTTGAATAAGATCACAATAAAGAACAAGTATCCTCTACCTAGTATTGATGAATTCTTTTATCAACTATGGGGAGATCAATGATTTTATAATATTGAACTTTTCTCTATAAATAATCTATTGAGGATCAATGAGGAGGATATACCAAATACATAATTTTTTATGAGGTATATACACTACGAATATATAATTATGTCATTTGATCTTACTAATTCCTCCCATTATATTCATATATTTAACGAATATAGTGTTTATAGATTACCATGATCAGTTTTGTGGTAGTCTTTATAGACAATATTCTTATATATTGAATTTTAAATTAAGGGAATGAATATCACTTGATGATTTTATTAAATACCTTGAGAAAATATTATTTTTATGAAACTTTTAAAAAGAATGAATTTTGAAAGGAAAAACGTATCTTTTTTGGTTCTATAGTCTCAAGAGACTGTATATAGTTGGATCCATCAAAGTTTGAGGAAAATAAATATTGAACGAGAAAAACTATGGTGACCATGATATTAGGTTTTTTGTCGTGGATAAATATTATTGATGGTTTCTTGAAAATTTCTCATGACAATATAGTCCACTCACCAAGTTAACTTAGAAAGGATCCATGTTCCTCTAGGAAGATGACTTTTAGGATGATTTCAAGGAACATAGGTGGAGATTATACAATACACATATGATAATATTTACAAGCAGTTTATAAGAGTTTTTAATCTATTTTAATGCATCCAAGAAGGTATTGAGTTTTTTTCTTATTCCTAATTACATGGTTATAGATTATAGCAAAAAATATTTGATGGTTTATGAGAAACATTACCTGATTCATGATTAAGAGTTAACTGTTGTATTTTTTTAATTTAATATATTGAGGAATTATCATTAAAGATAAAAGGGTCATATATACACTGATAAAAAATAATTAATGTAAATATTCACACTAAATGTGTTGAATATGCACTAAAAAATGTGGTTGGAGCTGATTAAATATTATGACTGCTCAATACATTACCACCATGGGATAGAGAAAATGGTAGCTAATACATTGAGTCAGAATCATAATGTTATCTTATCCTTGATGAAGATAAAAAAGATCTAATATTTATGGATTTTAAAATATCGATATGGAAATCATGAAAGAAGGGATGATATCTTATCTTTCTCTATTGAATGATCAATCATCTATCCATGTGAAGATTGAAGAGGCACAGAAGGGTGATTTTGATCTGTAAAATAATGTTAGAAATATTGAAATGTTTAAACTTGATCATAATGGGATTATAAGGTTCATGAAGTAGGTATATGTTCAACCCATCCAAATTTCAAGAAGTAGTTGTTTGAAAAAGTTCATAGTTCTTCATTCACTATTTATCATATAAACGTGAGGATGTTTAAAGATTTGAATGAAAATTTCTGGTAGGATACCATGAAGAGAGATATAAATAAGTTTGTATCTTGACTATTGGTATGTAAAAATATTAATGTTGAGATAAAAAGCCTATGGGGATGTTACATCCATTAACCATACCATAATGGAAATGGGAAAACATCACCATGTATTTTTTCATTGGACTCCCCAACAAGTTTAAAGGGAATAATGATATATGTGTTGTAGTTGATAAACATAAAATTTCAATAAAATTCATCATGATCAAAAAGTATTTCTATTTGGGTATGATTTAATGGGTATAAATTAATGAAGTTTTAAGGTTTCAGGGATTATCGTATTGAATTTTATCTGATCGGGATCTAAGGTTTACCTCAAAGTCATAGGGAAGTCTTAAACAACCTCTTGATGCACAGTTATTTTTTAGTTCAACATTTCATACTCAAAAATATTTTTAGTATATAGGAAAAATAAAATCCCTTAAAAGATATGTAGTTATATTTTTCTATGGACTTCAAAGGAATTAGGGACCAACACCATCTCTTAGTTGAGTTTTTATACAACAATAGCTTTTACAAGAGTATACAAAGGGATCCTTTTGAATACCTTAGTGGATAGAACTACATAGATTCAACATTATCGAATGAACATGGATAAATTATAATATTTGGTCATAATATAGTTGAATGTAATATAGGGCTATATCCATTATACAAGACATAAGGCATGTTCAATTCCGATAGAAACATTATACAGTTAATAATTGAAATGATTTGAAATTTTATGTTAGTGACAAGTTTTTTTTAATAATTTTCAATGGAAAAAGGTTATGAGATTAAAAACTACATGGAAACTAATACCAAGGGTTTTTAGTCCCTTTATATTTATTGATCATATCAGGATATTAGCCTCTTGGATGGCACGTTCATTAAACCGATCTCAAGTCCAGGATTTATTCCATGTATCTATCTTGAAGAAGTACACACCAGACCATTCATATATAAATAAAATACAGTACATACAATTGTATAGTGATATATCTTATACGGAACAACCAATGGATATTTTGGATAATATAGTGAATATTCTACGAAATAGGACCGCTCACCAGTTTAATGTTTTGTGGTGAAACCACCATTTTGAGGAAGCTACGTGGGAACCTAAGGATGTAATGAGGTAGATGTGTCCATAGTTTTCAATACTAATTTCGTGGAATTTTGAGGGGTAAATTAATTTAAGGGGGGTGTAATGTAACCCCCCGTGTTTTATTAATTTACTATTTTGAAATAAATTAAATTTTATCAATAGATTATGTTACATGGAACACTGAGTTTTAATGAACCATGAAAACTATAAATATTATTATTTAAAAATGAATGTTTTTACCGAGATGAAATTAATAGGAATAAATGACTTTTAAATAATAATAATAATTTTTTTATATAAAGAAAACTTATGGATAAAACGTATTTATTTTTAATTAATTTCTTTATATGTTTTGAGAATACAATTTTTTCAAAAATTGATTTTTTTATTTCATTTTATGAAAAATAATAAATTAATTTCTAATTCTTTTAGAAAATAAATTTTAAAAAATATAATATTCTTTTTTAAATTCATCATATCAAAATTATCAAGTGGAAATTTTTTGATATTTTTATTAAATGTTTAGTTTTTTGATGAATAGTGAAAAACATTGGTTGATATTGAAAACATCCATTCCATTTAAAGAATTTATAAGGTTAGTTTATGTTTTAAAACAATTTTAAATGTATTATTTGTTCAATTATATATAATAATCAATTTTAGGTCATTTTAACAATTTTCATATTTAATTTTGATACAATAACTTTATAATATTTAGAACATTTTCACAGGGGAAAATTGTTTCCTCATCATAACTACATGTTTCATTTTAAATTAAAAATTTTCATTTATATGTATGAAATTAGGGAAAATACATTCTGTATTTGAAATCATAATAATTTAATTAATTTAATAATTTAAACCTAATTGTTTACAATAATTTATAGTAAAAGGAGACAAAATTATTTAACATAGTTATGTTAAAAATGGGTTTACTTTGGGGTTAAAATACAAATATAAGGGTTAAATAAGAACAAAATCTTGTTCAACACACATTTTATTAAGGTTTTTTTATATATTATTTTATAGTCTTTAGAATGGTCCCTTTTCAATCCTTTTAGAATCATAAAAATGTGGGTACCCCTTTTACATTCAAAAAATATATGTTTTCCATTCAAAACACTTTTAAAAGGACACTCCTCTCATTTTATCATCACATATCCAAAACCATTTGGATCAAAACAATACCTAACCAAATTCTGTCTTTAATTCCCCCCAATCAACATAGTATCCATATTTTGATGATAAATAAATCCTATGAATGTTTTTGGTATGAACCAATTGAGGTCACCTGAAGAAGAGAGAACATTCTTCTACCATCATTTTTATTTTCTTTACTCTTCCACCACTTTCAGTTATTATTAATCCATGATGATATAATATCCTTTATATCTTACAAATACCTATATATTTTTATTTTTATATCATTTTATACCTGAATCTTCTATTCCATTAAATGGGAAACTGTATCATATCTTGTGTATATGACATACTACCGTCACACAAACTAATGTGACATGTTTCCCATCAACACATCTCAGAGTAGTGTATGATGATGAATATACTGTATCTAAATATATATGATATTTTTATCATAAATATTCATCGGTAATTTCTTTATAAAATATATCATTTTTTACTTTCCATTCGATATAGAATATGATAATGTCATTCGTTTGTATAAAGGACTAACTCATTGCGAAGAGATGTGGTCTATTATTCACTTAATTTTTACATGGAATGTAATAAGGGATAGATATAATGAATATAAATGATATATATGAAATATATATCATTATTTAAATTTAATATATTATAAAAATTTCTTTTATATAGTATGTCAATGAAATGGAAAATGTGTTTGTGCATACGTACAACCTACCATCTATATGAACGATTTATTTTATTTTGTATATCTAACTATTATGGATAAATCCAAATTCATATATAATTAGTATATAAAACTTTTATATCATTATTTAATTTAAATTTCTTATTAAAAATTCATTAATTTAATAGGAACAAAAATAAAAAATAAAACACTTATAATGAAAAATCCACGTTCTTTGAAAAATGGTGGTTTTCAAAGAATGGATTTACACAATAAATTATTATGAAAAACTGTTTATGAAACATGTATCTCTTACATGGGTTATTCGATGATAAATTTCTTATGAAACTCTATTTTTCCATTCTTTATTCTCTAATTAAATGTTGACATTATTATGAGACGTATTTCTTTCCCATAGGTTATGATTTGATGAAATTATTATTTAACCCATTTCTTTTCATGGGTTTCAATATGATGAATGTTTTATAATCATTTCGAACATGTTTTACGATTCTCATTATTTGGTTTGTAGGATCAATATCATCATTTAGTGAATTGGGTGATATTTGATATCATATGGGATAAATAAAATTTTTATGGGGTAAAACCCCAGTCTTATAAGGGACTATGTCCACTATAATAGATTTGGGTGTGAACCAAGAATAATGTGATGGTTTTGGGATTTAACTCATTACACTATAATAGTATCATCAATGAGCCTATAACTACTAATGAACTAATTTTCTATGCTTATGTTTATGCCATAATTCCATGTATTATTCTTTTGTTATTCTATTAAGTATCATGTAATTTGATTACATTAGGATTCATATATTGTGAACTAAAACACTTTATGTCATTAACATTGATTATGATCTTTTATATTATTTGTATGGTTTTCACATTTTATAATCATGTTCTCACACCCTTCATCTCATTTTATGTTTATTTATCCCCCATTTTAACCCTTACTGCTCATTTTATGTCACCCTTTCTTATGTTTATTTTCCCTTGTGTATGAAAAAATGTATTATGTAAGAATATCCTAAAAATTGTTCATGTTATGAAGATCATAGTGGGAAGTGATGTAATTCACCTATTAACTAGTTTTTAGGTTTCCATGTTTCTAAAGGCCCTATACATTTATGAATATTAGGCATTTATTTGTATAATGGACTGTAATTAATGTTATGAAAATATGTAATATATATTTTTGAAAATTTTGGGTCGTTATATACCTAAAAGATATCATAATAATAATAAATATATTGAGGAGAATCTAGATCACAATTTATCATTATGATGATTTTATACCAGATTTTCTATCGTAATCAACAATAAAATATCTTCAAGACATACATGGGAAAGCCTAATCCTACATACACATATATAAATATCTATCTATAGAAATAGGGGGACTTTCTACTCTTTGATCATGATAAATGATTATGATAGTATAATGGGGGGTATCAAAATATTTACTTAATATGATCTATTAATTCATTTTATAAATATTCTTATATGAAATTGGGATGAAGGATAGTTGGGGTGAAAAAAAACGATGTATGAATTGTGGGTTTCTATGGTGTAGAACTATGACCAACTAGAGAATTGAGTACATGGGTCTAAATACGATTGTTAATTTTTTATTTTCAATCATTAAAGTTACAGTAGATAATCCATGATGGGGGGGCTAACCCACATGTCATGGAGTATGTCTTTGTACTAAACCTTGGAAAGAATGTGTGTTTACCCCTTTGAATCTCTCTGATTATTACAAAAAAATATCATGAGTTTTGATATATTTTTTAGTGGATCAAGAACTGTAAAAAGTTCATGATGTTATATAAAAGTAGATTCATAAGAAAATACAACCAAATTCACCGCACATACCCCACCCCTGCTAAATGTTTAACCGATCTAGTGTTATAAAATTGGTATCAGTGTGGGTTCCCTCAAATGATCAAAAAATATATGAAGATGGAAAATCGGATGTATGAGATCATAAGTAATCTCAAAAAAATATAATGGTTCATGAAATTATTTTAATAATATAATTAAACTTATTTTGATAATGGTAAAATTTGGTAAGGTAAATTAAGAAGGGAAGAAATTAAAAATGTTATAGAATTATTGTTGAAATAAACATCTTTCCAAAAATTTCCTAATTAATAATATGATCGTAAGAAATAATAAAATTGAATCAATATCACCAAGAATATGAATTTTTTCAAAATAAATATCTTTTATTTTGTTTTTAATTAATATATAACTAATGTCAGACAGATTAAAAATTGTGAGGGGTCTTGTTTGATAAGGTGGAGAAAGATCTTGAGGAGAAGATGATTTCACGGAGAATAGATCTGACTGAGAAAAAATTAGTTTGTTTTCTTGTTTAGTATGAGATAAAAACCCCTATAAAAGACTTCATAAATTCAATAGTATTATAATTTTATTCCTCTCAATCTAGTGATAAAAAATTACCAAGGATAAAGGAAAACATTTAAATTAACACAATAAAGAAAATCTTATTATTACTATTAGTTTATACATTAAAAGAAAATATAATGGGTGCTAGAATAGGAAAAATGAGATTCATTATTCCTCATAAAAGGGAGATAAAAAAATTCTAATAAAACATTTCCAACCTAAATTATTAATATTCAATCAAAATTAATAAAAAACATGATGAAATCTTTATATAATCCTTCATAATGTAGAAGGAATAATTTTTAATGTTTCTAAAGGCGTTGCAGATTGTATAGAAATAATGATTTCATATAAAGATATAATCTATCATTTATAGGTAATTCACTAAATTATAGGGTAATTATTTAGAGAAATTAACGTAAAAATCTCAAAATACCGAGTGTTGTAAGACTAGGATATTAAAAGTAGTTTCTTATGATATAGAATGGAAAAAATCAAGATACAACCCATGAAAAGTGATGAATGATTTAAAAATTCAGAAATACATGTGAGATAGTGAAAGATATTTGGAAATTGAAATGTGAGGGTTCCTTTTTTCAAGATAATTTGTTTATGACTACACAAATTAAAGAAACAAAAATTAGTGATAAGAATGAGGTGGATTCATCCACAGGTGGAGCCTTGAAAAATGAGATGGTGAAAACAACTCTATATAAAGATTCAATTCATTAGATTAAAATGTGTGATAAATAAATAAATTATTTAAATAATTAAGAGTTATGTTCAAATTATTAACATGTAAATAACAATAAATAAATAAATTGAGGAAGCTCTCACCATGAAGGTTTCTTCTAATTGATAAAAAGAGGCCCCTCATTTTACACTTATTCATGTTGATGTTTTTTCTAACTTGCATAGAATTATGGGATAAGGCTTTAGTTTGGTAAACACTATAGAAAAAAATAAGATGAGTTATCAGGAAGTAAATCTATAGAGAATACTCAATCGTGTATATGGATGATAATTTATCCGTTGAGGGGGAGAAATTGTGTTGATGACTCTATCAATTAAAAAGTAGGAATCACGAAATTTTGGATAATCATTGAGAAATTGGTATATCAACCACCCTTTAATTATTTATCTTTATATATATATAATTATAAAGGGGGAGTTTTTTTAATGAATAGGAGAGGAATAAAGAGAGTTGTTTCTTTTTCAAGAGATCATTATTTTATATTTTTTGAGATATGATAATGCTATAAAATATTTCATGATAAATTGGTTTTATCCAACCCCATATTGTGAAATAAAATATTTTATATGAATTGAATCATATATGAAATTTTATAGGGATACCATTGATCACAATGGTTATATATCTATTGTTTTATATTTCAGGTTTCTTCATATAGAATTAGAGTTGTCAAACTAATAGAACTTTACACATAGAACTATGTTATATCATCTGTCTCATTAAAATTTATATAAATATAACCAAATAATTTCTCAGATGAAAAACTAGATGAGACAATCCTTACACTGACCTTTTCAATTACTGTTGATAAATGGGTGAAGAATGAATCCACCAAATCACATATATTGACCATGGGGATTTAAGAAATTTTAAAAAATAAAAATGGGTCATTAAACTACTCATGTAATTATTTCATTTGCAATCATTATTTAAATATGTGTTTAGTGGAGTTTATGATGATTCTTGGAGGATAGTGATGGATTCATGAAAATTAATTAGATTTCATTCAAGATAAGATATCCTTCTAGGTCCATTAAAGGAATTAATATACTACCATGTTCTATGAAAATTGATATATCTAGTGATTGATGTTGAACTCTAAATAATTTTTATGGAATCTGCTAAATGTGTTTAATGAAAGGTAATTTCCATCTTTCTATATATAGTGTGTTGATAAGTCTATTAATTTATTAAATAATGAATATTTTGAAGAAAAAGACCATAAAATGCATTTATTTCAGGATAGGAGTAGTGGAGAGATTTATTATAAAGGAAAAAAATTAATGATGAAATTGAAGACCATTTTATATTAACTAACACATAATTTATAAATATACTTACTCTTTTAACATGAACATAGTTAATATTTAGGATGACCCTAAGAAAGATAAGCAATCATATCAATCACGGATTTGGGAGATGAAATCACAATGTGTTTTCTAGAATACATGATTAGAATAATACATAATGTTAGCATAGAAGAGGAAAAGAGCATGTATCTTTAACAATGATCATGCATGAGTGGTGTGGAAGAGGTGCATGATACATGAGGGGAAACATGCACTTTAGGAATGTGTGCGTGTAGTGTTCTGAAGAGGACCCAAATACTAACACACAAAAACTATGGAAAATTTAATTGATTATAAAGGATCATATATTATGGTATTTCATTCATGTAGGATAGTATCACTGTATAGTATGTTTCACCAATATAGGAAAGTTATACTTAAAATTAAGGTTGTTTTATACTAGTGATATTCATCATCTGATCAAATCATTTGTAATCTATTACCCTTGGTCTATTGATGGTGTAGATACCCTGACCCCAGTTTTCTAGAGCCAATTACTTACATCATGACATTGGCATAATAAACAATCAAGTAGTATCATTAAGGAATAATTAGTTTCATAGTTTATGAAAAATAGATACCAACTTATGTTTTACATTATATCATTGAAAGGAAATACAATATAGGTATTCCATTGGAAACATCCACAACACCAAGAAAATCCTATATAGTCATTCATAATATTTATATTCACATCTAGGGATAAAATAAAACATTTGAAATGGGTGATATCAGAGGATCAGTTAGGTTATGTAATACAAAAGAATCTATCATAAACATATACAATAAGGCATTTTGAATAACTAAATACATAGGTCAAAAAAACATAATCTCGAGCATAAAATGGTAGGAATTAAATATTATTAGTTAGATTCATAATATAACACAACCATGGAAATTCTAATAGTCGAATAATTACATGGAATATCAATTATAAGTTTTATAATGATGGGATTGATATTGTCAGACAACATAAACATACCATTAAGGCCTCAGTTATTACAACAAACATAATGGGTATAATCCCAGTATATTTTTTCTCATGAGACCTACCGATGAATTGAGAGGCTATTGATGGCCCCATATATGACATAAAAAGTTCAATTTATTCCTCATATTAAGGGAAATAAACATAAAAAATATACATATGAAATGTAAATTACTTTTCCAAATCTGTTAACATAGTCACTAAACATTATGAGTAGTATGTTGAATCATATCAAGATGGAACGTCCACAATAAAACTCGTCAGAACCCATTTAGTAAACAAAATTAGAAGATAAACATAATATATAAACCCAAATAAATAATAAAATTTAATATAATTATTAAATAGATTAAAATAATTTGACAAAACCATCAAGGAATTATTTAACAAAATACAGTTTTTTACCATACCAAGATGAGTTCTTTTGAAACAATCAATTGTATTTGTGATAATTGTTTGTATATAACCAAAAAAGAAAAAATATAGTTTTTCATATCAAAAATAGGGATTTTATAAAAATAATGGTGTCTTAAAATAGATTAAGTATGGTACTTGAAAATTGGTAAGAAATAGAGATGTTCCTTTTAACATAACTTGTGTAATGAAAAAAATAAGAAAGGGAACCTTATAAAACAATTCTTATCGCATAAAACAATGTTAAATTGGTCTGGATATATGATTTTGGAACATATGTATATATATAATTTATAATAACTATATAAAATAATGAAGAATTAAATTTTTCTATACAGGAAGAAAGCGTAACCCAAATGAAAATGAAGTACTGGGAAGAAAAACCTTACATTATATATGAATATGTTATGAACACCAACTTAATGTCCTATATCACAAAATTAAATCCATTATATAATTAATTTAGAAAATTTTATACATTTATTATATTTTTTATGTTTTTATCATTTTAATTTATTTCCTTATTGATGAGTCATATTCCAATCCCATCGTTCTTAAGTATTCGTTTTCATGGCTGTCATGGCTGGATCGCCTGTTTATAAGTGGTGGAGTTCATGTAAAATGGGTAAAATTATCCATAATTGAAATTATATGTTATTAATGAACACCCAGAAAAATTATTGGTTTTATATATTGTTTTATTCCTTGATATAAGTAATAAAACATTAGATAATACATTTAGTGACAATCGTTTAGATTATTACAGCGAGTGCTGATCATAACGAACTCATTTTGATTTCTCATTTATTGTTATGTAAAAATATTAAATAAAAAATGTGGTTATAATATAAATTTTAAGATATTTTCAACCACTAAAATTGTTTTTTTGAACAACCTTGAATGTAGTGAAGGAAAATGATTGCTTGTCATCCTCGAAAGAGATGAAACAGCACCTCACAAATAATGTTTCCATTTTTAGAATAAAATAGAGAGGAGAAGGTGATTTATGATGGATTATTTAATTATAATAATAAAATCATTATAAATATAATGTAATTGTGTTTTAATTATATTTGAATTAATTTAGTTGAGGATTGAATCATAAAAGAAAATGAGATGGAATGAAACTAAAAGGAATTGGAGAATGATTTTACCTCCTGAATTCTCCTCCTTGAGAACCTCGTTAAGAGGATTGGTTTTAGTATTTTGATGAGACAAAGACCACCTGGAAGTTTAGGATATATTTAGAATATGATCAGGTTGAATTTTGACAAGGCTCAAAGCTTTGAATGTGTGAGGAGAAGGGGTTGTATTTATAAGGGAGTAAAGGGGTGTTTTTTGAATATTTTAGTCTTTTTATTTATTATTTTTGCTCAATATTGTGTATAGATTGAGAAATATCATTAAATATATTAAAAAATTAAATATAATTCAGGATTATGGTGTTACATTGTCCATATATCACTTATGACTCAATAATCCCTTATTTTAAATTTATCATAAATTATTATATTTTAATATTCACTAAAAATTCAAATATTTTTAAGAAATCCAAAAAATACACCCTAGAATTTTCTTGATTTATAGAATTAAAAAATTAACATCATTTTATGAATACAATTTTATAAATACAACAAACTTAATTTTCAATTAAAATTATCATTTACACAAAAATACAGATTTTTAATTTATAACTACTTTTATAACACTTTGAAAAATTAAATTTGTTCTCCTAAAATTATCATAAAATTATAATTAAACATTATATTAATTTATAAATACATTTTTTTAAAATAAATTTCCTATAAATAATTTTATTAATAATAAAATTTTAATTAAACCTCTATTTCATACAAACTAACAATACTTATTTTTTTAATTTTTAAAATATTTACTTACTTATACTATGATATAATTATAACATAATTTAATCTATATGGTTCATAAACTTTATTTATATATTCATGGGTGACATTAATTTATATTCGGCTGATATAATATTTATTAGCATCATATGACTATTCATAAGGTCATGTTACTATTTCATCGGTATAAGTTCTTTAACTTCTAGAAATACATATTATTTAATTAATTCATCATTTATAATGTCTTTATTATGTTATAAAAGAGATTTTATGTGATTTATACTATATGAAATATAAAAGGAAGGTAAATCCCATTGAAAGAATTCTGGTTCCTTACATTCTCCCATGCTACACAAATTAAGTCCTCAAAATTTCCAGAATGTCAACTCACAAAATGATTTGGTTAGTTCTTCATCATAAGTTCCTCAGGATCCCATGTCACCACTTCTATTTTATGACTTTTACAAAGTACCATTACCAATATATTTTTCATATTTTCCCACATATGATCAATAGTTTCTAGAATCTGGATAGTCTCTTCACAATAATTTAAATGAAGTTCCAATTATATTCCTTAATAAAAGAGTACATGTGGTGGGACTATAATGTATTCCTCTACAAATAGATTACAAATTGTATATACAAAAAGATTACACAAAGTGATTTGGAACATATTGTGTAATTTATAAATGCTATGAGGCATTTCAAAATGATAATACAAAGCTCCACTTCTCTCCAAAATTTCAGAAGGACCAATGTACATTTAAGAACTCTGCTCTTCATTTCATATTTAGACGGGATTTATTTCATAAAATTGAACTTAATAAAAATCAAGAGATCAAGAGTTATAGTGTATTGGGAAATTAGGACCATACCAAACAACTTAAAACATGAAATACAACATCTTTATTGAAATATTCTTTTAAATGACCCTAACATTCCTTCGTACTTCATGCTACTTGGGATAACCTGAAGACAAACATAAGAAAATGATGATCTATAAATAACATTTAGGGAGTAAATAAGGCATAAAATGATTAATACAATACATTTTAGGCAACATTAATATTAATTGATCACAAGAGAAACATGAACATAAAGGCAGGATATATCATGATTATCATAAATAGAAATGTGGCAACAACATACAACATGATATTAGCATGATCCAAGGCTCATCGCACATGGATTATCATGAGAAAACCCTCCTTGCACATGAATTAGCATGAGTAAAACATATTTGCGAATTAATTATTGTGAGTAAATGTAACACCCCGAGATTTTATGAAAAATATTCTTTTAATTTCATTAATGTCTTGTGTTGTATGCTACACCAAGATTACCTTGTGCTATACGCAACACCGTATTAGCTTGCAGTATACGCAACACTATTCTTGGATCGTGTTACACACAATTTTGATAATAGTTATTATACGAAACATTGAGTATATATATATATATATATTCAATGTATAAATGAAATATGGTAGGATTCTGTTATATGAATCAATGAATGATTCTTGCACAACACGCAACCCTGACTTGGCTTGCATTACACGCAATCGCGACCTTCCACGATAGCGTGTATTGTACGCAATACCGGGTATTACTAAACAACGATATATTATTATAATATTATTATGAACTAGATGTTATGAATAGTATTAACTAAATTTTGAATTTTATAACATTATTATTCATCTTAAACATTTTCTAGAACAAGGTATAAGAACAAAATAAATTTTTCGGGGAAAATATGTATTTTGCAAAAAATGCAGTTTTGCCGCCCTTTGATGGTATACCCACATTAAATCTAGTTGTTGACATGTTTATAAGTTCAATTTGACAAAATAAAATTCTTATTTTGAATTAGGATATAAAAATTTACATTGGATAAATTTTGATATTTTTCTGATAACTTTCATATTTTAATGAATAGTAAAAACATGCTATATTTTAATTAAAAATAACTTTTTTCATCGAAATAATTTATATGGTTAAATTATAATATTTAATGGTTTAATGTATAAATAGAATATATTTTTACCATTTAATATAATGCATGTCCTTAGCATTGATTTTACATTGAATTCATAGGTTAAATCAATTCAATCTTTTACAATGTTTTAAACAAAAAACCGTTTTCATTCGACAATGGGATTAATTTTAATTTAATTTTTTCAACTTCTGTGTATTGAATTTGAAAAAATGTATTCCTTATTTGGAATCAGTGGGTCCAAATTATGTTAATAGGCTTCTTTTTACTTTTGGGAATTATGAATAGTAACTACGGTAAATTTTATTTACCATAGTTAAAGGTAAATCGGTTAATTAAGGGTAAATATAATATTAAAAAATTACCCTAACACATGAAAAAATTCTATTGGATGGATAAAAGTAGACCCATATAACCTCAGGGTCGGATTAGATTCATTTTATGGACTTTTGACCATGAAAATAATTTATTTATTATTAAAACCAAAGAAAGTGACAACATGTCACTCTATTAAATCTTATAAGTATAACAATTTTAATTTAGTGATAAACATCATAAGACTTCGAAAATGAATAGTCTCCAAAAAGATAATAAAATTATCTACATCATGATAATTTATTTATAATTTTTAGGAATTGAATAATTGTCATTAATGGTACAAAAATTATTTATTAAGTGGAAAATAAGTAATATAGTTTTTATTAAAATAATAATACCCATTAAAAGGCCCACAAACCTGACCAAAACATATTGGTAGTGTATATATACACCTTAATCATCCAATTACCTCATATATAACAGTTTAGAGCCTTATAAAAGTGATTACGACACTTATATTATTTTATTTTAAATGACGCCAAAGTTTCACCTTCATAATTTAATAAATATAACAATTTAAATATTGTGATTTTAAGATGATAAATTCGAGTACAAGTATTATTGTGAAAGGTAATATATTTCTCTTCATCATAGGATTTTATTTTTAAATTTTATGCAACAAATATGTGTATTAAATAATTATAAAAAAAGGTTGTAGTAATTATTTTATTAAGAGATATACCAAATAAATGGTTTCTAAAAATAATAAAATTTATATGAACTATTTAATGTGCTCCACTAATTTTCTAGACACATATGACCTTTTATGAATCTATTAAAGATTTTAGTTCGAACATATTTTCTGTATATATTTTATTTCAATTCAAATAAATGAATAGTGTCAAAATTGACACTATTGTTATTTTATAAAAATAACATATTATAAAATTGTTTAAAAATCACAAAAATATTTAAAAATTATAAATTTATATTTATATGGTAGAAAATGTTGTAAAGTATCCAATTATGGACAATTAACAGAAAATAAGTAATTGTTTGTATAATTTAAAATTTAGAATGTTATTACCATAAATAAAATTAAATTGATTAAATAAGGATAAATCAAGTTGATAATGTTTCAAATAAATTCCTAACATGTCTAAATTTGATTGGATGATGAGATTACAACCCAATCCCATCTAATATTCGTATATGAGTCATTTTTGGAGGTTTTTATGTGGGTTAAAATTTATTATAAATTAATATTTTTAAGAATTCCAAAGGTGCCCCTCTCCTCCCTTATAAAAGGGCACCACCTCCCTCTCCTCCTCACACAAATTTGAGCCTTCATGCTCGGAAACACCATGACCATTTCACTTCACCACTTCCCTATCAACATCCTAGAGGTCCTGGTATTCTTCAAAGACAATGTTTAGTGCCCTAAGAGGAGGTCTCAAAGAGGCGCTTCAAAGAAGAGGTAATGTTCGTTACCGATTCTTTCAACTTTATTTCTTCTTCCACATCTTCTTCTTAGGTTGTTTCATTATGAAGTAATAACATCAGTATCACTCATATACTGATATGTTATTATATGTATGAAACAACCCTATTTCACCATCAATCCGTCCTACGGAAAAAGAAATCACCGCGCGTGCGTACGTACGGAATACCGTCTCCACGCCGTGGTGTAATCTATTTTCCACCACCACCCTACTTGGATGGGTATAATGGTGTAAATAATAACTATATATGATTATTATAAGGTTATATTGATTCTGTAATAGTATACATACACTCCAATAAAATTCCATGATCAGGGGAACGATATCATTGCTTGTGCGTACGTATGGAATACCGTCTCCACGACGCGATGAGATTCATTCTCAATGATTAACCATTCATAAATTATTATAAAGTACATATAATAAGGAATCATGAAATATATGACATAATAATGACACTGGATTTATGTATATATATATGTATGTCATCCAATTAATTCCATTCAATTCAATGAGGAAACGAAAACAACGTTCATGCGTACGTACGACCTACCATCTCCATGAACGGTGTATTTATTTACATTTATCGATCTATTATATATATGTTTATTCTGAATATATATTATATATAAATCATGTTTTACACTCTGGATGTAAGTAATCATGATCTAAGTAATCATATGAATAATTACAAGTCAAAACACGGACAACAAATGAAATGATTTTACCCAAAGCGCTCTTTAACATGGAATTTACAAAAGAACGGTTAATATAAAGTCATAAGTGAACCATATATGATATCATAACAATTAATAAGATTCTATAATAAGTCAATAACATTATTTAAATCATTATACATGAGGTTTAGAAACTTACGAATCAAATCGGACCTAAGGTAAGGGATAATTTTGCAAATCTCATTTTTATCTGAGATTGCTTATTCGTAAGTATTTACTGGGGTTATTTCTATCATCCATGTCCAAGTTTTAAAAAAATTTATTCATGTATGTTTAAAGTCATGTATTCCATTTTGACTTTTACCCCTTTTTATAGAAGGAATCTTCTTTTATTTACCCTACAAGGTACTTTTTTGACTTTTCCGACAATAGTACGAGGAGAATGTTATTTTTAACTTATACAGCGTAAACAGATTTTTATAGTTTCATAACGCCTCATTTTCATGAAGCTTACTCTACATGATTTTATGACTATTTTCAACAAAATACTTTTATTTTAAAAATGCATGACATTTTTTTTTGAAAAGAAAATGATTTTGACGAAGAATGGATATTTTCCTCATTAATTCATTTCAAATGTTTTATCAAAATCATTTTCCATCTAAGATGAAATTATTTGATATTTGTATGTTTCAAGTTTAATGTCTCTATGATTCACATGGATCACTTTTCTTATGATGAAATGTCCATTTGTTTTATATGGATTATGAAATGATGGGATGATGTTTATAAAACCCATTTTCTTCTTTGGGTTATGATGAATGTTTTCAGTTTATTTTGTGGCACAAGTAAGAATGATTTTATTATGAGATGGGTGGGACCTATATCTCCCTCCAATGCATTGGGTAAAGATTTATATCTCATGAGATAGACATGGTTGGAATGGTAAGATAATCCGGTTTAGTATTACAGGACTGGAACGAGGAGTAAACTCGATTCAGAAAGGGACTTTCTCCACTAAGATGGTCTTGGAAGCAATGCCTTGGCTACTATGGAAATCATTACATCTGCTTAATGGATGCCACCATTACATGTTTTATTCCCATGATATTTTATCATGATTTATGTTCCATTATGATATATGCCTTATTTACTTCCATGTTTTATGTCGTTGCTCAAGATTTTTAAGGTTCATGTTTTTTTAAGTTCAAATGTATATGGTATATTTTATTTTATCCATGCTTACCCTTACTGAGAATTTGAGCTCACACTTTTTATGTTTTCTTTTCCCCCAGGATTAAAAGATAGATTTTAGGTAAGGAAACAAAAATGGGAAGATCTTTATGGGAGATGTTGAATATCTTTCACCACGATTAGAATATTAAGTTCCAAGTTTCCAAAGACACTAAACTATTACGGTCCTTGTGTGTCTGTTTTTGTTATATACTAAGTATTCCGCAAAAGTAATGTAATGTCTATGTACGTCAAGATTCGGGTTTCTACAGTTGGTATCAGATGAAAGGTTTAGTAACCCTTTGGAAACAAGGATGCGAAAACGTTAGTGAGATCCCTAGAGATATTTCTAAGGTATGTCTCGGGATGTCCCTAAGGATAAGTATACGTATAGGATATAGTCCTAGAACTATGGTAATGATAATAGAATTTAACCTAAGATGTTAGATATTGAGGATAGTCCCCCTTTACTATGTTGTTTTCCCTAGCATGATTTTTTCCTCTCACACTATTCTTTTTGGGTTTTAGAAAATGGCTGGAAACAGGGAGATTCACAATAATGGAGTATATGACAGACTGTGGAATGATATTCTTCATGAGAAACCAAATGAAACGGGATCTAGAAGTCCAAACATCATTATTATGCCTAATCATAAATCTCATAATATGATCAATAATCTCAACTTTGGTATGTTTCCCGACTCAGATAATAAGAGAAAGATAGAGTTTCATGATGATCATATAGGAAAGAAAGTTCAATTTCCCTCATGTAAATCATGTGGGAAGAGGCATCAGGGAGATTTTTTCAAAGGAACTGGAAGATACTTTGGGTGTGGAAAAGAAGGACACAAATCCAGTAAGGGCAAAGGAAAAGGTTCAGTTAACACCACAGACAAGGATAATGGTATTTCTACGACATCAACAATGATTAGATGTTTTAAATGTGGAATGTACGGGCATTATGAAAACCAATACCCTAATGGAAAATCTCATGAAGATAATCAGCATGGTCATATGGGTAGTATTTATGTGGAAGATGATCAGAAGACTACAAATGATATATGAGCTGAAAGAAGTGTTGAAGCTCAGTCAGTTGTTTTAGAAGGTAGTGGAATGATTGAATGTTTATCGAGATTTATGTTGTATAGTTAATGGTACTATGGAATAAAAAATCACCTAAGGATTGTTAAACTATTGTTTTTCCTAAAAGTATTTGAATGTATATGTTGAATGGTACCAGTAACCATGGAAGGTTATTCAGATATTTTTGTAAAGTATATGATATGCGCATAATGAAGGAATAAGAAGATAATGAGATGTTTGATTGTATTCATGAGCTCATGATTGATATAAGGACTAAGTGATATCATGGTTTGAGTATATAGAATTTTGCGGATTTTGGTATGTGGAAAGTGTTATCCTTTAACTGCAATCATGTTTTCACTAAGGTTCAATGGGTATTCATTTTTCAAGAGAATACATGATTAAGGCCTTCGAATGTTGGAATGTTACCAACAAGACATATCTTAGGATATATGGGGATCAACGATGGTATTAAATCTCTGGTAATCGTTTTCACTATATTATGAGAGTGGACTGCAGTATTATGGATAAGCCTAATGATTGGAATGGATTATGTTGGACATAAGTTAGTATTGTTTAAGGATAGGACTTTTTTTGATATTATTGATGGGATGTTATAGGAATTTATTTTTAGAAAAAGGACAACCTGTAGGATGGGTGACAGCCCATCGTGTCGGACAAGGCTGTGGGAATCAAACCCACAACCGAAGTGCGAATGGCCTTTATCGCCTACCACTGACCTACAGGAAGTCCCTGGTTAGTAAAAACTAGTTTTATTTTATTAAACGGTATGATATATAATGTATAAGTTCATTTTTTGAACCATATACAATTAATCTAACCATAAGATGGACTTATAACTTTTGCTAACCTTTTTTTTGAAAGAGATGGAATGACCCATCATTCTATCACATGATCTGCTAACACATCACAAATAACAAATTCAACTTCATTTCATTAAGGGTTGAAGTGAAAATTGTTCAATTCATGAATAATAGTGAGAATGTACCAAAATCATGCAAGTATTTCTTTTAATTCATCAACTTTAGGGAAATGATCTTGAAAACCAAAAATGGTGTCCAAGTTCCCTTATATCTGATGAATCAGATGGTACCTTAGATCATCGCAAATCAATAGCTTTGTGATTGTTGGATTTTTCATAGCCATGTTCTCTACCACTCTCCATCAGAACATGTTGGTTAGATTTTTCTTCCATATACATATTTTCACCTATGCTCTCCTACGTGGAAACCCAGTGATGAGTTAATTTGGGTAACCATTACATTTCATACTTTAGTTTTTAAAGCCATGTTTTGGTATTCCTTTTTACGAAGTGGGTTTCAATTATACAAAATTTTGAGTAGTAAACCATTTATAACCCCGACGAATTTCGAGGGAGAAATTTATTTTAAGGGGGGTAGAATGTAACACCCCGAGATTTTATGAAAAATATTCTTTTAATTTCGTTAATGTCTTGTGTTTTATGCTACACCAAGATTACCTTGCGCTATACGCAACACAGTATTATCTTGCAGTATACGCAACCCTATTCTTGGATTGTGTTACACACAATTTTGATAATAGTTATTCTACACAACATTGAGTATATATATATACATATTTAATGTATAAATGAAATATGGTTGGATTCTGTTATACTAAACAATGAATGATTCTTATACAACACGCAACCCTGACTTGGCTTGCGTTACACGTAATCGCGACCTTCCTCGATAGCATGTGTTGTACGCAATACCAGGTTTTACTAAACAACGATATATTAATATAATATTATTATGAACTAGCCGTTATGAATAGTATTAACTAAATTTTGAATTTTATAACATTTTTATTCATCTTAATCATTTTCTAGAACATGGTATAAGAACAAAATAAATTTTTCGGGTAAAATATGTATTTTTCAAAAAATACAGTTTTGCTGCTTTTTGATGGCGCACCCACTTTAAATCTAGTTGTTGACATGTTTATAAGTTCAATTTGACAAAATGATATTCTTATTTTGAATCAGGATATAAAAATTTACATTGGATAATTATTTGATATTTTTTTGATAACTTTCATATTTTAATGAATAGTAAAAACACGCTATATTTTAATTAAAAACAACTTTTTTCATCGTAATAATTTATATGGTTAAATTATAATATTGAATGGTTTCAAAGTATAAATATAATATATTTTTACCATTTAATATAATGTATGTCATTAGCATTGTTTTTAAGTTGAATTCGTAGGTTAAATCAATTCAATCTTTTGCAATGTTTTAAACAAAAACCCGTTTCATTCGACAATGGGATTAATTTTAATTTAATTTCTGAAACTTATGTGTATTGAATTTGAAAAAATGGATTCCATATTTGGAATCAGTGGGTCCAAATTATGTTAATGGGCTATTTTTTATTTTTGGGAATTATGAATAGTAACTACAGTAAATTTTATTTACCATAGTTAAAGGTAAATCAGGTAATTAAGGGTAAATATAATATTATAAAATTACCATAACACATGCCAAAATTCTATTGGATGGCTAAAAGTAGACCCATATGACCTAAGAGTCGGATTAGATTCATTTTATGGACTTTTTACAATGAAAATAATTTATTTATTATTAAAACCAAAGAAAGTGACAACATGTAACTCTCTTAAATCTTATAAGTATAATGATTTTAATTTAGTGATAAACATCATAAAACATCGGACATTAATAGTCTCCAGAATTCCTATAAAATTATCTACATCATGATAATTTATTTATAATTTTTAGGGATTAAATAATTGTCATTAATGGTACAGAAATTATTTATTAAGTGGAAAATAAGTAATATAGTTTTTATTGAAATAATAATACCCATTAAAAGGCCCAAAAATCTAACCAAAACTTATTGGTAGTGTATATCTACACCTTAATCATCCAATGACCTAATATATAACTGTTTGGAGCCATATAAAAGTGATTATGACACTTATATTATTTTATTTTAAATGATGCCAAAGTTGTCACCTTCACAATTTAATAAATATAACAATTTAAATATTGTGATTTTAAGATGATAAATTCGAGAAAAAGTATTATTGTGTAAGGTAATAGATTTATCTTCATCATAGTATTTTATTTTTAATTTTTATGCAACAAATAAGTATATTAAATAATTATACAAAAATGTTGTAGTAATTATTTTATTAAGAGATAAACCAAATAAATGGTTTTAAAAAATAAAAAAAGTTTATATGAACTATTTAATGTGATCCACTAATTTTCTAGATACATATGACCTTTTATGAATCTATTAATGTTTTTTGTTCGAACATATCTTCTGTATATATTTTATTTAAATTCAAATAAATGAATAGTGTCAAAATTGACACTATTGTTATTTTATAAAAATAACATATTATAAAATTGATTAAAAATCACAATTATATTTAAACATTATAAATTTAAATTTATATTGTAGAAAAGGTTGTAAAGTATCCAATTATGGACAATTAACAACAAATAAGTAATTTTTTGTTATAATTTAAAATTTAGAATATTATTACCATAAATAAAATTAAATTTATTAAATAAGGATAAATCAAGTTGATAATGTTTAAAATAAATTCCAAACATGTCTAAATTTGATTGGATGATGAGATTACAACCCTATCCAATCTAATATTCGTATATGAGTCATTTTGGAGGTTTTTAAGTGGGTTTAAATTTATTATAAATTAATATTTTTAAGAATTCCAAAGGTGCCCCTCTCATCCCTTATAAAAGGGCACCTCCTCCCTCTCCTCCTCACACCAATTTGAGCCTTCAAGCTCGGAAAAACCCTGAACATTACACTTCCCCACTTCCCTATTAACATCCTAGAGGTCCTGGTCTTCTTCAAAGACCAATTTTAGTGCCCTAAGAGGAGGTCCCAAAGAGGCGCTTCAAAGAAGAGGGAATTATGTTACCGATTCTTTCAACTTTATTTCTTCTTCCACTACTTCTTCTTAGGTTGTTTCATTGTGAAGTAATAACATCAGTATCACTCATATACTGATATGTTATTATATGTATGAAACAACCCTATTTCACCATCAATCCATCCTACGGAAAAAGAAATCACCGTGCGTGCGTACGTACAGAATATCGTCTCCATGTCGTGGTGTAATCTATTTTCCACCACCACCTTACTTGGATGGGTATAATGGTGTAAATAATAACTATATATGATTATTATAAATTGATATTGATTTTTTAATAGTATACATACACTCCAATTAAATTCCACGATCATGGGAATGATATCATCGCTCGTGCGTACATACGGAATACCGTCTCCACGACGTGATGAGATTATTCTCAATGATTAACAATTCATAAATGAATATAAAGTTTATATAATAAGTAATCATGAAATATATGACATAATAATGATACTGTTTTTATGTATATATATATATCTATGTCATCCAATTAATTCCATTCAATTCATTGGGGAAACGAAAACAACGTTCATGCGTACGTACGGCCTACCGTCTCCATGAACGGTTTCTTGATTTCCATTATTCTGAATATATATTATATATAAATCATGTTTTACATTCTGGATGCATTTAATCATGATCTAAGTAATCATATGAATAATTACAAGTCAAAACACGGACGACAAATGAAATGATTTTACCCAAAATGCTCTTTAACATGGAATTTACAAAAGAACGGGTAATATAAAGTCATAAGTGAACCATATATGATATCATAAAAATTAATACGATTCTGTAATAAGTCAATAACATTATTTAAATCATTATACAGGAGGTTTCTTACACTTACGAATCAAATCGGACCTAAGGTAAGGGATAATTTTGCAAATCTCATTTTTATCCGAGATTGCTTATTCGTAAGTATTTACTGGGGTTATTGCTATCATCCATGTCCAAGTTTTATAAAAATGTATTCATGTATGTTTAAATTCCTTTTTTCTTTTTTGACTTTTACTCCTTTGTATAGAAGGAATCTTCTTTTATTTACCCTACAATGTACTTTTTTGACTTTTCCGACAAAAGTATGAGGAAAATGTTATTTTTAACTTATACGGTGTGAACGGATTTTTACAGTTTCATAATGCCTCATTTTCATGAAGCTTACTATACATGATTTTATGACTATTTTAAACAAAATACTTTTATTTTAAAAGTGCATGACATTTTTTTTGAAAAGAAAATGATTTTGACGAAGAAATGATATTTTCCTCAAGAATTCATATCAAATGTTTTATCAAATCCATTTTCCATCTAAGATGACATTATTTGATATGTGTATGTTTCAAGTTTAATGTCACTATGACTCACATGGTTCACTTTTCTTATGATGAAATGTCCATTTGTTTTATATGGATTATGAAATTATGGGATGATGTTTATAAAACCCATTTTATTCTTTGGGTTATGATGAATGTTTTAAGTTTAGTTTGTGGCACAAGTAAGAATGATTTCATTATGAGATGGGTGGGACCTGTATCTCACTCCAATCCATTGGGTAAAGATTTATATCTCATGAGATAGACATGGTTGGAATGGTAAGATAATCTGGTTCAGTATTACAGGACTGGAACAAGGAGTGAACTCGATTTAGAAAGAGACATTGTCCACTTAGATGGTCTTGGCAGTAATGCCTTGGCTACTATGGAAATCATTACATGTGCTTAATGGATGCCACCATTACATGTTTTATTCCCATGATATTTTATCATGATTTATGTTCCATTATGATCTATTCCTTATGTACTTCCATCTTTTATGTCGTTGCTCAAGATTTTTAATGATCATGTTTTTTTTAATTTCAAATGTATATGATATGTTTTATTTTATCCATGCTTAACCTTACTAAGCATTTGAGCTCACCCTTTTTATTTTTTCTTTTTCCCCAGGATTAAAAGAATGATTTTAGGTAAGGAAACAAAAATGGGATGATCTTTTAGGGAGATTTTCAAGATCTTTCACCACGATTAGAAGATTATGTTCCAAGTTTCTAAAGACACTAAACTATTACTGTCCTTGTGTGTCTGTTTTTGTTATGTACTAAGTATTCCGCAAAAGTAATGTAATGTATATGTACTTCAAGATTTGGGTATCTACAGTAAACCCTTATTGAACATGTCTTATCATTATACTAAACATTATTGATTGCATTGGAGCGCTATCAGTGTGCACCCTTTATAAACATTTCATTTCTTACAAAAGTTTGCCACAAGGATCATTTAACATGGAAACCTTTAAAACAATATGATATTACACGATTAAGGAATTATTAATAAATAAATGTAATTAACATTCTATATGTATATGTTCATAAAGGTAAATACTCCTGGTAAGGAAATGGGTATAGTATTCACTACACAATGATTTTGGTTTGAAAATCGTGGTGCAATTTCTGCAGCCTAACGGCGTGACCTAAAAATTCATAAAAAGATATTGATGAGAGATAAATTGTTCTATCATCATATATATATGAAATTGAAATTAAAGGGGTAATATAAATACATGTCCCGACATGTGTTATTTGGAAATAGAGGGCGTAACGTAATAGAGAAACATGAAGACAGAGGAGAAATGGAATAACTCTTATGGAATCCTAGCATGGCAATCGGTGTACATGGGAGGTATTAATGAGATAAAAACATGTATCTCATTATTAAAATATATGTAGGAAAGTATGGAATATGTGGGAAATCATACCCCAAAATTTTTAATTGAATATTAAATGGTATAACTACATAAAGATACATGGATAAAAATGAGAAGGGAATGAGTCCCTTACTTGAGTGGTGACTTCCAAAGCATGAAGATGGGATTCCTGAGATCATGGGTTGCCTTTGGAGGATTATAGAGAGAGTAAGTGAGGGTAGGGATGTATTCCAAGGATTTTTAGTAAATATAAGTTGGATTTTGGGTGGGTTTATGTAGAAAATAAAAGGGGAATTCTTTTATATTTCACAAAATTGGGTTTTTGAATATATATAACGAAATATTAAAAACCGCAAACCTTACCATGTTTTTTTTCAAAAGGGTTTTCCAAAGTGGAGTAGAAAAAATTATTTTATAACTCCAATTTCCATACTTATTAAAATACAAGGCTTTCTTATGTGGAGGTGAGCCAAACTCTTAAAGAATTCATTTTAAAATTTTAAAATATTTTATATGCCTTATAGGGTCTACTATGGAAATATAAAATTAATAAAAAAATCAATAATCACATTACTTTAAAATTAAAATATATATTTTCAAAGTTTACAATTTATATTATTTTATAAAATCACTATTAGGATATTATGATGTCATAAAACACATTAAATATTTATATGGTATTTAATTTTTACCCAAAAATTCAATTGTCTCAGAAAATTATGAAAAACACACTCTTGGATTATTTTGATGTCCTTATTCCAAAAATAATATTAATTTTTTCTATATACTTTTCTAAATATGTGAATTTTTTCTTTTAAAAAAATCATTATTTATTGAAAATTGATGTGTTTTGATAGACTCAATTTTCAAAACATAATAAAAATTACAATTCACTTAATAAAAATTATACGATCATTTATATTTAATAATTATTATTTTAGAGAAAATATTTTTTAAAATATTATTTAATTAAAAAGTCCATTAACTCATCAAAATATATTTGAATATTAACTAAAAATATTATTTGTGCTTTAAGAATCATTTACAAAGTAACAATAATAAAAAGAATGTATATTCATTATTACTTACAAAAATAATCCAAATAATCATAATGATAGGTTCTTATAACATATCCCTTTATTGCACCAGAAAATACCAAAAAATATGGTGTGCAATGGAGGGGCTTTCTTGGGGCTGTTTAGTGAACCTGGTTTGGGTCGTGATCTTGAGGAGCTTGAACTTATCTTGTAAACTGTTTCTCTCATGATTAAGTTGTTGGATCTCAACTTGGGCTTGGTCTAGGGAAATGACCAAAATTGTTGTCTCCCTCGAAAGATTTGATAAATGGGCTTCAAATGGAAGGATCCTACTATTTGAGGCCATCACTTCCCTTGTTTGTGTCAAAAATATTTGTTCAATGACTATATTATCAATGGTAACGATACATAATAGTCATTTAAACCCAATAAAAAAATAGTGCATGGGTTTTCTATATCCATAAGTCATTAAACAAAGAGGAATTTTATTCCTAAATGACCGGGTCATTAAAACATTACCCCTTAAGATATTTCTCCCTCAAATTGTTATTTTTTCACACTAAAATTGATGAAGGAAACTTTTCCCCATCACTTCATTTGGTTCCCATGTTGCTTCTTCCAACTTTTGGTTTCTTCCCAACACTTTTATGAGAGGCATCATCTTATTTCATAGGAATATTTCTCTATGATATATGATCTTTACAGAATTCTCACCATATGAATGGTCATTCTCCAATGGCACCACCAATGTACTGAGACAAGTGATGGGGTAGTTATGTACATCCCCAAAAGTGATACATGGAAGACCTCATGTACTTGAGATTGATTCATTGGGAGTGCTAGTCGATTGGATATTGCTCTGATGTGATCAAGGATCTCAAAAGGGTTGACGTACCTTGGGCTAAGATTTACCTTCTTACCAAATCTCATAACTCAATTACATGGTGATATACAGAGGAATACAATGTATTAAATAACAAACTCTAGTTCTCATTGACGATTATCAGCATAGATATTTTTTGACTCTTAGAAGCATTAACGTGCTGCTGGATGGTATTAACCTTCTCCACCATTTCGTAAAAAATTTCTTGATCAGATGTTTTTGACCCCCAACATCATCCCAAAATATCAGTGTTCTACACCTCTTCCCATAACAGACTTCATAAAGATCTATTTTGATGCATGAGTGTAAAGTGTTGTATTAAGAGAACTAAACCATAAGAAGATGTTGATCACATCCCCTTTTGAAGTCCATTGACAATTCTCTAAACATGTCCTCAAGTGTATGGATAGTTTTCAACGATAGTCTATCTATTTGAGGATAATAATTCGTACCGAAGTTCACCTTAGTATTAAAATAATGTTGAATACTATTCAATAACTTAGAGGTGAATCTTGAATATTGATTGGATACAATAAATAGTGGAAATCCATGAAGCATTACAACTTCTTTGATGTATATATGTGCTAGCTGATCCAATGAAAAATCCTCTTTAATAGAAATGAAGTGTGTAGTGTTTGTAAGATGGTCTATAACAACCCAGATAGCATTGTTTTCTTTAGATGTCTTCATAACTCTAGAAACAAATCCCATGGTGATGTTCTACCATTTCCATGTTGGTATGGGTAATGGTTACATCACCACTTTAGACTTATTCCCCTCAGCCTTCACTTGCTGACATACCAGGAACTTTTATGTACACACAATGATCTCCTTCTTCATGATATCCCACCAAAAATTCTCTCAGAGTTCTAGATACGTCTTTGTGTTTTCTAGTTGAATGGAGAAATTTCATCTATTTTCACCATCCAATTTGTTTTTCATTAACTCTGATTTTGATGGAACACATTTTCTTGACGCAAAAATCACAATTCATTTTTCATTAACATTGAACTCTAAAGATTTAACTATTCTGATATTTTCTACTTTATTCATAATTCCCACATCATCCTTATGAGCATCCATTATCCTTTCTAAAAGAGATGGTTTAGAAATCATTTTTTAAAGCATTGATGATATCACTTCTTTATGACTCCTATGTCCAACTTCATCAGATCAATGAATATTGAATCCTTTTAAATTCTTGTCAATGATAGAATAACTATGTCATTTCTACTGAGAGCATCTTCCACCTTGTTTGCTTTCCTTGGGTGGTAATGGATTGAGAAGTCACAGTCTTTTATCAGCTCCAACGATCTTCATTGGCGCATATTCAACTCTTTATATGTCAGTATATACTTGAGGATTTTATGATCCATATATATTTTACACTTCTCTTCAAAGAGTAGTTCACCAAATTTTCAATGCGATGATTACTTCAACCAGCTACAGATCATATGTTAGATAGTTATGCACAATAAATTTTAATTTCCTTGAAATATAGGAAATTAATGTGATTTTTTCTCAACACACAACCCATTCCCTTCTTCAAATCATCACTGAATATCACGAAAAGATCTCTACTTTCTGGTAGTGTGAGCATGGGCATAGTGATAAGACTAATTTTCAACTCCATGAAGCTCTCCTCATATTAATCATTCAATTAAAACTTGAATCCCATTCGAGTTATCATGGTGAAAGGGTTTGACAATCATGATAAATTTCTCAAAAATCAGTGATAATAACAAGCTGACCCAAATAATCTACTGGTATTCATCACATAAGTTCAACTTTTCCATCCCTCAATTGAATTTTTCTTTGAGGGATCCACATATATCCCATTTATTGTGATGATATGACCCAAGTATGAGACTTCCTTCAACCAGAGCTCACACTTGTTGTACGTTTAATAGAGATTCTCATTTCGCAAGGTCTCTAGTACAGTCTAAGATTGTCCTCATGTTGCCCCTTTGTTTTGGTGTATATTATAATATAATTTATAAATACTTCCAAATATTTTTTGAGGTAATCCCTATAGACTCTATTCATCAATTCCATAATGATTTTTGAATTATTAGTCAGTCTAAAAATGTTACTATGAATTTAATGTGCCCATACCTTGTAAAGAAGCAGCGTTGTAGATATCCTCCTTCTTCACCAATACTTGGTCATATCCGGACTACAGATCCACCATGGAGAAGTATTGTGATTCACATAGCTAATCGAACAGGATAAAAATTCATGGAATATGATACATGTTCATTATTGTGGGTTTTTGAGCTCACGATTATCAATGCAAAGGCACATTTACCCATCATTCTTCTTGAAAAATATGACTAGTGCCCCCCATGGAGAAGCACTTGGGAGTATAAAACATGTATCTATATTCCACTATAGTTGTTTATTTGTCTTCTCAAGCTCTAAAATAGACATTATATACAGATTATTGGATATTACCAATGCCCCAGGTATAATATCAATCGATTATTCAACACCTCTTCTAAGAGGAAGACAAGGCAATTTCTTGGGAATCACATTAGGGAATTCCCCCACAATAGAATTTCCATCGAGGATGGTTCCATCCCTAGACTCAATCATCATAGAAATATACTCATGATCAAAGGGAAGTAATATCCATGATTTAGATGATGATGCTAAAGAATATTTATCCACCTCCTTGCACTTGTATTGAATCAGGGGTCAATTCAGAATATGGAGAGTCATTTTCCTCTCACAGAAATTTATGTTGGCTCCATATAGGTAAATCCAATCCATGCCAATAATTGAATAAAATTCAACCAAACGTAGTTTGATGAGGTTCAACAAAAAATTCAACCCACTAATTTTGACAGGGGAGGAGTAATATTCATGAGATGCAATAATTGCCTAATTTTTCATTCTCACCAGTTTCTCTACTTCCATGATATGTTGTGGTGTTCATATTTTTCTACCAATCTTCTGAGACATAAAAAAATGTGTAAAACCAGTATCAAAATGTATGTTCGCTGTTCTTGAATGAATAACTTGAGTACATGTCACCACTTCATTTTCGGGATTCAATTCAGTATTAGTGATGTAAAAAGTTCACCCTGCTACATTGGAAGTTGTTGGTTGCCTCTGAAAACCCATGGCCTAGAGAACTGATTTGCAAAGTGCCATGGTACTTTGTAGTTGTTGTAATGAAAATTGTGTTGAGTGTCGAACGAAGTGTTCCTCTCCTTTGCAGTAGTGAGTTTTTCTTGTTGGAAATTAATGGATGTGTTTCCTTCTCTTCCACACCTAAATCATTTCCTCATCCCCTTCAATAAATTTCCGAGGTGCTTCTTTCTACACCTTTTCCATGTGGTGTGCTGGAATTTCATAGCATCGTTGGATTTATCCATAGGATCACCAGAATTAAAGTACATCTCTTGCTTCTTATCCCCATGATACCCCTGAGATTTATTGATCTCTATTTCTAATTTTAGGGAACAACAGAAAATTTCCTCATACCTATCGAAGTCATGTATCTCTAGGTATTTCTATTGGAAAGGTTCTAGCCCACCAAAGAAGTGATCAGTCATGTATTTGGGGGTAATGAAAAAGTCTGAGGCATATTCTGTAAGCCTTGTGCATTTTTTATTATACACTCAAATGGATTGGTCATCTTTTGTTTTGAGGGAATGGGTGTCCCTTTTCATCTTAAGATGTAGGTTTCAAGGAAAATATTTATAGAAAAACATTTCCCAGAAATCCATCCATTCTAATGACTCGATATATTCATCAGGCTTCATATTTTTATCAATGTCCACCATTGATCAGCTTTACCCACCATATGATAAGAATCCAAAAGAATGATATCTTATTCTAAATATTTAAGTGTGGATAAAATATTTTCAATTAAGTTTTTACATTGTTCGGCGCCTGACGGATCAGATGATCGCCAGCAAGCCTGTACCCGATTGGTAAGGGCTCCTACTTGGTATCCAAGAGACCCAGGTTGAAAATTGGTTGGAGGAAAATTTTCGGGTCACTATAGCATCATTGTAGAAGTACTATAGTAGTACTGTAGTAGGTACTGTAGCAGGTACTATTTGGTACGTTAGCAGCTGAAACTATTCACCCGATTTGGGCCTTCAAGCCACTGGTTTGGGCCTACGGGCCTCAAGGGCCTTCGGGCTATCAAATGCCTTCGGTCTACAGGGCCTCCATGCCATTGAAGATGATGAAGTAGCCCAGTTCACATAGTGCATGCCCTAGAAGTGGATCAGAGCAATAGTAGCAGTCATTAGAAGCAATGCTAACCTGATTCGAAGAATGAGAGGGTATGGAAACCTCCATCGGGACCATGCACCATACATCATTGTAAAGGGAAATGCTAGCCGATCAGTAATTCAGTTGGGGAGATAAAGGCAATAAATGACACAGAAGATGGGGAGGGGCAGTTCTAGTGGGATGGGTCTACGGGTCATGTATGGGCATGGTAGGCCTCTGGGCCTTCGGGTCATGTATTATGGGTCATGTCGGGCTTAGTGCCTTGGGTCTACGAATCATGTACGAGATCCCCTTCAACCCATAAAAGGGGGATTATCTATGATAAAATAAAAATGAAGGCCTTCGGCGCATTCGGATGGATCAAATGATCCATTTAAAGTAGGGGGCCTTAGTCTCATGAATATCTCAATTGTGGATTTTTCTTTCTTATGTGGGGTTGGACATTCCTCTTGACCCATGTTTCTATTAAAATTTTGAGTAAACATAGTGATTATTATAAAAAGGGTTGTGATTCCCTCTCCCATCAGATTAGAAATCTCATTAAAATAGTCATCACATTGATCCTTGCATCAGTTGTTAGCCTGAGTCCCCCTATTACCGACTATTGCCTAGAATAAAAGGAAAAACTGGGGTAATTATTGTATACTATTAAACACACAAGAGGAATCCATTGAAATATGGGATAAATTAGAAATTACATTGAATTCCTTATCTTATTAATTTATAGGATTATATCTATGGTATCCATGAAATACTTCCCAACTTATATTCATAGGGGCATTTTTTATTCCCTTAATAATGGTTCATACTAAACTTATTAATTTACTAAATAATATCCCCTAGGATTGTTAAACCAAGACAGTAACAAGGACCAATTTCGTGCACCATTTTTCATTTGAGTCTAGCAAAATGTTTTGTTTTTGGATTTTACAACAATATACATATTTGTGAGAGCCACCTCCAATTGTTAGTATCTAGATAAGTATATATTTTATTGATAAACCAGATAATCCATACTCACCAAAATTTATCGATTATTTTCATATACTCAATCTTACCACTATGTGTTTCATAAGAGTTTTATAACCCTAATCACAAATATAACTAAACCAATCCTTTGATACCAACTATAATAACCATGATATTTATAACATATTTATATAGGATTTATTACATAAATATGCACTTAATACAAATGGAAATATTGATAGGTGTAGTGTCTTAAGAAAATAGGAACATTATAGAACAACTAAAAACATGAAATACTGTATATATTTGGAAAGCTTCTTTTACATGACCATAACATTCTTCCGTACTTAACACTACCTGGGATAACCTGAGGACATACATAAGAAAAGGGTGGGTTAGAAATCATAGTAAGGGAGTAAATAAGGCATAACATAAAGAATATAATACATTTTAGGAAATATGAATATCAATGGATCACATGATAAATGTGAACATAAAGGCATGATATAACATGATTATTAATACATGTAAATGTGGCAACAACATACAACATTATATTATCATAATCCAAGGCCCATCACACTTGGATTAGAATGAGTAAACCCTCATTGAACATGAATTATCATGTGAAAACCCCCATTTCACATGGAATATCATGCTACTGAACATTACCCAATGCATTGGAGTGTTATTATGGCACACCCTTTATAAACATTTCATTTCATGAATAAGTGTCCAACATGGATCATATAACATGGAATCATTCAAAATCATAAGTTATTCCATAATTAAGGAATTAATAATTCAAAAAATTAAGATCCATTCAATATTTATATGTTAATAATGGTTAATACCATTTACATACAAATGGGTATGGTATTCACTACATGATGATTTTTTCATGGAAATTCGCAGTGCAATTTCGGTAGCCTAACAGCATGACATAAAAATTCATAAAAAATGGTTGATGATAGAAAATGGGTATATCATCATATATACATGATATTTATAGTAATGGGGTCATATAAATTATTTTCCCAAAATAAGGTATTTGTAAATAAAAGGCATAACATAATAGAGGAACTTGAAGAAAGAGGAAAATTGAATAACTCCTATGAAATCTCGGCATGGTAACAGATCTACATGGGAGGGATTTATGAGATTGAGGTAAGAATATAATCATTAAAAAATAATTATGTAAGTATGGGGGAGGTGATAAATCATACCCCCATGATTTTTAATTGAATATAAATGTGTATAACAACAAAAATAATCTAGGATAAAAATGAGAAAGGAATGAATCTCTTACTTGAGTGTTTGACTTCAAAATCATGAAGAGGGGATTATTAAGAGATTGGGGTAACTTGGGATGATTAAATAGAGATTAGGTCAGAGTAGAGACATGATCCTTGGATTTTTAGTAAATAGAAGTGGGATCCTGGGTGGGTTTACATAAGATATGATAGGGTAATTCTCTAATATTTCAAAAACTTATGTTTTGGAATATATATAAATAAATATTAAAAACCAAAAACTATACCATGATTTTTGTCCATGGTTTTTGAAAAAGTTGAGTGGAAAAAATTATTTTATATGTCCAATTTTCAAACATATTGAAATATTATGCTTTTATATGTGGATGTGAGTCTCACTCTCAAGGAAATCGTTTTAATTTGTTAAAATGATTTATAATTATTTTAGGGTCCACTAAAGAATTATAAAATTAATCAATCAAATATAAAATCACATTACATTAATGATAAATAATTTGTTAGGGGAATATAACTTTTATAGTATTTTATTAAATAACTATTGGGTCATTAGGATGTTATAAAACACAATACATATTTATGTGGTACTTAATTTTTAACCAAAAATTCAATTGTCTCAGAAAATTAGGAACAATTCATTTTTGGATAATTTAAACATCATGATTAAAAAAATAATATCTATTTTATCTAAATAATTTACTAATTATGTGAATTTTCACTTTTAAAATAAAGATTGCCATTTATTGAAAATTGAATGGTTTTAAAAGAAAGAGTTTTCAAAACAAAACAAAAAATAAAATTGACTTCATAAAGAAATATGGTCAATTATATTTAGTAAAAATTAATTTATTCATAATATTTTATTGAAATTTTATTTAATTCAAAAATCAATTAATTCATCCAAATAAATTTGAATATTGACTAAAAATACTATTTATGATTTAAAAATCATTTACAAAGTAACAATAATAAAATGAATATATATTCATTATTGTATAGAAAAACAATCCACATAATCATAATTATAAGGTCTTGTTACAAATCCCTTTATTAAACCAGAATATTCCCTAAGATTTTGGTGTGAGATTGTTGGGATTATTTGGGGTTGTTCAATGAACATGGTTTGGCTCATGATCCCAATGATCTTGAATTTCTCCAATAAATAGTTTCGGTCAGGCTTCGGGTTTTGGATCTCGGCTTGGGATTGGTCTAGGGAAAAGTCTAGAAATGCTATCTCCCATGAAATATTTGATAAATGGCCTTCAAAGGGAAAAATCCTATTGGTCGAGGCCATCACATCCTTTATCTGTGTCAAAAGGATTTGGCCAACAACTATATTATCAATGCTGATGATAGTTAATGGTCATTTAAACTCAATAAATAAAAAAATAGTGCATGTGTTTTTTAAATCCATAAGACACTAAAAGAAAGGGAATTTTATTCACAAATGATCGGGTCATTACATTACATGGGGCTCAATTACACTTTCTTCCCAAATCTTATACCTCCCTTACGTAGAGATACATTCAATAAAATTTGATCTCTAACTTGAAATTCCAAATCCTTCCTTTGATTATTTTTAGAGAAAATTTTCTTAATTTGATCTACTCTAATATTGGTTTGAATAGCCTTTACATTCATTGTTGTTTCCTCCACAATATCTAGTCCCAGAAGATTCTGTTCACCAACTTCATCCCATCAAGTTGGTGTACGACATCTCTTTCTATACAATTCTTCATATCATGCCATTTGAATACTTGAATGGAAACTATTATTGTAGGAAAACTACATCAATGTTCAATACTAATACCACATAACATGAAAGTAAAATGGTAATGATCTCAACATGTCTTATTATGTTTGGGTCATCCTTTTTTCATTCCTGTCAGTTTAGGGTGATAAGTAGTACTATAAGGACCTAGCCTTAAAACATTACTTAATCTTCAATTAAATGTATAATTAACATTGAGGATCTTTTCAGGTTTAGATTTTTTATAGAATTAGGATATAACTATTACATCTCAAAAGATAAAAAGTAGACACTTCTACTCAGATTCCATTTTTCATAAAATAAAAACTCTTGATAAAAAAAGTCATGTCCAATTCCATGTTTTAGACAGCATGACTTTCCTTGATCCCATCCTTGACCCTATTCAACTTTATGTCCTGTGAAAAACATTTCAAAAAATTGGGATGAGCATAAACAGCTCATTAAATAATACACAAATAAAGAAACTATTAATTTTTCAAAACAACAAGTAAACCATGAATAATTTAACATAAGTAATACTTTTCACATTTATAAAGTATTAAATACTCTTCACTGAATAAAAGATCACTAATTATAATTTTTTAACCAAAGGATTACCCATATAAAGAACACATAACTTATAAAGGTATCTTGGAACATAAACATACTTAAATGGAATAAAAATACGGTCGACTTCCACACATGTCACTAAGTGGAATAATCATACGACCAACTTCCATACCAAATGCATTAAAGATTATAACATAACCACCCTTCCTGGTATTAATAGCACCATACATCATTGGTTTTATCATGTAACCACCCATAAAATGTCCATGTACCACTATAAAATCAGAAGACACAAAACAAATATAAAGGAAAGAAAACATTTCTACATTTCAATCACAATATATCACTTAAATATATTGACATAAAAAATCCATTATCAAAACCATTATCAATACACAAATACACAATATAGTATATGGTATTTATTCTATTTTAAAAACATTACGACTTGTTGAGGAAGCCAAAGATCCAATAATACTCGTGGCTGTAGAAAGGTCGTTGTCACTGCATGAGTTAAAAAAACATTCCTTTTTGGCGTTTAGTAAAACGCTTCGTAGAAAAAGATTACATTTGAATGAAATGAAAAGTCAAAGGTTTTTATATAGTGTATAAATTAAATTCTTGTATTAAAACTAAAATTTTCTCATTGAAAGGAGATTGAGACGAAGTCCCTTAACTCGTATCCGACTTGACTCGATCGTCCTTTAATCTCCTCTATATCGGGTAACTCTTTTTTATTTGAGCCAAAGGCTTCCTTGGGAAGACTTCTGCCCAATGTGAGGCATCTAGGATTACGTGAGGGATGTGGAGAGACAATATTAGCCAAGTTCGGATGAGCCAATGGCTTGAGAGGTGTGGGTAATGGGGTAGAGGTGGGGGCATTTTATAAGAGGGAGGAGGGTCACTTTTGGAAAGTCTTGAAATGTTACTTTATTATAAAAAGGTTTTTGGATTTTAAAAGTCTAAAAATGATATATTTCAAGGATAAGGTGATAAGGGTTCAAAATATACCCATACAATAGGTTTTTGACAAGTTTAAGTCTTAGATTTTACTTTATCTTCTCATTTTATTTAAATCATTCATTAATGAGGTAATCACTACATCAGCATGGTGTCATAAATACATTTATTTATTTAAAGTCTAAAAATTATAAAAAAAATACCATTATGTGGGAAATCATTTTATCTTTCCAATGAAAATTTATAGTCTAATATATCATTTATGTAAAAAAAATTAATGTTATTTTTCTTAGGATATACAAGCCTTTGTTATATTTCTCTTCATTTTAAAAATAAAGTCATAAATGTCACTATTACATCCATGTGACTCCATGCACCCTCAAGTTCGGTAAAAATATTCCCATGGACGTCCATGACTCAAAAAAGATAATTTGGACACATGTTGGGGTAATTTTATATTATTATGATATTATTTTATAACCCTTAACTACCCAGTTACTAATAAATCACGATAATTAAAGATAATTACCATCGTTAATATTCATAATGTTCGAAAACAAAAAGGTCTTAATTAAAGATTTTGGACATTATGATTCCAAATATGGAATCCATTTTACAAAATTTCAAACACATAAATTGCAGAAATTTATTTAAAAACAATCCTTGTTGTCAAAACAAATATCGTGTTTTTGGGAAACAATATCTATCAAAAGATTGATAATTGTTTATGTTGAATTTCAAAGTGAAATTAATTATAATGAATTCCATTAGATTAAATTGTAAAAATATATTCTAATTAAACTTTAAAACCAATTAAAAACATAATCTGTCCATATAATTAAATTACATGAAAAAGCAGTTTTATTGTAATATGCAGTATTTTTCACTATTCATTAAAAAATGATCATTGTCAGAAAAATACCAAACATTTATCCAAAGTAAATTTCAATGTCTCAGTTATAAAGAATAAGATTATTTCAACAAATAGATCTTATAATACTATCAAAATATAGATTTAAATATGGTTCTCCATTAAAAGGCGAAAAAATAATCTTTTAAAAATATTAGAGTATTATATGCTTAAGATTTGATTTATTCTCATTGTAAGCCTCTAAAACACTATATAATTTATAAATAGACCAAGATATGAAAATACATTATTCTTTAATTACATGGGATGTTACATACTTCCCTATTTTAAGAAATTTTTCCTCGTAATTTATTTACTTATCGAATAACTGGGGGTATTTACCCTCATTGCATTTTCTGATTCCCATGTGGCCTCTTTAACTATATGGTTTTTCCATAGAACCTTTACATGATGAATCACCTTATTCCGCAATAATTGCTCCTTGTGGTCATGAATCTGGACCGGTTGTTCCTCATAAGATGGATTCTATTCCAGATGAACTACATCTGCACTCAAAACATGAGATGGATCTGGCATATAATTTCTCAACATTGAAACATGAAAAACATTGTGTACCTTGGACAAACATTGAGGTAATGCCAATCTATATGAAACCTATCCAACATTCTCCAGGATTTCATAAGGTTCAATGAACCTTTGACTCCAGTTTCCTTTCTTGGAAAAATGTATCAAACTTCTCCATGGAGAAACTTTGAGAAAAACATGATCACCTTCTTCAAAAGAAAGATCCTTCCTCCAGTTATCTGTATAAATTTCTACCTACTCTGAGCTGTTCTCATGTGCTTCTGAATCAATTGAACTTTTTCAGCCAACTCTTCTACCAATTCTGGTCTAATCAGCTTCCTTTCCCCTACTTCATCTCAAAAAGATGGAGTTCGACACCGTTTAAAATAAAATGTCTCAAATGGATCCATCTGTATACTGGAATGAAACCTTTTGTTATAAGAAAATTGAAACAAAAAAAGATATTGGTTCCAACTTCCTTGGTAATCCATCGTGCACGAACATAAGATATCCTCTATGTTCTGAATTGTTCGTTTTGACTGCCCATCTGATTGAGGATGAAAATATGTACCAAAATTTAATTCAGTACCCAAAGACTTCTGAAAGCCTTTCCAAAAGATAGAATTAAACCTAGGATCATGATCAGATATAATAGAGTGGGAAACTCCATGTAACTTGACTTTCTCTTTAACATACAACCGAGAAAGTTGATCTAGATATAATGTATCTCGAATAGGAATGAAATGATCAGATTTATTCAATTGATCAACAACAACCCATATTGCATTATTACCTCAAGATGTATTTGGTAATCCCACAACAAAGTCCATGGATATATTTTCCCATTTCCACTCTGGCATCGGTAAAGACTGAAGCGTCCCATTCGGTAACTACTTCTCTCCTTTAACCTGCTGAGAAGTCAAACACTTCATAGTAAAATGAGTAATATCTCTTTTCAGTCTATCTCACTAGTAATACTCTCGAAAATCCTTATACATCTTAGTATTTCTAGGATGAACTGAAAACGGGGAACTATGAGCTTCACATAACAACTCATTCTTAAACTGTGAAACACAAGTCACACATAATATCTTCCCAAATCTCAAAACATAATCATTATCAATGTTAAATTCAGTAAAATTACCCTTTTGAACCAGCTATACCTTTTTATACAACTTACTGTCTTTCTTCTGCACTTGATTAATTCTGTCTGATACAGATGATCTCACTAAAACCGAAAACAAAACAGAAGAACTTCCTACACCAACAACTTCTATTCCAAAGTTCATCAAATCAAAAACCAAAGGATCTCGTTCCAAATATATCATGGTTAATAAAGCATTATTTTTTCGAATCAAAGCATCAACCACTTTATTTAATTTTCTGGGATAGTAATGAATTGTACTATCATAATCCTTGATTAATTCCTGCCATCTCCTCTGCCTCATGTTCAATTATTTCTGAGTTAATATATACCATAAACATTTGTGATCAGTATATATTTTTCACTTTACACCATAAAAATGATGCCTCCAAATTTTTAAAGAAAATACAACAACAACTAATTCCAAATCATGTGTAGGGTAATTTAACTCGTGTGTTTTCAACTAACGTAAAGCAAACGAAATTACCTGATCATTCTGCATAAGGACACAACCAAGTCCTTTCAATGAAGAATCACTGTAGATAACAAACTCACCATTTCTGGAAGGCTGTGCCAAAACTTGAGCATTCACCAATCTTCTTTTCAATTCCTGAAAAAAATCATCACATTCTTTTATCCAAATCAACCTAACACCTTTTCGAGTTAACTTAGTCATTGGACTAGATAACCATGATAAAAGTTCAACAAACCTAAGGTAATAACATGCCAAACCAAGAAAACTATGGATCTCTGTTATATTTGTGGGTCTTGGCCATTCTTCAACAACTTTTGTTTTAGCAAGATCAACAGTTATACAATTTTTTGAATCAATGTGACCAAGGAAATAATTATTTTGTAACCAAAAATCACAGTTGATGAATTTTCCATACAATTGTTTTCATTAAGGTTTTCAAGATAACCCTTAAATGACATTCATGTTCCTATTTACATTTGGAATAAACCAAAATATCATAAATGAAAACAACCCCAAACTTATCCAAGAACTCATGGATAATTCTATTCATAAGGTCCATGAATACAGTAGGTGAATTAGTTTACCCAAAAGCCCCAACAACAAATTCATGATGGCCATATATAATACGAAACACATTCATCCGAATTTATGGTTCTTTTACTTTAAACTGATTTTACCCCGACCACATGTCAATCTTCAAAAAATTATAAGCTCCCTAGAGATAATCAAACAAATCATCGATATGAGTAAAAGGATACTTGTTGTTAACAGTGATGTTATTCAATGCTCTAGAATCAATGCAAAGTCTCATTGAACCATTGTTCTTTTTAACAGACAAGATAGGAGCACCCCACGGTGATGTGCTAGGTCGAATGAAGCCTTTATCTAACAACTCCTGCAATTGCTTATTTAACTCTAAAAGTTCAACTTTATCCATTCCATAAGGGTGTTTTGAAATTGGATTACCATGAAGAACTAAGTCAACAATAAATTCAACTTCCCGATCATGTATAATACCAGGAAACTCATCAGCAAAAACATCAAGATACTTATTTACCACTGGCACATCATTAATCTGAACAATTCCTTTGTTTTTATCAATATGTGCAAGGTAACATTCATTTCCATCGTTTACTATTTTATCATCTTCCTGATATGTTATCCAAAGTAAGGGTTCATTACTATACACAAACTAAAAATCATTCTAAAAAACCTCTTTAGATCTGTAGTCAATCTTAGCATGTTAAATAGAAATCCAATCCATGCCCAAAATAACATTAAACTCTACCAAAGGAAAAACAATAAGGTTTACTAGTATAATCTTTCCACACACAAGGATAAGAAGGTTCTTATAATTTCCTTTTGTCTCAACGTTCCCCCCAAGGGTTTTTACCATATGTTCAGGATTCATATCTTGAGATGTAATTCCCAATTTACTAGAAAACTTCTTAGAAATGAAAAATGTGTAGACACTAAATCAAACATAACTTTGGAATAATCTAAAAAAACAAATAGTGTACCTGATAACATTTCATTCGATGGCCCAACATCTGCTGAAGTAGTTCTAAAGGATTTCACCACCCCTTTCTACTTGTAGTCTAGTTGATTTCCCTTATTTTATTTCTTCATTAGACACTCATTTTCATAATGACCCATTTCCTTACACTTAAAACATTCTCCAGGAGGAATTTTACCACACTTCTCACATGATAGATATTTGGTTTAATTATCTCTGGGTTTCTTTGATGAATTCTTTCCCTTTTCCTACATACTGGACCTCTTATTCTGTTGTTTTTCAAAGAACTCTTGATCATCAAAAAACTTTATTTCCTCATTCTCAGCACATTGAATAATATTTTCATAACTTTTGAATTCATGAGAAGATAATTCCCTTTGATATTTTGGCTTTAATCCTGAGTAAAAAATTATTGATTTTACTATCTAGGTCTCAGATAAAATTTGGAGCATAACTTTCTGATCGAGTGAACATCTCTTCATAAAAATCCACTGAGTTGTCCTCTTGCCTCAATTCCAAGAATTTTTTTTCCATCCTAAGTCGAATAGCCTTAGGAAAATATTTCTCATGGAACATACCATTGAATTAATCCCAGTCAAGAGAATCTATCTCATTAGCATCCCTGATATTTTTAACCATCGACCACCACTGATCTGCCTCACCCTCCAAACGGTAAATAGCAAGACTAAACTTTTGATGGTTTGAACACCCCAAGACATCAAAAATATTCTTCAGTGCTTTAATCCACCCTTCATCTAGACAGGGTCATATGATCCTCTGAATTATGGGAGATTTTGCCTCATGAAATGTTCCACCACTGACATGTTCCTCTACGGTGGATTTGGATGATCCTGTACATGGATTCCACCACCATTTATCGCTTGAGTCAACTACTCCATTACTGTAATAAAATGTACAGTTCCAATTCTGACCATCTCAGGATGATGATTTGGAAGGTCATTTCCCTTTGTATGCCTTCCTAGCACTGCTTCCCTATTTCCTCTGTGGAAAACCATCATGAAAAAACATGTCTTAGATGAAGCAACATGGTAATATTCAAATTCTATATCATTTTGAATTGACCATAATGTGTAAAAATATTTTTTTGAAAATCGTTTAATAGATTTTTAACTCCTAAAGTTATCTAAAAAAACCTCTGATACCAACTATAAGGACCCCACCATAAAACATTACTTAATCTTTAATTAAATGAATAATTCACATTGAGGATCATTTCATGTTTAGTGTTTTAGAGAATTAGGCCATAACTGATACATCTCAAAAGTTACAAGGTAGACACTTCTACTCAGATTCCATTTTTTCATAAAATAAAAATTCTTAATAAGAAAAGTCATGTCCTGTTCCATGTTTTAGAAAGCATGACTTTCATTAATCCAATCCATGAACCTATTCCACTTTATGTCCTATGAAAACCATTTAAAAAACGTTGGATGAGCATAAAAATCCCATTAAGGAATACACAAAGAAGGAAACTATTAGTTTTTCAAAACCACAAGTAAACCATGAATACTTTAACATAAGTAATACTTTTCACCTTTTTGATGTACTAAATACTCTTTACTGAATAAAAGATCACTACGTACCCTTTTTTAACCAAAACATTACCTATATAAAGAACACATATAATATAAAGGAAACTTGGAACATAAACATACTTAAATTTAATAACCATATAGTCCAATTCCACACATGTTTCTAAATAGAATAGCCATACGGCCGACTTCCATACCCAATGAATTGGAGGTTAAAACATAACAACCCATCCTGGTATTCATGGCTCCACATGTCATTTGGTTTATCACATAACCACCCGTCAAATGTCCATGTACCATTATAAAATCATAAGAAATAAAACAAATGTAAAGGAATGAAAACATTTCCACATTTCAATCACAATATATCACTTAAATATATTGACATAAAAAATCCATTATCAAAACCATTTTTAATACCAAAATACATAAGAGAGTGTATGGTAATTATTTTATTTTAAAAACATAATGGATTTTTGAGGAATCCAATGATCAAATAATACTCGCGGCGGTGGAAAGGTTGTTGTCACTGTGTACGTTAAAAGAAACATTCCATTTTTTCGTTTAGTAAAATGCTTCACAGAAAAAGATTCCCTTTGAATGAAATGAAAAGTCAAAGGTGTTTATCAAGCGTATAAAAGAATTTCTTGTATTAAAAAAATATATCTCAATGAAAGGAGATTGAGACGAAGACCCTTACCTCATGTCCTACTTGACTCGATCGTTCTTTAATCTCCTCTAAATTGGGTAACACTATTTTATTTGAACCAAAGGCTTCCCTGGGAAGACTTCTGCCCAAAGATAGGCTTATAAGAGTAATAATGGGATGTAGAGAGATAATATGAGCATAGGTTGGACGATCCAAGGGCTTGAGAGGTGTGGGTAAGGGGGTAGAGGTGGGGACCATTTATAAGAGGGAGGAGGGTCACTTTTGGAAGGTCTTGAAAAGTTGCTTTATTATACAATGGTTTTCAGATTTTAATGGTCCCACAATGATATATTTTTAGGATAAGGTGATAAGGGTTATAAATCCACCCACAGAATTGGTTTTGACAAGTTTAGGTAATAGTGTTTACCTTATCTTTTCATTTTTTTAAATCATTCATTAATTTGGTAATCACTGCATCATCATGGTGTCATAAATACATTTATTTTTTTTTAATTTCAAAAAATTATAAAAATATCTTGATGTAGAAAATATCTTTAGATTTCCAATGAATATTTATAGTATAAGAGATCATATATTTAAACAAAATTAAACTTTTTTTACTTAGGAAATACAAAACATTGTTATATTTCCCTTCATTTTAAAAATAATTTCATAAATGTCACTATTACATCCATTTGACCCCATGGGCCCTCAGGTTTGGTAAAACGCTTCCCATGTTCTCCCATGAATCAAACAAAAATATTTGGACACATGTTGGGGTCATTTTATATTTTTATGATATTATTTTAATACCCCTCACTACCCGGTTAATAATTAATCACGATAATTAAAGATAATTACCATCGTTACTATTCATAATGTCAAAAAACAAAAAGGTATTAATTAAATAATTTAGACCTTCTAATTCCAAATATGGAATCAATTTTACCAAATTCCAATCCTATAAATTTCAGTAATTAATTTAAAAATAATTCCCGTTATCAAAACAAATAGCGTGTTTTTAAGAAACAATATCAATCATATGATTGATAATTGTCTATGTCTTATTTCAAAGTGAAATTAATTTTAATGACCACCATTAGATTAAATGGTAAAAATATATTATAATTATAATTTAAAACCAATTAAAAATATAATCTAACCATATAATTAAATTAGATGAAAAATCAGTTTTGAAGTAAAATGCAGTATTTTTAACTATTCATTAAAAAATGAACACTGCCAGAAAAATACCAAAAATTTCCAATTAAATTTCAATGTCCCAATACAAAAGAATAAGTTTATTTTGACAAATAGAGCTTATAATATTTTAAAAAGATATATTTAAAAATGGTTCTACATCAAAAGGCGGTAAAACAATCTTCTAAAAATATTAGAGTATTCTATGCTTAAGATAGGATTTATTCTCATTTTAAGACTCAGAAACACTATCTAATTCATAAATAGACATATATATATGTAAATATATTATTTTTTACTTACTTGGGATATTATAGGTAGTAAAATGAACCTTAGTATCCAAATATTGTTTGATACTTTTTTATAATTATTATTTAAATCATCAATCACAATTAGACACAATTGAGAGAGGTTCTCCTTGAAGGGTTAAAAATTCAATAATATTGAGATTTTTGAGAAATTTTAGTGTAAAATTATTCTATATAATGAGTAAATGATCAGATTTAGTAAGTCGATCAAAAATTACCCATATTGAATCATTATTTCTTGGGGGATTTGGAAGTCTAAGGATAAAATCCATAATGATTTCATCAAATTTTTATGTAGTAATGGGAAGATGTTGCTTGAATCTTGTAAGATATTGTCTTTCAGCTTTAACCTTTTAACATACTAAACATCCTCATAAATAATCAGCAATTTCCCACTTCAGGTAATATGACCAAACATGTTCCTTCAAATCACCATACATCGCAGTGATACCTAGGTATATGGAGAAATTTTGGATATGGGAATAATCTAATAAATCCCTCATTGGATTAGGAATATATGGAACACATGGAATCCTCCAAACTTTTATAATTCCATACTCAAACAAAAATCCTACTGACTCCCCATTATTCATTAGATTAATTTTATTTTGAGAATTATCATCATTGGTCTAATAACTTTTAATAGTTTCTAATAAAGATGTTTTGGAAATAAATTGAATAAGTAATGAGTTTTTACATTCCTAGATAATTGAAATATATTTATTTTCTTGTTCTATGTACATAGGGTCTTTGTAAATCCTCATTTTGTTCATAACTCCTTGATCCTTCATCCTCAATGTATTATATACCATATTCTCATTTCTAGGGTGGTAGTGTATTGTACAATCATAATCCTTGACTAGTTATATCCACCTACTTTGCCTCATGTTTAGTTACTTTTGTGAGAAGAAATATTTCATGCTCTTGTGATCTGTATATATCTCAGATATTTCACCATAGAGATAGTGTACCCATATTTTTAGAGAATAATTATAACTGTTAACAGAAGATCATGAGTTTGATAATTATTTTTCATTAGTTATTAACTATATTAATTAATATTAAATAACTCTATCATTCTTCATCATGGCAAGCCAAGTCCTTTCTTTGATGCATCACTATAGATAAAAAATTCACAATTTGTCGATGGTATAGTAAGAACAGGATCATTCACTAATATTCTCATTAATTTTTGAAAATATTATTCACATTATTTTTTCCACATGAACATATCCCACATAAGAGTAATCTTGGTTAATGAGATAGACAATTAGATGATGTTATTAACCAAACACAAATAATAAACTTCTAGACCAATAAAATTACATACCTCAGTTATGTTTATTAGTGTAGGTCATTTCTGAATATCCATTTTCATCACATGATCAATAGATATTCCATCCATAGAGACAATATTTTCATGAAAAGAAACTAATTGAAGCCAAAATTTACACTTTATAAATATGAAATATAATTTAATTCTTCAAATAGTGTTCGAAATAATTTCAAATTGATTCTCATGGTCTTCAGGTATTTTTTATTATTTCAATATATAAAAAATAAATACTACAAAAAATTTATCATGATATTCCTTGAAATATATTTTCATTAGATCCATGAAAACAGAATATTAGTTATTTCATCCAAATGGAATTACTGTAAACTCATAATTTCCATACATGTTTTGAAATGTTTTCTTTGGAAAATCTCCATTACTCTCACAAAAATAATGATATTCAGATCGAATATAAATCATTTAAAGGTATTTTTCTCCATAACTTTGATATAAAAATCACCAATGAGAGGTAGAGGATACTTTTTATTTTTTGAAATAGCATTCATTTCACTACAATCAATGCACAACCTCATGGTTCCTTATTTATTATTGAAAAAGAAAACATTGCATCCCCCTAGAGAAACACTTGCAAGAATAAATTATTTATCACTCAATTCCACTAGTTATTTTTTTGTTCTAAAAATTTATTTGTGTCCACTCTATAAGGATTCATTGATATTGTCCTTGAAGTAAGACTTAAATCGATAAAGAACGCTACTTCCCAATCTGGATGATGTTCAGGAAAATCCTCTAGAAATACATTAATATTTTTTCACAATGTGTACATCTTCAACTTGATGGTCCATAAATAATGTTCCCTATTCCTCCACAAGAATTTAATTTAGAAGATATACTGATGGTGGATCTGTATAACAAACATATTAGGGTATTATTTTCTCTAACGATAAGGGATTCTACATTTTCAACAAAAGATGTAACTTCCTTCTTCTGACAATAGATTTTTCATCATATTTTGAAAGCTAGTCCATACCAAGGATTATGCCAAAGCTAATCATCTTTAAGATTAGATGGTCAATAACTAAATAATTTTTATGTGCCATAAAGGGTACTTACCAAAACATATTTATTGCATTGATAATTCCTTTCAATGTTTTGATAGACAACATCTTTATTAAATCAAAAGGGAGATGTCTAATTTTCTTGGAAAATTAGGATGATATAAAAGAATTCGATGATCAAGAATCAAATAATGAATTGGTTAAGTTTGAGGAAACTATTAAATTACCAACTACCACATCATTAGGAAGATAAACCTCAACAATTATGACCATATAGGCTTAGCCTTTCTCTATTGGCCATCTTTTGGAAAATATACCTTGACGATGAGGAAAATAATTTTCATGATCTACTATATCTTTGAAATTTTATAATAGAAAATTGATATAATATTTCATTTCATTCAAATTTAGGTCTTGGTTACCTTTTTCTCCACTCTTTTAACAGACAACAATGACCTTTAGGAAAGAACAAGGGTGTTTCATCCCACAATTGTTGAAATCTGGATAATCAACTATTCTCTTCTTCCCAATTTCCTTATTTCATTTTCTAGAGTATTTATCCAACCTCTTCTTCTCTTTCATTCCTTTGGAATCAAAAGACGTAAAAATTATTTTTCTATCTTGATAGCATGTGAGAATATATCATCATATGATGAGAAATTTTGACAGACCAATACCCTTGAGGGGAATGGTTTTAAACCATTAATGAATTAATAAATCTTACTCCATGGATTATTTATGTAGTCTGTAACATGCCTTAATAATATTGTAAAGTTGGATTCATACTTCACAAAATCTTCATCCTCTTTCTATCCTTGAATAAATAATTACGTATCTATATCCACTTTATATTCTTGATAAAGAATATTTTCTTAAAAAATTTCATTAAAATACCTCAACTAAATATTTTTAATTTCTTCCCCCTCCTTTGTGTTGTGAATTAATGACCACCATTTATCATTATCTCCCATAGATTGTAAAATTACATAACAACCATGTCCCTTTTGTTACATCCCAAAGTGAGAAATACATTCTCTAAGGTACTTATCCACTACTCTGCTAAAAATGGGTTCGTAGTCTCATTAAATAATGGAGGATGTTGTCACATAATGTGATCTAAAATTTATCATCCACATTGTGGACTATGATTCTATATATGGGTAAGATTTTTCTTCATAACCAAAGTCTATTTTATTAGTATACTTATAGGTTTCTCCGCAATAGTCGTAGCTTTGATACTGGTATAATTATCTTGCATGTGAGTTTAATCCCAACATGGGATACGTTCGTTGATACAACTCTCATTCCTAACACTATTCTTAATTTTTAAATAATGGAATACACTTTAATAGTTTATGAACCATATTAAATAATCTCAAACTAGCCAAATATATAAAAAAAATGAAATTCTAAGCATATTTATTCCCATAATCATAAACATAGTTTTTTGGGAACATATTTAATTTTAAAACAATAATAATGGTTTTAAAAGAAAATGTGACTTATTGTAAGCATGTGTATATATAATTCAAAAAATTTGTACATTAAGGCTCATTTTCCTTTTCCATGTTTCCCCGAGTTAGGCCCCGGACACCTTATCAGATTTCTTACCCCTAGGTATATCTATGTGAGAACCATGTCCACTTTTAGTATGTTGAGTGAGATTTATTTCTAGGAATCCCCACATTATCTCTAATTTACCAAAATTCAAGGATTTTTCTCTATACTTATCCAAAAATACTATTTTAGGGTTTTGTTACTTAATATATGATTTCTAAATATATTTTTTGTGGTTTCTACTAAACATCCTTTGATACAAACTGTAGAGACCTCAACCCCAGTTTCCTAGATCCAATTACTTGCATAATTACATTGGCATAATAAATAAAGAAGTAGTATCCCAAAGGACCAAAACATTTATTAATTTCGGAAAACCATATACAAACATATTTTTTACCTTATATCATTGAAATGAAATACAATATAGAGATTCCATTGGAAATGACAATAAATCCGAGATTATCTCAAAAAGAATTAACATTATTTATCATCACATCCTCGAAAAAAATAAAACATAATAAATGGGTGATATTATATTCTTAGTAAGGGTAATTAATATATAATATGTTATCATAAAGATAAACAATAATACCTGACGAATAACTAAAAACCTAGGCAAATAAAACATAATCACGAGTATAAAATGGAAGGAATAAAAGATGATTAAATAATTCCTTAATAAATCATAACCATGGATATTATATTATTCATATAATCTCATGTAATATAAATTACTAGTTTCATAATGATGTAATATATAACTTCATACATCATAAACATATAGCCAAGGCCTTGTCCAAGACATCCATAAAAAATGGGTAAAAACCAAGTTTAATTTGTCTCATGAGATGAGCTGATGCATCGAGGGGGAATAGTCGGCCCCACCCATCACATAAAAAGTCTAATGAATTCCTCATATTAATTGGTGTAAACATAAACAACATATACATATGAAATGTAACTAACATTCCCCAATATATAGATATAGTCACCAACCATTCTGAGTAGTATGGTGAATGGTTTCAATATAGAAAATCCACAGTCAAAATGATTATAAGCAATTTAATATAATATTGTAGATGGTAAAAATATAAGATAAAACTCAATAAAAAAATAAAATTAAACATATTTTTTTATATATATTAAAATACTCTAATAAGATCATTTAGGACGTATTGTGAAAAATACCATTTTTTACTTTCCAAAGAATATGTATTTTGGAAAAAACATTTTTTTGTCATGACTATTTGAATAAAATAAGAAATGAATATATATTTTTATATATATATATATATATATTATTGAAATAATAGTGATTTAATAAAAATAATGGTGTCTTCAAACAGAATATTTATGGTACTTTAAAATTGGTTAGAAATCGAGACAATACTTGTAACCAGGCTTGTGTAACGGGGATACTTTAAAAGGGAACAATGTAAAACATTTATTCATTCACCAAAGAATGATGAAAATATCAAGATATATTATTTTGTAACATATATATTTTATTTATAATAATTTTATAAAATAATGAATAAATACATTGGTGTATAGTGGAAGAAAGCATAAGCCAAATGAAAATGAAGGTTTGGGAAGAAAACCCTTAACTTATATCTGAATGTGTTATGTACATGAATTTAATGTGACAGATAATAGAATTAAATTAATTAATTAATTAATTAACAACCATATAAAAATGTATAAGAATCATTATATTTTTATGAAGTTCACTTATTGAATTATTTATGAGTTATAGATTTTAATTTCATTTTTTATGCAACATTGGTTTTCTTCGTTTTAATAATCTATTCGCTTGTTTAAAAGTAATGGAATTCATGTAAAATGCGTACAATTATCCAGAATTATAATTATAGGTTATTAATGAAAAATAATAATTATAATTAGTTTTATATACATTTTTTGTTCTTATATTTGAGGATGAATCATTATATAAGACATTTAGTGATAATCGTTTAGACTATTATGAAAATTATTGATCAAAAAGAACAAATTTTGTTTTATTATTTGTTATTGTGTAAATATGTTACATATAAAACATAAAAAGGGTTATAATATACATTTTACAAAGTTTTTAAACCATTAAAATGGTTTTTTTGCACAACCTCTAAGACAGGTAAGAAAATTGAAAACTTGTTGTCCTTAAAGGCGATTAAACAACACCGCTGAGAAATTTTTTTCATTTTTAGAGTTAAAAGGATAAGAGAAGGTTATTAATAATGGATTATTACATTATTATAATAACATTCCATTACATATAAGGAAATGTATTTTTAATTCTATTTGGATTAGGCTAGGTGAGGAGAGAGTGATAAAAAAAGACATGAAAAAAATTTCAATATAAATGGAAGAAGAGTTTACCTCTTGAATTATCCTCATTGAGAACCACCTTAATGGTATTGGTTTTGGTATTTTGTTGTGAAAAATAGATTTTAGAATTGTGGAAGGGAATTTGGAAGAGTATTGGGCTGAAATATTCTAAGGATCAAAGCATGGATGTTGTGAGGATAAAGTGGAGTGAGAGGTGGATTTCAAAGTGGAGGAGAGGGGTGTTTTTGGAATTTTTTATTCATTTTTTTGTTATTTTGTGACAATAATATAAATTGTTTAAGAATTTTAATCAAATATATTAAAATAATGAAGGTGAATTCCTGGTTATAAGATTAAATCATCCATACATCACATGTGACTCAATAATTCATGTACTTAACATATATCATGAATTATAATATTTTACTATTCACAGAAATTCAGGTATTTTAGAAAAATAATAAAAACACATGTTATCCATTTTTTTATGTATGGAATTAAAAAATAAACCCTATTTTTTAAAATAATTTTCGAAATATGTAAAAATTAATTTTTTATTAAAACCTTCATTTACTCAAAAATTTAAAATTTAAAATTTATAACTGATTTTATAACACTCTAAAAAATTAACTAAACTCTCATAAAAATTTTCTAAAATCAAAATAAAACAAAATATTAATTTATGAATATATTTTATGAAAATATATATATTTTTATTAATTATAAAATTGTCATTAAATATTTTTGGCTTACCAAAATACCAAAACACATAATTATAAATTTTTAAAATATTTACTTACTTATACGATGGTATAATTATATCATACTTTCATTTATAAAATTCATATATTTTATTTTCACATTCATGGTTGATGTAACTATTCATTTGGCTGATTTAATATTTATATATTTCATTTTAATATTCCTAATTTCATGTTATTATTTCATTAGTATAGGTTCCTTAACTTCTTGAAATACCTACTATTTCATTCATTATTCATTATAAAGTTTATATTGTATTCTATATGTGATTTACTATGATCAATACTATATGAGATAAACATATAAAGGAATATGTCATTGATATAATTTTAGGTCATTGCTGAGTGTTTTCTCCACTAAAGAATTTCATACATTACAAATCTCAAAACTCCTCATAATGACCATTTGTTCTTCACAAACACGGATAAATGTATACAAAGTGATTGATCTCTGATATGAAATGATTAAATGAGTAAGAGGAGAAAAATATATTTATATTCTATGAGAAATAATATTTTTAAAGTGACTAACCACATTAACTATCCACAAAAACAAGTAATGAAAATATATATTTGCTAAATAATGACATGTCACAGAAAATACATGTGAGAGGAACTTGTATAATGAATAAGAGAATCTTATCTAAATCATGGATCTTTTGTAACAAGACAAAAAATATTCTGTAGATTTAAAACTTCCATGATAACCAAACATACTACACATTTCGATTAATGTTAATGGATCTTTTATGCATTAAGTATGGTCATCAACATGAAGAAGAATACATGATCACAATGCAGTGTGTGTTATAGTTACTATAATTATCAGATTTTTCTTTATTTTTATATTCATCATGGATTTATATATCATGATAAATGAGATGATCATGATACTCCCAATGAATTATAATTTTAGAATATGATAAATGTAGATCTGATATATATGTATGTAACTTCTCATTGTATTCATGTAACTTGAATAAAGAAAAAAATAAATGTGGGCCATGAATTAAATGGATTGTCCATATATATTAAATATCTAAGATGCATGCACATCCAATCATGATATGACTATTTACTATGAGAAATGGTGTAACATGAATCATTTTGAAACATAAAAATTAAGTAAATGAAATTCACAGGTTAAACTAAAAAGAAACTCAATGTGGGAATTATTTCGTATGTTAATCAAGCATGAAAATAAAATGCATAAATCATGAATGGAATTAATCAGCATAAGATTACATAAATATTACAATTGATGTGGAATAATAATAAGTTAATTTGAGTATACACCATCATGCATGTTATGGAATCCTATATAATGTATTGTAATGATGTTTATGGATGAGTTTCCACATTTATTTTCTTTGAACACACATACATGATAATGTAAAAGAATTTGAGTTTATAAATAAGATTTTTAATGAAAATGAAACATGAGGGATCCAGAGATTAAAATGTGGGTATAATATTTATAAATCACTTGATGAAACTAACGAAATAATACCATATTCTATCAAGAATTGGTATGAGGAATTGTTATGTGATAATAATCAGTAAAAATTATCCCAAACAAAATAGATGGTAATTTGGGATTCCATAACCAAATTAAAATTGGCAAAATTAGTTATTAAAGGTGATAATTCTGTTTGCATATTAATTGAATAATTAAAATTGTTATTAAGAGAATAATATTCATGTTATTATTATTTTGAATTTAAAGTTCATTTTTATGTGATGTAAAATATATGTGTCTATCCATACATTGATATTATTTTAAAAAACCCATTAGTGAAAAGTATCTATGAAATAAGTTGAGATTGATCTAGGAATCCTTAAATGAGACCTACCTAATTATTGAATGACTATAGAGAATATTGATTACAATATATTTTGAAACAATTTCTAAACAACCCATTTTTTACCACAAAATTGTTGATGATATTTAAAAATAAATGATAAACCTTGATCATACCCGTTCATGGAGGAAGATCTCCCTAGAGAAGAAGGAGGACTTTATGCTACTACATCAACCAAAAGGAAGGATCTTCTAACTGGGTTTTCTCACAAGGTTCTAAATAGTCTTGAGGATTGGAGGATAAAAACTATCTAGGAGTAAGATGAAAATGTTGGTAGTTTGTGTGTATAACCAACTCTGGCAGAAGAGTTAGTTTCTAGGTTTATAACTATGGTCAATTAAAGGACCATCTAATGGGGTGTCTACTAATATTCTACTAATGGATTTTTAATCCAAAAGTTTATAGTGTAGAATAAATATTTGGGTGATTAACTGAAATTTCAATATATATTCCCCTATAAAAAACCCCATAAATATTATGTGTTTCTCCCTCTATCATTACTACTATAAACGAGGTGAGTTTTGAGATTATATTGAGTGGATTGAGTGTAAGATCGAAAGAGTATACGAATAAAATTAAGTGGGGTTAAATTGTAGTTTATAAAATAGAATATATAATTTATTTAACCTATTTATGAAGGAATTTTATACAATGGTTTTTTTCTATTTTTTAATTAAGTAATAAGTAAATGTTTAACTAATAAATTATAAAATCATAGTTAAGAAATGTTTTGAAAATGTATAAAACATTCATTAATATATTCATAGAAGAACTAAGGAATTTTTAAATGAATTGTATACAAATCTAATAGAAGATATAAAATTTAACACTAATAGATACTTTTATAAGATGATCCACACATTATTCTTAGGTATTAAGGATGTTAAAAAAACTAACCTTAAGAATACAAGGTTTTAACCAAACCATAATGGTGTATCTTCCTTCATCATTTTATCCTTCAATAATTTGATCAAAAAAACATATATTTATCTCGAATCAAGAACCCTCAACAATAATGATCAGAATATATGTCATCATAAACCTTTGATTCCCTAGATCACAAAAAATCACACATATAAATTACAAATAGAAGATAAATAAAATGAATTTATGAGAATACACACAATTTGTCGGCTTAAGTAAAAACTCACAGTAAGTTACAATGAATCGTTCACTCATAAGAATATGTTACAAATAATTACAAGTGAATTTAATTCTATTAATTTTAAAATTCTTCATCCTCCAATAATTCATCTTTAATTAATAGTTATTTTTGTAATGGTAATACTCCATATTCATCAAATTTGTTTGATACATCTCCAGACACACACATCTGCACATAAAATGGTCAAACACATCTTCTTTGATTGAATGTTGATTTTTATAATTAACCATTACAATAATTGAATGGTTATTTCTGGTAAAATAATTCTTCTTCATCATATGAAATAATTTTTATTTTTATTTTGTTAAAATGGAATAACTTAATCTGTTAGATTTTAGAGATGTTTATCTGCAATCAATTTGTTCTTTGTTTGATGAAGTATTTCTCACAATTGAAGAAGAAACTAGTTTTGTCAGTTAAAAAAAAGACTTTTGGAATTAATAAATCTATTTATGATGATGTTTGAAATCATCTATTTGATGTACATAATCTATGAATATCTGATTGAGTGAAAACTCAATATGATGGAAAGAACATTCCACATCTAGTAAAATAGAAGTCTTTTCTAAAAAAATAGTTTACAGAACATTGAAAAAAATGTTAGTAAAATATAAATTAATAAAGAAGAGGTATATAATTTTTCAAATAAATGATATAAAGTGCAGAAATAAATATTTTAACTCAAAAATCTCCCCCATTTTCATAATAAAAAAACACAACTCTTTTAATAGATAATCTAATGTTTAAAAAATTAAATACTTACTACTTTTTCTAATATAATTCAAAACATTTCCCCTCTATGAATGGTGTTAACATTATTAATAATTTATTCTTGCTTTGAATGTTCTACTTCTCAATTCTCAAAAATAAAATATAATGTTTCAATTTGTATTACTTCTCCCCATTGTTATTTTCAAACTGTAATAAGGTGGTAAAATGTGTACATGATATTATAGGAAAAAAATAAATGAAAAATATATATGCAAATATTCATCCGAAAATATATATTAATGTCATTAATATAATAAGTTCATATAAATAATCCATCCAAACAATATTTGGTTGATCAGTCATCCAAACATTTGTATCTAAAAATTTATGTTTGACTCATTATAGTATATTAAATATTTCATAGAAAAGAAATCAGTATTTTTTAATTTTTTTCTCAATAAATTAAAGCTTCATCACATCCTCTTAGTATTCCTATAAATTAACATCAGTGGATTTTAGTTTCCCAAATTCCTCTTCTCGATCTACAATTTAATAATTATAATCTCTTTGATTCAAAAATCATTCTTTTAGGACATGAATCCAATTTTCATGAACTGAAATTGCATCACCTTGTTTCACTTATTAAGATTTGAGAATATAGATTGATCTTGAGTTCTCTAAACCTCTTTATTTAATCTTAATTGATGCCTCAAAACTATATTTATTGATTTTTTGATTTTATGGATCTTCTCATCATAGAATTTAATATCACCATTATTATGTTTTACCCACAAAACACATTTATTAAATTTTCAAGTCATTGATTTTGAGTTTCCTTTGTGTTTTCAAAACTATGTCTCATTCTAAATCACTCTCTCAGAATTTTTTCTAAAATAATTTCATTATTCTAATAATTCAATCACCCCTTGATTTTAGTTACATCTCACTTAAATATATATAATGAAATGTAAGGAACCATCAGGAATTTTAATTACTTCATTGAAGTATTTCATTCTCATTTCTACACTTTGATCACTTATACATGGTGAAAATGAGTGGAATCAAAAGAAAATTTCAAAACAGATGAAGTGGTAGGCCTATGATTTCATGTTTCATATTTTAATTGATCTATATAATATTTATAAATATCCAAAAATTCACATAATTTATTGAATTTATATTTTTATGATGCCTTTGTCTCTGAATTTTGATCATATTCTTTTAATGATTCATCTATGTATGATAAATATAAATAAAAAATCTTTTGAAATTTTGAAGGTAATGGATTAGAAGTAAAAGGTGATGTATCATTAAAATTCTTTTGAATTTTTAATTCATTGTCAATTTCAAAATCTTATTTTTCATTATCTAAAATATCAACACCACCATTAATATATTTATAATGGATTTTTTAAACTACTGCTACTTTTTCTATGGCATTTTCAATGGAATGAGAGAGTATAAAATCCTGAGTCAATTGGAATTTTGATTAAATGGGAAGAGGTTATTTTGGATGAACAATTAAAACTGGGGACACATAAAAAATAATTTATTCCTTCTTCAAATCAGTAGGCCTGGAAGGGAATTCCTGAAACCCATTTAGTCAATATTTATCCATCCGAGTTTCTCTATCATTCACACAATTCATCTTCCCCATTTTATCCTCTCAAGTAGTTTTATAATATATCACCTTTATGGATAAAGCATTATAATTTTCTAACCCATAACACAATTTAAAAGCTTTATTTTCTTCTTTAATTTTCAAAAAATAAAAAATTGTATTATCATTAATAGTTTAATAATTTTTATTACATAATAAGGTTGACTTTTCTCCCTTATTTTCATTTTACAATACAGTTTTTGAGATTATCTATTTCTTCAACCAATAAATCTCTGTATATTTACTTAGTAAACATCATCAATGAAGAAATTCACACATGCATCGTCCTATTAATTCTCTCTCCACAAATAGATGAACCAAAATTCTTTAGCAGAATTTATTTATTCTTCATTTTCATCACTTCCATGAATTTAACAAAAAACATTTTTATAAAATATGGGTAGATTAAATTCATCAAAATCAAATACCCTCTATTTTATTTCACAATAAAAAGGAAAATAAATATCACAGGATTAAATATTATCATATTAAAAATGTAATAAAAATTTTAAATATATTTTATTTTCAGGGTAACCCTATCCCTTTTCTTAACAATAATGATGTTCTAGGCACAGAGGGAAATAATCCTCATATTAAGAGAAATATGACGAATTTTTATAACTTTTTCTTAAGAAGAACAAAGGGTATTTTCTACTTTTATCTTTTTAAAACTCTATAACTTTTAAGTTATGTTACGAGTTACCAAATTTTCTTCACCTTATTGAGTTATTTGAATTAGTTTATCCACATATTAATGATTCCACTATAATAACTCTCCAAATTGAGTAAGGGTTACAACCATGGGATTCACTTCATCATTGAATGTAGAAGATAAATAAAATTTTCTAATAATATTAGGAAAGTGGAGATAAAAAACATATTCCTCAAATTATATATCATCCCATCATTGAAAAAAATAAAATATTTAAAAGGAGAGTTATACATATTGTGCCAAAATATTTCGATCATAATTTCTTTCATAGAAACATTTTTAAAGAATATCAATAGATGAATCCATTTTTTATGATAGAGTAAAATAATATAAACTAATAAACTATAAATAAACACATGAACTTAAATTTTAATTTTCATATCTATTATCTGAGTCATAGGGTGATGAAGAAGTGGTGACTCATACTCCATTAAATAGTCACAATCAAAGATATAGTCCATGTTCTCTTGATCAAATGGTTGAGGATGATACCCTTTTTTAGATTAATGATTTAAATAAATGTTTAATATTTAGTGGATAACTAAACTCTTTATGTTATCAAAATATATGAAATGTGTTTTTATCATATGAAAATTCTGATGAAACAAAAATATTTCTCATAAATATTACAATGTTAAAATTATGAAAATCAATAAATAGTAAAAAACATATTATTATAATGAATAAGGTAAAATGAATGGTTTAGAGTTTACCTCATAGATAAAAATTTATAAACCTGGTTTTTAATGTTTTCCTGATCATATGGAATTCTTTGTTTTCATAAAAAAAATTCTTCGATAAAATTTATAAATTAATTTTTCAAAATATTTTTAAGGAATTTTTTTTTTTCAAAAAATATTTAGGGAACATTTATTTCCAAAATATGTTAAGTAAAATGTAAAAAAATAATTATGAAAACATTTTCTAAAAATACTACAGGAAAATGTTTTATAAAAAAATATTTTGGGAATATTTCTTCCAAAAAATATTTATGGGATATTTTTTCTATAAAATATTTTATGGAATTTTTTCTTAAAATTATATGAATTCAAAACATAAGGATTTTAAGAAAACTAAAAAAAATCTAAAAACATATTAAACATAATCTCCCTTATTCGAGGAGTCATTTCCTGCAAGGATATAGTTTAAATTGAAAGTAGATAAATGATCATTTTATGTTGACTATTCCATGATTCATTTTACTATAATGAAATCTTTTAGAATGAAGTAGTTTAATAAAAATATCATCAAGTTGTTCTGGATTTCCAATAAATTATAAAATTTGATATCATTTTTTTTGTAATCTGGAAGGAAATGGTATGTTATATCTTTTTCATTTTTAGATTATTGATGTCATGGGTTATTAATTGAAACTATTAAACTTTTCAATTCAGAAAAAATATGATTTGTTTTTAAAAATCCTAAAAATGACAGTGAGTGTATGTTGGATCCTTGACACTGGATCATGTTATAGCTACTATATATTCACCTTCATCTATGTAATGTGTAACTAAGAATTATTTCATAAAAGAAAATTAAAACAAATTCTGTCATAAGAAATGATTAGATCTATATGTACTTTTTCAATCAATTTTATATCCAACAATTTTATCAACTAAAACAAATTTAAAATAAAAATAATTTATTGAAGAGTAAAATAGTCTATGACCCATAGTTACCTTAAGGTATTGCAAAATTCATTTTACATCATTAATTTTGGATACTTTTAGATTTACATGAAATCTCCCACATAATCATATCAACAATATTAAATTAGTGTGACATGTTGTTTGGTATAGTAAACCACTAATCATTACTGTAATTTTTTTGATCAACTTCTTTCCGAGAATCCTCAAGATCGAAGGATATTAATTTTATGATATTATTTATCGTACTTTTTTATTTTCATTTGAGAAATATTTAGGTAAATATTTTATATTCTTTTGTGGATATATTAAATTTATATCTAGTTTTTTTGGATAATTTAAAACCAATGAGAAAATATTTGTTCTCTCATCATTATCATTTCAATCATTGATTTCATAAGATCCGTAAATGAATCAAAAATAAATTTTTGGGTTGATATTAATATAATTTCCTTGAAAACAAATATTATACAAAAAAATTAAAAAATTCATTCAATATTACCCTCTCTTAGAAATTGTTTTTTGAAGTAAATATCTTGTTAATATATCATAGTAGGAAGATAGGTCTTGTTGGAGTCCATAGAGTGCCTTGGTATGTTTAAAAACATGAATGAGATATTTTTTTCAAAACTAGTTGGTTTTTCTATAATAAATTCCTTTGGAAGATTTCTATTAAGGAAAGAATGCTTCACATCCATTTTAAAAAGAGTGATATTTGAGAGTGGTTCACAATGTAGAAGTATAAGAAGGGATTCATATATATATACTACTCTGTTATTTTCTTTATAGTATATTTATTCTTATCGATTATAATTCTTTCAAAAAAATCTTCATCTCTAACCATTACTCTATTTTCAACTAATTTAATACAGAAAATCTATTTTCCACCAATTACAAGAGAATATTTAGGACATTCAACCAATTTATAAACATTATTAATCACAAATTCATTATGATAATAATAAATTGATTTTTTATATCCAAATTACATAAATTCTCATCACAATCATAAGTTCAAATTATGATACAAATACATATTTTTATATTTCATTTATTATGGAACATTTTTTTTGATTGGTAATCCTACATCCCCACTATATTATCAGTAAAATGATTCCCAAGTATTTTCTACTTTTTTGAAAATTTAAAATTCAATTATTCAACAAAAAGTTTAGCTTCCTCTTGAGTTACAACTTTTGAAAAGTTTTTTTTAGATTTTTTATCACTTCTAAAAAATTATTAGGAGTTTTTAAATTTAGTTTAAATAATATTATCTGATGACATGGTTTTAGGTTGATCGAAAACAAAATGATCAATTTCATCCAATTTCTTATTCAATTTTCCCTTAATGGTACTTATATTGTGAATACAAACTCAACAATCCTTAGTAGTTGTAGAATAGTGATGAAAATTAATATAATTAACTTTTGGATTAAATTTATGTAAATTTTATTTAATATTAAGAATGAATACTTTACATCCACAAAATATAAAGTAAGAATGTTTTTGATTTCATCATGTGCAAAATTCATAAGTAGTTTGATTAAAAATACCTCTATGTAAAACATGATTTATATTACAATAGTTAGTAATTACTGCTCCAACTCAATAATGTTTAGCACATAAGTATTCAATCAACAAGATTCCAATAATCTAAAAAAGATCAATATTTATTCATTCAATTATTTCATTTTTTTTGTCAAATTCTAGTGGCGAAAAAGTAATGTATAATACATTTTTTACTAAAAAATGTTATAAAGTTGTATTTTAAAATAATTATACCAAGATCACTTTGAATGGTTTGTACGGTAGAATTTTCTCATTTGAAACATTTGATGAAAATTATTTAATGAAAAAACTAGATTACCAATTTTTCGCAAGAAAATAGACCCATGTATATATAATGTAGTAATAAACTAATACATATATATAGTTTTATCTGCCAATAATTAATGTTTATTAACCAAATATATTTATGTTCCCTAACAATGAAGAATTAAAATTCAAAACATGAATGATAGATTTTGAACTTGACATAATTTCCTTTCCAAATTCACAAGGATAACAATATTTAAAAAAATTAAACCCTAACAATCGTAAGTCAATAAAAATTGTTTTTATAGATTGTTTTTCTAAATATCTAACATTATAGCATCCTAAAATTCTATACGAAAACCAACATTTATCTTTTGTTTCACTATAGAAGTGTATATCTTGTCTTATACAGTCACATAGGTTACGTGTGTATACATTCTCATACACATCATCAGAAAGAAAAAATTTACCAACTAAATGTTGAATAATACCTTTTTTATTCTAAAATTTTTCAAGGTATCCTTTATCACATAACTATCTTATTCTAATAAGGTTGTTCCTAAGGCCTAAAATAAATGAAATAAATGAAATTATTGTTTTTTCAAGAAGAAAAATGTTACCTATACTTGATATCGCACCTTGTGAATTAATACCAAAATGTAATTTTCTACATTTTCTCATTGAAAACATTCTCAAATAATTTTATGGTTTCAGTCATGTTAGTCGAACAACAACTATCCATGTACGTAATATTATTTATTTTGTAAATAAAATTATTTTAAAGAAAATGGAATGTTTTTATTTTAGAAAACATACATACTTTTCTCTAACATTTTTATTAAATGAAACATTAAGAATCCACATCTATTTACCGTTTATTTGTTTTATAGGTACCAATACCTTAAAACTATAATATTTAGGAAAAATAAAACATTTATATTTATTTAAATAACACTTTTTCTCATATTATCCATGAAATTTAAATTTTTTATAAAAGGGGGCACGATTAGGAACAAAGTAGTTATTTTGAAAATGAGGTTTATAATATTTAAAATACATTCCTATAGTGTTTCGATGTGTTATCATCAATCTATAAAAGTTATCAATCATTTTCAATGCTAATGTTGAACTGGTTAGTAATTTTTTGGTCTAAAAATTTTATAATTTATTTTTATAAATAAATTTATATTATCAATATATGTGTTAAAACTATAATTTTTATCTTATTTTTAATAATATTTGGAATTTGTAGGGAATGTTTTGAAATTATATTTTTTTTTTGCAAGTTCTTATTTATAATTTTCATAGTTTTTGGAAAAATTATTATTTAGTCCTTATAAATTAAATAAAAATATATGAACTTCCTAACCAAGTGTTAAAGTATCATCTTCATCAGATGTGGGTTCATTTTATTCTTCTAAATATATAAAAAAATCATCTTCATAAGTAGAATGAATTTATCTTAATGTAATATCGGTTAAGGATTATGAAGATACCTTATCCATGAAGTAATATTTTATCTTTGAAATTTATGTATAGAGAAAAATATATTTCTGAAATTCAGTACTATTTTCATTACAAATATCAGAAGAACTATGTCCACCAATATCAATCCAAGTGTTATAAACATTCATTCTTTTATTTCATTTGTTATTATAAATCATTCTGGATCTTTTTTATTTATTTTATTAGTTTTTCAGTCTATATGATTTTGGTCTTATATTTAAATGATTCATACACTCACAACATCTAATATCTAAAGTGTCTTTTTTATCACTTCTATATTATGAACATTTATTATAATTATATAGAAAATATGTTATTCCCAACAATCATGTTCATACTTTTTTAAAATCGGAGAGCTCATTCTTAGTCTTCATAAAAGGGATACATTTTTATCATGTTTAAAATTATTAATTAGAAGACTTAGATATTTACACAACTTAGTTGACTATTTTAAATGATGTTGAGGTAGTGGTAAAAGAAAGAAAATTATTTTTCTTTTCTTTAATAGAATAAATTTTCAATATACCATCATATAACATGAAATAAACAATAAGATCATACAATTTCTAGTTTGAAATATTTTTAATTTCATCAAGTTCTATCCTCTTAAGTTCCCATTCATTAGGAATAATTTATATAATATTATCAACCAAATTTTCATCAGTAAAATTATTATCCAAAATAGATTAAATATTATTAAAAATATTCAGATTTATTTTATAAACATTGGATATATATTTTCTAGATAAAAAATCATAATCTTGATAATAATCTCTCTTTATATCTCTTCTTACATCAAATACATTTTTGATACCAAAAATATTTACTTCAATTTATTCCAAATATTTTTTCTCGTTTCATAGAAATATATAAGACTATATATACATATTTCCATAGAAAATAACATAGTATTTATAACATGATAAATGAGTTGATATTATTATTTCTCATATTTCATAAAATCAGTAACATCTATTTCTAGAATTTGATAATTTAATATTAGTATAGAAAAGTTTTCTATCCTATTTTTTAATAATGGTATTAAAGTGACCCCTCCAACATTCATAATTATCCCAATAAAAGATATGTTGTATTATAGGGTTGAGATTTTCAATCATCCCAACAGAAAAACCTACAATCTAATAAAACAGCAATACTCTTTTCTATGAATCCTTGTTATTGTAATATTATATAAGAAGTGGAACCTGATATAATACACAATGTAGGATTGAAAGAATATACAGTTTACTATAATATGGGGGTGTTAATTGTAGTTTATAAAATAAAACATAAAATTTATGTAACCATTTTATGATGGTATTTTAGATAACGGGTTCTTCTAATTTATAGGAATTTAATCAAAAAAATTACAGATACATTATAAAATATGATTTCATAACATTTAAAAAAATAATAATGTAATGATTCTCAAAATAAGCAGTGTAAATAAGGAACTTGTAAAAACATTATAACAACATTATATAAAGTATGAAAGAAAACCAAAATAAAAACCTTTTTTAGAATATTACCGCTTTAACTTTCACTGATAAGGAAGTCATAAACCCATACTTTTGGTATCCAAAGTTTTAACTTAAATTTTATTGTTCTATAAACATTCAACAAGGAATCCCTCAATTTTAAGATCGAAAGAACATCATTTTACCTTACCTTGGGAACACTCAAACATCGTGATCAGAATATCTATCTTACAAATACTAATATGTTTTCGACAACATGAGACCATAAATATTTATTCCAAAATAGAATAAACTTATGGAATTTATATGAATCCATAAAATCAGATTCCTGAAGTAAAACTTCACTAAAAGTTACATATAATAATTCACATGTAACAAGAAGATACAAACTATTCAAAGTAGTTTTTGTTACCTTGAGTTGCGAAATCATCCTACAACTTGAATACATCTTCTATTTACATGAATTTATCTAATATTCATGTTGATATTTCATCATAGTTAGTTATGAATTCTTCATAAGAACTCATCTTCACTTGAAATTTTTAAGAACAGCTTATTCATTTGATGGTTGATTTTGAAGAATCTATATTACAATTATTGAATGACTCTGCCTACTAGATTAGAGTTTATTCATCAAATAGATTGATGTTTTATCTTCTAATAAAATAGAATTACATAATGGGGAATATTTTATTGACGTTCATCATGAAATCTTGTCTATTTTTTTATGATGTTTTTCTGGTAGTCTTAGTATTGAAGGTTATTGATGCAATGAAAGCACATCAACAGAAATTATATTTACCTTTAATTTAACATATAATTTCTAGAAACCTCAGTAGAGGATATAATTATGGCCAATTTTTAAGTAATACATTTATGATAGAATGAAATAAATATATAGTTAGAGGATATTTTTTATAGGTGATGTTGATCTTCATCCGAAATTTTTCCCAAATTACCATCAAGGATCTATATTGATCAATGTTTAGATTCCATCTATGAGTTATCCATACATTCTCTATTGATCTATGAACAGGGCTAACTCATTCTTAGTTGATAACATGGTGAACTGATTATCATGTGTTTTCCATCTTTATATATTAATATCCTATGAGATTGTAGGAGTTATTCTCATTTATGAGTAGCTAAGAGAAAGAATTCATCAAAGAGAGAGAGAGAGAGAGAAGTATGTTTTGTGCAATTATTCTTTATTCTCAATTTTTTATTAACCCAACACAATAACCATAAACATTATTCATATATTTTGGGTTTATGGTCAAACATTATTTCATTATGCACTGACCATAAAATACAATGTTTTCTTAAAAAACCTAAGTATATAAAATAATATAGTTATTTTATGTTGTACACTAACTTGTGTATTGATAAATATAATTTTTACTTGTGGAAAATGATTAATTTTAAATATATGCGGTATTAATAATTTCTTCCTCATTATTTTTTGAATACACAAATAAAATTTTATTCATGAATAAATATTGCAATCCCAAAACAATGGATAAATATTTATTAAATATTAAATAAAATAAACTAATATATTTTATTTACAATTATAATGTGTAAATATTTATTTAATATATGGGATCAATAAAAAATGTATAAAATAATTCAATATTCTCGGTAATAACATTTATTCAACTAGTTAATTTATTTTAAAATTTAATTAAGATCAATATAAACACTTACTACATGAATTTCTAGGATTCCTTATCATTAGCATTATGAGGGCATAAGAAATGTCCAAAATCACTATCTAGGAATAGGTAAAGGAACCTAAGATAATGAACGTAATTACAATGTTGAAAAACACTTTAAAATTATCACTATATAATATAATTCCTTTGTATTGAAATCTAATTATGAAGGTTTCACATCTATTTCATCCACCTTATTCTTGATACATTCGTCTATGAATTTTACAAATATATGCAGTTACATGATGGACAAGGAATTTAATTCCAAAGTTATATTTTAGAAAAAATGGTCAAGATATCAACTTCAATAAAGAAAGAAGGAATAAATACTTCCTCAAATTACTAATTAACATGAAGTCATTCGAGATGAACCCAATATATCTAACTTTATCATTAACTATTATCATCATAGTTTATGAAATATATCTATGCATTCTTTTCATGTTAGTAATTAATATTAATCTGAATTTTTAATATCCATTACACATGCTCAATGATTTTAATATTTATTGGGGTTAATTAATTTATAATTATTACTAATGGTGATGTACTCATAATTTTCTATGATGGGTATTACCATGTTGAAACTTCACGAGAAAAGTCTCTATCCACTTTTGAGTACACAAACCTAATATTCTATCTACTATGTTCCCTTTCATAGTATATTATCAATCTATAGAACTATATTTTAGAGATATCATCACATAATATTGTGGTTTTCATGAATGTGAGAAACTAATATGATTTATCCAAGAAACATATAAAATATATCATTATCAAATTGTTTTTATGTTAAAGAATAATAAATCTGTGATAACATATTTATATTAACTTTCACACCTTTTAATATACATACAATACAAAATACAATTTAGTTGATTCTGGGGAACCAAATATAAGAAAAACCCCACTTAAAATAGTGGAAGATAATATATATTGTCTAGTCCCCACATGAAAAACATGATTTTTTTAATTATTTCTATAGTTTATAAGTATATCAAATTTATATGGCTAGGGATGGTAATCCATGTGACTGTGTAGGGAATCTATTTACTACAACAATACAATCTTCATACAATCCCTTGCGTTATAATATAACTTACTATTTATCTTCTATTACCATGAAATTATATTGACATCATCAGTAATTTCATATTCAGATCTTATCAAAATGATGATTAGTACCTTTATTTTGAAATAACCCAAAATCATATCTGGATAATACTAAGTTGCTACTTAAGCTACATCTAAATCTCAGATGTACTGGGATATCTTAAATATGGAGACCACTCTCTATAATATTTTTTTATAAATTATTTACATATCTCATTTTAAGAAACTATATCAAATTCAACTATGTGAAGACAAGTGTCCAATCCCACTATTGACTAGTATTCCCTTTTTATAAACACTAAGAACACATCCAGTTTTTATTTTCAAAGTACATTTAGGTAGTAATAAATGGAAGTTAATGAATATATATAATATCATGATGATATTACCCTATTATTGTTTATGAATCAATAATACCAAAAATTATTATATATCATGGAACAAGAGATGACTTCCTATCAATTAAGATAGTGAATTTATGTTATTATGTAGAATCTCTTCTTATGGGCATGCATGTTCAGCTAGAAGTATTATATAACAACAAAAATTCTATATTTATTTGTTTAAAATTGTTTATTTGCAATACTATATTACTATATGTACTTTGAATATATTTAGAAAATTATTTGTTGCATTTATTATATACAGTTTTTATAACATGGTTTCAATATTAAGTCATCCTTGGAGAAATTTCCTTCTGTAGTCTTAAGAAACTGGTAAGACACAACAATTATTTTCATATATTATCAACATATAAATCTTGAAAACATATAGATCTCTAAATAACCTATTTGAGACAGGTGTCTCTCATATTTTTCTTAATTAATTACTATGATCACTATGAATTATTTTTTATAAATTAATGTATGCTATCTGTATATGTTATTTATATTGATTAATGTCACCCACTCCTTTTAGTTTTTCCTAATAGAAATATACCCTATGGTCTCATTTTTTTCATGTAGTATAGACATAATATATAATAATTCAACTAAGTGTGGTATCCTTTACAATCAATAGACTAATATTATGTTTATAGAAATATTCTTTAATGATTATAGTTCAAAAATATTTTTGTCATGATGAGTTGTGAATAATTTTTGTCAAAGACTAATCCTTTAAATAATCTATAGGTATCTGGGTCTATAGTTGAAGATGATAATCTAGGGTCTTCAATTATTTCACCAATTATTGATGTAAATATGTCATCACTAGTGAATAATATCCCTTTTAAGAACCCAAGGATTCATCATGATTAATTTTAATCTCATAACATAAATTGAAAAACACTTGGTTCAAACTGAATTTGTGGTCAAAATAAGGGTGTCACCTATGATCATTTCTCAGTGATTTGGAATCTAAGTCCATCCAGATCATCCACATGTGATTCAAATTATACACATTCATCAATCATAATATTATGTGTTTTATCACGGATGTCCCATGAATTCATCAACATCATGATGAACACCATATCATCATTCTTACAATGCATTAATGAGATCTTGATCTAATTACATGGATTGATATATTCTATATCTATGAAGTGGAATATGAGAGATAAGATCTCAATAAATGATATATGAATAGTTATCGCCATGATATCCTCCTCCTCATCCTTTTATAACGAGTTCCCAAAATAATAAAAAAGGGTCCCCATCACTAAATATGTATTACTCAATACAAATGACATCCTATAACTACTCTACTGAGTCATAAATTTAATTTATATTTTTATAAAAATTTTATAATATAATAAATTTGTTATATGAAAAAATTGAGCCATTAATTAGACTTTTCATTAATTAAACCATTAAATTGATCTCGACTATTAAATTAATATTCAATCGTAATAAATTTTCCTTTATTTAACTTATTACTTTTAAATACACATGATAAATAAATTCAAAACTACTTATTTTATACTCAAATAATTTGAATATATTTATTCCTTGTTGATCGAATACTATTGGACATATCTTTGAACTCGTGGTGTGGCTAACTATGCCTTGCACAAAAATTTATCAGAATAGGGAAGAACATTGAATATGATATTCTATGTGAACCTATAGGCCCTTATCTCGAAATCATCGAATATTATTAACTAAATTTGACTAGAGTTTGGTTACCCATTAAGTACCCTAAAGTGATAAAGAGTTGTAATATAAATGATAACCTATTTATAAAAAAACGTTATATAATATAATCTATTTTCCTCATGACATATCATAAAAAATGATGCACACATTGTTTCACCATACTTTCTTCCTTTATTTTTTATTGATCATGCTAGACAGGAATTCCATCTTCTATAATGTCTGTAGATGAAGTGATGGTACTACCATAACATTTAAATGATCTTGATATTTTTCTTCCTATCAAAAGTGAAAAACTATTTATTGACTATTAATCTAGAGACATACCACCTATGACACACCCAACACATGAAACCTCACCAGGACATCAAACGTTAGTTTTTTTCCTCTATAAATCTATATGATAAAATTTTATGCATTGTTAATGATTTCTACTCAGGGTACCGACAAAAATATTCATACATATGAATAAACAATGACAGTAGAAACATGTGGTGTTCCTATTGGTAGGTTTTTCATCCTGAAAGCACTTGCTAGATATCACCATCTTCAAACATCATGAGAATAAGTCCCAATGTGTATGATCCCCCCAACATCTCATAGATATCGATTAAATGTTTTCAGTCATAATGATGTATCTAGAAAATAATAAATATTTTTAACATTAATTTTGTAGTATCTATAGCTTCTCTATATATTTGGTGAACTTCTATAACCTTTTGATAAGAAAAATAATATATGGACATTACCATTTTATTTGTGGATGCAGAAAGATAAACACAATAATTTAAGTTGTATATCATGTGTACCAACCCTTATAAATGAAGTGATAATTGAAAATTAATGTTTTTGTTACTTCATTGTCACACTCAATTACAAAACTCCCAATTTCACTATATCCAACTTGCTAACTAACCTTGTTATCACTTACATGAAAAGATCATGTCTTGTTGTGTTATGGTAATAGTTTTTGGGCCCGCCACTTCTCCACGACATGGATATACTTCTATCTGAAACCATATGTCAATGAGTAAGACTTATCGAGAGATTTAAACCCCAATTACATATCCTTTTTTCCATATTATAAGATTGAAATATTGGGTAGTATGATTAACAGAATTATCATCATGATAAAAATTTACATTCTAGGTTCGATTCGATGAATTGGAATAAATTGTTGCATATTTTATACTAAATGTTTAGTTACTTTGGAATACAAAACAGACTCATTCTTTTTAGATATAGATATAATTATCCTGAGCATGATTTAATTTCTAATTACCTTATATAATATATTATATTAGATCACATTAATCTATAAGAAGACTAGTTTTTATTTACCTTTAACAGGTATCCCTTTCTCTCCATAAAACATGATAAAATTCCTTAAAAATTTTCATGTACAAGAGTATAGTTATATCTACATTCCATTAATTTCTTATAGATTATACTAATATTTTCCTATCATAATTAAATATATTGTAAAAGTTATTTATTATACATAACATTAACTATTCTATAGATCCATTGTAGTGTCTAATGGTATTAGGCTCACCACTTCAATCTCCTATTATGCCTATGCATGTCCTCTGGGAGATATTTGTTCCATGTTACATTGAAAAAAATACTCTATCAAATTTTCCAACATGTATTTTTCAATAATTTACCATTATTTTCACAATTAAGTTAGTCTAAAAAACATTCATACATATCTTAGTAGATCACATCCCCTATAACATAGGATGATACTTTATGTCAATCTCTGGAGAGTAAAATTCATCTGGTTCTTAACATAACATTCGACCAATAGATGTTTTAAATATGTTTCCAAAAATATTTTACCTGGTAAATTGTATAAATCCCTCTAAGCACTTGCATAAACTTGTAACCTATTTATTACAAATAAATATTCTATTATTTATTTGCATACATTAATCCTAAACAATATTTCTTTAACTCTCATCCTTTATTGGAATTATATGGTGTCACCACCCCTTTTTGGTTTTTTCCTATAAAAACCTTCCTTGATTGGTAGTCTTGGCATCTAGTGCTTAATAAAATGATAATGGAAATAAGTCATGACATTTAAAATTCAAGTGTATATAGAAATAACTAATTGGTTTTACCAATCAATCCTTATGGGATCTATGATTTTACTATACATGAATAGTTTTACGTGAATATCCACCGAATTATTCAAAATAATAAACCCCCATTTTACATTGATAAATTGAATACATTATTTAATTTTAATTTAACCATTTAGTAATAGTTAATTTTCATATACAAAATAATTTTTGGATTTATTATTCCCAATGAATAATGAATCAACTGCCATTATGAACTAAAACCCATAACTTTGGTTTTACCCTTAATATGTAATATGTCTCTCTAGAAGATTAATTTATATGAGATATGGTAGAATTTTTTCCCCTGAAAACTATTTTTTCAATTTGAACTTTGATTATATCCAAGCCAATCCTTCCCTCACTGTCTTAAAAAAAGATGTTCTCCATTTTATAGAAGTAAAGTATGTTACTTGGCTCTAAATATTCAATAATTTTTATTTTTAAAATTCCCTTAGAATCATTATTACAACTAAATTATTTGTACATTATATTATCTTGATCCATGCTTAATTAAGTTCATAATAGAAACTTTTCATCTAAATACTTGTTATTATGAGATAAGGAATTAATATCATACTATAACTCATATGATATCCATATTTCAATATAGTTTGAATATGGTTATGGTATATCGCTACTATTTTACATGCATGTCTTTAAAAATAATGGAAATGTATACAATAAAAATATGTTTAAGCATTGATACTCATTTTCCATACATCATGTCTCTAATGTATATAAGGAAATTAGAGTTCAGTAAACTATTCTACACAAAATTATATTAGTCAATTCTAAGATGTAATACTCATTGTAGATCTTCCATATTAGAATAATTCCTTTCACATGGATAAGATAATGTTTGTTTATGAATATCACCAAGTTACATTATAATAAATGATGAATGCTTGGTTAGGATATCTTTTAGCACACATGCCCAAAGTTACGCATATCACTTGACAATGCATATTACGTAATTCATTTTGATATTACATAAAATTATTAAAGTAATCATATTATGTTTATTTACCAATATCATACCCTAACTGTAGTTCACACTCTCTAGAGAAAACAATTATGAATACTTTGCGACATACCTTTATATCTAATGGTTTTTTTCCAAAACTGACCACATAAGTGTGTGAATAATCCCTAATGTCATTAAATACAATGATTATAAAACTATATTCGTTATATCCTTGAAAAATATATTTTTTCTTAAAAAAATTACTATCTTTCCATAACTGGGTATGTAAGTATTAAATTTTATTAAAAGTACGTATTTCCCTTGATTTATGTATTACTAAGATATTGGTTGAGTATGAGACACCACAAAAAATATATTATTACAAAACAAAACTCATTTTTCCAAGTTTATAATGAACATATGAGATAAAGTTTTTTCTTATACTCAATAAAAGTTCAACTAGAACTATTTAGATGAGAATTAGAAGTTGTGTTCTTCTCAACACTAAATTGGAAATCACACTTTCTCAGAAACATAGAGAAAAAACCCTACTTAATATAATATTTATTTTCTAACCTTGTTACTGTACTTCAATACAAATATTTGATATTCATATTTCATTTAATAGTCTAGATATAAAAAAAACATCTTATACTATTGATGAATATACTAAATTAAAAAATAAAATATCTTCCTCTTTAATTTGGTTCCTTGAATTTAAACATCCATAGGAATATCTCATGAAATGTGAAGTAAATATCCTATTGTATAATGTACTAACTCATTTTTTAATGGACATTGAGAAGTTATATTCAGTGTTACATTTTCTAGTATCTCTTTCACTTTGTTATTAAAAATTTTCACCATAATAAGTAATTATTAATCTTTATTTATGTTCTCATCTACTTGATTAACCTTACATAAAAGCTAATGACTTGTTTTTCTCTATTTTTTATTCTTTTTGAAATCAAAAATGAAATTGGAGTATATAGTTGAAACTGATAAGGGTTGTATTGAATGATAGTGATCTATCCTTAAATTAACATACATCTAGTGTAATGATCACCCATTCATATCTCAATTCACATTCTCTATCCAATATTATCATAGATTAGACAACATGTAAAATCATTCATGTCCCAATTTTTACCCACAACATACATCAGATGTTTATGATAAAAATATTTTTTAGAAATCAAATGCATCAAACTGTGTCTTGAGTAAGAATTATTATACCCCTTTTTTCCTGAGGTGTCTTAATAGGAATTGGGGACTCCATCACCTTTAATTTTGTATATCATATTATTGTGAAAAGGCGCATGTACTACTCAAGGAAAATAATTTGAGTAAGGAAAATGAATTTTTCCAAAATTAATCACATTGTTCTATGGTATTACAAGTCGTTTTCTACAAAAAAAAATAAAATCTACGATATTATTACTTTTATTTTGATTACCAATTACATATTCCACATTATTTAAATAATTACATGTCTCTTGATATTTTATATAACAATATTATCACTCAATAATACACATGGAATACTTTGTTTCATGAGTATTCTAGTAGATAGGATCCTTGAAACCTAAACTCATATTCTAAATACAATGTATACGTAACTAATCAAAGAGTTCAATGTTATACACTATGATGGCCAACCGAATTAACTTTTCAATCCTTGATATATTAAGTGATGTCTCCACATCATATGAAGGATAACATTTAATTTCTAGATGGTTGCCTCTAAAGTTGCAACAAGAAATCTATTTCTACTTATTTTTTGTCAACATTAGTTATGTTGACCCACCAATCCCATAATTTCTCCCCAGTTGTAGGAGGCACCATCAACTAGGGTTGGTGAGCACCACGTGCACCTAGTTTTAATCAAATTATAAGGAAAGATGTAATTTGGGATAAAATATTACATTGAGGTAATTTATATTTCTTGAAGGATGAAATCATTTTGTATCTGATATTCATGGTCTATGTGATAGCACACACAACTAAATTTTTAATAAACAGAAAAATATTTATCACACCACATGTTCATTTTATTTGTGCATTCTTACTTATTATTTTGTGTGACTGCATGTAGAAGTTACACATATATAAAACTAAAAGACATTTATAAACAAAATAAAACACTTTTATCATGATATGATACTAATGGATGATATGATGAGTTAAATTAGAACAACATAGACATAAGGGTAATTCCATGAGTCACAACCCACACACCTATTATATCAAATGCTTGTCTATTGCATCACTAATTCTCAGCATGAATTATATCAGTGATCATCCTTATCATCATACAACAATACACATACCTTGTTGAGGGGGTCTTGGGAATGTGAAGTAATGATAAAAACCATTATCAAGATGCATAGACACTTATACATATGATAAGTTAAAGATGACATCAAAATAATAATTTTTACTTAATTATTATAAACCACACATATAAATAATTAAATAAAGAAATAATCAAACACCAGACATGCATTAGTTATTCAATGGATCACGATTAGTCAGTAAACAATAAAATCATGTACAATAATTAAATTAACAAAAAAAAAATAAACAACCAGTAAATTATTTCAAGTGGGAAATTTTAATAAAAAAATTTAAACTTATTTTAATTCAAAAATAATATTTCATTTATCCCCTTTAATTAGTTTAATTTTTAGTCAACTATTAAATTTATTAGTAAATTAATTTTATTATATCCCAAATTATTCTTAATTTTGATATATAAATATATATTCAAATCTACATAAATATAAATATATATAATTTTTACTAGGCTCTGTTCAAGCCATAAAAGGATGAGATTGGTTTAGTAGGATATACCCCAGCCAAAATTTGGTTAAGCAGGCCCACCTATTCTGGTATGGGATGGGACTCTCAAATTTGGCCAATTGGCCCAGGTAACATGTGTAGAAGGAGTCACTGGTGATAGGGGTGGTCGGATCTAGATTGATGATGTGAGGGTGGAAAAAAATAGACGATGGGTGGAAGGAAATATACGGGAGGGATTATAGTCATTATATGGCTATGGTGGTCTGTGATAACTTCTTTATGATGGTCTTCATCATTCTAGCATGAGGATTTCTCAATATTTACCATGTTTTATAATTTACATTAGTGAGTATTTAGAAAATTTCATAATGGAATATAATGAATTATTTGATGTTACCTTTAGTATTAAAATGATTTATGTGGCCATGATTAACTACCTATAATAGGTTTGGTGTCATACCTAGATTTAGAAAATATTATTTATATAAAACATTACATGTAGTTTTATATCCAATATCTTATATAAATTGAGACTAAAATTATTTTATGGATATAAATTGGAAAACCACATTCAGTTTTATTTGATAATGAATTATCTTATCACAATGAAGTAACAATATTAGGTATTATATTCTCTATTCAATGAAATGGATATGTTTAATTCGAGAGTTAGTTAAGAATTATTTTAGTATTTATGTACCATAAAAACAATTATTTTGAAATGAAATTATTTATTTTTGGGTTCATTTTTAAATGGAGATACATGTATTGGAAAAATTTATTACAAACTAGAATTAATCCAATTGAGAAATGATAAATAGTTAGCTCCCCTTAGCTGACATAAAAATATCCCTTTCTCAAATTCTTCAGAGTTCACACTATAATAATTATATTCATTCATGATTATTTTATTAAAATATATGTATTTTGAAATAATATTGAATTTAATACACAAGTGGTGAATTGAAATTTTATGATTATACCTGAGGTGGATGGAACTACTGATTCTTCAATTCATTTCATTTTCTTTTCAAGAGTCATTTTTTCAATATAAAAATAAAATAGCCTCATGTTCATTCTTTTTTACTTTGAATAATTTTTCACTTTATGGACATCATAAAGGATATTTTGTGTTTAGTTAATCAACAGTATCTTCAGCCTTTTTGTTCAAATTTATCTCTGAATGGGGAGGAGAAATACAAATCAACAAATCCTTATCTTCTTGGTATATAGAAAAATATTTATTTATGAATTGCCCATTTTTATCAAGGATTAGACATTTAAGTTAATCATGGGGGTATTTATTATAATAAAATATTAATTGTAAATTTATTATCAATGTGGAATACCAATTTAACTAAAAAATCAATATACCCTAGTATTTTTAATGCATGATTAGTTTCTAGATTTTCTTCTTCTAGTTTACACTGATATAGTTCATTAAAAATATTAATTTATTTTAGAATTTATTTTCCATTATCAAGAGTATTGATATGAGATATTACGGGGTCAAAATTCATATCTTTATGTTGTATCATCAAATGCAGGCGTAGTTGATAATATAATAGAAGGAAAATTAGATGAATCGTAAAAATATCATTTCTCGTATAAATTTTCCCCTTCACTCACTTGCTAGGGTATAAGAATAGTAATAGGGTATTCCAACAAAAAATATAATTTTTTTTATATTATTTTATCTCATAAATGATTGTACCATATCTAGAAATTAGTATGTGTGAGGGAATACCCTATATTAATAAATGATAAATCAATATTCATGGTTTTTCTTTACATTTTATATAATAATTAATATAGATAATTTTTACATTACTTGATTACAAATTATGTGACAAGTAATAATGATAGTAATTTTCTTAATTCTACAGCAATTATACCAAGCCTCAATAGCCCTCACCACTAAAATTGAAATTAATAGTTTTATTTACATTATTGTCAAAAATGTCGATATTTTTCTTTCATATAATCCAAAAAGGGGCCATCAAAATTCTGAGAAAGAATTTGGGTAGGTGGTCCTACCAACTACGACCAAACAGTTTCTTGACCTATTCAGTGAAATCAGTAATCCGTAGAAACCGATCCTGTTTTCCCTAACAGTTGCCTCAAAAATCGGAATAGACACACAAAGGCCACTAAACCCAATATGAAATTATTTATTTCAACCCAAAAACGTAGTTAAGACATCCCAATATTTAAAATTTTTCTTGATGGAGGCCTAACTAACACAATAAATTCGGGTTCATCTTATGTCAGATGATTTACATGTATAAAATTATCTTATTTTATAAAATTATCTTATTTTGTTCCATTATGTATAAAATTATCTTATTTTATTATTTACATGTCTTTTACTATTAAGTGGGTTTTAAATATGTTATTATCAATGATTTGATAAAAACATTTAAGGATAATTCCTTTATTAATATTCAATTACTTAACATTAATTGATTTACTTATGTGATCGCTGGCTTGCATCCATAAAATATATAATACATTAGACATGAATAAAGTAATAAATGCATTACCTGATTGTGATAATATCCAATATTTGACTTATTAAGATAATAATAAACTAATTGTCGACCAAGGAGAGAACTTTATGCGCCATTCATGGAACTAGTTGCAGCTCCACCAATCCATATGTGTATTATATGGGTTGGTATCAACATGGTTACTTCTTGAACCCCTACCACATGCCTTAGGATACACAATTAATTACATATATTTATAACTCAAATGTAGGTTAGGAGAGCTAAATGTGGTCTTAATGGGGATTATACAGATAACCATGGATACATAGGTCATGCATAATAATGGTGGGAGGGATGAAACACATGTTATATTTTTAATTTAATAACTAATAAATACATACTCATGAAATAAATTATATTAAATAAATCATAATAATATTGAGGTCATCGTTAATCTCATGAATGATCATACACATGCAATGAAATATGTAAAAATAAAATAGAATAACATTCATTTCTTATTTTCTCTTTACTATTAATATTAAATGTAATTAATTAATTAATTAATTAATTTCATTTTTTGTCAATGAAAATCTAAATTCCATTGGATATACCCATCATAAATTCATTCATGGAGAATAAAGGACATACAAATAATTAAAGATTATTAAAATAAATTTAATGTTCATTTAAAAATTATTTAAAACCATTATTGAAATTAAACAGAATAGGTTGTAATCAATATAATAATGTTTCAATGATGCAATGATCAATTTATTGTAGTTTAATGATACCCTTTATTGGGAGAAAAAATTATGTGTAATTTTGAGTTACATGTTGTGTATCTTGGTTGTTGTGTTCCTGGGATACACGCTTGGGGCTCCGGTCTGTTCCTCGAACAAACTACATTGCATCTAAAAGACAAATATATTCCATTTTTTTCTCTTAGTGTGTGTCTATGAAACCCATTGAAGGACTCAACAAGTTAATCATATAAAAAACTCAAGGACATGTATAATCTAGCTTCACACTAAGTATATTTAATATCATATGTCTATATAACTCATCATAGAACTCGTTATGTATTTCAAATGTTAAAATAAATTAAAAACATTTCATGAATTATGTCCACCCATTCTGTAATTCATTGATAGTCTAATGTTAAATTCTCATATGGTTTCAAACATGTATTTGAAAACACGGATTATATAAATTTTACCATTAAACCATGTACACTACAAGACATGTACCCCAGCTACATATCATGTAATCCAACAATTCATGTGCCAAAGTAGTTTGGTTTACATGTGGAGTGAAATTGGTGCACTTCTTGTAATTACTATTTGTAATGTCATGTATTATGCACAATGTTTAGATATAGTGAACTTGGATACCTGACATGTAGTCTAGATTTACATCATGTATCCCAGTCTTACCAGCAATAATTCTTGGAACTTCCATCGAGAATATCCAATCAACCACCATTCATTATTAGTCCTTCAAGAAAATGAGACACCGAATGATGATGACTATTATGTGTATAACATTGTAATTTGATTGTCTTCAAGGTGGAATATTACTAAAACTAAATTCCAGAACACTATTGTGAATATGGTTCACAAATCACATAAATAATTATAAATTTTAAAGGTGGCCTCTAAAATATCACATTAAGCTTCCAGGTTTAGTGGATGTTGTTTTGGGAGAATTATATTAAAATTTATTTTAACATAGTGTTGATCAAAACTATAATAGAGGATATTTTCACACTAAATTTATAATTAGTTTTTTTGATCAGAAGAAATAATTACCCGGTAATAGGATATTTATATATTGGTGTTGTTGATATTCATTTGAAAACCCTTTTCAAGATTTTATTTATTGTGTAATAAATATTAAACTCTAGAATATCTCTAGTGGTGATCCACACTTCCTCCTTTTATCTATGAACAATGCCAACTAATCTACAGGTTCTATTGTAATGAACAAATTTTCATGAATTTTACATCTTGAATTATATATATTATTAAGGCACGAAATAATTATTCTCATTATTGATAATATATGAGGAATAATTTGAGAGATATGAATAGGAAGAGTGAGAGAAAAATGTTGTGCTTAATGATTCCATATTCTCAATTTTATATTAACCCTAAAATATAGATAAAACCATCCATTTATTTAGATATAGATTAGATTATATTTTAGTTTTTAACTTATCCTAAAATATTATAATAATATTTAAGAAACCACATTCCAAAAAATAATAATATTATTTCATGGAGTTCAATTACTTTTATAATGATTAATATAATTTTACCAACTATAAAATTAATATATAACAAAAGATGTTTCCTTGGTCAGTTATTCCTCCTTCATATTTATTGAATAAAAAATAAGAATTTTTATTCATAAATAAATATTTAAATTTTCAGACCAAAATAATAATTATTAATTTAATATTGAATAAAATAAATAAATATTCTTTATTCACAATCTTGTGAATGAATATTTATTTAATTTATGTGATCAAAAAAACATTAATACAATTACTCACCATTATTGAGAATAATATTTATTGAATTAGTAACATTAAAATAAATTTTAATCTAGATCAAAAGTAACACTTATTGTGTAACCATTTAGGATTCATTCTATTTAGAAATATACAGCCTTGTGAAATGTCTAAGATTACTGTCAAGCAGCAGGCCAAGGCACCCAAGAGAATAAAATAGTTTCATAATGATAAAACCATAAATTAATGACGAATGTGTAATATAACCCCATTTTCTCAATATCCCATTACTTAGGTTTCACACCTGTGTAATAAACCTATGTGTTCGTTAAATATTTATTTTATTGTATAAAATAATAAAAGATAAACCATGTTCATATAATTAAATGAAAATATTATATTCCAATCAAAGGTTTAAGATATCATCTTCCATAAATAATTAATATAGAAATAATTCCATGAGATATGAATTATTAACAAGAAATACATGTTGTATCCAATGTATCAAACATCACCTTTATTTTTTATCATTATGGTTTATAGAATAAAACTAAGATCATGATTTATAACACTCATTAATAAAATTCATAAAGTATAAGGATTTTTACACATGATCACAGAGAGGGATATCTGATAACACCAAAATAATCATAATTACTACTGGTGAATAGTTTCTTCTAATCTCCCATCTTAGAGATTACCATGTGTAACTTCGTGGGAAAATGGTGCCCCTTTTTATGAATACTCACACCTGAAAATAAATACACTATGTTCCATATCATAGTATATGTTGAAGAGTTATCATCATGGAATCTTGTGGTTCTCATAATATTGTGGAACTAATGTTGCCTTGTTAATGTGACAGATACTATAGAATATTATCATGTCATTTTTCTATATATGAATAATTATTATGAGATAATATTTTTATTATCCAATGGAACACTTATTTATGGTTTTCATTATGTTATGGGTGTGATGAAAAATATATATCCCTCTAATGTACTTGGATAATATAAACATCTCATGAGATAATATAAACTATAATGGCGAGTGAAACAAGTTTAGTAATGGTATCTGACAATTATAATAGTCGTGGAAGTGATCATTGACTAAGGAAAAGATATGATAGTCGAGAAACTGATATTGTTCTATGGAAATTAGTTGTGGGGTGTGAAGCAAATCCACTATATGAGTAATTCCATAATTATAGACTTGTATGTAAATATAGAACAAGGAAATGACTTTATATGCTTTTAAATATGCTACATATATATATAATATATATGATATATTTAGAAGTCCCATGATTGATTGTTGATGATTCTTCCCACTAATGACTCATATATCTTTTTAGGATGGAGAATTATTCAATGACTTGTGATTAATGTAATTTGACTCACATACTATTTCTTTCCTTTGTTATATTTATGTTTATGTACTCTTATGCATTTCGTATGATCACAAAAAATTATTGATTGATATTTCCTATTTTCACCTGTATTGAGAATCTAATATCACCCATTATTATGTTTCTATTTACCCAGGTTATAAGAATGATTTTTTTATGATATTTACTAAAATAGTTCTATATGTGACGAATTTTATAAAGGTATGCTGAATATCATTTAGGAAATATTTTTATTATCTATTTAGTCTATAAATATAAAAATCTATTATAGTTCATAGGAATGTATTATTACTGGATGTATTGAATATTCATCTAAAATGATATATATTTATATTTGAAATTACTTTTTCAACATACAATGAGATTAGATAGAATATATTTAGACATTATTCCATAGTTTTAACACTTTACCTTATTTATCCCTCTACCGAGATGACTTAATTTTTCCATGTTAAATTATTATTATGACCAAAAATAAAATTGAACTTGTTTTAAAATTTGAAAAATTAGATCCCATTTATTTTATAAGTCTTCTTAGATTCAATTTCATGAATTGGTAAAAAATAATTTTAATACAAGTATGTGTCACCCAAAGAAAAATATATTTTTTGAAAAAAAAACTTTTGAATATTAAAACCACTTTATCCAAAAATATTGTATAATATTTATTCCCAAAACTTTTATTGGTTTAATATTAAACAATAAAATTTTATATTCCTTTAATAATAATCAAAACTGAATGGAACCTTGGGTTTACATTATTAATGAGAAAATAAAAAAAGGTTTTTATTAGAATAAAACATTGCTTTGGTTCCATAATGCCAAAAATTAATATTTTAAATTAAAAATAATATTTTAAAAATATTTCTTTTACTCCAAATAAATATATTAGTTCTATGAAACTGTGAAAAAGTTTCCAATAATTCATCATCATGATAATTTGATAAAATTACTAGTGTTTACAAAATAATTACTTTTCACTATTCGAATAACAAAAAACATTAAAAAAGCATAAATTCATCTTAAGATGATTTTGGAACAATTAATAAAAAAGATAAATTGATTTCATCAAATTGATATTCGAACAATAAATATTTGTCTTCCAATGAAAATTAGAGATGTAATTAGATACTATTTTCATATATAAAGGAAAATTTAAACGTCAAGTGTTATTGATATTAATTCATATAAATTATTAATAAGATAAATGTTAATATATTATTTCATAAATTTATATTATATATATTAACATAATATTATTTTAAAATTGATCAACATAATTTAGTATGTTAAAATACAAACCACATTAGGAAAAATTCATTGAATAAATTTACTTTTCTACACTATATCATATTAATTATTTATCTTCCAAATGTAATAATATTTAATTGATTACAATATTTTTATAATCTAGAGTGTTTATTATTATTATTATTATCTAAATAATAATTATTATCCAATATGTCTTCGATATTTTTGGTTCTATAATTCATGTAAAATAATCTATCCAACTTAATATTACTTAAAGGAAAATAAATTCTAAAATCTCGGTGTACTACCATAATGTTTGCCCTCTTGGTTACTATATAAAGAAGGAATAATAGAATCAAAATTAATATAAACTAGTGGGGATGGGTTGGGGCTTAAATTGAATTAAAGGACCATAATATAGTTCAATCCAATATATGGCTATAGTAAAGGAAGGTTTTGGTGTGTACACTAGATCATTGTCATATGTTCACTTTCTTATCTAATTGGGTAGACCATATACACACATTGGATATTGGGGATAATGTAATAGTTTTCATTGGAGAAAATGTATGATCACTTCAGTATAGAATATGTTTCATTGGTATCACATTGATAGAGACCCTCATTATTATTGGAATAAAAAATTATAAACACCTTGACGGTCTTATCAATTATAGAGGGTTTACTGGATATAATCTTTTGTAAAAGTAATATATAATCAATGGGGAGAAATCTAATTTTTACAACCCCGTAAAGTATCTATGATACCCCATGATTCTATTATGTGTCTCCCAATAAATTAACCCATTATGTTTGATAACATGTGATATATAAAAAACTAAATTACAGTGAAAAATAATATATTAAAATACATAATATAATTCATTTAATGATATTTAAATGAAAAATATATGGTATAATAAATTATTTTGTAAATTTAAATAGGGTTTTAATTCACAAAATAAAATAACATTGATTCTAAACGAACTATTTTTATGAAATACACATTTTCTAACATTTATTATCGAATGATGATATCAATAATATATTAAAAAAAATTAAATTAATGATTATTATAAAAAATAAATAACATACAAGAGATAATTAGAAAAATATATATAATACTGATTTATTTATTTATGGCTAAACAATTTTTTTTTTGTAAAACGTTTTTCATTATATATTATATAAGTTGTTATTTACAAGTTAAATTACACATATTTGAAAAAAATTAAATTAGTGTCATATGTGGGTATACATTCAAACTAGGTAGTCATATTTGTTAAGTAATGAGTAAATATTCTTTTTTTATATTTTAATGTAATTGTTTAAAATAAACAATATTTTTTTTCATTTTCATACCTATTAAATAAAATAATTATTTTCGAAAAATTTAATTGATTACAGTAGAATAGTTTACATGTTTAGAAATATCATGTCTAAAAAATATATATAATATTAATCACTTTTTAGTCATAAGAATATGTTACTATAGTAGAATCAATTCACGATGGTAAAGGCTAAAATAAGGTAAAATTTTTAATTTGAAGGATAATGTCATAAACTATCACAGAAAATGTTTTTAAATAGATTTGTAAGAGATATATCAACACACCCTCATCCTATATCATGTTTGTTTCCAATTTTTTACACATGAATTTTAATGTGACATCCTTATATAATAATTACTATTTGGGTCAAAAAATGCCACTCAATATTTCTTATAAAAGGACCCCTTTACTACCCACATCAACAAAAATAATTCCTTTGAATTTTTAATTAATTACTATTAATATCATATACCTAAAATTCATATATCTTGTTTTAGAACCACCGGTCCCTAGTAGTAGTCCTAAATCTATAATTTCCAATAGGCTCTTGAATAGGTTATTCAAGCCCTCAACATTTGTTTTGTCATATTCTTGATCATGATATGTTATCTTTTTTATCAATATTTTATTTAATGTTATTTATCAATTAATAAAAAAATTATAATCCTTATGAATTTGAATATAGTATATTTTGACGACATAATAACATATTTATACACATTTTACCATTATAAATTTTTCTAATATTGGCCGGTTTTATGACCTATATAAATGATGTTACCAAATTTACATCATGAATGACTTAAAAAGATAAATTGTACAAATTTTTTATCTAATAATTATGAATTTGATTTTTTTTAATAATTCTATTAATGGTATACATAAAATTATATTCACTAATAAAACTAATTCTTTTTATTAAACTCATAATCATAAAACAAAACTTATTTTCTAATGTTCAAAGAAAACAGTCACAATTTGTTAAAAATAATTACTATGGGACTCAAAAAATATATAAATAAAATTAGTTTCATATTCAAGGACATCCTTTAAATGGTAAAATCTGAAAAAATGAGCAAGTATTGAAGCCTCAAAACCAAAAACAGAAAGAAAAAATGTAACACATAACACCTGAAAAGTAATTTGAACTATAAAAAATACAAGTATTCATGATTTATAAATAAACGATATTATGTAAAATAAATGTTAAAAATTAATTATTAAAAAAATAAAAGACATAAATTTATTATATGTTTTGTATGAATGCATCCAACCAAGTGAATTGTTGAGGTATAGTTTTATTTTCCGATCTATCTTTGAAATCAATTTTGTTTAGGATAAATTTCCATTACAAGGTATAATTTGTTTTCTATCTCAAAAGGACCATCTATGTTCTTCCACCAGTGTTATTTTTTGGGTTTTATATGTCTTCTTATCATTTTACATTCCACTATATAAATAATTCAACCAAAATCATTCTAATTAGTATAACCGACCTAATCTCATATTTTCAGTATAAATTCAATCTTCTACATATTAACATTTAATATATTGTTTAATTAATTTTATTATCTATAATTTAATGATATTTTGAGGTATTCTTATTTCATTTTTTAATTTGTTAATATATTTTTTATGGAATATTTTTTAACATTTTCCATGTGGATAATTTTTAACTCACTTGGAATCTCTTTTAAAAAGCGTGAAATGAATATTAATTTATATTACATTTTTCATAAATTTTATTTCTACCATATTATAAATGTTTCATTAAGAATATACCCCTCCATTTTTTATGGTATTATTATGTAATTTAAAAACTCAATATTTTTTATGTTTTCCCTTTGAAATAGAATTAATTAAAACAAAGAGGGTACTGTTTTTCTATTTCATTGTATTTTTTCAAGGATATATTATTGTTTTTTATAATTTTTAGTATCATTGAATGTTTATTATGCTTTACTGGTGAAGATACCGTTATTATTTTATCCAAATTATATCTTTGGATAGAATTTGATCAGGTTTTGTGAATGGTTTCGTGACACCTGATTATATTCATCGGATAATTAATCGATTTTAGAATTGTGATTTTTTTTAGGTTTGTATGGCATACATTTTTATGATCATAATTATATTACAAGTGTTAAAAGAGAAATTATATCCCTCCAATGAGTTTATTATAGATTTATATCCACAGTGATATCCTAAAAGGGTATGGGGTGTATACCCAATCCATTAAATTTTAAAGATAATGGGGAGTAAGCCCACTTCACTAGGATTATTTTTCCACAATGTGATGATGGAGTTAGTAGTGATCCTTGAAGAGGAAAATTATTTTATAATGGTATATTTCTTCCACAGTCATATGAAACTTCTCATGAATATGTTATACTTTCATGGCTTAATATTATTAGGTTCATTTCCAAAAATCCTATTATTAAACAAAATTAGTCTGTTACTCTTGAATTGGGATCATATTTTTTTGTATGATAATATTATTTAAAATTCACAATATTTGATCATTTTCTCATACACACATGTTCATATCATGATCACATATGATCTTAAATTGATTTCTCCTATTTTTACTCTTACTACTCATTTACAGTTATATTTTCTTATGTTTCCAATAACCAGGTTATGAATATGGGTATTATGTATGATAAATATAAATTGGTATCATATGTGAATAATATATTTTGTTAGTGTAAACATTCTATGAAATATGTTGGTTATTAATTAAATATCTAAATGAAGTTACCCAATAGTTTCTTCGGTGGAATTTATTATGATTTATAATGAATAATATTGTGAAATGTTGTATTGTGCATGTATGATATGCATAGGTCATCTCATTTGGTATTAGTGTGAATTTAGTTTGTTGGGGATTACTATATGAGGAATTAAATTATATGACATAAAATAACATATATGGATCCCAAAGTGTTATAATATTAGTCCCAAATGTCAGAGGTTTAAATAATGTTTTTTTGTAATTTAAAACACCATTAGATTCATTTTTCATATCATGTCATTTATTTCTCTAATTATTTTATTATACTCACATTGTACTGTATAGTTATAATTAGTGGATATAACTAGGTTTAATATAGATATCAATGAGATTGATAGATAATGCACTAATGATTCTAATGAGAAAATAAATAGCATAAGAGTTATACTGAAATATATCATGGTTATGCCCACCCAACTCCCTCTAGATGTAAACAATAATAAGACCAATGTTGAACTATAAAATTCTAAATAAAAGGGAGAACTATCCATTGAGTCTATAATTTGAAAACATCCACCCACCTTGTTTGTGAATTTTCATTAAAAATTTATTGATAGTTATATCAATACAATAGAAAATATGTATTCTATTATTATGTGACGAGTACATGAATTGATATTTTTTATTATTTAGGATTCTGAAATTGAAGTTGATAAAATGTTAGAACTAATTATAAATATAAGTATTAGGAATAAATAGACTCTATAACATGGGGTAAATTTAATAATTCCTTATTTAATAAATTTTCCCCAAAATCCAGCTGATAATATTTTGATAGAATTAAGTGAGTTAAAATTAAAAAAATAGGAAAAATTGATTATTTCCTATGAATTTAACATTACAATAATTTCATCGAATGGTTATGAGTTTATTAATGATGCTAAAAATTTGATCATTTTTCAGTGGATTCAAAAACAAATATCACAAATAAATTATTTAAAATAGAATTTGTTTGCTAGGAATAATTTTTTAGATGTTATATAATTGAATAAATTGAAATTAGATACTCCAATTATCCAAGAGGTTTATGGGATAATAATATAAAAATATATTTTTGAGAAAACTCATATGATGAAATCCATTGGAGAAAGAAAATCAATCATTTTATATATAAAAAATGTGTGATGAAGAATGGAGATAATTTCCCAAAATGGATATCTAAATTCTAGGAAACTAATGATTTGGATGAAAGGTATGAAAACAATTATATACCTCCCACACTCTTATGTTTTAATTGTATGGATTGTGGTAATTTTTCAAGATATAGTAAAACATCAATGGTTAATGATAAAAAATATTAAAACCCACTTATGCCAAGGTATAATTTTAAATATAATTTAATCTTGTCTACTATTTTTTTTATAAAAACAAAACACCAAAATGTAAAATCATGTTCTTTTAAATATCATCAAATATTTTATTTCATTCCATTTTACCACTATATTTTATCATGAAATATCACTAAGACCATAAAATTATAATGGTAATTACTAGTTAGGGAATTATATTTGATAAATCCCAATGGTTTCATGATTTCATCCCATGTCTAAAATGGGGGTTCTTTTCATTATTGAAGCATATATATATGAGTGTTATAATAAAATTTATTTCCATAATCATTTCTCAAAAGTAAGAGAGAGGATCTTGTACGTCAAATGTACACTTAATTTATTAAATATGTAATGAAATAAATACATGGGATTAGAGAATTTACTTGATGGGGATTTTTTTTTTCTGAAAAGACTATTTCAGATTACCTTCATTGCTCTATGAGGATATATGGATAAAATATCCCTAACATTGATCAATATGTGCTCCTATGATCTCTGATCGACACCACTCAGTCATCGAGGCCTAGTGCAGTGACTCAATTATCATTTTTTGGTTATTTATCACTCATTCATTGGTCTTGAAGAAATATCCCATTCACTTATCAATATTGAGAGGGAGGGAGAAGGAGGGGTTGAGAGAGAAAAAATTGTGCAAAAAATTTCTCTATTCTATTTTTTTCCAATATCTAAAAAATAGAAATTTTCATCTCTTTATAGATTTAGGATTTATGTTAGAATATTATTTTATTTCATAATATCTATTAAATAACATTTATTACCTTCAATAAACCTTATGAAAACTTATAATAATTATATTCTTATCATTTTTTGACATATTTCAAATTGCATAATAACACATATTATATAATGGTATTGTTAGTTAATATTTATCAATGGACTCTAACATGGTTCATTATAACTCTTGTAGAATCTATTGAACCACAAAAATATATTTTATTCATAAATAAATGTTTCATTCAAAGTGTAGAGAAATAATATTTAATAAAACAATCAATAAAAAAATAAATATTTTATTCACAAACTGGTGAATAAATATGTATTTAATATATGTGGTCAATATAACATGAATAAAATTATTCCTAGAACATGAGAATAATATTTATTCCATTAAATATTCTCAAATATAATTTAATAAATATAAATAGAAAAACTTTTGGTGTAGTACTCTAATACTTTTTCTCATTGTTAATAGGTGGGCTTCACTAAAGTCCTAGATTTATGTCTAGCAACGGGTCTAGTCATCCAAGAGAAAGAACATAATTTTACAACATCAATAACCACATACAAATGAGCACTACGTAATATAATCCATTTGTCACAATATATCATCAAGAAGGGTTCACATATATGCCATCGAACAATATGTACAATATTTCATTTATTGATTATGAGAAATAAATACTTTGTAACAACATGGCCATGGAATCTAATGCGATTTTTCTATTCCAATTTAAGGGTTAATACATCATCATACATAAATATTGAAGGGAAAAATTCTTCTTAGACCTGTTCATCATTGAAATTTCATTCTTGAAACACTGAATGTATCTATCATCTCCAAGATCTATTATCATCATGTTTTATGAAATACATCTAAGTACATGTGTTGTAATATGCAATAATAATAATTCTAAATTCTAAGGACCATCCCACACACTCGTAGATAAGAACATTAGATGACACCCAAACATATGGAATTCCAACTGGTGGGAATGTTCTCATAAGCTTATATCTTGGAGATTACCAAGTTTGATTGTCATGATATGATGCCTCATTTACTTACAAGTACTCTCACATGAAACTATATATACTATGTGTCCCATCACAATACGTTATCATATCACATAAAATTATTTGATAATATCATCAACGAACTTCATGGTTGTCATAATAGTGGGGAGCTACTATGACCGTATCAATGTGATGATTCTCTAAAAAATTATTACATTGGATTCATTTTGAACAAAGAAAAAATATTGTGTAGTCATAAGATTAATAAATATTCAATATTTTGAATATACATTTCATCAACGTAAAAACCCTTGGTCCTTGGAATCCAACCCCAATTATCTATCACTTCTACTATATCCACCAACCTATAACCATCAGTCTAGTAGATGTCATAAGATAGTGATGTTTTTACTAAGTCAAGGCTTTAGTCAAAGTGTCTTTCATGTTGTCTTCCATCAAAATACTACTCACTACAACTTCACATCTATGAGTAAAATACCTAAAGAGATGACACTACCAAAGTATGGGATTTGTTGTTTGATGTGACCTTGGATCTTATTTAATATAAACGACTCCGATATTATCATAATAGATTATGATAAGTTCTTTACTACTAGATAGTACAAAAAGCATGTAACACCCCAATATTTTCATGAGATATTTTTTTTTTAATTTCTGGGATGTCTTATATTGTACGCTACACCTAGATAAGATTGTTCTATATGCAACACCATCTTAGATTTATGTATATTCTACATTATGATTGTTTTTTATTGCACAAAATTTCATGTCCTTTTTATAGAATTCATTTCACCCAAAAACCAATATAATTGAACAACTAAATATTATAACCTAGTCATTATAAGGGAGAATATGAATAGTATTAGTTTCTTTCTAAAAACATATTTAAATGATAATATGTGATTATATAATATAATAAAACTACTCTTTATGGATTCAATATAACACATAAAATTCTTGTTATAAAATTTAATGAAATTATAGAAAAACAAATTCATTTTTTTGGATAAAATGGGTATTTTTTAATAAAAATAAAAATTTGTCACCATTTGATAGGGCACCCATTTTCAATCTAGTTTTTGACAATTTTATATTTTTAATTTGAAAAAATAGACATCTTCTTTTAATGAGGAATTTAACATTTTACTTTTGTTTAATTGATTGTATTTTTTGATAAAATTTATTTTTTGATGAATAGTGAAAACACTAATTTTTATTGTAAATAATATTTTCTTTTAATGTCGTTATGTACTAAAATTATTTTTTGGTTTAGTATGAAACTGTAATATTTTCTTTTTATCCAGTTTTGGTTTTTCAAAGTTTTTTTGAACATAAATTTATTATAAAAAATCTTTCCATTTAAAAAGGGGAATTCTTCCAAAAAAAATTCCTGAAATTTTATCTGGTTTATTTTAAATTTAATTCATTAACTTCTATTTTTTAAATTATAAATAATGGCTGTAAATTTTTAATTTAGGTGGTCCAAATTTGGTATGTACTACCATTTTATTTTTGGCCAACATGAATTGTATCCATGGATAATTTTGTAACCACGGTAAATGGTAAATTATGTAATTTAGATTAAAAATAGTATTATAATGACCCTAAAATGGAGAAAAAATGAAAAAATATTATTTGAAGAATAGAATTTTACCATTAAAAAATTTGGATCTAAATTATTTCATTTAATGGACACTTGTGCATGAAAATGACTTAAATTATATTTAAGTCAAATAAAGACAAAAAGTTTCATTTTCTTTATCTATAATATATATTATCTGTCCACATCTGGAAAAAATGGGTGGTCTAAACAAATAAAATATTAATTTGTATCTTAATAGAAAACTTTATCTAATATGAATTTATTTTTGAATTTTGGGGGCCATTTTGAAGATATTATGGTATTTATAATATTTTATTTCATGAAAATTTAAAGATGTCACATTCATGTTTAAATTAATATATAATTTTTAAAATAAAGTTATTTATAAGATATAATCGACTAGAAATATTTATTTTTAATAAAATACTTTTTTCTAATCATGGAAATTTATTTTTAATTTTTACTAAATATATAATTAAATTTTAGTCTTCTAAATTGATGATGCAGAAATTATTTAATTAATGAAAATCAAGAAATTAATTTTATTAAAATGATTATAAATACTAAAAGACTAAAAAACTTCCCCCAATATTATTTTTTGATTATATATTAATGATAATCATCCAAGGTTCTAGTTGTTGAGCATTTGGAGCCTTATAGAAGAGATCATGAAAATTATATTATTTTTGTTAATGTGATGTTAAACCTGTCACATTAATATTTTAATAAAAATAACATATTTAATGATTCATTTTATAGAATATATACTTGAATAAAATAATTATAATAAAATATAGTAGATTTAAGTTTATAATAGAATTTTATTTTTAATTTTTACCAAACGAATAATTAAATTAAATAATTAAACAATAGTGATGTAGTAATTATTTTATTAATGGAAACATCAAATTAATGTTATTAAAAATATTAAAATAAATATAATTTGAGCTAATTACTAAGCCCAATGAATTTTATAGATGACCTAAACCCATTAGGTATATAACTAAATATATATTTTTTGAATGACATTTTATTTTGATATTTCTAAAAATCCATAAATTGAAGAGTGTCAAAATTGACAGTAATGTTGTTTTGTCTAAACAATGTATTATTAAATTATTTTAAATTAACAAAACATTTAATGGAAATATATATTAATTATTATATGGTCTTAAATGACCAAAAGTATTTATTTATTATTTAATTTACATCAAATAAGTAAATATTTCTCCCTTTTAATATTGAAATAATTGGTACCCCAGTTAAACTGATGTAGAATAACTAAGTGTTAAATTAAAATGATAATGATTACATTGGCATAAAAATATTTCCAAAAAATTATTTTTTGATTATATTACAACTTATATCATCTCATCATCAAAATTATCGATTTTGGAGGTTTTTTTTATGTTTTTGTTTATTATAAATTAATATTTTTGGAGATTCCAAATATAGCCCTCATCTAAATTATAAAGGGCCACATACTCCCTCATAGTATCAATTCACTTTGAGAATTAATTTTTCACCATAAACTAACCATTTACATTCTTATCTTCCATAATCACTTTATCGAGTTTCCGGACTTCTCAAAATATAAACTCTAGTGTCATTAATAGGGGATCTAGAAGGAGATTGTCGAAGAAGGTGTAATCTCCTCTACTAATTCTTTCAAATTATTTCTTCATAAACTTCATCTTTGTGAGTATCTTACATTATAAATTAATGAGTCTAATATAACCTTTATAATAATATATTATTAAGAATATGTAACAACAATATTCCACCTTCTATCTATCCTATGAAAAACGAAATCCTCATGCGTGCATACGTATGGCTTACTGTCTCCACGATTTGGTGCAACCTTTTTTTCACCATCACCTGACTTAGATGGGTATAATAATGAAAATAATAACAATATATGATTATTTTAACCTCATGTATATTCTAGAGCAATATATATACCATCAACTTCAGTACCATTCTAAAATTAATAGAATTATATCATCACTTGTGGGTGTGTACGGCTTACCGTCTCCACGATGCGATGTGATTCATTATACATGATATCCATTAATGAATGATAATAAAAATTTATAGAAAAATTTAATATGATATGTATTATTTCAAAATCATTTTTAATGATTTTAATATGACCAAATAAGGAGAACTGAATCATATTCGGCAAAACATGCATAAGAAAATGAAGCAGTTTATACCCGAAAAATGAGTAATAATGAATTATTATTACCAAACGAATGCAAATATGATCATATATGATATCATAAAAATGTATATTATGTTTTAATAAGTCAATTACATCATTTAAATCATTATAAAGAAGTTTTTTATACATACAATGGATATCATACCTAAAGTGAGGGATAATTTTTCAATCTCATTATTATATGAGATTGTTTATTCATAAGTATTTTCTGGGGTATATTTATCATCCAAATTCATGTTTCCAAAATATTTAAAATTATTTCTATTCTCCTAAAATTATTAAAATTCAATATTACTTATTGGTCAATTTTTATTAAAATTTATGAAAGTAATCTTTTATCGTTATTTGATATGAGGTACGTTTTGAGTTTCCCGAAAAAAGTATGAGGATAATGTTTTTTATCTTATGTGATATGAAATGATTTTTATTTCTTCATAAATCCTTATTTACATGAATATTCCTCTACATAATTTTATTTTTATTTTAAAAAAATTATTTTCTTTTAAAATATTGAGGAATTTTGGGAAAAGAAAACGTTTTTGGAGAAGAATGTATATTTTCCTCAAGAATTAATATCATGTGTTTTTTCAAAATTGTTTTCCATATAAGATGAAGTTATTTAAATAGTTTTTTGTTTCAATCCCTATTATTAATATGGTTTTATTATTATTATTATGGAATTTTATTTATGAAATCCATTTTTTTATATGGATTATGATGGAATGATGTTTAAGAAAACCATTTTTTCCTTTGGTTATACTATGATGAATTATTTATGTTTTTGTGGAACATATAAGATTGATTTCTTTATGAGGTAGGTGGGACCTATATCTCCCACCAATGAATTGGTTAAATATTTATATATCATGAGATAAACATTGCTGGAAAGGAAATTAAATCTGGTACAATATTATAGACCTGGAATGATAACTAAATCTACTTCAGTAATATAGGGTTGGAACGAGAAGTTAATCTTGTTCAGTAATACAAGGCTGGAACAAGGAGTGAAATTATTTTAGTAATGGACTTTGACCACTATTATGGTCTTGGAAATGATAATTGTCTAGTATATAATGATTTTATATTCTTATGTGTTTTCCGCATTCAATGTTTTATGCCAATGATATTTTATCATGGTTCTTGTTTATTTATAATTTATGTCTTCTGTACTTCCATGATTTATTTTATCCCACATTCTTTTTATATTCAAAATATTTTTTCACGTTTTTAAATTGTTATCATTATGTTTTTTACCCTTACAGAGCATTTTTTCTTACCTTTTTATGTTTTCTTTTCCCCGTGATATAAAGAAATGTTATTTGTAGGAAAACTAAAGGGGAAGATATTTATGGGACGTATTGATGATCGTTCACCATGTTAGAATAACACGTTAAATGTTTCCGAATACACTAAACTAATACGGTCTTTGGGAGAATATTGGTTTAATGTATTTAGTATTCCTCAAATAAAATGTAATATCCATGTACGTCAAGCATAGGTTGAAAGAGTTTTTATCATAGATTTTTTTAGTAAACCTTTGTAAACTAGGATGCGAAAACATTATTGAGATCCCTATAAATATTTATAAGGATATGTATTGGGATTTCCTAAGGATAAATCCATCTATAAGTTACAATTAAATAGTTTTTGTGATAATAATGAATAAACTCGGATTAAGGCTAAGATGTTGGAGATTGAATGTACTTCCCCTTGATTTTTTTTCCTAGAATGATTTTTGTCTCTAGCAATTTTATTATTGGGTTTTTGAAAATATTTAGAAACATGTTTATTCATATTAGGGGAGAATATTATAGACAATGGAATGATATTCCTCATGAGAAACGAAATGATAAGGGAGTTGGAAGGTGTAAAATTGTTATTATTCCTAATCAGAAATCTCATAATATGATCTATAATCTCAAATATGTTGAGTTTTCTAAACCACCTAATAAGACAATGAAAGAGTTTAATGGTGACCACAATAGAATGAAATTTTATTTTCCTCATGTAATTCACGTGGGAAGAGGCATTAAGGTTAATGTTTCATAGGAACTAAAAGATGATTTAGGTGTGTAAAATAAGGACACAAAGCTCATAATTGCAATGGAAAATGTTCGGTTTACGCAATAGACAAGGAGAATGGTTTTGGTATGGCATCAATGGAAATTAAATGTTATAAATGTGGAATTTATGGGCATTATTCAAGTATGTTTCCTAGGGAAAAATCTCATGAATTGAATCATCATAGTCGTATGGGTAGAATTTATGTTTCTGAGGATGAAGAGACTATGAATGATATATGATATCAAATAAGTGTTAATGAATAAAATGATGAAGCTTGGTTAGTGGTTTAAGAAGATAGTGTAATGATTGAATTTTAGTCAAGAATAATGTTGTATAAGTAATTTTATGGTATTATGGAATAATGAAACATCTAAGTATTGTTACACTAATTTTTTCTTATGTATTTTAAAGTACATTTTGAATGGTACCAGTATCCATGAAAAGTTATTCTGATATTTTTTGAAAACACATTATTAAAAGAATAACACATATTATAATCATGATGATGAGATAATAATATTAGGATAAAGATAATTTATATTTGAATAAGTAAATTAAATGGTAATTATTTCCATAAAATGCATTGAATATTTTTTGAAAACTTTTTTAGGCTGTTATGGGTGACTTTTACAGCTTTGTGGACATAAGAATAATGAAACATACTTGTTTTCAATAAGGATATATGGTAATTAAAGATATTACCATGTCTTAAGAGAATATATGATGATCGTTTTCACATGTTTGGAATATAACTAATAAGAGATATCTCATGATATATGGGGGATAAATGTTAATCGTATTTAGTTATCCCTTTTCTAATGTTTTGGATTTTAAGCTTTCATAAGTATTGTAATGTTATTAATTTGTGGAATGATTTATTTAAAATCCATATGAAGTTTGTTATATTCTAATAATATCTCACTATATGTGGACATTGGCATATTAGATAACATGTTCTAACCTTTTTTGTGAAAAAATCAGATGGAATGACCTGTCATTCTATTTTTGTATTGCATGTTTAGCTAACACATTAAAAAAATTCAACATCATTTCTTTGAATAAAAGATAAAGTGGAAATTTTTCAAGTTGTGACCAATGGTGGGATTATACCAAAATAATTTATGTATATCTTATCATGAAAATTATTCAACATTAGTAAAAGGGATCATGATGTAAAATAGTTTCATATTATAATTATATTTCATGATATCAATGAACTCTTTCAAACCAATTTAGTTTGTAGTTTTTTATGGATACATTTATCTAGGTCACCCACTTCCTTGTGACCTGTAATATTTATCAATCTCAATGATTATATGCACTTTTCCTCTATGCCCAAATCTTCACTTATGTTCTCATACGTAGATACCTAGTTGTGATTTACTTTGGGAAACTCTTATTTTGAAACTATACCTTTTTAAAAAGGGATTTTAGAATTCAATTTTATGATGTTGGTTTCTATGTAATAAACTCCTTTGTTATAATCCTTCTATAACTGAGATACATTTTGAGGGAAAAAATCATTTTAAGGTGGGTAGAACGTAACACCCCTATATTTTTATGGAATAGATTTTTTTAATTTAATTGATATCTTGTTTATATGATACACTAAGACCATTATGCACTATACACAACACCAACATAGATTTATATATATGAAAATCTATTCTTAGTTTGTGTTAGATACAATTTCAAGTTATTTTTATAGAATTTATTTCACACAATACAGAGTATAGGTGAACAAATAAATATTATAACCTAGTCATTATAATAGAAAGTCTGAATATAATTAAGTTCCTTCAAAAAAAACTATTCAAATGAAAATAAGTGAGTCTATAAAATAAAATAAAAATCACCCTTTATAGATTCCATATAATTTTTAAATTTATCTTATATTTTTTCTAGGCATGATATAAAAACAAATTTAATATTTTGGTTAAAAGATGTTTTTTTCAAAAAAATGAATTTTTCCACCATTTGATTGGGAACCCATTTTAAATATACATTCTGATATTGTTTCTATTTAATTTTTCCAAATAAAATTATTTTTTAAATTTGGAATAAAATATATTCTTTGGTTGAATTTTTGATATTTTTTCTGATAAGTTTCATTTTATGATGAATAATTAAAATACTGATTTTTATTGAAAACATTATCTTCTAATAAATTCATCACACAGTAATATTACGTTTTGGTTTAGTTTTAAATTTTAATTATTTCATTTTTATCTAATTACGGTTTCTGAAAATTATTTTTCACATGAATTTGTTATAAAAACATTTTCCATTTAGAAAATGGTATTTTTTAAAAAAAAATCATCACATTTTACCGGTTTTATTTTAAATTTAATTCAGAAACATTTGTTTTTTGAAATTCAAAAAATAGATTTGAAATGTGGATTCAGGAGTTCAAAATTTGGTAAGTATGCCCCTTTTATTTTTTACCAATATGAATAGTAACCATAGTAAATTTTGTAACCAAGATAAAATAAAAATTAGGTAATTTTAGTTACAAATAATATTATAATGACTCTAAAATTACAAAATAAATGGAAAAATAGTTTATAAAATTAATTTGAATCATAACACATAATAATTGAAATTATGTTATTTAGTGGACACTTTTCCATGAATATGACCAAAAAAATATTTGAATCAATAGAAGATAGAAACTGTCATTTTCATTGTCTATAATTTCTATTATGTGTCCACAAATGAAAAATTAGGTGTAATAAGCGAGAATAAATGTTAATTTTTAACTAAATAAAAATATTTCCCTAATAAATATTTATTTTTGACGTTTTGGGTCCATTTAGGAGATATTATAGTATTTATATTATTTTTTTTAATGAAAAACTAACGATGTCGCGTTAATGTTTTAAATTATTTATCATTTTTAAAATAAAGTTCTATAGAAGCTATATGTGACTTTAAATTCTAGTTCTAAATCTATTTTTTTCTTTATCATGGTAATTTATTATTAATTTTATGGAAATAAATTATTACCTTAAAGGTTTATCAATTGATAATGCATAAGTTATTTAATTGATAAAACATCAGTAAAATAATTTTATTAAATTGATAATAAATATTAATGGACTACAATACTTGTCCCAATATAATTTTTAAAATATATATCAACCATAATCATCCAAGTGTATAGTTATTTAGTATTTGGATTTTTATAGAAGAGACAATGACAATTATGTTATTTTATTTAATGTAATGTTAAACTTGTCACATTAATATTTTAGTATGTGTAACATTTTTAACGATTGATTTTTGTGATTATATATTCAACTAAAAGTATTATACAAAACAATAGTAGACCTATATTCATAATAGAATTTTATTTATAATTTTTACCGAAAAAATATGTATATTAAATAATTATAGAATACTAATGTGGTAAATATATTATTAATGGTAATATCAAATTGATGTTATTACAAATATTAAAATAAATATAATTTTAGCTAATTAATATGTCCAATGAACTGTATTGATGAACTAGACCCATTATGGATATAATAAAAAAATTATTTCTAAAAAAAACATCTTTTGTAGAAATTTTTAGAAATTGAGAAATTGAATAGTGATAAAATTGACACTAATGTTGCTTTGTCAACACAATGTTTTTATAAATTATTCAAAAATAATAAATCATTTTATAAAAAATATGTAATAATTATTATACAGTCTAAAATGATCTAAATTATTTATTTTTTTTATTTAATTTCAATCAAATAATTAATTATTTCACCCTTTTAAAATTAAAATAAATGTTACCATAATTAAAAGAAAATAGAACAACTAAATGTTAAATTTAAATTGTAAGGTTTAAATTGACATAAAAATTGTTCCATATTTATTTTTTGATGATATTATAACTTTATCTCTTCTCAGGTTCTAAACTATAATTTTTTTGGATTTTTTATGATGTTTTAGTTTATAATAAATTAATATTTTTAGAGATTCGAATGGGCCCCTCATCCCAATTATAAATGGGAATGTCCTCCCTCATAATTTCAATTTAGTTTGAGCTTTCAATATCATTCATACCCTTAACATTTACCTTATAACCTTCTTTAGTCACATTCTAGAGGTTATTGTCTTCTTAAAATACCAACTCTAGTTTCTTTAAGAGGATATCTAGAGGGCTCTCTTCGAAGAATATATAATCTCCAATATTGATTCATTAAAATTATTTGTTCTTCTATTTCAACATTGTGAGTCATTTCCCATATAAATTAATGAACCCAATATAAACATTATATTTATATGTTATCAGTATTAGGGAATAACCATATTCCTCATTTTAACCATCCAAAAAAATGAAATCACCATGCGTTTGTGCGTATGGCTTACCGTCTCCACGCTATGATGTAATATTTTTTAACCACCAAATTAATGGGATAGATATAATGATAGAAATAAAAACTATATATTATTATTTTAACAATTTATTTATTCTTTAACAATATATATACTATCAATTTATATACCATTTCATAGTAAATGTGATGATATCATCGCTCGTGCGTACGTTTGACCTACCATCTCCACGATGAATTGTGATTCATTCTATATGATATTTATTAAAGAATTATTATATAAAAGTTAATAATAAATAAATATGATATGTATTATGTTAATATCATTTTTTAACAATATGAATATGAGCTAATAAGGATATTCAAAACATGTTCGTCAAAAACATGCATAAGAAACTGAAGCATTGTATACAAGAAAAATTAGTAATAAGAAAATGTTATTACCAAAAGAAAGATAATATGATCATATATGATATCATAAAAATGACTATGAATATTTAATAATTCAATGAAATTATTTAAATTATTATACAAGTGTTTCCTATACAAAAAATGGATTTTAGGGATAATGTATGCGATAATTTTTCAATCTCAATAATATCTGATATTGTTTATTCGTAAGTATTTACTGGGGTATATTTATTATCCACATCAATATTTATTAAATATGTAATATTATTTTTATTCTTATATAATTTTTAATGTATGTTTTACCTATTGGTGAATTTTTATTAATGTGTATAAAATGGTTATTTTTCATTATTCGGTACAAGGTATTTTTTGACATCTCCGGAAAAAGTATAAGGAGAATGTTTCTTTTTAAATAATATGGTATGTATAAGGCCCCAGCCTTAAACCTTACTTAATCTTGAGTTATTACAAGATTAAACATTGAGGATCTTTTCAGGTTTAGAGTTTTAGAGAATTAGATCATGAAGCTTGCATTACATTCCACATTTAAACAAAGTGGTTACATAAAAGAAAATATTCATTCTTCCCATCAACGGAAACATATTGAAAATAAAACATGGATTCGTTCTTGACACATCCTTGACACTATCACCACATCATGTACCTTTCCCTTGACCTGTGAAAAACATTTCAAAAACTTGGGAGGAGCATAAAAAGCTCAGTAAGAGTTATAAAAAAATATGGAAAGGAAACATGAGTTCATATATACATAAGAATGAAATCATACTTTACCCATAAAATAAAGGCACTTTAACATACCTCATCAAACCATGAATAAATCATAGAAATTATAAGACATAAAGGTAACTTGAGGCATTCATAACATTCTTACGTAGGGAGTAACCCTCTTGGTTACGTTTGGAATACCCATCACAGTATATTCCCTAAAATCTCTTCAGAGAAACCTTAACGTTTCACTCCTTCGCGTTACCCAATGCATTGGAGAGCTATATCGGACTCACCCGCCCTTAGTTTATCACGTAACCACCCGTTCTTCATAACAATTCTCAAGAACCATAACATAATCGTGTCACATAAAACATGAATAAAAGAAACATAACATTTCCACATTTCAATCACAATATAACATTTTAGGATATTGAAATAATGAATCCATTCAAAAAGAAACCATTTCCAAAACCATTTAAAACATTTAATAAAGAAATTTTTGAATCAAAGTGTCCAAAACCACCTTGAAGCTTTTAACATTTTAAACCATTAATATCCATATAAATAAATCCTTAAAAACCATTTTGAAAACATGGATATTAATAAGAACAAATAATTAAAACATTTAAAACGATATTCTGGTAAAAGGGGTTTCACCAAAATTAGAGACACTTGAATACAATAATTGAGGAATAACATTTAGTCAGAACTTTATAATATCATGAGAATAAAAGGATTCATGATATAATACTCCAAAGGACAGTATATACACCATATAAGAGTGAATTGGTGCATAACAACAATGAACCCTCAATAGAAATGTCAAACGTGATGAAATCCCTTATAAAGAAGGTATCCTTAAATTAAGGACAAATCAATCTCAAAATATGTGTGAAAAAAATAAATACACCCAATATAAGTGGATAATAAGTGTAAAACAATAAAAGGTCATTCACACATATTCAATTGATGACATATTCAATGACTACATGTTGAACCCAAAGAAATCGAAATTGGGTTAAAAAGTTCCCTTGACAGCCTTACGGCATGACATCAAAATGAGTTGATGAGAGATAAAAAGTGTATCTCATCACTTGGAAATCAAATTTACATCAATAATGATATATGAAAACATATCCCAACATAACAATATGTAAATTGAAAGACCCAACAAAAGAAGTCTTTTAAAAAAGAGGAGGGTGAAAGGTTCCCTTACCGACTTGGGTATCTTTCAAAACATACACCCCATGAAAGAAGGACAATAGATCATTTATGTAAATACTCATAAATGAATGTATATTACACAAAGAGTAGAATAATGGGCAGTACATACACCACTCAATGGAATTTGTGGCAAATGTAGCATAAATCTCACAGGAATAAAAGTGAGATGAAAAATCCCATACGAAAACTCGGCAGCCTAACGGCGCCACTTAAAACATCCAAAATAGATTGATGAGAGAGAATAGGGTCTCTCATCACATAAAAATTACAGTAAGAATAATATAAAAGAACATCCCAATAACAAGAAATATGATCTTTAAAAGGAATGACATAAAAGAGTGTACTTAAAAAGAAAGAGAGTTGTAGGATCCCTTACCTCGGGTCCGACTTGACTCGATCGTTCTTTAATCTCCTGAATAATAAACTTGAGTTAATTTATACTTCCTTAAGAACCATTTTCAAGTTCATTATTCCTTTTATAACACTTATTAGCATGTCACAAACATTATGTAATCATTTAAGTTAATAATATTTGTTTTGCCGATATTTGGTTCTTAAGTCGAAAGTGGACTTCTTACAATTACATGTTGTTCGTGTGGCCAAATGCTTATTATATCCAGAATTGTATTCATTATGTAGATATCATATATGTCATATATATCCAGTACATGCATGCATTTATAACATTACATAATCATTTAGAGGTAAGAAATGAAATGCACCGTTCATGGAGACGGTAAGCCGTACGTACGCATGAACGCTACTTTCATTTCTATTTCGTAATTTATAGAATGGAATAATAATGATATAAAGGTATATTATAATTCCAGTATAATATCATATATAATATCATATTTCCATCCTTTATACATCCCACATATGGTATTTAACGAATCAAATCACTTTGAGGGGGCGGTAGTCCGCACTTCCTTAAATGAAGATATCGCGTATACCCACAATGGAAGCCATAAAGGTAAGACAAAAATGAAAAATACAGAAGCATAAATAAAACATAAACATATTATCTATCATATATAAAAATAGTGGCATCATAATGGCCACCTTTGAAGGTGTTAAATGAGTATTGAACAATCATCGTTTCGGGAGGCAGAATTTCACCATCCACGGAAACCGTATGTTCTTTAACCATTTGATGTAGTTGTGTGAGAGTGTAGCTCGAATAAATCTTATAACAACATCCTAGTATATTAAGGATACTGGTGTTGTTACAAAAGAAGTAAATAAAAAGAGTTTAGGGGGTTGGAGAAGCAAAATAAAACAAATGAACATGATAGAATGAATTACCTTTAAAAGTGTAACTCCTTTTGATTTAAGCCTAAAGGCTTCCTTTGAAAGGATTCTTCCCAAAGGGAGTCCTCTAGGATTATGAGAGGGATGTGGAGAGAGTAAATGGTCAGGGTTTGGCCGAGACAAAGGCTTGAGGAGTGTGTTAAATGAGGTAGAGGTGGGGGCCTTTTATAAGAGGAGAGGAGGGGCACTTTTGGAAAGTAAAGAAATATTACTTTATTTGAAAATGTGTTTCGGTTTCAAAAGGTCCCACGTTGCTATAATTAGTGGATAAGGTGATAAGGCTTCGAAATACACTCATCCAATAAGTTTTGGACATGTGTAGTTCATAGATTTTACATTATCTTCCCATTTTATTTAAATCGTCACATAATGATGTCATCGCTGCATCATTATTATGTCATAAATAATATAATTTATTTAATCTCTAAAAATTATAAAACAAACTACTATGATGTAGGAAATCCTTTTAGCTTTCCAATTAATATTTATAATCAAAACTATGACTTGTATAACCCCACTTAAAAATTGTTTTAGTAAAACATATCATGTTTGTGTCAATTTTACTTTTACATTAAATAAAATGTTATTTATGTCATTTCCCAACCAAAGTGTCTCCATGGGGTCCCCAAGATGGCCCATGGCTTGTCTTGGTCGGCCATGACTCACCCAATAGGTTTAGGACAAGTTTCATGGTGTTTTCACATTCTTATAATAACATTTTTACCTTAAATTACACTAATTACCTCTAATCGCGATTAAGAACATAATAAGTTACTATTCACCAAAAAATTATTATAATCTCATTGAACCAAATTTTACTTCTTAATGACAACCATGTATGTCGGATTTTTGAAATTCAAAACACATTAGTGGTAAACTTTCATTTAACTGAAAAATCAGTTTGCTTGATTACCACTTAGTGGTTTCACTATTCATCAAAAATTGAAGTTTTTCAGAAAATTACCAAAAATTCACCCTAAGCTATATTTGATATTCTGAATTCAAAAATGAAGTCCTTTTTAAAAAATTCAAAACATATAAGTCACATTAATTAATTTAATAATTAATTCCCGCTGTCATGACAAATAGCGTGTTTTATGAAACAATAAGTATCAAAAGATTGACACTAGTTTAAGTCTGATTTCAAAGTGAAATTCATTCCAACGACCACTATTGGATTTATTGGTAAAAATATTTTCTAATTTCACTTTAAAACCAATTCAAAATATAATCTAATCATATAAATAAATTAGATTAAAAAGTGGTTTTGAATTAAAATACAACATTTTACACTATTCATTAAAAAAAACTTTATCAGAAAGATACCAAAAATTTACACAAAGTAAATTTTGATGTCCCGATTCTTAATAAGAGTTTTATTTGGTCCAAAAGAATGTTTAAGAGTGAACAAAACTATATTTAATGACGGTTCTCCATCAAAAGGTGATAAGTGAACCTTTAGTGAAAACTAGGGCATATACGCCTAAAATTGAATTCTTTCCGTATTTTAAGCCATTATATTTTTTGGAATAAATGTATAAACATTTAAAAACATATATAATCATATTTTAGTTATTTCTATCCATTCCCTCCATTACAATGGCTACATGTTAACTAACATTTGAAATTTATTATTAGAGTGCAACGTAAGATTCCCAAAAAACTCGTTGTTGCGTGTTGGGTACGCCATCGAGCATAGCGTCCCCTTTAAAGTCATATTAATATTTTATTCAAAAATATCGATAAATATGAAAATGTCTATTCTTTATTTACCTGGGGTGTTACATCCTTCCCCCCTTTTGGGAATTGCGTCCTCGCAATTTTAAAATTGCGCTTGGAAACATCCTTGAAAGTCCCACATCGGAACAAAAGTCGGTAAAACAAACACTTTAAAATAAAGAAAGATAAGTACAAAGGTCACCCGAGTTAACCCATACTAGGATTCCAAGTATGAAAATATGGACATGGATGAAAAAACAAAGGGTCATGTTCTGATAGAGAGTGATAGAAAACATGTTTAGGAGAAAGTTAACCACGAGAAAATCACAAACTTGTGATGGGTTAAACGGTCTTCGATTCCCCAGTAGGAAAAGTTAATAGACAACATTTTTGTTTTAAGTTACTTTTTATTGAGGAATTTATTCATAAGGAAACATAATCACTTATCATATTGACTTTCAACCTTTATTAGATTCCTTACACAAACTCATATTTTCTCCAAAAGACGAGTATTTAGGAAGACTTGTTCACATTAAGAGTACTATAATCAACTTCTAGAGAATCACCTAATCCACAAAATAGAACTATATACTTCCCATGTCTTTAGAATTTAACCAAATCCAAAACCAAAAAGGCTATTACAACATTAGATAATCCAGAAAAGGATAACCCTTTATAAAAAGAAAATCTATTCTTAATCTCCAAAATTTGTCCAACAAAACCCAAAGTTCAACGAGGACCATTCTATAATCAATTTGTCCATACAATTCTTCAAAGTAAACCAATATAAGATTGAAACCCAAATATTTGAAGGATTTAGTCCCATAGTCTTCCAAGATAAATCGTAACATTTATCTCCAAACAATATCAGTTGCTCCTAAAGTCTCGTTTTGAAAAGTAATTAACCTAATCACATATCCTCCATGATAGGTTAATAATTTTCAAAAATAACCCAAAATCAACTTACTCTTAATTCATAAAATCATATAACTAGAATGAATCAGTCAAACTAACCAGGGACTTCACGTAGTCCAGTGGTAGGCGATAAATACCAGTCGCACATTGGTTGTGGGTTCGATTCCCGTAGCTTTGTCCGACGCGACGGGATGTCACACGGTCTGCGTGTTGTCCTTTTTCCAAAACTATATAATTCTTAAAACATTCCCTAAAATGAGATAAAATCTTCAAGAATAATCATAACATATTTTAACCTCAAGTTTATCTCATTCCTTTCATTTTCCATCATATCATAGAGTAACCCATAATTACCTAAAAATTAAGTATCATATAAACCCTAATGGTTACCTTAATAATTATTACCTGAATTTCCACATCGAATTGGCCATCTCGTACCTGAAGCATTAGAGAACTCACCAAGGTTGAAGTGGTTGATCATGACTCCTTGATATTTGGTTTAGAACAACCACGAGTTTCCTCATTGAATCCATCATTTTATCTAGTATCTTAATCAGAGAACCACCACAGTTTCCTTCAAACCTATTGTCTCTTTGGTGCCTGCTAGATCAATCCATTCACTAAAAATAGAAATGTCAGTGTGAGTATATCAACAAAACCATCATGTACTAATGAGTAAGATAGGCAATAAGATATACTTACTCATTCACTTTATCTAAAACTAAGACTCTTTCTGAAATCCTAACCATTATGGTAATTTTCAATTATGCTTAAAGAATACCCTAACCTCTAAAGTTATCTAAACCGACCTTTGATACCAACTATAAGGCCCCAGCCTTAAACCTTACTTAATCTTGAGTTATTACAAGATTACACATTGAGGATCTTTTCAGGTTTAGAGTTTTAGAGAATTAGATCATGAAACTTGCATTACATTCCACATTTAAACAAAGTGGTTACATAAAAGAAAATATTCATTCTTCCCATCAACGGAAACATGTTGAAAATAAAACATGGATTCTTTCTTGACACATCCTTGACACTATCACCACATCATGTACCTTTCCCTTGACCTGTGAAAAACATTTCAAAAACTTGGGATGAGCATAAAAAGCTCAGTAAGAGTTATAAAAAAATATGGAAAGGAAACATGAGTTTATATATACATAAGAATGAAATCATACTTTAACCATAAAAAAGGGCACTTTAACATACCTCATCAAACCATGAATAAATCATAGAAATCATAAGACATAAAGGTAACTTGAGGCATTCATAACATTCTTACGTTGGGAGTAACCCTCTTGGTTACGTTTGGAATACCCATCACAGTATATTCCCTAAAATCTCTTCGGAGAAACCTTAACGTTTCACTCCTTCGCGTTACCCAATGCATTGGAGAGCTATATCGGGCTCACCCACCCTTAGTTTATCACGGAACCACCCGTTATTCATAACAATGCCCAAGAACCATAACATAATCGTATCACATAAAACATGAATAAAGGAAACATAACATTTCCACATTTCAATCACAATATAACATTTTAGGATATTGAAATAATGAATCCATTCAAAAAGAAACCATTTCCAAAACCATTTAAAACATTTAATAAAGAGATTTTTGAATCAAAGTGTCCCATACCACCTTGAAGCTTTTAAAATTTTAAACCATTAATATCCATATAAATAAATCCTTAAAACCATTTTGAAAACATGGATATTAATAAGAACAAATAATTAAAACATTTAAAATGATATTCTGGTCAAAGGGGTTTCACCAAAATTAGAGACACTTGAATACAATAATTGAGGAATAACATTTAGTCAGAACATTATAATATCATGAGAATAAAAGGATTCATGATATAATACTCCAAAGGACAGTATATACACCATATAAGAGTGAATTGGTGCATAACAACAATGAACCCTCAATAGAAATGTCAAACGTGATGAAATCCCTTATAAAGAAGGTATCCTTAAATTAAGGACAAATCAATCTCAAAATATGTGTGAAAAATATAAATACACCCAATATAAGTGGATATTAAGTGTAAAACAATAAAATGTCATTCACACATATTCAATTTATGACATATTCAATGACTACATGTTGAACCCAAAGAAATCGAAATTGGGTTAAAAAGTTCCCTTGACAGCCTTACGGCATCCCATCAAAATGAGTTGATGAGAGATAAAAAGTGTATCTCATCACTTGGAAATCAAATTTACATCAATAAGGATATATGAGAACATATCCCAACATAACAATATGTAAATTGAAAGACCCAACAAAAGAAGTCTTTTAAAAAAGAGGAGGGTGAAAGGTTCCCTTACCGACTTGGGTATCTTTCAAGACATACACCCCATGAAAGAAGGACAATAGATCATTGATGTAAATACTCATAAATGAATGTATATTACACAAAGAGTAGAATAATGGGCAGTACATACACCACTCAATGGAATTTGTGGCAAATGTAGCATAAATCTCACGGGAATAAAAGTGAGATGAAAAATCCCATACGAAAACTCGGCAGCCTAACGGCGCCACTTAAAACGTCCAAAATAGATTGATGAGAGAGAATAGGGTCTCTCGTCACATAAAAATTAAAGTAAGATTAATATAAAAGAACATCCCAATAACAAGAAATATTATCTTTAAAAGGAATGACATAAAAGAGTGTACTTAAAAAGAAAGAGAGTTGTAGGATCCCTTACCTCGGGTCCGACTTGACTCGATGGTTCTTTAATCTCCTGAATAATAAACTTGAGTTAATTTATACTTACTTAAGAACCATTTTCAAGTTCATTATTCGTTTTATATCACTTATTAGCATGTCACAAACATTATGTAATCATTTAAGTTAATAATATTTGTTTTGCCGATATTTGGTTCTTAAGTCGAAAGTGGACTTCTTACAATTACATGTTGTTCGTGTGGCCAAATGCTTATTATATCCAGAATTGTATTCATTATGTAGATATCATATATGTCATATATATCCAGTACATGCATGCATTTATAACATTACATAATCATTTAGAGGTAAGAAATGAAATGCACCGTTCATGGAGACGGTAAGCCGTACGTACGCATGAACGCTACTTTCATTTCTATTTCATATTTTATAGAATGGAATAATAATGATATAAAGGTATATTATAATTCCAGTATAATATCATATATAATATCATATTTCCATCCTTTATACATCCCACATATGGTATTTAACGAATCAAATCACTTTGAGGGGGCGGTAGTCCGCACTTCCTTAAATGAAGATATCGCGTATACCCACAATGGAAGCCATAAAGGTAAGACAAAAATGAAAAATACAGAAGCATAAATAAAACATAAACATATTATATATCATATATAAAAATAGTGGCATCATAATGGCCACCTTTGAAGTTGTTAAATGAGTATTGAACAATCATCGTTTCGGGAGGCAGAATTTCACCATCCACGGAAACCGTATGTTCTTTAACCATTTGATGTAGTTGTGTGAGAGTGTAGCTCGAATAAATCTTATAACAACATCCTAGTATATTAAGGATACTGGTGTTGTTACAAAAAAGTAAATAAAAAGAGTTTAGGGGTTGGAGAAGCAAAATAAAACAAATGAACATGAGAGAATGAATTACCTTTAAAAGTGTAACTCCTTTTGATTTAAGCCTAAAGGCTTCCATTGAAAAGAATTCTGCCCAAAGGGAGTCCTCTAGGATGAGGAGATGGATGTGGAGAGAGTAAATGGGCAGGGGTTGGCCGAGACAAAGGCTTGAGGAGTGTGTTAAATGAGGTAGAGGTGGGGTCCTTTTATAAGAGGAGAGGAGGGGCACTTTTGGAAAGTAAAGAAATATTACTTTATTTGAAAATGTGTTTCGGTTTCAAAAGGTCCCACACTGATATACTTAATGGATAAGGTGATAAGGCTTCGAAATACACTCATCAAATAAGTTTTGGACATGTGTAGTTCATAGATTTTACATTATCTTCCCATTTTATTTAAATCGTTACATAATGATGTCATCGCTGCATCATTATTCTGTCATAAATAATATAATTTATTTAATGTCTAAAAATTATAAAAAAACTACTATGATGTAGGAAATCTTTTTAGCTTTCCAATGAATATTTATAATCAAAACTATGACTTGTATAACCCACTTAAAAATTGTTTTATTAAAACATTTTATGTTTGTGTCAATTTTACTTTTACATTAAATAAAATGTTATTTATGTCATTTACCAACCAAAGTGTGTCCATGGGGTCCCCAAGTTGGCCCATGGCTTGTCTTGGTCGGCCATGACTCACCCAATAGGTGTAGGACAAGTTTCATGGTGTTTTCACATTCTTATAATATCATTTTTACCTTAACTTACACTAATTACCTCTAATCGCGATTAAGAACTTAATAAGTTACTATTCACCAAAAAATTATTATAATCTCATTGAACCACATTTTACTTCTTAATGACAACCATGTATGTCGGATTTTTGAAATTCAAAACACATTAGTGGTAAACTTTCATTTAACTGAAAAATCAGTTTGCTTGATTACCACTTAGTGGTTTCACTATTCATCAAAAATTGAAGTTTTTCAGAAAATTACCAAAACTTCACCCTAAGATATATTTGATATTCTGAAATCAAAAATGACGTCCTTTTTAAAAAATTCAAAACATATAAGTCACATTAATTAATTTAATAATTAATTCCCGCTGTCATGACAAATAGCGTGTTTTATGAAACAATAAGTATCAAAAGATTGACACTAGTTTAAGTCTGATTTCAAAGTGAAATTGATTCCAACGACCACTATTGGATTTATTGGTAAAAATATTTTCTAATTTCACTTTAAAACCAATTAAAAATATAATCTAATCATATAAATAAATTAGATTAAAAAGTGGTTTTGAATTAAAATACAACATTTTACACTATTCATTAAAAAAAACTTTATCAGAAAGATACCAAAAATTTACACAAAGTAAATTTTGATATCCCGATTCTTAATAAGAGTTTTATTTGGTCCAAAAGAATGTTTAAGAGTGAACAAAACTATATTTAATGACGGTTCTCCATCAAAAGGTGATAAGTGAACCTTTAGTGAAAACTAGGGCATATACGCCTAAAATTGAATTCTTTCCGTATTTTAAGCCATTATATTTTTTGGAATAAATGTATAAACATTTAAAAACATATATAATCATATTTTAGTTATTTCTATCCATTCCCTCCATTACAACGGCTACATGTTAACTAACATTTGAAATTTATTATTAGAGTGCAACGTAAGATTCCCAAAAAACTCGTTGTTGCGTGTTGGGTATGCCATCGAGCATAGCGTCCCCTTTAAAGTCATATTAATATTTTATTCACAAATATGGATAAATATGAAAATGTCTATTCTTTATTTGCCTGGGGTGTTACAGTATGAATGAATTTTTATGTCTTCATAACTACTTATTTCCTTGATGCTTCCTATAAACTATTTTATGTGGATTTTCAAACAAATTATTTTCTTTTAAAATTTCATGGAATTTTGAAAAAAGAAAATATTTTTGATGAAGAAAGGATATTTTCCATAAGAATTAATATCATGTGTTTTATCAAACTTATTTTCCATCAAAGATAACATTATTTAAAGAGGGGTATGATTCTATACCTATTATAAATATTATTTTATTATGTTAATTATGGAATGATATTTATGAAATCCATTTTTTATATGGATTATGATAGAATTCTTTTTAAGAAACCCATTTTATTCCATGGGTTCTACTGTGATGAATGATTTATTTTTTTGTGGAACACATAATATTGATTCCATTTTGAGATTGGTGGCTCCTATATATCACTTGAATGAATTGGGTAATGATTTATATCTATTTAGATATAAATGGCTGCAATGGAAAGTAGATTTGATTCAGTAATACAGGGTTGGAATGACAAGTAAATCTCGTTCAGTAATACAGGGTTGGAATGAGGGTTGAACTAAATTCAATAATGATCTTTATACACTATAATGTTCTTGGAAATGATCCTTATCTAATATAGAAATGATTATATATGCTTATGGGTTTTCCAAATTCAATGTTTTATGTCAATGCTATTTTATCATGGTTCATGTCCCTTTATGATTTGTGACATAAGTACTACCAAGATTAATTTTATGACTCAATATTTTAATATTCAAAATATATGTTCTTGTTTTTATATTCTTTTTTTTATGTTTTTTTACCCTTACTGATCATTTTAACTCGCCCTTTTTATATTTTATTTTCCCCAGGATATAATGAATTTTTTTATGAAAAATAAAAGGGAAGCTCTTTTTGGGAGATGTTGAATATATTTCAACATTTTTGAAGAATGTGTTACAAGTTTTCAATGACACTAAAATAATATGATATTTGTGGTCTATTTTTGTAATGTATTGTATATTCTAAAAATGAAATGTAATATCCATGAACATCAATCATGCATTGTTAGAATGATCTTGGAGGAAGTTGTACATCCGCAATACTTATTTGGCTTCCTTAGAAGTCACAATATACTCAACCCCTACTATAGAATCTATTTCCATAACATGATTTTAGATCTTACAGCTCATAGAACCTCCATTCAAAGTTAATATGCATTCTCTTTTATTCTTTATATCATTATGATCATTTTATAAACCGGAATCTTCATATCCTCTGATGTCTAGTTTCTTATCTCCTTCATAAACATGGAACATATCCTTAGTATGCCTCATATATGTATGGATAATATTGAATTCATGTTCATATTGGTGACTTATAACCAAATTATTTTGTACATTATGATATCTTATAATCTTGTTTTTTAAAATTATTATATTTTTTATCACATCATTATTGTCCGTATCTATGGCATTGAATGTGATAATGTCCAAAGAGTAATTGTCGTAGTAAAAGCTCATAGTGGATCCCTTCTATGATAAGTACATAGAAGTGCTAAGACATTATTCTTCAAATTTAAGTTTTATATATGGAAGATATGATTTGAAGGAAAAAATGAAACATGAAATCAATCTTGGAGACTCATAGGACCTTGAGGAACCTTTTCAGGGTGTACGCCCATGGTAATTTTTAGGAGGATATTATGAGAAGAGGACCTTCCAGTAGGAAATCCACATTTATATATCTCATTTGATGTTCCTATCTGCAGACATGTGTATTGGTCCTTAGAATTTAATATTATTATTAATGATTTTTATGAATAACACACATTAATGTATTTATGAAAACCATGAAGACATATGTTGGATGTATGGTTGGATATGTTGGGTCCTTCCAGATTAATGTTGCATTAATGAATAATGAATGAAATGATTTATTCTTTATTTTATTTAACAGAATATAATATCTCAGGCCCTATGATGGAAATGATATAGCCTATATAAATCAATTGTCTTGGTGATCAATGGGAAGTTTTATTTCCTAAATTAAAAAAAATATATCAATAATATAGGTTGATGGAACCGTCATGAAACATGTTCATTTTTAAATATTCTGATAAATGGATTAAATTATATAGTAATCATTTGTATTAGTTGAAATGATGTTTTGAAATTATGTTCTTTATCTATGTGTGTGTTGGTGTGTTAATAGATGTTAACCTTGGAATTTAGGTTGTTCTGCCTAATTACACTAATAAAGAAGCCTAGAGGGCCACACACTAATTTTATCCGCTAACTCAATTAGATAATATATATTTAAAAAGTTGAATAATTACAATTTCTGATTGTGGATTAGTAACTATTCATTGATTCAAGATCATATATATTCTGACACTGGTTATTCGAGATAATATATTTTGTGCGGAATATTTAATAAGTATTTATTTTCTATTTAGTGAATATAATATTTATATATTTATTGGTGAATAATAAATTTATATTAATTTTATAAATAAATAGACAGTATTCAAGGTCCAATAAATATGGAGGAGGATTGGAATATCGAGTTCAAGGGTTTGATGACAAATAATAATATCCAATATTATTTCATTAAATAATATTTAATTATAATTAAATAGTTATTGAGATGTCAAGAAATAATAATAATACTAATACTATTATAATCATACATGGGATTTCTCTATGATTAATAAAAATGAATAAGATCACTTGCATTATTATCTTATTTCAACCATAGAGATATAAATACCCAATTTTGTTTATTTTCTCATATCCCAATCCAAGAAACTTATTGTGCCCAAAAAATTGGAGAAAATATCTCAAGCATAGGGAGTTAATCCCTCTCTAAGAATGATCTTAAGAATGAGAGAAATCCTCCACCACTGAATCAAATATAATTCTATGGAAGCGGTTCCTAAGGAGATCGGAGGCGAACATTGCAAGAAACAGGATATTCTACACTAGAAGCTAGAGAATCTTTCAGCGATTCCTAGATATTCATGGATCATGTTTGGATCACCGCTAGAGGAATCATATTCTGGGATTATACAAGTCAATGGTAGTACACTACATATCTTTATACAGATGCATCAATGAAGAAATAATAACCTTGGAGATAATTCTTATTTAATTAAACATGTGTTGATCTCTTGTCTCTTGGATCTAGGTTAATAACCATTTCATGTTTCTTATTCAACTTGATTGATCATGTCAATCATAGTCACGTGATCTCAAATTATGAATTAATAATGGAAATAGAAAAGTCATACAATTTCTCTCCCTTACTCCTGCTATTTCTAGAGCATTCACTTCCATCCAATTGAGATCACCTGGATTAGATTGATATCTTCTGACTACACATAATGCATAGGTGGCATCTGCCAAAGTACATATCACAACATAAATGATATACCCAATCATAGATGCGAATAAAATCCTCATCCTTATGATTCTTTCCCTATGTATGTGAGCAAAAGGTTTCCGGAAAAGATGAATTCCATGTGATGTTGGTAACAATCCCCTATATGGTTGTTCCATAATTAATCCCTTATGTATCTTGTAACTTGTACATACTTTGAATTCAGATTAGAAACCTCTTATATCTACCATTATAGATCATAATCATAAAAATATATTCAACCTTCCCCAATTTCTTTATAAAAAATAATTTATTAAACAATTCCCTAATAGTCTTTAATATTAGAATTTCATATGAAATAAGTAATATGTGTTAAACATATACTATTAAGAAAATTATTTCTCTCCAACTAAACTATTTATATACACACAACTCTCATTCATTATTTATGAATCTAAATTCCATTATAGCCTCATGAAAAAAATGTTCCATGACCTGGATGCTTTATTTAATCCCTAGGCTGATCATTGAAACTTGAATACCTTGATGGCATAAGTTGAATTCACAAACACTTTGGGTTACTTCATATAAACATATTATTGAAGTATCCCATTAAGTATGTCTGTTTTGACATCATTTTCCCAAGTCTCGTAATCATGGAAAGCTGTAGTGGAATGTAGAATTATGATGATTTATGCATTGTAATGTGTGAAAAGGTTTTGTCATGGTAAATTATGTGGCACTGTTTAATCCCTTTTTCAACTAACCAAACCATATAGGTACTGAATGTTCCTTCAATTTCAAGGTTCTTTTTGAATACCCATTTTCAAAAAAAGGGATTTATATCTACTGGAGCATCTACCAAAATTCCGACATGGTTTTGTTACATGGAATCCATTTCTGAATTCATGGCTTATTTCTGCTTGGTAACATTTGTTCCACTTACTGATTCTTTATAGGTTAAAGGATCATTATTAACAATGAATAATGAGTCACTGTCCTAGATTACTATAATCCCATAAAATTTTTCCTCTCTAATCTCTCCAGTACTCCTACGCACTAGTTGTTTCTCTAGAAAAATTTATTGTTCCACGGGGATTTCATTAATTTTGTCTTATTCCTAATCTTGTGTATATTTAGCATATACATCATAGAATTATATCTCTCTCACTCTATCTATTTTACTGATAAGATCCTCCTCATGAAATGTTGGATTTCTATCAACCAAAACCATTTTTATCTCATCTTTTATAGGTAGTATCACTTTTTTCATTAAGGTATCTTATAATGATAAAATTTCTGACTTTGAGGGGGTTTTTTTAACTTAAGTGGACATATAAATTATTTTTAACCTAACACATGTAAAAAATACAATGTGGGTTTATTTGTATTCCATAATGTGTATGGAATACCACCTATTTTATTATATGGAACTCTATTTAGAAAAAATGTTTCTATTTATAATTTTTATACCTAAAAGAATAATGGAAGACTTGTATTACTCATCACTGATCTCGACATGTACAACATGGTGTGGTACCTCTTTCTAATTACACTATTTCATTGAGATATATAAGGATGAGTTAGTTTTGATAAAATCATAAAATTTGGTAAATAATTAGTGAATTATTGATTAAGATGATCTCATCCATGGTCAAAGGGATTTTTCTTAATCTTCCTACCAATAAGGTTCTCAACATCACTATTAAATTCCTTAAATTTATAAAAATAATATAACTTATAAAAAATCAAGTACATATATCAATATTTACTAAATTCGTTAGAAAAACATTATGAATAGTAATTACCCACCACTTTCTTCAACAACAAATGGTTCTCAATCATTTGTGTGGACTAATCTAGGAAACTATTTATCCATTTCAAATTTCCCATAAAATAAGTATTTTGCCATTTTTTCTTGCAAACATGGGGTATATACACCAATACTTTTCTGTTAAAAATAATATAAATATAAATCCTGATGTTACATAGTCAATATTTTTTCCGTTAAATAAAAATTATGGTTATGATGAGTCATGTGAAGTGACTTCTTTATCTATTTACATTATTTAGTTCGTCTAACAACAAACATAATGAAAATTATATAAATTTTCCTTATCATAAAAAAATGTTATCTTTATAAAAGAAGAAATATATCTTCCCAAATAAGAATATAAACCCATACATATCTAGTTTGGATTCATAAATAATATTTTTGGTAGTGAATGTCAGACACTAACAACCCTTTAAAGCCAATATCATTATGGTGGGAAACATGAGGTTTTTAGTCCTTTATAGTTATAGTAGAATGTTTAGCTCTATTGGTTTCTTGAATATCTACATATCCTTATTCAAATTTTTTTAATCTTAATAGTTCTTGTGTTTTAATACATATTTAAACACCCCAATATGCATCTAATACACAATTTTTAGAAAAAATTAAATTGAACTTGATAACAAATGCACCTAAAGCTTCCCCTTTCTTATTTTGATGGGTGTAGGATATATTCTAATGGCCCTTATTTCCATATGAGAAACAGATGGAATCATGTTCCCTTTAATTCCCCTAGATCTTCCTCTCTTGAGAGGGAATGAATAAGATTTGTTCTTAAATATTTATTATTTACCATCACATTTATTCACTATAAGAACGTAATGTTTTTCAAATATCACATCCTTATCTACTTAGTGAAGATGAGTACGAAAATCTCATAGATACTCCTCAATGTTGTTGATGTAAAAATTCCTAATAAAATAGGAGAACCTCTGAGGGAATGATGCCAAAATCAAATCTGTCACCAGTTCTTTAAGAATTTTAAACCATATAACCTTTTAGCAGTCAGTGTAGCCAATGAGATTGACTATGTGAGTCCCATAGAGGGTACCGTCTCCAATATTTCTCTAAAATAGTTCATTGGAAATCTCAAACCATTAGTGTATTTACCTCTCATAGTAAAATCCATACAGGTTCTCAAGCATCCCATATACATCTATATTGTAAATATACTTCATTAGATCAATAAAAATATATGAAATCATCTAACATTGAACATAGACCGTGTCATTTAAATGTTTTTCATAAACAAGTAACTCTTCAACACTTGCCTCTTTAGCAGGTGGATCTGAAATTTAGAATTCTAGCATATAAGATTTTTATTCATGGTACATCACAATCCAAAGGCTTCTAAATCAATCCAAGAATTCACAGATAGTTATGCAGTTATTATTCTCCTATATTGATATTTGGTATAGTGTGGGTGATGAACTTGTAATTTTATTCTACAATTAAAGAGAGATGATTATTAGTAATTTCTATCATTAAAAAATAAGTGAGATATAATAAATTAAATATTTTCTTTATTTTTTATTAAATCTCTAACTGTTTTATCAAATATCTATTACCATCACCATTAAACATGGAATATAATGTTTCTTTATCATTATAGTAGAAAGGATCTACATTTCCATTCTAAATGACCATGACATTGGCCCAAAAAACCATAATAAAGTAATTAGGTAGTCATTATTTCCAACTGTAGACTTAAAACACCTTGATCTATAGAGTGGATTCCCTTATCTTAAAATCCTGAATTGGATTTCTTCAATAATTGCATCCAAATTTTTTTTAATAGAATTTGGAAATTAAACACAATACAATTTCGTTTTATCCAACCCAAAAATCCCATGAGAAATAGCGGATAAAATTACGTTTTTAAAATTTTTCCATTTACTACAATTATTTCTTTTTTTAACTATTAAATCAAGTAATGGAATGTATAGTTTGACATAATATTTAATTTAGGGATTTGAATTAATTATTCATAAATTTTATGTTCTTTTATCCTTTATATATCATTTTAAATTTATGTATAAATTAATCAATAAATTAACCTTGTAAGATAAAACAGTTTTACATATTTTATTTATATAATTTCCATCTTTACACATCAATTAATTAATTTATTTGATCATGGCATTTCATCCATACAATAAACAATTTCATATAGAGAAATGAATAATTAATTAAATTACCCATTTATAAGCTTTATATGATGGTTGACTTAATGATTAAACATTTAATAAACCACAGTCCTAAAGGAATTAACACCTATTATCAGTATTTTCATGAGTTACTACATTCCACCTGTCCACTTTTCTATCACCTTGGTTGTCATCACAATGGTTCCATCTTGAATTGCCTCTATGCTCCTTGGGATACTCAATTAATCCCAAATATTTATTACTCACATGTAGGTGAGGGAATCCAATAGATTTGTGAAAGGGGATTACAATAATATCATTGGATGTAATGGTCCTAATAGTAATGGAGGGTGGATAAATTGTAGACCAAAATTTAATTTAATATAAATTAATTCCTAACTCATACAATAAATAAAATTAAAACATCTAATGCATACACAAGTCTTGGTCAAGCTCATGAATAGATATACATGTAATGAATACGCAAAAGTAAATGGCTAACATTTATTTCACTATTCATTATTTTATTGTTTATATTAAATTTTAATTAATTAATTAATTAATTCTCTTTAATCTTAATGATCTAATGATCCTAATTGAAGATACCCATCATCAGTGACATTTATTAAAAATAAATGGCAGAAAAAATAAAGGCATATTAACTATAATAAATTAACTAAGAATTTAAAATTATATAAAACAAATTATTTAATTATCAATCACAAAAATATGTGCCAATAAAAAAATTAATGTTTTAGTGATCCAATTTTCAAATTTAATGTAATTTCAATTTTTCCATTAATAAGTGACTACACAGCATATACATCCAGCTACCCACCATGTACCTCAGTTTCACTATATACAAGTAACTCACCTAGGGCTTCAGAATGTTATCTCAACCATACTATATGATGTATACATTCTAGATACACACCCTTTATCCACTTTACATGTGTTTGTTTAACCTAGTTAACACCCGATTTTCAATAAAAGCACCATGTGTAATTAATTCCTCTGTGCATCTAGATACAATGTGCATGGTTATATGATGTGTTCTCTGACTTCCCATAGTGATACCTAGTTTTGTCAGAAAAAGATTTGGAACTTCCCAATGGAATATTCAGTCATTATTCATGTTTTCTTAAATCTGTAAGAAAATTAAATACTGAATGAATGTGATTAATCTGTTTATAACATGTTAATTTGAATATGATTAAAGAATGAATTACATGAAAAGAAAATATAACCAAAATTTCACACAGATCAACTATCAAATCAATAATGTTACATTTAAATGTGATATCTCTAATACCACTTGGTGGTTCTAGGTGAAGTGGAAGCATGAGGAGGTGGGCGATATATTAAAAAAATTAAATAATTATTCCTTGAAACTAAGACTAGGGATCATGCATGTAAAATTTATAATTAATTTATTTAAAATTTCAATATATAAATACATGGGCATGGAAACATTCTTTATTGGTGAATATTTATCATCTAAAAAACTCTTTTGGATTTCCTTTATTGCATTATGAGGGAAGAGGGATAGAATCCCTCTAATTGTGATCCACACATGCTCCTATGATCTCTGAGAAACACCAGATGATCTCATATTTCTGCTGTGACTAGTCGATTGTCCCATGTTTTTCATTCTTGATCTCTTGTTCATATGTCTTGATAAAATATATCATTAAATTATCATTCTTGATATGGGGAGAAAATTGTTTGTTGATAGAGATTTCATTGTGTGAAACAATTCTCAGTTCATATTTTATGGATTCTCTATAAAATAATCATAATTTTCTTTTTATGGAGTTAGTATTTATTCTAAACTAATATTTAATTTCATACCGACAATTAAATAACATTTATTACCTCTAATTAACCCCATTCCACATATTAATAATTATATTATCTTTTTTATTTCACACACCATCTTTCGGAATAAAAAATATTTTTTAATAGTCTTGTTAATTAATATTTGTCATTAGACTCAATCTTGGTCCATTAAAACTCATTTATAATTTATTAAACTACCAAATAAATATTTTATTCATATATAAATATGTTATTCACAATATAGTGAATACATATTTATTAAAATATTCAATAAATAAAATAAATATTTTATTTTCAAGTTGTAGATTAAATATTTATTTAATTTATGTGATTAGTATAACTAGAATAAAATTATTCATGAGACATGTGAAATAATATTTTTACATTAATTAAACTAAAATATAATTTAATCACGATTAAAGGAAACAATTAGTCTGTGATCCTCCAGGTTCTTTGACATTTTAATAAGGAGGGCTTGACTAAAGTTCATGATTACTTTTTAACAACAGGTCAAGGAACCCATGAAAAAGAAAATATTGTCAAAATATCAACAACCACATATAAATGCATACTGTGTAATATAAACACTTTGTCACAATATCACATCAATTAAGATAAACATCTATGTCTCCAACGTATATACTCGATATGTATTTCGTTGACTATCTGATATAAAAACTTCATTACACCATGGATTTGGGATTTAATGTGAAGGTTCAATTCCAATCAAAGGGATGATATTTCAGCTACCGTAATGATAGAATGGAAAAATAATTCCTTGACATATTCATTAATGACATGTCACTCGTGATGTACCCGACATGTCAAACATTTTCATTAACTGTTATCATCATGGATTATGAAATATATCTAAGTACGCGAGTTGTAACATGACTTAATAAAAATCAAAAATTCTAAGGACAATCACACACACTAATAGATGGAGATATTAGATGAAATAAAAACATGAATAATTTCTACTGTATGTCTATTCTCATAATCTCTTGTCTTGAAAAATACCAAGTTAAAACATCATAATAAAAAAATTATCTGATTATGAGTACTCACACTTAAAATTATATGTACTATATATCTCATCCAAGTTCATTATCTATCCACAAAGAATTATTTGACAATATCATCATAGTACATCAATATTTTCTTTATAGTGGGTATATTCATTGACCTTATCAATGAAATTTATACTCTAGTACATTATTACATTTGAGTCATTATAAAAACAAAAATTATGTAATAAAATATTTTATTAATTTTCAAGACATCTAATTTACATGTAACCAAAGTATAAAAAATTTGTCCTAGGACAATAACTCCAACATTTTAGTCTTCAATAATTTAGTTTTATAATAATGTTCTTTTAGAAAAAAATTTAAATATTACATTAGTATAATTTTATGTGATTTGGGAATAGAATATCACTATCTAAATAGTGACCATATAAATTGATGAGATTCAGAAATAAAATATCATATTCCTTGTCATCCCTTGATCTTCAATTTATGAGAGTCTAAATATGAACACCTGGTAGATATTATTGACCATATCTATCTTTTGTTACCCAAAAAGTGAAATATATTACTCAAGTATTTTTAGGAATAACACATTATTGTACATATATGTTGATTAGGAATATGTTGATGTATTTCTGAAGGGGTATACACATCCTCTATTATATCATGAGACTGTTTTATCTATAGAAATCATAAATGACTGATTATATAATGACCATGAATAGATTATAGTAATTAAAGAAGTAATTCTAGGATAGTTTGGATAAGGTTTTCATATTCCATTATTCCTCACCATAGGATCCACTAGTTTTATTTTTTAATAAGATAAATGGATCAATGAAGCTCTATATTTATTATTATTAACTTACTAAGATCAATATTAAAAACATGTATCATATACACCCTATTGATGAATTGTTTGATTAAATTTGAGGGAATTTATAATTTTAAATGATTGACCTAATATCTGGATATCATAAATTATGTTTAAAGATAGATCATGTATCCAAGGAATCCTTCATAAATGATATGTACAATATGCATTCATGGTGATTCTAGTTATATTTATAAATTACAATGATTTATTCCTTAGTCTAATGAGTAGCATAATTATACATTACATTGATCAATTTTATGTAGTATTTATAGATGATATTCTCCTATATTCGAAGACAAAGGAAGGGAATAAATATCATTTGAGGTTTTTTTTAAAGGGCGTTAACAAATAATAAAATAAATTCCTATTTTAGAAACTAAGAATTATTGTTATAAAATGTGTCATTCTTATGTCATGTAATCATAATAAATTTTATATATGTGGATCTTTCAAAGATAGAGTATATTGAAGAATAGAAAATAACAACCACTATAATTCATATCCATAGTTTTTATATATTTCTTTTATGTTTTTGATACATTGTGATAGACTTATCTTGACTATAAAATCCAAAAACAATGTTAAGTGAATAATTCTCTTATAGATATATTAATTTAAAAAAAACAAGAAAATTAAGGGAAGGATGGTAAGTTCACCAGTTCTCACCATACGATGTAATGGAGAAGGGTTTGTGATATATTGAAATGATTAAGATTTATTATCACAAAAAATATATTGTAGTCTCATATTCTCTACATAAATAAATGTTTCATAGGAAACATTACTATACACTTGATTTAGAGGTTTTAGTAATAATATTTTCATTAATGATGTAGAGGCATTATCTAAAAGGTAAAAACATGATATATAAAATAATCAAAAGAGATAAATTTATATATTCACATAGAAATAGTTAAAAATAAAATAAATAATAAAAATGGATTTAGTCAAGGACTGTGATTGATTGTTATATTACCAATCTAGAAGGGAGAATGTGGAGGATGATTCATGGCATATGAAGGATCATTATACCTTATCTATGATGTGAATGTATAGAGTCTCAATACTCATAGAGTTTTAAAGGATGACCGGTTAACTATTATCATAAGGGGAGAAACCCTATATTTTCCAAATAAATACTCAATAATTAATCCGTGATAATATTAAAGAGGCATATATTGTTGATATAGACATATAGAAGATGGTAATAAATATTCTAATGTTCTTCCCCGACAATAATGGTTTTATAATATTAATTAAATCAATACGTATTCAATAAATACAATAATTGAGTGATTATTTCAATGATACACCTAGATCGTCATTATTAATGCCTCACTTAATCGCATAGATATATCAAGATCTCAATAATTATTTTTGGTAGGACAAAATAAAGAGGGAGATTTCACAATTTTTATCTCCATTCTTGGAATATCAACATGATGAAAGGGAATGTCATATGTCTAAGGGTTTAATGAATAAAAAACCCATACATGTATATAAAAAAGAGAAAATAAACATAGACCCATTATTAGTCTGACCAATACTAATAAAGTATATAATTCAATTTGGGTTATTAGTAATCATCTAATGAAGTCATCACATTTTCTTTGTATTTTAAAATACTTCTATCTTGATAATATATCGATGTTATACATATGGTAATTGTTAAGGCTTCATGGATTACTACATACCATTATATCTGATATAGATATAAGGTTTACCTTGAGCATTTTGAGAATTTTCCAACCATTATTGAATAAAATGAATCATCCTAAATTTGATTGTAAATATAAAAATATCATTAAATCTCTTGAGGACAAGTTGGAATAATGTTTCATGGTTTCAAAATGAGTTTGGGATGAATACCCCGCCCTTTATAAAAAAACATCCCATTTTAGTATTTATATGGCACTATATGGGGACATGCATGGGAAAAGTTATATAGCTATAGAATTTCAGGATGATGTTTGAGAGTGTAATAAGTTTGAACCTAATTTTTCTCATGAAATATTAGAGAAAATTAAATCCTTTCTGAAACAGATTAAATTGGTAGAAATTGAATAGAATAGTTAAACTAAAAATCTTTAGTGTGATTTGGATTATGATATTAGATAAAATATATTCTATGGAATGTAACTATAGAAGAAGTATATTGGATTCTACATGTTGTTAAAGTTGATCTGATGATATATTGGCCCTTATGAAATCCTTGATCGTGTAATAATGGCAGCGTATCATATTGAACTTCCACAGAACCTCACTCAAGAGCATGATGAATTTAATTTAACATGTTTTAGATAGTATATAATTGATTGATCAAATGATCTGGACTCATAGTTTATACAACTATATCATGATCTCTCCTGCAATGAACAACAAGTAGAAATCTTGTATTGTAGAGATAATTTACTATGAAATAAGACCCCAAAAATTGTCAATATAATTTTGAGGAATCATAAATTTATTGAAGAAATATTAGAACATAAGGATATAATGATATAGAAGTATCCTTATTTTTTCTTATCATGGTACCAAAATTTCCGGGGATAAGTTATTTTAATGGGCTATAATATAACAATCTATGATTTTAGTATATATTTCTGATTCATTTAGACATTTGTTTGATATCTTGTGATACATGGAACTATAAAATAGTCTGAATAAATATTAGTTAAAATAAAAAATTAAATGCCTTTCATGATTGAAAAAATAAATTGAATTTAAAGTATAATTGATTTCCTAAAATTAAAAAGGATCTAATTTGATAAGAAAAAATCAATTGTCTCTAAAGGATCAATTTTTATGAACTATAATTTTTAAAAATTTATTTTTTGAAGAATTAAATTAGTAAAACTGATTGATAAAATCCAAATATTTATTACTAAAATAAGACAAAAAATACCTGAAATAATTAATTAACTGTAAAAAATAAAAAAAATTATTTCTAGCTAAAAAATATATTGACGATTATTATTTTTTAAAATACTATATATTTTTTATTTAGAAGATAAATTTTTATAATTTAAATAATGTATGTTAGTGAAATTAATTATATATATATTCCAAAAATTTATAAATCCTTTAATAGTTATTATATAGTAAGCTATATGTATAAGATTAGTTATATGCTTAAAAATACATTTTTTGAAAAATAAATTTTTCTAAATTATGAGAACATACAATAAAATCATTTTTTATCTATTTCGGAAATTCAATCTATGTGAATTTTTATAAATTATTTAATCCACATGTCTAAATATATTTGGGGGTCAATTTCATCATTAAGCATAAAAATAATTCCATAAGGTAAACATTTGTTTCCATTATAAAGGCTAAAATAATGTTAAATCTCATATTAAGGGTTAAATCCATAAAATATCATAAACATTTATATTTAAATTGATTGATAAGGTATTTATTGACCACACAATCCTTGATATCTACTATGTTCCCACTTTTTTCGGCATGAATTTTTAAAATGATGACCTTATATCATAAGTAATTTATATTTGTAAAAATTCCACTTAGACTCACCTATCAAAGGACAACTTCTCAATTCACCTCTAAACATGAATTTCCTTAAATTTTATCGTCAAATTTTTTTGAATCTTTCCCTCATATTTTTATATCATTTTTTAACCTCTAGTTCCACAGAGTAAAATTCCCTCATTTCCAATTCTAACTCTATGTGGATATTCAAGCCTCTAACATAACTATTATCCAATTATTTATCATTAATCTATGTATTATTCATATAAATTACACTAAAAATTATTTATCACATTAAATATTAAATTTTTAACCCATTATACATATGTAAATTTTATATTTTAATTATAAAATATAATTTTCTTAGTCATTCACTTGTCATTACATGTTCTTGTTTTGGTCAGTTTCCCAACCTACATGAAATATTTTCTAAAATATACACAATGAATATCCAAGAAAATTTTATAAATGTTAATAATATAAATAATAGAAATTTTAATATGCTTTCACAATTCATTTATAGTAATATATATACTTATATTACTTAAAAAATTAATCGTTTTAATTGAATCAAGGTTCAAAAAATGGTTTCTTTAGAATTATATGGGACCAGTTTCCAAAAGATCAATTAAATTACCATGATTTGTCAAAAACTATAATTAAAATTTGTTAAAATTAATTAATATACCATATTTGATGAACCGATGAAAAAAGAACAAGTACCAAAACTGATAATCCAAAACATGCATGGAAAAACCGAACAGTTAAACACTAAATATTAACTTTAATTATAAAAAACAAATATATTAGTAACAATGAACTATAAAATAATAGTATTATATAAAATAAATACTAATAATGTTATTTTTTATATAAATAATAAACCTATATTTATTATACAAGGTGTTATATTTCATCCGACCATGAAAAAGTATGACGTACTGGTTTGTTTTCCATTATCACATTGAAAATGACATTGTTTATGTTAAATGTACATTATAAAAAAAATACTTAGTATCTAAACCATCGTCTATTTTCATATTCAATGATTATTATATATATATATTTTATATTTACTTTATCCTTTTACTTTCCTTTTTATTAAATATTCAATAGAAATGATTTTAATAAGTAGAACTGGTCTTATCTATTATTTTTTATCTAGAGTCATTCTCCATAGAGTCTTTATTCCATATATATTATTATTGAATATATATCTACATAAATAAATTATTTATTTACATAATTCTATATTATATTTTACTTTCTTAACAATTATTTAAATGAATCTTTTTTCATGATTTTTCCATGTTGCAAATTTTATTGACATTACCTCTCTTTACAAGATTATCTAAAGAATATTCCTTTTTATTATTTTCATCATAAATGAATTTTTCTGACATATTATTTATTTAATAGTATTAACCCTATTATTAAAATTGTATCAAAATGAATTTCTATTCAAATTTTTTATAAACAAAATTAAATTTAAATATATGTTATTTGAAACAAGAAAATACTATTTTTGATTATTTTTCTAAATTATGTTCCTTATGCTACTATAAAATATTTTATTAGATATAGATATCCATATATTATTGTTGTTATTCTATTAGGATATTATATAATAAGACCGTGTATATTCTTTCTATGAATGTATTATGATCATGTTTTGGGGATGTTCTCATTAATCTAGTTTCATTCCATGGGTTAATTATGTTATTATGAAATTATAAATCTTTTCATGTTCATGTGTCTCATCTATTCAGGGTTAATAAAACATATTTTTTTATATAATTTATAATTATTCATATTATTTCCCAATATTCAGCTTCATTTTAAGAGTTTATGGAAATATGTGTTTCAAGGTAGATTTTAAAAACTCTAAGAAACATTTAATTCATCCGTTTTGCATTCATAAAAAAACCTCCATGGCACTATTTTATTTTTATTGAATTTAGACATGAAATTTTATAAGCATGTTATTTATTAATTTTTTACATATTTTATTATTCCCATAAATTTTGGATCCCATGTTTCAATATCATAAAATGGACAATAATGTGTTGCTAGGACAGATTTGATACAATGGACCTCTCTTCACCATTTGGGTCATAAAAGTTTTCTCTATTCATGAAATAGGTTGATATTTTTATATAATGTATAGGAATAATCTACTCTCATTTAATTATTTCATAGTGATATAAGGTTCCCTTGGGAACACTGTGATAGAAGAAAAATCTATTCATGGTAAATTTTGGAGATAGAATTATACATGTTCTATTTATTTAATTTTAATACCTTATCCCTACACACTATATTTAAATAATATTTTTACACTTTTGGAGGGATATTTATGTCTTTTTGATAGTTTTTCCAAATTTTTGGCTCTAATGCACCCCTAAAACCTTTCAAAATAAGTTATTGTGTGTAGAAATATCTCATCAAAGAAGGCATTCCTCTCTTGCATATAATTTTTCTTCAATATTGTTCTCGTTATATCCCTGAATATTAGATGTAACTTTTGTGTAAATCTTTTTTAACCCATTTATTTTTATTATTTAGGTGTAGAAAAACTATTTTATTTGATATTTAGTTATCCTAATATAACCTTTTTAATGTGTATCATCTCTATGATGAAAAATACACCCACGGTAGCTTAATTTACCATTGTGGTTGTTCTAAATTCAACCCCATTAATTAAATTTTTTTTCATACATGTAATAACTCTAATTAATAAATATATGATTAATTAAATGAGTTTTGAAAATCAAAATTTGTTGAATAATTTTCACTTTACCTATGAGGTTAGTAAACTGTGAATAGTGAGAGAGAATTTGACTAGAAAAATTTAACTATATTGGGATTAATTAAAAGCGATCAATTATAATAAAAATATTATATAAAGTCTCTTTTAAATATTATTGGTTTGGACCTAATTATCCATGGATCGTAATTTGTCTTTGATATAATTGTCAAAATATTTTTATGACAGAAAATTAGGAAGCTGGATGAGGGTCCTTTTTTCTAATCATTATGGTCGAATTTTATTCAGTTGTGTCCAAGGGATAACAAATTAGGGATTTATATTTGAAATAATTTTAAAAAAATGTTTCATGATCAATGATTTGTTTAGGGGTATAATGATTCAATCACTATAGCTGAAATTAATATTTTAATGTAAATTTCTATTTACATTTTTTGAAGAAAACAGTCACTATGACCCCTAATTTTTCATTTCACATTAAAGTTCGCTTATTTATTCAAAAAAATATTGTTTTCATTGTTTAATTAAATTCCACTTTAAGAGAACAATCGATTTTATCAATTAAATATAATTATCAAAAATAACCACAAATATTTTTAGAGCACATCTAACAAACTTATCAAAATATCATCGTTTTCATGGAGGATGGTGTTGTTAACCCATTTCAGGATGTGATTCAACCATTATATACATTGAATATATATTAAAATAATAATTAATTGTTATTTAACCTTCATTGACTGAGATAATTCTATTTCAGTAGGAAAATTAAGATGGTTGTAAAAGTTCACTTGTAGGGATAATGCATTGAAATATTTGATTATAAATGTCAAATAAAATCTAAATTACCAATATCTTAATGACTTGGATAATGAAATAACTGTATTTTCAAAATTTTATTATGAATTTAATCAACATATTGAAAATTATAAAAAAAACTACTACATGTATTTGATGAAAACATTTGGGAGGTGGTGGGTAAATTGTAAATTCTTTTACTTCTAAAACTCGTATACTTCCTCCTAAATCTCCTAAGATGATAACATGAAGGTTTTGTTGATCAAATAAACTGTGTAGATTTTTATTTTTATCCAATTTTATTTAAAACTTCATTTTTTATGAGAGTAAATTCACTATAGATGTTTTAATTTTATAGAAACTAACCATTGCATTTATTCCTAATGATGGTGATGAGGATAAAGTGACCACTATCGAGGAGAAGATATTGTTGTAATATGATGATAAATATGATACAAGTTTAATTAAATATAACATGAAAAAAAAAATTTAGTGGTATTTAATAAAGATTTAATTCCTCTAATTTTAATGTTTTTCCAATGGATTTTTAAATTATTTTCCTCGTGATTTTATGTTGAATCCGAACATTCAAATCATTTTTTGTACTCTATCAAGGAAACTAAAAATTGAAGTGTTTAATTTATAATAAGAGATTAAAAATATTTTGTTGGTGTGAAAACCTCCTACACATCAATTTGTACGTCTACTAAGGGAGGATACCATTAAATTTTAATAATAATAACCTGTTACATTATTTCTCCCCTTAATGCTTTCTTATTACATTTTTCTATTTAGAGGGTGGGATCATTTATATATATATATATATATTCATAATGAAAACCAATATTTGTATCCACTTAATGATATTGAGATAAATAAAATTTTGTGGTTCCTCCAAAAAAAATCATCCAGTGAATTTGGGGATGAACACTGAGAATGAATGGTTGTAGACAGTTTAAACATAGTACCTCATGTGGGATAACCCTTTTTTATCTTTTTTATTTCCATTTACTATATTATTTAATTTTTATTAATTAATTTATTTTAAAAAGTTACTTTGAAGTAGTGGTAATTAGGTTATTAACTCAAATACATAAAATGTAAAATATTCCATGTTGTATTTCTATATCATATTTTTTTATTCCCTACACTTTATGCTTTTTCTTTATATAAATTTAGCAGTTAAATTTGAGATTATAGTTTTCCATCATTGATATATTATTTAGAATATTTCCATTTCTTCTATTTTTTATCATTCTAATTGATTTTTAAAACTATAAAAACATAAAAATTAATCATGTGACATGCTAAACACTTCTATGGAAACTATTGAAAATACATGTTTGATTATTCTGATCTCTTAGAAAAAGGTGTTTTTATTGGAAAAGTTTTATCATATGTGGTTGAATTTAGTGAGAATTAAATTTTTTTAATGATTTGACCTCTTTTGTATCTATGATATAATTGATATTTTGAAATTATTTTGTTGGGGTTTTTTTTGAATAATGTTTTCATATAATATATCTACACAAATTGACCCAAAATCATGACATTTCATGTTTTCATTTCCAATTGAAGGTATATCCATATTATGTATTTTTTTAACTTATATCAAAGAATTTACATATTTCCATTTCTATGGAACCCTGATATTTTAATTGGACACTATGTTCAATAGTGTACAAGATATGGAAGAGGAATACTAAAAGAACCCAGAAATATTATTATTTAAAATTGACTATTATCCCTTTTCCATTAAACTAGAAGGTATAAATAGGATTAAAAACTACCTGAAAAAATATATAGGCCATGCTGAATATAAATATATAGATAAATATTTATTAAATATTCACCAAACATTTAGTAAAGTCATTTTATTCTTGAAAAATATGTTTTTTTTTTCAAATCGATTTAAATTTCTTTTTTTGAGAACAAATTTAATTAATTTTTTTAAATTTTAGAAATGAAATTGTAAAAATATTAAAAAAAATTAATTTATCTTCTCAAAATGGTTATGTGATGAATTTTAGTTAATTTTATGAACAGTGATATGTTTTGATTAACTGTTAAAAAATACTGATTTTTGTTGAAAACTGAATTTTCATTTCAATATTGTAAAAAGTTACATTTTGTAATAAAATAGTACCAATTTATAATTAGTTTATTTTTGTTTTAAATGATTTAATTATGTTTATTAGAATTAATTTTATGTCTTAAATTAGAATAAAAACACTTCTATAAATATAAAATATAATTATTTTAAAAAAATATTTTTATGCATGCGATATATTTTTTATCTTAATAAATTAAATTAATCGGTATTATTAAATGATTTTAATTAAATTTATATTATATATATATTGAATTAAATTTTTATGATTAATATGATATTTTTCTCTTTAAATTATATAACTAACTGAAAATGAAATTTTTATTATTCAAACAATTTTGAGGAAAAAGAGAGAAGCCATACAAGACTCTATGACTTAAAACTACTAGATCACCATGGAACAAAATTTTTTGTCCAAAAGACACCAAGCCATCATAAAAGAGCTCCATCCCAGCATCAAATTCAATAAAATCATCTTCCTCATGATCCCTGTTGCTGGAAAACTGTCTCGTGCAGTAATGCACAGGACTCGAACTGATGGAAAACCCATACCCTCTCAAACATCGGAATCCGTAGTGATGGCCAAGAGAAACACTTTACTATAAACCCCATCTAGAGAAATCCATTTTGAGACAGATTCAGCAACCCTCAAATCATGAACCTAATAACACCCAAATACTCACTATACAAAAATTAAGTTCCCCAATACAACACATTAAACCATTTTCTCATCCATTACCAAGCATTCAACGAAATAGATCACAACAGACCATGAAACCACCACCAACCAGAAATCCAACTTCCTGATTGCAGTCCAAGAAGCCACAAATCAAACCTAATCAACAACCCATACACCATTGACTGTTCATCATTCGTTGCAATCAAGGTTGTAACCCCACCTCAATCCAATCCCCAACCATCCATGAATTCTAGAGAAATAATTCCACCAGATTATGAACTGTGAATGAGAGACAATGACCTGCAGGTAACCCTATAAAATGGTGATGCCACATAAAAAAACCACACTACCTTCGAAGATCAATGAATCAATCACAAAACCCTTTAACATAATAACTGCTATAGCCAAGCCTACGAGAGTAGAAGAGGATTACCCACCACCAGCTTGAAGCATCTCGTTGCTACTTTCAAGACTGCAAACGGGGACCAGATCTGCCCAACACATCCACATTTGATCAGACACGTAGCGTAACCCTCACCGATACAGTCAGAAACTTAAACCTATCCCCTCACTACGTCGTCATGTGAAGCCAGGTCTAGATCGTCGGATTTGGCAGGAAGAGGCTGGTAAAATGAGGGATTCTCCAAGAGATTCAAGCCCACGAAGCACCACCACAATCCACAAGCCTCCGAACTCAGGCAACAAAGATAATATCCCAACAAATACGCCATGGGTAGAGGAAGCTGGTATGGGGGACCTAGCATAACACCCATTATGGGTGCATCCCCCATTAAATAATTATACATGATATAATAATAAATTCAGTTTTATGTTTTATACTGTATTTTTTTTAAAAAAAATTCATCTTGTTTTTTCCTCTTATTTTAAAAATAATTTATACCTATTATAATATTTAATTTGATAAAATATATTCAAAAATGGACAATGTTAGGTTAAAATTTTCTAAATAAGTCCCTTTTATTTTTAGGCATTATAATGGTGGTAGGATTTATCAACTTAATAAAGGGTAAATCTGCTTAATCAATGTTAAAAATAACCAATAAGGCCATATTCCCCAACCTAAATATTTTGGGATGAATTTAATTCCACCCTTTTTACCATAGTCTAAAAATTAAATTGTGTACGTGACACCTGTCTATGAAAATGGCCTATATAATATAAAAATCATAGAATGTTACAAGACATCACTAACATAGTTTTAAATATCTAATCAGTATCCACATAAGGAAAAAAGAAAGTTAAAAAAATATAAATATTTGTATTTGGATTAATTAAATTATTTTAATTTATTAAATTTATTTATAATTTTTATTATTTATATACTTATATTAAATCCTTATGCAACGCCAAAACAATAATTCCCCAATTAATTAAGAAATAAAATAAATGATTTAATAATATTAAATGTTATATAATTTGAATGATTTATGGTCTTTCAAAAATTTAATATGATAATATCACAGTTTTTTAAATTATTATATTCTAATTAAAACATCTTATGTATGTATGTTAATCCAAATTAAATGAATAGTTTTAAAAATTAAATTATTGACATTTTATCATGAAAGTTTTTATTAAATTATTTAAAAATTATAAAAAAAATTGGTAGGTTGAAATTTGGATATTCTATGGTTTAATAATTATCTTTATGTCCATTTATGATCAAATTTTTACCATAAAAGTAAAATTATAACCACTTAATAGTGAAAAAAGATGTCACCACCATTAAGGTTAAAATATGTTAACTAAGGGGTTAAAATAAAAAATAATTATTAAAACACCACATAAAACTATAAAAGTATTATTTTATGATATTATAGAAATAATGTGTTATATTATCTTATAATAAATGGACTTTTAGGAATTTTATCTAGAGAATAAATTTCTTATATTTTAATATTTTAGGAAATTTCAAGAGTGTTCTCCCCTCGCTTAAAAAAGTAAACATCACATTTTTCTTATTAATACGAGTTTGAGACTTCTATATTAAATAAACCCAACAAAAATATCTCAAAAATACCATAGAAAAATTTAATATGTTATAGTATTTTAATAAAAAGAACCATATATCTCTTGCGAATATATCAAAAAGAGTTGATTTAATGAAGACGTAACCACCATAACTGATCAATTTCTTCTTCATTTTTCTTTAAAATAATATAAATCTATTATATTATCCATATTATAATATATTAATAATTTTATAAATAATTATGTGTTTTAAATTTTTTGAAATTACCTTCATTCACTCTCTTCCTATCAAAATGGATGTGAAAGTAGCGCTATTGTGAATATATGGCTTACAGTTTCCAAATAGTAATACAATTCCTTTTCAACCATCATATTTCATAGATGGTTTTTATGATGTATTTAATGTTTATATATGGTACTTATTAGAAACATATAAATCCTAAATTATTATATTAAATCTACCTTAATACTATCTGATCCGTTAGAAAATGATAATGTCTCTCATGCGTAATTGTGGACTTCCACCCCCATAAAATGATGTGATTTTTTAATTTACATTTTAATTAGGTGGTAATCAGGATATTTTTGAGGAATATCATATATATAACATTATAATTATACTATAAAGTAAAATTAATATTTACCTTTCTATCATTCCATTTGCCGAAAAGTGAAAACAACATTCATGCTTATGTATATCCTAACTTCTATCAGAACAGTGTAATAAATTTTTACATATTTAACCTTTATGGATGAATATATATATAAATAATTAACATATATGATATATATATCATGAATAAAATTATGAAAATTATGGACGCATGATCAATGTACCAATAAAAATATTGTTGAACCGAAACATGACTAGAAGATAAACCAATTATCACCCAGAACAGCGATATTAATAAAACATTATTAATAAACTGGTTCTATGATATCATGAGAAAATCATATATGGTATTATAGATATTATTACTCTTATATAATACATTTATAATAATTATAAATTTATTATACAAGTGGATTTAATGTGAATATTGAATTGTGGTTTGTAAGGCAAGGGATTTATGTTTCAATCTAATTTTATTCAAGAACGTTTATACATGAATTTCTATTGAGGAAAATTAATGATCCTTACATTAAAAAAACCATTAATTTTTCTCTTCTTTTCATTATTTACTAATAAATAATTGTTTCCTATTAATTTTCTCCAATTTAGGTCCTCAATATACTGAAATAATGTTCTCAGAAAAACTGACCATGTTTTATTATCCCATCATAAATCATTCTATTCCATTGACATTGTTTTTAACAATGTTTTAATGAAAAATTTTAATACTATAAAATTATTATTTAAATTAATTTTCAAATATGTTTTTAATTTTTATAAAATTATTTCAAATTAATCTTCTTTTTTAATTTCTCAATAAAGTAATTTTTTACCTATTTACCAAAAATTTGAATGGAATGAATTGATTTAACTTGTAATAAATGAATGAAATTTCATGTGGTAATGATAATTTAATTATTTTAAGCTTAAATTTTATTTTTTATAGTTAATTTAAAAGAAACAATTTTGAATTATTTTTTTCTTGTTTTTTATATTTTATAGAATAAATATATAACTGTAAATGGTATTTTCCATATGAATGTTTTCATTATTCTTATTATTCATCAACAATAACAAATTTTATTATTTATTGTGTTTTACTAGGGGTATTATATTATGGTAGTGTATTTATTCTATCTCTTGATGGTTTATTATTACAATTATAAAATATTTATGAAATCAGTTAATCTTTCATTGGTTATGAAATGATGTGATTATGAAATGTTTAAAAACCCAATTTCTTTACATGGGTTACGAAATGATGTGGTGATGAGGGTTTTATACTCTTTTAGAACACATATGCATGTGTTTCAAAATTTAATGTGTGGTTCTAGAAAATATATCCCAAAAATTCATTGGATAAGGTTTTATATCTCATGTTATTATTATGGTAAACAAGTCGGTGTTATTGATCCATTATGTGAAACAAGTCAATGTACTTGTTCCATTATGGGAATGAAGTATATATGCTTGATATATTAGGGAAAACTAGTTATTGTGTTTGATCACATTTTGGAAATTAGTTTTTAGGCCTAATTCATTATGATTTTTTTGTCTTGGATGTTAACCTTGACATATGAACTATTTTCGATATCAATGACGGTTCCACACTTCTATGAAATGATGTTATAGTTCATGATAGATTTATAATGTTTTATCAGGATTTGGAATCATGAATTTTGAGATAATAAATCATTTCACAACTACTCGTGTTTGTGGTATTTGATATATTGGGTATGTAAATTTTATTTTATGCTCATGATCTCATACCCTTATTATTATCATATGCTCTCGTATGATCATTGATTAAGATATCCATTTTTTACCCTTATTGTGCATCTGAGATAAACCTTTTTTTTCCTTTTCATTGGTCATGACCAGAAGATTTCACTAGGGTTTCTTTATAAAGAGAAATAAATGGAAAGGTCTTTATGGGAGACGTTGAGGACATTTCTCAAGATATATCGATTGTCTATATAGTCTCCAAATACATCATACCTTTATGGTTATTTGGAAATTGTTGGTGATATTTACTCAATATTAATATAAAAAGATATAAAATTTATGTATGAAAATCCTGGTTCATTATAGTTTCCCATCTAATAAATTTTATTACTAACATTTATTAACTTGTTCAGGTATAACTAATATTAAATAATTTTATTCCTTCAAAAAAAATTAAAAAAATTGGAAAAGATTCAAAAAAACTTAAAAATACAATTAAGTTGGAAATGATAAAATGATGAACATCGGGGAATATATTGCTTATGAGTTTAAGGTTTGAATTATAATAAAACATAAATGAGTGAGACTAGAAATATCATTAAAATGTATGATGAACTGGTAAAATAAAATATAATAAAGTAAGAATGAAATCATTAAATGACTTGAATATATTAGAAAATGGGTGGATAAATAATTTTAAATTGATTGGCACACACATATGGAATTAATGGAATATTTGGATCATTAATTGTTACTAGATTATTAGTGTCATTAATCTCCCAGTATCTTTTTATTATAGCATTGTAGAAAATAACTAATTGATTTTTTGATATTTACGTCTTTTATTCCTTTTTTTGATGATTTATTTCATTCATGAATTGTGAATATCAAAATGTGTCATTTTATCCCATTCATAACAAGTTATTTTTCTATGGAGTGAAAAAGTGTAAGTGTATAGTCATCGATAAACCATGTTTTTGTTGAATGTTTTGTAAATTATTTTATATAATTTCCCAATATGGATATTTATTTGAAGAGTTAATTGAAATCTATTTTTTTATCATAAATTTTTAAAACTTGATCAAAATGTTGTTTCAACCGTTTTATTTCACACTTGATATTTTATCACATCATATATTTTGTGGGTAATTTTGACATGAAATTTTATGAAATGATTAAATATTCAATTTTAATTTTTTTTTATTCTATGATAGGTGGATACCAAATTTTCCAATAAAAATTGAATATTATTCTATGATATGATATATTTTAATTATTGGACCATACTTCACAATTTGGGAAATAGCCTTTTCATACATACATATAAAAGGATAAAAAATATAACTAATCTAGGAATTTATTCTATTTATTTCATTTAACTTGAGGTAAAACGTTTTCAAATGATAACTTAGTTAAAAAGGTGGGCCATTAAGAAGTAAATTTGGTATATATAATTACACATATCACTATTATTACAGTTGAACACCTAACCCTCCGAGACTCTCTTTAAATTGTATTTTCAAAAATTATGTGTAACATACCACCCCTCCTAATTGTCTTGAGTTGAGACATAATTTCTACTTGGCCATAAGTGACATCCCCAAGGTGAAAAAGGCTAGAAATAAAAGCCAAAGGATTCATAACATTAGGGGGATGATTTTTCCATTGAGGAATAGAAAACCCAACCAGACGTGTCATAGAAAAAACACAACATGATACATGATAAAAATGTAAAACAAATCAATGAAATATCATTAATATCAAAAACACCTACAATATATTACAATAGTGGAAGATTAAAATTGTTAAAATACATAGAAGAAGTAAAAACAAACAAAACCCCAAAGACTCTAAAGATATTGATCCATAACTCCAAACATGCTCCACACTCCATCTCCATAGCACATCTGAGGAATCAAAAATCCATACTAAAGAAGTGTGATACTTTAACATTGCATATTCCTCGATAAAAAATATCTAAAAAACACAAAAGTGCCAAAGAAAGGGTGAGTAATAGAACCCAATAGGAATTCCCCAAATGACTACCATATCACATTTATATAAAAATTTTATATAGAACAATATAAAATGGTTTTCCACAAACAAAAAGAAATCTAAGAAAAATAGTTCTCTAAACCAAAAATTTTTTCCAGTGAAAGGAAAAAAATCATGAAACAATTTCATATTTATTTTTGTTATACTTGTTCCATAATTCACACAAAATCCCACACATGAATGCTTCATTGAATGTTCCATACTCATGAGTGGTTTCTCATCCATCAAAAAATTCATCACAAAGTGGCTAATCTCCTTATTACCTAATGACACATGCCCCTTTTCTAGAGGCACATTCCTTTGTATGCTAATGGTACACGCACCTTATTGACTGTTATATTGAAAGCATGAAATTAGAATACTCATTTATGCCAAAACCATTTCAAAAAAACCATTAAAAACTACTATAATAAAACTATTTTTATATATAAAATATTTGAAACAAAATATTTTCATAAATCCAAAAAATCTGTATTTTAAAAAACATTTTGAAAACAAGAAAACCAAGCACTTTGTAGAGCCAATTTCAACAAATCCAGAAAACCACCTATCATCACTAAAGATTGATTATACCAGGATTTTCACATCACTTTCAAAACCAATTTCAATAAATTTATACAATTTAAAACTTATCCTTCATGTTATAATAATAGGAGTCAAGATTGAATCCACCTACATTAGGAATTAGGGATGAAACGAAAAACAACACAAAAAATACCACAAAACCAAGCTGGACGCCAAACAATGCCTTAGATATTTCCCTCTAACAAAAACAAGGTAAAATATAATCGTTTTTATCACTGAACCCATTATATCAATGAAAAATGGACTACATCAAGGAAATTGTGAGAGGGAAGAAAGTATATAAAAGAAAAACCTTGAAAAAATACAACGAACGATGACTTACTAAGGGAATCAGGCTTTAAATCATGAAAAAAATTCACCTAGACTGCTTCTGATTTAATGGGGAAAGCATACACATTCTTTAAGAGGAAGGAATTTTGAGTTAGGGAAAAAATGAGGAAAATGATGGGTTAAAAGTAAATCATTACCAAAATCAACCTTTTAGTATATTTTTTTTTAAATTGTGCATGGCTAGTCACATGGTATCGAAAATTGTGTGCTAATTGTGTGTTATCATATAACTCAAGAAGAACCTCTTATGATTGGCCTTCATAGTTAGAAAAACTGATTGCCGATCATAAAAAATATCACCATCCCACTTTAAACAGTTTCTCTTTGGTGGCCACATGGTTTGGAAAAAATGTGCACCTAACTGTGTGCCTTCCCCTTGTCCTTTGTCTCATTGTGCATGATTTGATTTAGGAGTTCCATAATTTCCACAATCCATTTACCCACCATTCACCCTTATAAAATTCTAAAACATATTCCAAATGTCTTCAAAAATAATCGAAATATCCACCAAAATACCTCACATGCATAAAAATAAAAAAGAAATGGTTACTTACTTGGAACTGAGGGTAATAAAATTTCCCAAACATTCATCATTCCTTCCTTGAAAATTAGAAAACAAACATTTCCTTGAAAGTGTCCAGGACATTTCTCAACTATTTATTTCTCTCATTCCTATGTATCTTCCTAAATCAGATCATTTTTCCTCAAAAACCACTGTAGGACAATTTTGTCCCATGCAATACATTCTCTTACCTATCCATGATCTACATTTGTACCTGAACCGATGAAGTATCTATCCCTAGTTCAATGTCATCCCATTGAATCACATGGTCAGGATTCGGCTTATAATTTTTCATCTGAGATAACTGAAAAACATTATGCACAACACAAAATCATGGGGGAAAATACAACCGATATTCTACCTCACCAACTCATTCAAATATCTCAAGAGGGATTATTTATCATGGAGATAACTTTCCCTATTCCTCAAAACGATGATCTGTAAGCCATAGAGGGATCCTAAAAAACACATGATCACTCACCTCAAATGGAAATCACCATTCAAGATGATCTACATATCATTTCTGAGTAATCTAATCCATATCCATCCATTTTTTGATCAACTGTATCTTCTTTATTGTCTCATGGATAGGTCTTAGCCTAACCAAAGAAGTCTCTTCTAATCCACTTCAAAAATTAGGGAATGAAAAGGATTCCCATAAAATGATTCAAAATAATCCAAATGCAATGAGGGTTGATAACTACTATTATATGATAACTGCACTAATGATACATTCTCTTCCCATTAGCCTACAAAATCCATTACAGAATCCTACAACATGTCTTCTAATGTCTGTATCATCTATTCAGATTTTCCATCTTTTTGGGGATGATACGTCGTACTAATAGTCAACTAAGTACTAATAGATTATTTTAAGGACTTAAAAAATGATATTTAAACCCCATATCTTTATCTAATACTATCAAAACTAGTATTCCATGCCTCTTTACCAATTCTCAGAAATTGATTTTAGATCATCCTTTACTGTATGATATTCACAAATTGGGATGAAATTGCATTACTTTGTTTGTTGATCCACTATCACCCAAATGGAATTGTATTTCTGAACTATTATTTTGAGGCTTATTAAAACAAAAATGACTATATGCACCCATTTCCAAATAAGTATAGGTAAAATCTGCAACATATATACTTTTTGATGATATTCTTCATTAACCTACTAAAAAATTAGGCATCTCAAAACAAAATTGGCCTCCTTCCTTTTCATAAAACCCCACTAAAAACGCGATTTCAATTCCTTATACATAATATATTTTCAATGATGAATATTTAATCTCTAATGGTGGTAATCATGAAGAAGTAAATATTGAAAATTTATAGGTTTGACCATCTGATTTTAGAACCACAACATTGAATTTCCATCCTGTCTCCATTCCTCAATGGTCTCCCCACCATTGAGTTTTAACCTCATCACAACACATACTAAATCGAATGATTTCTCCTCTTTAACTATCACAAAATAATTAGTAATTAATTAAATAGGAATTAAAACCATACATTCACCATGTTATTCACATTCCAAGTGAATGTTGGATAGGACTGACATCTTTGGGCACTCATTAGAAGCATATATTGTCAACTAAGCGTATGACTTTCTACATAATGAATATTCTTCTATATTTCTTTTACCCAATTTTTAAATAAACACATTTTCAAATATATATAGATAATACATCCATATTATTTGTCTCATATTTTAATAACTTTGTGAAAAAATATATTTCAAGCTCTCACGAACCATAAACACCTTCAATTTCTCACCAAACAGGCAATGATACAATGTTTTCAAATAATGAACAATAAAATCTAACTCCAAATATAGTTATGGTTAATTATTATCATATAACTATAACTATCTTTAACCATAAGAAACAACATGGTCTCCATGCATGGGAACACATCCCATCCCAACCCATGAAGATTCACAATACACCACGTAACGTTGTATTAATTCTGGAAAGATCAAGATTATTTGCTGTTGTATGGGGAACTTTTAACTCTAGAAAATACTTATAACATTCAAAATTACATTATAATGGAACATTTATCAATAAAAAATCTTTCATATGTGAGTTTAGTCCTGAACAATAAATAACAATGAATTGTTAATAACCATTTAGACTAGAGAAATTACATGCCTGAGAGGCATTATTTGGCTATTTCCAAGATATAAAAACATCTATCATTTCTATATCCACATAAAGCCCTTTTTCAAATATTGAAATTCCATATAAATTTTTGTATCCAAAAAACCCTTGGATATTTTTTCATATAGACTATGATCTCTTAAGATTCCCAATGTCGTCAATTGTTTCTCATGCTCAGCCCTTGTTCTTGAATTCACAATTGTTTCATCCACAAACACCACCAAAAATGAATCTAGATACCTATAAAATATATGATTCATCAACACTATAAAAGGTAGCTATTTAATTTGTAATACTGAAAGGAAACACTTCATACTAATAATAAATATATCTACTTCTAAACTCTGTTTTTGGAATATCCTCCTAATGAACGTGTAATTGGGGATGTCATGGCCACAATTCAATCATATACAACCACCAAGCTCCCATTAATCAATTGAATAGATCATCAATACATTGAATTGGATGCTTTCTATTTATTATAACTTAGTTAAAATTTTGATAATACGCACACATCTAAAAGGGTTTTATCCTCCTTTTTGACAAATATGACATTTTCTTCCCACAAAGACATGCTAGTATGAATGAACCATTTTCCTTCTATATCCTCCAAATGTACCTTCAGTTATCTTAATTATATTGGTTCCATATTTTAAGATGAAAGGGAAATAATATTGTTCCCTATAAGGTGACAAATTGTAAACCCAACTTCTCATGTGGTTCGAAAACGTGAAAACTCTCAGGAAAGACATTAAGAAACATATCATCACCGACTAAAAACTATTATTATTGATATTTTATATAGATTTAAAATTCAACACTACCAATTGGTACCTGATTATTCCACCTACTAGTGCCAACAACCCTGTTTCACCTACCTTTTTATATCGGTCTCGACTAGGGTGTTTCATTACACCATCATCAGTCGTAAAACAAACATGTTGGGAATAATATTCGACGTGGTCCTTGATCATTGTCAACCAATAAATTCCCATTATTATACCGTATACATCCATTCCAATCATGGAGAAAAACCATATCATCTTAACTCCATCAGGAATTATAAAACATGATCTACATGTAATGTCTCGACATTCAATTTGACCGGGAAGAGTTTGATGTTTCAAAATATAAGGCATCATCTCAAAATTTAAACCCAAAAAATCAACTACATGAGAATAAATAATTAAATGGGATGCACCCATATCAAACAAATCATTAATAAGTGTATAATTAAAAATAATTGTTCATCAAACTATTGATGGTCCAAATTGATCATCCATAATAACTTGCTCAGTTCCATATAATATCATTCTCATGGAACATTGTTCTTTATTAACTTGTTTAGATTTATCCTATTGAGATTAATTGTATTCTTAGAATCACTATGGATATATCTTTTCTACTCATGAGGACTACAATTATTCCCTTGTCCCATTAATGAATACAATGGTTATGAAACATGAGAAGTCTCCCAAATACCCAACCTCATTGCACTGTGATAATAGCACTGAATATTACCAATCTGGTTGAAGTTGTGGATTCTTCTAGGTTGTTATATACAATATCAAATCATGTGATTGAATGAACAACATTGAAACATCCATCTTTACTCTTGAGCCTCAGAGGAAGATTCACCGATCTGGTATTCTGAATCTAATGCATTCTCCAACCTTGAAAGTTGGTTTGCTTCTTCAACCTGATCTGAGAATTAAGGTTCCCACTAATTATTATAGGTATCAACATACTCCCTCATCCCATATTTCTTAATATATCTAATTAATCCATCTTTTCTCTATATAACATATCTTTATAATAAATAATATAGAGAATGAATTTATTTGAGTGAATCTTTGGATTTTTCCCCGATTCCAATATATGTGCCTTAAATGATAAATTAGTAGCAACATCAAGTGTAAAGTGGGCTAAATTCATAAATTTATCCACGTAATATGTCACTCTAAGGATCCACTATTTTGAGCACAAAAAACTTGTCATTCTTACCATATTGAACATATTTGGATAGATTTATTTGTGGAAAAATTCATTGAAATCATCTCAAGTAAGGCCTTGGTCTCTTTTTGCATGAACTGGTAAATCACAACATTGGCATGCAAGATCCTCCAGAACATAAAAAACCATCTTAAAATTCATCTCTTCTAGTGTGCCAAGGAAATCCAAGATTTTATTCATTATATTCAGCCACACCTCGGCCTTTTTCATTTTTGGAATCACCCTAAAAGATGGGGGGATTACCTTTCTGGAACTGGATAAATAATAAACTTACATTGGTTCATCCCTCATTTTCCCTTTATACACAACCTGAATGTCGTGAATTATACTCTATAATAGTTTTTGGATCACATATGTCCTAGGGGAAATCAAATTCTCACCAGCTTCCTCTAGCTAGTCCCTATGATGCCTACCCAGTGTCATTTTCCATATAGAAAAAAATTCCGTAGGTATCACTCTCTAGAAATAGAAGGATTAATAATTTCAAATACTTCCCTATAATAATATCACAAATTTTCATTACAAAATTCAACATTAAACACCTTCAAACATTTTTAAAAATTCTCCCAAAATTTTGGATGTCAATTTGTCTTCCAAATAAACATTTTAGGCCGTTTCAAAATATCACATTTGAATATAACTTTAACAATTTTAAAAAACGAAATTTTTCACACCAAATAATATATCATTGTTAAAAACTAAATATGCACAACTATTATGAAGTAAATTTTAAAATGAATTTCATGATCATATCATTTGATAATCTCATGGAAATGATATTCCAAATCCTATATGTGCCACAAACAAACATATTTACCAACTCCGTAGTAAATTAATGTTCAACATAAAAAGGTTATATATGTACCTTTATGCTCTAAATTTCAGGTCCCAACAATCTTACTCCTTTATAACATCCTAAAAAGATAAATATAGCAGAGATAATTTCAAATCCAATACTGAGAAAAGATAATTGAGTCAAATACCAACCAATATAAATACCTCTAACAAGTCATGGAAGGAACAATATGATATCACTTTTAACATCATGCCCCTATTCATTATCTTGAGTTGAGGTGGAATTTATATTTGGCCTTAAGTGACAGCCCCACGACCCCAAAGGATGGAAATAAATGGCATGTTCTTTAAAACAATTAAGGTATACTTTTCCCATTGAGGAATAAAAAACTCAAAAAAAACGTTCCATAACCAAAAAAACTACATGATTCATGATAAAAAATGTACAATAACTCAATGCGATACCATTTATATGAAACCCAAACTACAATAGAGTACCACAGCAGAAGAAAAAATCTTCAAAATAAATAGCACATGACAAAACTAACAAAAACCCAAGTACTCCAAAGGTATAACTCCCAAACGCTAGATATCCATCATGATTTAACTCCAAAATACATCCCAAATATCATGAATCACCAATAATGAACTGTGAAACTTTACCCGTTCTTATCACTAGATAAAAAATATCTTCAAAAGAACCAAAGTGCCAAATAATGGGTGAGTAATGAAACTCAGTAGGATTCTCATAAATGAATTCTTGACTCAAACCATCATGATTGAAAAATTTAGAACACTTATCAAAAATAATTTAAAATAGCCTTTTAAAAATAAAACTATTTTTAGTAAAAATAGTTTTCCAAAACCAAAACAATTTTCCATGGAAAGCGATAAAAAATTATTGAAATTCTTTCACAATTTTTTTGGCATAACCATTCCATGATTAATAGTTACCCCAAGACATGAATGCTTCTTTTATAGTCCCATACTCATGTATAGTTTCTCATCCATCCATAAAGTCATCACAAAGTGGAAAATCCCTTTATTCCCCAATGACACATACCTTTTATTGACGGACACATCCCTTTGTACCCAAATGGTACACACCCCTTATTCATGGTCACATTGAAACCATAAACTCGCACAATCTATGTATGAAAAAACCATTTCAAATCAACTGTTCCAAACAATTTCAATAAAACCATTATTTTATTCAAAACCATTCATACCATCCACCTCCATAAATCCAACAAATCCAAATTTTAAAATCAACATTTTAAAATCAAGATAAGCAAGAACTATATACAACCATCCAAGAATCCAAAAAAACCAAAAACCATAACTAGAGAATGTTTCTAACATTCGTTGAATTCAATTTCAAAAACAATTTCAATCTATATAAAACAATTTAAACTAATCCTTCATGATATATTAATAGCAGTGAAGACCAAATCCACATACCTTGGGAATTACGGAGATAACAAAGTATGACACTAAAATTCCAAAACAAAACATTGAATCTCCAAAAACCCACATTAGAACTCTTAGAATAATAAAAACATGGATAAATATAATCATTATTATAGTCAACCACATTAGATTTATCTGCATCATAATAGATCTAAGAAACCAAGAGAGGGAAGAAATTAGGTCTAATAAAAACCATGAAAACATCTAAAACCATGAATTACAAAGGGAATCAGGCTTCAGCACACCAAGAAATGCAACTGGATCACTTATGATTTTATGGGGAAAACATACACTACCTTTAAGTGGGAGAAATATCGAGTTAGGGCTGAAATGGGGAAACAATAATGGGTTAATAGTCAATCATGAACAAGATCCAATTTCTAGGATCTTTTTTTAAACCTTACATGGTTAATCACATGGTTAGGAAAAATTTTCCCTAACTATATGCTAGCCTCTACCTCAAGGAGAACCTCAGAAGGTTGTTCTTCTCAAGTATAAAAACATGCACCAACCATTTAAAATCAAATTTTCCCACTATTTATGGTATCTCCTAGGTGGATGGATGGTTTAGAAAAACTATGTGGGTAACTATGCGCCTTCCCCTTATCCCCAATCTCACTATGCATTGATTCCAGTAAAATTTTTATGCTTTTCACTAACTATGCACCAATTGTGGACCCTTATAAATTTCCCAAAAACATTCTAAAAGACTTATAAACCCTCCGAAACAACACCCAATCAACTCAAATATTAAAAACTAAAAGGAAATAGTTACTTACCCACAAATGGGAGTTCTACATTATGTGTGTTTTGAGGACTTTTATATGATTTTTCTGAAGGGGTGGTTCTACCACACCACTAGATATATTTTGAATATTTAATTCTTTGAGAAACTATATCTTCTAATAAAGTGGTCCTCTATCACTTTTACTTTTTTTTATTTGTATATATTATTATAATATATTCCATAACTCAAGAAAACAACTTTTTTACTCTACTTTAACAATCTCATTTGGGTTCTCATGGTAGGAAAAATATTGTTCTTGGCATTGGGAAATACCCATTAAAACCTTTTCTTATGCATATCATCACGATGATGATAAATCTTCCAATGAAAGTGTAATAATGTTTTTGGTTCATCTCAATATAACCCCTTTTATTATTATTTTATTAAATTTAAACAATATAATTCATAAAAAATCGGTTAATTAAATGTGATTCTAATATCTGGATCACTTAAATTATTTTTAATATTTACCTTGAGGTCTAGATTGTGTGAATTTTGAGAGTAACATTTACTACCAAATTAAATAAATGTATGGTCAATTAATTCGGTTGTAGTCTAGTAACCATTATTAAAAAAAGGAATTCATATATTGGATATATTTCTCTAAAATTACATTATTATTATAGTTGATTAGGGGATACAATCAAATTAAGTTTCCATGATTGAAAATCCCAAATTTATCTTAGGGTTATTTTGTTCCAATACTTCTGGTCATGTTTTCATCTATAAGATTAAGAGGTAATGAAATTAGAGAATTATTTTTTAAATGAATGTTAACATAATTAGTCATGAATAATGATTATTGAAGTGGTATATTAGGTCTTTCACCCTCACTGATATGTCTTTAAGTAATATTTTCCATATTTTTCTCTTTTATTAAAAAAACCCCATTTTAACTTCTTTTTCTACATATCATTTTTATTCATAAAACCAAATAGTTTCTTCTTAATTAACTTCTGCTATATTAGAATGATCTTGGTAAACCATTTTCGTAAACAAATTAAAAATACACATATCTTTTTTAAGGGTGTGTGAGATAATTATAAGAAAAAGACTTTATTATGTTACATGTGGGAAATGAATTATATATCGCAAAAATTCATAGGGAAAACATTATATCTCATTCGATGTACTAAGAAGGACTATAAATTGAACCTAATATACTTATTATTAAAGGTAATGGGGTGTGAACTCATTCCACTATGATACTCTATCTATAATTTAATGACGGTCTCTATAACAATCCATATCATAGGAAATTATTTTTAATGAATATGTATATAGAAAATATATAATCCAAATTCTTATTTATAAGTTATTATTTCATGGATCAGGATTATAGAATCATGTTTCCACTCCCTAAATACTCATATCATATATTATTGGAAAACATTATGTCATTAATCATTATTTATGATATTTTAATTCTTATGGTATGATTTAATTATGTTTTTTTCACATTAATTCATTATGATTTCATACCCACGTGATAATATGAAAATCACTTATGATCATCTCATATGTTTACTCTAATTATTCATATAATACCCCTTTCTTATATTTTACTTCCATTAGTCATTAATAAGGGAATTTTGTATGATATGATTCCAAAGCTATCACATATAAATAATATATGTGGGATCTATAGGAAATATAATAACAATTGGTTTGTCTTGTATTCAATCACTAAATAAAATATAAAAATATTATCCCATTTTATTTTTTATTAATGTACGGAATAATATTCTAAAATGATACATTATATATATATTATTGGACATGGTTCTTCATTGTATTAGGGTTCCATGGAGGAGGCTTCACTAGAAAGGGGTTTTTAGAATTTAGGTATTATGGAAGGGAAGCTAATATGGGTATCTAGGCAAATTCAATCAATGTGGACTATATGGGTGGGAAAATATATATTATAATTTTTTGGTTACCTATAATTGTCTTCCTTCATGAAATGATATACCATAAATAAAATATTTCATGAAAATATTTTATTTGTAAGAGGATAATGTATACATTAGAGACAAAAAAATTCATAAAATTTGTTTCATATGTGAGTATATATGGTTTAATAAATTCATAGTTTAAATAATATTTTTTAGATGTAATTTTTGTGATCATTACTTCGTTAAAAAATTTTAAAGTGTCCCATCACAGAGGGATTTATGGACAAATACCAGAAGTGCTCGTATATCGTAGGACCATCTCTATAGAAGACTTTTTTATTCCCCCTCTCCAAATTAAAAAATGGGGTTAACTGAGAGATTTATTGTATTGTTTTCATAAATAAAACACTCTGTAAAATATATGATTTCTATCTTTTAGTGTCTTCTGTAGATGAAGAGAATTCATCAAAAAAATTTCAAAGTCCTCTTCTTGCTGTACGTGAAAGCTATTTATAGTCAGGGTCTCGTCTTTTCTTACCTGGAATATTTCATCACATAAGATGATCATTTTCACCCTGATTTATGATACTGTGATGGATCCCCACCTCGCTTCTACAATGTGGTCCATAGGTAAGAGTAACTTATTTGACTATGATAAAATCTCATCATGCTACAAAAAAAGTAATATATTTCATAATAGCCACTTAAAGTGCATATGTTTCATTAATATTTTAAAATATTTGATATTAAACATTCTTCATAAATTCCCAAGTTAATGTATTTTAAAAGTTGAACTTCATTTCACATCATATTTGAAAATTTATTTTCTGATGTATTAATTACAACTAATTTACCCGCACAGGGGAAAAAATATTCATTCAAATTTTGAAATTGAAATTTCATAATTTTGTTACCCACTTACTATAAAACAAATTATTTACATATAAATATATATAATTTACAATGGGTGATAGACATATTGGTCCAAAAATACAAAAAAAATTATGTAAGCTATACTGGACCTCTGTCCACTAAAATGTATATGAATTCCAAAATTAAAGTCAAATATAATGTTTATTTTAAATAAAGATATATAATGGTACAAAAAATATACCCATAATCTAAGACCAGTTATAATTTTATAATTTTCAAGGAGATCTATGTTGTCTAATGCAAAGTATAAATTGTTTTCCATATTTCAATGCCCAAAAATTCATCATGCTATTTTTAAAATAACATCCAGATATAAAAAATTTGAGTGGAATTATTTATAGGTTTTTAAGTAAACTTTTGAAAATGTGTTTATTCTATTCGACCTAGCTGAATTAAATCCAAATAATGGATATTATTTTTCATGAAGTGGAGGGCTACAATATTGACCTAAAACTTTTTGGCCCATTGTTGAAATTCCGGTCTCCATTTATATTACAAGTGAATATTCATACCCAATTTAATAAGAATGAAATTTATTAATGTAGGGTCAATCCAAGTATCCATGAATATGTATTTAAGGAACTGGTGGTGATGGAATTGAAATGAATTCTTATTTTTTACAATTGTAATGTAATAGTACTTCTTTTCTCTTTGAATTTTTTTCCTCCTATACATAAAATCAAGTTATTATAATTTCTTAATAAATTTTACCATTATTTTTATTTCTTATTTTTTAGTATTTCGATATTTTTTTCTAATATTATGAATATATTTATAATAAAAAATTTGAAATTATTCAAATAATTTAGAGTGCTTGTAATTTACTTGTTTTTATCTCTTGAATTCCACTCTGATTAGTCAAATTATAACTTCCATTAAAATATTTTCAACATTAGATAGATAAAAATATTTTTAATTTATCCAAGGAAGTTAAATGTGGGTGGATTGGTTTTAATTTATAACATCATCAATTTTTACTCATTTATTTTAATTGATATTCTTATTCGACTCTTATTTCCTTTATCATCTTTACTGAATTTTAAGTAAACTCATTATAAGTGTTAATAATATTTTTTAACATATAGTTACAATGAAAATAATCATACCCTAATATGGGTGATTAGGACTATTTTTTGGTATTAAATCAATTAGTGATGATGGTTATTTGATTTTATTGAATTATACATTTTCGCAATTCTGAAATTTAAATCATTTGAAAATAATTCATCCTATATACCCCTAGTAATAACCTAGTATCAAACAATTATCATTAATATATATCACATATGTCTTTTAGATCATCATTTATTTAATTAAAAAAAACCATGAATTTCTCCACATTATATTCAAATCTCAAAATAAGATGTAAAAATATCTTTTGAATACTTAGTATGCATATGTGGATTCGAGAACCCCAATAATGATTCTAGAGAATGTTTCAACCTATTAGGTAAATTTTTTGAAACTAACCTTCGGCATTGTTTCTAGGCGTTCCATGTAATTTAACTTAGAAACTCCCTATATTCTCATATAATTTCTCTATTCTAACCCCAATATCTATAATATTTTCCCAATTTTTCTCTTTCAGGTCTTGTATGTACTATATTAATGATCAATCAAACTGATTTATTAGGATGAAAATTTATAGGGCTGTTGAGTCAATTGTAGACAATATACTTCTTCCTTTAAATATTAATTTTACCTAAACTCCAGATTATAAAATTGAATTTACTCAGATATAGGTTCTTTCATTAGACTGAAACAATAACATGGGTAGAAACCCTAATGAAATTACAATAAGGATTCCCCAATATTGGGTAATGTGGTAGATCAAAGCATGAATTCCTATTTGACACATTTCTAGGGAAATGAACCCTCATGTATTAGACATGTATACCAAGTATATTCCCATTATGTCTTCAAAAACATTTTCTAGAAAAATGTTCTTATATTTTGTGGGATTCATTTTGATATTTTAGGCCTTTATGTCATATATTTTTCCTGAAATTTTTGAGACCATGTCCCGCCACCCACATAAACATAAGCCAGATAAGATGATGTTCTTTCCAATTCCCCAAAAGATTAATACATTAATTATTCAACACGTTTTATAGCATAATTCATCATTTATGAGGAATAATTTCAATGAGAGTTATTTTAAAAAACATTTCCTACAATAAAAAAAGTACACCTAAAAAATAGCATCCAAAATATTTTCTTAAATACAGAAAATCATTTAATTTAACATGGGATAAGATTAAAGTTATACTAAAAATAGTACCTCACCCTTGATTTTTGTTACTATAATAATGTAAAATATATATTATGGTCAGGTTCTAGGGAAAAAATAGTTCAATGAAATCACTTGTAATAGAACATTTAGAACAATTCCCCTAATTATTGTTATTTATAATTGGAAAGTATTTCTAAAAAAATCCATACGTGTGGAACCTTTCTCTACTATGAGAAATACCCCATATCATATATTGTGGAAAATATTAGGAGTAATGAATCATATAAGGACAAACATACAAACATATCAAATATGTTTAAATATTTATACCATAGGAAAGTCTATTATGTTCTATACGTTATCCTTGTTTTCACATTTTTTTCCAAATATCACTATAAGAATAATAATTTTACAATAATTCTTTTAATCCGGGAAGTACTTATTGGATGACCATATGTATAGATTAATTCTAATAATTATCATAATCGTTGGACTCCAAAAACATTCAGCACATGATACAAGGAGAATCCATTAATTTTTTGGAATGATAATTAGAAGAAAAAAATAAACCACAAGGTTCAAATATTGACCCCACACAATACATTCAAACTCATAACAAGTTTCAATACCTAAAATACGAAGTCTAAAATCATCTAGTAAAATTCCTATAACCAATTAAATAATGAAAATAACATCATGGGATAAATTAACCAACTAAACCACATCTCTGATAATTTCTATTTCCCTTATTTGAGAAATTATGTACGAAAAATAAAAAGAATGAATTTTTAAGATTCGATTACTACAATTTTGATTTAAATGAATTGAAATTGGTATGGAACTCATGCCCACATTTGATATCCCCTTATTAACCTTAAAGTGAGAATCTAGTTACATATAAACCTTTCATGAACAACGTAACAACATGATTCTTCCAAAGAGTGGTAAAACCGTTGAAAACCCTAAATAAATAAGTACTAATCCCGAAAATTTATCATCATACCCTAATAAGTTTAGTTTAAAATGATAGATTCTAAAAATATTGTTATGATTGTGGAGAAACAACTACCTATAAAAATAATACAATAAAAACAAAATTCAATCAATTAATGAGGGGAAAATTAAAACTCGAGCTAAGTGAACCACTAAGGGAAATATTATATCATGTTAAGTTTAATATTCTCATTCTCAGCTCAATAAAAACCATACCTACCTACTCAAAGTATTTAAAACTAATTATGTACATTGAAAAGTAAATTCTCTCATTGAATCTAGCAATTTTTAGCTACTAAAAAGAGATCCACCATTTAGGTATCCATGCCTCCTATGTTGAAAGAAACTTTTCGTATATACATAAATGTTGAAATATATGATAAAAATGTTATTAATTTATTATTTGATCTAGGCACTAGTGTTATCGTCATTCAATATGTCATTGTAACACCCTGAGATTTTATGAATTATTCTCTAGGAATAAATTCGATTTCATTGATAGATATCTCTACACAAAATAAAATGACATAATCTTTTGATATATTAAATACCATGTAAAGATTTTAACACATGAATATTGGGTTATCTTTCATTACATGTGATACTGAGTTTTAACAAAATCATGATATATCATTAATCTTATTCCAATGTGACCACTACAACCTATACATTAAAAATATTGGTATGAATATTAATAAATATATTTTATATATTATTTATAATGTTTTTATATATAAAAACATATTGATAAAAAATACTTAATTAGTGGTAAAGTATTTATATGCTTCGAAAATACTATTATCACAAAAAATGATTTTTATTTCCTTTTTTGAAAAAATAATAGTTTTTTTTTAAATTTCAATAAATTAATTTGAAAAAAATCTTTATTTTTGAAATCAGCATAAAAAACATATAATATAGTTAATTTTCAGTTTTTTTGAAAAGTTTAATTTTTTGATGAATAGTAAACAATACTGAATTTTAATTAAAAACTTCTATTTCATTTAATTTATTTATAATGGTACATTATATTTTAAATTGGATTTAAAGTATTATTTTCTTAACTATTAATCCATTTATCAAATTTAAATCATTTCAATCAATTTGATGATGAATTTAGATATAAAAACCTTGTAAACGTTTCAACATATTCTCCTTGAAACACTGCTTTCTCATCACGTCTGTGGGATTAATTTTAAATTAAATATTTGAAATATTGATATTTAAATTTGGAAAAAAGGATTCCCTTTTTTGAAAACTAATTATTTATATTATCTAATATTTTTTAGATAATATTTGACCAAAATTAATAGTGAATTAAATAAAAATTAATTATTGTGGCTTGGGTAAAAATTGGTTTACATGGGGTTAAACTAAAAGGATATGGGTAAAATGACCTTTAATGTTGTCTAAAAATATTTATGGCCATTTTATAAGTATTACACCTATAATAATTTATAATTTTCCATTGTGGACCCCACTTACATATAGAAAATGTGGGAGCACTTAATTCTATCCATAAATAACAATTATGCCCTCTCTCCCACATATAAAAGTGATCCCCCTATCCTCTCTTTTTTACAACATAAAAAACATTTTATTTAAACCATAAAGACCCAAATAACTTCCATGATTCCCAAATTTCATCCTAGAAGCATTATTTTGTACAAAAATCCAACCAAGTAGTTATTTAAGTGCAAACCTATAGAGGATAACCATATATGAGGTAATGCTAATCAACAAGGGTTTTGTATTATTTCATAATTCCCCTAAGTAATTTATTATTATACCATTGTAATATAATATAATATGTATCATCCATATACTAATATTTTTGTATATTAAGGTAATGAACTAAAACAATCACCACTTCTAACATATGAGTTACAAATTCATCATTTGTGTGTACGGTGGACTACCGTCTCGCGAACCGAAGTCATTATTTTTTTCATTAAAACTTACTATGGTTGAAAATACTAATGTATTTATTATTTATATATGATATTTAATACATTATTATATGTTTTTAATTCTAATATCAAACATAAATTCATTATCTTCATTTCATGGGAATACGATAATGTTGCATGTGTGTATGGAAGACTACCATCTCACGAAGCACTGTGTATCATTCATGATTATATGAAATGTATTAAAAATATGTTTAATTAAAAATATTTGATATATATTAAAAAACTATTATTCTATAATTATAAGATATATCATTTTTATTTATTTATTTTAATCCGGCTAGAGTACAGAAATAGTGTTCATGTGTATTTATAGCCTACTCTCTCCATGAATGGGGTATTTCACTTTCTCTCTATAAATTTGATGAATTAATATAAATAAATATATAATGAATATATATATTATATTTATAAAATGGTAAATTTTTTTGGATGTTATATTACCATAATCTAAGTAATATGACCACAATTAACAAATTAAAACATATAACAAAACAAGGTGGTTATTACTTGAAACGGGGTATTATCAAGAAATGATTAATAATTTTGTAATAAAAGGACATAATTAAATCATATATAGTATGATATATATAATTATCAATTGTTAATATATTTTTAATAAATTTATATATATTATATACTATTTTTGAATGTGCATGAATGAAGTTGATACTTATGATAATGGATTTCCGTCTCACATTTTACATCAGCTAGACACATTTCATATTTACCAAGTATTTCTTATATATGGTGTGTATATGACCCATGTCTGTATTTTATGATTCTTATCATGGGAATTATTTTAATTTAAATATCCCTTTTATGATATCATTTACATAGGGTTTATAGTTAAAATGTTTCCAAAGTGGTCAGGGATGTTTGTCTCGATTTTCCTTCTTTGAGGCATATGTAATGTTATTCACCTATATTATTTTAAGGGGTGTATATATAGAACCTTTGATATTTAATATAATTTTTATATTTATCATCATGATATTTTAAGATCAATTTTTTAAATTCTATAACGGGTTTTATTATTCAAAGTTGATAAAGTGGTAAAGATTATATGTTACAATCAAATTGTTTATAAAAAATTATGAAAAAGTTTATGATAATAAATTTTATGATACATATAAAAAAACTCAAGATTTTTATTATCCTTAGGTTTTAATTATACTTTCAATTAATATTACCATTTTCACTCATTGGTACATAAGATAATTGACAAATTATTTTTAAGAAAATCCCACTTTATTTATTTCATCGGTCGGAAATAAAATTTCATTAGAAAACATTGTTTCTAAAAATGATTTCAAAAACATTTACTATTATCCTATGACTTTTAATAGACTCTTTTATATATGTTATACATTTTAAAAAACTAAATTTATCTTCATGTTGTCTAATAAACAATTACTTTGTGCAATTTATTAAAAATGTGAAGGGAATCATTATTTTTAAAATATTAAGAGTAAACGAATATTCCCATAATCATGAACACTATTTTAATTAAAGAATTACATTTAATTATTTAAGTGATATTCAAATAAATTTACTTTAAAAATTTTTATGTTTTCATTTCTTTCCAACAAGGGAAGGATATTTTCCTCAAGAAATATTTTAAATTATTTTAAATTAATTATTTATATGTTTCAATGTTTATTTTCAAAAATCTATTTCCAAATTATTTCCAAAATATTTTAATTTTTTTATTTTTTTCAAATAAATGTTAGTTTCCTTGAGAAATTGTTTGACTGTCCTCTAAAAATTATTTTCAATATATGATAATGTCCTCTATTAATTATGCTTTACTGGTGATAAGATTGAATGATACCATCCTTATTATTTCTCTAGATTGTTAATGTTTATTTTAATTAAATTTTTATGAAATAAATTTATTTTCTATGGGTTATGCTCTAGTGAATTGATGAAACGTTTAGGAATCCCATTTTCCTTACATGAGTTACGACGTCATGATTTTTTGAATGTTTTGTGATATTATGGAACACATTATTTTGGTTTTCATTATGTAACATGTGAAAACTATATATTATTTCATTGATTTGGGTAAAGATCTATATATCTTTAGATAACGATGGGAAAAAAGATAATGGAATTTATCTATAATGAGAATTAGGTTTTCATAATCTACAAAGGGAAAGAGGTGCATCCTGATCCCTAATGGGAAATAGCTGTATCCAAACCCACATTGGGAAACATGCGATAATTCATGATCTAATATGTGATGTTATTATATTTTTACCTTTACCTATGAATTATTTTTCTATAATTGTGATGTTTCCCAAATTTTATGACACAGTACTATGGTTTGTGATTGATTTATGATGATTTATCACTCTTATGGCCCATGGTTTCTGAAATGTTAATGTTTTATTCCATGACTCTTGTTTATGATCCACGATAGGTTGGGTGTGATCTTTCAATAATTATCAAATACCTTAATTATTATCATATTATTTAATATGATCTTATATTTAAATCACATAGGTTTTCCCTTACTGCATATTTGTGCTCACCCTTTTTTATGTTTCCTTCCCTATGATTATTATGAAATGTTTATATAGGGTTTTATAATGGGGAGTACTACATGAGAAGATCTCTGTGGGAGATAATAAATACATTTCATGAGAATAAAAGGTTATGTTAAATATTTTAAAAGTCAATAAAAAATTATATTCCTTGTGATTTTTTTGTGTAATATAATTCATAATCATCTAAAAAGTTTCAATATCCATGTATGAGAATATTTAGAATTATAGTTTGTATCAGAGGAAAGGTTTAGTTAAACATTAAAAATTATGATGAGAAAACATTAGTGAGATCCCTAAGGATATTTACAAGCCTATGACTAGTGATGTATTTAATGATAATTTTAAGGAAGAGTGAAAGTATAATAAACTTTTCATAATTTTTTGTAAAGGATAGAGTGAGTAGTTTATAAGAAATTACATCGTTGTCTAGAAATTTCCAGTGGATGTAGCTCTTGAAAATTGGTACCTAAGGGTAATAACTCTGAAATGGGTTCTTTGAGATGTACTTCATCATCATCTAGTTCATGAAAGTTTGCCTTACTGCACAAAAGGTTTGACACTCCTGAGGGATATGCTTTTCAAATTCACAAACACTTTATAAACCATCAATAAGGATTTAAATATATTGTGTGAAATAATGAACTAGGATAAACTTATGGTTCCATATTTTTAAAAGAATGTTTCATTATTTAGACATACTATAATTGATTTTTCATTATTATATGGTTTTCCACTATAAATTAGTGTTTCTAACACTATATATTATGGATTTAAAAAATGTATAGAAGATGATAGAACCATATTAATGGTGAATGAAACATATAATGAAGTGGTTTTCCTCCTCCAAAAAGTTTTATGATAGAAATAAAGGATATTTTTGTTGCTATAATCACACACATTTCTAATGTTAGGTGTCATGTTGAACTTCCAAATGAGAAAAGGATAGGGAAATTTTATGTTTTTTCATTTATGAGGCAACATACCAATTATTTTAGTGGTTCCAATGATCCAATATTTGATAAGAAATGGATCAATAAAATTGAAAATATATTTTCCATTCATCAGTGTTCAGATCATGATAAAATCCTTTTTTTTTTGTTTATCCTTTGGAAGGTGAATCAGATCACTAATAAACTCTTGTTACGAACGTAAGGGAACAAAATAAAATTAAATCTATTGAATGGGAAGGTTTTAAGGGGTTATTTTTTAGTATGTACTTTCCTCCTATTATTTTATAATGGATTAAGAAAGAATCCAATGAACATAAGAAAAAGGATGATGAATCAATTGGTACCTATGAAGTTAATTTTACAAGACATTCAAGGTATGCTTTTGGTGTAATCATAATCCTTGAAATAAAAATTTATTGATTCATTAGTGGCATAAAGCCAAGTATTATAAATTCCTTGTATATAAGAGTATGAATTAGTTATGAAGAATTATTTCGATGTGAACTGATGGTAGAAATAGAATTTGGATATTCATATCATTCTTAAGGTTCTATTAAGACAAGGATGATCAAGTCATGGAAACTAAATTGTTGTAATGAAATTTCAGCCATATGCATGGCAGAAATGTGGGAGAAGCGTCAATGGAATTTATTAAGTAGAAATAGGGGTAGATTTAAATATGAAATGATAGGTCATAAATCTTGGGAATTTCAAAATGTCATCAATGGATTGGTTATGTCAGTGGAGGAGAAGATGCCTCCAACTAAAGATCCCCGTAAATTATAGTATTTCATGTTTAAGGATTTTTTAATTATGTGAATCAATTCTACTATCCAATGGATAATGTGGATGATAATCCACAACAACCTTTAAAGAAAATGGAGAAATGTAAATCTTATTAAATCATAATGGACGAAGTGAATCATTATAATTTGGGAACACTGATCCTCCCCTCATTAGTTGGAAATTGCATGATTGTTGTTATATGAATGAGTGATATGAATTTGTTATTGTTCATAATTTTTTGAGATATCCTGAAATAATCTACCTCTTTATGGATTCTAGAATAATTAAATTATATTCGATATAATTATACTCTAAGGATGAACCCAAACATCCAGTGAAAATTTTTTGGTATAAGATAATATTTCATTTATGGAATAACATGTGAATTATATTTTGGAAATCTATATGTATCCATGTAATATTTACATTGGAATTATGGATACTATAATTTTTTTAAGATTTTAAGGTTAAATATGAGTTCAAAGTCATTAACATCCCTTTTGAGGTATTGTGTGATGAATTTTTATCAAGACTAAAGATATTTAAAAAGAACATTAATAGAAGAAAAACCCTTTAGTTTTGTATATTATTATGTAAGGCAGTTATTTTAAGAGTAATTAATTAAAATTTTGAATCCATTTGATTTAAGGCACTAGTAACCTTTAGGTTCTATCTTATCTTTGATGCTAAGGTAATTATGGGTTGTATACGATCACCTTATAAAGTCAGTGCACATGATTACTTTCTCTTTGGTTCCACTAGTTATAATATACATTAATGAATAAGTAAGGTTTCATGAGGTGCCAAATTCAATTATATATGATCAAAAACTGATGATTACACTTGATGTTTTTCAAAACATGTCAGAAATATCTTAACACAATATTGAGTTTTAGCAATACTTATCATCCTTAAATAGATTATTAGAATAATTCAAACTCTATAGGATATTCTAAGATCATTTTTTATCGATATTAAATATAGTTATTATAAAAAAATCCTCTACTTCAATTTTACCATAATAAATAGATTTCACTCGGGCATTTAGATGATTCCTTATGAATCCCCAATTGGAAATAATTTGAGAACCCCAATATAATTGAATGAAGTTGCAGAAATAAAGATATTGGGACTTGAGCAATATTATTAGATGGAAGAAGAGGTTATATCCATTCAGAAACATGTAAGTAAAAAACAAATTTAAAAAAAAAATATGATTATAATGATCAATGTGGTCTAGAATTTAATTTTGGTATGAATTTGTTTCTACAAATTTCATTGCTGATGAAAGAAGGAAACATTAATCCATATGTATATCGGTCCATTTGAAATTCATAATCCTATTAGGATTGTAGCCTATATATTTTTTCTTCCACCGAACATCATTTATGTTAAATTTGTGTTCTATGTATATCTCCTGAGTAAGTACATACTTGATTCATTGCATGAACTAAAGTTATATTCCATAAATCTAGAAAATGATATTTATTATAAGGAAAAACCAATAGAGATTTTTAATCATACAGAAATGTTTATATGAAAAATAACCACTCACATAGTAAAATTTTCATATAGAAACCAACATTTTTAGAAATATCTATAAGAATTTGATGATATGATAAGGTATAAGTATCCGAATGTTTTTTAATTAAGGTCCAATGTTTTGAAGGAGAAATTCATTTTAAGTAGGGTAGAAAGTAACACTATGTGTTTTAAAGAATAATATTATTTTTAAGTAAATTAAATTCATTTTATAGATTGAGATATATGAAATACTAATTTAATATTTTTTTTGTATAAACAACCATTTTTTCATCTTACAATGCACGCTATATTAAGTTAGATTGCACTACGTACATTTCTGAGTTTCAATAGAACCATGATATACAATTAATCTTATTACAAAATTATTGGATTAATATAATCATTAAAACGTGAGTTATTAATAGTAATAAATAATCATTAAATATTAGTTATAATGTTTTTATATAAACAAAACAAATTTAAAAAATATTTAATTTGCGTTAAAGTCTATGTATGTTTCAAAAATTATATTTTCTCCAAAAAATATTTTTTTTAAATAGTAATAAATTAATTTTTAAAAAATTTCAGAAAAATTATTTTCAAAAAGATAAATAATTTTTGAAATCCATATGTAAAAATTATGTTAGGGTTAAATTTTTTGTTTTTTTTAAAAGCTTCATTTTTTGATGAGTAGTAAAACCAATATTGAATTTTAGTTAAAACTATTCTTTTGTTTAATTTATTTATAAAGTTAAATTATGATTTAAATTGTTTTTAATGTAAAATTAGATCAAATATACACCCATTAATAAAATTTAGGTTATTTTAATTAGTTTCATGTTGAATTTAGATGAAACAACTTTGGAAAATGTTGAACATTTTCTCTTTTAAAACCAAATTTCTTATCGTGTCTGATGGATTGATTATAAATTAAATTATTCCATTTATGTAATTTGAATTTCGAAAAATTTATTATATATTTTTAAATATATATATATATATATATAAAGTTAAACATAATTTTTTACCTATCTTATTCGTGACTGTCACAAAACTTAATTATCATGACTAAGGTAAAATTTTGTTTATTTGTAGTTAAACTAAAACATATTAGGGTAATCGTGTAATATAAATTCGTTTAAAAATTATTTTATGGTCATATTTAGACCCTAAATCATATATGTTTCTCTAATTTTCTATTTTAACCCTTTCAACATTTTATAAAGGTCATAGAGATCAATTCTTCTCAAAAATGCCATGTGTGTCTTATCCCCCACTAATAGAAGGACACCCCCTATCCTCTCTTCTTCATAGATTGAAACCCTTTAGTTTTAGTGATGAACTACCCAAATTACTTCATAAATTCCCTCATATCGTTATATATTTTTTATTATGTAAATAAATATTACCAATGAAGGATTTTAGTTCAAACCTTTGGAGGATACCCAAAGAAGAGGTAACATTCATCAATGAGTGTTTTTTATATCTTCCTACGACTCATTAAATTATTATTATACCATCATTATACAAAATCATTATTATCGTAATTATACTGATATTTTTTTATGTTGTGTTCAAGACCAACAACCATCTCCACTTCTATAAAATTGGTCTTGAAATCATCATTCGTGTGTAAGGTAGACAATCTCATCGCTAACAAATGTCCTTGGTTTTTCCATTACCACCTCTAATGGTTTCAAAATATGATTGATTTATTATTTATATATGATATTAATAGTATGATTATGATTATTGAATTTTTTATATCACACAAACCTTTATGATTTCCATTTTGGGAATATGATAACATCCCTTGTGTGTATGGCGGGCTACCACCTGACGAGGTTCTCTAATTCATTCATCATTTACATTGAATTTATAATGGATGTGTTTAATAAGAATAAGGGTTATATATTAAAAACCCCTGATTCTATAATTAAAAAATATAATATTTTCCCTTTTTTCATTCAATCTTCCTTGAAAATAGAAACTACGTTCAGGTGTACATATGACCTACCATCTCCATGAATAGGGTTTTCATTTTATTGTTATAGATTTTATAAATAACTATAATTACATATATACTAAATGTATATTAAATTTACATAATAGTGAAAATTATCATATTATTTAACCATAATCCTTCGAAGATTCCCGAAAAAACATACACTCGAAACATTTTGGTTATTGCCCGAAATATGATTTTAACAGGGAATGGATAATAAACAAGTAATAAAATGGCATAAGTAAGTCATATATGGAATTATATATATAGGTATGGTTCTTTAATCTATAAATATTAAAATTATATTTATTATAATGAACTTTTTAAGGTTCTCAAATGAATTCAAGACATATGGTAAGGGATTATCATCTCTTTTTTTAGTTCTACGAGACACATACCATATTCCCAACCTATTTCTTTTTCAGGGTTTGTATACTGAACATGATTATATTTTATAATTATGATCCCAATAATTTTAGGGAGTTAAATATCCATTTGATTATATATCTTTTATTAGGTTGACAATTAAAAGTTTACAAAATAATTAATGGATTTTTTTTCTGAGTTTTCCTTCATTGAGACATATATCATGTTATGAACATGTATTATTTTACGAGGTGTACATATAGCCAATTTCACATGTAAAATTAGGAAATAATTTATACACATGATATTTAAAGTTAAATTTTATGTTATTACTTCATAAGAAATATGATTCGATGTTAATAAATGTGGTAATGATTTTATGTTAAAATCTCATCATTTATCGGGATTATTTTTGATTATGTTTTCTATCATTAAATAGTGTGATCCATGTCTCTATAAAATCATGATTATTATTATTATTATCATTTCATTCATAATATTTTCAAGTAATAGTAACATTTTTCCACACATTGTTACTGAACATATTTGGTAAAATGTTTTCAATAAAATCTAACTTTAGTTAACTATTTGGTCATAAATCTGTTTTCCTTAAATACTATTTTTTTATAAAAAAATGTCTTTAAAAATGGTATATCATTATCCTTTGATTTTTTTAGAAAACTATTACCCATGAAGGTCTTTTAAAATGATTAAAATGATTCATTATGTCATATTCTGAATAATTTATTATTGAATTTTAATGAAAATATAAAAGTTATCTTTGTTTTTAACATGTACAACATGAATGAAACCTCCCGTCATCATGAAAACTGTTTTATTTAATGATTCCTTTATTATTTTTCATTTTTATTTTCAAATTAAATAATTTTCCAAAATAAATAAAATGTTTTTTTCAAATCAGAAAGGATAATTCTCATTAAATGTCTCAAATGATTTTAAAATATTCTATTTTATGTTTTCAGGGTTTTTATCTATGAAAATTATTTTCAATATATTTTATAAATTTTTATTTATATAATGTTATTTTCAATGAATTGTTTTTCCTCAAGAAATTATATAGTTACAATTTTAAAATTATTTTACATCTAAGATGTCATCTTCTAATGTTACTTATGCATTAATATAGATAATTTTGAATGATAACATACTTATTAAATATATAGATGGTAAATGCTTATGTTGATAAAATTTATATAAAACCCATTAATATTTTATGGGTTAGGCTATGGTGAATTTATGAAAAGTTTATAAACCCCATTTTCTCTACATGAGTTATGATTTTATGATATTTTCAATTTTTTAGGATAATTTGGAACTATAATATTGTATTCATTATATAAATGGTGGTTATAATATCTCCGTACAATGCATTGGGTAAATATTTATATCTCATCATATAATGATGGAAAACAAGTTGATGGACATGATCCACTATGACAAAATGGTCTATCCTGATCTATAGTGGGAAAGAGGTGTCTCTTAATCCATAGTGGAAATAGGTGTGTCTTGATCCACAATGGAAAACAAGTGATGCATAAAGATCCACTATAATGGTGGTATTGGTATTTTACCATGACTTGTGAAATGGTTTTATAAATTTATGATGGAGCCACAATTTTATGAAATGAAATTATATATCATGGTTTATTTATGATTATTTATATCTCTTATGGCCCATTTTATATGAAATGATAAAGTATTATTATGTGACACAGGTTTATGATCCATGAAAGGATGGGTATGAGATTTTTAAGTTATGTTCATTATCACAATACCTTATTCTTATCGGATGATTTCATAAAATCTTATATTGATATCTATTATGTCCACCCTTATTGAGAATCTAATCTCACACTTTTTTATGTTTCCTTCCCTATAATTATAATGAAATGTTTTTATAGGTTATGCCTAAGGAAAGTACTAAGATAGATCATCATTAATGGAGATGTTGAATATCAATCACTATATTAGAAGATTATATACCAGGTTTCATAAGGCACTAAAGGATTTTGTTCATAAGAAATCTGTTTATGTGATGTAATTAATATTCATCTACAATGATGTGATATACATGTATGACAAGCCTGGGTATTTTTAGAAATGTATTATTATTTAGGGAATAAAAACCTATATCTAAAATCATTCACCCTTCAACATACTGGTCATAGTGTTAAAGTACTTAAGAGTACCTTAATGTATTTATTTTTTTGAAAAAAATTAAAAAATCAATTTACCATACTGATATTAATTTATTAGAAAATAAAACAATTATATGTTCTATGGAGAAATGATCCATCATTATTGTTCTTCCCTTTCTGGTAATAATTCAATCTATCATTAATGTCATGAGATAGAATATCATAACAACCTCAAGAATCAGGCTCCATTATTTGAGTATCTATAATCAAGTATCTTGAGGATTATGAGGAGTATCATGGGTTGAGTTGGAATGGTAGTGTTGAAAGTAAAATATAATAATATCAATGGACTCTTAAAATATACTTATGTCAATATGTGATTTATTTCCTTTATTCACATGAGGATTATTTTTATTCACGCCTTATGTCTACTGAATATAGTTATTTTTTAATAGAACCAAAAATCATTGATCCCTTATAGTAAATCAAGAAATTTTTTTCCATATGAATAACATGCAATAAATAATATTTTTTGTAAGATGTAACAATTATTGAAAGATAATCCATACCTATTCGAATTATGGAAAATGCAATTAATCATCAATAGACATAATAGTATAATTCATATATTTTTTTAAAAAAAATAGTGTCTAAAATCACGGTATTTTCATAATCTATAAAATAAACATTCACATATGATAAAAAACGTATAGTTTTCATTTGGCCTTCTCTCCAATCTAATAATGAGATAATAATCTTTATTTTCTCAATAAAAAAGAAAAAAATAGAATGGACCCATTACGATATAATTGATAATACAATACTCAATGGGATACATATAATTGTTCATCAATAAGTTTTTAAACATTACTCCAAACCTAATGGAGGATCAATCATAATATAGTTGTGGTGGTAAAAAAATTAAATCCTAATGGAATAGAAATATGATATTTAGTAAGTTGGGGGGGATCTAATATAATGTATTTAAACTATGTGCTTTTGGGAGGTAACTTGGCATCCTTATTTTAAGTTCATTCCTTCTATTTTTATATTTTTTTCATACATCAAATTAAAAACGATTTTTAATTGTTTTTTGTGAATTATTTGAGGCACCAATTGTGATCTAATGATTGTCTATGATATATAAGACAAGAAAAAATGTAGGTTTTTTAATTAAACCACATGAATTAAAAACTAATTTTCAATCATCCATAAAGATTTTACTTGTGAAATAGATCTAGAATAATTAATTATTTATCAGTGGGTCTTCATATTCAAACTAGAAGATTTTTTTAAATAATTTGATTTCAAATATCACTCTTGAATTTCAATCCTTTTCATTATTCCTAACTCTAAACTCCTTATTCCCTTTATCAAAAAATATTGGGATTAGTGCATTTCAATGTTGTGGGGGAGTGAAAATATAATATTTTAAAAAAATGTCATTATAAATAAAATTCCAATTCTTTAAACTATGGGCGGATATGTATTTTTGAAAACATGAAAGCTAAATGTCTAATAATGTGGCAAGAAATATTTTTGATCATTATGAGTTTTTAAGTTTAAGAGAATAATTTTTGTATGAATTTTTATCTAATTTATCTTTTCATCATATATGTTTTCTTCATATTAATAAAAATTTCTTAACTAACTTCCCAAGGATTCTATGCTGTGAATTTGAGTTAAGGGGTTTCCTTTATTCAGATAATTTTATATGGTATCACATTTAAGGTTAATTTCATTATTGAAGAAATGAAAAAATTAAAATAAATCATAAATAAAAAAATAAATAAAATGAAATCATCAAGAAATATTTGTATATAATATGATGCATTCAAAACATGGGGATAGTGATTCCACAGTTTTAATTACCAGATTTTTTATTTTTATCTCTATTATTGAGTATGTAATTGGAATAATGTATAGAATATTACACTTGTGGTTAGTGGTTCCGTATTTTTCAGGTCTAGAGTGGGTATTTAAATACCTTATATTGTTTAAAAAATAAAAAAAATGTATACACATGATCTGTTTGAAATGTGTATTCATCACAATGTTTTCATTCATTCCTCTAATAATGAAAATAAATCACATGTATTTTGTGGTTCACAACACTTCATAATTATAAAAATATATATGTGGAAACATTTTTCTCTTATTTAACCAAAAAATAATCACTTAATATCATGTTGTATGTTCTGTGTTGAGTGGTGGGATGCATGCTGGATCTGATTGTTTTTGTAAAAGATTGGAAAGTCCCCTATGTATTTACTTTCCACCCACTAATGCCTAATCTAATTTATAGGGATGAATTTGAGAAATGGGAGTTTATCCCAATTCTCTGTAAATTCGTATTTAAGGTATTAGAGGAAAATAAATAAAAGGTTTTTCTTAACATGATTCAGATGTGAAATTATACTACCTATTTATCTATATAAATTCATTTTCCTTTTGAAATGTAAATAAAATAACACTACATGATTAATATAAGTTATTATTCTTATTATATTTAATTATTATTTAATAATTTAGTATAATATTTAAATGTTGTGAATTTATTTACACTAAAAAAGTATTATCTTTTTCTATCAATGGTGGAATGTTCATTATTTACATGCCTTCCCTATTTTTCCCACATTGGTCAAATTATTTTTTATTTATATATTGGCATCAATGGAGGTATAACACTCTTATGGTTAATTCAAGTAAATTTAAATGGGAATGATTGGATATTACTTCTCACTCCATCAATGTTTAATCATTTCTAGTAATTGATATTTTTATTCGATTATTTCATACTTTTTCATCCTTATTGAATTTTAAGGCCAAACGTTTCAAGTGATACTATGATCTGTAACCTTTAACTAATCATGATATGATCTTAAATGTTTATAAATAATTATAATTACATTTTATAGGTGGTAAACTACTAACTGATGAGGGTGGATTGTTTTTGTTGAATTAATCTTTCTTTATGTTATAAAATAGAAATCATTTAAATAGATATTCATATAATATACACTAATAAAAACCTAATATCAAACCACTATCATAAATCATTTTAACTTAGCACCTATAGTGTTTTTTAATATAATTCTAATAAATCACAAATATGACCATGTTATTGATAAATTTCACATTATAGTGTTTTTGTTTATTTAGGAAACTTCTTATGAGCCTATGGATTCAAAAACCCCAAAATTTCTGTAGGATATAACTTCAACCAATAATGTAAATTTGGGTGAGACCTATTTCCATGAATATTATTTCTATAATGAAGTTATATCCATGTTTATATCTCAAAAAATGTCAAACCATATGGCTCTTATTATAAAAACTTTCCTAACAAATATTAATATCGGTGAATTAGGGTGTTCAATTATTATTTTTATATGTTAGATCTTGTTCTAAATTTATTATGAACCACATGATCATTTCCAACATTATATCACACATTTAATATTCATATTATGTAATTACAATTATGGAAATGAGGATTTTACATGGATCACCATAAATAGATAGTTTAAATAGTAAACACTGATAGTGTGTTGATAGAAAAGTGAAAAAACAATAATTTTATGTGTATTAGTTTGTTAAAGACATAATGTCAATCCTAGGGGATCTTACTAATCTTGACACCTTTCCCACATATTTGAGACATGGAATAGAAAAGATGTGATATTTTTCCTATTCAAATAGTTCACTTAAAAATAATAAAATGATTCCAATATGAGTGTTGTCATTGAAAATATTTTCCCCCTTCAATCTTCTGATCATTAATCAAATATTTCTTTCCATTTTTATAACATATCTATTTTTCAATATTTTTAAACATTACCTAGTAATTATCCCTCCCTTATAAATTCCACATCCTTACCTAAAATAATTGATCAAATATCCAGAAAACCAATTCATGAAATTTCCACTGGTAACACGCTTAATGGGTCTTCAAACTGCTCATACAACACCCATTAAGTTGGCCAAACAAATTGTAATCCTCCATAGTTAGAATCGAATTAAAAATCATGTAATTTGATTCATTAAATTCATTCATATTGTTAAATACTCTACCATTGAAATGTATCTTAATAAAAACTCTCAATCCACAGTGTGATTTCTTTCTCCTTGGTGAGATTAAAATCTAGTTAATATATACAATTTTTTCAACCAAAACCCATATCTAATCCATAAAAATTATGTGGAATGATATAGATCACCTTCTCAATCCATAATCATATCGTGAATTAACTCACAGTCATGAAAACAATACTTCAGCTATAAAGTCAAATATCCCAGGGCTGAAAATTCATAGATCCTATGGGATTTTAGTGGTTTAATGTTGTATCATGACACATTTAATCATGAAATTATTTTATAGTTATAGTGTGGTCAAATATCCAAGCACTCCAGGAAAACATATAAATCATTATGTGAATATATTTATATGGAATGAGTGGATTATTATTTAAATAATCACTAAACTTCTCTAAATTCTCTTCTCAGTGAGGCCAATGTAGTCGTGGTGTGATAAAACGTATTAAAATAGTTGAAAATTTAGAAAAATCATCTTTCATATAATTTAATTTTACATAAATATTTCATTACCCATAATAATGAATTTAGATATTCATTTTTGGACGTAAATTTCATTCATAATTTGACTCGTGTACTCATGTCCTAACATGTTCCTGTTATATTATGAATCTTTAAAATATAATTCCTACAAACTTAACTACTCTCCAAACATATTAATAAACATTAAATAACTTATATGACTACTAATTGACAATAAATTCAATCATAAAATCCTCTCATTTCAAAAATATCTCCCATTTTTTATTTCCAATACTATACTGTATTTGTTAATCAAACATATGTTACATTCAAAACGACTCATTTTGTATCCCCATTTGAATCCCTTTTATATTTATCTCCCATTAATGTAAAATTAAATGTATTCTCCTATTTAATTTTTGATAAGAATCTACCATCCATGAATCTTTCATTTCTCTACTAACTATTAAAATGAATTTAAAAAAAACATGAAACTCTCCATGAGTTAATCGTAGAAAAATGAATCATGATAAAGAGAAATTTTATGTAATTTTTTAATAATTACATATAGGTATTTAATACATTTCCATTTCCACATGTATATTATTTCCTCTTATCTTAATATACTCATCTATGATAAATTAGTTAATCAAATAATTTTTTCTGAACAAAGAATTATATATACGTAGATAAGGGTAAATTCAAACCTCTTTGAGCTAATATGGGTGGTTAAAAAAATATTAAACCAGTCTATTAACAATCGAAAATTCCATAAACATTTCAAATACGAATTTTACTAAGTTTTTATATACATAAACATTTAATGGATTTATGTTTTATCAATATTTAGTAATATTTATAAATTAATATGTTGATCTAATTCTTGACAAATGTTAATGTTTATAAAACTTTCACACCATAATTACCTATTCACCTTATAAGACATTGATGTAGAACCATAAAAATAGTAAATTCTAATAATTCACTATCAATATGTGAATAAAGTCCTTATGATGTTCACACCACAAATATATGCTCATTCCCTGAATATCTCCGTCATTTTTTACTAGAAAAAGTATGTTTTGAATATCATAAAATCCAAACATTTGAGGACCAGAAACTGGTTAACACCCTTAATCCATTTTTTTTTGAGATTCTATGGAAATTCTCCCAGTGAAGAACACATAGACCATAAATGTCATGAATCATTTCATCACAGTTTGAATGGATTAATCCGATAAATATTTATCTTACATAAACTTCTTAAATGGGAGTATTGTTTCCATGTTTTAAAATTAAATTTTTACTAAGATATCAAAAAAAAGTATTCATTTTCATTATTTAATTTTAATTTTTTATATTAAGTAATTTTTTATCATAAATTCATCTATTTTTAAGTAATATTATTCAATTCCTACTGCTTACATTATATTTTTTCAATTTGTCAATATTCTTCCAAATTTATCTCGACATATTTTATACATTCATCTCCCATTATATTTGGTTTATTAATTTAGTGTTACATATTGTGATTAAAGGGATATATTATTAATTATTTTTTAATATGAACCTTTTATGTCTCATTGGTTTATGAATTATAGTGGAACTCAATTCTGATGCACATATATTTAGACGAGTGCATCCAAGGGATTACACCAAGATGGAAACAAAATATAATATATATTATGGAGTTAATACTATTATATATTAACTAACATCTAATTTTAGATATTAAATCAAATCATGTATGTGGGACATAAATATTTTATGATATTTTTCTCTTTAAATAATTTAATTTCATCGATACCTTTATATACATATAACCCTCAGTCAAAATGTTTCGTAACAAAGTATATCAATATAACACGTGAGATAAATTATTTGTATGAATTTGAAAAAACATTTGTTTAAAAATATTCTTATATTCTTTTATATTAAAAATTTATTCACTAATTCCAAATAAATATGTACTCAATTTTCAGTATTGTCATTTTATGCTTCAAAAATAAATTTTTTAAAAATAGGTTTTAATAAATTTAGTGTGTGTATATTATAGATAATTACTACACTTATTGAAATATTATTTCAACAAAATAATATCATTTTATAAGCCATTATATAAAAAATCATAGAAGGTGAAATTTTGGTATTTTTCTGAAAATATTAATTTTTCGATGAATAATACAAATAACTATGTTGTACAAATTTTATTTTTTAATTCATTTAATTATAATGTCCCATATATTATTTAATTTATTTTAATATTAAATTAGTTCATTTTATAAAAAATGAAATTAATATCATTTAAATCGATATTTTTTTTATAAAAATAATTTTATACTAAAAATTCAATTTTCTGGAAAACTATTTTTCATCACTTTTTGAGATTTTCTTTTAAAATAAATTTTTTATTATTATCCGAATAGATTTTTATAATATATATTCAATATTTTTAATTATAATAGTTAGTATTATGCAATAAGGTCAACTTTATTTTTGTTCATAGTGATTAGTAAAAATTGTAAAACTGTGTTGCTATGGTAAAGGTTAAAAGTGGTTTACTTGGGGGTTAACATGAGATGAAATGAAAAAAAAATCAGAGAAAATTTGGATTAATTTTATCAGTTGATGGTATTTAAACAATAACCTTGTTATCATCGAATATTGGTCATTTTGGATTCGCTTTACCGAAGTAACAAATGTTTATATTTTTATCTTTTATAAAATTCTACGTTTGTTCTCTCCCTCGTTTATAAAAGTGTACCACTTATACTCTCATACTCACACATAATGATCCACCTATATCAAAAATTAATTGACTCAATACCATCCTAATGTCCCTTTCTATTTCCATGAGTTCTAGTTTGATCAAGATACTTTCCTTTCAATTCGTAAGGTGTAAGCCTATGGTGGTTTCATAACAAAAAATGTATAAATCGTAACTGAGTATATTCAATTTTATTTCTTCTTATGAAACTTATATATCTATGGTTTCCATTAAAAATTAATTAATAATTATCATAAATGTACCTAGAAATTATTATGATAATGTATCAACCATTTTTATCCCCTTTCCATCAATTCAGAAATGAAAAGTATCGTTTGTTCTCACATGTGGAGTACCACCTCTATGTACTGATATGATTTATTTTACATCACCAAAATTAGTGGTTGCTTATAATAATGGATATAATTATTATATATCATATTTATGACATAATTATGATTTTATAATAACAACATATTTTGTACCTTTATGCCTTTCAATCCATTAGAAAACGATAGCACCACTCATCCATACGAATGGACTACCCCCTCCATGAAGTGATGTGACTAATTTATCATTTTCCATTTACATGACATTTAATATAGATATAATTAATTAATATACGTTATATCTATGATATAGTACAGATTATATAAATTTTATTTATTAATTACCTATATTTTGTTTCATCAATTAAAAATTGAAAAAAACAATCGTGAGTAATTACGGACTACCGTTTTTGGTAAGTGATGTAATTCATTTATTATCACCACATTATATAAAATATTGTAAAATTTTATATAATAAATAAATGAAAAAAAATCATGATTAATATTATATAAATTATGAATCCAAGACCATGGTGTAAGGATATGAACAATCAAAGAAACACATGTATGGAAAAGGATCAATTTTCACCTCAATTTCCATTTTAAGGATGAATTGTAAATAAATGGATAATTAGAAATTATAAATGAATGGTAAATAGTAATTTATTTATTAATAATATTCTTTCAAATATTTATAATTAATATGTATATTATATATGTTGGTTGGATGTGCAAGAAACAAGATAATATTTGAGGTAAGAGATTTTTATTTCAATCTCATATTAATCGGGATCGTTTCAGATTGGATTTTCGATGTGAGACAGTGTATGATCCTTAACGGATAAACTGATATAACATTATTATAATCTAGTTTTTAATGTGTTTTTATTATTTTAATACAATTTTATTTTATAGTTTACTCAAATCGGTTTAAAATATTTTTAAGAAAAGGCATGCTTATTTCTTCTCTTTTGGTCGAGAATCATTATCCTCTATATTCATATTCTATATAATACTTTTAAGAATTTTTTTACTAAACACTAATTATTATAAAATGTAATTTGTAACCATTTTATAATTCTTATTAATATAGTCAAAAATAAACTTCTTATCATTTTTTGAATGATTTATTTTTACCTAGTTTGTGGATGTAATATTTTTTTAATATTTACATCATGAATGGAATGTCTCATTGTCAAGAAAAATAAATGATATTAATAATTAATTACAAGTATCCCTAATTATTTTAAATGAAAATTTATTTCCAAATTATTTGGAAATTTTAGATTTTAAAAAATTCACATCAAAATGGAAAGTTTAATTTCATCCAAAAAAATCTATGATATTTAAATACATTTTTCATATATGATAGCATCCTTTGATGTTACGTATTCTTTACTTGGGATATGACCCAATGATTCAATCTGTATTCTTTCTCTAGATGGTTTTCGATTATGATGATGAGAGTTTTACAATACCCAATTATTTTTCATGAGTTATTTTATGATGATATAATGAATGGTTTAAAATATTGTGGCTTATATATTAATGGATTATGATTATGTTATTAGTGTTAAAAGAATTAAATATCCCTTTAATATATTTTATAACAATTATTTATTTGAGAGTATACTTAGAGGTAATGTAGTTAATAAACTCTTAAGAGGTGAACCTGTAAACAAAAAATAAGTCTCTTCTAAAGGAGTGATAAAAATTGTTGGGTAAATATTTCTATTTTGGCACATTTTCTATGATTATAGTCTTGGGAGTGAAACATTAATAACAAAATGATTTTAAATTATTATATTTATTATAAATACAAGTGTCTTATAATTATAATATGGTATCAAGGACCATGAATGATTATTCATGATTCATTACACTAATTAATTATTACATTTTTGTGATAAAGACTTATTATAGGATTCATGAATAATGATATTTGATTGATTATGTGTGGTTACTAAAATCCATGATCATGTTATCATAAGCTTTGTCTTATCTTAGGCCCACTTATGATAATTTATTGATTACTCTTATGTTAAAACTTACTCAACAACTAATCTCACCCATTATTATGTTTCCTTCACCTATATTTTGAAGAAATTTTATATGTGTGTTATGTCTATGAAGTTTACTATGTGAGAATATATGTGTTGGACATGTTGAATATCTTTTATAAAATAATATGATTATGTATCTAGCATACAAATACACTAAACCCTTACAGTTATAGTTTGTGTATTATTATGAGATATATTAAATATTATACTAAATTTATAATGACCCGACCCCAGTTACCTAGAGTCAGTGAATTATTACATAATATTGGAATTATACAAGGAATCATGTCCGAAAAGACTGATCAATTTAGTAGCCTTTTAAGTACTAACTACATATGTACGTTTTACATTACATCATAAAATAAATTAACAACATTGTGTCCCCTTTGAACACTCTTATATCCATTAGAATATTCATTCAAGTTAATTATAATATACTTCTTTGCATCCAGGGAAAAATAAAACATAAGAAAGGCTAAAAATATTATAGAAACTTTCATAAATAAGAACAATCATTTAAGGAAATGTATAAGACTATAACAAAAGCCTTTTAAACATAAAATTCAACATAATATGGAAATGATAAATCAAATAACGCCATTTACCTATTCACATGGATATTATACTAGTTTAATAATCACATGTAATATCAATAGTCAAATTCACAACGATGGAATGCATAATGGCAGACTTCATAACCACATAGTCAAGGCCTTATGCCAAGATTACAAATAATATTTTTTCAAGGAAATGTGCCAAGACACTGGTTTTTCTCGTGAGACCTACCAATGCAAAAAATATCTATAGCAGGCTCCACCCGTCACTTAATAATTCCAATTCATTCCTCATAGGAAAAGGTTTAAACATAACATAAACATTCATATTAAAACTGGAATACGAAATGTCAATACTTTATCGATAAACCATGATTGGTATAAAAATAACACATCCACAGTCAAACATATCATAAAACCTTCAATACGGTGTGGAAGATTTGTATCATAATAAATCAACCTAGATCGAAAATAATATCTCGTAATGAATGTTGACATAGTTAAAAATGATCAGTAAAAATCATTCAGGAGAATATCACTTTTTCATGAAAACATTTAAAAGTCTCACTATTTATCAAGAAGATATTTAAAATAGATTTTTGAATAAAAGTGTCATATACCTCATTGAAACTATTAAATGGAATTTCAATTTTAAAACATTAATTTCCTTATAAATAAAACATTTAGACCATTTTTTAAACATGGACATTAATGAGAATGATTTAGAAGAATAAATTTTTAGAACATTCAAAATGATATCTTAGTTAGAGTTCCTAAAAAAATGAGATATTATTGAATAAAAATAATTGATGTACTTAAAACATTATAATATCATGAGAATAAATAGATTCATGATATACAATGTAAATATACAGTATATACACCAAATAAAACGGAATTGGAACATAACAACAAAAAAGTCTCCATGGAATTTAAGTTGAGATGAATTCCATTATAAAGACTTTATCCTTAGGTTAAGGATATGTAAATGACATAAATATGTGTGAAAATTAGAAATAAATTCAATATTATTGGATTTTCATTGTAAATAAATCAGGGGACGTTCATACATATTCAAGTAAAAACAAAACCAATGACTTGGATGTTTAACTCAATGAATGTAAATTGAGTTAAAATTACAAATATCATGTTTATATCGATGACATGAGAATTTATAAAAGGAGTTATTCTGTGTATAAAAAGTATATTCACACAAAGTGGAGTTTAAATTACTACATAAGTAAATAATTTGTGATTTCACACATAATGATGGACTAAAGTAACCAAAGAATATTGTGTAGAACCGAATGAGTGGAAATTGAAATTTGAGATTCCCTTACCGATTTGATAACTTAGAAACCCTACACCCCATGAAATAAGGATCATCCAATGATGATGTAAATACCCATAAATTAAAGTATATTATTCCAACAATACAATCATGGGAAGTACTTACACCACACAAAAGGAAATAGTGGAAAATATAACATGAATCTCACGGGAATAAAAGTGAGATGAAAACTCCTTACCATGTTGTAATCAATCGAGTCATATGACCAAAAGTTAATAACCAAACAATTAATAATATAATATAATGAATATAAAGTGAATCATGATAATATATATCAACTGGCAGTAAACAATACACCAAATGAAAAATAAGTGGCGAAAAACGGAAATCTCACGGAATTAAAAGTGAGAAAAAAATCCTTTACCTTGTAATTTTCCTTAGTATAGGGTAGTTTAAGATCCTCTATAATTGTGAAATAATTGTTATTATATTATAAAATAACCGAATACATAAATATGATATCATATATGATCTTGTAATATTTCTTTGTTAATAATATTTCAGTAATATCAAAATTTCAGGTGTTAACTAATTCATTTTCCTTTATATGATTGGTTATGTAAGCCATGTTTGTTATGGATAGGATGTATCTAATTCATTTACATATTTATATTATGTTCATAAACATTATTTGTAATCATAAAATGTAAATCATTATTGAATTATTATGATGGGAAATGAATCTCATCGCGTTCGTGGAGATAGTAATTCGTACCTACGCACGAGCAACAATATCATTATATCGATTGTGAAATATTTTTAATTGGATTGTATATAATATATAATGAATAATTAACATGTTATATTTATTATTTACATCAGTTATACTCATTATTATACCCATCAAAATAATGAAGTGTTTGAATAACAAACTACACCACGATGTGGAGACGGTAAGTCGTACGTACGCACATATGGTGACCTTTCCATTCATATGTTGGAGAGAATAATTAATATAGTTGGACCATTTTTATAATAAAATAACAATATATATAAGATAATTTAGTTATTTTTATATAATGGAAACAATAAATAAAGAGGAACTGGAAGAAGAAAAGAACTTAAAAGGGAGTGTTGAAATTAATACCTCTTTCTCTGTGTTACCTTTTGAGTTGGTCAAAAGGGATTCTTAAAATGGATTTATCATAACTTTAATGACTCTAAAATGATGTGAGTAAATTTGGGAGGATATATGGGTAGGGTTAGGCCATGACAAATGGCTATGGAGGTGTGAAATTAAGATAAGTGTAATTACCCTTTTTATAAAAGAGGTCAGGGTCACTTTAGGAAAACCTTGAAATATTATTTTATAATAAATTAATTTTCGGTTTCTAAGGGCTCCAAAATGATTTATTTCAATTATAAGGTGGGTATGGGTCGAAAAACTCTCAAAAAATAGGTTTTAGACAAGTTTATGTTACCATTTTAACTTTATTGTTTAGATTTAACTCTTAGTTTAATAGTTTAACTTTTGTTGTGTCTTCTAGTATTCTTACACAATATGGTTAATAAACATACTCTATTATTACAAGAGAACATAAAGTAGTTCATTAATGACATATATAATATTATTTAAGACCTTTTTTTGAAGCTTAGATTTTTTAGGAATATTATATCAACCAATAATATAGTATTTGTTTTAAAAACTCATTGATGTCAATTTTGACATTATTTGGTATTTGGGTTTTGTGAAAATCATAACAACATGATTACTTCAAAATATATTTAAATAATGAACCCTAAAATGTCATATTAACCTATAAAATTAGTCGAATTCATCAAAATTCTAAAATTACACTTATTTGGATATTTATAATATCAATTATTTAAATATTTCATTATTAGGGTAATTACTGCATCATCATTGTGTCATAAATAAATTTAATTATTTATTGTCTAAAAATTATAAATAATATAAAATTAGGTAATAAATATATTTATCTTATTAATGAATATTTATAGTCTAATTTATCTTATGTATTACCCTTTATTAAAAACGGTTTAATTATTATTCTTTGAATTTAAATCATTTAACTCTTCAATAAATAAAATAATAATAAATGTTCTAATCTTATCCAAGTGGACCTAATAGGATAATATTTTATTCATAAGGTTGTTTTTGGTCGAATTAAACTTGTCCAATAGAATTATTACATGTTTTAGACTAATTATAATATCATTGTTACCCTAAATTACCCAATTTAATTTTAACCATGGTAAATAAAAGTCAAAAGTTACTATTCACCAAAAATTAATTTCATATTTTTACACCACATTTTACAAACTAATTTCCATCGTTTCTCTTGGAGTATTGAAATTCAACTCACAGAAGTGGTAAAATTATGTTTTATGCAAATTTTCAAATGCTCTTAGAAGGTTGGTAAAGGACGGTAAAATGTTCAATAAAATATTATACATCTAATTTTATTATTAAATGACTCCAATGAATTACATATTACTTATACAGGTATTATATATCTCTTTTTACATAAAATAAATTTAAATAAAATTAATAATTATTTAAATAAAACATCGGTTTTAAAATATTACGCATTGTTTTTCACTATTCGTAAAAAATTGAATGTTTTCGGAAAAATACCAAAACATCACCATAAGATAATTTTATAATTCCAAATTAACAAAAGAATTATATTTTAACAAATTCAAAACATATAAGTTACATTAATTAATCTAAAATTATTTCCCGTTGTAGAAACCAAAAAGTGGGTTTTTAAAAAGTAAAAACTATCAAAATATTGACATGTGTTTATGTTAAATTTAAATGTGAAATTACTTATAATGGCCTATATTATATTAAATGATAAAAATATAATCTTATTATACTTATAAACCATTTAAATTCATAATATAACCCTATAAATTATTTCGATTAAAAAAGTTCTTTTCAATTAAAATTTAGTATTTTTCAGTATTAGTCAAAAAATTAAAGTTATCAGAAAAGTACCAAAAATTTATTCAAAATAAATCGTTATGTTCCAATTCTAAAGAAGATTTCATTTTCATAAAATTTAATATATAAAAGTTTCAAATACTGGTTTTAAAAAAGTTTTCCATTAGAAGGTTGTAAAATCGATTTTTTTAAAAATACCACTTTTATCTGAAAAAATGAATTTGTTCTTATATTATTTCTAAGAAACACATAATATGAATTCTAAAATTATATGGAGTATATAAAATTAAAAATTCAGTTAATATTATTCATAACCACTTTTGAACGACTAGTTTGGTAAGTCATGGTGTGCTCAAACTAGGTGTTTCATATAACACAAGCTATTGAATTACATTAAGGAAAATAACTTACTATGAAATCTCGGCGTGTAACAATCTTACCCCCTTTTGGGAATTGCATCCTCGCAGTTTTAAAATTGGGCTTGTGAACTTCATTGAAAGTCCCACATCAGAAAAATATTCAATGAAACTATCACTTAAAAAAAAGAAAGATAAGTACAAAGGTCACCTGAGATAACACATACTAGGATTAAATGTAGGAAAACATGGATATTGAAGATAAAATAAGTTTCATGTTCTGATGGAGAGTGATAGGAATCATTTTTCGGAGAAAGATAACAACAAGAAAACCCCAAACTTGTGATGTGATAAACGGACATTAGTTTTCTTGTAGGAAAATTAAACAGACAATGATTTTAATTTTAAGTTCAATTTCATAAAGTTGTGCAATTTATTTATAAGATTGACTAAGAACATAAGAGATATACTTACTTTTTAAGTAGAGTTTCATCCTTTAATAAATTTCTACCACTAACTCATCTTTTTTTCAAATGATGAGTATTCTAGATGACTTGGTCACACCTGAAGCAATAGAATCAACTTCTATAGAATCACATGATCTAAAAAGTGTAAAATATATATTTACATTATCTTAACTGATTAACCAAAACCAAAATTGTTAGTACAAGATCAGATGATCCCCAAAAAGGATAATCCTTTAGAAAAAGAAATACTAATCTTAATTTCTAAAATTAAACCAATAATACCCGAAGATCAAAAAATACTATTCAATAAAAAATTGTCCTTAAAATACTTAAATATAATCCAAACATATATTAAAACCCAAAAAATAGAATAACTAGTACTCCACCCATGAAAATGCATCGGACTATTCATTTTTCATTGAAATCGGCTGGTTGTTCTTCATTAAAAAATGTAATTTCATTGTATAAAATGTAATGAAATGATTTTTTTCTGTTACTAAAAATTCAATATTGTAGTAAGAAGCAGAAGGCATCAATGAAAAGGAATGATAGTATATTGTTAACATAGAGTAATAAAATACATGAAGTATCATTCAGATCAAATAAGAAAAAATAATAAAAATTGTGAAACATTCAAATTGAAATAGTAGTTATATCAAAGTTGATTTTGAGTTGATCTCATGGAAATAAAAATTGATTGTTCATACAGATGGATTATTTAGAAAATATCTGGGTAAAAAATATTACAGTAACTAAATACATTAACAGTATATAGTGTTCCCCTTGGAGACAAACTAAAATCTGCAAAATATGCTAGTAAAAACCTTCAAGAAGTGGGTTCCTACAACACTGCAATAATCTGGTACCTATATAGGTTACTAATGTTTAGAAAATAGTGGTAAATATATAACTTGTACATGATTTTATCATCTGAGAGGGGATGTTGTTCTTGGCTTGTTTTGGGATCAGAGTCTTGAGACGTAACAGTTCATTGGACCACATCTCCAGTATCAAACTCAGTCAGTATATTTTTCTACATGAATAATTGACATCAATCAATAAGTTGAAAAAATTACTGAGATCTGTAAGTATTTTAGATAAAATATAGTGTTTATGAATTGGAAAATTATATGATCAAATGCAGTCAGTATTAATCATGAAAGATAGTTATAAATGAATAAAATATGTAATGTCAACTCCAATAATGTAATGAAAATAAAAGAGAATAAAGAAAAATAAAACATATTCCTAAGTTGTTTATGTGGCCAGCTAGGCTTGGGTAAGAGATCCTTGGAGAACTTTTGAGTTTTTGTATGGAACTTATTCTCTTCTCTTCCTCCATACTTGTATTTCTTCTCTATTTTTCATCTCTAGTTAAATATATGAAGGTTGTATTATGTGTGATATTCATCATATTCCCACCAACTTTTTGCTCAAATAAATATTGCCCTGGGTGAAAAATAAAATGACTTGAGCTTTGAGCATCATTACAATGGGTTAACTCATTTAATTTAATCCAAACACAGTTTTCATTTTCATCATAACCTCCAATCCACTTAATAAATAATCAAAATTTAATGTTATTAATTTGAAAATATATCTAGGCTTGAAATAAAGCCTTGGATGATCAACAGATACATGTTAATAAGTTGCATTAAATTGAGTAATCAGTAACCATGCATGTCAGAAAAGTAATCAAATTGCATGATAATAAAACTTCACAATTTATACCTGCTACACGGTAAATGGGAATGTTTTATTCTTCATAACAGAACCTATAAAGGAGCTTCCAACCTTCATCTTCATATGTTCAATGGAAATAAATCAACTTCTACTGTTTAAAACAGTAAGAATTTATGTGAATATTCTGAGAATTAGAGAAACGTGTAACAAAAATTATTATAAATAAAATCCACAATAGGATGCAATGATGTAGAAACTGAATCGAGGGAAGAGAAGAGTTCAACTATTTTTTCCCAGAAAAAAACATGGAATAAATTCAAATCCAAGTCAAGAAAACAGTTTGGAAACACAGATAGCTTTTTTTCTCATGCAGAAAAAATAGACTATGATAAAATTCATTAAAAGAAAATAGAAAATGAAATCTAAAACACATCTCTTATAAACATTAAATCAAATACGATTTTCTACCAGAAGTTCCCCGTAACCAGAGGAAGCTTCATGCAGGAGAAAACAACTGTAACATGTTTACTGTGGATGAAATATAAATATGCTTTTTCTACCAGAAGTTCCCCACAACCATAGGAAGCTTCAATATCATGTTTCCCTATAGGAAATACAAAACCGTCACCCATGGGATTATAAATGATCATATGGGAAATAAATATGCAATATTATATTTTTTAGACAAATTATTTATATTTGATCTCAACCTATGAGAATGTTTGATCTCAAACTATGAGATACTCAATGAAGAAACTATTTGTAACTTAAAAGCACAAAAAACAATTCAATAAATGGAAATGAAAACCATTTATATGAAAAATCATTCATAATATAATGAAATAGCCATTGTACAGGGGGGTTGAGATACTTGTAGAAGAGTGGTCCGCCGTCAATTATTTCATGAAGACAAATAGGGGGTTGAGACTTGATGAGACCCGATGAAACCTTATTCCAAATAAGATAGTATATAGTAAGAGTTGAACTATCACAATATTACTAGAGTTATGTAAAATAAATGAAAAACACACCGGAATACTTACTTCCATGTTTTGATTTTTTCACTTAGCAACTAGACTACCACACCAATATCAAGTTATCTTGTATGAAATACCAAAACATTACCCATGGGATTGTAAATTATCTTATATGAAATAAATATGCAATATTTCATTTTTTTTAAGACAAATTATTTGTATTTGATCTAAAACTATGAGATCTGCCATTAAGAAACTGTGTTACTAAAAATCACAAAAAACAATTCAATAAATGAAAATGAAAACCATTTATATGATAAATCATTGATAAGAAAATTAAATAGGAAATATATTGTGGGTTTGAGATACTTGTGAAAGAGTGTTTGGATGTCAATGATTTCCTAAAGAAAAATAGGGGTGGATACCCAATGACATCCTATTAATCCTGATGGAAAATAAGATAGTATATACCAGGAGTTTAATTGTCAAATTATTTCTTGAATTCTGTAAAATAAATGACAAATGCACATGAATACATTATTAGGTTGTTTTGAGTTTTTCAAATAGAAACTAGAATGAAACACCAATATCATGCTACCCTATATGAAATACAAATACATCACCCATGGGATTCTAAATAATCATATGGAAAATAAATATTCCACATTGCATTTTTTAAGACGAATTATTTATATTTGATCTAGTACTATGAGAATATTTGATCTGAAACTATGAGATCCACCATGAAGAAACGAAGTGTAATTGAAAAGCACAAAAGAAAATTCAATAAATTCAAATGAAAAACCTTCTTATGATAAATCATTGACTTGAAAATGAAATTGGCACTCTACAGGGGGGTTGAGATACTTGTTAAAGAGTAGCTGGACATCGATGATTACGTGAAGACAAATAGGGGATTGAGTCCTGATGAAATCTGATGCAAAATAAGATAGTATACAGTATGAGTTTAACTATGAAAATATTTCTAGAATTCTGTAATATGAATGAAAAATTAATATAAAGACTATATTCCATTATTTTGAGTTTTTCACTAAGCAACTGCATTGTAACACCAATATCATGTTTCCCTGTATGAAATACAAAAACATCACCCATGAGCTAAATAATAATGTGGGAAATAAATATGAAAGATTCCATTTTTTATGATAATTTATTAATATTTGATCTATAACTATGAAAATTTTTAATCTGAAACTACGATATCCTCCATGAAGAATGTAAATGTAACTGAAAAGCACAAAAAAATAAATAAATGAAAATGAAAACCATTCATATGATTAATCATTAATAAGAAAATGAAATATGCACTATACAGGGGGGTTGTGATACATGTAGAAGAGTTTCTAGTCGTCGATCATTTCCTAAAGAAGAATAAGGGTTTGAGAACTGATGAAACTCGATGAAAAATAAGATAGCATATAGCATGAGTCGAACTGTCACAGTATTTCTAGAATTCATTAAAATAAATGACAAACGCACCTCAAGACATACTTCCCTTTGTTTGGGTTTTTCACTTAGCAACTAGACTTAAACATCAATAGCATGTTTCCCAGAAAGAAAAAAAAATTACCTAGGGGATTCTAAATAATCCTATGAAAAATAAAGATGCAAGATTTCATTTTTTTAAAACAGATTATTTATATTTAATCTAAAACTATGAGAGTGATTGATCCAAAACTATGAGATCCACCAAGAAGAAACTAAGTGTAACTGAAAAGCACCAAAAAAATTCAATAAATTCAAATGAAAACCATTAATATGATAAAACTTTGATAATAAAATGAAATAGGCACTGTACACGATGGGTGATAGAATATTCCATGAAAATTAAATGTATTTCTAGCTCTACACAGCTTTTTCTTCATCAATAAATCTCTGCATATCATTAACAATTTTTATGAGACTCATAGCTCAAGGATTTTAAACATGATATCCCTTTCTATGAATGTCAATTTACCATAATGATTCTTATGAATAATCTTCACAAACAGTGGTTGCAACGTACAAAATTGATCATAAAAAAACAACAACAAAAATAAGGCAATCATCTTAAATCATTTGTTGTGAAAAGAAATAATAAAAAAGAACCAGTTAATATCCTACAAATTCTAAAGAAAATGAAATACATGAATGGATCTAGAACAATTGAATCAATATCACTGTAGAAGAGGATTCAGATAGTCTAGTGGTTTAGTTGAGAGGAGATGTGGGAAGGTAGGGAAGAAGGGAGAAATCAAGGAATTCGATATTACCTTGGATATAAAACGTACACTCTCTTATTATATATTTAAATGGATATAAGAAGAATATTCATCAGAGAATAATACTACCTAGGGTTTTTTCGAAAGCAAGGAGGATGCAGAGCTGGAGAAAGTCAGAGCAGAGTAGGTGGATGTGTAGGATTCGGAGGCGGCGGAGGACAAGCAGGTGGCAGTGGGTTCGTGGGGGGTGGAGGCATGGTAGACGGACGTGTAGGATCCAGTGGTGATGTAGCCGGATGCGTAGGGTCTGCATACATAGGAGCCGAAGCTTTAGGAGGCAGAGCGTTCATAGGCGGAGCAATGATAGGCTGAGCAGCCAGAGTGAGGAGGAGGTTGGTTGTAGGAACCAGAGGCCATAGAAGATGGAGGAGTGACTACCAGGAGTGGGGGTGAAGAGGAGGCATGTGAGGGGGCTGAGGCGAATAACAATTGAAAAGAAACCCTAGGTCGATGGAATGAATTTTCGAGGGAGGGAGGCATGAAGATTGACACTGGATGGAGGAAAAATTTGTTGAGCGATGTAATTTAGAGACGTGGACACATGTGGAGATGACACGTCAGCTGGAGAAAACCCTTCTTTGGTATATATATATATATATATATATATTATTATGTAGTCTTCCACGTTAAATTGTATCACCAAATAACATCGACTACTCTTAAAGTCATATAATTAAATTAATTAACCTAATCAAATATTTTCTATGATAGGTTAATCATTTCCATTAATAACCCAAATCTCTATAAATCCACAATAAAAACATTAATAAAAATAAACCTTCACTCCTCAAATGAAATCTCATTGTATTAGATTTTCTTTAGGCATATAGTGTTCCCAACAGAGCAAATATCATCCAAAAATTACATTTATCACTTAATCACCAAATAATTTTCCTATATTAAGTATATCCATTTGATAAGACATAAGATTCCAAATCCACTTATTATTGATCAATAAAATAATTTAACTAAAAAGAATTAGTCACACTAACCAGGTACTTCAAGTTGTCCATTGGTAGGCGATAAATCCCAATCGCACTCTTGTTGTGGGTTCAATTCCCACACCTTTGTCTGACACGATGGGTTGTCACAAGTTCTTTATGTTTTCCATTTTCAAAAAATATATTTTAAAACATTCTAAAAATGAAAAATATTCTTCAGAATAACAATAACATAATTTCACCAGGAATGTTATCTCATACCTCGCATTTTCATCCCAAAATTTAATAACATGTAATTTCCTCAAATTCAAGGATCATATAAACCCAAATGGTTATTTATAATTACAATAGAAAATATAATTCTTCCAAAAATAGCATTTTCACATAACAAATTCTAGGGTTAAACATAGCATTGAAAATTCTTCCAAAGTAATCCCATAAACAAAGAGAACAAATACTTTTAAACATATCGCCATCCACTTATTTCCATATAGGTTCTTTCATGACCAAGAGGTTATCCTAAAGAATATGGAATTCACTAGGATAATTCCATGGTCCCCTACATTTATGGAAAATTACTGTAAATGTATTCTTGGGATCATTTTTATTTTCTTCCATAGTATTCTTCATTTTTTCCAAAAATTCATTACATTCTATCCTTCATTCTCACACATAAAGAATTTCTTTGTTCTATTCAGACAATTTCCTATGATTCTTCTTCCACATTTCCTACTTGATAGAAATTGAGCTTTCTTTTCTCCATGGTCTCCACTACTAGAGCTCTTATCATTCACTACCTTTATCTTTTTTGTTGATTCCGGAAGTTGGTTAATGTATACTTTTTTGTTCATTTTTTTGTAAAAATGATTTGGCATTAACACGATATCATTTACACCTATCAACAATCCATTTCATTTCTCATTTCCCCCACCGTGACCACCTTGTACCCCTTGTTCAATATTACTATGAATTCATTGAAATCCATCCATTTATTGACATAAGAATCATAATGTGAGTCATAAAATCATTTAGAGAATATCATAACACTTTATTTTCAATCTAAAATATCTTAGGATTAACCATGTTTATTTATTCTCATCTTATATTAAAATCATTCAAATCAGTTTGTAAAGAAAATGTAGATTATCCTAAGCCTATCACCCGAGATTGTCATAACCAAGAGTGAAGTAAGGCCCATTTTCATGTACCAGGATACTCTGGGTCAAGCTCGAAAATCCTTGTTGGAGTTTTCACTCCTAGGTACATCTGTGGCAGAGCCAACTCTACCTTCTGGTATCCAGATAGGGTAGTATTGCTTGGAAACCCCACATAATATTTATATAACCAAATTTTTTGGATGTTCTTATATACTAATCCTTAATTTCTATCTTATGGTAGTGTTTTCTAATCAGTGTTTTTTTCTAAATCCAGCTTCCAAGGCTTGTACTAAACTTCCTCTGATACCAACTGTAACGCCCCGACTCCATTTACCTAGAGTCAATGCATTATTACATAAAATTGAAATGATGGAAGGAATCATTTCCCAAAATACCTATCAATTTAGTAGCCTTGGAATTACTATATACATACATAAGTTTTATATTACATAATAAAATAAATAGACAACATTGTGTCATCTTTGAACACTCTTGTATACCTTAGCCTATTCCTGAAGGTTAATCGTAATATAATTCCTTGAATGATGGTAAAAATAAATCATATGAAAGGGATCAGCTCATATTCTTAGAAAGGATAACAATTTAGTGGAAACTATAATAAATAAGAACAAACATTTAAGGGAATATATAAGATTAGAACACAAGAATTATAAAGTTAAACTTCAATATAATATGGAAAAGATAAATAAAATAATTCCATTTACTAATTCGCATGGATAATATACTAGTAGTATAATCACATGTCATATCAATAGCTAATTTCATAATGATGGAATTCCTTATTCCAGCCTTCATAACAACATAGTCAAGGCCTTGTCCCAAGACTACAAATAAGATGTTGTCAAGGCCTTGTGCCAAGACTCTAGTTTATCTCATGAGACCTACTGATGCATCGATGAGATATAGAGGGATCCACCCATCACATACTATGTCCAATACATTCCTCATATGAAAAGTTTAAACATAACATAAACATTCTTAGTAAAACTAGCATACAAAATGGCAATAATTTATTTATAAACCATGAATGGTATAAAAATAACACATTCATAGTCAAACATATCACAAAACCTCCAATATAGTATGGAATACTTGTATCATAATAAATCAAACCTTGATCAATAAAAATATCAAGTAAAGTATGTTGACATAGTTGGAAATGATCATTAAAAATCATGGAAGAAAATGTCACTTTTTCATGAAAACATTTAAAAGTCTAACTATTTATCAAGAATATGATTAAAATTGATTTTTGAATAAAAGTGTCTCATACGAATTTGAAACTTTTAAACGTAATTTCAATTTTAAAACATTAATTTCCATATAAATAAAACCATAAAACAATTTTTAAAACATGTAAATAAATGATAATAATTTAGAAGATTAAATTTTTAAAACATTCAAAATAATATTTTGGTTACAGTTCTTAACCAAACGATAGATGCATCAATAAAAATAATTGAGGTGATCAAAACAATATAATATCATGAGAATAAAGGTATTCGTGATATACTATGTTAAAATAAAGTATATACACCAAATAAAAGTGAATTGGCCCATAACAACAAAGAAGTCTCATTGGAATGTAAGTTAAGATGAATTCCTTTTTAAAGACTGTATCGTTAGGTTAATGATAAATAAATGACATAATTATGCGTAAAAAATATAAATACACTAAATATTATTTTATATTCAGTTTAAATCAATCATGAGATATTCACACATATTCTTGAAAAAACAACACCAACAACTTTTATGTTTAACTCAATGAATGTAAATTCAGTTAAAATCACTCTTATCAAGTTTATATCGATGACTTGAGAACTTATAAAAAGAGTGATTATGTTTATCAAAAGTATATCCACACAAAGGGGAGTGTAAATTAATACATAAGTAAATAAATAGTTATTTCACACATAATCTTGCAGTAAAGTAATCAATAAAGTTTGTGTAGAAGAGAATGAGTGGAAATTGAAAATTAAAATTCCCTTACCAATTTGGTAACTTACAAAGCATACACCCCGTGAAAGAAGGATCATAAAATGATGATGTAAATTTCCATAAATGAAAGTATTTTATGCAAAAAAAAATACAATCATGGGTAGTACATACACCACACAAAAGGTAATAGGGGAAAATATTGCTTGAATCTCATGGGAATAAAAGTCAGATGAAAACCCCTTACCACATTGTAATCAATCGAGTCGTATGGAAAAAAATTAATAACCCCAAAAGGAATAATATAATACATGGAATATAAAGAGAATAATGATAATATATATCAAATGGAAGTACCCAATACACCACATGAAACAAATAAGTGGTGAATAATGGAAATCTCACAGAATTAAAATTGAGATAAAAAATACCTACCTTGTACTTTTCCTTAGTATAGGGTAGGTTATCCACCGGTATAATGGTGAAATAATTTCTATAAAATTATTCCAGATCCAAATATATAAATATGACATCATATAGGATCTTCTAATATTTCTTTTTTAATCATATTTCGGTATTATCATTGTTTCGGGTATTAACTGGTTTGTTTTCCATTATATGCTTGGTTACGTAAGACATGTTTGTTATGGATATGATGTATTTTATTCATATATAGAATGATATTATGTTCATAAACATTATTATTAATCATAAGTTGAAAATTACTCTTGAATGATTACGATGGGGAATGAATCTCATCACGTTTATGGAGACAGTAATCCGTATGTACGCACGAGCAACAATATAATTATATTAATGGGGAAATCGTATGTAATTTGATGTTATATCATATATACATAATAATTAAAATGTTATATTTATTATTTACATATGTTATACTCATTATTATACCCATCCAAATAATGAAGTGTTTGAATAGAAAACTACACCATGACGTGGAGACAGTAAGCCGTATATACGCACGTATGGTGACTATTCCATTCATATGAGGGAGATAATAATGAATGTGGTTGTACCATTGTTATAATAACATCATAGTATATATAGGATACTGAAGTTATTATTTTAAAATTTAAATAACAATGAAATATGAATTGGATGAGGAAAAAAACTTTAAAGAGGGTGGTGATATTATTACCTCTTCCTCGGGTGTTCCCTTTTGATTTGATCAAAAGGGCTCATTAAGTTGCCATTATGATCAAATTAAAGACACTTGGTTGATTTTAGGGATGTTGGGAGGATATTGTTTTAGGTTATGGCCAAGTAAAATGGCTTTGGGTGTGTGAAAGTAAGATAAGGTGAAGTACCCATTTATAAGAGAGGTGAGGGTCACTTTAGGAAAACCATGATATATTATTTTATAATAAACTCATTTTCATTTTCTAATGACTCAAAAATGATTTATTTCTAAGCTAAGTTGGGTATGTGTCTAAGACCTTTCAAAAAATAGGTTTTAGACATGTCTAGTTTACCATTGTATCCTTATCATTTTGATTTAATTCTTAGTTAAATAGTTTAGCGTTTACCGTGTCTTCTTGTATTCTTACACTATATGGTCAATAAACATTCTCTAAACTTCCAAGAGAGACTTTAGTGGTTCATTAATAAAATATATAATATTATATAATCCCTTTGTCCAAACCTTATATTTTTTTAAAAAATTATATCAACCAATAATATTGTATTTGTTTGAAAAACGCATTTTTGTCAATTTTGAAATTATTTAGTATTTGGTTTTTGTGAATATAATAACATCTTGATTAATTCAAATAAAGTTATTTAATCAACCCTAACATGTCATATTAACCTATAAAATTAGTGGAGTTTATCAAAAGTATAAAATTACACTTATTTGGATATATATATTATCAATTATTTTAATCATTCATTAATAAGGTAATTATTCCATCATCATTGTGTCATAAATAAATTTAATTACATAATGTCCAAAAATCATAAACAAAATACCATTATGTAGGAAATAGTTTCATTTTTCTAATGAATATTTATATTCGAATTTATCTTACGTATAACCCTATATTAAAAAAGGATTAGTTATTAAAATTTGAAATTAACTCTTTTAACTCTTCTTTAAATAAAATAAAAATAAATGTCCTAATCTAATCCATGTGAACCAAAGAGGATCATATTTAATTACTAAGGTTACTATTGGTCGAATTAAACTTATCAAATAGAATAAGGACATGTTTTAGGGTAATTATAATAGCATTTTTACCCAAAATTACCGTATATATTTTTAACTGTGGAAAATAAAAGTCATAAGTAACTATTCACTAAAACTTATTTTCATCATTTTGATCCACAATTTACTTAATGATATCAACTTTGTATCACAGATTTTTGAAATTAATCCTAATGAAGCGGTAAAATTATGTTTTATGCAAATTTGCAAATGCTTTAAGAAGGTGGGTAAAACGCTAAAAAGTTCAATAGACTTTTATACATCTAATTTTATTATAAAATGACTACAATTAATTACATTGAACATATATAGGTATTACATATCTTTTTTGACATAAAATAAAGTTAAATAAAATAAATAATTATTTAAATAAATTTTCTGTTTTAAACTATAACGCAGTGTTTTCACTATTCATAAAAAATTGAATGTTTTCAGAAAAATGCCAAAAATTCACCATAAGCTAATTTCAATATTCCAAATAAAAAAATTATTTCTATTTTACCAAATTCAAAACATAGAGGTTTCATTAATTAATTTAAAATTATTTCCCATTGTCGAAACCGAAAATCGTGTTTTTTTAAGTAAAAACTATCAAAACATTGACTTGTGTTTATGTCAAAATTAAATGTGAAATTACTTATAATGACCTAGGTTGTATTAAATGAAAAAAATGTAATCTAATTATTCTTCTAAACCATTCAAATGGATAATCTATCTCTATAAATTATTTCTATTAAAAAATTTATTTTCATTTAATATTTAGTAATTTTCAGTATTCATCAAAATATGAAAGTTATCAGAAAAGTACCAAAAATGTATTCAAAATAAATGTTTTGTTCTGATTGTAAAGAAGAAGTTAATTTTATTAAATTTAATATATAAAATTGTCAAGTATTGGTTTTAAAAAGGGGTTTCCATTAGAAGGTGGTAAAAGTGCATTTTTTGAGAAATGCTTCTTTTATCTAAAAAATGAATTTGTTCATATATTATGTCTAAGAAATAATTAATATGGATTCTAAAATTATATGGAGTATATAAAATTCCAAATTCAATTATTACTATTCATATCCACTTTTGAACGACTCGTTTGATAAGTCGCCGTGTAATCAAACTCGGTGTTTCATGTAGCGCAAACTATTGAATTACTTTAAAGAAAATGACTTAATATAAAATATTGGGGTGTTACAAAAATGACTTAATATATATGTTTTAAATGTTCAGTTCACATTAGTTGATATTAGAGTAGGGCTTATATAATTTTTGGAAATTCGCATTAAATAACTTTTCTGAAAATACTAGAGATAATCATATGTATTGGATAACATCAAAATGTTTTGGTATGGTATAGATTATTTGGAATTCATAGTATTAAATCACTATTTGGATACTAAAATAGAAAATTATATTTTAAGGGATGCATCCCCGGGTAATAACCACAAAAAGAGTTCATCTAATATATCTCTTATACCATTCGTTTTCACGATGAATGGGCCCTTAATTCACACCTGGCCTGACACTATGAGGGGATATTATTGATTTAATTCATATTGTATTAATAAACTATTATTAATTTTTTAAATGGATGATTACAATGAATGAACTATGTGAAACCTAAAGTGTCATTGATTGAAAAAAAAATGGGTCCAGAATTACACATCCTATGAATGAATTATCTGGATTATGTGATTACACTATTTTATTATTTTTTAATCAAATTATGATATGTGGTATTAATCAATGGCTGGACCTAGAACTAATCATGTTATTGATTAATGTGATGGGAAGTTAAATGATCTTCCTCATGAGAAACCAATTGAAATTGGTTCTCGGATGTGTAATGTTGTAGTTATGCTCACAAAACTCTCTCATTCTATGAATGGTAACAAGAATCATAATGATATTACAAATGACATAGGTAAGTAAAAACTCTCAATTTATGCTTTTAAGAGGTAACATCCACCTTACATGTAACAAATCGACCTACCAATGTTTGCCTAGCTGGCAGGATACTAGGCTGTGACAACCCCGAACCCACCACCATAGGCTTGGGGTTGGGGACATTCACTGAGAAGAATAAACTAAAATGTGATACCTTTTCCTAAGCACCTATCTGCACTCACCCAACTAAATCCATGCACATGTGTGGAGGAATAATAATAAAACATGGTAACTTCTAGAGAAAAAACCATGAATGTAATAACCTTTAAAGAATATAAAATAGTGCCACAGTGAAATCTGAAATGTAAATGAGAAAATACATGCCCACTGAGAAAAGATGACCCATCAAGAAAAAAACTAGAATAAAAATAGGTAAGAGAGCTTAGATTCTGATCTCCAAGCCCTAAACATCAGGCTTGGTCTATACACCTAAGTTTCCCTAGGGTGTTCTGAAATCACAACTGATCTATTCATCATCTATATAATCCCCCGCGTGTGCGGGAAAATATCATGTTGGGGTGAGTATATACGTACCTAGCAGGACTCCCCAAAACAAAAGTAAGAGAGATATAAGACCTGATATATGTATTAATCTCAACTCAATATAAGAAGAGAATGAAACCTAATATCACAAATATAAATGATCATATAAGAAACCTAGTTGAGAGAGAAAGGGGGTCTCTATCTCATAGGACATCCTAAGATAATGAGTATTCATATAGATCCAGAGGTCCATCATTGATTCCTAGTATCTCATTTTTTACCCAACGAAGTCACGAGGAGGGCATACACCTCGCCACTAATCTACATCCCAAGGGTGAACAATTGTTAAAATATAGGGGTCCTGTTCCCTGGTATAATAGGGTGGAGTACACATAGTAGATAGAGGACTCATGCCCATATAGATGATTACCATATTTTTCTCTATGTAAAAAATGTTGGGGACCTACAACCTAGTGAAATGGGGGGGTACCATCCCCACAGATAGAGTAATTTTCCTTGTTTGAGGGAGTACTATCTATATATATTATATAACGAGATTGGGGGACCCACAATCTGGTGTTATGTCGGGGTATTGTCCCCATTAGAAAAACTTTAATGGAGGACCTATTCCCTGGTGAGACAAAGTAATATCATCTTCATAGATAGAGGACTTTATCCCTAGTATGATAGGGGAGCACCACCACTTCCTAGAATGAAGAGTATGGAGTACTCGCACCCTAGTGCGACAAGGGAGTATCATCTCCATAGATAGAGTACCTTCACAATGGTATGACAAGGGAGTACAACCACTATCTAACAAATGAGTATGAACACTATCTAACAAATGAGTATGAAGGACCTACACATCGGTACGACAATTGAGTGCTTTCTCTATATATAATGAACTTGCACACTGGCATGACAGATGATTGCTACCTCTACATGAACAAAGAGTATAGAGGAACCACGCCCTCATGTGACAGGGTTGTATCGTCTCCATATAGACAATATAATAATGTTTCCCAATCACTTATATCATGATGCATCTCCTTGGGAATCATCCAACATGATACAAATTACATCATAACTCAAAATTCTCTATAGTTTCAACCATTACATTCATCATTGAATAACACTCAGTAGAGGAAACATACGGGCTAAAATATGAGTCTTAATAGAGAACATATGAGAGAAATAATTTGAAAATGGAAATAAATGGTGTGTATGGGGTCCACGCTTTGTGTGACCACACCTCATCACGTGGTCATATCTCCCCTAGGCAATGAGTAGATTCCATTCCACAATACATGGTGTCTATAAATCCTAAATTATGTGACTCAACTACTTGAGACTTTCTTGTGTCCTTCTGTTCATTCCCATGTACATCGGCATGTGACCATGAAATTGGTCATGTAACTAACCATGTCCATGCCCATGTACCATTCCATGTCCAAGAACATGTACCTTTCCATTACCATGTGAATAGTCATGCATGTTCTTATGTATTATTGGAGAACATATCAGAATGCTATCATTGGTTCCCACTATGTGTGGTGGTCCCACAATGTACATGATACTTATTTCCACCTAGAAACACAAGCTACTACAACCAGACTACTACACAACATGTTTCCATCCTATTAAATTCTGTTTAGTTTGGGTTTTATCAAAAAATCAGGATCTTCAAGTGGAATCTAGATCCACATACACCACACTAATTCCCATTATTTGAAAATTTTAAAATGGTATTATTCACTTCCAGTCATTGATTCTGACCCTTGAGTGTCTAGAAATTGGATTATGATTACATGCAGTAGTCCACTATATATTCTGTATGCATTCCATAGATGTAGCTCAGTCCTAGCTTCTGTATCCATGGGAATCATCACACACATACCACAAAGTATCTTGATCTGTCCACAAATTTTCATCCCAATCATCATTTTCAATTCCTCCTTGAATCTGGGGGTTCGATTACACTCAATATCTGTAACGAACCTAATTTTTTCAATGAAAATTACCTTCTTATAATTATGTCATAATATCACATGAAAAAAATAATGAACTACTAAGTGTTATGTGTCTTTTAAATATATGTTTTCCACTACGGTGATTCGTATTTCGAAAATCTGACAAACACGGTTGTGTTCAAGATGATTTTTGGTGTCCAATAAGAAAAATATTATAACGACCCATAATTTACATAAATTGTTAGTACTTAAAAATTGAAGTACACTTATTACAACATATAACAAACCCATTGAAGTGCCCAGATCAGTGTGAATCACTGAGAGGGGGAGGGGGTGAATCAGTGATCCCTTAAAACTTTTTACTAATTGATTCCTTATCAATTAAACCTCTATGGCTTGTTAAGGCCTCGATCCACTCTTCTTGTATCTCTCAACCTTTCCCGAATGATGCAGTAATGAAAAGGCACTGGACACAAGGATTTACAAGGTTCGGCACCAAAGGCCTACATCCTTGCCATGCTCTCCCAGCATGGATTCTCCCATTATAATCTGTTAGTATTACAATGGTCGATACAGCTTCCCACCGTATCTCTCCTGAGTCCCACAGGAGGGTCTTTATACTGCGTCCCACAGTGTTACCAGAGTCCCACTGGCCTGCTCCAGAATCCCACTGAAGACTTCTTCCACCCTGAGTCTCACAGGGGGCTTCTCCTGGCTCCTCGAGTCACACGAGTAGCTCTTCTTCACTTTAAGTTCTTCAAGTATCCTCAGCAGCCTGGGATAAAGGCTGCTGGCCTTGCTCTTCTTCTGATCACTTGTGGTGAACAGGTCTTCTCGTCTTGCTCAGGATTTATCACCTTCTTCTAAGGATGACCTGGCTTCTCTCTTCAAGAAACTTCAACAACCTCTGAAAAGGTCTGTTGGTCTTGCTCAGTAACTTCTGATCACTTCTGTTGATCAGGCTCTTCTCAATCTACTAAAAACTCAGACAACTGATGTCTTTAACTTCATTCTGGTCCAGTATCACTCGCTTCAACTTCATGCACTGAGTGCATGGCAGCTCTTCATCCTCATGCACTGATAGCATGGCCTTCTCAATTCTTCAAGAACCTCCTGGTCTTGGACAACTCAAATGCACACCACTGATTTGGCTCTGTTCACGTGTGCACGTGCATGCATGCATGCATGCACTCTCCTCTTTCTCCTTGGTGCAGTAAACCCACAAAGGGTATAATCCTTTAAGCACACACACCTTCTCTGAACTTCACACACTTTATTTCTTTTGATTACACACTTAAAAGTGTGTTATACTTTAGTGTGAATGTCCTCTTCCTTCTTCTTCTAAGTGTATACACTTTTAGTGCACACACTATGTTCAGCCTTCATGTCTCTTTGCACACACTTGTTTCACTTTTGCACACACATGAGTTGGCCTCCTCCTCTTCTTGTTGCACACACACACATTAGTGTTCTTTTAGTTTGTTCTTCAAAGTGTACACAAACAAGGCTACGGCCTTTTGTTGCTTTGCACATAAACCACCCGTAGGGTGTCTTCACTTGGCACACACACAAGATATGGCCTCGGTTTCTCCTTGCACACACAATATCGTAGGGTCTTCACTTTGCACACAAGGCATGCAAGTCTCGGCCTTCACTTCTTCACTTCACACACACAAGAGGTGTGGAATCCTCTTCACTTGAGCTCCTTCCAATATGAAGGCACAAAAGGTCCAATCAGGGGCGCGCAGGTGCAAGGGCACAAGGGCCGCGCAAGGCCTCGGGTGTGCAAGGTGCAACACCTCGGGCGCGCAGGGTTTCAAGCACCTCAGCCTCGCAAGTGCGCAAGCACCTCAGCCGCGGGGCGTGCAAGTATTTGCTTGACCCCGTGCTCTTCCTGCCGCGCAAATGGAAGGCGCGCAGGGGACCCTTCTTCTTGTCGCGCAAAGGTGTTGCGCGCAAGGGACTCCTTTGGGCCAAGGATGGCACCGGGACTTCAGCCGCGCAAATGTGTGTGGGGCTTCTACTTCGCGAGGCACAAAGGCACTCACGGGACTTCTCAAATATTCAACAAAGGATCAGCCCATCAGCAAGCGACTATGAGTGCTCGGGCTCTCTTTTTATAGGCGAGGAGAGCCTCGGTTCATCCACAGAGATAAAACTTGAACTCCCGAAAGTTTCGGGATTTCAAGATTTCCTTCAAATCTTGTTTTCAATTCTATGTTCAACGCAGGGTCATTTATTTTTTGCCTCCACGTGCATGTGACTTAGAACGCATGCACGGCCTTCTTCTAAGGGCGATCCATGCAAAATATTAACCACTTGGCCTCGGCACTTCGTTTTCCTTCGGCCGAACTCGAAATGCTCCCCTCGTTGCATGCATGCATATTTTTATGCATGTATGTGTTCAGTGTGGCCAGACGAACCCAATGGTGTCTTCGGCTTCTTCAGAGGTGGCCGGAATCTCAAAATCATCTCGCGGGTTGCTCCTGGTTCGACGGAGGTACGCGGGTGGCTTCGTTCGAGCTCGAGGTAGGAGATGGACCGGGAGCCGTCGGATCAAGCGTTTGAGATACATCGGACGGCCGGATTAAATCGCGGTGCGCGGCAGATGAGATGAGCGGCTGCGATCCAGCGCGCGATGAGACGGATGACTCAGATCTGTCCCGGGTGAAATTTCTGTGTCCCACATCGAATCGGCGCGCGGATTTTCCGCGCTTTATCACCCTGGCGCTCCCATCAGCTCGGAAATTGAACTTCCTCCTCCACGGTGCCGCCCTGCACCGTGTTCTCCCTACGGGCGCGCTCTTGCGCCCACATATGCTCCTCGCGGGCGCGCTATGCGCCCACTCTTCACTGCCTGACACTCGCGGGTGCGCTCATGCGCCCCTACCGCGCTCCTCCGGGCGTGATCCAGACGCCCATGCAGTGTCTTGGGTGCGCCCTGCCGCCCTGGCTCGCCCCACGGGTTCCCCCATGGGCATGGTGCCCTAGCGCCCATGCCTTGGGGTTGAACCCTCAAGGTTCCTTGGCTGGCCATATTTTTTGGCAAAGGTAGAGAGTACTTTGTATAAAAAACAAAGTAACCACATACATAATGTGAAATGCCAAATGCCACTTCAAGCCATCTTCCTCTTCATTTCTTCTCTTCTCTTCTTCTTAAGAATTCCACAATCTCCTCAACATATATTCATTACTTAGGAGGGAAATTCTTGAAGGTTCTTCATCAACCGAGCTCCTGAATCACATAACTTCTTCAATGTGCTTCGTTGATCTAATCAGAGATCAAGTTGGATCTTCTTCAATTCATATGCACTAAGTGATAGTGCATGGACCTCTTCAGCTCACGTCATCCACTTAGAAGTAGTGGATGGTTCATCTTCATCTCCTCATGCATTGTCTTAACAATGCATAGTCTTCTAACATTGTTGTGACTTTGTATCCAGTTGATACAAGTTCTTGGAACATTAAGAACAGCTCAACAATCGTCTGATTTAGTATGAGAATGTTTCAACCACAACATCCTATGTCACTTAGTGAATCTCCTAAGTGACATGTCTCTAAGTACCATGGTCATTCTCCCTTCATCACCAACACCATCACAACCTTTGTCATTCACATCTTGACATTCCTTGACATCCATCCATTAATTCCTTGACAACAACATACCTCATTGACAACAAATGCAACACAGTGCACTTCAATCTCCCCCTTTGTATTTGTTGGCAATACAATAGAGAACATATGAATGGGTCAATATGTGTGCCAATATTTCTCCCCCTTATTGGCAATCAAATGCAAAGGTGTGGTGTGGTTCTCTTGAAAAAAAAAATATCTCTTCCTCCCTTCGAATAGCATCTTCTTGAAAAGCACTAAGAGAGGGATGATGTCACATGTTCTTCTTTAGCAAAGAACCTTTAGTAAATCAACTCTAAGTCTACTTGGGATAACCCGGTGTAGAAAACAAGAGTGATGTAACCAAGGTACTCAATGTTGTCCAACATTCTCTACACATGTGATATCATGCTTAGGGGTTTGAAATTTTTCAGATATAACAATGAATTTTCTAAATTCTGCACAACTTCACAAAACACATTAGAATGTTCAGGTGCAAAGATAAAGCTCCCCCTTTCATCCATTTTGTCTTCAATCCATAATCCCCCTTAATTGACAAGATAAACTCAATTAAGAAACAAGGGATGAAAGTATGATTGGAATACCTTCACTTTTCTTAAGATGATATTAAATCATAGAATACCATCTTCTCCAGATTGGCTCCCCCTCAAGGGGTGCACTCCATTATGTCCAAACCACTCTCCAGATGAGAATGATCATCATCTTCAATTCCCTGCAATGTTAGCACATGTAAATACTAGAAGTATAAGGGAATAAGATGGAACCTCCTTGGTTCATCAATGTGAACAACAAGGTTGAGAAGATTCTCTCAACCGAGATGTCCCATTTTCACCATTATTCACACTTGCACATTTGTTCTTCATTGATGATTGTGCTGGTGTGGATCTCAATACATCTTCATGTGAAATCTTCTTCTCCCTTTTGCCTTAGCAATTTCCAGAACTTCATCTTCAGCTCTCTGCAGATCTTTGGCATGTTGCAACTGATTTGGCCATATGACAAGTAAGTCACTTGGAAGTGTGGCCTCAGTTCTGGAAATTCCACATGGTTCTTTTGATGTTGTTAAGCTACCTTTCTTAGGCAACTTATTTTCAACCAATCCCTTCTGCTTCTTCTGGATTGATTGTCTATTTGAGTTCAGTCTGCCTCTATTGAATTTCATGGATTCTTTACAAAGATCCATGATATGACCTTTCTTTCCACAGTAGAAGCATTTCTTCTTGGTGGTCCTTCTGGATGCATCACCCTTCTTGGATTTAGACTCCAAGGTCTTCTCTTCCTTTTTCAACATCTTATTGGGAGCATTGTCACCTCTCTTCTATTGGATTCCCAAGGATTCTTTCTGAGCCAGGTTCTATGATCTTTTCTTCTTTTGAGCTCTGGATACAGTTGGAGATTGACATGTATCTATTTGACCACTTTTGCAATCATCCCAGATGTTGTCAAGTAATCCAAATCTATTTTCAGTAAACAGATGTCTCTGGACATGTGGATGCTGCTTCTTTTCTTCTGGATTGCTCCCCCTTGGCATGGGCTTCCTTTGTGCTTTGACATTCAGTGGATTGTACCAACAATCCTTTGCACAGTGCCCATACTTATTACAACACCAACACTGACCCACAAATCTTGACCTCTTCAGTCCTTCTGATTGTTGGGTACTTTTCTTGACTTGCTGTGTTGTTTCAGGAGAGCATTCTTTCTTCACTGTCTTCATCCATACTTGTTTGGATTCATTCTTCCATCCTGCACTTTTAGTAGAAACACTTTTAGAAGCATGAGTACAAGATGGTATGGATGGTACCTTCTTTTTAGAAGTTGTTGCCCTTTTATTAGAGGATGTATTTCTTTTAGAATCATCCTTCTCAAAGCTCACTTGAGTAGCAACATTTCTACTTTTAGCCGACTGGGAGGATTCAGCTTTGGGTGATTGCAGATATTTCAATATCACCACTAGTTCTAAGAATTTCATGTTAAGGGAGTTCTTCTCATCCTCAACAGTTCTTAGCTTTCCTTCCCAATTCTCCACCAGTTGTTTCATCTGGTCTTCATGCACCTTCTTCAATTCTTGCAATGAATTGTCCAGCTCCTTCACCAATTTGACTTTTTCTTCGAGTTGAGCATCTCTGACAACCATTGATACTTTATGCCTCTTTTCCAGTGCATGGAAAACGTCTTTGACCACAGTCTTACAGAATTCTTCCTCAGAAGGGCTTCTTTGCAATTCTTCAGTAGTGTCTTCATATCTTTCATTGCAAAGAGATACTGTTTCATCTTTAGCCTTCACCAGCTTTCTGAGAGTGTTGGTTATGCCAACCCTTTTTGCCAATTGGACTTCCAGAGAATTGGCTTCATCTTCTAGCTGTAATTTTTCTTCTTGAAGATCAAGGAGGCCTGTAGCTATACACATTGCCACTTCCTTGGGAACTGTGTTCTGAAGATATTTGATTGCATTTAGAAGATCATTGTTCCTTCCATCTTCATCACAGCTAGAGCAGGCTTCATCAGAAGAATGATAAAAGGAATTGTCATCTGATGTGACTTTCACATTTCTTTCCATAGAAGGAGTTTCTCTGATTGCAACAACCTTCTTCCTCATCTTCTTTGCCTGTTTCTTCTTTCTATTTTTCTGAGTCTTGGCAGATATCTCCATTTGAGGATAGTCACTCATTTCCTCAAATCTGCACTCCAAAAAGACTCCCTTGGATCTTTTAGAGGTAACCTCCCTCTGATACCAATTGAAGTTCCCAGATCAGTGTGAATCACTGAGAGGGGGAGGGGGTGAATCAGTGATCCCTTAAAACTTTTTACTAATTGATTCCTTATCAATTAAACCTCTATGGCTTGTTAAGGCCTCGATCCACTCTTCTTGTATCTCTCAACCTTTCCCGAATGATGCAGTAATGAAAAGGCACTGGACACAAGGATTTACAAGGTTCGGCACCAAAGGCCTACATCCTTGCCATGCTCTCCTAGCATGGATTCTCCCATTATAATATGTTAGTATTACAATGGTCGATACAGCTTCCCACCGTATCTCTCCAGAGTCCCACAGGAGGGTCTTTATACTGCGTCCCACAGTGTTACCAGAGTCCCACTGGCCTGCTCCGGAATCCCACTGAAGACTTCTTCCACCCTGAGTCTCACAGGGGGCTTCTCCTGGCTCCTCGAGTCACACGAGTAGCTCTTCTTCACTTTAAGTTCTTCAAGTATCCTCAGCAGCCTGGGATAAAGGCTGCTGGCCCTGCTTTTCTTCTGATCACTTGTGGTGAACAGGTCTTCTCATCTTGCTCAGGATTTATCACCTTCTTCTAAGGATGACCTGGCTTCTCTCTTCAAGAAACTTCAACAACCTATGAAAAGGTCTGTTGGTCTTGCTCAGCAACTTCTGATCACTTCTGTTGATCAGGCTCTTCTCAATCTACTGAAAACTCAGACAACTGATGTCTTTAACTTCAGTCTGGTCCAGTCTCACTCACTTCAACTTCATGCACTGAGTGCATGGCAGCTCTTCATCCTCATGCACTGATAGCATGGCCTTCTCAATTCTTCAAGAACCTCCTGGTCTTGGACAACTTAAATTCACACCACTGATTTGGATCTGTTCACGTGTGCACGTGCATGCATGCATGCATGCACTCTCCTCTTTCTCCTTGGTGCAGTAAACCCACAAAGGGTATAATCCTTTAAGCACACACACCTTCTCTGAACTTCACACAATTTATTTCTTTTGATTACACACTTAAAAGTGTGTTATACTTTAGTGTGAATGTCCTCTTCCTTCTTCTTATAAGTGTATACACTTTTAGTGCACACACTATGTTCGGCCTTCATGTCTCTTTGCACACACTTGTTTCACTTTTGCACACACATGAGTTGGCCTCCTCCTATTCTTGTTGCACACACACACTTTAGTGTTCTTTTAGTTTGTTCTTAAAAGTGTACACAAACAAGGCTACGGCCTTTTGTTGCTTTGCACATAAACCACCCGTAGGGTGTCTTCACTTGGCACACACACAAGATATGGCCTCGGGTTCTCCTTGCACACACAATACCGTAGGGTCTTCACTTTGCACACAAGGCATGCAAGTCTCGGCCTTCACTTCTTCACTTCACACACACAAGAGGTGTGGAATCCTCTTCACTTGAGCTCCTTCCAATATAAAGGCACACAAGGTGCAATCAGGGGAGCGCAGGTGCAAGGGCACAAGGGCCGCGCAAGGCCTCGGGTGTGCAAGGTGCAACACCTCGGGCGCACAGGGTGTCAAGCACCTCGGCCTCGCAAGTGCGCAAGCACCTCAGCCGCGGGGCGTGCAAGTATGTGCTTGACCCCGTGCTCTTCCTGCCGCGCAAATGGAAGGCGTGCAGGGGACCCTTCTTCTTGTCGCGCAAAGGTGTTCCGCGCAAGGGACTCCTTCGGGCCAAGGATGGCACCGGGACTTTAGCCGCGCAAATGTGCACGGGGCTTCTACTTAGCGAGGCACAAAGGCACTCACGGGACTTCTCAAATATTCAACAAAGGATCAGCCCACCAGCAAGCGACTCTGAGTGCTCGGGCTCTCTTTTTATAGGCGAGGAGAGCCTCGGTTCATCCACGGAGATAAAACTTGAACTCCCGAAAGTTTCAGGATTTCAAGATTTCCTTCAAATCTTGTTTTCAATTCTCTGTTCAACGCAGGGTCATTTATTTTTCGCCTTCACGTGCATGCGACTTAGAACACATGCACGGCCTTCTTCTAAGGGCGATCCATGCAAAATATTAACCACTTGGCCTCGGAACTTTGTTTGCCTTCGGCCGAACACGAAATGCTCCCCTCGTTGCATGCATGCATATTTTTATGCATGTATGTGTTCAGTGTGGCCAGACGAACCCAATGGTGTCTTCGGCTTCTTCAGAGGTGGCCGGAATCTCAAAATCATCTCGCGGGTTGCTCCTGGTTCGACGGAGGTACGCGGGCGGCTTCGTTCGAGCTCGAGGTAGGAGATGGACCGGGAGCCGTCGGATCAAGCGTTTGAGATACATCAGACGGCCGGATTAAATCGCGGCACGCGGCAGATGAGATGAGCGGCTGCGATCCAGCGCGCGATGAGACGGACGGCTCAGATCTGTCCCGGGTGAAATTTATGCGTCCCACATCGAATCGGCGCGCGGATTTTCCGCGCTTTATCACCCTGGCGCTCCCATCAGCTCGGCAATTGAACTTCCTCCTCCACGGTGCCGCCCCGCACCGTGTTCTCCCTGCGGGCGCGCTCTTGCGCCCACCTATGCTCCTCGCGGGCGCGCTATGCGCCCACTCTGCACTGCCTGACACTCGCGGGTGCGCTCATGCGCCCCTACCACGCTCCTCCAGGCGTGCTCCAGACACCCATGCGGTGTCTTGGGTGCACCCTGCCGCCCTGGCTTGCCCCACGGGTTCCCCCATGGGCGTGGTGCCCTAGCGCCCATGCCTTGGGGTTGAACCCTCAAGGTGCCTTGGCTGGCCATATTTTTTGGCAAAGGTAGAGAGTACTTTGTATAAAAAACAAAGTAACCACATACATAATGTGAAATGCCAAATGCCACTTCAAGCCATCTTCCTCTTCATTTCTTCTCTTCTCTTCTTCTTAAGAATTCCACAATCTCCTCAACATATATTCATTAATTAGGAGGGAAATTCTTGAAGGTTCTTCATCAACCGAGCTCCTGAATCACATAACTTCTTCAATGTGCTTCGTTGATCTAATCAGAGATCAAGTTGGATCTTCTTCAATTCATATGCACTAAGTGATAGTGCATGGACCTCTTCAGCTCACGTCATCCACTTAGAAGTAGTGGATGGTTCATCTTCATCTCCTCATGCATTGTCTTAACAATTCATAGTCTTCTAACATTGTTGTGACTTTGTATCCAGTTGATACAAGTTCTTGGAACTTTAAGAACAGCTTAACAATCGTCTGATTTAGTATGAGAATGTTTCAACCACAACATCCTATGTCACTTAGTGAATCTCTTAAGTGACATGTCTCTAAGTACCATGGTCATTCTCCCTTCATCACCAACACCATCACAACCTTTGTCATTCACATCTTGACATTCCTTGACATCCATCCATTCATTCCTTGACAACAACATACCTCATTGACAACAAATGCAACACAGTGCACTTCACCCATGAAAGGACCGTATAGGTATAGTGTCTTTAGAAACTGGGAAACATAAAAAACTGGATCATAAAGCGTCTACACTGTCTCCCATTTATTTCATCATATCTATAGTACCTTTTGTCATATCTTACACAATAACCTTCTTACTGACCTAGGGAAAGAAAACATACAAAAGGTTGATCTCAAATGCTCAGTAAGGGTAAACAAAAGAAATATCAATCACATCATATTCATAAGAACATTACATTTTTGAAATCTTACCGTGAAAAAGAGATCATAATTTCATAACATGGGATAAATAATGGCAGTGAAATGTAATCACAATAATCATAACATAAAACATGAAGCTTTGTGGCACACACACATAATAATAGAGAATCATTTCTTATTAGTCAAAACTCATTTCCAAGACTATCTTTGTGGACAAAGTCCATTTCTGAACCGAGTTCATTCCTCGTTTCAGTCATGTTTCACTGAACCAGTTTAACATGTCGTTCCAGCCATGCCTATCTCATGAGATATAAAATAATTACCCAATTCATTGAAGGGAGATATAGGTCCCACCCATATCATAATGATACCATTCTTATGTGTGCCACAAAATCAAAAAACATACATAATTTCATAACCCATGTAATAAAAATGCGAATCTTAAATATCATGTCATCATAACATAATCCATATAAGATAAAAGAACATCATAAAAATAATTCCATCATAACATAATAAAATCAATGTATTAATAGGGATAGAAACAGAACAATATATTATCTTAGATGGAAAATAATTTTGATAAAACACTTGAACTCCATTCTTGAAAAAAATATCCTTTCTACTTCAAAAACATTTTTCCTTTCTTAACATGTCCTAAAATTTTAAACTAAAAGAAGTTGATTAAAAATAAACTTGAAAACATGCAAAGGAATATTATTTTAAATAATGTTTTAAAAATACATTCATGTCGTATATGTTAAAAAAACATTCTTCGCGTACTTTTGTCAGAAAAGTCAAAAAGTTCCTCGTACGAAAAACGGAAAAAGATTCCTTTCATATCTTTTACTAAAAACTCACTGAAGGGTCAAATTGGATATAAAATAATTTATAAGGATATAAATATTATATATTTAGGAATCAAGGATGTGTATGATAAATATTCCCCAGTAAATTATGAAGTATAAACAATCTCAGATAAAAATTGAGATTGCGAGTTTTTCCCTTACCTTAGGTCTAATTTGATTCGTAAGTGTCCGAACCTCCTGTATAATGATTTAAATAATTTCATTGACTTATTCTAGAATCATACTCATTGTTATGATATCATATATGTTCATATTCTTAGCTTATTATTAATAATATTTCATTGCAACTAGTTATTCGGGTGTTTATTACTTTTTGATCTTATGTGTGTTTTGTCGAATAAATTCTTATTCTTCTTTTTAGGTTATAGATACCTGATTTCCAGAATGGTATTTCTGTAATATATATCATATTTATTCACTCAATTCATTTATGTAATCATTATGCAATGAAAATCATGTAGAACGAGTCACATCAGATCGTGGAGACGGTATTCCCTACGTACGCACGAGCGATGATATCATTCTCATGATCGTGGAATTGCATTGGAGTGTATGTATGCTATTTCAGAATCAATATCACTTTAAAATAATCATATATATTCATTCATTACACCATTATACCCATCCAAGTAAGGTGGTGGTGTAAAATAGATTACACCACGGCGTGGAGATGGTGTTCCGTACGTACGCACGCGCGGTGATTTCGTTTTCTATATGACGAATAGATGGTGAAATAGGTTTGTTTCATAATTATACTAACATATCAGTATATGAGCGATACTGAAGATATTAATTCATAATGAAACAACTAAAGAAGAAGAAGTTAAAGAAGAAATTAAGTTGAAAGAATCGGTAACGGACATTACTTCTTCTTTGAAGCGCTTCTTTGAGACCTCCTTTTAGGGCACTAAAATTGGTCTTTGAAGAAGACCAGGACCTCTAAGATTTTTATAGGGAAGTGGAGAGGAGAAATTTTCAGGATTTGTCCGAGCATTAAGGCTCAACGTGGTGTGAGGATGAGAGGGAGGAGGTGCCCTTTTATAAGGGAGGAGAGGGGCTCCTTTGAAAAAACTAAAAATATTATTTTATTATAAAGCCATATTAGGTTTTAAATAGCTCCAAATTGATTTATTTCGAAGATAAGGTGCTGATGGTTCAAAATACTCTCATCCAATAGAATTTGGACATGTTTAGTTTACTATTTTAACCTTATCATTTAGATTTAACTTTAAGATAGATAATTTTACTTTTACCGTGCCTTTTTGTGTTCTTACAATATAAGGTTAATAAACTTACTATAACAAGTCAAAAGAACCCCAAGTTGTTTATTATTAATATATATAACCTTATCTAAGTCATTTGGCCGAACCTTATATTTTTAGGAATAAAATAACAATTAATAATATAATATTTGTTTTCAAAACTATTTTATGTCAATTTTGAAACTATTTAGTAATTTATTTTTTTGAAAATCATAACAGAATGATTAATTCTAAAAACATTATTTAAATCAATTATAACATGTCATTGTAACCTAGAAAATTAGTGTAATTCATGAAAAGGCTCAAATTACATTTATTTGGGTATTTATAACATCAATTATGTCAATATTTCATTAATAAGATAATTACTGCATCATCGTTGTGTCATAAATAAATTAAATTATTTAATGTCTAAAAATTAAAAATAAAAAAAAATTATTTAGGAAATAATTTTATCTTTCTAATTAATATTTATAGTCGAATTTATCTCATGTATAACCCTATATTAAAAATTATTTACTTATTAAACATTGATTTTAACTATTTTAACCCTTCATTAAATAAATTAATAATAAATGTCCTAATCTAATAAAAGTGGGCCTAAATGGTCATATTTTATTCCTAAGGTTGTTTTGGGTCGAATTAAACTTATCCAATAGAATTAGAACAAGTTTTAGGGTAATAATAATATCATTTTTACCCTTAATTACCCTATTTACTTTAAACCGTGGTAAATAAAAGTAAAACGTTACTATTCACCAAAAATTATTTTCATCTCATTGAACCACATTTTACTTATTGACATCAACCCTATCTCTCGGATTTTTTGAAATTCCACTCACAGAAGAGGTAAAATTAAGTTTTATGTAAATTTTCAAATTCTCATAGGAGGTGGGTAAAAGACAGTGAAAAGTTCCATAAAATTTTTATATATCTAAAATTATTATAAAATTACTCCAATGAATTACATTGAACTTATATAGGTATTATGTATCAATTTTGACCTAAAATGAATTTAAATAAAAGAAATAATTATTTAAATAAAAATTTGGTTTTTAAATAGTAACCCAATGTTTTCACTATTCAGCAAAAATCGAAAGTTTCCAGAAAAATACCAAAATTTCACCCTAGGCTAATTTCGATATTCCGAATCCAAAAATGAAGTCCATTTTGAAAAATCAAATTTACAGAATTTCAAAAAGTGGTTATTAATATTCATAACGGCTAGTTTTAATAATATTTTAATAACATATCGTTGTTTAGGGAAACTCGGTATTGCGTATGACGCAAGCTATCAAGGAAGGTCGTGATTGTGTGTAAAGCAAGACAAGATAGTGTTGTGTGTTATGAAAGATTCCTTTGATGATTTATATAAAATAAAAACATAATATTTCTTATAAAAGTTTCGAGTGTTACATTCTACCCCCTTTAAAATGAATTTCGCCCTCGAAATTCGTCACTTGTAACAAACAGATGAGGATACCTCTCCTTCATCATACCCTCAAGCTCCCATATAGCTTCTTATAATTGGTGGTTCCTCCATAAAACTTTCACCAAGCGAGTGGTCTTGTTCCATAGGACTTTTTCACTACGATCGAGAATCTCTCTCAGTTGTTCTTCATAAGAAAGATCTTTTTCTAGCGGTACAACTTCTTAGCTGAGTACATGTGAAGGATCAGATATGTACTTTCTCAGGAGAGATACATGGAACACATCGTGAACTTGAGAGAGATTCAGTGGAAGCTCCAATCGGTATGCTACCTTCCCAACATGATCCAGTATTTTGAAAGGACCGATATACCTAGGGCTCAACTTTCCCTTCATTCCAAATCTCATTACTCTCTTCCAAGGACATATTCGTAAGAACACTTTATCACCCACTTCAAACTCTAAGTCTTTTCTTCGGTTGTCGGCATAACTTTTTTGTCAACTCTGAGCTGCTCTTATGTGTTGTTGAATAGATCAGACCTTTTCTGCCATCTCATCAACAATATAAGGTCCTAATAGCTTTCTTTCCCCAACTTCATCCCTGCAAGTTGGAGTCCTGCATTTCATTCCATAGAGAGATTCTTAAGGATCAATCTGAATACTGGATTGAAAGCTATTATTATAAGAAAATTCCACCAAAGGTAGGTGTTGATCACAACCACCTTTGAAATCCATAGGGAAAGCTCTCAACATATCTTTTAGAGTTTGAATTGTCCTCTCAGACTGACCGTCTGTCTGAGGATGATAAGCAGTGCTAAAACTCAACTCTGTATACAGAGTATGCTGAAGACTTCACCAGAACTTTGAGGTAAACCTCGGATCCTGATCAGATATAATAGAAAGTGGTACTCTATGTAATCTTACCACTTCCTTTTCATATATCCTGGCAAGCTGATCTAGAGAGAAATACTCTCTAATAAAAATAAAGTGTGAAGACTTTGTAAGAAGATCAACTATGACCCAGATAGCATTATTGCCTTTGGATGTTTTAGGATGTCCTGTGACAAAGTCCATAGTGATGTTTTACCATTTCCATTCGGGTATGGGTAATGGTTTTAACATCCCCTTATACTTCTGTCTCTTAGCTTTAACTTGCTGACAAACCAAGCATCGAGAGACATATTCAAAAACATCTCTTTTTATTCCATCCCACCAGAGGTACTCTTTCAGGTCCCTATACATCTTTGTGCTTCCAGGATGAATAGAGAATGAAGAACTATGAGCCTCATCCAGCAGCTCCTTCTTTAATTCATGAATGGGAGGAACACAAACCCGATTCTTAAACTTTATTATCCCATCACAATCAAGGTTGAATTCAGGTACATTTCTCACCTTCTTTTGTAACTCTACATCTTCTTTTTGTGCCTCTTTAATCATAAAATGTATAGATGGTTGAACATTCATTGGAGAAAGATACAATTTTCCCCTTTCATTATAATTCCAAGATCCATCTTTTGTAAATCCATAAATATTGGATCTTTTGTGATCCTCATCATGGATAAACTGGCATGGTCTTGTAGACTTAATGCATCTGCCACCTTGTTTTCTTTCCCAGGGTGGTAATGAATTGAGCAGTCGTAATCCTTAATCAGCTCCAACCATCTTCTTTGGTGAATATTCAACTCCTTTTGTGTGAAAATTTACTTTAAACTTTTATGATCAGTATAAATGTCACACCTTTCTCCATAAAGATAATGCCTCCAAATTGTTAATGCAAAGGTTACCACGGCTCTCTCCAAATCATGAGTTGGGTAATTTTTCTCATGTATTTTCAACAGTCATGAGGCATAAGCTATCACCAAATCATTTTGCATAAGAACACACCCCAATCCCTTCTTGGATGCATCACTGTAGATCACAAACCTTTCTCCACTACAAGGTAGTGTGAGCACATGTGCACTGGATAACCTTCTTTTCAATTCCTTAAAATTCTCTTCACATTCCTCCATCCAAACAAACTTAAATCCTTTCCGAGTCATCCGGGCGACTGGATTAGATAATCGTGAAAAATTATTCACAAAACGTCGATAATATCCATCCAAACCAAGAAAACTTCGGATCTCAGTTACTGTTGTTGGTATCGACCATCTTTCGACAACCTTTGTTTTAGCTGGATCCACAAATATCCCCTCTTTTGAAATTATGTGACCCAAAAATGATAGTTTCTTATACCAAAATTCACACTTGGTAAATTTGGCATAAAGCTTCTCCTTTCTCGGGGTCTTCAATATAGTTATCAAGTGATATTCATGTTCTTCCTTGCACTTTGAATATACAAGAATATCATCTATAAAGACTATCACAAACTAATCATGATAGTCTCTAAATACACTATTCATCAAATCTATGAAGATAGAAGGGGCATTAGTAAGACCAAATGGAATCACTATAAATGCATAGTGTCCATACCTTGTACGGAAGTCCGTCTTTGGTATATCCTCCCTATTGACCCTTAATTGATGATACCCTGGATGAAGATCAATCTTGGAAAAGTATTGATCTCTACGTAGTTGGTCAAATAAGTCATCAATGCGCGGGAGAGGATATTTTTTCTTGATAGTGATCTTGTTAGGTTCTCGATAATCAATGTAGAGTCTCATTGATCCATCTTTCTTCTTAAAACATAGAACAGGTGCTCCCCAAGGTGACACACTAGGGCGTATGAACCCTTTATCAAGATTCTCTTGGAGTTGCTTCTTCAATTCCTGCAACTCAATTGGGGCCATTCTATAAGGTGTCTTTGAAATAGGTAAAGCACCCGGTACGAGTTCTATTGAAAACACAACTTCACGATTTGGTGGAAGACCCGGCAATTCCTCTGGAAAGACATCATCAAACTCCCGTACAATGGGAATATTCTTAATCTTGAGTTTCTCACCAACCATTTGAGATAAATAACCTTCATTTAGTGGAATCAAGACCCATAATATGGAAGAAATTTCCACTGGAAGGTTATGTTCATCCTTGCATTGATAGACGATCAAAGATTGATCTGGAATATGAAATGTGACTTCCCTTCTTTGGAAATTGATATCCAATCCATGCCAAGAATCACATAAAATTACACTATAGGAAGGATCACAAGATTTGCAGGAAGCACTTTGCCACAAACTTCAATCGGAGAAGAATTATAAACTTTAGATGCGACTGTTGTGCCATTAGGGGTTGTTACAACTAACTCAACATCTAATTATTGAGGTAATACGGTGATACCCTTAGAAAATTCTTCAGAAATAAAGGAGTGGGTGGATCTAGAATCAAATAAAACATTTTCTACTTTGGAGTGGATGGTAAGTGTACCTTTCACCACTTCGTTATTGTACTCCACATCGCTGATTGAAATTGCATGTGACCTTCCTTTGACTTTAGCCTTAAGAGTTTGTTGACATCGATCATCGTCAACAATCCTTGGATTAGGGCATTGATTGGAATAACGCCCCATTTCCTTGCACTTGTAACATTGATGTGTAGGAGGTGTACTCTGTGTAGCCTTTTCATTGTTCGCATCACTAGACATCTTCTTCCCATCATTACAGCATTCAAATTCCTGATGACCTTCCATTCCACATTTGAAACATTTACTTGTCCCTTTAAGACAACGCCCTCCATGTTTCTTTCCACACTTTGAGCATAAGGGAAAACTCATATTCTGTTCAATGTGATCTTTAGATTTTCCTTTGAATTCCATTTTCCTCTTCTTATCAAACCCATATGACTGTTGGGTTACTCCAATCTCCATCTCAACTTTGAGAGCATATCGAACGATTTCCTCGTAGCTATTGAATTCCCTTATGGCTAATGCCCTTCGAAGACTTGGTTTTAAGCCACTAAAGAATTGATCGATCTTACTCTCAAGTTGTATAATAATACCAGAAGTGTACCTTGCCAGTCTTGTAAAATTTTCTTCATAGGTACCAACAGATTCATCATCCTTTTTCTTTAGTTCAAGAAACTAATTCTCTATCTTTGTTCGGAGAATACGAGGGATGCACTTATTGAAAAATAAGTTCTTTAACTCATCCCATTCCATGGACTCAATTTCATCTCTTGGCCTTGTATTCTTGATAAGATTCCACCATTGATCAGCATTACCTTCCAAACGATACACTGTTAAGATGACTTTATCATGTTCAGAACATTGAATAACTGAAAATATCATTTCAGTAGTACTGATCCATTGTTCAACAACTAAAGGATCAGTAGACCCACTGAATGAAGGTGGATGCTATCTCATGAAGGATTCAACAGAATGTTGCTCCTTCCTTTGCTCATTTGGAAGTCCTTCATGATTCATAGCTTGAGAAAGTTGTGTGAGCATGGTTACATGATTTTTCATTCAATCTCCGATATCGTTTGGTTTCTCAGGGGGACAAGCATTGCATTGCTTGTCGCATTCTTCATTAACATGGTTCCTTCTGGTTCCAGACATTGACTAAAACCAAGAAGAATAGTGTGAGCAACACTAGTTATAATAGGAAAACCACATACTCAAGAATAAAATTTCACACTTAAGGACTTATCATAGGTTATTCATGGCCATTTCTAAAACAGTAATATTGTGTTCTATGCTTAGACTTATCCTTGGGGTTCTTAATAAGGCTTTCACAACATAGTTTCCAAAGGTTGACTATACATTTCCTCTGATACAAACTATAACAAACCATAATTTACATACATTGTTAGTACTTCAAAATTGAAGTACACTTATTACAACATATAACAAAACCATGAAAGGACCGTATAGGTATAGTGTCTTTAGAAACTGGGAAACATAAACAACTGGTTCATAAAGCGTATACATTGTCTCCCATTTATTTCTTCATATCTATAGTCCCTTTTGGCATATCTTACTTAATAAACTTATTCCTGACCTGGGAAAAGAAAACATACAAAATGGTGAGCTCAAATGCTCAGTAAGGGTAAACAACAGAAATATCAATCACATCATATTCATAAGAACATAACATTTTGGAAATCTTACCCTGCAAAAGAGATCATAATTTCATAACATGGGATAAATCATGGCAGTGAAATGTAATCACAATAATCATAACATAAAACATGAAGCATTGTGGTATACACACATAATCATATAGAATACTTTCTTATTAGTCAAGACTCATTGTCAAGACTATCTTAGTGGACAAAGTCCATTTCTGAACAGAGTTCATTCCTCGTTTCAGTCATGTTTCACTGAACCGGTTTAACCTCTCGTTCCAGACATGTCTATATCATGAGATATAAAATCTTTATCCAATGAATTGGAGGGATATATAGGTTCCACCCATCTCATAATGAAACCATTCTTATGTGTGCCACAAAATCAAAAATCATACATCATTTCATAACCCATGTAATAAAAATGGGAATCTTAAACATCATACCTTCATAACATAATCCATATAAGATAAAAGGACATCATAAAAATAATTCAATCATACATAATCAAATCAATGTAAAAACAGGGATATAAACAGAACCCCATATTATCTTATATGGAAAATAATTTTGATAAAACACTTGAACTCCATTCTTGAGGAAAATATCATTTCTACTACAAATTATTTTTTCCTTTATTAACATGTCATACAATTTTAAACTAAAATAATTTGATTAAAATTAAAATTGAAAACATGTAAAGGAAGCTTCTTGGAAATAATGTTTTAAAAATCCATTCATGCCGTATATGTTAAAAAATATTCTTCTCGTACTTTTGTCGGAAAAGTCAAAAAGTACCTCGTACGAAAAATGACAAAAGATTCCTTTCATATCTTTTACTAAAAACTCACCGAAGGGTAAAATTGGATATAAAATGTTGTAGAAGGATATAAATATTACATATTGAGGAAACATGGATGTTGATGTTAAATATTCCCCAGTAAATTCTGAAGTATAAAAATCTCGGATAAAAATTGAGATTGCGAGATTTTCCCTTACCTTAGGTCCGATTTGCTTTGTAAGTGTCCGAAACTCCTGTATAATGATTTAAATAATGTCATTGACTTATTCCAGAATCATAATAACTGTTATGATATCATATATGGTCATATTCTTATCTTATTATTAGTAATATTTCATTGCTACTTGTTATTTGGGTGTTTATTGCTTTTTGTTCTTATGCGTGTTTTGTCGAATAAATTCTTATTATTCTTTTTAGGTTATAGATACCTAATTTCCAGAATGGTATTAGTGTAATATATATCATATTTATTTACTAAATTCATTAATTTTATCACTATGCAATGAAATCATGTAGAACGAGTCGCATCACATCGTGGAGACGGTATTCCGGACATACGCACGAGCGATGATATCTTCCTATGATCGTGGAATTGTATTGGAGTGTATGTATACTATTTCAGAATCAATATCACTTTAAAATAATCATATATATTAATTCTTTACACAATTATACCCATCCAAGTAAGGTGGTGGTGGAAAATAGATTACACCACGGCGTGGAGACGGTATTCCGTATGTACGCACGCGCGGTGATTTCATTTTCCGTAGGATTGATAGATAGTGAAATAGGGATGTTTCATACTTATAATAACATATCAGTATATGAGTGATACTGATGTTATTAATTCATAATGAAAAAACTAAATAAGAATAAGTGTAAGAACAAATTAAGTTGAAAGAATCGGTAACGGACATTACCTCTTCTATGAAGCGCTTCTTTGAGACAATCTTTTAGGGCACTAAAATTGGTCTTTGAAGAAGACCAGGACCTCTAGGATGTATCTAGGGAATTGGAGAGGAGAAATTGGTAGGAGATGGCCAAGATTTAAGGCTAAATGTGGTTTGAGGAAGAGAGGGAGGAGGTGGGCTTTTATAAGGGAGGAGAGGGTCTCCTTTGGAAAAACTAAAAATATTATTTTATTATAAAGCCATATTCGGTTTTAAATAGCTCCAAATTGATTTATTTCGAAGCTAAGGTGGGTATGGGTCTAAATCCTCTAATACAATATAATTTTGAAAAGTTTATTTTACTATTTTAACCTTATCATTTAGATTTAACTTTAAGTTAGATAATTTTACTTTTACCGTGTCTTTTTGTGTTCTTACACTATTAGGTTAATAAACATACTATAACAATTCAAACAAACCCCAAGTTATTTATTATTAATATATATAACCTTATCTAATTCATTTGGCCGAACCTTATATTTTTAGGAATAAAATAACAATTAATAATATAATATTTGTTTTATAAACTATTTTATGTCGATTTTGACACTATTTAGTAATTTATTTTTGTGAAAATTATAACAGAATAATTAATTCTAAAAAAGTTACTTAAATAAATACTAACATGTCATATTAACCTAGAAAATTAGTGAAATTATTAAAAAGTCTCAAATTACATTTATTTGGGTATTTATAACATCAATTATGTCAATATTTTATTAATAAGAAAATTACGGCATCATCTTTGTGTCCTAAATAAATAAACTTATTTAATGTCTTAAAGTTACAATTAAAATACCATTATGTAGGAAATATTTTTAGATTTCTAATGAATATTTATAGTCGAATTTATCTCATGTATAACCCTATATTAAAAATTATTTACTTATTAAACTTTGATTTTAACTATTTTAACCCTTCTTTAAATAAATTAAAAATAAATATCCTAATATAATCCAAGTGGGCCTAAATGGTCATCTTTTATTCCTAATGTTGTTTTTGGTCGAATTACACTTATCCAATAGAATTAGGACATGTTTTAGGGTAATAATAATATCATTTTTACCTTTAATTACCCAATTTACTTTTAACCGTGGTAAATAAATGTAAAAAGTTACTATTCACCTATAATTATTTTCATCTCATTGAACCAAATTTTACATACTAACATCAATCGTGTCTCTCAGATTTTTGAAATTCCACTCATAGAAGCGGTAAAATTATGTTTTATGTAAATTTTCAAATTCTCCTAGGAGGTGGGTAAAAGACGGTGAAAAGTTCAATAAAAGTTTTATATATCTAAAATTATTATAAAATTACTCTAATGAATTACATTGAACTTATATAGTTATTATGTATCAATTTTGACCTAAAATAAATTTAAATAAAATAAATAATTATTTAAATAAGAAGTCGGTTTTTAAATAGTAACCCAATGTTTTCACTATTCATCAAAAATTGAAAGTTTCCAGAAAAATACCCAAATTTTACCCTAGGCTAATTTCGATATTCCGAATCCAAAAATGAAGTCCATTTTGAAAAATAAAATTTAAAAAATTTCAAAAAGAGGTTATTACTATTCATAATGGCTAGTTTTAATAATATTTTAATAGCGTATCATTGTTTAGTGAAACTCGGTATTGCGCACGACGCAAGCTATCAAGGAAGGTCGTGATTGCATGTAAAGTAAGCCAAGCTACTGTTGTGTGTAGTGAAAGATTTCTTTGATGATTTATATAAAAAAAATATTTCTTATAAAAGTCTTGGGTGTTACAAACATAATTTTTGGTGAATAGTAACCTACCCTTATGAATAGTATCTTACCCATATAAATATTAGCATGAGCATTATTAATAGTAAATCGTCCAAAATAAGAGAAACCTTACCCATGAATAATTAAATAAAATTCAGGCATCTTAGAAAGTGACAATGTGACCATAGTAAACGTTTTGGTATTTTTGTAAGCCATAAATAATTCATTATAATAAATTTATTAATTTAAAATAAAATATATTTTCTTAAAATTTTTTCATAAATTAACAAATCTTTGTATTCTTGATTTATGATAATTTCATAAGACCTCAAGTATTTTTTTTAAAACATTATAAAATCAGTTGTAATTTTTAAAAATGTATTTTTCAAATAAATTATGATTTTAATTAAATATTAAATTAATCATATTAACAAAATTATTTTTGAAAATGGGCTTCATTTTTGGATTCTACACATTGAAAATTGGTTGGGGTGAAATTTTGGGATTTTTCTGAAATTCATGAATTTTTTATGAATAGTGAAATACTGTAATTTACAAGAATAAGATAAATTTGATAATTATAGACTCATGTGTGATGTTATGCTGATTTAATCCCACTTGGTTTAGAATCACATGATAAAATTTCATTTTTTTTAAAGTAATACTCGCTATTCCTTGTCTTGTGGGGAAATAATAAACTAATGAATCTTATATCAAGAAAACCCCTCTCCCATTCACAATAAATACCACCCTTCACACCCTCATTTACTCACACCTCTCAAGCTTCAACCATTTTCTAAAATCTTACCAATAATCTTCCCTAGACCCTCCCCCATGTCCAATAGCTTCTGGTCTCATCAAAATACCAAGCATAGTCCCCTTAAGGAGGATCTCAAGAGGAGGATTCAAGGGGAAATTTCTCTTATCATTTTCTTTTATATTCCTTTCAATTTCAAGTTCTTTTCTTATTATCTCCCCACATATGTTTTTCCAAATGGTATGGTAAATCCAGTATCATACATATACTAAAATATTATTATACTAATGTGATATTTTACCATCTGAACACCTTCTCCTCATCCATTTATTTTATAAAATAAAACATTGTTCGTGAGGTATTAATCTATCACCTTCAAGAACGACATGTTTTATATTTTCATTTCTACCTTCAGATCTGGTCATGAAACCCTTTTATGGTTGAAAAAAGAGTATTATATATGTATTATGTTTCATTTTATGTTTTGTAACTAACTTATGTACATATTACTATATGAGTAAACAAAACAAGTTTGTTGTGGTCAAAAAACTGCCCAAATTAACCCAAATGATCATCATTAGATTCCAATATAATGATTAATCCACATGTTATATAACATAATTCATTATAAGATCATTAAAACTACTATAATATCATTAATAACATGTAATATCAGTTCTGGAGGATTACCCATGTTCTACACGAACTTTTATTTAAGAATACAAGTGAACCACTCAAGAAACCCATAAAAACAAACATTCTCTAACAATGTTTTTAAACTATATAACTCATCAAAATAAACATAAAATAACTAAATGAAACCATAATGAACCATATTCATGTAAACAGGGTTCTGTAATAGTTAATTAATGAATCAAATATGGTTATACAAGACATTAAAGATAAGGAATCATTCAGATACATGGTAAGGGGAAATTCTCAAACCCAACTTTCATCCTTTGGGTTCTCCCACCTTCAATACTTTTTAATATTGTCACTCCTTAAAAGTTATATTGTTCATAATTTTCTTTATTTTTTTGGGATATACATGTATGTAACTGGTATTATTTTCAAACAAAATTTTTTCCAAAATAACTCTTCTTTTAAGAACACGCATTTTACTTCTCATTCAAGATTGACGGTTCGTGTGACATGAATAGTATTCCCTCTTTATTTTAGAAACACAATGTTTATGGATGTGTTCTTATTATATTAAATCCATCCCTTTTCATGGGTTATTAATGTTCATTTTATTATATGTTCATTATGGCATGCATGATAAATGATAATGCTATGATGTGACGGGTGCGTCTGGAATTATATAGAGCAATATGAATGTTTGAATGTGACGGAGGATCCAAGAATTATACAGCGCTCTAATGCATTGGGTAAAGTGATAAATCTCATGATTAAATATTAAATTATGTGTGAACAAGGTTCTATCTTTGATCACAAGTATGTGTGGTAGTTAACCACAAATAAATGATGTTTTATTTTTTTGCATTTCCACATTTCAAGTATTTTATTTTTGATTCCTCTTATGTTCATGATTATTTGCCTATGTTATGAATATGCTCACCCCATGCTGTATTTCTCTTATCTATCCTCTTACTGGGATTTTAGCTCAACCCTTTTGATGTATATCCTCAGGTGGCAACATGTACTAAGGAGAGGTCAAGTTCCATTAAGAAACTAGAGAAGAATAAATAAATAAACATTATGCCCGATGTAGTAATTGTTATGTGTGGTTCTATTTTTCCCAAGACACTAAACCATTGGATCCTCTATGGGAAATAATATTATGTTCTTTATCTTTAAAATGATGTAATATTAATATTTTAAATGGTTGGTTCACTATTATCCCACCATGAAAAATTCATCACATGACCTAGTAGGCCAATAATGAATATTTCTAAGAATGTGGAGGGAAAACACCATACCAAGGGTAATTAACATCATTGGAAAAGAGTTCATATCCCAAAAATTGAAATAATGTAATCCATGGTGTGATAATGGATTAATAAAGACAACATTGAATAAATAAATTATTCTAATAATGGGCGCATGTGAAGGTTGAGAATATATAGAATCAAAATACGATAATAAAATATTTATGATTGAATTTTTAATCAATGGAGGAAATTGAAATTTTTGAGTCCTACCTCAATTTTGGAATGATCATTAGGAAATAACGCATTTAACAGTGATGAGGAAGATCCCTTGCATATTTTTTTATCCTGTCCACCTTGATTTGATTGTTGTTTATTATCTGATTCTGATTCAAAATCAAATAATGATCTGAGCCACATTTCAACGATTGATGGTTTATACGACTAACCATAGAGAAATTCCATAATAGACTATTTAAAGAGGATATTATGTTGTGGATTCTAAATGAATAAATTAAAATAATTAATAAGGATATTGTCTACAAAGCTCGTGGATGGGGATTCTCCCGAATATCTTCCATATCTTTCAAACTATACTTGTGTTAAGACCATCCTCCCTTGGATGATTCTATATCTCATGACCCTCAAATTTATTCTGGGGTTAGGTCCATCAAAGATGTTCTTACAGTCATGGTGTCTTTGGCTCCTAGGGTGGGTTTTCCCTCTCTTCTGATGATTTAAATTTTCCCATATCATCGGATAGTGTTGATGGATTCCCTAACATAGAAAATATAAATTGTAAAAAGGTTTGGTGACATTGGCTCCCAGGGTGGGTTCTAAGGTGTTGGTTTAGGTGAAAGGCTCAAATTTGAGGGATACTATAAAGGATGTGATCTTTACTATAACAAAGGATTTTATTCAGGATGAGTTTTCAAAACTAGAATAAGCCCCGGTGGTATCCCTTCCCTCTCAAGTTACAAAAAAAATCAAAATCAAGAATGATTTTCAAAAGGTATTAAGTTTTCTCACGTTCCTAACTCATCTAATTTTTATGATGATGTGATGCCAATTGGTCCTCCTTTTTTGTGTGCCCCATATTCTTTTCATATAATCTCAGATCCAAATACAATTTCTTCCGGAACCACAGAAGATCGATTTGTTATTAATTTTCCTTTCCATTTATCATTGAAACCTCCTTCATTAAGATTAAATAGCTTCAGTCTGCTTCTGTGGGCTAATCCTTTGAAGTTCTTTCATAAGAAAAACATACTGATGGGTGTGGTGGAAGAAATTTATGCATCTCAAAACTCTCCAGAGAGGTTACATAAATCATTTTTTTCAGATTCTGTACCATCATTGTCCGGGATGAAGATGAACTAGGGTTCTAATAGATCAACTTTTCTAGAAGAGGAGAGAATCTCATGGAAGGGTCATGTTTCTTCAACTCGAAGAATAATGGTAAATAGAAAATTTCCTCTCCTTCAGTGGATATCAGACACATTAATCATGCCATGTCATGAGAAGTAATAGTTATCTCATCATCAAAAGTAGCATCTCTTGGTCATGAAGCCATCACATATATCATTTAATGGTTTCCATTATCATTTGGAACATACGGGGATTGGGACCACAGGTGAAGTCACATTATCTAGTCAATTAGTTGGGGAATCGTCATATCTCCTTAGTCACAGTCTTAGAACCAAAAAAAATTATCATATTGATATTTTTGATAGGAGGTTGGGTTTTCTGATTATTATTCATACATGTACCTAAATTAGTCTTTTTTGGATTTTTGGGAAGCATTATATTTTAGTAGTGTACATCAGGTCTTCTTCATAGTATATCACAACAAAAAAGCACTGCTAGGGAAAATGAACATGTTTTCTTTTCTATTGGGTATGCAATATGAAATGTTGCAGAAATAATGCAATTTTTGAAATCATTTTTTTTATACTATTTATTCTCCGTGGTATATCCGGTAGGAATTCGAAATAATTTTATGTGTTTCTCAAAATTTATGTGGTTTTATCTATTCTAAATAATCCATGCAGGACATTGTTGATTTTATGGCCTCAAAGGGTCTAGTTTATTGGTATTTTGGGGGATAATATACACATGGTGCAATAGTAGGAAAGGGAATGGGAGAGTCTAGAGTCATCTGGATATATGTCTCATAAACTGGTAAGGTTTGGCTTCATTTTTTCTAGTCATAGTGACCCACCTCACGAGGTCCATTTCAGACCATACCCCACTGCTAGTTAACTTAATGAAGGCTAAAAGTAGGAATAAAATATTTATATACTCAATCAACTAGCATAAAGATGATGATTTTTCCTAGATGGAAAGAAGGTCCTAGGATCAACTAGAAAGGATCTCTACATAGGTTGGGTTGTCTAACCATTTGAAACCATAATAATGGGACATAAGATCTTGGTTAGCTAATATAGAGGAAATGGATTTCAATATTTTAAATCTCATGAATGTCATAGAATTTTTGGATGAGGGGATACATGTCAGATTTAATGAGGATCTTTTCATTACCTTGTCACATAACTAAAATTTACATGGAAAATAACTTCTAGATAAAGAGAAGGTTTGTAGGGAAAAATCACAGGCAACGTGGCTCAAAGAGGGGGATCATAACACTTCCTATTTTCTAGGGTGTTTGAATGAAAGGAATGTTTCTAGAAATATTAATATAAATATAGTTCATGGGTCCTTCTCTTTTGTTATAGAATTTGTTGGGATATTATCCAGAATCATTTTTGAACCTTATTATGGGGAATATTGATTGTTTGGGTTTTAATCTAACATGGAAAGATGAGGAGTATTTTTTATGATTTAAATTACCAGGTTTCTCTTAGAGCATGAGAATGAGGTGATGATAAATCCTCAAGAGGAAGATAAAATTAAAAATATTATTTTTAGTATGAATCAAGATAGTTCTCCAAGACCATATGTTTTTACTAGTTCTTTTTATAAGGTTTCATGGAACTTTTTAAATGCCCATGTGAAGGATTAAATTATATTTTTTTAAAGGATGGGCTTTTACAAGAGCTTTATGTGCTCAATAGGGAGTTTTACTCCTATGTTGAGGGATAAAATGTCTATAAACCAATATAGACTGGTCTACTTATTTATTTTTGGATACAAAATTCTTCTCCACTTTCATCATCAAGAGGATCATTAGTGTTTTCCATAGGCTAGTTTCGAAGGTGACGCATGGCATCATGAAAGGAAAGATAATCTAGGGGCCATCGACATTAAAAATGATATTGATGAGGAACACAATAGACGAGGAAAAGGTTCAAATGTAATGATTAATGTTGAAAAGGACAAATCATAAAATAGATTGGAATGGTATATTATTTTAATAATGATGAGAAGGTTTCTGTTCAATGAATGGTTTTGTGGCATAGGTTTTAGTTCCTATGCATCTCCATGAATCAAAATATCCTTATTAAGAAGGGGATTTGACATTTTCAAGGTCTGTGGTTTTAGAAAAGGAGGCCAGGTATCTTCATGACTTTTTATATTATCTCAAGAAGACCTTACAAAAAATATCACATGGGTTCTTCATGATGGGAGGATCAAAATTATTTTTTACAGCTCTAAGAATGGTATAATTCACATTTGATGTTTGCTGATAACATGATATTTTTTATCAATGGTAGGAAAATTTCAATGAACAGGTTCAAAAAAATAATGAAAACTTATGGCAGTTTGAGTGGGAATCTCATTAGTATGTGGAAGAGGTGTGTATATCTCTATTAAATTTTAATAGAGTTGGGGCAAGATATTCAAGAGAAACATTTAATGAAAAGAAAAAATAACCCAATTCAGTACCATAGAGCCCCAATATCAAATAGAAGGAACTAATTATATCTTTTTAATGATATATTTAATTGTATTTTTGGGAAAATATGCAAGTAGAAGAAAAAATGTCTCACTTTTTTAAGGAGAATGCCCCTTACCAACAATGAACTTTTCTCGGTCCCAATGCATATCCTCTCAAGTATAATACCATCGAAGGGGACTATTTCAAGGATAGATAAAGTAAGGTAAAAAATTATAATGGGATGAAAATTAGGATGAGAACTTCCCCAAGATATCCTAGAAGTGATTAGAAATTCTAACTAATGATGGGGGGGATTTACATACATAACATCAATGAATTCCATGAATGCCATGATGGCTAATTTTTTGTGGGAGATTATCATGGGGGTTTCATTATGGGATAATTTCTTGAAGTGAATATATGGTTAATGATGGGAGTCTTTGGCTGAGCATCATAGAAATATGACCAGAATTGATCATTGCATGGCTAAACCCATGGAGGTATGGAGTGGAAAAGCATGATGGGACATTGTCCATGGAGATAAGAACTTCTGGAAATCAAATTGGATGAGTGATGTATTATTTTTTCCAGTTTTTCTAGTCCCTAATATTTTTTTAGAGAGAAAACCAGGTGTAAAAAATCATTAATGTCATATTTATTTTAGAGACTTAAAATTTTTATTATATAAATTTCCATTCCAGAGTGCCAAATTACTACACATTTACAAATTTTTCTATAGGTATAATTAATTCCAAGTATATTAGAAAATCTCTCGATCATAGGAATGGGAAGAAATTTTGAGCTTCAAAACTGTGGTGTAAATAGATTCCAAGAAAGCGTAATTTATTGGTTTGGATGTTCTGAAACAAGGCGCTACCAAAAGATGAAAACATACACAGGAAGGGTATCCTAATAATATCCAGATGTCATTTTGGTAACTTCCCACATCAAGAGTCCAAAACCCACTTATTTTAAATTAGAAAATGGTGATAGAGATCTTATGATTATTACGTATTATTCTTTATATAATTATTTTTGGTTATTCAATTCAAGAGGGTATCTTTAATAGGATTCATAATGGAATGATATAGATTGTGTAATCAAAGGAATAAGCCACTATCTTCTCTGTTGTATGTTTTTCTCTTCAGGATTCTTAGAACAGGGTGAGAGAGGCCATTTAAATTTCTGAAATGTTTTTCCAATTCTCTGTTAAAATGCTTGTGGTTGAGCGTTGTCATGACCCACCATCGAGTCCCGTGTCGTGACTACCCCAAGCCTACCTTCCATAGGCCAGGGGCTGGCGACTAACACCAAAGCCGAAAATCTAAAAAGAAGGGAAGACATTGCCTTTATGAAGTAACATTAACAACAGAGTTCAAAAGAAAGTGCTGAAAAGTAAATGGGCCATAATAAAAACCCAAATGGGAAGAAAAACTACAAATGAATGAAAGTACAATAGAAAATACAAATAGCTAGAAGATAGAGGCAGCTCCTAGTTCATCCACCTCAGATCCTACCTGAAGGGTAGGTACAGATAGCCTCCTCAACGCTCTTGCCCACCAGCCTCCTCCGAGTACCGCCTCGTCATGAAGTCCACCTCCAGGTACTGACTCGTCGTGAGGACCACCTCATGGTACTGTCCATTCCTCGTCCACTCGGTCTCTGTTAGCGTTTTCCATTGTCTGCATCCAACACAATGAGATGTGGCCATAGGCCGTGCAGGGGTGAGTATAACTTTACTCAGTAGGGATCCCGAGAATATCAAAGTCTCACTAAATCCAACAAGGATAACCACAATGAAAAGATAACAACATGAAGTATCAACCAACTCTACTTAGGTATTTGCCAATACATATACTTTAGTAATCAATTCCATTTCGGCTCCAACTCACGAGCCCAAGTACAACCCAGTCCACACAGGAAAGCACAACCCAGTCCACACAGGAAATCACAACCCAGTCCACACAAGAAATCACAACCCAGTCCATATAGGAAATCACAACCCAGTCCAGACAAGGAAGTAAGTAAATCACATCGGTGATAATGATTTAAAGATAAAGACTCATCTCACACAGGCATACACTTCGTAAGGTGATAGAGATGATCATATGAAGCCCCTAATTCATCTAAGCTGTCGTACCCACATAGGATTCAAGAATAGCTAAGCTTTCAGACCAAAAAATGATAAAAGACCAGCTACTCTGCTAGACCCACTCAGGATACAAGTACAGAGGTCATACTGTCGGACCCACGTAGGATACAAGAACAGTAGTCATCGATGTCGGACCCTACGGAGGATCCTGGTACAGTCGTCATCGATGCCGAACCCATAGAGGATCCATGTACAGTCGTCCTCACTGCCGAACCAAAGGAGGATCCAAGTACATTCATCCTCGCTGCCAAACACATAGAGGATCCGAGTATAGTTGTCCTCACTGCCGAACCCACGGTGGATCCTAGTACAATCGTCATCTTCGCAGTCGCACCTAGCTCTAGGATTCCCGCATACGGCATGCTCGATTCCAAGAGGGTACGTTCCTTGAGCCAATGATCGATACATAAACTGTCACTAAGTCTAGAGTTGAATTATTCCAAAGTTCTGTCTCGACAAAAGGAACCCAACATGACAGACGGTGTGTCAATCGGACGTCTAGTCTGAGAGTTATTGGTTTTTCCATCCTAGGGGCCCGGTTAGTTTATAAGCTAAAACCGACATGACCATACTCCAGCTTCATCCACACCTCAATAAGAGTAATCCAAAAGGACCATATCAACAGAAGGATTTCAACGCAATGGACAGCACGTCAATCGGATGTCCGGTCCTTGAGATATATGCACTTCCGCTTCAAGGGCCCGGTTGGTTTTGAGTTCAAACCAACCCGGCCATACCCAAACTTTGTCAAAACCTCGAGTTTAATATACCTAAACGCTCGTATTGATCCAAGGATTCCTACGCAACTGACTTTGCGTCGATCGGAGGTCTGTATCTCATGTTATGGGAAAAGACCGAAAACAGTCTAAAGTGGGGGGGTCTGGGCCCGGTCAGACCCGGCCCAACCCCCCTGGTCGGCCCGGTCAGGCGCGGCCTGGCTCGGCCTGACCAGAGGGGGCACTGGATCGGCCAGCGGACTGAGTAGGGGGGACGCCCCCCCCCCCCCCCCCCCCCCCCCATTTGTTCCACGAACGCCGCGCCAGGCTGGCGCTGTGGTCCCTCTTGGATCTCACACGGCCGCGAGATCCCACACTCGCCGTCGCGGCTGAGGTCGCGGCTGGCTTCTACCAGCTGCGTGTCGGGGTGCCTCCCCCTCCAGAAGGCTAGCCGATGCCGGCCGCCGCCTTCAGTAGACGACGCCCCCCGCGATGATGCGGCGCACTGGAAGTGACTTTCGCGGACCACCGAACATGCTACGGTGGTCCTATTTGCCCGCCTCCTGCGCATGTGGCTCTCTCAGGACCAGCTCTTCACTGTGACGGCTTCCATACACCGTTGATGTCCCATTCCATCATCTCTCATCCATACACACACAAACAAACAATCTGCGGAGGGTCGTCAGGCCGTGTTTGTTCGGCACGTGCCCTCCGTGTTAGCCAATAAAAATTTACCAAGTATAAACAAGGTTTCACGTTGAATGAAGAAAAAATTAACCCGAATAACAATGAAACAATCCATACAAACTTTTTCCCACAAACAACTATTCCCAACCCGCAAAAGAATTTATTCATGGATCAACTTGATAATGAGTTGACCAGCGTTCTGTGTTTTAGATGGGATGAATCATGGGAATATAACATACTCATAAATAAACCCCTACCATGATAAGACGTCGCACGTTGTCGAATCGTGGATGACAAACATCGCGGTGATCAGACATCAAGGAAGATCGGTGTCGTCCCGTCAACATCGGAATGGGAGGAGCCGAGGGTGGCATCTGCGTTCTTCATTCTTCGCTGGAGGAAGAGGAAATCTCTCTCCAAGTGTTGGGCGATGTGCTTCACTGCCAGGGTTCCGCCGCTTGAAGAAGCCGTCCAAAACTTTTCCCTTAGCATCCTTTATATAGGAGTGGGAGGGCTCGTCATTGGAACACAAGTCATAAATGGAGGATTTATGACAGAGGGCCTAACCCAATTAATTAGCTACGGTGGCACATTAAATTGCGGAGGAAAAAAGGGGGTGGTTATTGCTTGGGTGGTCCCCTCATTAAAAAAAGAGGTTCCATCCTCATCAATTAAGAGGGGGATTTAAACGTAGAGGCTCTTCCTCATAAATGAGGGGGAGTCAAGGAGTTGTGATTCCCCTCCCATTTATGGGAGGCCTCGTGTGGTTTCCATGAGACCCAACCTCCAAGTGAAGCTTCTAACCACTTTATCCTCACGACATGTGTTTAACTAAACAAAATAAATTCTTCACTTATTTTATTTTATTAACCCACATAAAACCCAAAAACTAACTTTTATACCTGATCCCCTACCACCGAGATGAAATTCTTCTTAAGAATAAACCCGCGCTGTGAGTTCAACGGTGGCCTCGGATTTCAATTTCATGCACCAGTTCAATATATCGTAAAACTTTCTCGTTCTTTCACTGATCATACCTGAGCTAAACTTCGGAAAATGATTCCGGGCACACCAGGCCTCAGAATCAGGTGCTGTCAAAAACTGCGCACTCGTAAAATTCCAAAGAAATTAAGAAAAAAAATTCCTTGAATTTTACGGGTCTTTACATTACTCCCACCCTAGGTCTTTACGTCCCCGTAAAGATACATCATAAACTATTGAAAAAAAGGTATTGAGCACACATCTGAGCCTCCCACTCCCATGTGCTCTCCTAGAGGTTCCCATGCTGTGAACGAATGTGCACCAGAGGAATCGAACGTCCATGTAGGACCTGCTCCTGTCGATCCTCCATCTCCACCGGGACCTCTACAAAATTCACCCCCATCATCGATGCCCAGCTCCTTGTGGTCAATGATATGCTTCAGGTCATGCACGTATCTCCCCAGCTGATAGACGTGGAAGATGTCTTGCACCCGGTGCCACTGAGGTGGAAGGGCCAGGCGATAAGCCACCTCATCTACCCTACTGAGGACCTGGAATGGTCCGATGAACTGCGTAGATAACTTGTCGCCCCATCAAAATCTCTGTAATCCACATAGAGGTGAGACCCGTAAGAAAACGTAGTCGCAATCCTCGAACTCCAGTGTTCTCAACCTCCTATCAGCATAGGACTACCGTCTGCTCTGTGCAATCTTCATCCTCTCCTGGATGATCTTCACCTTCTTCGTCATATCCCGAACCATCTCTGGATCAACACGTGATGACTCCATCACTATCCAAAAATGATATCTAAAACGCATCCAGTTGTGGTCTCGCCGCTCCTAACAACTGAATGCCCAAACTCCTACTAAGAGCATCTGAAACAACGTCCCCCTCTCCAGGAGTATAAACTATTTCAAAGTCATAGTTCTAGAGGAAAACAAGCCATCATTGTTGTCTCTGGTTTAGGTCCTTCTGAGAAAATATACACTTGAGACTATTGATTTGAAGAGAACTGAAAACCGTTCGCTCAACGAACAATGGGTGAGACTAGCTAGTTGTGAGATCTCATATCCACCCTTCTTCGTCTACGTTCCACCAAAGAGCTTCGGAGATTTCTCCTCTGCCGAAAAGAGAAATCTGGACTCATCACCTGGATGAACCACATTCTATTCATAATGTTGTCAATACTGACATGAATGGTAATATTTCATGTCATGGACGACGTCGTAAGGCCTCAACGCTACTACCAAGAGATCCAACCGTTACTCTCACCTCCAAGGGTTGAGTCACACTATCGGCAGTAATGTGAGGTCACTGGGTATCATCCTGTAGGTTTCTCAAAAGTGAAGATAAAGTCAACAGTTTTAAACCAAAACCTCTTAGTATCAACCATGCAAGTGGACAGGAAGGTAAATGTCACAAAGAACAAGTGTCTTTTATTACTGCAGCTCACGTACAAGACACAAAACATCAACAAACAATGACATTAACAAAGATAGATGCAGCATGAACAAAAGTCTCCATTCCTGGAGAAAGTCCCTCTCCTTCCAGTATGTTCCCAGAGCTCTATGGTCGTAGTCCTCAGCTACCTGATGTTGAGCTATCCCATGTCCATCCATTCCATGTGGTTGAGGTGGTCCTCCTGGTAGTGGTGGTGGTAGGGCCTTAGAATGTCGTCCACCATCTACTGCTTGGCCAGCCCCTCTGCCACGTCTGTCTGCTCCCAGCGGACCACCATGGTCAAACATCTGCCTGGGAGGTCCCTCCACCACCAGCTGCTCATCAGCAGGGTGGGTCGGGTAGTCTTGAGCCATGTGACCATTCCCGCCTTATGAATAGCACTGTCTGCGACTCGTATGGCTGGCTCTATGTCGTGTGCCCCGCACAGCCGAACCTGTATCCTAAGGTTACCCACATAACGGCCTGGTACTCTTGGACCACTATGTCTGTTGTCTACTTCCAGCTGCAGAAGAATCCACAATGTGTCATCCTGCGGAGGGCCTCGCCGCTGGTGACTGCTCAGCAAGAAAACTCTCCACTAGAAGGGCTCTCTCCAGCACCCCCGCTTGCGTTGGGATGTTGAGGGAGATCATCAAATCCATGATCTCATGTCTGAGTCCTTGCTCAAAGGTCCAGGCCTAGAAGAATGGGACTCGTAGCATGTCTATGGAGTAACGCGAGAGGTCTTTAAACCATGCCGAGTATTGAGCTACTGACATGCTGCCCTGCCGCAGCTGTAGTAACTCCTAGATGCGCACCGCATAGAGGGTGGGTGGAACAAACTCTGAGTGGAAGAGGCTATCGAAGTTCGTCCATAGAAGAGATGCCTCATCATGCACGTAGAGCATCAGGCTCCACCATCTACATGTTGCCACGTGCAGGAGACTCACGGCAAAGATAACCATAAGATCTGCTGGTGTCCCTACAAGTCTGAAGACTCTTATGGTAGCCTCCAGGAAATCCTTGGCTACCTGAGGATCTTTCTCTCTGCGGGACCTTGGCGGCCTCTATCTCTGAAACTCGTGCAACGCGCTGAGGCGGTGTGCACTCTCCGCCGCTGGGGCTGGTAGCATTGGTGGTTCAGCGGGTAGAGGTACCGCTGGTGCCTCCACTATAATGGGGCCATGTACCGAGGCCTCGTCACTCGGTGGGTTGCCATCCCGCATGTAACTGGTAACCCAATATGTCTTCCTTCATGGGGTCATCCTGAAAGAAACAGGTGCACCACGGTTTGTACATTATAACTGGTGAGCTGACACAAGTAATCACAAAGAAAACTATTGAATGTAAACACACACACAATCAGTGTTTTCATGTACTGAGTCAGAAATCAGAGGTCAGTGTCCTGGTGTATGGATATGTCAGCCGCCGCACCAACACTGGACTCCCTGGACTAAAAACCACACTCAATACTTTTAACACTATTTTCTTCATAGAGATGAAAATATCAGAGACCTGAGTTCTGCAGTAGAATTGACTCCTCTAATACCAATTTGTCACGACCCTTCCTCGGGGCCCGTGCAGTGACTACCCCAAGCCCGCCTTCCATAGGCCAAGGGCTGTCGACTAGCACCAAAGGAGTAAATCCCAAAAGAAGGGAATGCATTGCCTTTATGAAGTAACATACACAACAGAGTACAAAAGAAAGTGATGAAAAGTAAATGGGCCAGAATACAAACCCAACTAGAAAGAATAGTTACAACTGAATGAAAGTAAAACAGAAATGGAAAATAGCTGGAAGATAAAAGTTGCTCCTGGGTCATCCACCTCGGATCCTACCTGAACGGTAGGTACAGATGGCCTCCTCAATGATCTCGCCTGCCAGCCTCCTCTGAGTACTGTCTCATCATGAAGTTCACCTCCGGGTACTGACTCGTCGTAAGGCCCAAGTTCGGGTATCGTCCAGTCCTTGTACACTCGGTCTTTGTCATCACTGTTCGTCGTCTGCATCCAACACAACGAGGTGCGGGCATAGCCCGTGTAGGGGTGAGTATAAAGTTACTCAGTAGGGATCCAGAGACCCTCATGGTCTCCCTAAATCCAATAAGAATAACTAAAATGAAAAGATACAAACACGAAGTATCAACCAACTCTACTTAGGTATATGCCCATACATATACCTAAGTCATCAATTCCAGTTCGATTCCAACTCATGAGCCAAAGTACAACCCAGTCCACATAGGAAAGCACAACCCATTCTACATAGGAGATCAAAACCCAGTCCACACAAGAAATCACAACCCAGTCTACACAAGAAATCACAACCCAGTCCACATAGGAAAGTAAGTAAATCACATCGCTGATAAGGACTGAAAGATCAAGACTCATCTCACACAGGTATACAATTTGTAAGGTGATAGAGATGATTAGATGAATCCATTGATTCATCTAAGCTTTCAGACCCACATAGGATACAAGAACAGCTAAGCTATCTGACACACAAAGGATACAAGACCAGTTACTCTGCCGAACCCACTCAGGATACAAGTATAGAGGTCATACTGCTGGACCCACATAGGATACAAGAATAGTAGTCATCACTATCGGACCCTATGAAGGATCCCAGTACAGTCGTCATCACTACCGAACCCACGGAGGATCCAAGTAGATTCGTCCTCGCTGCCGAACCCACAGAGCATCCAAGTACAATCGTCCTTGCTTCTGAACCCATGGAGGATCTGATTACAGTCTTCCTCGATGCCAAACCCATGGAGGATTCATGTACAATCATCATCGTCGCAGTCGCAGCCAGCTGTAGGGTTCCCACACACGACATGCTCGATTCCAGGATGGTCCGCTCCTCGAGCCAAGGGTCCATACATCAACTGTCACAAAGTCCAGATTTGATGTATCCCAATGTTCCTTCTCGTCAAAACGAACCCAACGCGACAGACGGTGGGTCAATCGGACGCCCGATCTGAGAGTTATTGGCTTTTCCGTCCAAGGGGCCCGGTTGGTTTTTATGCAAAAACCAACCCGACTGTACCCCATCTGCGTCCAAAACAAAATCAGATTACTCAAAAAGGACAGTCTCAAAAGAAGGATTTCAACGCAATTGATGGAACGTCAGTCGGATGTCCGGTCTATGAGATATATGTGTTTCCTCTCCAAGGGCCCGGTTGGTTTCGAGTTCGAACTAACTCGGAAATACCCAAAATTTTCTTAAACCTCGAGTGTAATATACCAAAACGACCGGCACGATCCAAGGATCCCTATGCAACTGTAGGTGCATCAATTGGAGGTCTGTATCTCATGTTATGGCCAAAAGAATGAAAACAGTCCGAAGTGGGGGTCTGGGCCCGGTCCGACCCGACCCGACCCCCCTGGGTCGGCCCGAACTGAGTCGACCCGACCCAGGTCCGGGTCTGGCCTGGTCGAGCGCGGCCTGGCCCGGTCCGCGTGACCCGCCCCGACCCGGTTGGGGGGTGCGCTGGCTCGGCCATCGGGCCGAGCACGGGGGACATGGTCCCCCCCTTTGTTCCGTGGATGCGGCGCCAGGCTGGCACCACGGTCCATCCTGGATCCCGCGCGGCAGCGGGATCCCATGCTCGCCACCGCGGCTTCAGCAAGGGTGGGATTCTGTTGGTAGTGCGTCACCGCCTCCAGGCGGCTGGCCGGTGCCAGTCGCCGGCGCCGTCGTGCCTGTGGGGTGCGCCGGCAGTGACTTCCACGGACCACCGAACGTGCTACGGTGGTCCAATTTGCCCACCGTCTACGCTTGTGGCTCTCTCGGGACCTGGTCTTCACTGTGACGGCTTCCATACACAATTGTGGTCATGTTCCATCGCCACCCATCAATACGCGCACAAACAAACAATCTGCGGAGGGTCGTCGGGCCGTGTTTGTTCGGCTCGCGCCCTCCATGTTAGCCGATAAAAATTTTCCAAGGATAAACAAGGTTTCATGTTGTACGAAGAACAAATTAACCCGAATAACAATGAATCAATCCATCCAACATTTTTCTCGCAAACAATTATTCCCAACCCGCAAAAGAATTCATTTGTGGATCAACTTGATAATGAGTTGAACCACGTTCTTTGTTTTAGAAGGGATGAATCATGGGAATATAACATACTAACAAATAAAACCCTACTTTGATAAGACGTCGCTCGTCATCGAATCGCGGAAGACGAATGTCAAGGTGATCGGACTTCGTGGAAGATAGACGACATCCCGTCAACGTCGGAAAGGGAGGATCCGAGGGTGGCGTCTCCGTTCTTCTTTCTTCACTGGAGGAAGAGGAAAACTCTCTCCAAGTGCTGGGTGTCGGGATTCGCTGCCAGCGTTCCGCCGCTTGAAGCAGTCATCCAGAACTCTTCCCCTAGCATCCTTTATATAGGAGTGGGAGGGCTCGTCGTTGGCACGCAAGTCATAAATGGATGATTTATGACAGAGGGACACACCCAATTTATCCGCTGTGGTGGCGCATTAAATTGGGGAAAAAAAGGGGGTGGTTATTTCTTGGGTGGTCCCCCCAGTAAAAAAAATTAGGTTTCATCATCCTCAGTTAAGAGGGGGATTTAAACTTAGAGTCTCTCCCTCATAAATGAGGGGGAGTAAAGGAGTTATGACTCCCCTCCCATTTATTGGAGACCTCGTGTGGTTTCCACGAGACCCAACCTCCAAGTGAAGCTTCTAACCACTTTATCTGCACAACATGTGTTTAACAAAATAAAAAAATTTGCTCACTTATTTTATTTTATCAACCCACTTAAAACACAAACACTAACTTTTATACCCGATCAGATGCCACTGAGATGAAAGTCTTCTTATGCAAAAACATGCGCTGTGAATTCAACGGTGCCCTCAGACTTCAATTCCGAACACCAGTTCAAAATATAGGAAAACTCGCTCATTCGTTCACTGTACGTACCCAATTTAAACTTCAGAAAATGATTCAGGGCACACCGTGCCTCGGAATCAGGTGCTGTCATAAACGGCGCACTCATAAAATTCCAAAGTAATTAAGAAAAAAAATTCCTTGAAATTTTTGCGTCTTTACAAGCTTATTATCCAAATTCTAGGTGGGCTTTTAGCGCAAGCAATGAGAAGGTTTATGTCATGGATTTATCCTTGATGGTATTTAAGGAATATAATGTGAGGTTGTTGGATAATGTGGAATGATCCGATTTCAAGGATTAAATTGAATTTCAATGGTTTTTTTCTGTCAGGGAAGATGACCGGTGGCAGTATTGTGAGGGTTAGTAGGGGCTCAATTCACATGGAGTTTATAGTATTTTTTGGGGAAGGGAAATTGATTCAATTTGAGGGAAAAGATTTTCAAACATGGATGAATCATTGCAAGAGGCACAATATTCATCTCATTTTGGTCAATTCAGATTCTTATTTACTTGTACGATTTCTCTAAGGGATAAAAAAACATCCTTGGAGGTTGAATTATATTGTTATGAGTTATAGAATTTTTCTCAACTAGGGAATCAAAGTAAAATGCACTTTGAGAGAAGGTAACCATGTGGTCGATGTGTTAGCTAGAAAAGGACGTCCATTGGATAATATCATTATTCATTACGGGGTTATATCATTATCGGATGATTTTATGTTCTTTGTTGAGGGAAATTCCCTAGGTATTCAATGTTTCTATCCCACTTGAGGGATGGAGTTTATTGATTGGTTTTAAATAATAAAATGTTAATTTTAGTACATAATTAGTTAAATAATTAATCTACTTAACATACCCTCCAACGGTTACATATCCGAATGTCTGGTACCGACTAGATTTAAGTTGTTCAATGGGTAAACCCCATATTTCATATTAATTGTAACCTCTAATTTTTTTCTGAAACTGTATTCAATACATAATAATTTATTTTCTAAAAAATTACTTGAACGTTATGTAAACATATTTAATATTTCTAAAATATAAATTTTTTGCTCACACAATATCCTAATATCACTACATCTTTGTACCTAGTTTCAGAAATATTAATAATATATTTTAAATTCATACAAGGGAAAATAGAGTCTCCAAATTATTTCTTCCTTTAATGATTTTCATCTCCTAAGAACACAATCAAAAAACTGTGCAGAATCTGAGCCCACATCTAGATCTCCGACCCCATGGAGCTCTATGACATGCTCACATTCTATCCTAGAGCAAGAACCAAGGTGATGTTCCTTCGATTTCGGAACCTCTCCTAGCAATCCTGGATCAGACCTAGGTACTAAATGAAGTTGGATCTATCCTTGATGTTTATATATCCATAGTAAATAACTTTCATATGATCACAATTGTATATCGCTAGCTATAACAAATGGAAGACATCATGAACCCTCTTTAACTATGGTAAAAGACTAGGTGGTAATAAACATTTTCTGTATCTAAAAGATCTTAAATGGTCTGATAAACCTTGGGGACAGATTTACTCCCCGAATAAATATATGCAATCCTTTACATGGGGAGAATCTTAGGAAAACATGATATCCTTACTCAAACTCCAAGGCACTATTATGTTAATTATAATAATATTTTTTATTTTTATGGGTTGTCCTCATCCTCTCACAGATCACCCGCACATTCTCCATCATTGTCTACACCCTTTCAATCCTAGAAAGAGATGTCTCATCGATATCAGCCTAGCATAATGGTGACCTGTAGGGTCTCCCATACAAGGAATCAAAATGTGTCATGCATATAGTAGAGTGATATCTATTATTATAATTAAACTCTACCAAAGGTAACTGATCCTCCCAGATTTGGTTGATGTCTAACACACAATCCCTCAGAATAACCTCCAACTCCTAGATCGTATGATTATTCATTCAATCTATCGAGTGTTCAAAGCTATACTCATCCTAAACATGGTCCAAAATTTATCATGAATACCACTCAAAAATCATGAGATGAACCTATAATCATGATTACGGACAATCATTATGGGAACCAAATGAAGCAATGTAGTCACCTGTATATACAACTACCCCAAACTCCCCACAGAACTCTATACCCTGATAGCAAGGAAGTGTGATAATTTAGTAATTTGGTGAACTATAACCCATGATTAATCATGGTATATTGTTTTCCATTTAATCTATTTCACAAAGTCCATGGATATTCCATCCCATTTGTAGTTCAGGATCTCAAAAGGTTGTAACAAGCCTACCGAAACCAGGTGCTGAACCATCGCCTGCAGACATTCGAGATGTAACACCTCATGTTTTTTGAATTATTTTTTTTTAATAAATTAAATTTTGTTGATACCTTGTGTTACATGAAATACATAGCTAATCATGTGTTACACACATCACCGGGTTAGCATTCATTACACCCGACACTGAGTTTTATGAAAACCATGATATATTGTTAATATAGTTATTTAAAAATGATAGTAATTACCTAGACATTAATATTATTAGTATGAATTTTAACATATAATTTTAACTTATTAATTATAATTGATTAATTTAAATAAAATATATTTATTATAAAATAAATAATTTTGTTAAAGTCATTATATGAATTAAAAATACTATTTTCCTAAAAAATTATCTTTTTGTAAAAAATAAATAAAATTGATTTATGAAATCTATGTAAAATAAATTTGATAAAATAAAATTGATTTTTTAAATCATCATTTCAAAATTTTATTAGGGTTAATTTTTTTAATTTTTCTGAAATGTTTTCTTTTTTAAAGAATAATGAAAAAATTTAAATTTAAATTTGAAATTGTACATTAATTTAATTTATTTTTAAATATAAATTATACCTAAAATTGGTTTTAAACATAAATTAGATAAATTATACATCCATTAATCTAATTTAGGTCATTTTACTCTATTTAATCTTTAATTTTGATATAAAACATCAGAACATTTTGAGCATTTTGTCTTTGAAAACCTGCTTTCCCATTGCGTCTTCACGATTATTGTTAATTAAAATTTTTCACATATATTATTGGGATTTGAAAAATGGATAAAATATTGATAATCATAATAATGTATATTATCAAAATATTTAGAATTTTTTTTACCAAAATAAATAGTAAAAACTATTTATCGTGGTTTAGGTAAAAATAGATCGACAAATGGGTTAAACTAAATGTTAAGGGTCAATAATGACCCAAAACATTTACAAAACAAATTTTATAGACCTGTTTTGACTTTATAGCTTATATAATCTAGAATAATACATTTGGGATCCTTGTTACATGACAAAAACATTGGTGGAATTATTTATTTTCAAAAAATATCAAGTGTGTCACTCATATCACTTGTAGAATGCCACCAATTATCCTCTACTCTACACACCTTCAATCCCATTTTCTTTAGAAAATAACTAATTAAATCACTTCTAAAATTATCTCCTATAATACTATAGTACTTTTTTTTATAATGACATCCTTTGATGTAATTTGGTGGAAACCTAAGGAGGATACCCGAAGAATATACAAAATTGTTCAACGAGCATTTTCAATTTATATCTTCCTCCACCTAGTTATATTTTTATTAAATACTTAACATATAATAAAGTAATTATATTGAATATAATTATATTTTTTAATTTTATGTTCATGACATAGAAACATATCCACATCCATCAAATGGGTAATGAAATCATCGTTCATCTGTACGGCGGACTCCGCCTTGCGAAATGTTGTCACTTCTTTTTCCATTTTCACTTCCCAAGTCTAGTTTTAATGATGGATTTATTATTTATATTTGATATTTGTGAATTTACCATTAATATGGAATTAATATATTTCACATACCTTCATACTCACCATTTATTTGGAATACAATAACGTTGCTCATGCTTACGAGGGACTACTGTCTCACGAAGGGATGAGATTCATTCAAAGTTTACTTGGAATTTATTAATGATCAGTATAGAATAAATATATCATATATTGGAAATGAAAATAATTATGTAATTATAATGTCTCATTTACCATTAATTCATTCAATTTTACCAGAAAATGGAAACACTGTTCATGAGAACGAACGACTCACCGTCTCTCAGAATGGTGTATTTCATTTCATATATCCAAATATTATGGATTACAATAAATATATATCTAGTAAATATATATGTGATATATATCATTTTTATCCTTATTTATATTATTAAACAATGATAAAATGATTAGGAAAATATAACAAACAAAAACATATAAGAAAGATAAAGCGATTATTACCTGAGACATAACTTTAACATGGAATCATTAATGACAATGTTCGGAAATTTAATAAGAAAATAATATATTATATGATATATATATTAATATTTTTTGTTAATATGTCTCTAATATACTTATATTTATAATACAATATTTTTTAATGGTTATTATAGACATCAAGACTTAAGGTAATGGATTGTTTTCATTATTTTCCTTCTTTGAGTCATTTGTTTTGTTATGAATCTATTTTCTTTTACAAGGTGTGTATACAAAACCACTTTTTTAATATCATGAATTTATTTATCCTTGTTATATTTTAATTTTTAATTTTATTTTTACTTGTTATTTATATTATTATTCAAGGTTACCAAAGTGGTAGGGGTTTTATGTTACAACATCATCCTTTATCCGGATTTTTTTTTGATTAATTATACATTGTTGAAATATCATGATATAACTCTAATGGATTATCATTAATTCTCCAATCCTTAATTATTCAGGATATTATCATGTAATAGTAACATTTTTATCCCATTGGTACTTAAAATAATTGAGAAAATATTTTTACGAAAACCCAAAATTATTTTCTCATCGGTCGTAGATTTGTTTTCTTCCAAAATTATATTTTCTAAAAATGTTATAAAAAATGTTCTATGTTTATATAATTTATTAATAAAGTACATTTTTAACCATGTATTACTTTATCAAAAAATAACTAACTTGAATATTCGTGTGATTTTCCAAACAATTATCTTTCTAATTCAACCAAAAATTTGAAAGGAATCACCATTTTAACGTGTTTGACATGAAAGGAATTTTACAACTTCATAAAAAATAATTTATTTGAGTCATATTTTATATATTTTCAAGGATATTTTCAATGAAAAATATTTTAAATTTTTTTATTATTTAAAAAGTTTTCTTCGAAGTAAAAAATATATTTTCCACAAGAAATGTTTTAAATGATTTTTCGAAATTGTGTTCAATCTAAAATGAAATTTGTTGAAGTTAGATATTCCTAATTAGGATACGATCATATGATACCATTCATATTCTCAATTGGAATTGTTTAGTTTTATGATGTTGTGGTTTTTATTAAAACCTTTTATCTTCCATGGGTTTTACAATGAGAAAATTATTATGAAACCCAATTCTATTCATGGTTTATTCAATGATGAAAAGATAATGAAACCTATCACTTTTATTTAGGTTTTGATATAATGAAATTTTTATGATACCAATTTAATTTCATGGGTTATTATATGATAATTTTTAGGATCTTATAGAACACATAAATATTTTTTCATCTATAAGATGGGTGGGACTTATATCTCTCTCTAATTCATTGTGAAATGATTTATATCTCATGAGATACATAATACTGGAATAGAGAGTGAACCTTTTTTAGGAAGGGATGTTTTCTATTGTGATGGTCTTGGGAGTGAACCATGAATACTAGGATGGATTTAAGAGTGAACACATTACACTATAATATCCTTCTCAAGGTTCCTTGTAAATTATAGAAATGATTTTCTATTATTATGTCTATGGCACATAATCCATTTCTTATTCCAATATTATTCTCTCATGGATCAGGTTCCTTGATTTCATTATGGTTCATCTTTTATTAAAGACCAATATTTATTCCATGACTCAATTTTATGATCTTTTATATAAATGGTATGGTTTTCAAATGTTATTCTTAAGTTCCCATACCATTATGTTCATTTTATGCTTATGAATCTCTATTTTTACCCTTATTGAGCATCTAAGATAACCCTTTATTGTGTTTTATATCCCTATGTTATAAAGAATTTTTTTGATATGCCTAAAAAGGGTTCTAGTTATAAATAATTTAGTGAAAGATGATGTATTTCACTTATGGACTAGTGTTTATGTTTCCATGTTTCCAAAGTCACTAAACTATTATGGTCCTTAGGAATGTGTCTTTGTAATATAATGAATGTTCATAAAAATTTTGTAATATCTATGCATGATAATCCCAGGATTCTATTGATGTTATTAGAGGATAGTTTTTGTCAACATTTTTAAAGTAGTATGATAAAACATTAGTGAAATTGTAAAGGATACATGTAAGTATATTTCCATGGATGATTAAATATATATAAGGAAGTGTCCTTGAATTTTTTTAAAGGGTAGAGTTTTTTCCAAGAAATTATATCCCTATTTGAATACAAAAAGTGGATGTGGATATTTCATATAGGATACTGGTGGTAATAAATCTAAAAAGACTAAATTTATATGGACTCAATTCTCACCTAGTTCACGACAACGGGCCTTGCTACACACCTAGTTTGACACTCATAGAGGATTCTCGTTGGAAATTCACAAACTCTTTATGAATGATCATGAATGAATTAAATGGATAAAAACTATGATAGACCTAGGATAAATATAATGTGTCCTAAGTTATAAAATATTGTTTCTGGATTCCAACATCCTATAAGTTCATTTTCATGATTATGTTCTTCCCTGTTAAGATAATTTTTTCTTACATTATTTTTGTTTGTAGTCAATGGTCTAAACCCTAAAAACTATTTTAATGTTGAGTGTGGAAAATGATACAATGACTATCCCCATGAGAATCCAAATGTTACGTGAGATAGAATAATAATCTCAAGGTTATAGTCACATAAATTTTCCAATATATGAATCATGATGGAATTCCAAACTAACAAATAAGGGAACAACATAATCTAGATTCCTTTATGAAGAAATTTCCACCTTCCTTCGATGGAATTTATGATCTAATAGTTTTTGGGAAATATATCAGTAACACTATAGCGTTATTTTCTATTATCTGATGTTTGGAACATGAAATGTCATTTTTGATGTCAATTGTTTGGATCGAGAAGCAGATTAATGGGAAATAGTATCAATAATATGATGCAATAGGGTGAAATTAACTCCATGGACTGATATGAGATCAGGAACATATTTTTTTATAAGTAATTTCATCATATTATTCATTCATACATGGAGAGAGAGTTTATTGATCTATTGAAAATTGGTGATGAATCTATTGCTACATATAAGGTAAATTTTATAAGACTTGTGAATTAAACTTCGATCATTATCTTCCAAACTAAATTTATGGTCGATAGATTCTTTAATTCCATAAAACCAATAATCTAAAGGGAGTTATCCATAACATACTTCCTTATATTTAATTTGATTATTCGATGTTCTATCAAATTGGAGATGAAGTTCAGAGTTGTGTATCAATCTCCTTGTTTTATTAAGATGAGAAAAATGGAATTCGATTGAAAATCAAAGAACCCTGGAGATAATAAGATTATCTTTCCATTAAGCTCAAAGTGTGGGAATATGAATGGAGTAAATAGTCTCAAGAGGACTAATAAATGTTTTATTTGTAGAAGGGTAGGTCATTATGAAATTGATAGCCGATGTGAAGGGAATAGGTTAGTTAATAATGTGAATAGATAGAAACTAAAAAGAATTATCCACTTTCACTCCATTGTTTCAAATGATAGGAGTATGTGCACTATGATAACTAGTTCCCAAATCTGAAGGTTAAGGATGATGATTGATGTTAGAAACCTATTAAGATGATAGACAATAAGAGATCTCATTCGACCACTATTTTTGAAAACAAACTTGATAAATACTGGGTGGGAGGTACAACTACCATCCACTCAAAAACTACTAATATCTTATTTGACACTGGATCTAACCATTATATCATATCTAAATAATTTTATAAGGGTATCAAGATTCCACCCAAAGGATTTGATCTAGAATTATAAGTGAAACCCCATAATGGTATGATCATATCATCTCAAGTGTATGATTCTTCTCCATTTGATGTTTGTGGTAATGTGGTTCCTATAAATCTTTTCATTATTCTTCTGATGTAATTTGACGACTTCATAGGCATGGATATGTTTTATATGCATAAATACCACATTAATTTTCATGTAAGTGATTTCATGATTGATATTGAAAATTTAAATATGATCATATATAAATGCGATGATAAGTATGAAATTCTGATAGAGATTATGTGCCTTATGTTATACTTAATTTCATTCAGACGGGTGTTTATCTCAAATAGTTAAGGAGAAAATCAACATTGATAACATGCCTATTTTGAAATCATATTTTTATTTATTTTCACCTGTTCTTCCTAGTATTTTGGAAAACTATGAATTTTTGTTTTCAATATAACCCATACTAGGTGTCATACCTGTTTTAAATACTCACTATAAAATGGATCCGATTGAGTTGTAGGAATTGAAAAAGAAAATCAAGGAAACAATGATAAGGGATTCATTCTCGCTAGTCTCTCTCCTTGTGGTGCACCTGTTCATTTTTTATAAAGTAAGATGGTTCAATGTGACATTGTATTGATTAAATTGAACTGAAAAAGGTAAAAATTCATAAAAATTATCCTCCTCCTTGAATTGATGAATTTTTTTTCAAATTTGTGGATCAAAATATTTTCAGAAATTTGTAATCCACTCATGAAGTTAACTCAGAAGGGATCCGAGTTATTCTAGGAAAATGAATATGAGGAATATTTCAAGGAATTGAATAAAATATTAGACAACGGACCTATTATTACATTTATTGATTATGGATACGGGTTGGTAATATTTAGCAACACATCAAATAAGAGATTAGGATGATTTATTATTAATAATTACATGGTTATATCATATTCTTAATAAAATTGAAGACTCATGAAAAAAATTGCCCACCTTAAGATATGAAGATAGTTATGTTAATTAGTGCATTAAATATATGGATGAATTATCATTATAGTGAAATTTTTTATATATACTCCGATCTCAAAAATATAAAGTATATATTTACATAAAATTAGTAGAATAAGTTATAAAGAAGATCGTTAGAGATGAATAAATATTATTATTTATCAATACATTACAAATATATGAAATCGAACAAGGTCGTTGATGAATTTAGTAGAATAAATCATGCTAACTTATCCATGATAAAGATTAAAAAAATAAAATACATCTATATTTTCAAATGATGGATATGAGAATCCTAAAAGAAATGGAAACATATTATCTTTTTAAAATGGAATTTTTAACCATATATCAAGTGAAGATTAATGAATTTCAGAAGGAAATTTATTGATGTAAAATAAGCTTATAAATGCTCCTGTGTTTAACCTTCTTCATGATGGAATGATAATTTTCAAGAACCATGTATGAGTTCCATGGATACCAAATTTGAAGAAGGAGTTATTAGATTAAGGTAATAGTTCTTAATTCTATATTCATCCTTTATGTACAAAGATGTGTAGTTTTTTGTTAGAGTGTTTCTAATGGGTTAGAATAAAAAGAGATATCATAGATTTTTTATCTCATTGCTTCGTATGTCAGTATGTTATGGTCAACATAAAAATTTATAAAGGTATTTTGCATCCATTACCCATACCATAATGGAAATGGGAAAACAACACCATAGATTTATTCATTGTACTCCCCAAAAAATATAAAGAGCGTAATGTTATATGGTTTCCAGTCGATCTCCTTAACTAGTCATCAAAGTTCATTCTATCAAAGAAAAATTATCTCTTGATTGGTATACCAGGATATAAATTAAGAAAGTGGTTATGTTTCATAGAGTAACACATTTCATTGTGTCTCATCGAGGTTTGAGAATTACCTCAAAGTTCCGATGAAGTCATCTTCAAGCTATTGATATGGATATGAGTTTCATCAAGGTGAATCGTCCTTTGAAAGATGTTCAATATGAGAGAACAATTAAAACCCTAGAGGATTGGTTGTTATTTTTTTATGGATTTTGGTATAAACATCTTCTTCTCGTAGAGTTTTCCTAAAATAATAGCTTTCACCAGAGCATTTATATGGATCCTTATAAATACCTATATGGAAATAAATATAGATATCCATTTTAGTAATGGAGATGCATAAAGATATATATTGAGACGTGAGATAGTTGATGAAATGGAATATAATCTTACAACACTTCATAAACATATCAAGGCACCATAGAGTCCATATAAATGTTATGCTAATAATCTCCAATATGATATAGAATTAGAATTTGGTGAAAGGGTGTTTCTAGTTATTTATCCATGGAATAAGGGCATGATATTTCAGAATAAAGGGAAACTAATCCCTAGGTATGATGATACCATTTAAATTTTTGATCATATAAGTATTTTAGTCTATTGAATAGTGATTCCCCCAAACATCTTTCAATTACATGATCTGTTCCATTTATCTCCCATAAGGAAGTACATACCTGACCCTTTAAATGTACAAAACTCAGAGTTCATGCCGCTGGTGAAATATATTTCTTATGAAGAATAATTGGTGTAGAATTTGGATCATACGAAGAAATTCCTACAATGAAAGGCCACTATCATGGACAATGTTTTTGGGTGAACCCACTAGTTAGAAGAATATATGTGCGAACTTGAGGATATGATGAGGAAGAAGTATCCTTACTTTTTTTAAGAAGAGTGAACACGTTTGATGGAGAAATTAATTTTCACTAGATAGAAGGTAACACCATAAGTTTATATAAATTATTATTATTTAATAAATTAAATTTATTTTATAACCTTTAATACAAACAATACCATGTTAATCATTCACTACACAAAATAGTTGTTTTGACAGAATAATAAGTTTTAACAAAACCATGATATTTTATTAATTTAGTTATTTAAAATGTGACATTTATATACTTTCTTTTAACCATATAAATATGAATATTAATGTAGTTTTTTAATGGTAATTAACTAAAACCATATCCACTTCCGTCAAATTTCTTACAAAATCACAGTTATTGTGTACAATAGACTACCGGCTCAGGAACCGATGTCATTATTTTTTCCATTAAAACCTCTAATGGTCGGATGTAATGGATAATTTATTATTTATATTTGATATTTATGATATTATTATGATACTAGAAATATTATAACACACATAACTTCAGACTCACCATTTGGTGGGAATATGATTATGTCGATCATGTGTACAGTGGACTACTCCCTTACGGAGTGATGTGATTAGTTCATGATTTACATTGAATGTATTAATTATGGGTTTAATTAGAATATATCATATATATGAATAAATAATATTATTTAATAATAAATTATAATTTACATTTCATTCGTTAAAATCTATATGAAAATGGTAATAACGATCAAGTCTACGTACAACGTACTCTCTCCATGAACCATGCGTTTAATTTTATATATCAAAATATTATGGATTACAATGAATACATATATACTAAATATAACGACCCATACTTTACATACATTGTTAATACTTCAAAATTGAAGCACACTTATTACAAAATATAACAAAACCATGAAAGGTCCTTATAGGTACAGTGTCTTTAGAAACTGGGAAACATAAACAACTGGTTCATAAAGCGTCTACAATGTCTCCCATTAATTTCATCATAATCTGTAGTCCCTTTTTGGCATATCTTACTTAATAACCTTCTTCGTGACCTGGAGAAAGAAAACATTCAAAAGGGTGAGCTCAAATTCTCATTAAGGGTAAACAAAAGAAATATCAATCACATCATATTCATAAGAACATAATATTTTGGAAATCGTACCATGCAAAAGAGATCAAAATTTCATAAAATGGGATAAATAATGGTAGTGAAATGTAATCACAATAATCATAATATAAAACATGAAGCTTTGTGGAATACACACATAATCATAGAGAATCATTTCTTATTAGTCAAGACTCATTTCCAAGACTATCTTAGTGGACAAAGTCCATTTCTGAACTGAGTTCATTCCTCATTTCAGTCCTGTTTCACTGAACCGATTTAACCTTCCATTCTAGCCATGTCTATATCATGAGATATAAAATCTTTACCCAATAAATTGGAGGGAGATATAGGTCCCACCCATCTCATAATGATACCATTCTTATGTGTGCCCCAAAATCAAAAAAAAAATCATACATCATTGCATAACCCATGTAATAAAAATGGGATTCTTAAACATAATGATATCATAAAACAACTCATATAAGATAAAGGAATTCATAAAAATACTTTCCATCACAACATAATCAAATCAATTTAATAATATGGATATAAACAGAACCCTATATAATCTTATATGGAAAATAATTTTGATAAAACACTTAAACACCATTCTTGAGGAAAATATCCTTTCTACTTCAAATTTTTTTTTCCTTTCATAACATGTCATACAATTTTAAACTAAAAGAAGATGATTAAAAATAAACATAAAAACTTGTAAAGGAAGATTCTTGGAAATAATGTTTTAAAAATCCATTCATGTCTTATAAGTTAAAAAAACATTCCTCTCATACTTTTGTCGGAAATGTCAAAAAGTACCTCGTACGAAAAATGACAAAAGATTCCTTTCATATATTTTACTAAAAACACATAGAAGGGTAAAATTGGATATAAAATATTGTATAAGGATTTAAATATTACATATTGAGGAAACATAGATGTGGATGACAAATATTCCCCAGTAAATTCTGAAGTATAAACAATCTCAGATAAAAATTGAGATTGCGAGATTTTCCCTTACCTTAGGTCTGATTTGCTTCGTAAGTATCCGAAACTCCTGTACAATGATTTAAATAATGTCATTTACTTATTCCAGAATCATAAGCATTGTTAATATATCATATATGGTCATATTCTTAGCTTCTTATTAGTAATATTTCATTGTTACTTGTCATTCGGGTCTTTATTGCTTTTTGCTCTTATGCGTGTTTTGTCGAATAAATTCTTATTCTTATTTTTGGGTTATAGATACCTCATTTCCAGAATGTTATTAGTGTAATATATATCATATTTATTCATTAAATTCATTTATATAATCATTATGGAATGAAGATCATGTAGAACGAGTCGTATCACATCGTGGAGACGGTAGGCCCTACGTACGCACGATCGATGATATCGTTCCCATGATCATGAAATTGTATTGGAGTGTATGTATACTATTTCTGAATCAATATCACATTATAATAATAATATATAGTTATTTATTTGCACCATTATACCCATCCAAGTAAGGTGGTGGTGGAAAATAGATTACACCACGGCGTTGAGATGGTATTCCGTAAGTATGCAAGCGTAGTGATTTCATTTTCCGTAGGATGGATATATGGTGAAATAGGGTTGTTTCATACTTATAATAACATATTAGTCTATGATTTATACTAATGTTATTAATTCAAAATGAAACAACTAAATAAGAATAAGTGGAAGAAGAAATAAAGTTGAAAGAATCGTTAACGGACATTAACTCTTCTTTGAAGAGCTTCTTTGAGACCTCCTTTTAGGTCACTAAAATTGGTCATTGAAGATGAAAAGGACCTCTAGGATATTTCTAGGGAAGTGGAGAGGAGAAATTGGCAGGGTTTGGTGGATCTTGAAGGATCAATGTGGTGTGAGGAATAGAGGGAGGAGGTTCCCATTTATAAGGGGGGAGAGGGTCACCTTTGGAAAAACTAAAAATATTATATTATTATAAATCCATATTCGGTTTTAAATAGCTCCAAATTGATTTATTTCTAAGCTAAGGTGGGGATGGGTTGAAACCCTCTCATCCAATAGAATTTGGACAAGTTTAGTTTTCTATTTTAACCTTATCAGTTATATTTAACTTTATGTTAGATAATTTTACTTTTACCGTGTCTTTTTGTGTTCTTACACTATAAGATTAATAAACGTACTATAACAAGCCAAAAGAACCCCAAGTTGTTTATTATTAATGTATATATCCTTATCTAAGTCATTTTTCTGAAACTTAGATTTTTAGGAATAATATAACAATTAATAATATAATATTTGTTTTAAAAACTATTTTATGTCAATTTTGATACAATTTGGTAATTGATTTTTGTGAAAATCGTAACAGAAATATTAGTTTGAACAAAGAGAATTACATTAATACTAACATTTCATGTTAACTTAATAAATTATTTCAATTCATAAAAAGTCTCAAATTAAATTTATTTGGATATTTATAACATCAATTATGTCAATATTTAATTAATAATATAATTACTACATCATCATTGTGTCATAAATAAATTAAATTATTTAATGTCTAAAAATTACAAATAAAATACTATTATGTGTTAAATCGTCTTATCTTTCTAATGAATATTTATAGTCAAATTTATCTTATGTATAACCCTATATTAAAAATTAATTACTAATTAAACATTGATTTTAACTATTTTAACCCTTCTTTAAATAAATAAATAATAAATGTCCTAATCTAATCCAAGTGGGCTTAAATGGTCATATTTTATTCCTAAGGTTGTTTTTGGTCGAATTACACTTATAAAATAGAATTACGACATGTGTTAGGGTAATAATAATATCATTTATACCCTTAATTACCGTATTTACTTTTAACCGTGATAAATAAAAGTAAAAAGTTACTATTCATAAAAAATTATTTTAATCTCATTGAACCCCATTTTACTTACTGACATCAACTATGTCTCTCGGATTTTTGAAATTCCACTCACAGAAGCAGTAAAATTAAGTTTTATGTAAATTTGCAAATTCTCCTAAGAGGTGGGTAAAAGACGGTGAAAAGTTCAATAAAGTTTTTATATATCAAAAATTATTATAAAATTACTCCAATGAATTACATTGAACTTATATAGGTATTATGTGTCAATTATGACCTAAAATAAATTTAAATAAAATAAATAATTATTTAAATAAAAAGTCGTTTTTTAAATAGTAACCCAGTGTTTTCACTATTTATAAAAAATTGAATGTATCCAGAAAAATACCAAAATTTCACCCTATGCTAATTTCGATATTCCGAATTCAAAAATGAAGTACATTTTGAAAAATAAAATTTACAAAATTTCAAAAAGTTGTTATTACTATTCATAACGGCTAGTTTTAATAATATTTTAATAGTATATCGTTGTTTAGTAAAACTCGGTATTGCGTACGACGCAAGCTATCAAGGAAGGTTGTGATTGCGTGTAAAGAAAGCCAAGATAGTGTTGTGTGTAGTGAAAGATTCCTTTGATGATTTATATGAAATAAAAACAAAATATTTCATATAAAAGTCTCGGGTGTTACATTCTACCCCCCTTAAAATGAATGTCACCCTCGTAATTCGTCACTTTGTAACAAAAAGATGAGGATACCTCTCCCTCATCATATCCTCATGCTCCCATGTAGCTTTTTCTAATTGGTGGTTCCTCCATAAAACATTCACCAAGAGAGTGGTCTTGTTCCATAGGACTTTTTTGCTACGATCCAGAATCTCTATCGGTTGTTCTTCATAAGAAAGATGTTTTCCAGCGGTACAAATTCGGAGCTGAGTACATGTGAAGGATCAGGTATGTACTTTCTCAGGAGAGATACATGGAACACATCTTGAACTTGATAGAGATTCAATGGAAGCTCCAATCGGTAATCTACCTTCCCAACACGATCCAGTATTTCAAAAGGAAAGATATACCTAGGGATCAACATTCCCTTCTTTCCAAATCTCATTACTCTATTCCAAGGAGATATTCGTAAGAAAACTTTATCACCCACTTCAAACTCTAAGACTTTTTTTCGGTTGTCGGCATACCTTTTTTATCAACTCTGAGCTGCTCTTATGTGTTGTTGAATATATCGGACCTTTTCTGCCATCTCATCAACAAGATCAGGTCCCAATAGCTTTCTTTCCCCAACTTCATCCCAGCAAGTTGGATTCCTGCATTTCTTTCCATAGAGAACTTCATAAGGAGCCATCTGAATACTGGAGTGAAAACTATTATTATAAGAAAATTACACCAAAGGTAGGTGTTGATCCCAACCACCTTTCAAATCCATAGAGCAAACTCTCAACATATCTTCTAGAGTTTGAATTATCCTCTCAGACTAAACTTATGTCTGAGGATGATAAGCAGTGCTGAAACTCAACTCTGTATCCAGAGTATGCTGAAGACTTCTCCAGAACTTTGAGGTAATCCTCGGATCCCGATCAGATATAATAGAAAGTGGTACTCCATGCAATCGTACCACATCCTTTACATATATCCTGGCAAGCTGATCTAGAGAGAAATCCTCTCTAATAGCAATGAAGTGTGCAGACTTAGTAAGAAGATCAAAAATGACCCAGATAGCATTATTGCCTTTGGATGTTTTAGGAAGTCCTGTGAAAAAGTCCATAGTGATGTTTTCCCATATCCATTCGGGTATGGGTAATGGTTGTAACATCCCCTTAGACTTTTGTCTCTCAGCTTTAACTTACTTAAAAACCAAGCATCAAGAGACATATTCAGCGACATCGCTTTCCATGCCATCCCACCAGAAGTACTCTTTAAGGTCCCTATACATCTTCGTGCTTCCAGGATGAATAGAGAATGAATAACTATGAGCCTCATCCAGCAGCTCCTTCTTTTATTCGGGGATGGGACGAACACAAACCCGATTCCTGAACATTATTATCCCATCAGAATCAAGGTTGAATTCAGGAACATTTCTCACCTTATTTTGTTACTATACATCTTCATTTTGTGCCTCTTTAATCTTAACATATATAGATGGTTTAACATTCATTTGAAAAAGATACAATTTTTCCCCTTTCATTATAATTCCAGGATCCATACTTTGTAAATCCATAAATATTGGATCTTTTGTGATCCTCATCATGGATAAACTGGCATGGCCTTGTCGAATTAATGCATCTGCCACCTTGTTTGCTTTCCTAGGGTGGTAATGAATTGAGCAGTCGTAATCCTTAATCAGCTCCAACCATCCTCTTTGGCGCATATTCATCTACTTTTGTGTGAAAATACACTTTAAACTATTATGATCATTATAAATGTCACTCCTTTCTCCGTAATGATAATGCCTCCAAATCTTTAATGCAAAGATTACTGCAGCTAACACAAAATCATGAGTTGGGTAATTTTGCTCATGGATTGTCAACTGTCATGAGGCATAATCTATCACCATATCATTTTTCATAAGAACACTCCCCAATCCCTTCTTAGATGCATCACTGTAGATCACAAACCTTTCTCCACTACAAGGCAGTGTGAGCACAGGTTCACTGGATAACCTTCATTTCAACTCCTTGAAATTATCTTCACATTCCTCCATCCAAACAAACTTAACTCCTTTCCGAGTTAACCTGGTGAGTGGATTAGATAATTGTGAGAAATCGTTCACAAAACGTCGATAATATCCATCCAAACCAAGAAAAATTTGGATCTCAGTTACTATTTTTGGTCTCGACCATCTTTCGATAACATCTGTTTTTTTTGGATCCACAGATATCCCCTTTTGATATTATGTGACCCAAAAATGAAACTTTTTGAAGCCAAAATTAACACATGGTAAATTTGGCATAATGCTTCTCCTTTCTCAGGGTCTTTAATATAATTCTCAAGTGATCTTCATGTTCTTCCTTGATCTTTGAATATACAAGAATATCGTCTCTAAAGACTACCACAAACTGATCAAGATAGTCTCTAAAGACTCTATTCATCAGATCCATGAAGATAACAGGGGCATTAGTAAGACCAAATGGAATCACTATAAATTCATAGTGTCCATACCTTGTACGGAAAGTCGTCTTTGGTATATCCTCCCTTTTGACCATTAATTGATGATACCCTGAATGAAGATCAATCTTGGAAAAGTATTGAGCTCTGCATAGTTTGTCAAATAAGTCATCAATGCATGGGAGAAGATATTTGTTCTTGATAGTGATCTTGTTAAGTTCTCGATAATCAATGTAGAGTCTCATTGATCCATCTTTCTTATTAACAAACATAACAGGTGCTCCCCAAGGTGATGCACTAGGGCGTATGAACCCCTTATCAAGATTCTCTTGGAGTTGCTTCTTAAATTCATGCAACTCAATTGGGGCCATTCTATAAGGTGTCTTAGAAATAGGTAAAGCACTCGGTACGAGTTCTATTGAAAACTCAACTTCATGATTTGGTGTAAGACCCGGAAATTCCTCCGAAAATACATCATCAAACTCCTGTAGAATGGGAATATTCTTAATAATGAGTTTCTCACCAACCATTTGAGATAAATAACCTTCATTTAGTGGAATGAAGACCCATAAGATGGAACAAATTTCCACTGGAAGGTTATGTTCATCCTTGAATCAATAGACGATCAAAGATTTATCTGGAATATGAAATGTGGCTTCCGTTATTTAGAAATTGATATGAGATCTATATATAGAATGACAATCCATGCCAAGAATCACATCAAATTCCACTAGGAAGGATCACAAGATTTGCAGGAAGCACTTTCCCACAAACTTCAATCGGAGAAGAATTATAATTATTTGATGCGACTGTTGTTCCGTTAGGGGTTGCCCCAACTAACTCAACATCTAATTGTTGAGGTAATATGTTGATACCATTAGAAACGTCTTCAGAAATAATGGAGTGGGTGGATCCAGAATAAAAAAAACATTTTCTACTTTAGAGTGGATGGTAAGTGTACCTTTCACCACTTCGTTATCGTACTCCACATCGCTAATAGAAATTGCATGTGACTTTCCTTTGTCTTTAGCCTTAAGAGTTTGTTGACGTCGGTCATCATCAATAATCCTTTGATTAGGGCATTGATTGGCATAATGCCCCATTTCCTTGCACATGTAACGTTGAAGTGTAGGATGTGCACTCTGTGTAGCCTTTTCATTGTTCGCATCACTAGACATCTTCTTCCCATAGTTGCATCATTCAAATACATGATGAACTTCCTTTCCACATTTGAAACATTTACTTGTCCCTTTAAGACAACTCCCTCCATGTTTCTTTCCACACTTTGAGCATAAGGGAAAACTCATCTTCTTTTCAGTGTGCTCTTTAGATTTTCCTTTGAATTCCATTTTACACATCTTATCAAACCCATATGACTGATGGGTTACTCCAATCTCCATCTCAACTTTGAGAGCACATCAAACGATTTCCTTGTAGCTATTGAAGTCCCTGATGGCTAACGCCCTTCGAAGACTTGGTTTTAATCCACGAAAGAATCAAACGATCTTACTCTCAGGTTGGATAATAATACTAGAAGCATACCTTGCAAGTCTTGTAAAATTTGCTTTGTAGGTACCAACAGATTCATCATCCTTTTGCTTTAGTTCAAGAAACTCCTTCTCCATCTTTTTTCAAAGAATACGAGGGAAGTACTTATTGAAAAATAAGTTCTTGAACTCGTCCCATTCCATGGACTCAATTTCATCTCTTTGCGTCGTATTCTTGATAAGATTCCACCATTGATCAGCATCAAATTTCAAACGATACACTACTAAGATGACTTTATCATGTTCAGAACATTGAAGAACTGAAAATATCTTTTCAGTAGTACTAATCCATTATTCAGCAACTAATGGATCAGTAGACCTGCTGAATGACGGTGGATGCTGCCTCGTGAAGGATTCAACAGAATGTTGCTCTTTATTTTTCTCGTTTGGAAGTCTTGCATGATTCATAGCTTGATAAAGTTGTGTGATCATGGCTAAAAGATTTTGCATTCCAGCTCCCATAACATTTGGTTGCTCAGGGGGACAATCATTGCATTGCCTGTCGCATTCCTCATTAACACGGTTCTTTTGGGTTCCAGCCATTGACTAAAACCAATAATAATAGTGTGAGAAACACTAATTATAATAGGAAAACCACATAATCAAGAATAAAATTTCACACTTAAGGTCTTATCCTATGTTATTCATGGAAATTTCTAAAACACTAAGATTGTGTTCTATGCTTAGACTTATCTTGAGGATGCTTACTAAGTCTTTCACAGCCTAGTTTCCAAAGGTTGACTATACCTTTCCTCTGATACCAACTATAACGGTCTGGAATTACTTCCAGAGGACTATAATTGATACCTATCAGGGCACTCCATGGGCGGCTACACCCCCTGGGCGGGACACACCAACATCCCCAGTGGTAGCCATTTCCTCAAGAAGCCCTAGGGCAGAGATCCATGCTTCGTCCAACGCTCATATGTGAGAGTTCCGACGGATCAGATAAATTCCAAACCCCTTTGACTCTGAGACCAACTATAACGACCCATACTTTACATACATTGTTAATACAACAAAATTTAAGCACACCTATTACAACATATATAAAATCCATGAAAGGACCATATGGGTATAGTGTCTTTAGAAACTGGGAAACATAAACAACTGGTTCATAAAGCGTCTACACTGTCTCCCATTTATTTCATCATCTCTATAGTACCTTTTGGAATATCTTACTTAATAACCTTCTTCCTGACCTAGGAAAAGAAAACATACAAAAGAGTGAGCTCAAATTCTTAGTAAGGGTAAACAAAAGAAATATCAATCACATCATATTCATAAGAACATAACATTTTGTAAATCTTACCCTGCAAAAGAGATCAAAATTTCATAACATGGGATAAATCATTGTAGTGAAAAGTAATCACAATAATAATAACATAAAACATGAAGCTTTGTGGTATACACACATAATCATAGAGAATCATTTATTATTAGCCAAGACTCATTTCCAAGACTATCTTAGTGGACAAATTCCATTTCTTAACCGAGTTCATTCCTCGTTTCAGTCCTATTTCACTAAACCGGTTTAACCTGCCGTTCTAGACATGTCTATCTCATGAGATATAACATCTTTACCCAATGAATTGGAGGGATATATTGGTCCCACCCATCTCATAATGATACCATTCTTATGTGTGCCACAAAATCAAAAAAAAATCATACATCATTGCATAACCCATGTAATAAAAATGGGATTCTTAAACATCGTGATATTATAAAACAATTCATATAAGATAAAGGAATTCATTAAAATAATTTCCATCAATACATAATCAAATCAATGTAATAATAGGGATATAAAAATAACCCTATATTATCTCAGATGGAAAATAATTTTGATAAAACACTTTAACTCCATTCTTGAGGAAAATATCGTTTCTACTTCAAATTTTTTTTCCTTCCTTAACATGTCATACAATTTTAAAATAAAAGAAGTTGATTAAAAGTAAACTTGAAAACTTGTAAAGGAAGATTTTTGGAAATAATGTTTTAAAAATCCATTCATGCCGTATAAGTTAAAAAAACATTCTTCTCTTACTTTTTTCGGAAAAGTCAAAAAGTACCTCGTATGAAAAACAACAAAAGATTCCTTTCATATCTTTTACTAAAAACTCTCCAAAGGGTAAAATTGGATATAAAATATTGTATAAGTATATAAATATTACATATTAGTGAAACATGGATGTGGATGATAAGTATTCCCCAGTAAATTCTGAAGTATAAACAATCTCGGATAAAAATTGAGATTGCGATATTTTCCCTTACCTTAGGTCTGATTTGCTTTGTAAGTGTCCAAACCTCCTCTATAATTATTTAAATAATGTCACTGACTTATTCTAGAATCATAATCATTGTTATGATTTCATATATGGTCATATTCTTAGCTTCTTATTAGTAATATTTCATTGTTACTTGTTATTCGGGTGTTTATTGCTTTTTGTTCTTATGTGTGTTTTGTCGAATAAATTATTATTCTTTTGTTTGGGTTATAGATACCTCATTTAAATAATTGTATTAGTGTAATATATATCATATTTATTCATTCAATTCATTTGTATAATCATTATGCAATGAAGATCATGTAGAACGATTCGCATCACATCGTGGAGACGGTAGGCTGTACGTATGCACGAGTGATGATATCGTTCCCATGATCGTGGAATTATATTGGAGTGTATGTATACTATTTAAGAATCAATATCACTTTAAAATAATAATATATAGTTATTTATTTGCACCATTATACCCATACATTTATGGTGGTGGTGGAAAATAGATTACACCGCGGCGTGGAGACGGTATTCCGTACGTACGCACGCGCGGTGATTTCATTTTCTGTAGGATGGATATATGGTGAAATAGGGTTGTTTCATACTTATAATAACATATCCATATATGAGTGACACTTATATTATTAATTCATAATTAAACAACTAAATAAGATTAAGTGGAAGAAGAAATAAAGTTGAAAAAATCGGCAACGGACATTACCTCTTCTTTGAAGCATTTCTTTGAGACCTCCTTTTAGGGCATTAAAATTGGTCGTTGAAAAATCCCAGGACCTGTAGGATGTTTCTAGGGAAGTTTAGAGGAGAAATTGTCAGGGTTTTTCCAAGCTTGAAGGCTCAATTTGGTGTGAGGAAGAGAGGGAGGAGGTGCCCTTTTATAAGGGAGGAGAGGGGCACCTTTGGAAAAACTAAACATATTATTTTATTATAAAGCCATATTCGGTTTTAAATAGCATAAAATTGATTTATTTAGAATCTAAGGTGGGGATGAGTCTAAATATTCTAATCCAATATAATTTGGAAAAGTTTAGTTTACTATTTTAACCTTATCATTTAGATTTAACTTTAAGTTAGATAATTTTACTTTTACCGTGTCTTTTTGTGTTCTTACACTATAAGGTTAATAAACATACTATAACAAGCCAAACTAACCCCAAGTTGTTTATTATTAATATATATAACCTTATCCATGTTATTTGGATGAACCTTAGATTTTTAAGAATAAAATAACGATTAATAATATAATATTTGTTTTAAAAACTATTTTATGTCAATTTTGATACTATTTGGTAATTGATTTTTGTGAAACTAATAACAGATATATTAGTTCGAAAAAAGTGAATTAAATAACTAAGCACATGTCATATTAACATATAAAATTAATGTAATTCATAAAAATTCTCAAATTACATTTATTTGGGTATTTATAACATCAATTATGTCAATCTTTTATTAATAAGATAATTACTGCATCATCATTATGTCATTAATAAATCAAATTATTTAATGTATAAAAATTACAAATAAAATACCATTATGTAGGAAATCTTTTGAGATTTATATTGAATATTTATAGTTGAATTTATCTTTTGTATAACCCTATATTAAATATGATTTACTTATTAAACATTGATTTTAACTATTTTAACCCTTCTTTAAATAAATTAATAATAAATTTCCTAATCTAATCCAAGTAGGCCTAAATGGTCATATTTTATTCCTAAGGTTGTTTTGGGTAGAATTACACTTATCTAATAGAATTATTACTTGTTTTAGGGTAATAATAATATCATTTTTACCCTTAATTACCCTATTTACTTGTAACCGTGGTAAATAAAAGTAAAAAATTACTATTCACATAAAATTATTTTTATCTCATTGAACCACATTTTCTTATTGACATCAGCCGTGTCTCTCAGATTTTTGAAATTCCACTCACAGAAGTCTTAAAATTAACTTTTATATAAATTTTAAAATTCTCCTAAGAGGTGGGTAAAAGACGGTGAAAAGTTCAATGAAATTTTTATATATCTAAAATTATTATAAAATTACTCCAATGAATTACATTGAACATATATAGGTATTATGTATCAATTTTGACCTAAAATAAATTTAAATAAAATAAATAATTATTTAAATAAAATGTCGGTTTTTAAATAGTAACCCACTGTTTTCATTATTCATCAAAAATTAAATGTTTCCAGAAAAATACCAAAATTTCACCCCAGGATAATTTCGATATTCCGAATCCAAAAATGATGTCCATTTTGAAAAATAAAATTTACATAATTTCAAAGAGTGGTTATTACTATTCTTAACAGCTATTTGTAATAATATTTTAATAGCATATCGTTGTTTAGTGAAACTCGGTATTGCGTACGACACAAGCTATCAAGGAAGGCCGATTGCGTGTAATGCAATCCAAGATAGTGTTGTCTGTATTCAAAGATTCCATTGATGATTTATATAAAATAAAAACAAAATATTTCTTACAAAATTATCGGGTGTTACACTAAATATACATTATATTGATAATATATTTAAAATTATGGATATAATGATATCAGGATAAATGTGATATTACCAAAAAGGAGAAAAATAAAAAACATATAAGAAAAATAAAGTAGTTATTAAGTGAAACATAACTTTAACAAGGAATCGTTAATAAACGTTTAATAAAATATCATAATAAAACCTCATATGGTATGATATATATCAATATGGTTATATAATAGATTTATAATAATCATATTTATAATATATAGAAGGTTTGGAATTAGTATAATGGAATTCCGGACTTAAGGTAAGGATTTTGGTTTCAATTTTACTTCTTTGATATATATGTTCCGTTATAAACCTACATTCTATTATGTTCTGTGTATATAGACCCATTGAAATTTAATACCAATAATTTATTTATAGTCATAATATTTTAATGTTTAATTTTATTTTATCCTTCCTATGGGATTATTATTCAATGTTACCAAAGTGGTATTGTTTGTATGTTACAATCTCAACATTTAACGTGATTGTTTATGATTAAGTATTCAATGTAGAAATATCATGATCTGACCCTCAATAAGTATCATGAATTTTATTATATCCTAGTTATTCATGAAATATTAAAGTAATTGAACCATTTTTATAATAATTGGTACTTAAATTAATTGAATATTTTTAAGAAAATCCAACATTATTTCTCTCTTTGGTCAGAAATCTATTTTCCTCAAAAATCACATTTTCTAAAAAAATTAAAAAAAAATTATTATTCCACAAATTTATTATTAAAAACTTTTGAAACAATTTTTTATTTTTTTTAACTGATTTGAATAAAATATTCAAGTTATTTTCTAAACAGTTCCCATTTTCATTTTACGAAAAATGTTGAAGGAGTCTTCTTGTTAATGTTTACTCTTTGAACATAATAGGTTGTCGTCATGGACAATCAAGGCTTGTATGTTTCCTTTATAAAATATTATTTTAATTTTTAAGGAATATAATTTTCATAATATTTTAAAACGTAAAACTTTTTTCACTGTGGAAATAAAATATTCCTCAAGAAATGTATTAAATAATATTTAAAATTCATTTTTCATTTATGATGAAATCCAGTGATGTTACATATTAATTTTGGGGATATTATCCAATGACACTATTTATATTATTTCTTTGAATGGTTTATGCTTATGATGGTGTGATTTTATAAAACCAATTTTCTATTCAATTGTTATACCATGAGGAAATGATTATGAATCCTGTTTCATTTCACGGATTGTGCTAGAATCAAGTGATAATTAAACCTAAATATTTTCAATACGTTATGATATGATGAAATTGTTATGATGATCATTTCATTTCATGTGTTATGGTATGATTAATTTTTTAAAATCTATTGGTACACATAAATATGGTTTTTAATGTGAGACAAGTGGGACCAATATCTCCCTCCAATACATTGGGTAAATATTTATATCTCATGAGATAGATAGGAATGGAATGAGGAGTGAACCTTGTTTATCAAGAGACATTGCGCACAATGATTTTATTGAGAGTGAACGTTGAGTACTATGATTATTTGGGAAGTGAACTCATTCCACTTTGATAGACTTGGAAAATATCCTTTCATAATATGGAAATTATTTTATATTATTATGTTTATGACACAAATTTCAGGTCTTATGCCAATGTTATTCCCTAATAGATCATGATAATTGATTTACTTATGATTTATATATGATGAACATTAAATCATTATTAGTTGACTCATGTTTATGATTTTGATATTCATTGTATGGCATTCAAATGTTATTTTCATGTTCTGATACACTTATGTTCATGATATGCTTATCCATCTACCTTTTTTTACCATTAATGATAATCTAAGATCACATTTTCTTATGTTTACATTCCGTTGGTTCTGATGAAATTTATTATGTATGTTATTTATAAAAAGTGTTTTATTTGTGATGAATTTAGTGTTATATAATGTAGCTCACATATGGACCTCCATTTCAGTTTCCTTATTTCCTAAGGTTGTAGACACTCGTTAGTAAGACAAAACGACTATGAAGAGATTCCCTGAATATTTCAATTTCCAGAAAACAAATCTCAAAGATATAAAAGGCATATAAAATTGGATAATACCTAGGGAGAAGACCTACATGGCTGGGCTACATGACAGATCTACATGGTATGTTTTTTTCTTTACACCTACGTGGAGGAGATATAAATTAGGGCTGCCCGACCGACCTATGTGGATAAATTTCTTTCGACTATCCCCCCTAAACATTAATAAATAGGACACTTGGGATCCACATTTTAAAATAACAAATTTAAATACTTAATGAAGCTCCCATTATGAATCTATTTTTCCAAAATCCCTCAAATTCTCTAAGGTAGATCTCTAAAAACAAGAGAGAAGAGATAATTAGATGGGATAAGCAGATTTTCAAAGTCTTTTCCCAGTTTGAAGCTTTATTAGGCTTGGTTTCTCTAAGTGAAGTATTTTCTTCAGTCATCGCAAAGGCATACGTGACACACCTATAAATCACACCTACACAACACACCTACACGGGGTACCTACGCAGCACACCTACGTGGGGTACCTATACTACATAGCTACACAGAGGTCCTGTACATAATCTTGTAAATTCCCTTAAAATCCACACATTCCATGATATTTCATTCCTTGGTTCCATTATCAGAAAGGGACTAATTTTAAATCTCCCCCAAAACCTCAAGACATATCAAACCGTTGAGAAGGGAACATCAGTGTGTCTCCTATTTGTGTTTGTATATATGTAGTCATAGGTTTCCCAAATTGTTTTTCAATGGGGTTAGGATTCATGGAGTGTTCATGGGTTTGTATATCCACTGTCACATGGACCTTTATCCAAGGAATAGTGTTTGGGAGTTCCTGGTTTTGAGGATTAATTTTTGGGTTCTCTCCTCCCATTTTCATCTATATAACATAGAACCTCATGTCACGGGTGCAGAAGGTATTGTTCACACCTAATTTTACTTTTGAAAAAATGTGAACTCTCCCTCTCCTACTTGTACCAATAAAGGGATGCCATCCTGATTTAAGCCCCTAACCTTTCAAGTAATAGGTTTCAATATTTCTCCTCTATACTTCCTTCACCTTCAACCCTTTCGTACATTGGACCCTAATCCAATGTAAATAGAATAGAAGGAAGGCTAGTCGCCTCGGTCTTTTCCACCATCGCCACTTTAGGAGTGTCCTCTTCGACCAGCGGATGAGGAAAAGTGTGGCTGCCTTTGTTGAGTCTTTTATATCCTCTTTTTTCTCAAGTTTATCCTTACTCACATGGGCATTGAGATTTATCATGATCACATCATTTTCACAAACATCTCAAACTCTTTAACAATGAGAACTCTGAATCCCATAATAATTGGGATTCATAGGAAGCCTTCATGAGGCCCAAGATCCATCTCATTTCATCCATAAATGGGCATCCTCCTTAAGAGTATGCCCCAAATTAAACCCCCAAATCACCAAGGAATCCATTTAAGGATGTATTATGAAACTCGTTTCTCTCAAATGACTATACTCTCTTATGAGACTCACCGAAATACATGGGATTTGATTCACATACAAATATGATACATTGGAAGCCTCACTGAGGTGAAAAACCAGCACTTCAAGTCAACCCTATTCTTCCTAGGCCATATTCCCAATAGGGTCTAATCTAACTTGGAAACCCATAGTATTTCCATTTTACTTGGGCTTCATAGACATAAGTCCCACACCAAACCATGACTAAGAACCTTTCACTTAGATGTCCTTAGCACATGAAATTAAACTGTAAGGCCGGGTCTTTATCATATTACCTTAAAAGGTATGATGTGTCCCATTATGAGACACCGGACTATGAGGGTTTTGATTCCTTTCACAAGGACACATTGCTACCACATTTATGGGTACGATCCCAATATCAAAACAAACCTTCATCTCCCTGGACAAAATAAATTATAGAGTGCCCCACATAGTGGATTATATATCAATGTATTTATAATGATGGTTAAATGAATTTAAAAATATTATATAAGAGGATTCCATTGATGGAGAACCTCAAATACATATAGATGTATCCATTAATAAAGAACCTCTAATACATAATAATTATTCTAAATTTCACACATGCTAATAATTTATTGGAAATTACTAGGGAAACCTATGTTATACAAGGTGAATTAATAGGGATTCATGAAAATATATCATATCTATAATAGAGTCCCCGAGTACGAAACAATTCCCCCCAAAATGGTGTGATGAGTCTGAAATCCCATCCTCTCGACCAATGCATATTCTTAAGTATAACGAGGTCAAACATAACGAACGCCTGCCTTTGGAAAGTAGGTACCTTTGGATAAAGAACCTTTGTATGTTTCTTGTTAAAAAAATAGATCCAATGGAGAACACCCAAAATTAGTGATTCCTAACCAGAACATACTTTCTTAGGGATGAGGAATCCAAAATGCGGAAACCAATGTAAATATTTAACCAAGTTAATAGTGTTACCCATCTATCAGGCCCATATCAATTGATAAAGAAAGGCCAGATAAAGGAATCAATCACACATGTATCCATCTACAAAAAATTTTCATTAATGGATTTCGTTGTTTTTCTCCTTTTTCTCAGAACTCCCTTCACTCCAAATGGATTCCTCCAACTTTCCACCCAACAATTCCCTAGACGCTGCTCAAGATGGATTCTCATCTACTGGAATGATGTAATAACAAACTCAGCATCTTCAACACTAGTTCTCCAATGTACTGGAAAGGGAATACCATCAACATGGTATTATCCCAACCTTGTAGGCTGCCTTCCAATCTCCCCAGGTTAACAACAGCCCTCAATCATCTTGTCAGCGATGACTGGTGGCCAAGAAGTAGACGGTTTCAACCACCGTCTTCAACCATTTTGGGGCCTTATCCCCATAACACAACAACTATTCCCTCTCATAATACTTGGAGGTAGATCAAGAGCTCACTCATAGCTTCAACTCAAGGATGAAGGGTTCCTTCCATAGGGCTCTGACCAATAATCACCGTCAGCAGAATCACATCGCAGTGAACCCCCAACATGATGGAGGTGTTTCCCTTGGTTGTTCGGCCTAGGTCCCTCAAACCTGGTTGCGCAAAACGAACCACTGGGGAAAATGTCTATCCAACAGGAAAAATGTTATTACGTTTTCCCCCTCCTAAGAATTCCATCAACCTAACATGATGAAAAACAACGAACAGACACATACACCCATCCATCCGAATTATGTTGGCCAATAGAATCGTCTGGCTGTGACCCACCAAACCCGCCAATTAAATCCAATGGAGTACCATGAATAGAAATATACAAATTTTACAAACTATCATTCAGTCAACATGATCATATGACAGCATTTAGGAAATCCCACCAATAAAATATGGTGGCAACTGGTAAGAAGGAACATACACCTGTCAGCATTCATCGAGCCTAACAACAGTTTCTTTTGGCAGCACCCGGAAAAGATAGTCAGAATGCACTGATGACAGACCTGGGGAACAATCAACTCTCTGCCCCCATTCATGAGTACTCTTAGAATCCAATGATATTAAAATGATTAAAGGAGTAGGAACATACACCTACTCTAGATACAGAATCGGCGTATGTTCTAGTTCCGTCTACTGAACTCACAATACATATTTTAGAAATGGTGAAAGAGAAGACACAAATTCCTACCCATATTCTTGAAGCCTGCTTGAGTATCATAATAGAAAATATAGAAGTACAAAGGGAACATACACATAATTATGTCCTCACACCAAGGATGACTTACCATAATGCCATCTAGGAGCAGATACACACCTCTATTCTAGTCTAGGAGGGTTATAGGGCATACTCCCCAATATCATATAGACAACTGGATCAAGAACATACACCCTTTCCAATTGGACATAATCCCCTCATTCTGATTACCACTCTATGGCAGGAATATACACCTACCCATGATAACCACATCTCCAAGAAACTGGCCCCAACTACGTGTAAAAGAGCATCCAAGAAGAAGTCTCGCCAAACACGGTTGGAAAGTTAAGAGAGATTCTGCAATCTGGCACATCTTATGTAACGACCCAAAGTTTCATTAATGGAAAATCCCTCTTGATCCAGTTAAATGTTTCTTTATGAAATATGTTTTTATAAGATGTCAACTTCTTTAGTTTTACATTAAGATTTGTGACCGTTACTTTTATAGTCGTTCAACAATGATTATCTGATTAGTATAAATATAAGGCTTTAACAAAACCATTTCTACTCAGACAAAGGAAGCGATGGCCTCATCCAGTAGCATTTCCCCTTACGAAGCCCATTTGTCAAAGCTCGGAAAAGAGGTGGCGTCTTTGGGATTTGCCCTTGACCAAGCCCAAGCTGAGCTTCATCAAGTCAAGCTCGAACGTGATCGTCTACAGGAAAAATGGGAGTTGATAGAGATTACCACTCGAGCGATGTTATCCGAGCAACCCCAAGAGTCTGTCACCATCACACACCTTACCCTTAGGTCTTATGCGGCTATTTTAAGGGGTTATGTAACAAATAAGTAGCACCATGTTCATGTACATTATTTTTTTTATATAGTAATGAATATAATTTTTTTTGATACATTGTAATTAGTTTTTAAAGTACAAATGGTGTTTTTAGTTATTATTTAATTAAGAATTATATTTTATTAAATTAAAGGATTTTTGAATTAAATAATATTTTAATAAAATATTATTATTAATATTAAATTAATTTTTATTAAATATAAATGATCTTATAATTTTATGAATGCAATTAAAATTTTTATTAAGGTTTGAAAGCCATTTCTGTCAAAACCCGTGAATTTTTTATAAATGCCAGTTTTTATTTTAAAAGTGAAAATTCACATATTTAGAAAATTATTTAGATAAAATAAATATTATTTTTGGAATCAGAACGTCGAAATTATCCAACGGTGAATGTTTTATAATTTTCTGAGACAGTCAAATTTTTGGGTAAAAATTAAATACCATTTAAATATATAATGTGTTTTATGACATCATAATGACCCAATGGTGATGTAATAAAATACCATAATCCTTATATTCGGCCAATATGTGATGGTCTAGGGTACCATCTGATTCATAGGATATAAGGGCACTAGGAAAACATTTTTGGTTTTCAAGATCATTTCCCTATAGTTGAAGAATTTTAATTAGAATAAATACTTACTTTATTTTGGTACAATCTCACTGTTGTTCGTGCTTTGAACAATTTCCACTTCATCTCTTAAAGAAATGAAGTCAAAGTTGTTGTTCGTGAAGTGTTAACAGATTATGTGATAGAATGATGGTTCATTCCATTTTTTTCAATAAAAAGGTTAGCAAAAGTTATCAAATATACATAAGTCCATTTATGGTGTGTTTAATCATATACGATTCCAAAAATGAACTTATACTTCATCTATCATACCGCTTAATAAAATAAAAAAAATTGTTTCTACAAACCAGGGACTTCCTGTAGGCCAGTGGTATTCGATTAAGGCCAGTCACACTTCGGTTGTGGGTTCGATTCCCACATCCTTGTCTGACGCGATGGGATGTCGCCCATCCTGCTGGTTGTCCTTTTTCTAAAACTACAACCCATCAATAATATCGAAAAAACTTCAATCCTTAAACAATACTAACTTATGTCCAACATAATCCATTCTAATCATTAGCCTTATCCATAATACTGTAGTCCACTCTCATATTATAGTGAAAACGATTACCAGAGAATTCATATAACAAGCATGTTAATGCCATCGTTGATCCCCATATATCATAAGATATATCTTGTTGGTCTCATTCCAAACATTCGAAGTCCTTAATCATGTATTCCCTTGAAAAAATGAATACCCATTGAATGTTAGTGAAAACATGAGTGATGTCACAAGTTAAATCTATCCACATACCAAAACCCCAAAATTCTATGTACTCAAACCATGATATAACTATTTCCTTATATCAGTCATGAGATCATGAATATTGTCAAACATTTCATTTTCTCCTTATCCCTTCATTATGCGCATATCATCTTCTTTCCAAAAATATCTCAATCACTTTCCATGGTTACCGGTACCATAAAATTATTGAAAACCACAATAGACCAATACATAAATATTCCAATCATCCACGATACTATATACAACATTATTTTGGAATCCCATTACATAAACACTTAATCATTCCACCACATCGTTGTCAAATTCAACATCTCCAATAGTGATCGCATGTGACTTTCCATTGTCCTTTGCCTTAAGTGGTTTCCCATGTCGATCCTCATTATCCCTTGGATTAGGGCATTCATTAGAATAATGCCCCATTTCATTGCACTTGAAGAATTGAAGTGTTAGTGGTGCATTCTCTATAGTCTTTTCTTTATTCACACCATTAGCAACCCTTTTTCCATTACTTCGACACTCAGCTTCTCTATGACCTTCTTTTCCACACTTAAAACATTTTCTAGTCCCTTAAAGACAATCTCCACCATGCTTCTTTCCACACTTTGAGCATAAGGAAACATTCATCTTCTTTTCACCATTAATCGGAGATTTCTCCTTGAACTCCATCTTTTTTTTGTCAAAACCATGAGATGGATATGTAACACCAACTTCCATTTCTACCTTAATAGTAGAACACACAATTTCTTCATAGCTACTGAAGTCTCGTATATCTAATGCCCTTCGAAGATTTGGTTTTAAGCCACTAAAGAATAGATCATCTTTACTTTCAGGTTGGATGATAAAGCCAGATGCATACCTTGAAAGCCTTGTAAAATTCACTTCGTATATACAAACAGATTCATCATCCTTTTGCTTTAGTTCGAGAAACTCCTTCTCCATATTTGTTCAAAGAATATGAGGGAAGTACTTACTAAAAAACAAGTTCTTGAACTCGTCCCATTCTATGGACTCAATTTCATCTCTTTGCCTTGTATTCTTGATAAGATTCGACAATTGATCAGCATCACCTTCCAAACGATATACTACTTGGATGACTTTATCATGCTTAGAACATTGTAGAACTGAAAATATCTTTTTAGTAGAACTGATCCATTGTTCAGCCACTAAGGGATCAGAAGACCCGCTGAATGAAGGTGGACGCTGCCTCATGAAGGATTCAACAGAATGTTGCTCCTTTCTCTGCTCATTTTGAAGTTCAGAATGATTCATATCTTGTGTAAGTATAGAAATAAGATTGTTCACTCCATCTCCCAAGACATTGGATTGGTCAAGAGGACAATCATTGCATTTTCCATTACATTGATCAACACAGTTCCTTCTGGTTCCATCCATCTTCTAAAACCCAAGAATAATAGTGTGAGAGGCAAATACCATGCTCGGGAAAACAACATAATAAAGGGGGAGTACCTTAAATATCTAACATCTTAGGTTTAATTCTAAGATCGTTGCCTTAATTCTAGGACTATAATCTATACATATACTTAACCTTAGGGACATCCCTAGACATACTTTAGAAATATCTCTTAGGATCTCGCTAAACTTCTCGCATCCATGTTTCCAATGGTTGACTAAACCTTTCCTCTAATAATTACTGTAGAGACCCAAATCTTGACGTACATGGACATTAAATTATTTTTGTGGAATACTTAGTACAAAACAAAAACAGATACACAGGGACCGTAATAGTTTAGTGTCTTTGGAAACTCATAATAAAATCTTTTAATCATGGTGAAAGATATTCAATATCTCCCATAAAGATCTTCCTTTTTTTTCTTACCTAAAACCTTTATTTATATCGTGGGGAAAAGAAAACATAAAATGGGTGAGCTCAAATGCCCAGTAAGGGTAAACATAGAGAACATAAAACAGTCCATAAAAATTTGAATGCAAAAACATGATCATAAAATCTAAACATCAAAATCTTGAGCAAAGACATGAATCTTGGAAGTACGTAAGGCATATATCATAAGGGAACATCAATCATGAAAAAATAGCATGGGAATAAAACATGTAATTGTGGCAACCATTACACACATGTTATGATTTCCATAGTAGCCAAGGCATTGCTGCCAAGACCATCTTAGTGGACAAAGTCCCATTCTGAATCGAGTTCACTCCTCGTTCCAGTCCTGTAACACTGAACCAGATTAACTTACTGTTCCATCCATGTAAATCTCATGAGATATAAATCATTACCCAATTCATTGGAGGGAGATATAGGTCCCACCCATCTCATAATGAAATCATTCTTACTTTTTCCACAAAATCATAAATCCTACATCATAGCATAAGCCATGTAATAAATTGGGATTCTTAAACATCATGCCATCATAACATAATCCATATAAAACAAATGGATATCATTAATCATAAGAAGAATCATACCATGTAAATAATAGAGACATTAAACTTGAAACATACACATATGAAATAATGTCATCTTAGATGGAAAATAGTTTTGATAAAACACTTGAAATGAATTCTTGAGGAAAATATCCATTCTTCCGCAAAATAATTTTCTTTTCCGAAATTGTCATTCAATTTTAAAAGTAAAAGATTTTGTTTAAAATAATCATGAAATCTTGTAGTGGAATATTCATGGAAATAAGGCGTTTTGAAATCTTCAAAATCCGTTCATGTCATATAAGTTAAAAAAACATTATTCTCGTACTTTTGCCGGAAAAGCCATAAAAGTACCTCGTAACGTAAAAAAAAGAAAGATTCCTTACATAACATGTAGTAAAAGTCAAAAATTGGTAAAAAGGACATTAAACATACATGAAAACATATTTATAAAACATGGACAGTGATGAGAACAATAACTCTAGTAAATACTTACGAATAAACAATCTCAGATAAGAACGAGATTAGAAAAGTTATCCCTTACCTTATGTCTGATATGCTTCGTATGTATCCGAACCTCATGTATAATGATTTAAATAATTTCATTGACTAATTACAGAATCATATTCATTGTTATTATATCATATATGGTTAACTTATGACTTTATATTACCCATTATTTTGTAAATTAATGTTAAAGTAGTGTTTTGGGTAAAATCGTTTCATTTGTCGTTCATGTTTAAACTTGTAATTATTCATCTGATTACATAGATCATGGTTACATATATCCATAATGTAAAACCTGATTTATATATAATATATATTCAGAATATACATATATATAATATATTGATAAATGGAATGAAATACACCGTTCAAGGAGACGGTAGGCTGTATGTATGCATGAACGCTGTTTTCGTTTCCTTGTTGAATTGAATGGAATTAAATAGATGACATACATATAAATAAATCAAGTGTCATTATTATGTCATATATTTCATGATTACTTATTATATATACTTTATAATCATTCATGAATGTTTAATCATTGAGAATGAATCTCATCGCGTCGTGGAGACGGTAGCCCGTACGTATGCACGAGCGATAATATCAATCCCATGATCGTGGAATTATATTGAAGTGTATGTATAATATTTCAGAATCAATATCACATTTCAATAATCATATATAGTCATTATTTACACCATTATACCCATCCAAGTAAGGTGGTGGTGGAAAATAGATTACACCACGATGTGGAGACGGTATTCCGTATGTACGCACGCGCGGTGATTTCGTTTTCCATAGGATGGATAGATGGTGAAATAGGGTTGTTTCATAATTATAATAACATATAAGTATATTAGTGATACTGATGTTATTAATTCATATTGAAATAACCAAATAAGAATAAGTAAAATAAGAAATAAAGATGAAAGAATCAGTAACGAACATTACCTCTTCTTTGAAGCGCCTCTTTGAGACCTCCTCTTAGGGCACTAAAATTGGTCTTTGAAGAAGACCAGGACCTCTAGGATGTTTCTAGGGAAGTGTAGAAGAGAATTTGGTAGGTTTTGGCTGATATTGAAGGCTAAAATTGGTGTGAGGAAGAGAGGGAGGAGGTTCCCTTTTATAAGGGAGGAGAGGGGCACCTTTGGAGTAACAAAAAATATTATTTTATTATAAAGTCATATTCAGTTTTTAATAGCTCCAAATTGTTTTATTTCAAAGCTAAGATGAGGATGGGTCGCAATCATCTCATACAATTTTATTTGGACAAGTTTAGGTAATTATTTTAACCTTATCATTTAGATTTAACATTAAGTTAAATAATTTAACTTTTACCGTGTCTTCTTGTTTTCTTACACAATAAGGTTAAGAAACATACAATAACAAGCCAAACGAACTCCAAGTTGTTTATTATTAATATATATAACCTTATCTAAGTCATTTCGCTGATCCTTATATTTTTAGGAATAAAATAACAATTAACAATATAATATTTGTTTTAAAAACTATTTTATGTCAATTTTGACTCTATTTGGTAATTGATTTTTTTTGAAAATCATAACAGAATGATTAGTTCGAAAAAGGTTAATTAAATCAATACTAACATGTCATATTAACATAGAAAATTATTTTAATTCATAAAAAGTCTCAAATTACATTTATTTTGGTATTTATAACATCAATTATGTCAGTATTTCATTAATAATATAATTACTGCGTCATCATTGTGTCATAAATATATTAAATTATTTAAAGTCTAAAAATTACAAATAAAATACCATTATGTATTAAATCATTTTATCTTTCAAATTAAAATTTATAGTCGAATTTATCTTATGTATAACCCTATATTAAAAATGATTTACTTCATAAACTTTGATTTTAACTATTTTAACCCTTCTTTAAATAAATTAATATTAAATGTCCTAATCTAATCCATGTGGGACTAAATGGTCATATGTTATTCCTAAGGTTGTTTTTGGTCTAATTAAACTTATACAATAGAATTATGACATGTTTTAGGGTAATAATAATATCATTTTTACCCTTAATTACCATATTTACTTTTAACCTTGGTAAAAAAATAAAAAGTTACTATTCACAAAAAATTATTTTCATCTCATTGAACCACATTTTACTTACTAACATCAACCGTTTCTCTCGGATTTTTGAAATTCCATTCATAGAAGCGGTAAAATTAAGTTTTATGTAAATTTACAAATTCTCCGAGGAGGTGGGTAAAAGACGGTGAAAAGTTCAATAAAATTTTTATATATCTAAAATTATTATAAAATGACTCCACTAAATTACTTTGAACTTATATTGGTATTATGTATCAATTTTGACATAAAATAATATTAAATAAAATAAATAATTATTTAAAAAAATTAGGTTTTTAAATAGTAACCCAGTGTTTTCACTATTCGCCAAAAATTGAAAGTTTTCAGAAAAATACCAAAATTTCACCCTAGGCTAATTTTGATATTTCGAATCCAAAAATGAAGTCCATTTTGAAAGATAAAATTTATAAAATTTCAAAAAGTGGGTATTACTATTCGTAACGGCTAGTTCTAATAATATTTTAGTAATATATGGTTGTTTAGTAAAACCCGGTATTGTGTACAACACACGCTATCGAGGAAGGTCGCGATTGCATATAATGAAATCCGAGTCAGGGGTGCGTGTTGTGAAAGACTCCTTTGTTGTTTTGTTATAACAGAATCCAACCATTTTTCATTTATACATTGAATATATATATCAACACTCAATGTTTCATAGAATGACTATTATCAAACGAACTTGAAATTGTGGGTAACAAAATCTAATAATAGTGTTGCGTATACTACAAGCTAATATGGTGTTGAGTATAGAACACGATAATATTGTTGTTGCATAAAACACATGACATCAAATAAATTAAAAAGAATACTTATCATAAAATATCAGGTTGTTACAGAGAGAGTAATAAAACAAAGACCAAATAATGAAGAAGCGGTTGGGTTGCCACCTGATCAGTGCAAAGTATACAATCTTCATCCAGACTGATAACTTCTCATTGTAATTTTAGTTATTAAATGAATCCTATTGTATCCTATGTTTGGTAATGTTTAAGTTGTTGACCATTATCTTTTAATGGTTTCATCTTCCCAGCAGAAATTTCAACAGCACCATGTGGATAAACAATCGTGACAGTGTAAGGACCCGACCACTTTGACTTGATTTTTCCTGCCATGATCTGAAGTCGTGAGTTGAAGAGGCGAACATTGTCACCTACTGAAAAATATCTTTGTTGGATATGTTTTTCATGCCAATCTCTAGTTTTCTCTTTGTAGATCAAAGCATTGTCATATTCTTCTCTCCTAATTTCGTCTAGTTCAATTAGTTGTAGAAAACGCTTCCCTTGAGCAGTTTTGAAATCAAAAATCAGTTTCTTCAGAGCCCAATAAGCGTTATGTTCTATTTCTACAAGTATGTGGAAAGTTTTTCCAGAGACCTACTGATATATGGACATTCCAATACGTGTCTTGTAGGAAGTTCTGTAGGCCTAAAGTTCATCATCATGTTTGGTGACCCAATCTTTCCTAGATGTATTTACAGTTTTCTCCAAAATACCCTTAATTTCTCAGTTTGAAACCTTATCATGGCCATTGGTTTGTGGATGGTATAGTGTGCTCATGTAGTGGTGACATCCATGGCGAGTCATTAGCTTCTGAAACAGTGCGTTATTGAAGTGGGTACCATGGTCACTGATGATGAGCCTTGGAAATACGAACCAGGTAAAAATGTGTTGCTTTAATATTTTGATGGCGACACGAGAAGTATTTTTGGAAAATGCTTCCTCTTCCACCCATTTTGACACATAGTTCACACAGAAAAGGATACATGATTTCCCAAAATATTTAGGAAAAGGTCCCATGAATTCAATTCCCCATATCTCAAAAATCTCAATGCCCATGATTTAGTATTGTGGCATTTCGCGCTTCCAGCTTATACCCCCAGTTCTTTGGCATTTATCACAATTCATGAAGAATTAAAAAATATCATGATTCATGGTAGGATAGTCCAAACCACATTGTAACTCTTTTCTGAATGTTTGATGAATCCCATGGTGTCCCCCAGCTTCTCTAGTGTGGAACAAGTTCAAAACACTATCAAATACTTCTTCAGGGATGCATCTTCTTATCATTCCATCCACACAGTCTTTGGAAAGTAAGGGATCATCCCAGAAGTAATGGCATGCTTCATTCAAAAATATTTTCCTCAACTCCTTTGATAAATCTAGATGTGTCATACCTGAAGCTAATTAGTTCAAGAAATCAACATACCAGGGTGTGATTGTCTCAATGGAATAGAGTTGTTCATCATGAAATGTTTCATTGATTAGCAAGACATTGATTTCACTTGTGTTATGGTTGAGATGTCATAAATGACCCGCAACGACATTCTCCATTCCCTTTTTTTCCTTGACATCATTGTTATATTTCTAAAGTAACAATATCCATCAGATGAATCTGGGTTTTTCATCTTTCTTGGTCATCATATACCGATGTGCATAGTGATCCGTATAGACATTGACTTTTGAGAACTACAGATGGGATCAGAATTTATTGAAAGAATAGAAAACTGCTAGCAGCTATTTTTCATTTGTTGTGTAATTATGTTGAGCCGCATTCAAAGTGTGGCTATCATAGTAGATATTTGGGGAAAAAATCCCTCAAGGTAACATTGAAGCATTTTTTGGTTGATTGTCTTTGTTGACAAAGCAGGTTTCCATGGTGAATTTTCGAGTTATGTAGAAGTTGTTGACAATCCATGTTGACAAAGAACAATGAAAAAGGAATGGATGATCTGGAGGCGGTACAAAAGGAGAAGTACAAGGTGGATCCATTTTCCAGTGTTTTCCAAATTTTTGGAGTCCAAAATTTGGATTTTTGTAAGCATTGTGAAAACTGGATTTCCTTGTAGATCAAATTTAAATATGGAAAAGGCATGAATTTCATGAACACAGGGTTAATGGATTGGATTTAGTGAAGACAAGATAAATGTTGATAGTGACGCTTTGCTTTTAAGACGAGCTTCGCAAATGGAAGTGCGGAAAGGAAATGTGAGGGAGCTTTGCGGCGGCATCATGAGGAAAATGACGGAACACTCCATGATTACGACGAGCTCCACGATCTGATAATTGTCGTGGTGCTTTGTGATTTTGATAGAATTCCAATAGAAAATTCAGAGATTTTGGATTGGTGCTGACTTCGCATGGAAGGGTCGAGGGTCAGTGGAATTGCCTATAAATAGAGGTTGACCCCCTTGAGAGAAGCAGAGAGTTTTCGAAGAAAATATTTTTCTCTCGGTTTGCGAAGGTTGTTTTCGAAGGTTGTGTTCTTCACGAAAATGAGGTGACTCACGGTGGCTAATCTAGCTCTACGAAAGAAGTGTGCTTCTCAAGGCCACATTCTTTAATGAGTGTGCTTCACGAAGAGGCAGGAGCATCGCGACTTCCTAAGCTTTACAAAGGCTTGAGCTTCCCGAAAAGGCAGGAGCTTCATGAAAGCATATTTGAGCTTCGTGAAATTGGGTGCCTCGTGAAGTAGGGTGCATTGCGAAGGTATTTCCAAATTAATTGCTCAGTGTTCAGGGGGAAGGGGTATTCATCCATGGATGAACTTTGAATATCAATAGAGCATCTATCAATAGCTGAGGATGCATTCTTTCATGAAAATGAAGAGATCTACATTTCTATAAACTGTGAATGGATCTTCTGAAGAAGAAGTGAGCTCCCTTCAGTTGAGAGAGCAGGGAGTTATCAAATTGTGAGTGATTTTAAACTAAAAGGGATAGTGAGTCCACTTAGAACTTCTAGACAGAAGTGTGCTGATATTGAAATTGGTACATTGGCACACTGTCGCTGTATGCTCCTTGGACGTAGCCTAGTGAGGGTGAACCAAGTAATAATCATTGTGTCTGGTGCATTCTTTATGGTTTGATCATACTCTTCATCGAGATAGAGAGAGAAGAGTATTTTTTTAATAGAAAAACAAGATCAAAAGGGGATGTAATTTTAATATGTCATACCCTGATTCACCCCCCCCCCCCCCTCTCAGGGTATCTAGCCTAGTGTACCTAACAAGATATGCCTAAAGATCCTTTATTTTCTTTGTCCCAAGGCAGATCCAACTGCCCAGTCAGTAGCATCACACATTAACTGGAATGGCTACTCCCAATCTGGTGAAATCATTATTGGGGCTTCAAACAAACAATGCCTTAATAATTTAAATTCTTCCAGACATTCAGGGATGAAGTGAAACCTGGCATCTTTTCCCAATAGGTTCGTAAGGGGGTGGGGAATAATATATAAATCCTTAATGAGGCATCTATAGAATCCAACGTACCCAAGAAAACCTTGAATGGAACTAATTAAAGAAGGCATGGGTAACTCAGAGATTATACTAATCTTTGCAGCGTCAACTTCCATTCCTTTCTTTGAAATTTGATGACCGAAAACTATTCCACTTTGTACCATGAAGTGTGACTTTTCCCAATTAATCACCATATTCTTTTCATCGCACCTTGCCAAAACCTTATCCAAATGTTCCAGAAAATCATCAAAAGAGTCCCCATACACAGAGAAGTCATCCATGAATATTTCCAAGAACTCCTCAATCATTTCATGGAACATTTCCATCATGCGTCATTGAAATGTGGCTGTAGAATTAAACATTCCAAAAGGCATTTTCTGATAATAAAATGTACCATATGGACAAGTGAACATGCTTTTATCTTGATCCTTTGGTGTCACTACTATTTGATTATAGCCTGAGTATCCATATAGAAAACAATAGTAATCTCATCCTACCAATATTTCAAGGATTTAATCAATAAAGGATAATGGGAAGTGATCCTTTCTGGTGGAATCATTCAGTTTCCAATAGTCGATGCGCACTCTCCAACCAGTCACTGTTCTTGTGGTTATCAATTCTTCTTTATCATTATCAACTACTATAGTTCCACCCTATTTAGGTACCACTTGCAATGGGCTAACCATATGACTATTAGAGATTGGAAATATTAAACTAGGATCAAAAATTTTTGTGACTTCTTTCTTGACTAATTCTTTAACGGGAGCTGTTAAGCGTCGTCGTGGTTGCCTGCAAGGTTTTGAATTATCTTCCATATGTATTCTAGTAGTACAGATGACATGAATTATACCTTCTAGACCAGTAATCGTCCAAACTATTGCGGGATTCCTTTGTGACATGACATTGATTAATTTTCATTCTTGTTCACATAAAATATTGGCATTTATGGTGACTGGTAAGGTGTTTAAATCACCCAAGTAACTATATCTCAGACTTGATGGAAGGGGTTTAAGCTCAAGTGTTGTAGGCTTTTCATGTGATGCAGTTAGTGAAGTGTAGTCAAGTATATATAAGGGCTCAACTATGTTTTTGATGAATACCAATACCTCGATTGATTCATTAAACTCTTTGTTTTCTTTGTGTAAATATGCGAGAATCAGTTCATCACTTGCTAACTCATCCCATTCTTCAATTATATCCCAGAAATGACAATCTAGTACAGACGGTTTTTCCATAGCCTTTAGGACATCAAATTTTATGTTCTCATCCCCAATTCTAAAAATTAACATTCCCTCTTGGACATCAATAAGCACTCTGCATGTTGCTAAGAAGGGTCTCCCGAGAATGGGTGGGACGTCCATGTATTCTTCCATATTGAGGACAATGAAATCAGTAGGGAAGTAATGTTTATCAACCTTGAAAAGTACCTCCTCTAGAATCCCTCAAGGATGCTTCACTGATCTGTCAGCCATTTTCAAGTCAACCCTCATTGGCTTTAATTCTGTGATTCCTAATTCTTCAAGGATTCCAAAAGTCATGAGATTTACACTAACTCCGAGGTCACACAAAGATCTTCCGAATTGAGATGCTCTAATATTGCAAGGAATAGTGAAACTACTAGGGTCTCTTAGTTTTGGAGGTATGGATCTGGGTATGACCGCTGAACATTCCTCGTGCATTATGAATGTTCCCACATCATCTAAATTTCTTCTTTTGGACAGAAGATCCTTGAGAAATTTAGCATAATGGGGAAATTGTGTGATGGCTTCCGCAAAAGGAATATTTATTTGAAGCTTTTTAAACATTTCCATGAATTTTGAAAATTTAACATCCAACATCCTTTGCTTCAGTATTTGTGGAAATAGAGGAGGTGGTATGTAGGCTTTAACTCATTCATTGAGTGCCTATTTTTCCTTTTCATTTCTTGCCTTTTAATTTTTGTCATGTCTGTTTTGATCTTCCTCCTATTTGGTTAAAAGTTAGATTGCTTTGTTGGTTGAGTCACCATTCTCAGTGGCAGGTATAGGCATCTCATCTGTTAGTTGAACATTAGGCATTTGGTGCTCTCGGTACTCTGCGCCACTTCACAGTGTTATAGCTTTTTCTTCTTCTCTTGGGTTAAATCTTATGTTACTTGGTAGAGTTCCTTGCTTTCGGTTTTTCATTTGTGCGGCTAACTGACCAACTTGATTTTCAATGTTGAGCATGGAAGCCTGTATGTTTTGGGTTGCCATATCTTGTGAGTCAAACCATGATTTATTAGACATCATTAAATTTGTTATTGTTTTTCCCCAATATTTTTTTCCTTGCTTTCAAGTAAGGGAACAGTCCATTGTTTGGTTTTGCTCATTATATTATTGTTGTTGATGGAATGGTGTTCAATATCTATGTTGAGATCCTTGATATTGTGATTGCATAGCAGGTCTGAAAGCAGTTTGAGTAGGGAATCCATGTGGACCCATGTTCTAGTTCGTTGGTTGAGTCACCACTCATTCCATCCTACCTTAATTTTGTGCATTTCCTTGCCAGTTTGTGTTGTAATTGTTACCATAATTTCCTCTATTGTAACTGATGAAGTTAGCTTCAGACATCTTGATCTATACAGTTTTATAAAGGCACATGGGATAATAATGAGGACCACCACTGTGTGAAAAGTGTTCAGCTTGAACAACATGGACTATCTTAGGTGGGTTTATTGACAAGTTTCTATCCTCTTATTGAGAGCTTCAAATTGTGCAGTCATGAATTTATGGGAATCAACATGATGCAATCCTTCCTTTATTCTTGAAAAATATTCAAGCCACTAGAAACTGTGTTCGGTCATGCTTTTAATTAGTTTGTATGTATCCTCAAGATCCATTTCCATGAATGCATTTCTTGTAGCTATGTTGATTGTATACTTACTCTCAGGTTGAAGTTTATAATAGAAAGCTTGCAACTGGTTTTCCAACTTCATCCCATGTAGAGGAAAACGTCTTAACATGGACTTGAAACTTTCCCAAGCTTCTCCTAATGATTCTTATTCACTTTGACAAAAGGATTTTAGGTCTCTCTTGTTCTTCAAATATTGAGAAGTTGTGTAATATCAATCAAGAAATTTTCTTCTCAATACTTCACAAGTGAAAACTGTTTCTTGGTCGAGACTTTCCAACCAGTCCTTTTCATTCCCTTGCAATGAGAATGGAAATAGTTGTAGGATCAACGCATCATCCAGCGCTCTTTTATATTTAATGCCTCACATACTTCATGAAACCTATTCACATGGATATAATGGTCTTCTCTACTCAATCCATGAAATTGTTCATGTTGTTGGAGCAGGTTGATCATGGACGACTTCAATTCAAAGTGCGTTACTTGAATTCTAGGTCTTGTTATTTCTGAGATAACTCTGACTATGTTGGGTCGTAACTCCTATCTCATAGTAGTTCGAGGCCTTTTATTATTGATATGGTTTTGGAAAAGTGGGTGGACTTGTCCACTAGGAAGCGTCAGAATGTGAGTTTCAATGCTTTCCTCTAGTGGATGCATTGCATTTGCTGCTGAGGTACTGATTTGTTCTTTTCCCTTTCTTTGATTTTGAAGTTGTGGATCAAGGTATGGGTCGTTCTTTTATGGATCAGAATTACGATTGTTCACCATTTAGGAAAACAGTTCATAAAGCAAGGTCTACTTGAAATTTTCATAATGCTAGACGTGCGCGTGATCCCCGAAAACAGTGCCATAAATTTGATATGTTCGTCGTAGTGTATCCAATATTCAAATTCTTATAACCAACTGGCTACTGTAAAAGTGGCGAGCAGGGTTTATCTTCAGAGAGCACATATTCTAGTCCACTAAAAATATTTCTTTGGAAAATGTTTAGACAAATAAAAGATTATGGAATTCCTATTTGGAGTTTTATTTTTATTAATTTAATTAAACTAAAAGGTGTGAAGACAAATTAAATCAATTAATATATAATTTAAAATGATGATGGACTCTAAATCAAAAAAATGTGTTGGAGATGTTGATGTCGCAATTAAATTGCTATGCAATCTTGCAAGGTATTCTCTTATGTGATTAAATATTTATTTTGCTTAATTATCACCAGTTCTGAAAATATAACCATTTTCTAGATGCTCAATTTATATTTCCTAACTTTTTTAATGTTTTGTTCTCTGGTGTTATAAAAAAATTTGAAAAATCGTTCATGTACCGAACTACATAGGGAAATGACACAACCCGTTTCTCACAAGGTTGTGTCACCAATGGGTACTTACAGTCAGTCAACACAGTTTACCTTCTCGGACCGCCGCGTCGACATATTATTAAAATGGCTAGTTTTAATTGTAGAAGTTAATTTAGTTCAAAAATAATCTAATCAAATAATAATTCAATTAAAATAAACTTAATTGAAAATTAACATCTAAATAATATCATTACATGGCATGCGCAATAACACTAATTACTCGAACAACATCCCGACACTAAGAAAATCACCCTAACATCATAAATGAAATAATAAGCACGGTAATAAAATGATATTTCATGTTAAATAACACCGCGTTTGTAACGCCCCGACCCCAGTTACCCAGAGTCGGTGCTTTATTGCGTAACATTGGCATGATCACAAAAGATCATGTCTCGAAAAACCGATTAGTTTAGTAGCCTTGGAAACACTATATACATTCATAAATGTTACATTACATTTTAAAGTGAAAAATCACTATAACATAGTCTCCATAGTCCACACTTCTATCCTATTCTGACTATCCCTTCTGGTCATTCATGTAATACTTCTTCACATCCTGGAAAATATTAAAACATTGAAAGGGGTGAGCTCAGATGCTCAGTAAGGATAACAATATTGAGAAAGTTTTCGTAAATAAACATTAACATTTATGGCAATGTATAACTAAAACAATAAGCCTTTTTAAACTTTAACTTCAGCATAATATGGAAAAAATAAAATTAAATAATGTCATTTACTTACTCACATGGATATTCTGCTAGTCGAATAATCACATGAAAAATCAATAACCACTTTCATAATGATGGAATCCATAATGCCAGACTATCAAAACCACGTAGCCAAGGCCTCGTGCCAAGACCACAAATAAGATTTTTTCTAGGACTCGTGCCAAGACACTAGTTTGTCTCATGAGACTTACCGATGCATCGAGGAGCTATAGCAGGTTCCACCCGTCACTTATTAAGTCCAATGCATTCCTCATATGAATAGTTTTAAACATATCCTAAACCATAACATAATCGTATTACATAAAACATGCATAAAGGAAACATAACATTTCCACATTTCAATCACAACATATCAATAAAACACATTGATATAATAAAAACACTTTCAAAACCATTTTCAATACCAAAATTAAAGAAAATTAAAACTTTGTATTTATTTTTCATTAAAAAAAAGTTATGGCTTATAGAGGAAGCCGAAACTCAAATAATAGTCACAGCGGCAGAGAAGTCATTGTCGCCGCATACATAAGAAAAAACATTCTTTTTGTCGTTTAGTAAAAACACTTCGTATAAAAAGATTCCTTTTGAATAAAAGTAAAATTCAAAGGGGTTTATGCACCGTATAAAGGATAGTTGTGTATAAAACCAAATATGCCTCAATGAAAGGAGATTGAGACGAAGTCCCTTAAAAAGTTAATTTTAAAAAAAATAGATCTATTATGTGTATTCAATATAAGTACAAATAAATAAAGTACAAATACTAGATAGGACATAATAATATCATGACATAATTTGAAAGTAGGAGATTAACCCAAAGAATAGAAATTGGGTTAAGAAGTCCCCTTACCTCGTGTCCGACTTGACTCGATCATTCTTTAATCTCCTGAATAATAAACTAGAGTTAATTTCTATTTGCATATGAACCTTTTTTATGTTCATTATTTCTTTTATATCACTTATTACCATGTTATTAACATTATGTAATTATTTATGTTAATAACAATCGTTTTGTCGATCTTTGGTACTTGAGTCAAAAATATACTTCTTATAATTACAAGTTGTTAATGTGGTGAAATATCCATTATATCCAGAATTATATTCATGATGTAGTTATCATATATAACATATATATCCATTATATACATGCATTAATAATATTACATAACATTTAGAGGTATGAAATGAAATGCACCGTTCATGGAGACGGTAAGCCGTACGTAGGCATGAACGCTACTTTCATTTATATTTCATATTTTAATGGAATGAAACATAATGATATAAAGGTATAATATACTTCCAGTATAATATAATGTATAATACCATTTACTCCCTCCTTTATAAATCCCACATATGGTATTAATGATTCAAATCACTTTGAGGGGGCGGTAGTCCACACTTCCTAAAATGAAAATATCGTGTTTACCCATAATGGAAACCATAAAGGTATGACATAAATGAAAAATACAGAAGCTTTAGTAAAACATAAACATATTATATATCATATATAAATATAGTGACATCTTAATGGCCACCTTTGAAGGTGTTATATGAGTGTTAAATAATCATCGTTTCGTGAGGCAGAAATTCGCAATCCACAGAAACAGTATGTTCTTTAACCATTAGATGTAGGTGTGTGTAAGTGTAGATTGAATAATTCTTATAGAAACATCCTAGTATATTGAGGATACTGGTTTTGTTACAAAAGAAATGGAATAAAAATAGTTTAAGGGGTTGGAGAAGAAAAATAAAACAAAACAACATTAGAGAAGACATTACCTTAAAATCGGGTAACTCTTCATGATTTGAGCCAAAGGCTTCCTTGGGAAGACTTCTGCCCAAAGTGAGGCTTCTAGGATTAAGAGAGGGAAGTTGGGAGAGTATTTTGGCAGAGGTTGGCCGAGCCAAATGGCTTGAAGGGGTGAATAAGGTGGTAGTGGTGGGGGCCGTTTATAAGAGGAGAGAAGGGGCACTCTTGGAAGGATTGAAATGTTATTTATTAAGAAATGATTTTCGGATTATAAAGGTCCCACAAGGATATATTTGGAGCCTAAGGTGATAAGGGTTCAAAATATACTCATCCAATAGGTTTTGGACAAGTGTATGCTTTGGATTTTACATTATCTTTTCATTTTCTGTAAATCGTTAATTAATGAGGTAATCGCTGCATCATCATGGTGTCATAAATAATTTAATTTATTTAATGTCTAAAAATTATAAAAAAAAATGTCATGATGTAGGAAATCTTTTTATATTTCTAATAAATATTTATAGAAAAACATATGACTTTTATAACCCCATTTAAAAATTGTTTTAGTAAAACAACTCATGTTTGTGACATTTTTATTTTAACACTAAATAAAACGTTTTTAATGTCATTTTCCTTCCAAAGTGGCTCCATGGGGTCCCCAATTTGACCCATGGATTGTCTTGGTCGTCCATGACTCATCCAATAGGGGTAGGACAAGTGTCAAGGTCATTTCCTATTATTATAACTGTATATTTACCTTAAATTTCACTAATTACCTTTAATCGCGATTAATTAAACATAAAAGTTACTATTCACAAAAAATTATTTTAATCCCATTGAACCACATTTTACTTCCTAATGACAACCATGTATGTCAGATATTTGAAAATAAAATCACAAAAGTGGTAATGATTCACTTAAATGAAAAATCAGTTTTTTAACTACCACTTAGTGGTTTCACTATTTATCAAAAATTGATGTTTTTCAGAACAATGCCAAAATTTCAACCTAAGATATAATTGATATTCAGAATTCAAAAATGATGTCTATTTTATGAAATTACAAACATATAAGTTGCATTAATTAATTTTATAGTTAATTCCTACTGTCACAACAAATAGCGTGTTTTTAAGAAACAATATATATCAAAAGATTGACAATTGTTTATGTCCAATTTCAAAGTGAAATTAATTCTAATGAAGACCATTAGATAAAATGGTAAAAATATATTCTAATTATACTTTAAAACCACTCAATAGTATAATTTATCACTATAAATTATTTTTTTTTAAATGTTGTTTTTAAGTATTTTTCACTATTCATAAAAAATTGGAAGTTCTCAGAAAATTACCAAAAATTCAACTTAGGATAATTTCGATATTCCGAATACAAAAACGAAGTCCATTTGGCAAGATAAAATTTATAAAATTTCAAAAATTTGGTATTACTATTCATAACAGCTACTTTGATTAGTCGTAGTGTGTTAGAACTCGAAGTTGCGTACAATGAAAGCTATTGCATTATTGAAAGAGAAGTGTATCATGAAAGCTTGGGGTGTAACAACGTTATAGAAGAAATGACTGTGTCAGTCTTTATTTTTTCCTCGCGCTGCATCCCTCGGCACGTGATGACGCTGTGCACAAATGACTTGCCCAACGGAATGGATGATGTTGGCGATGTAGCGGAGGCTGGTCGGCTCCTTGTGTGGCACGACGTAGAGGCAGCTTGAGAGAGGGAGTCGTGCCTTAAAATGGTGATGGGAACCTGCGGCGGTTGCTCATATAGTCGGTGGCCGATGCATTGTAAGTGAGAAGTAGGGTGAGAGGGGGTCGGCAGGGGCGTCTGGGTCTGCGGGTGAGATGGGGTGGCGGGGTAGGAGGGTAGCGGCAGGGGGGCGGCGAGGGAATCTGGGGTGGCTGGGGAAGGGGGTGCGACAGGGTGGTGAGGGAGCGCATGGGGTCGGGGTGAACAGGGGCAGTGGGGCGCGATGGGGGAAGCCGGGACGACCCGGTGAGTAGGGCGCTAGGTTGAGAGGGAGGTGGGGTGGATTTTCGGAATTAGGATGAGAGGCAGGGTATGGTGGGTGATGGATAGGAGGGGTGTCTGTCAGGTGAAGGAGAGGACGAGGTAGGGGGTAGAGCTGGAGAAGTGGGGGGGGGACTGATGGTGATGGGGTGAGGGATAGATAAATAAAGAGAGGGTGGATGATTAGAGAGAGAAGAGGGGGTATGCGGGTGAGAAAACAAGGGGATAGGTGAGGCACAGGTCAAAAGGGGAGTTAGGGGGAAAAATAAAACAAGAAATAAAATTAAAAATTTAAATCTCAAATTCAAACATTTAATGAATAAAAATCTAGTTATCTGAAAGTTAAATAAAATAATAATAGTAATAATAATTAGAAATAAAATAATAGTAAGAGTAATATAAAAAAAACACATATATTTTTGAGACACTTATTAGCACAGTCTAGAACATACAAATTGTGTCCCTAGGACGTTTGAGAACCTGATTCTTGTTTGGAAATCTTTGATCCTTGATCTCATGACTAAGATTATTGCTGATATTATTTCATTCTTAAAAAAAATTCAAAAAATGGTATATTTTTTAGACACTTATTTGCACTCATTCTCATCTGTGTTGTCCAACATTAAATTTCCATACCCATGAGGACTCTGAGCCATTTTAAATCATATCTTATTTATCTTTTTCTTGAAGGAAATCTCAACCATGTTTTGTCTTCTAGAACATTCCATGTTTTTCCATCAAATCGGTAAGAATTTTTGAAAGTTGCACTAAAATGATCGAGGTATCTGTTTGATTATTCAACCTCGTTGCCCACAAATCCACCCATACATTTTCTCCATCGTGTAGCAAATTGAATCCATGAAGAAGACTTTTTAGGATAACAACATAACGGATACCCTTCCTGTAACAGCCGAGACTTTTATGAGAAATATTTTGTTTTTATGTTATATAAATTTTTAAAGGAATCTTTTACTACACACAAAACTAGCTTGGCTTTCATTACACGCAATCACGACCTTCCTCGATAGCTTGCATCGTACTCAATACCAAGTTTCACTAAACAATGATATGCTATTAAAATATTATTAAAACTAGTCGTTATGAAAAGTAATACCCACTTTTTGAAATTTTGTAAATTTTATTTTTCAAAATGGACTTCATTTTTGGATTCGGAATATCGAAATTATCCGAGGGTGAAATTTTGGTATTTTTCTGAAAACTTTCAATTTTTGATGAATAGTGAAAACACCGGGTTACTATTTAAAAACCGAATTTTTATTCAAATAATTATTTTAGGTCAAAATTGATACATAATACCTATATAAGTTCAATGCAATTCATTGGAGTCTTTTCATAATAATATTAGATATATAAAAATTTTATTGAACTTTCCACCATCTTTTACCCACCTCCTAGGAGAATTTTCAAATTCACATAAAACATAATTTTAACGCTTCTGTGAGTGGAATTTCAAAAATCCGAGAGACACGGTTAATATCAAGGACTAAAATGTGGTTCAATGAGATGAAAATAATTTTTGGTGAATAGTAACGTTTTACTTTTTTTACCCCTGTTAAAAGTAAATTGGGTAATTAAGGGTAAAAGTGTTATTATTATTACCCTAACACATGTCCTAATTCTATTGGATAAGTGTAATTCGACAAAAAACAACCTTAGGAATAAAATATGACAATTTAGGTCCACTTGGAATAGATTAGTACATTTATTATTAATTAATTTAAATAAGGGTTAAAATACTAAAAATCAAAGTTTAATAACTAAATCATTTTTAATATAGGGTTATAAATAAGATTAATTAGACTATTAATAATCATTAGAAAGATAAAATGTTTTCCTACTTAATGGTATTTAATTTTAATTTTTAGACTTAAAATAATTTAATTTATTTATGACACAATGATGAAAGAGTAATTATCTTATTAATGAAATATTGACATAATTGATGTTATAAATACCCAAATAAATGAAATTTGAGACTATTTATGAATTCCAATAATTTTATATGTTAATATGGAATTTTAGTATTGAGTTAAGTAACTTTTTTCGAACTAATCATTCTGTTATTATTTTCACAAAAATCAATTACCAAATAGTGTCAAAATTGACATAAAATAGTTTTTTAAAAAAATATTATATTATTAATTGTTATTATATTCATAAAAATCTAAGGCTCAACCACGATACTTATATCATGATAGGTGTATCATTAATGGACCACTTGATAGTCTCTTATATGTATATGGTATGTTTATTAACTATATAATATAAAAATAAAAAGTGACATGGTAAATGTCAATCTAATTAACTAAGAGTTAAACTAAAAGATAAGGTTAATATAATGACCTAAACTTGTCTAAATTCTATTGGATGAGAGGATTTAGACCCATACTAACCTTATCTTCGAAATAAATCAATTTGGAGCTATTAAAAACCTAATATGACTTTATAATAAAATAATATTTTTAGTTTTTCCAAAGGTGCCCTTCTCCTCCCTTATAAAAGGGAACCTCCTCCCTCTCTTCCTCACACCACTTTGAGCCTTAAAGCTCGGCCAACCCGGGACAAATTCTCTTCTTCCACTTCCCTAGAAACATCCTAGAGGTCATGGTCTTCTTCAAAGACCAAATTTAGTGCCCTAAGAGCAGGTCTCAAAGAGGCGCTTTAAAGAAGAGGTAATGTCTGTTACCGATTCTTCCAACATTATTTCTTCTTCCACTTATTCTTCATTAGTTGTTTCATTATGAAGTAATAACATCAGTATAACTCATATACTGATATGTTATTATAAGTATGAAACAACCCTATTTCACCATCTATCCATCCTATGGAAAACAAAATCACCGCACGTGCGTCGGTACGGAATACCGTCTCAACACCGTGGTGTAATCTATTTTCCACCACCACCTTACTTAGATGGGTATAATGGTGTAAAGAATAACTATATATGATTATTGGAAAGTGAAATTGTTTATGAAATAGTATACATACAATCCAATAAAATTCCACGATCATGGGAATGAAATCAGCGCTCGTGCGTACGTACAGAATACCGTCTCCACGATGTGATGTGACTCGTTCTACATGATATTAATTTCATAATAATTTTATCAATTAATTGAATTAATTAATATGATATATATTACACTAATACCATTATGGAAATGAGTTATCTATAACATAAAAATAAAAATAATAATTTATTCGACAAAACCCGCATAAGAACAAAAAAGCAATAAACACCCGAATAACAAGTAACAATGAAATATTACTAATAAGAAGCTAAGAATATGACCACATATGATATCATAAAAATAATTATGATTATGGAATAAGTAAATGACATTATTTAAATCATTATACAGGAGGTTCGGACACTTACGAAGCAAATCGGACCTAAGGTAAGGGAAAATCTTTCAAATCTCATTTTTCTATCCGAGATTGTTTATACTTCAGAATTTACTGGGGAATATTTATCATCCACATCCATGTTTCCTCAATATTTAATATTTATATCCTTATACAATTGTTTAAATCCAATTTCACCCATCTGTGATTTTTTAGTAAAAGATATGAAAGGAATCTTTTGTCGTTTTTTGTACGATGTACTTTTTGACTTTTCTGACATAAGTACGAGAAGAATGTTTTTTTAACTTATAAGGAATGAATGGATTTTTAAAAAATTATTTCCAATAATCTTCCTTTACAATTTTTCAAGTTTATTGTTACTTAAATTCTTTTATTTTAGAATTATATGACATTTTAAGAAAGGAATTGTTTTTGAAGTAAAAAAGGATATTTTCCTCAATAATGGAGTTCAAGTGTTATATCAAAATTATTTCCCATCTAAGATAATATAGGGTTCTGTTTCTATCCCTATTTTTAAATGGATTTGATTATGTTATTATGGGATAATTTTTATGATTTCCTTTTAACTTATATGGATTATGTTATGATGGCATGATGTTTAAGATTCCCATTTTTATTACATGGGTTATGCAATGATGTATGATTTATGGTTTTGTGGTACACATAAGAATGATATCATTATGATATGGGTGGGACATATATCTCCCTCCAATGCATTGGGTAAATATTTATATATCATGAGATGGACATGGTTGGAAAGGCAGGTTAAACCGGTTCAGTGAAATAGGACTGAAACGAGGAGTGAACTCGGTTCAGAAATGGACATTGTCCACTACGATAATCTTGGCAATGAGTCTTGACTACTAAGAAATGATTTTCTATGATTATGTGTGTATTAAGAAAAAGCTTCATGTTTTAAGTTATGATTACTTGGATTACATTTCACTACTATGATTTATCCCATGTTATGAAATTGTGATCTCTTTTGCTGGTTAAGATTTCCAAAATGTTATGTTCTTATGAATATGATGTGATTGATATTTCTTTTGTTTACCCTTACTGAGCATTTTAGCTCACCCTATTATATGATTTCTTTCCGCAGGTCAGGAAGAAGGCTATTAAGTAACGTATGCCAAAAAGGGACTCTAGATATGATGAAATAAATGTTACACAATGTAGATGCTTTATGAACCAGTTGTTTATGTTTCCAAGTTTCTAAAGACACTATACCTATATGGTCCTTTCATGGTTTTGTTATATGTTGTAATAAGTGTACTTCAATTTTGAAGTATTAACAATTTATGTAATGTTTGAGTCCTTATAGTTGGTATCAGAGGAAAGGTATAGTCATCCTTTGGAAACTAGGATGTGAAAGCCTTAGTAAGAACCATAAGGATAAGTATAAGCATAGAACAAAATCTTAGTGTTTTATAAATGGCCATGAACAACCTATGATAAGACCTTATGTGTGAAATTTTATTCTTGATTATGTGGTTTTCCTATTATAATTAGTGTTGCTCACACTATTCTTCTTGGTTTTAGTCAATGGCTGGAACCCGAAGGAACCATGTTAATGAAGAATGCGACAAGCAATGCAATGATTGTCCCCCTAAACAACAAAACATTATGGGAGCTGGAATGAAAAATCTTATAGCCATGCTCCCACAACTTTCTCAAGCTGTAAATAATGTCGGACTTCCAAATGAGCAAAAGAAGGAGCAACATTCTGTTAAATCCTTCATGAGGCAGCGTCCTCCTTCATTCAGCGGGTCTTCTGATCCATTAGTGGATGAACAATGGATCAGTAACACTGAAAAGATATTTTCAGTTCTTCAATGTTCTGAACATGATAAAGTAATCTTATCAGTTTATCGCTTGGAAGGTGAAGCAGATCAATGGTGGAATCTTATCAAAAATGCAAAGCAATGGGATGAAATTGAATCCATGGAATGGGACAAGGTCAAGAACTTGTTTTTCAATAATTACTTCCCTCGTATTCTCCAAACAAATATGGAGAAGTAGTTTCTTGAACTAAAACAAAAGTATGATGAATTTGTTGGTACCTACGAATCAAATTTTACAAGACTTGCAAGGTATGCTTCTGGTATTATTATCCAACCTGAGAGTAAGATTGATCGATTCTTTAGTGGCATAAAACAAAGACTTCGAAGGGAATTGTCCATAAGGGACTTCAATAGCTACGGGGAAATCGTTCGATGTGCTCTCAAAGTTGAGATGGATATTAAAGTAACCAATCAGTCATATGGGTTTGATAGGAAGAGGAAAATGAAATTCAGAAGAAAATATAAAGAGCACACTGAAAAGAAGATGAGTTTTCACTTATGCTCAATGAGTGGAAAGAAACATGGAGGGAGTTTTCTAAAAAGGACAAGTAAATGTTTCAAATGTGGAAAGGAAGGTCATCGGTCATTTGAATGCTGCAATGATGGGAAGAAGATGTCTAGTGATGCGAACAAAGAAAAAGCTACACAGAGTGCACCTCCTACACTTCAATGTTACAAGTACAAGGAAATGGGGAATTATGCCAATCAATGCCCTAATCCAATGGTTGTTGATGATGATCGACATCAAAAAAATCTTAAGACTAAAGGAAAAGGAAATTCACATGCAATTTCTATCAGCGATGGGGAGTACGATAACAAAGTGGTGAAAGGAACACTTACCTTCCACTCTAAAGTAGAAAATGTTTTATTTGATTATGGAACCACCCACTCTTTTATTTCTGAAGAATTTTCTAAGGGTATCACCGTATTACCTCAACCACTAGATGTTGAGTTAGCTGTGACAACCCCTAATGGCACAACAGTCGCATCAAAAGTTTATAATTCTTCTCCTATTGAAGTTTGTGGGAAAGTTCTTCCTGCAAATCTTGTGGTCCTTCCTATAGTGGAATTTGATGTGATTCTTGGCATGCATTGGCTTTCTTTATATGGAGCTCATATCAATTTCCAAAGAAGGGAAGTCACATTTCATATTCCAGATCAATCTATGATCATCTATCGATGCAAGGATGAACATAACCTTCCAGTGGAAATTTCTTCCATCTTATGGGTCTTGATTCCACTAAATGAAGGTTATTTTATCTCAAATGGTTGGTGAGAAACTCATGATTAATAATATGTCCATTGTATGGGAGTTTGATGATGACTTTCCAGAGGAATTATCGGGTCTTACACCAAATCGTGAAGTCGAGTTTTCAATAGAACTCGTACCGGGTGCTTTGCCTATTTCAAAGACACCTTATAAAATGGACCCAATGGAGTTGCAGGAATTGAAGAAGAAACTCCAAGAGAATATTGATAAGGGATTCATACGCCCTAGTGCGTCACCTTGGGGAGCACTTGTGCTATTTGTTAAGAAGAAAGATGGATCAATGAGACTCTGCATTGATTATCGAGAACTTAACAAGATCACTATCAAGAACAAATATCCTCTCTTGCGCATTGATGACTTATTTAACAAACTACGCAGAGCTCAATACTTTTCCAAAATTGATCTTCGTTTAGGTTATCATCAATAAAGGGTCAAAAGGGAGGATATACCAAAGACAGCTTTCCATACAAGGTATAGACACAATGAATTTATAGTGATGCCATTTGTTCTTACTAATTCCCCTGATATCTTCATGGATCTAATGAATAGTGTCTTTAGAGACTATCTTGATCAGTTTGTGGTAGTCTTTATAGACGATATTCTTGTCTATTCAAAGAGAAAGGAAGAACATGAAGATCACTTGAGAATTATATTGAAGACCCTGAGAAAGGAGAAACTTTATGCCAAATTTACCAAGTGTGAATTTTGGCTTCAAAAAGTTTCATTTTTGGGTCACATAATCTCAAAAGAGGGTATATCTGTGGATCAAGCAAAAACAAAGGTTATCAAAAGATGGTAGAGACCAACAAAGGTAACTGAGATCTGATGTTTTCTTGCTTTGGATGGATATTATCGACGTTTTGTGAATGATTTTTCATGATTATCTAATCCGCTCGCCAAGTTGACTCGAAAAGGAGTTATGTTTGTTTGGATGGAGGAATGTGAAGAGAATTTCAAGGAGTTGAAATGAAGGTTATCCAGTGCACCTGTGCTCACACTCCCTTGTAGTGCAGAAAGGTTTGTTATCAACCGTGATGCATCCAACAAGGGATTGGGGTGTGTTCTCATGCGAAATGATATGGTGATAGCTTATGCGTCAGGACAGTTGAAAATCCATGAGAAAAATTACCCAACACATGATTTAGAGTTAGCTGCGGTAATCTTTGCATTAAAGATTTAGAGGCATTATCTTTATGGGGAAAGGTGTGATATTTATGCTGATCATAAAATTTTAAAGTATATTTTCACACAAAAAGAGCTGAATCTACGCCAAAGAAGATGGTTAGAGCTGATTAAGGATTATGACTGCTCAATTCATTACCACCCTGGGAAAGAAAAAAAGGTGGTAGATGCATTAAGTCGACAAGACCATGCCAGTTTATCCATGATGAGGATCACATAAGATCCAATATTTATGGATTTACAGAGGATGGATCTTGGAATTATAATGGAAGGGGAAAATTCGTATCTTTCTCAAATGAATGTTCAACCATTTATACATGTGAAGATTAAAGAGGCATAAAAAGAAGATGTAGAGTTACAAAATAAGGTGAGAAATGTTCCTGAATTCAACCTTGATTGTGATGGGATAATAAAGTTCCGGAATTGGGATTGTGTTCCTCCCATCCCAGAATTAAAGAAGGAGCTACTGGATGAGGCTCATAGTTCTTCATTCTTTATTCATCATGGAAGCACGAAGATGTATAGAGACCTGAAAGAGTACTTCTGGTGGGATGGCATGAAAAGAGATGTTGTTGAATATGTCTCTCGATGCATGGTTTGTCAGAAGTTAAAGCTGAGAGATAGAAGTCTAAGGGGATGTTACAACCATTAGCCATACCCGAATGTAAATGGGAAAACATCACTATGGACTTTGTCACCGGACTTCCTAAAGAATCCAAAGGCAATAATGAAATCTAGGTCATAGTTGATCATCTTACAAAGTCGGCACACTTCATTGCTATTAGAGAGGATTTCTATCTGGATCAGCTTGCCAGGATATATGTGAAAGAAGTGGTAAGATTGCATGGAGTACCACTTTCTATTATATCTGATCGGGATCCAAGGTTTACCTCAAGGTTCTGGCGAAGTCTTCAGCACACTCTAGATACATAGTTGAGTTTTAGCACTGCTTATCATCCTCAGATTGACGGTAAGTCTGAGAGGACAATTCAAACTCTAGAAGATATGTTGAGAGCTTTCTTTATGGATTTCAATGGTGGTTGGGATCAACACCTACCTTTGGTGGAATTTTATTATAATAATATCTTTCTCTCCTGTATTCAGATGGATCCTTATGAAGCTCTCTATGGAAAGAAATGCAGGACTCCAACTTGCTGGGATGAAGTTGGGGAAAGAAAGCTATTAGGACCTGATCTTGTTGATGAGATGGCAGAAAAGGTCAGATCTATTCAAAAACACATAAGAGCATCTTAGAGTCAACAAACAAGTTATACCGATAACCGAAGAAAAGACCTAGAGTTTGAAGTGCTTGATAAAGTGTTCTTACGAATATTTCCTTGGAAGAGAGTAATGAGATTTGGAAAGAAGGGAAAGCTGATCCCTAGGTATATCGGTCCTTTCTAAATACTGGATCATATTGGGAAGGTGGCTTACCGATTGGCACTTCCACCGAATCTCCCTCAAGTTCACAATGTTTTCCATGTATCTCTTCTGAGAAAGTACATACCTGATCCTTCACATGTACTAATCTCAGAAGTTGTACCGCTGGAACAAGGCCTTTCTTATGAAGAACAACTGATAGAGATTCTAGATCGTAGTGAAAAAGTCCTACAGAACAAGACCACTAACTTGGTGAAAGTTTTATGGAGGAACCACCAATTAGAAGAAGCTACATGGGAGCTTTAGGATATGATGATGGAGAGGTATCCTAATCTGTTTGTTACAAAGTGACGAATTTCGAGGGAAAAAATCATTTTAAGTGGGGTAGAATGTAACACCCGAGACTTTTATGAGAAATATTTTGTTTTTATAATATATAAATCATCAAAAGAATCTTTCACTACACACAACACTAGCTTGGCTTGATTTACATGCAATCGCGACCTTCCTCGATAGCTTGCGTCGTACGCAATACCGTGTTTCACTAAACAACGATATGCTATTAAAATATTATTTAAACTAGCCGATATGAATAGTAATACCCACTTTTTGAAATTTTGTAAATTTTATATTTCAAAATGGTCTTCATTTTTGGATTTTTAATATCGAAATTAGCCTACGGTGAAACTTTGTTATTTTTCTGAAAACTTTCAATTTTTGATGGATAGTGAAAACACCGGGTTACTATTTAAAAACCGAATTTTTATTTAAATAATTATTTTAGGTAAAAATTGATACATAATACCTATATAAGTTTAATGCAATTCATTGGAGTCATTTTATATTAATTTTAGATATATAAAAAGTTTATTGAACTTTTCACCGTCTTTTACCCACCTCCTAGACGAATTTTCAAATTCACATAAAACTTAATTTTACCTCTTCTGTGAGTGGAATTGCGAAAATCCAAGAGACACAGTTAATATCAAGGACAAAAATGTTGTTCAATGATATAAAAATAATTTTTGGGGAATAATAACTTTTTACTTTTTTTACCATGGTTAAAAGTAAATAGGGTAATTAAGGGTAAAAGTATTATTATTATTACCCTAACACATGTCCTAATTCTATTGTATAAGTGTAATTAGACCAAAAACAACTTTAGGAATAAAATATTACCATTTAGGCCCACTTTTATTAGATTAGGACATTTATTATTAATTTATTTAAAGAAGGGTTAAAATAGTTAAAATCAAATTTCAATAACTAAATCATTTTTAATATAGGGTTATACATAAGATACATTCAACTATAAATAATAATTAGAAAGATAAAAAGATTTCATATATAATGGTATTTTATTTGTATTTTTTAGACTTCAAATAATTTAATTTATTTATGACACAATTATGATGCAGTAATTATCTTATTAATGAAATATTGACATAATTGATGTTATAAATACCCAAATAAATATAATTTTATACATTTTATGAATTAAAATAATTTTCTATGTTAATATGACATGTTAGTATTTATTTAATTAACTTTTATCGAACTAATCATTCTGTTCTGATTTTCACAAACATCATTTACCAAATAGTGTCAAAATTGACATAAAATAGTTTTTAAAACCAATATTATATTATTAATTGTTATTATATTCCTAAAAATCTAATGTTCTGCCAAGATACTTATATAATGGTAGGTGTATCATTAATTGACCACTTGGGGGTCTCTATGATGTATATGGTTTGTTTATTAACTATATAATATAAAAATACAAAGTGACATGGTAAATGTCAATCTAATTAACTAAGAGTTAAAACTGAATGATAAGTTTAATATAATGTCCTAAACCTGCCTAAATTCTATTGGATGAGAGGATTTAGACCCATCCCCACCTTATCGTTGAAATAAATCAATTTGGAGCTATTAAAAACTTAATATTACTTTATAATAAAAAAATATTTTTAGTTTTTTCAAAGGTGCCCCTCTCCCCCCTTATAAAAGGGCACCTCCTCCCACTCTTCCTCACACCACTTTGAGCCTTCAAGATAGGCCAAACCCTACCAAATTCTCTTCTACACTTCCCTAGAAACATCCTAGAGGTCCTGGTCTTCTTCAAAGACCACGTTTAGTTCCCTAAGAGGAGGTCTCAAAGAGGCGCTTCAAAGAAGAGGTAATGTCCGTTACCGATTCTTTCAACTTTATTTCTTCTTCCACTTATTCTTATTTAGTTGTTTAAATATTAATTAATAACAACATTATCACTAATATACTGATATGTTATTATAATTTTTAAACAACCCTATTTCACCATCTATCCATCCTACGGAAAAATAAATCACCGTTCGAGCGTACATACGGAATACTGTCTCCACGCCGTGGTGTAATCTATTTTCCACCAGCACCTTACATGGATGGGGATAATGGTGTAAATAATAACTATATATGATTATTGTAAATTCATATTGTTTCTGAAATAGTATACATACACTCCAATACAATCCCACGATCATGGGAACAATATCATCGCTCAGGCATACGTACGGAATACCATCTCCACGATGTGATGCGACTCGTTCTACATGATCATCATTTCATAATAATTATATAAATGAATTGAATGAATGAATATGATATATATTACACTAATACCATTCTATAAATGCGGTATCTATAACCTAAAAATAAGAATAAGACTTTATTCGACAAAACACGCATAAGAACAAAAAAGCAATAAACACCCGAATAACAAGTAACGATGAAATATTACTAATAAGAAGCTAGAAATATGACCATATATGATATCATAAAAATAAGTATGATTATGTAATAAGTCAATGACATTATTTAAATCATTATATAGGATTTTTGGACACTTACGAAACAAATCGGACCTAAGGTAAGGGAAAATCTCACAAATCTCATTTTTTTATCCGCGATTCTTTATACTTCAGAATTTACTGTGGAATATTTATCATCCACATCCATGTTTCCTCAATATGAAATATTTATATCCTTATACAATTTTTTAAATCCAATTTTACCCTTCGGTGATTTTTTAGTAATATATATGAAAGGAATCTTTTGTCGTTTTTCGTACGAAGTACTTTTTGACTTTTCCGACATAAGTACGAGAAAAATGTTTTTTTAACTTATACGGCATGAATGGATTTTTAAAACATTATTTCCAAGAAGATTCCTTTACAAGTTTTCATGTTTATTTGTACTCAACTTCTTTTATTTTAGAATTATATGAAATTTTAATGAACGAAAATGTTTTTTAAGTAAAAAGGATATTTTCCTCAATAATGGAGTTCAAGTGTTTTATCAAAAAAAATTCCCATCTAAGATAATATAGGGTTATCTTTCAATACCTATTTTTAAATTGATTTGATTATGTTATGATGGAATAATTTTGATGATGTCCTTTTAACTTATATGTATAATGTTATGTTGGCATGATGTTTAAGATTCCCATTTTTATTACATGGGTTATGCAATGATGTTTGATTTATGATTTTGTGTCACACATAAGAATGGTATCATTATGAGATGGGTGGAACCTATATCTCCCTCCAATGCATTGGGTAAAAATTTATATCTCATGATATATACATGGCTGGAACGACAGGTTAAACCAGTTCAGTGAAATAGGACTGAAATGAGGAGTGAACTCGGTTCAAAAATGGACATTGTCCACTAAGATAGTCTTGGAAATTAGTCTTAACTACTAAGAAATGATTTTATATGATTATGTGTGTATTCCACAAAGCTTAAAGTTTTAAGTTATGATTATTGGGATTACATTTCACTACTATGATTTTTCCCATGTTATGAAATTATGATATCTTTTTCAGGTTAAGATTTCCAAAATGTTATTTTCTTATGAATATGATGTGATTGATATTTCTTTTGTTTACACTTACTGAGAATTTGATCTCATCCTATTATATGTTTTTCCCCAGGTTAGGAAGAAGGATATTAACTAAGATATGTCAAAAAGGGACTCTAGATATGATGAAATAAATAGGATACATGGTAGATTCTTTATGAACCAGTTGTTTATGTTTTTAAGTTTCTAAAGACACTATACCTATACGGTCCTTTCATTGTTTTGTTATATGTTGTAATAAGTGTACTTAAATTTTTAAGTATTAACAATGTATGTAATGTATGGGTCATTATACTTCCCTATCCATTTCTTAAATTTCTGCATGATAATTTTCAATCTATGTGTAGCGGAGATATTTACTCATAAAGAGGGTTCTTTGAGGGGTAGTGAGTCATTTGATGCACATGGATAGACATTCTCTCATCCTAGTCATATGAGTTATTTTTAACAGTATCCATATTCATTTCATGTATTTTGATATGGAAATACATAATCTTTTTGGTTCCAATAATGTGTACATTGGTGGTCATTACACAGTAACCCTCACCTTTGGGGATGTCTATAAAAGTGATGATTCATAACTCCAGGAGCTAGAGATTTTTCTACAAGACATACTTTCATTGAGATGTTACAGTGTATACGCTATTTCTGTACCATTCTTTGGGATTATTTTCTGACATTTATTTCATGGGGTTTTGGAATTGATACCCACTAGTTTTTCCTACCCATCTTATTTGAGTGAGTTGTCAAAAAAACAAAAAAAAATGAGATGGAGACTGATTGGAGTGAGAAGAGGGGGTAGGCGGGTGAGAAACAAAATGGGGATAGGTGGGGTGCCGGTCATGAGGGGAGTTAGGGGGTAAAATAAAACAAGAAATAAAATTCAAAATTTAAAATTCAAATTCAATCTTTTAAAAATTAAAATCTAGTTATCTAAATGTTATATAAAATAATAATAGTAATAATAATTAGTAAAAAAATAATAGGAAGAGTTAAATAAATGTTATATTGATGAGTTAAATTAATATAATTAATAAAAAAACTAATAATAATAATCATAACTATTATTATCTAAACTAAAAATAAATCTAAAAAAATAAAATAAAAATAAAAATAAAAGTAAATAACTAATATTAATATAAAATTTACTAAAAATATCTATAATATTAAAATACTACAAAAAGAACCTAAAAACTCAATAAGTGGTTAGAAAATTAATAAAAACTAAATTAAAAAAATATTAGTAAAATCCATATACATCAATCAGCAAGAAGGGGAGATTAATGAGTTAAAAAGACACAATACATAGTTATTTTGAACCATCATTTCTGCTAGACATGCTCCCCGGGAAGATCCTCAACTTTCACATACTGTAGGAACTCCTCAACAAAGGGTTTTTTTTGTAACTATAGATGTAGATAATGAATTCCCTCCATTGGGTACATTGCCATGACATGATCAACGAAATACTTATAGGCCTATCCCCATGGTTTATCCAAGACAAATACCATCAGCACCACCACCAGTGGTTTTTCTAGTTTTAGTTCTGGTTCTATATCAAGCTATTGCACCTGCACAGGTCCCAACTCATCCAGATATTCTAAAAATGCTTATGACTATAATTGAGACATTAACATGTTGATTGGAATATATGGAAGAACAACATGCACTAATACAACCTGAAAAGAATACTTACTCTGAATGGGTGGATCTGATCCCTCCCCCTCCTAACATTGTGAATAATACATTGCTAATATTTAATGGTTTGGGAGATCCAGATCAGTACATAAGGAATTTTGTTTCTTGTTGTGATCCCATGATGGGGACCCCTCAACAATAAGAAGTAGTAAATCTCATATGCTTTGTGAAATCAATATTGGGGTAGCTTTTGTCTACTATACATGTTTGTAGTCTCAATCAGTCACTAGATGGGAAGACCTCCATCAAAATGTTTTCTCCAAATCAGCTCAGCGTTGCAAAAAAAATAGTTTTTGATCATAAAAATTTCAAACAAATGGAAAATTAAAGAGTTTCAGTTTCATTTTTCGATGGAAAGGATTAACTTATTCATTAGACCTATCACTCCCTCATTATGTGTTTCTGTAAATATTTTTGGAAAATATGTGTGATGATTTACAAAGACCACTGATCATTGTGAAATATACAATAGGGTTTTGATACCATGCTAAAATCTCACAACAAGTGGGGGATTCCATTGTGGAAACTAAAGATAAATCCCCTGTTATTCAATCAACTCTAGGAAGGAGAACAAGGAATGAAGAGATTCCTTCAATCACACTCAACCAAGCACCTATACCTGTTTCTACTTAAAAAAATTCATCATATGGAAAGGCTCCACCTCTTGAGCATCAGCAGCAATGCCCGCCTCATTAGGATGATCAAAATGATCAAAAAATAAGATTGTTTGAGGAGTTAATGAAAAAACTTTATTCTTTTTTCAATTAAAAGGTTCTTGGTTACTTCATTTCAGCTTTGGAGGACAATTTCGTTCAGTTTCCAAGGCTGAAAAAAAATAAAGAAGGAGATGAAAATTTCCAAATTATTTCCCCTTTCATCAAAGGATATGGAATCCCATTCTGGAGTGTTTTGTTTCCAAATACCTCCTTCAAAAAATGTTAGATTCTAGAAAATTGAAACTAAAATGTTATTGCAGCCCAAATACCATGTGTTACTGCTACTAATCTATAAAAATAGGCGAATGACAAGAAGTATAAAAGCAAAATTGCACAAATGTATGATGATTGGATGATCCAAGAGAATGACCAACTGAACTCATGTCCCTATATGAACATAGTTGAAAATGATGATTGTATCTTATATGACTTCCTCCATAGAAAATCCATCTTCATAAAAAGATAATTCCTCTAAATTTCCATCCTTAAAGAAGTAACATGATCAAAATGATAAAGAGTATTCAGAAGAGGATAAGCTCATGTAAAGGCCATATATGTCCTCAAATTTGGAAGATTTCATTCCATCTATTTCAAAATCATGGGAAACACCCCTCCAAACGACATATCTCAAACCGACCTATCCAACAGAATATTCATCACATGAATAATTGATCTTTGGTTCCATTCACGTTACCCACTTAACAGATCCCTATGAAAATAACGAATCTAGTTATGATGAGCCAGAATTCCCTGTAACTAACTAGGGAACTAGAGTAATAAGGCAAGGTTGATGATAAAAGATAAGATGAAGATATGCTATAATCCACTATTTTAACTCTTCCCTTGATCAAACCTTCTATATGGAAAAAACATGTAGGATATCCCTTCTGTAGTCTCAACAATAACAAGGAAATTCTCCCACACATGAAAAGATCGATCCTGAAATGATTATCTTGGAAAACTGATTAGAAGTTACACCATCATTATATCATCAAGTAGATAGACCTAGTCAATCTAATCTACCCAAATTATATGTATTTCAAGGTTTTTCCCCAATATGGGTAGATCGACATATGAAGTATCAACATCCATGGAACCTTCAAAACCGCATCCCTGTGTTGGAAAACACAAACCTTTGGACACAAAATGTGATGTTTGGAAACAATTATCCCAAGTACCAGCCAAGTTTTCAGTCTTTGATGCGTTGAATTGTTCAAATGATCTTTTAGATGCACTTATTGAGGGTTTGTCAAGTCCTCAAGAGTTTGAAAATGATGTTTTTTCTGCTGAGGTTTACTGTATAGAGAATGATCCTTAGAATGTCATACGATCATTTATTTTACGGATGAAGATGATGATGATTTTGTACCTAGACACATCAGGCCCTTGTATCTATCTGATAGGGTTAATGATATAGAAATATGATGAGCCTTTATTGATAATGGCTCACTATTCAACCCCATTACCATCCATACACTTTGTCGATTAGGCCTCCCTGAATCTGACTTATCTCCTTATACTTTAATATTGAAGGTTATGACAAGAATGAACAAGAAACACTATGAGATATTACACTTAGAATTCAGTTGTGTGATATTATATCTAATTCAGATTTCAGGGTTCTCTGTCAGGACACTGCCTGCAACATTCTTCTTTGATGCCCTTGGCTACAACAGCATCCAACCATCCCTTCTTCATATCACTAATGTATTAGGTACATCATCAACGGTAAAATTTGGACATTGTTTTTTGAAATGTAACCATTAAGAATATGTAAATCTCAGTATATTGAAGTAGAATTGTATAATATAAATGGAATGAGGTCTATGAAAAAAGATATAACAGGAATCAGCGCTCTAAATGGCCTAGAAAATTTCCAAGCTAACACATTCAAACATTTGATTATAGATCATGTATTACCTAAAAATTGATTGTAATGGATAGAGAAATATTCATTCACCCATCTAGGGACTTATATATTGTCAATTATGGAAATTGAGCATGAAAATATTTTAGAAATTAATGATTTACTAAAAAGTGGTGAAAGCTTAATTGGAGATGTATTATTTTCATCCACCGATCATCAACAATTTTTTGCTTCATCGATCAGGCTATAAGAATTTGTCCCAATATTGGAGGAAGACAAGGATACTGATTCCCAATCCATAAACTTCTCATCAATTCTCCAAGAATACCCTTCATCATATGTACAGTCATAAATGTATGCCTCTTCTCTGGGATGTTTGAATACTCACTCCTCCTCTAGCTCTGAAAGTTTCGCTTCATCACCTACTATGGAAGATGAAATAGAAGGAGTGACCCATAAGGAAGAAAATGAAGAATATCGCATGGATGATATTCCATCATGTGAGGAATGTGTCTTCACCACTATGGATGAGCTCAGATAAATAAATCTGGGTACAAAATAAGATCCACACACTACTCTAATTAGTGCGACTGTGACTTCTGAAGAGCAAGAGATATATACTTCATTACTAAAGAAAGATTGAGGTATATTTTCATGGAACAATACATAAATACCATTAATTAATTTTGATGTGGTAAATCGTCATTTATATTTTCTATAAGAGCATCAAGGATTCAAGAAGGTAGCAAGAAGAAAACATGATCGCACTGCAATTCACTGTTTCATTTTCACCCTTACAGCATTGTATTAAACTAAATTTTTATTATAAATTTAAAATATAATAAAAAAATTCACTTCATTTTTTATTAATTTATTTAATGTTTATCACTGTTAAATGGGGCACTTATACTTTTTTTGATATATTCCTTGTAGGAGGATGTGATTTGGAGGCCCCAAAGTTGATCTAGAAGAAAAATGGGCCAAACTGCATGGTATCCCATGGACATATGTCCATTTTTTTGGAATTACAAGATTTAAGTAAATCCAAACAGGCTGAAACATTTTGTTCCACTCCAAAAGTTCATTTTCTATAACCCAACTCAAAGAACTGAAGCTCAATTCTTCCATCAGATAGCCCATCCAACCCATTTGGTCCAGGGGATAGAATCTGCCCAAATTCAAAATGTTGGTTTAGTCATTTGACCATATCTCCCAATCCTGTTGTCTAATGGCCACCAAATGGGACATTAAGATATTATATAGGACTGAAAAAATCTAATTTTTGGTCATGTCATAATATCTCTTTCTACTATTCCAAAACTGTGACATAATTAGTATCTCAAAAAGAGGGTGATGAAAACCATGTTCAATTTTGGCTATTAAACAGCACCATGAGAACCTCATTTGTATGTTTGACCAGAAGGCCAATATCATACAATTAGGTGTCTTATAGGAGTCTCCTCATTATATTAGAAGTTATATAGGTCCTTATTCTCATAGGGGGATCAAGGATGAAGGCAAAGTTCAACCCAACCCTTCTCCTCCTCTCGATGTCGGGCTAAACAGTGGGTGTTCGTTGTAAGGGAGCTACACACATGTTAAGGGAGTTATGATGAATATATTATCTATTTTTGGAGTAATTTGGGTGTTTAGACATTGATTTTAATTTACCTTACATGATTTCATATTTTAATTCTAGTTTTGATATGTGTTAATGTTATGCTCTTAATTCCAAACTGATCGGTGTGAGGTTTTGAGTGTGTGACTTGTGTTGTTTAGATTGGACAACACCAGAATCCTTTTCATGACCTCCTTCATTATATTTCAATCTAATTTTCAATATCTTAATCCATGCATAATTTATGGTACTTTACCATATTATTGTTAATCCATGGTCTTTTTCTTTATGAATTGAAATAGAAGCATAGGAATTAATCGGGATTCCAATTAATTTCAACCATAGAATTACTCCAAACCTAACCTAATCCCTATGAAAAATGAACTTGAAATGTGTATACTGAACTCACAATGAACCCTTTTATCTCATAATTATAAAACACCACCTTTCCTTTTCAACTATTAAACTCTTAAATGAAGTCATTTTACTTTTAAAACTATTTTCAAACCACCCCCTCTTTTAGTAATTTTTATTAAAAATTAAGCCTCAAAACCTATAATCCCTCCTCGAGATATTACCTAGGGTGCTCAATATACTAAAAATTCTTCTTTAATTAACTATTAATTTGGCATGTCATGACAACATGGTAAAATTTTGGTGTCGTTTCCAGGGAGCGCTTTGGTTTTTAGTGCATGTTTTTGATAAGATTTTTTTTTATTTTTTATAAATATTTATTTGTTTTATCTTATATATTTTAAATACTTTTGTGATATTATCCATTTCATCTGTATGTTTGGGGCATGATTCATTCTACTATGGTATATTTAGCACCTTTCATACTTGAACCAGAGAGGATCCGATTTCAACGACACAGAGACACACAAGACAACACATTAATGGAGGACAGATCACACAGTGAAACTCTTCTTCACCCTTCATCTTCTTATGAAACAAAATTATAAACTAAAATTTACATATATAACATGGATTAAAAGAACTTATTTTCTTCCCTATAATGTACATTCTTTGTTTTCATCACTGATAAAAATGATAGGTAATTAATCATTCATATAATGTTGTAGTGGTCAAGAAAAATGTCATGAAAGTTTGTTAATTGATTATTTCTGGAATACTGAGGATCTCATGACCGTATATGACACTGATATGGTTTTGAAAGCTCCTCCCACATATGAGGATGTTAACATTAAGTAGTTATATGAGATCAATGGACTCTCACATTCACATTCACTCCCTGAACATGATGATTATTTATAGGAGGGTGTAGAAGAGGAGATGAAAGTGGATTTGTTGGAGGTAATTGAGACACAAGATTCCTACATTGAAATGGATGAATATGATAATGATTCAACATATTTTAATATTATTCAAATTGAAATAAATTATTAATTTCAGTTTTATACCACTAATGAAACATTCCTAAAGAATGCATTGGGGAATGGAGGCGAGGTTGTGCAAGTGGAAACCAAGAAAGAGGACGTTTCATTCTTTTCCCTACCCCCACCATTTATGTTGTATCTCATTTCAATGGGGGTGGATTTATAATAATATTTTTATGTAGTCCTAAGCAATAAATAAGAAGAGAAATATTAACAAAAAAAGTTATATTGGTTCTTATCAAAAAACCTCAACCCACTATCATATTGGGGAAAATCCACTGGAACTTCTCATTTGGAGGTAGTCAAAATCTAGGCCCCACATAGGGGGTAAATCAAATATGTATCCCACTTTTCATCATATTTATCATTCTAGTAATAAATTTTTTATATTCTATAATTTTTAATGTAGATTTCTAGGGATAAACATTTAAGAGATTAACTAAACATTTTACTTCCAATAAGTTAGGTTGTACCTATCTTTTGCACTTATTTTCTTGTTTTCATTCAATTATAAATAAAATATAAAGTGATGACACTACACACTCTATGTGTGGGGGGGGTATATTCCTAGGCTATTTAGTAATTTTCAACATTTTTTGTTGAATAGTATTTTTACTTTCGCCCATGTTTTTTCTTTCACTTTTGTTCCATAATGTTAATTTCATCATGAAAATAGATGCCGAATTTAAAATAATTAAAAAACATTTTTCAATCATGAGTCATTTGTGTGAAAAAATCCATTGTTTTAGGAAAAATGTTTTTCAATTGAATGTGGACATGGAATTTTTTTCTAGAACTTATAATTTCAAATCGTTCTTAGTTATTTTATGGATTTTTGAAACACGTGCCTCATTATAACTGAAAAATATTTTAATCCCTTACCTGAGAGACATTCTAAGCCGTTTATTGCATATTCTTCCTTTTAATAACTTTATTTAGAGTCTAGGGTCATGTAGAAAAACTATAACTTACCTTTATTCTGTTTAAATCCATAATATTCAAGTGTGTTACATTCATGATAGAGGCCATCATTCATTTAAAATCCCTTTGTAAAATTGACCTTTATTTTTTCCACCATGACATTTTACCCTTCCTAATCCATATAGACAACGAAATTACTATTAGATAGCCCCATTAAAATATTACTTATCCCTACCTACCCATATCTTCTATATATTTTTGTTTTAATTTCAGGAAGTGTTGGGAGAGGAAGTTTCCATGGGAATTGTCAAGATTGAATCATTGTTTTGGATTGAAAGAAAGGGTGCCTATATTTTCATTGGGAAGTGGGTTCACAAGACATATTTATCATTATATTAAAAAAATTCCCCTCGTTATATCAAATGAAAATTCAAAAAAAGGTAACAGTTATTTCCATTGAAAAAATAGAACAAAAATAAAAAAAACGAATGGAGAAAAGAGGAATTTTATTCATTATTATTCACTTATCGACTATGACCCACACAAATAGACAATGGGGATAGTGAGTTGGATGTGATACACAATGTGAGGGTACGAGGGTGTGCATTCAATGTGAACACTTGAAAAATTTTAACATGTTTTGTACTTAATATGTTAAACACTCCTCTTCGGTCTCATATTTTTAATACATTAAATTCTACCAACCCTTGAACCTCAGAAAAACCTATTGAAAGTCCTCTTGAGTAGCACACTAGTTTCTGCAGGTAGAAAACTTATAATCTTGGAAAGAATATAGTAATATCCCATAGACTCTGGGAGTACAGAATAACTCCACCTTCATATGTTCCTTGAAAAAAGAGAGAAAATTTCTATGTGAGGTAGGTTGCGACATGTTTCATGGATGAACAAATGAAGTTGAACAAATTCGAATGTCAGAGAAGAAAATGGATAGGAAAATTTATTTAATAAATGATACATGATGAATTTCATTTCAGAAGAATGGTGGAACATTTTCGACCTTTGATTTAGGAATGAATCTTTGTTAGGATATAATACATTACCCAGGAGTGCAAATGTTTAGGTGTGGGGGTGTGACCTCATCACGATACACTATTTCATTTTCACCCTTACACCATTGTATTAAATTGAATATGTATTGTAAATTTAAAATATAATAACAAATTCCACTTCTTTTTTGGTTAATTTATTTTGTTTTGCAATGTTAAAATGTGAAATTATAATTGTTTCGATATATTCATTATAAGAGGAGGTGATTTGGAGGCCCTAAATATGATCTAAAAGAATAATGGGCCAAACTACATGCCATACCATAGACATACATCCATTGTTTTGGCAATTACGGAAATTTTGTGATTCTGAATGGTCTAAAACATTTTTTCCACTACAAAACACCATTTTCTAAAAGTCATCGCCATGAACTGAACCCCAATTTGTCAATCTGATGGCCCATTAGAACAATTCTTTCCAGGGGATAGAATATCCCCAAATTCAAAAGTCATGTTTGGTATTTTGACCATATCTCCCAATAAAGATGTCTAATGGTCTCTATATTTGACATAGAGATATTCAAGAGGTCATCCAACAACTATTATTTTTTTTCAAGTTGTGATATGGATTTCTACTATTCCAAAACAGAGACACAAGTGGTATCTCAAAAATAGGGTGCTCAAAACCATGTTCTATTTTGGCTATAAAAAGACACCATAGACAACTCATTCATAAGTTCAACCAGAAGGCCAAGATCATCCAATTAGGAGTTCTAGAAGTGTCTCCTCATCATCCCAGAAGTTTTATAGGACCCTATCCTCATATGGGGATCAGTGATGAAGGAAACAATCCACCTGAGCCTCCTCCTCCTCTCAATGTTGGGCTAAACAGTGGGTGTTTGTTATGAGGGAGAAACACACATGTCAAGGGAGTCCTGACACATATATTAGCTACTAGTTTAGAGTAATTTGGGTGTTTAAACATTTAATTCCATTTACCTTACATGATATCATATTTGAATGCTTGTTTTGATATATGTGAATGTCATGATCTTAATTTCTAACCAATCGGTGTGGGGTTTTGAGTGCATGACATGTGTTATTCTGATTGGATAGAACAAGAATCCTTTTCATACCCCCATTCTTGATATTTAAATACAATTTAGATTCTCTTATTCCATGCATAAGTTCTACACATTGACTATACAATTTGTATGTCAAGGTTTGGTTCTTTATGCATTGAAATAAAATATTAGGAATTAATTGGTATTCCAATTAATATCAACCAAAGAATTACTCTAAACCTAAATAAATACCTATGAACAATGAATTTGAAATGTGTATAGTAAAATCACAATGAATTATTTTATCTCATAATTATAAAACACCACCTTTCCATGTCATCTATTAATCTCTTTAATTAAGTCATTTTATTTTAAAAAAAAATTCACAACCACCCGCTCCTTTTGTAATTTTAATTAAAAATAAACACTCAAAACATATCAACACTCCTTGAGAGATGAACTATGGTCTTCCCTAGACTAAAAAATCTTCTTTAAATCATTATCAATTTTATGGGTCATGAAAACGTGGTCAACAAACCTGACTCATGCCTGAAAAATTGAGGCTGAAGTCGACAATCTTATTAAGGAAAACTTTTTCAGGGAGGTGCAATATCCCAAATGGATGGACATAATTGTTATAGGGAAAAATAAGGATGGAAAAATAAGATTTTTCATTGATTTCAGAGATGTTAACTAGAATTTTCCCATAGAAGACTTTCCAGTTCTGGTCATAGAACTTTTGATTGCTTCAACAACCGGCTATGAGGATGTCTCCATTATGGATGTATACTATGGGTACAATCAAATCCGATTATCCCCAAAGGATTAAGAGATTGTAGCCTTCAGAGCCCCTCATGGTTAGTTTTTCTATTAGGTAATTCCATTTGGGTTAATGAATGCAGGTGTAACATATCAACGTTCCTTGCACCATATCTTTAAACACTTTTTAGGAAAACTTTCCAAATTTCATATAGATGATCTAGTAGTAAAATCTGGACAACGTTTTGATCACTTGGCTGATATGGAGACCATATTCAGTAAACTTCAAAAACATAATTTGAAGATGAATCCCTTGAAATGTGATTTTGTGGCTACCTACAGAAAATTTCTCAGCTTCATTTTATGTCATTGTGGCATCAAATTTTATCCTGATAATACAAAAGATATCCTTGGCATGCCACATTCTCAAAATTTGAAATAATTAAAAGGAATTCAAGGACACTAGTCCAATATTCGGCACATTATAACCATTATAGAAGCAAAGTGTTTAACCATCACCAGATTAATGAAGAATGTAGTCACCTGTTAATGTAAAAAGGACTTCCAAGAGTCATTTGATACTCTCAAATAATATCTCTTGAATCCACCATTATTAATTCCACATGTTGAAGGAAATCCACTTATTCACTATGTGACATCTTTATATAGATCACCATGAGTCTTCCTTTCCCAAAATAATGATACTGTGAATGAAAATAGCATTTACTATCTCAGATAAACTATGCTTGACATAGATGCTTGATATTCAAATATTGAGAAGTGCTACCTGGCCTTAATCTTTTTGGTTCAAAAATTGAGGCACTACCTACAACATCACAAGGTCTACTTGGTATCTCGTAGTAACCCACTAAAATTTATCCTCAGTCATATTAATCATATAGTACATTTGGCATGGTGGACATTAATTTTTCAATAGTTCAAAAACCAGTTCATTCCTCAGAAAGCAATAAAAGTTCCATACATGGTCGATTTCTTTGTTGAACATCCATCTGCAGAAGATAAATCATTGTATATTGAGCTTCATGATGAATAAATCTTCTCTATTAATGATAATCCCCAAACATGGGAAATTTAATTTTATGGTGCTTCCAGACGTCCAATGGGGAAGAGAATAGAAAACCCAAAACTCAAAAAAGTTAGGTTAGGAATTGTGCATATCACCCCAGAAAAGGCAGTGTTGTCATTTTCCTTCCTTTTTTCAGAAGGAAAAACAAAAAATGACGCAGAATATCAAACACTCATTGCAGGCCTATAATTGTTGCTCCAAGTACAGGTAAACCACCTGAAAGTGAAGGTTGATTACGAGTTGGTAATCAAAAATATCAATGGGGATTATGTTATCAGAAAAGATAAGTTAATCCATTTGTGTTATTATGTTCCAGGTTTAATGGCTGAATTTCTCCCTGAGACAACATTGTATTATGTCTCGTGATCAAAAAATTACCAAGATGATGCATTGGCTAATGTAGATATAGCCATGCCAGATTCAAACTGGGATGATACAATCATTAGTATTTCCCATCATCACATGTTTTAACCTTTTGTTCAAACTATAATAGAGAAAATTAATGAAGTTAACCTTATTTAAAAGCCATATTTTCATACAATGGGTTGGATGAAACCCATTATAGAATACCTTCAAAATGAAGTAAATCCATCAGATAGAGCTGAGTAGAAAAGATCTAATGATCGGTGGCCAATTTCCCTGTTTATGATAGTCCATGTCACCCGAACATTCTCTACAAACGAGGTGTTGATGGAATCCATTTCAAGTATATTTATGGTGAAGAAACTATAGTTTTCATGAAAGAGTTACATTCAGGATCTTGTGGTGCTCATAGTATGGTTAAAATATTTCTAATCAAATCCAATGTTTTGGATACTTCTTGCCTTCAATGACGTTGGATTGCAAAGGTTACACCAATAAATGTCATTCCTGTAAAGTGCAGTTCAACATCATTCATCAAGCCCCAGAGTTTCTACATACAAATAAATACTCTTATCCATTTACCACATAAGGAATGGATATACTAGGACTCTATCCTCTGGCTATGTTTAAGCAATTCATGTATATTCTTAATACTACTGATTTCTTCTCCAAACGGGATGAGGAAATACCTCTCAAAGAAGTCCGATCCAAAAGCATTGTTAGATTTTTCAAGGATAACATCATCACTAGATTTGGTGTCCCTCATATTATATTGAAAGACAATGACACCAATTTCTATTCTGTTGAGGTAAAGAAGTTATATCAAGATAAAAATATGAAATCCAACAATTCATCTTTCTATCATGTTATTCACAATAGACTGATAAAGGATTTCAATGGGACCCTATAAAAATACTCAATAAGATGGTGGACAATGATATGAAATATTGGCATGATAAAGTATTTCATTCATTATGGGATAATTAGACTACTACTCATACTTCCACTCAGGAAGCTCTATATTCATTGGTGTATGACATAGAAGTAGTTTTTCTAATTGAAATCCAATTGCCTTCACTTCGAGTTGCAATCTGTGATCAGTTATCTATAGATGAATAGTCTTAGAAGAGATTTGATGAGATGGAATGATTAGAAGAAAAGAGATTGTTTTCCTTGCATCATTTTTAAGTCTATCAAAACCGAATAACATGATCTTTTAACAATAATGTTCCCATACTCTCATTTCTTCAAGGAGAACTAGTATTAGTCTTCATGACTCCGATGATACTAGGAAAGAAGCCACCAAAGCATGAGCAAAATTGGGATGTATCTTATTCCATAAAAATGGTCTACTCAAATAGAGATTATTCTTTAATATCAATGGATGAAGAACTTATTAAAACTTCATCCAATGCAAGATTATTGAATAAGTACATAGTTTAATTTCATATCATATGTCCTAACTACTTGAATCTAATGAAATTAAATTTCATAACAACTATATGCACCCATGCTACATGACATTAAAATGTGTAACATATTTTTCTTTTTCATATCACGTTACACTACATGACATCATTTTTCTTGTTACACATTATTAAAATATACGGTTACCATATTCATTATTTGATATTAATAGATTCTATGTGCAAGCATAAATTACATCTTGAATACTCCTCAGTGGCATGTGAGTTTCATTTCTCTATATGTTTGAATAAAATCTTGATAGAAACCACATTTCAGCAACTATGTGTGGCTTGATTCTCATTCAAATGGGATATGTAGAGATATCCAAATCTCCAATATTGGGCCCACGCAAAACCATAAAAAATTTATTTCTCTTCTCTCCTCTAGTATATGAACCATATCTATATAGAGTGATCTTTCAAGATACATGGTTTGATCTCCATACTGTTGTTTGTCTTAAGATTAACCATTATTCTTCCAAAATGTGATAAAATCCCCCATTTCCCATATCAAACTCAATTAGGGTGGGAAATTATTATTTCAACAACTACAACTCACTTGATTCCCATTTTCAATGGGATGCGTAGAGATTACAAGATCTCCAATTGTGGTCCCAGCCACCACCATAAACCCCACTCTTTATTCCCTATATATGAATCAAACAAACATAGAAGGTGTTCAAAAAATGATGTATTGATTGATTCTCATTCATATGAGATACATAGTGACACCTGGGTTTAATTCCCTGGTCCATCCAAAAATACTTCTTTTTCACATCGAAATCACTTCATGTCCTCAATGGATGACTCTAAACTGTATATCAAAATGTCATTACTACATGACATTAAATTGAAAAGCACCCAAAGAACTATGTATTTATTTATTCAGATCTCATCGAGATACGTAGGGAAAAAATAGGCCTTAGCTCCTATTCCCATCCACAATATAAATTTTTTATCTCTCTTTATCATATAATTTACAATCTATCTGGGAGTCTTCATTTTGGGTCCACTCTTTAGAGATCCCATCAAGGAAACAAGAAATTTCCCCATTTTTATATATGATTCAGATCTATGTAAGGGACTCCAAACTCATGACCAATATTGATTAAAATATTTCTCCTATGCATTGAGCATTTCCCCCTTTCATATTTCACTATTAATCTTGAATATTTTAAATCTTCATAATAATTCTTACGATTTGATGGTAGAGTTTCTAATATCTGAGAACTCTTTTGCATGACTATGCAGTATGTTCCCCTAGGTGGCCTTGTATATGTTGACTACATAATGGGCGTGTTAGTCAAAAGATACCATTGTTGGTTATGCAACATATGCCCTGGTTTTCCCTACATAATACAACCCCCATAACAGGTTCATAAAATAATGGTATCTTTGTTCTTGGTTAAAGTGTATTTTTTCCCTTCAAACATTGATGAAAGTACACAAGAATATATATTTTAAATTAGTCATCAGTGTATATTTTTACCATTTCCTCTCTCTCGATCTGAAAGTCTTTATGACCATGTTTTAAACACTTCCTTCTCCACCTATTCAATAAAATATGAAATAACCTTACATAATTTGACCAGATATCATCTACTATTTCCATATTGGTCATAGTTATATGACCTAAAAACTATAGACACCATACTTCCTACGTTTGGGACAGACCATCATAGAAATTATTTTCCTCATAGTCCTTGGAAATCATGTTTGTAAACAATCTTTCTATATTTAGGTACCTTTCTCCATAAATCGAACTCTGTGTTCTGGAAAATCTGAATATCCATAAACTTTCTTCAGCTTTTAGCAATAGAATGTCAAACCTTTGAGATAACTTTTTCTTGACTATGCAGTACGTTCCCCTATGTGGCATTGCCTAATTGGCCTACATAACAATCTTATCAGTCAAAAGATTCCTGTATTTTTCTATGCAGCATATGCCCTAGTTGGCCATGCATAATAGTACCCAATATTGGGTTCTTCAAATAATGGTTACTCTATTCTTAGGAAAGACTTCCTATAATGCCTTTATCCCTTTTTCCATATCATTCTTCAGATTCATAACTTTTCAAATCATTGTTTAGAATTCTTCCCTTTCATACTTGGACACAGTAGAATGTTTCTAATAAAATTTTCCAAAAACTGAAGAGTCTAAAACCTTGGTTCAAATCTAAATACCTTAAATTAAATCCATCCAATGTCCTCACGTAATGACATAAAACTACACAACATGACATCAGAAAGACCCTTTTGGAAAAATTTTACTATTCCTCAAACAATAAATCTTTGTAGAATAGGTTTTCCCATTCATGAAATATGTTGGCATACATAACCCTTTATTCTTAAAATCCACTCCCTTGTAAAAACACCCACTGTGGTCTTGATTAACCCATTATTTTCCATTTTCTATCAATAATAAAATGTTAAATTCCTAAGAACTCTTTTGCATGACTATCTAGTACGTTACCATATGTTTCCTTGTATAAGTTTCCTACATAGTGGGCATGTTAGTAAAATGGTACTATTGTTTTGATATGCAGCATATGGACTAGTTGGACCAGAATAATACAACCTCTATAACAGGTTTGTAAAATAATGGAAACCTCAATATTGGAAAGGAACCTCTTTATTTTTATACATGTTTTAGATTTAGTGACCATAAAAAACATGACTCCAGATTCCTATTGGAAGTATTTAAAGAATATTAGATAAATTTCTAGCCACTGAGCCATGATGGGAATATAATTACAAATTTTATGGTGAAATATATTAGACCTTATACAATATTCTTTTTAGTCCAACATGATTGACTCTTAACTTCCAATAATAAGATATGTGGTACTCACTAGATTAGAAACCAGAAAAGGGAACTCTGGAAAAAAGACAATTCTAAACTCAATAAACATACAGTTTTTATGGTTTAGTTAACATTGAGAAATAAAAATTCAAAAGATAATTTTTATTGGGTTTTTCTATATAACGATAGTAAAAATAGATCTACGCTCATTAGGCACATCGGCTTAATAAGAAAATTCTGATCACCACCATTCCTATTATTATAATTATGATTATATGAAATAAATGTTTGATGTTTAAAAATAATCATCATTACCTATGTTATTACAATTATAGAATGAAATATTGAAGAAATATATTATTTGAGACAAAATTCCTTTCATATACATGTAAAATCAGAGGGACATCCACAGAATTGATCCTCCATGTCATGTGTTAAAAGAAACTCCCAGCATGAATTTTCATTTATTGAATGACCTCATGAGCCCTACAACTGCATGTTGATGTTGAGACAGTTGAGAGACTTAAACATCTTCGGCTTGTCAAAGTGCTTCGTTGTCAGTTGAAATGGAAGTTATCCCATCCAACTGGTTTTCTCCCAATGATTGGTTCAATTGCATCAGTGTTTTATGAAGGAAATCCATTTTCTGTTGAAGATACATCAGCTCCTTCATCACTACTTTAATGTTTTGGCCAACTTCGATCAACCTCTTACTATGATCAACCTCTGCCTCAGCTACTGTGACTAGGAAAATATCATTATTAATAAAGTGATTATCCTCTTCAAGATCTTTCCCCAACATATGTCCTTGCTCCTATCGGCGAATGGTCTCTTTCATTTCATCATAGCCTAGAAGATAATTAAATACAATAAATCCAAATATGCATAATAGTGATGGGAGTTTTCCAAAATGGGACAGTATCTCATTAAAAGGATTCTCGGCTATTATTTTCCATATATGTTTCCATGTCTTCTTCTATTCCTTGAAGAGAGAAAACTCCGTATATAAATCTTAATCTGGTTCACTACCATGGGGTAGAATTTACTCTAGAAATAGATTACATCAAGAGGTTCTTTGTTCTGCTTCTCTCATAACAGTGGATGCTTCACCTTCTACTGATTTCTAATCCAACATAGAAGCTTCACCTTCTGATATAGCTGTGGGAGTTGATAACCATAAATGGTGAATGTAAACCATTATCAGTTTTAGAAGAACAAAAAAATAGAGCATGATATAGATATATGATAACATTTACCATATAATAAGTTGACTACTTGATTATATTCAACCCCAATATTCTCAACTTCGGAAAATTGAGCAGATGTTTCTTGAGGAGGGGAATTCTCATGGGTTTTCCCAGTTTCCCTAATCAAAGTATCTGGAACATTTTTCAACATGGTTTCCATAGTATGTATTTATCTAGATTTTATAGAAGAATGATAAAGTGGAATGCCCCTTTCTTGAAGGGACTTTTCAAGATTCTATGTAGACAAAGCTGCATAAGTTGAACTTCTATGTGAAGCACTAGGTTAAATATAAAAACTAATGTATGGTAAAATACATGAATGAAAACTTACAACCTTTTAATTCTTGATAAAATTCCCCAAAATCCGGGATGGAACCTGGAATATCAATGTATTTATTAAGGGAATCAATCATTTTAGTGTATGTGGAATGGAAAGTTATAACATCCTCACTATTTAAGGTTTCCAAAAAATGTTGTTTGATTCCCAAATTAGCTCCACTAAAATTCTGCTTCATCATATCATCAACTGGTACAACATCATCAGATCTTTTCAAGTTAGGATTAAAACTGATATCTACTTTAGATTGCCCTGGATCGTTGTTCCATATTTCTGGTGTAGTGGAATATCAGCATTGATTATTGTAGGATCCATTTTTAAGGAAAAATGATCTGAGATATGTTTAAGAGCGGAATATTATCAAATAATTTAACATTCATGAGAAAGGTATTTGACATTACCACGTCTTTTCTCTCTCTCAATAGAACCAGGAGCAGATACAACTGAACCTTTTGATGTTTTATCGATCAAGGTAATAGATTCATTAACATGAACCTGTGTTTCCACAACTATAAAATTCACCTACCACCGTGGTTTAGAACTGTGGTCATAGGCCCAAAAACTGTTGTTACTATCACAGTGGCAGTTGGGCCATATTTCCACAGTTAAATCGTGGAACTATTCCCCTACATCATGGGATAAAACATTGGCTATACCATTTATATGGTATAAAAATAATTCTATTCAACCTATTTCTCCCCCCACTCCCCCAACCCCCCTAGACAGCCCCCTGCACCCCCATTACCCCCTCGGACAGCCCCTTTCACCCCCTGGACAGCCCCCCTGCACCTGTAGCACCCCAAACATTTTATGGTATGTTACTACTAAAAACATTGTATTCATTAGATAGCTTATATTTTAGGAATCACTAATCCTATGTAGATAAAAATGTGGTTACTTATAGGAGATATCCAATACCTAGAAATTAAACTCAAATTTTCCATCTCTGTGATTTGAATTTTATAAATCTGACATACACAGTTGTGTTCAGGATGATATTTAGAGTTTGATAGAATTAACTTAATTTTAAGTGAATAGTAACCTATCCATATGAATAGTAACCTACCCTTATTAATAGTAACATAACCTTATGAATATTAATATGACTCTTAGGAATGGTATCCATACCCTTTAGTGTATAAATGAATTTAGGCACCTTAAAAATGATGATTATTATTTTAAGTGTTTATATATTTTAATTAAATAATGATTTATTTAAACATTTAATTAATCACATTGAGAAAATTATTTTTTAAAAATGGAATAATTTTTGTATTCTACATATCGAAAAAAACTTTGGGTGAAATTTTGGGATTTTTCTGAAATACAAGAATTTTTGGTGAATAGTAAAATACATTAATTTATCGTATAAATACATTATAATTTAAATTATCTATTACTAGAATCTCGATTGTTTTAAGAACCCAAATATCAAACTCACATGCATATATTACTATTCTAGTTCATTAAATACTCATTATTTCTTGTCTTGAGAGGAAATAATAAAATAATGATTATAATATTAGGAAATCTCTTATCCCCTCCACTATATAATCCACACCTCACCCCCTCTTCTTCCCACACCACTCAAGCTTGAAGTCTTGCCTAATTTATACCAAATAATCTTCTCAAGCCCTATCCTCATGTCCAAGACCTACTGGTCTCACCATAAGGCCACAAATAAAGGCCTTAAATAGATTCTCAGGGAGGAGTACTCAAGAAGTGAACCTTTCTTCTCTTTTCATTCAATTTGTTTTACAGGGTTCCATTCTTTTGTTCTCCCTTCTCGCCTCACCTCATCCAAATTCTATGATAATTACATTACTTTAAATGTACTATATTTTTATTGTGATAGTGGAATATTTCATCACAATCTCTCATTTTCCCTTCCTTTTATACAATAAATACAAACACCGTTCGAGATGTGATAATTTATCACACTCAAGAAAGATGGGTTTTCATTTTGAATTACTATCATCCATACCGGTCATGAAACCTTTTAAACGGTTTAAATAGGTCATAATATAGTTATTTTATCTTGATTAATTTTCTATAATCTTTACACATTCATAATATGGAAAAATAATACAAAACAATTTTATTGTGCAAAAAACCGCCAAACCAAATCCAACCGTTTATTTTTAACTCGCCGAATGACTCATCCTCATGGTATATAACCAGAATCATTATAAGATCATTTATATATATTTAATTTCACTAATCATGTATATTAACAATTCTGTATGTTTAACCATATTTCAAACAAACATCCATTCATGAATACACGTGAATGAATCATGAAAACCAAAGAATAAAATGCTACCAAAACAGGAAAATTGAATCTCATAAACCATAAAAAAGGCCATTAATGAAACTAATAAGGCAATAAAATATCAATTAAATGTTTAAGAGGTTCTTTAATTATTAATAAATGAAGATAAATTTTATTATTCAGGTCGTTATGAACAATCAAGAACACCTTCAATCATAAGGTAAGGGATCCTCTCTCTCACTTTTGTTCACGAATCTCCCAAATATTGTGCTCTTTTATTTTTAATGCCTAATGATGGGGTATGTTTGTGAACCTCCCCCATACTTCCCTTATGAAATATAAATAATGGTATATCCCTTTAACTCCCATTAATCCCTCACAAGAACACTCGTTACCGTGCCGATATTTTTGTAAGGGATTTTCTCATCTCAATTTCAATTTGGTGGGATTTCCATTGTTCGCCCATTATTTCTTATACGTGGTATAGTTGTACTGAAATTTGATATATGTTATCATTATTATCTATATATTCATGGTATTCTATGAACCTTTTTTTGGTTATTAACTTTTTTTCATACGACTCAATTAAATACAACGTGGTAACAAGTTTTGTTTCAATTTTCACTTTATTATGACTTGCTTAGTAGTGTGCACCTACTCTTTCTTATGCAGTGTACTTATTTCCCATTTGAGATATATTTTAAATCGATATTATATTCCATTTAAATTTACATATTCTCATATGATGGATATTATTACTGTCTAATATGTATACCATCTTACATATGGTATTTATTTTGAATATAGTTTTGACTGTGGAATTATTTATTCTATACGGATAATGTATAGTCATATTACTCTTGTGTTGGATCTAGGTATAAATAATTCATTGGATTCAGATCTGGGTGTTTCCCAATACATCCTCTTGATGTGTCAACATGTCTCATGAGACAAATCAGTTGGTGACATACCCTTCGAGTTTGTTTCCAAAACATCAGACAGGTTTTTACCCATAGAACTAAATCGTTTTTATTGTATTATGGTATCATGTTCTAGATACATGAAATCCAATTAATAAGAATTCCATTTATTCATTATCTTTTATTACTATCCATGAGTTTTTCACTATGACAAAATATATGGATGCAGTTTCATTCTCAGTTTATTAATGACGTGTGTTTTTCATTTATTCACCCTTCCATTTTGATTATGTCAAATTATTTACAACTCAGTTATTATGGATTCATTCTTTCACCATTTGTAACCCTTACTGAGAATTTTATCTCACCACTTTCATTGTTTACCATCAAAAGGAGATGAAGAAGGGATCATTTATTGAGTTATTGTGTTTGCAGTTTTTAGTTTTTGTTTTGTATTTTTTTGTAACCTTTTCCAATGTAATTTGAGTAATATTTATGCATCTAGTTCTTCAATGCTACTAAATGGATTGTTCCTTTAAGATTTTCATTCCTTATAACCATGCCAATATTACAAGTAATGTACCAGATCTGGTTTAGAGGGGTCGGGGCCTTACTATTGGTATCAAAGAAAGTTTAGTAGCAAACATTGAAACTAGATTAGAAAATATAGATTAGGGACAAAATACCTAAGGTAGAATTTGAGGATAAATGTACAGGAACATATTAGTATTTTGGTAAGGAAAATATTATGTGGATCATTCAAGAAATGCATCCCTATCAGGATATGAGCAGGTAGATGTGGCTCTGGCACAGATGTACCAAGGAGTGAAAGCTCCGACAAAGAGTTTCAAGCTTGACCCGAGGTATCTTAGTACATGAAAATGGGCTTTGCTGCACTCTTGGTTACAACAATCCAAGGGGATATGCTTAGGATAATTCATATTTTCGTTACAAGCCTTTATGAATGATTTAAATCAAAATTATTCCTCAAAGAAATAATTTTTCTGATTATAGAATTAGCCATGCATAGGATCTCAATTTATGCTAAGTGTTTTTTTTAAATTAAGATTATACATTATTATTCATACCCTAATCTAGTTTGTGCCAATATTTAGAAATGGATTCTAATGGATGAAGGGGAATCAATACACATGGGCAATGTAGCCATCTCCCCACTGAGCATGTCAACACAATCAATGTCGGAGTAGATCAGATCATGAACATATTGAAACAAATTACTTAGGTTGTAATGAATTAACATTCCACACCTGTGTTGGATAGTTTCATGTGGAAAAATCCCCCATATTTCAGCGGGACTACTAATACAGTGGTTTTTGAGCAATGGATCAAGTACCATGAAAATATATTCATGGAATTAAGATGAATTTAAAATGAAAAGGTAGTATTGACAGTATATTGTCTCAAGGGTGACGCTGATGAATGGTGGTCCTTGATTCAGAATACCACGAAGGAAGAAGAAATAGAAGATATGGAATGGAGTAATTTTACGGAAGTATTCCTCGAAAAATATTTCCCTCGTGAGCAATGAAACAAAATGAAGAGGAAATTCCATAACATAAAGCAAAAGTAAGAAGACATTGTTGTAGAGTATGAGGCTACCTTTATAAGGATATCCAGGCATGTCGTTGATTATGTACGTGACTCAGTAGACAAGATTTGTTATTTCATTGAAGGTATTAAACCAATTCTTCTAAGGACACTGGATTCTCAAAAAAATTCATCATATGATGAAATTGTATCAAGTTCCATCAAAACAAAGAATGAATTTTCTATATAAATTTTATTCAAGGGAACCCAAGATAAAAAAGAGGTACTCTGATAACCAAGGGAAAGGGGAAGCGCAAAAGAAGAACAAATGAATGAATAAATTTTAATTATGTGAGAACTATGGAAACAATCATATCAAGAAATGATTGAAAAGAATGGGAGTCTGCTATAATTGTGGAGAAAAGGGTCATCTTTCTAATGAATTCATGGGGAAGAAACAATTTGATGATGTTCAATTATATAATTATAGAGAGAGGGGACACTATGAAAATGAGTGTCCTAAGTGCTAAAGAAACATGCATCAGAAAAATCCTAGAGAGCAAGGTAGAGCTTATGCAATTACAACCGCGAACATTGAAGATCCTAATGATGTGGTGGCAGGTACTTTAATTGTTTCCTCTATCTTAGCCAACACTTTATTTGATTCTGTATCATCGCATTCATTTATATCTTCACAGTTTTCCAACAAAATTAGAATGTCAAATTTGATTTAATAAAGATTTATCAGTCAAAACTCCTAGGGGAATCATCATTTCTTCAAATTCAGGTCAACTAGTCCCCCTCATGAAACATAAACGTGATTTAGATGCTAACCTTATCATAATATCAATGAATAAATTTGATATAATTCTCTATATGAATTGGTAGTCAAATTATGATGTGAAAGTATATTGATATATAAAGAAAGTTACAATTTTTGAAAATGGTGTAGAATCTCTTATCTTTAGAGAAGATACCTCTCTATCTGATTCTTCTCTAAACCCACCCCAAGTAGCTCTATTAAATTCAATTCTTGGAGAGGAAGAGAACCCAATATCTATGGGTGAGGAAATAAATCTTCAAATATAAAGTTTCCACATAGTGTAAGAATACATTGAGGTATTTCCAGAGGATTTACCTGGACATCCTCCAGAGTAGGAGGTTGAGTTCTCTATTCATTTTCTTCCAGATGCAAGACCTATATCAAAGACTCTCTATATAATGGACACTGTGAAATTAGTGGGTCTAAAAATTAGAGGAATTTAGTGAAAAGGGATCTATTCAACCAAGTGTTTCTCCATGGGGATCCCATGTCCTCTTTATCAAGAGGAAAGATGGATCCACGAGGCAATGCATTGATTACTGGGAAATCAATTCAATTAAGAGAAAGAATAAGTATCCTCTAGCCTGTATTGATGATTTATTTTATCAAATTCATGGAGCTCAATACTTTTCTAATATTGAACTTCGATCCATATATCATCCACTACGTGTGGGGAAGGAATATATTTCTAAGACATCATTTCGAACCATGTATGGGCATTACGAGTTTACTGTGATGCCTATTTGACTGAAAAATACACCCTTGGTTTTCATGGATTAAATGAATGGAGTTTTGATGTAATTTCTTGATAACTTTGTTTTTTTATTCATCGATGATATCCTAGTATACTCAAAAATCTATAAAGACCATGAGAATCACTTGAAGATTATTCTGAAAACTCTTAGAATAAATGAATTATATGGGAAGTTTTTCAAGTGAGAATTATGTCTTTAATAAGTGTCTTTTCTAGGCCATATTGTCTCTAAGGATGGAATCCTAGTTGATCCTACAATGAAAATGGCAAGCCAATAATGGCCCATGCCAAAAAACCTGACTGAGGTACACAGTTTTATTTTCGTAGCATGTTATTATCGGCGTTTCGTTAAGAATTTTACCCGACTGGCTATCCCGCCAACCAAGATCACACGTAATGGAGTTATATATGTGTGGACAGAATAATTAATATAATGATTCGAGGAATTTAAAAGAAGTCTATTCAATGCTCTAATTTTGACTCTTCCATCTGGAAATGAGGGATTTGTGATATAAAGTGATGCATCAAAGAAATTACTGGGTTGCGTCCTTATGAAAAATGATACATTTATTTCTTATGCATCAAGACAGTTGAAGACTCATGAGAAAAATTAATGAACTCATGATATTGAGTTAGCATTCATAATCTTTGATCTGAAAATATAGATACATTATCTCTATAGAAAACGATGTGAGATTTATACGGACCACAGGAGTTCGAAATACATTATCACACTAAAAGAACTCAATAAGAGGAAAAGGATATGGCTAGAGTCACTCAAAGATTATGATTGTTCAATACCTTATCACCAAGGAAAGGAAAATACGGTGTAAGATGCATTAAGCAAGAAAGATCACGGAATCCTGACCTAAATGAGGATTAAAAGAGATCCTATATTCATGGATCTAAAGATGATGGATATCAGAATTTTTAAGGATGGGGAAACATCTTTCCTCTTTCAAATAATTTCTAAACCAACTTTTTTAGTGAAGAGAAAAAGATATCAATATGATTATGTGAATCTGCATAAGAAAATTATTGCTGTTAAAGATGGGAGATTGGAAGACTTCGTGTATGAGGAAGGAGTTCTGAAGTTTGGGAAGAGGTTATGTGTCCTATCAATACCTGACCTAAAATGAGAACTAGTAGACGATTCTCATAGATCTAATTTCTCTATACTCCTAGGTATCACAAAGATGTATAGAGATCAAAAGGAATATTTTTCATGGGATAATATGAAGTGGTAAATTGATGACTATGTGTAAATATGTCTAACTTATTAATAAGTGAATGCAGAGAGACAACATCCCAGAGGACAGATGAAAACTTTACCTTTTCTTATGGGGAAGTGGGATAATATTATGATGGATTTTTTTCACCAGACTACCAAAGACACCTAGAAGAAATGATGAAATATGGGTAATTGTTGACCATCTCACAAAATCTCCACATTTCCTTCAAATAAGAGAGGATTTACCACTTGAGCGCCTGACAAGACATTATATTAATGAATTCGTAAGACATCATGGTGAACCTATATCAATTTTGTCCAATCAAGATCCTTAGTTTACACCCAAATTCTAGAAAAGTCTCCTGAAGGATTTGAATACGGAGCTTTGTATGATTATTCCTTATCTCCCCCCCAAAACTGACAGATAATCTGAAAGGACTATTAAAACATTGAAAGAGATGTTGAAATCATGCTCTCTTGACTTTTGAGGTATTTGGGATCAATACTTTCTTTGGTGGAATTTTCCTACAACAATAGTTTCCATTCCAGTATTCAAATGGCTCCATATGAAGCATTATATGGAAAGAGATGTTGGACTCCATCTTGATTGGATGAAGTTGGTGAGAGGAAACTTATAGGCCCAAAACATAATAGAGAGACCATGATAAAGGTAAAGACAATCTAAGCCCATATTAAAGAATCCCAAAGTAGGTAGAATATTTATGCTGACAATAGGAGTAAGGATTTGGAATTCCCTAGTGGGAGATCATGTCTTTATGAATGTATCTCCATATAATGGTGTCTTAATGTTTGGTAAGAAAGGTAAATTGAGCCCCAGGGACATCAGACCATTTGAAATTTTAGAAATAATCAGATTTTTATCTTATCATTTAGAAATTCCTTCAAGTCTCGCCAATGTTCATGATGTGTTCAATGTGTCATTGTTGAAGAAATATATGCCAGACCAAATGCATGTACTCACCTATGATGAAATAGAATTGGAACTTGATTTGTCATACTGTGAAAAGCCTATCTGGATTCTTGACACACGGGAGTAGGTATTGAGAAATCAAACAACTCGTCTACTAAAGGTTCTATGGAGGAACCAGAATCTGGAGGAAGTAACATGGGAACCTGAGGATGTTATGAAGAAGAACCACCCATATCTTTTAGGTGGAATTTATTCATAAAAATTCGAGGAAGAAATTTCTGAAGGAGGAAATAATGTAACACCACAAACATTTTCTGGTATGTTTCTATTAAAAACATTATATTCATTAGATAGCTTATATTTCAAGATCACTGAGCCTCTGTGGAAAAAAACATGGTTACTTATAGGAGATAGCCGAAACCTGTCCATTAAACTTAAATTTTCTAGCTCTCTGATTCGAGTTTTAAAAATATGACAAACACAGTTGTGTTTAGGATGATATTTATAGATTGATAAAATTAATTTAATTTTTGGTGAATAGTATCTTACCCATATGAATAGTAACCTACCCTGGTGAATAGTAACTTACACTTATTAATAGTAAGATGAATCTTATAAATGGTATCCATACCCTTTAGTGTATAAATGAATTTAGGCACCTTAAAAATAAAGATGAATATTTTAAGTGTATATATTTTTATTAAATAATGATTTAATTAAATATTTAATTAAACATATTTAGAAAATTATTTTTGAAAAATGGATTCATTTTTGAATTCTACACATTGAAAAATGGATAGGGTGAAATTTTGGGATTTTTCTGAAATACTTGAATTTTTGGTGAATAGTAAAAGACATTAATTTACCATATAAATACATTATAATTTAAATTATCTATTCCTAGAATCATGAGTGATTTAAGAACCCAATTTTCGAACTCACATGAATATATTACTGTTATTGGTCATGAAATACTCACTATTTCTTGTCTTGAGAGAAAATAATAAATTAATGATTATAATATTAACAAAACTCCTCTCTCATCCACTATACAAACCACCCCCCACCCCTCTTCCTCCCACACCACTCAAGCGTCAACCCTTGTATAAATTCTACCAAATACTCTTCTAAAGCCCTATCCTCGTGTCCAAGACCTACTGGTCTCACCAAAAGGCAAAAAAAATGCCTTATGGAAATTCTCAAGGAAGAGTACTCAAGAGGCGAACCTTTCTTCTCTTTTCTTTCAATTTCTTTTACGAAGTTCCATTCTTTAGTTCTCTATTCTCACCTCCACTCATACAAATTAGATGATAATTCCATAACCTTACATGTACTGTGTTTTCATTATTCTAAAGTAATAATTCATTATAATCTCTCTTTTCCCCTCCTTTTATTCAATAAATGCTAACATCGTCTAAGATGTGTTAATTTATCTCAATCAAGGAATATGGGTTTTCAATTTGCATTACTATCTTCCATACTGGCCATTAAACCCTTATGATGGTTAAAACAGGTCATTATATATGTATTTTATCTTTATTATTGTTCTGGAATCCTTAGACTTTCATAATATGGAATAATAATAAGAAACAAGTTTATTGGGCACAAAACTGACAAGCCAAATCCAACCGTTTATTTTTAACTCATCAAATGAGTCATTATCTTGGTATAAAACCAGAATAATTATAATATAATTTATATCACTTTAATTTCACTATTAATTTATATTAACAATTCTATATGTTTAACCATATTTCAAACAAACATCCATTCATGAATACAAGTAAACGGATCATGAAAACCAAAGATAAAATGATACCAAAACAATAAAATTTAATCTATTATACCATCAAAAATGCCATTAATGAACCTAATAAGGTCATAACATATCAATTAAATGTCAATTAGGTTCTTTAATTTTTAATTATTGAAATTCAATTTGATTATTCAGGTCGTCAAGAATAGTCAAGAACACCTTCAAGCATAAGGTAAGGGATCCTCTCCCTCACTTTAGTTCAAGACTATCCCCTAGGTTATGCTCCTTTATTTTTATTTCCTAGTGATTGGGTATGTTTCCTCACCTCCCCCATACTTCCCTTATGACATATAAATAATGGGATACCCCCTTACATATCATTAATCCCTAGCAAGAACACTCGTTACCATGACGAAATGTTTGTAAGGTGTTTTCTCATCTAATTTTCAATTCTGTGGGATTTCCATTTTTCATATCTTATTTATTATATGTGGTATAGGTGAAATTCCATTTGATATATGTTTTAATTATTCTCTTTATATTTATGGTATTCTGTGATTCATTTTGTGGATATTAACTTTTGGTCATACGACTCAATTGAATACAACGTGGTAACGAGCTTTGTTTCAATTTTCACTTCATTGTGACTTTCTTATTATTGTGCACCTACACTTTCTTAAGTAGTATACTTAATTATCATTTGGGATAAATTTTCTATTGAAATAATATTTCTTTTAAATTTATATATTCTCATATCATGGATATTACTATTGTCTATGACGTATACCATCTTACATACGGTATTTATTTTGAATGTTGTTTTCAATCTAGATTTATTTATGAATCGGTATCCTCTATTCTATATAGATAATGTAAAGTCATATTTCTCTTATGTTGAATCTATGTATAAATACTGACTTGGATGAAGAGGTGGGTGGGGCCCACTACAGCCCCTCGATGCATCGATAGGTCTCATGAGAGTTATCAGTTGGCGAAAAACACTTCGAGTTTGTTTCCAAAAAATCAGACAGGTTTCTACACATATAACTAATCTGTTTTATTGTATTATGGTATCATGTTCTAGATACACTATGTCCAATTAATAATAATTCTTTTTATTCATTATTAGTTATTACTATCCATGAGGTTTTCACTACGACAAAATCGAGGGATGCAGTTTAATTCTCAGTTTATTAATGGTGTGAGTTTTGCATTTATTAACCATGCAATGATGATTATGTCAAATGGTTTTCAATTCAATTATTATTGATTCTTGCTTCTACCATTTTCAACCCTTACTGATCATTTGATCTCACACCTTTCATTTTTTTACCTTCAACAGGTGATGAAGAGGAGATCATTTATTGAGTTCTTGTGGATGCAGTTTTTAGTTTTTTTTATGTATTGTATTTTTTAACCTTTTACTATGTAATTTGAGTTATATTTATGTTTCTAGTTCTTCAAGAATACTAAACTGGTCATTCCTTTGGGATTTTCATTCCTTTTAACCTTGCGATGTAAGAACCCAGATCTTATTTTTGAGGTACGTGTTTCTTCTTTTCTCTTTTTCCTTAAGTGTTTTTGAGAAATAAAGGAATATGGGAAAAATCCTAAAATTTCGGACTACACGCCATGTATTATTCCACACACCGTGTACTTTTGGTCGTGTGGGATGAGTACACAGGGTGTGTAACCATATCGGCGACGAAGGGTGTAAAAAAAACTGACTACACGACATGTAGTGGTATTTACATGCCGTGTAGTCAGTCGACAAGAAAATAGTAAGGCGGTGGAAGTAGCCGCTAGCTAGGTGACAGTACAATCCGTCTAGTCGGGAATACACGTCGCGTACTCATGTCGATGGATGAACAGTTTTCTGGTGCCGCCTGGGGAACAGTTAAATGAAGGAAGTACACACCGTGTAGTCAAAAGTACATGTCGTGTACTTTGTTCTTTCGCATAAAATGGACATTAGCCAACCCTGTTCATATAATAGGCTTAGAACCAGATGGGAGCTCAGGAGAGGGCGGCCAAACCTTCGTGGATCAACCGATCAAGCATTGGGAATCTATTTCCGCTTCTGTCGATCACGTTGGAACTTCACGGGTAAGCCCTTCCTTCTCCTTGTGTAGTTCTTACCAATTCTTCCTCTAAGGGATTTTATTTGAGTTTGAACGGCTTTTCTTCTATGTCAGATCTGCGTCATTTGTGGGCATTTTTGGAAGTGACGTTCGAGTATACTGATCAGGAGCATTAAAATTAGGCGGCTTGGTGTTTAATTTCTAACTTTTGTGCGTTTTTGTGTATTTTTGTGCTACGAACCCATGTTGGGGTGTCGTATGGCTGAGGTCGTGGCTATTTTAACAACCTCGAAATGTATAGGTGATTAAATTTGATAATAAACTGTTGTTTGGGATCTTTCTTGGATTCAGGACCACCCCTGGGGTGCGTTCCTCTGTTTAGCTGTTTGGCCATGATACCTTAGGGTATGTCATTGTAATAATAATTTCTAAATTGCCTTGAGAGGAATTGTATGTGAATTTTTTATTTACATGTTGGGCTCAGCCCGATTACTTGTGCCTGAGGGCGTTGTTTTACTATATTCTGAGTGCATGAATGGATTATCCTGAGGGAAACGTTCTATTTTTCCTAAGGGCAACATTTCGTATGCCTGAGGGTTGTGACTTCTATGCCTGAGGGTGACACTTTGTACGCCTATTGGAAATATCTATTACAACTGAGGACAATACCTGCGGGTTGGATTCTGAATAGCATGAGGGCATGGTTTTACTATACTATCCTGAGGGAACGATTCTGATAGGCCTGAGGGCTTGGCTCTGATGAGCAGTGAATGTTATTAAATTAAATGGATAAATTGAATAATAAAATGGAAATATAACTGGTATGTTAGTTACCTTTGAGTACTGCATAGTTTATTGCATTTTTCTTTTATACAATGTTGTTGCATGTTTACACAGAGTTGGGCACCGGCCTTTGGTGGGTGTCTACTAGGATTTATTTCTCACACCCTATTTGGGTCATGTTTTCTGCCCAAACAGATTACATTTCTGCAGGTGTGGATAAGGGAAAGGGTACCTATAATGGTACTTGATTTCTCCTAAGGAGTAGGAGAGCATGAGACCGGGCTTAGGCTTGCGATGCTACTGGATGTTTGTTTTGTTTTGTTGAACTCTGTATTGTATTGTTCTGCTAAGTAACATGTTCTGGATTTTTTCTTAGAACATGAGACATGTTTCATCCTATATATATAACTGGTTGGTTATCTTTTAATGCAGTTGTTAATATTAAATGTGAATGGTTTATTTTCTCCCGTTGTTGTTGTTGTATGCTTTTTATTTTATTCTTTTGCACTGCACTTTGACAAATGAGGGCATAGTTTCCCCATTATCAGCCATGGGCCCTCGCTGCTAATTGGCAGCCTCTGGCGTTTGGGGAAATGCGCTTGAGGTCACGTGGAAAACTGGGTTTGGGGCACCCGTTGAGTGGCACCTAGGCCTGGGACGTTTTAAAGTGGTGTTAGAGGCAGGTTTCTTCTCATTGACTTACTATTTGGAGCCTTAGTCAGGGATAGGATAGGAATGGTAGTTGGTAATAAGCTGTGCCCAGGCATAGCTAACCCATGTACAGGGAAAATCCAGTCAACCTCATATTTTTTTGATTCTTTTGATTTTGACGGTTGACAAGATTTTCACCGTTGGGTGACGCACTTGTGATTGTGTTGTTTATATTTTATCCATGGTTCTATTTTGTTCCAACTCGATGAGATGAGGGTATTCCATCTCATGCATTATTTAGGCACATTCTAGGAATCACATGCCATGTGTAGTGTCTATGCCATGTAGATGCAGTATACATTTCATGTTGTTGTGAGAGTTGTTGTGCTAGAAAAAGCATGTTGTTGTGATAGCTGCTTGATAAATACCTATTATGTGATAGGGTATCTTGGTATGAGTATGTTGAAAGAATGGACGCTAAACATTGGTTTTTGGGGAGTATGGGACATCCTTGACCAGAATTTGGTGGATCATTAGCTATTTATTTTTTTATAACAAAGATAATATGTCAAACTTTGATTCGTTGGGAGTATGGGCCCTCACGGGTCTGAATTTGACACTTAGGTTTTGTTTTCAGTATTTTCTGGGTTCCAGAAAAGTTTCTAAGGCATACTGTCTGGAAATTCTAGTATACACGCCATGAAGTTCATTGAACACATCGTGTATTTTCTTCTGTTCAGGAAGAAAAGAAAAAAATTTGACTACACGACGTGTAGTCTCTTCCTGTGTCACAAACATTGTGGGCGGCGACACGTGGAAGGGAAAAGTTTGGGGCAAACAAATTGTGTACCATATGTACATGCCGTGTAGAGTTGACCCAGAGACCCGGCCGTGTAACTAACAAACACGGGCTGGTTTAATTTTTTCTTGAACACGTCATGTCAATGTGGAACACGCCGTGTAGTCTGACCTGGGATCCGACCGTGTAACTTACAACAAAGGTCGATGTAATCCTTTTGTGTACACACTGTTTGTATATGGAACATGCCATGTAGTGTGAGCCGTGTGTCCGACCATGTAACAAACAACATGGGTCAGCGAAGCGCATCTAGTACACGTCATGTACCTATGGGACACGCCGTGTAGTCTCTTCAGAGGATAGACTGTGTGGGGTTAGCCATGTGGCTAGGGAAATGGGGTGGTGTACACGCCGTGTGCGGGTGTAGCACACCGTGTTGTATCAAGATGAGTAGTCGGCTGTGTCACAAAAGACACGGGCAGTTGGAATTTTTACCATACACGCCGTGTAGATTATATACACACCGTGTAGTTTTTTTCAATGGGAACCGTGTGGCTTAGCCATGTAGAAGGACCTGGGCTGGGAAAGAGAAGTCAGGTACATGCCGTTTAGTCAGTATACACACCGTGTAGTCTTATTTTTCAAATCATAAAATTCCTTCTTCCTCCTATTCCCCTTTTGGCCCCTTCATTTTCAATCTTTGATAAATCATGATCTAAGGAGTGCGATTGACCTTGTAGAGTCATGCCACCGAGACGACCACACGTTTTTCTCTAGGAGAGCAGCAACAATTATACTCCAGAAATGGTGGGCCATGGGCTACTAGTGGATCCTCCAGCAAAGCCAGATGTGGCGCCAGCTGTTATACCGGACACAGGCAAGGAGGAGCAATTCCGTGAAGGATTTATGCGGTTCATGCAAGCCTTTCAGGGAGCACCGCAGGCTTCCACATCTATGGCTGAGCTGACTTGTATCTTCCAGCTGCATCATCCGCCTGTATTTACAGGGGATGGTGGACCACAGGCTGTGGAGTCTTGTTTGAGGTCTATGAAGAATATTTTCGAGCATCTTGAGACACCTCCAGGGCGGAGGGTCAAGCTCGCGATGTATATACTGCGTGCTTCTTCCAAGAGGTGGTGGGATGTTACCACCCAGTCAGAGAATCTCAAGGACATGGCGTGGGAAGATTTTTAGGTAGTTTTCTATGACTTCTTCTTTCCATAGACACTGAGGGAAGATAGAGCACGAGAGTTCATGAATCTATAATAGGGCGCTATGTCGGGGATGGATTATTCTGCTCATTTCACCAAGCTTTAGTGTTTTGCACCCGTTCTGCTGGGTGATGAGACGTTGAGAGCCAGACGCTTTGAGGATGGTCGTCGTTATGAAATACGAGTGCTGGTGAATGTTTTCAGGTTGCCTTCAGTACATGCTATTGTAAATCAGGCACTGGTTAAGGAGTGGAACCTGCGAGAAGCTAGTGGTGTGAGCCAGGGCGGTTCAACACTGGTTTCTGGTACTATTTCTACCAGGAAGAAGAAGCGACATATGAGTCATCTATAGTGCTTTTGTAGGGCGTTTCCACCAGTGTCTAGTGAGAGGGTTTATGTCCCTACTCTGCATACAGGAGAAGGAACAGTGGCTTATTACCAGTCAGGAAATTGGAATATGTCCGAGCTTGCAGGTAGAGATGGTGGTCATGGCCGTGGTAGCCAGACACCAGGATCATAGAGGCAGTAGGGCGGGACAACTCAGGGTAGTCAGGCTGTGTTGTAGGGCCTTGGCACTGGGCAGCAATATTCAGTGCAACAGACCCTATAGGAGCAGGATCATCAACCTTCTACTGTCAAAGGTACTATTCTAGTAGCTTCTGTCTTGCCTTCAGTACTTTTCGATATGGTTTCCATGTATAGTTTCATATCTGTACTCTTTGTGGAGAGCCTTGGGGTCTATGTTTCCACTTCTTCTGATATTAGGACACTAGACACTCCATTGGGAACTAGAACGGCATGTGTGCGTCAGTGAAAAGAGTTCCCCCTTGAGTTTGGAGGGTATCACTTTCTATGGGGCCTCTATGTCTTAGAGATGATCAGTTATGATGTCATTATTGGGATGGAATGGTTGGTTCCCTTTCGAGCCTTTGTAGACTGCTGTCGTCGCAGGTTGCGTTTCATGTCACCAGAGGGCAAAGAGTTTCTATACAAAGGTGAATGGGATGTTCAGGCGAGTCGAGCCGGACCAGAACATCATGGGTGAGGTGGAGTCACAGCCCTGATTTTTAGATTATATCTGGATGATCAGGGGACTTGTCATACAGATTTCCCTCTAGTGGTTGATCATTTCAGGGATGTCTTCCCAGATGACTTTTCAGGTCAACCTCTAGAGCGAGAGGTGGATTTCCTTATTGAGCTTGTGATAGGGGAAACACCGGTGTCCATTCCTCCTTATAGTATGGCTACACCAGAGTTGCAGGAGCTCAAGAGGCAGTTAGAGGAGTTATAGGAAAATGGTTTCATCTGACCCAATACTTATCATTGGGGTTCTCTGGTTCTCTTTGAGAAGAAGGCAGATGATACCCTCAGGCTCTGTGTGGATTATCAGAAGTTGAACCAATTGACGGTTATGAACTGATATCCCTTACCAAGGATTGATGATCTTTTTGTTAAACATCAAGGATCACGAGTGTTCTCTAAGATTTACTTGAGGTCTGGATATCATCAGCTACACGTGAGACTATCAGATATACTGCTTACAGCTTTTTGGAGCATATTTGGTATGTACGAGTACTTGGTTATGTCGTTTGTACTCACAAACGCGCGAGCAGTTTTCATGGATCTGATGAATCATGTGTTCCATCCTTATCTGGACTATTTCATGGTAGTATTCATGGATGACATCTTGGTGCAATCTCACACTCGACACGAACATGCCACCCATATTGGGATCATATTGAGTACACTGAGAGAGCATCTATTATATGCTAAGCTCTCAAAGTGCCACTTTTGGATGGACCTGATTCACTTCCTGGGTCATATTATCTCAGAGGCAGGAGTTGGAGTAGACCCAGAGAAGGTGAGAGCAGTATTTTCTTGGGAGAAGCCTAAGAATGTGTTTGAGATACAGAGTTTCTTAGGGTCGGCTAGTAACTACATATTTATCATCCAGGACTTCTCCCGCTCAGCTTCACCCTTGACGGGTTTGACTAAGAAGGGTGTGAAGTTTATTTGGTCAGAATCTTGCGAGACAGCCTTTCATGAACTGAAAGGAAGGTTGACATCAGCACCAGTACTGATACTTCCAGAGCAAGGGAAGATCTATACAGTTTACTGTGATTCATCTGGTATTGGGCTGGGAGTAGTGTTGATGTAGGGAGATCGAGTTATTGTGTACGGTTCTTGACATTTGGGGCTAGATGAGAGGAATTACCTGATACATGACCTCGAGTTGGCTGCAGTTGTTAATGCGTTGTGCTATTGGATTCATTATCTCTCGGGAGATCATTTTTTGGTTTTCACCAACCACAAAAGTCTCAAGTATATTTTTACTCAGCGTGACATCAACCTGAGACAGCGAAGGTGGGTCGAATACCTTTAGTCCTTTGACTTTGAGATTGCCTATACACCTTGTAAGGGTAATTCCGTAGCTGATGCACTGAGCAGGAGGACTCAGATACATGCGGTATAGGAGGCCAGTGGTGAGTGGAAACTCATGGCTTTGTTCTCTAAGATACATTTTGAGGTGCATGACAGTCAGGGGTAGACCTTTCTTTCATCTTTAGCTGTGAATTCTACCCTCCTTGATAGAGTGAGTATGAGATATCCATGAGCTATCTACGGGAGTCGGTGGAAAGTGAGGAACCTCCTCCCGGTTGGATGATAGGCGATGATGAGGTAATGCATTCCATGGATGAGTATGGGTTCCAGGGGATATACACGAGGAGTTGATGCAGGAATTTCATGATTCAGCTTGGGCAGTTCATCTCGGGGTTACCAAGATGTACTGTGACTTGACACGTCAGTACTGGTTGTCATGTATGAAGAGAGAGGTAGCTGGTTTTGTTATGAGATGTTTCACCTGTTAGCAGGTGAGGGCGGAGCATCAAAGGCTAGCCGTATTGTTACAGCTGTTAACCATCCCGGAGTGGAAATGGGATGATCTCGTGATGGATTTTGTGATTGGACTTCCAAGGTCACCTCGAGGAAATGATGTTGTGTGGGTTGTTTTGGACAGACTCACGAAGGTAGCACAATTTTTGCCGATCAAGGAGACCTTCGGTGTTGACGAGCTCGGGAAGTTGTATATCCAAGAGATCGTACGTCTTCATGGGGTTCCTCGTTCTATCGTTTCAGATAGGGACTCCCGTTTTACATCTCGTTTCTGGAAGAGTTTTTAGAGGGCACTGGGTATATAGGTGATTCTGAGCACAGCTTACCACCCTCATACCGATGGCCAGTCAGAGAGTACGATACAGGTTCTTGAAGACATGTCGTGTGCATGCATTCTATACTTTGGGGGCTCTTGGTAGAAGAATATACCCTTAGTAGAGTTTTCCTATAATAACAGTTTTCAGAAAACTATTGAGATGGAACCATACAAGGCTTTATATACTAGGCCATGCCGATCACCTTTGTGCTGGTTAGAGACAAGTGAGGCAGCTTCACTGGGACCACGTCTCGTGCAGGATACTTCTGAGCAGGTCCAGTTGATTCGGAAGCAGATGGTTACCACACAGTCTCATCAGAAATCTTATGCTGATCACCGTAGATGACCTTTGGAGTTCGTAGTCGGGGATTAGGTCTTCTTGCGTGTTTCGTCGAGGTTGTGACACAGGCGGATCAGGAGACAGGGTAAACATTCACCGAGGTATGTGGGGCCATTTTAGATTCTAGAGAGAGTCGGGCTAGTTTCCTATCGGTTCCAGTTACCATAGAGGTACAGGTCCATGAACGACGTCTTCCATATATCTCAGTTGCGTCAATATCATTTAGACCCATCACACGTTTTCAGCCTGAGGAGGTTGAGCTTGAGGTAGATGCATCCTTGAGGATCATCCGATTCGTATCATTTATAGGAGCACAAAGGTTCTCTGAGTCCGATCATTTCCTCTCGTATGGGTGCTATGGAAGCATGGTCGAGTGGAAGACAAAACCTGGGAGCAGGAGACTGACGTACGTGCTCAGTGGCTAGAGCTATTCTGAGCTTTATCTTCGCTACCCGTGAAAGGGAAATTCGGGGATGAATTGCATTAAGGGGGGGAATTTTTTAAGAACCCGCTTCTTATTTTGGAGAACGGGATTCTTATTTTCCCTTTTCCTTTAGTGTTTTTGAGAAATAAGGGAATATGGAAAAATCCTAAAATTTGGGACTACACATCGTGTACTATTCCACACGTTGTGTACTTTTGGCCGTGTGGGATGAGTACATAGGGTGTGTAGCCATATCAGCGATGAAGGGTGTAACAAAATAGACTACACGCCGTGTAGTGGTATTTACACGTCGTGTAGTAAGTCAGAATCCAAATAGTAAGGCCGTGGAAGCAACCACCAGCTGGGCAATAGTATACGCCATGTAGTCGGGAATACACGTCGTGTACTCATGTCGACGGATGAACAGTTTGGCAGTGCCGCCAGATGAACAATTAAATGAAGGAAGTACATGCCGTTTAGTCAAAATTACTTGCTTTTTAGTATGTTTTTTTCTCATAAAATGGGCAGTACCCAACCCTGTTCACAGAATTGGCTTAGAACCGGACGGGAGCTCGGGAGAGGATGTCAGAACCTTCGTGGATCATCTGATCGAGCATAGGGAATCTGTTTCTGCTTCCGTCGATCACGTTGGAACCGCACAGGTAAGCCCTTCATTCTCCTTGTGTAGTTATTACCAATTATTCCTCTAGGGGATGTTAGTTGAGTTTGAAAGGCTTTTCTTCTATGTCAGATCTACTTAATTCTTGGGCATTTCTAGAAGCGACGTTCGAGTATACTAATCAGGGGCGTTAAAAGTAGGTGGATTAGTGTTTAATTTCCAACTGTTGTGCATTTGTGCGTATTGTTTTGCTACGAACACATGTTGGGGTTTCGTATGGATGAGGTCGTGGCTATTTTAACTATCTAGAAATGTATAGGTGATTAAATGTGATAAAAAACTATTGTTTGGGATCATTTCTTAGATCCAGTACCACTCCTGGGGTGCGTTCCTCTATTTAGTCATTTGTCCGGGATAACCGATGGTATTCCTTTGTAATAATGTTTTCTAAATTTCCTTGAGAGGAATTCTATGTGAATTGATTATTTACATGTTGGGCTCGACCTGGTTACTTGTGCCTGAGGGCAGTGTTTTACTATAGCCTGAGGGCATGACTGGATTACCCTGAGGGAAACGTTCTATTTCACCTGAGGGAAACCTTTTGTATGCCTGAGGGGTGTGACTTCTGTGCCTGAGGGCGACAATTCATACGCCTGAGGGAAATATCTGTTACGCCTGAGGGCAATACATGTGGGTTGTATTCTGAATAGCCTGAGGGCATGGTTTTACTATACTAGCCTGAGGGCACGATTCTGATAGGCCTGAGGGATTGGCTCTGATGAGCAGTGAATGTTATTAAATTAAATGGATAAATTAAATAATAAAATGGAAATATAACTGGTAATTCAGTTACTTTTGAGTACTTCTTAGTTTATTTCATTTTAATTTTGCACACTTTTGTTGCATGTTTACACACAGTTGGGCACGGGCCTTGGTGGGTGCCTATCGGGATTTATTTCTCACACCCTGTTTGGGTCATGTTTTTCGGCCCAAACAAATTACATTTTTGCAGGTATGGATAAGGGAAAGGGTCCCTATACAGGTACTTGATTGCTGCAGATGAGTAGGGGAGCATGGGTCCAGGAATTGGCTCATGATGCTACTAGCTGTTTGTTTTGTTTTGTTGAACTATGTATTGTATTGTACTGCTATGTAACATGTTCTGGATGTTTTCTTAGAACTCGATACATGTTTCATCATATCTATATAACTGTTTGGTGATCTTTTACTACAGATGTTAGTATTAAATGTGAACGGTTTATTTCCACCCACTGTTGTTGTTGTATGGTTTTTATTTTATTCTGTTGTGCTACACTTTGAGAAATGAGGGCATAGTTTCCCCACTATCAGCCCTGGGCCCTCACTGCTAGTCGGAAGCCTCTGGAATTTGGGGAAATATGCTTGAGTTCATGTGGTGAAACATTTTCGGGGCACCCATTGAGTGGAACCTGTGCCCGGGACGTTACAGACGATATAAGAAACAGTTACCCAACTCTGGTCTAGAGGTGTCGGGGTGTTACAACTCCCCCATGCCCAAATGGGATAACCCCCTTGCACACCCTAGACAGCCCCACTGCACCCCCATGCCCACTGGACAACCCCCTTTCACCCCTGTACATCCCCCTGCACCCCTAGACATCCCACTTGCACCCCTTCAACATCCTCCCTCCCCTTGCACCCCCATGCCCCTAGACAACCCCCTTGCACCCCCTGGACATCCCATTGCACCCACACCCCCTAGATATCCGCTTGCACCCCCTTTAATTCCCACATGCCACCCCTATATTTACCCCCTTAAACCCCTTGAACCCCCCCCCCCCACACCCACATGCCTCCGACCCCACCCCCCTTCTAGACACCCCCTCCGACCTGGACACCCCCTCCCTCCTGGAAACCCCCACGAACCCCCTATAATGCCCTCTTTCCCCCCTAGAATGCAACCCATATCCCCCCATGGACAACCCCATCCCACCCCCCTTGAACACCCCCTATAAACCCCTGTAGTACCCCCCCCCCCGGAAAGCCCCATTGGAACGACTTGAACTCCCCTCGTTCACCCCCTTGTTGTAGCCCACCCCCCCCCCCATGAAACCCCCTTACACCCCATGCAGTATCCCACCCCCTGGACACCCCCTTTCACCTCCTTGAACACCCGCCTTGCACCCCCCCCCCCCCCCCGAACACCCCCTATAGTATCCCACCCCCCTGGACAGCCCCTTGAACCCCCTTGAACACCCCCTATAGTATGCCACCCCTCCCCTGCAGTAGCCCACCCCTGGACATTCCCCCTCCTGGACACCCCCTCCCACCTGACCCCCCCCATCCTAGACAGTCCCCACCCAAATCCCGAACACCCCCTCCCTCTTGGACACCCCCTTGCACTGACTTGGACATGCCCTTGAACACCCTCCTTACGCACCCAGGCCCCCTTGAACCCCCCTTGTATCCCCCGGACAACCCCCATTGCACTCCCCGGATATCCCCCCTTGAACATCCCCTGCACACCCATGCCCCTGACCCCCCCTGGACAGCCCTTTGCACCCCATACACACCCATTCCCCCCTCATGGACACCCCCTCCCACATAGACACCCCCTCCTCTCTCTTGGACATCCCCTCCCCACTCTTGGACACCCTTTCCCCCTCTCACCCCCTCCTGAACATCCCCTCCCACCTGGACTCCCACACCTCCTCCCTACATAGCCATGCCCCTTTTACCCCCTCTTGGATACCCCATTGCACCTCCTGGATAGACACCATTCACCCCCTTGAACCGCCCCCTTGCACCCCCCTGCACACCCATGCCCCCAACCCCCCCCCCCCCCCCCCAGACTCCCCCCTTTCACCCCCTGAACACCCATGCAAGGGGTATTTTGATAGGAGAAATCTTTATGGGCATGCATCCATTACCAGTAACCAATCTTGACAACTAAAAACACTCAGGTATGGTTTTAGTCATTTTTATATATGTGAATGAATTTATAAGATCATCTAAGGTAATGGTAGTAGGCTGTGTAGGTTTTCATCTTGTTATATATAAAGGGAAACATAGAATGGTGTGAGAGACTAGGTGTTCAAAGTAAGGGAATGAGAGTTTGGGAAAGTGAGGTTAGGCTCCCCAATAAGATCCAAAACACACTATAATAATATAAGGAAAAAAACAATATCCCTAATTAAAATTGGAACAATGATTAAAAATGAAATAAAACATACCCAAATCTGATGTAGAACTCACTATCTTAGATGGAGGTGGAAGGAAACAACCTCATCATAAAAAACCACCTGTAAGGAAATAGTGAGAACAGAAATGAGATTTTATGACTTCTTAAATATATATATATAATCATTGTGTCAACTATTAATGATAAATGAAACATTAATACATAACCAACAATGAAAAAATAATATTTAGATTGATATGTGAATCCCGCACATGAGCCTCAGCTCGGTTGGTGAGCACTCGGTAGGTGCATCTGAGAGACCCGAGATCAAATCCGGGTGGAGGAGTATTTCTAGGTTCTATAGTAGGTACTGTAGCAAGTACTGTAGTAGGAACTGTACAATACTATAGCAAAAGGAACTATTCATCCATCTGGGCCTTTGGGCCACCGGTTTGGTCCTCGGGTCCTTCAAGGTTTTCAGCCCACCTGAGGCCTTCGGTCCAGTTGATTCTCAAGGCCTTAAGACCAACTTAAGGCCTTTGGGCCACCCCAAGGCCTTTGGGCCACTTGAAATGAAGATGTACCAATTATACTATAAGGGAAAAGGCATCATAGGAGGATTCTGGGTAGGTGCATTCACTGGAGCAGAGCTAACAGGAGTTGGAAGAACGAGAGGGTATGGATTTTACATCTGTACTAGGCCAGTGCAACATAGCATAGGAAAACTTGTTGACTATCCCTATGAAGGAGGAGTTTTGATATCCTGACATATGCTGGGGAGGAGCAGTTCCAAATTGTCTATTTGGGTGATTCCTCCATGACTTACGGGTCATGTAATTGTCTCTTTGCCATCGAGCCTTGTAAGGCTTCCACATCATTGCTTGAAAGGTGGATTATCAAAATAATAAAAAATGAAGGCCTTCGGTCCATTCCGAATGATATGTACATACCAATAGTAAATAACATGATCATTAATAAAGAAGAAAATTTCAAAAACATATATTCATCAAAGAAAACCACATGAAAAAACTTTGACATTAAAAAACCACACTTTCTAAATAAAAAACTATATTACATAAGGAATAAAAAACTCTTTTTTTAGAAACACATGTTTGAAAAACATGGCATGGTAAACCTAGCTTCTCCCCCTGCACACAAAGCACACACCCAGCACTGCCCCTGTACACCCCTCCCCCTCCACCGCACACTTCATGCCCCCTCCACACACTCCCTCCACCCCCTACATACTCTCCAGCACAGCCTCTGCCTTTGTACCCTACACACCCCATGCACACACCTAGCACTCACCCCCTGCACACCCCTCCCCCTCCACCGCACACTTCATGCCCCCTCCACACACTCCCTCTACCCCCTACATACTCTCCAGCATGGCCTCTGCTTTTCCACCCTGCACACCCCCTACACACACCTAGCACACACCCCCTGCACACCATAGCACAACCCCAACACCCCCCCCCCCCTCAAATGCACACTTCATCCCCGTGCACAAACTCTATCCACCACATGCACCCTGGACACCCCCTGTACACACTCCCTCCACCCTTGTACACACCCTCTACCCCTGTAGATAGCACGCCCCATACCCCTATAACTTTCACAACCCCTCTTCACATCCACTACACACACACCCTCCACACCCCATACACCCCTTCCACCCCCTTCACACCCGCACACCCACTTACACAACTCCAAGACCACCCCTACACACTCCCTCCAATGTTTAGAATAAACCACGAAATGAAATCTAAATTCAAGGTTAAATAGATCCTAAATAATTCATTTGTCTAAAATTCAAATGAATAAGATCAAGAAGAGGGGAACCAAGAAATTTGATACTCCCATCTACCTAAAAAAATTGATTCATTGTGAATATTTGTTTCTAACCACATATAAAATGCTTTATGAAAAACTAAAAATTTAGATTCTATATAAATTCAATATGTTAAAGATGAACAAGTTAACCCAAATATAGATTCTAGGGAATCTAGAAAACTAGAATATGCATTTTGGAAAACACTACAAGAATGTTAACCCAGTTACATGAGATAGATAATTCCTACTTATTGAAGAACCAGGCCACCCAAATCTGAATGAATGGAAAATCCATAGTGAAGACATCACCAATAACAAAACCCAACACTATCCATCACACCACGATAGAGTTATGCGGGATGAAATGAGATAAACACAATTCCAAGAGCCAACACCATCCGAAGAAAAAACCATACATCACCACCATATCCTAACTATATAATATTATTCCAAATAATTTTCCCACCGAATAACATTAAAAATAGAATAAAAAACCAATCAAAACCTAAAGTTCATCACCACCACCAACAAGAAGAAACTCCATACAAAGACTGATAAAATACACATGAGAATACAACTGCCCCCACACCCTAGCCCCTACCCCCTTCACCCCCACTTCCCCTTGCACCCCCTTCCCCCTGCATCCACATTGCCCCTTCCCCCTGCCCAATCCACCACCCCACAAACTTGTCACCCCCATCACCACCACACCCCCCACCTGTACCCCTACATCCCTTCCCCCCATCATACACCCCCAATGACCTCCCCCTCACCCTACCCTATGCAAATCCTCCCCCTCCACCTCCCCCAACTACACCAGCCCCTCCCATCCCCTCCCCTAATGCACCATCACATCCCCTACCCTCCCCCCTACGACACTAGACCCTCACCCTTCCCCACACATCCCCTTCCCCCTCCCCCTGCTACATCAACCCCTCCCACTCCCCCTACTTATTATAAATTTACATTATAGTTTTTAGAGATGGGGGGGGGTACAACTAATTAAAATTTTACACTCACTAAAATTTTGTGTGTGTGTTTAGTTCGAGCTCTACGGGAGGAAGTCAATAGATGGGCTAAGATTTTCTAACTCATGGATGTCAAAATAGAAAGTGGCTAGATCAAAGTGAAAAGATAAACACATTAAGAGGGTATACATGATGAAAACGTCCATAAGGAAATAAAGGTACTGGAGTAAAAATAATCAGTTCTGAAAATGACCCTAGGAGTTGTTCCTATGCTTGTAGGAGTTGAATGCAACCGTGAACATTTGTTGTTGTTTCTAGTAGAAAAATCTCAACAATAATGAGAATTGTTTGCCTCGTTTTTGGCTATGTGGGATGGAATTGGAAAGGATTTGGTTTCAGGGAGCATACAAATAACAAAAAACACTTGAACCAGTTTGGAACACTGTAATGAAAGATTCATTATATAACCGGGTTGATACTAAAGTACCAAACATGCATCAAAAATAGAAGAAATGAATATTATTTGGTAGGAATGTATCTGAGAAAGCATCAAAACAATGTGAAATGATAGATTGATTATTTAATCTTCCTATTAAGGAGTGGTTTGTTTTTTCATTTAAGGATAGTGGAATGCGAGTTTCATTTCAGTTACTTCATATGGTACATGAGCATGAGGTTTGGATAGATCAAGCTTATGATAGGAAAGATAGTTATAGACTCGGATGTTGCAGTTCTTTCAACTAGTTTCATGGCTGCAGATCACTCTGAAGCTACCCTACCAAATGGCGTTTGTTTCTTCAATGAGGGTATTATTAAGGAATATTTTGGCGACTTAACACCAAATACTGAACTAGAACCCTTCCTTCACCCTTCCCTACATCCATCCTCCCCCTTTCACCCCTTATTCACCCTCACTACCTGCTCCCTTACCCCTAGTATCCGCACCCCACTGCACCCCCACACCACTAAACCCACCCAATGCCAGGCCCACTCTTTCACCCCCACTTCCCCCAATACTGTCCCCACCACACTGATATGAATATAATCGACATAAAATAACTAATGGGTCCATAACAAAACTAACCTAAACTGTAAAAATATATTTAACTTCATTGAATGATATCTCTAACTCCACTTTATTTTGTAATTTTTAGGAAACACATTTTTTGGGTTAATTTTGAAGAAACACAATAGATTACCAAAATACCCACAAATAAATTACAGGATGGAACCAAAATTAAAATTATAAAATTAATCATAGCAAGTAGTTCAGCCACACACCATAGGATTTTGGAGGAGATATGACACGTATTGAGATCTATGTGAGAACTGAAATCATGTGACACCTAAATCTCTATGTCGTCAGCCACTATAACCATTATTCCAGCCCCATTTATATCAATCAACTCACTATCTCCAATATGAATCACCTCATTGAAAATTACATAACAATGATAATTAACACCACTTCACTTGACCCAGTTTCACCTGAAATACCATTTTCATCATTGAATCATGAAAGTCCAAAACCTAAACCAAAAAAAGGGAAACCAACATCAAATTCTACATTATTGTAACTCCCAAAATGACCTTCACCATTAATAACGTCAAACAAGAATATGAACCATGCTGATCCAAATACTCTAACTTATTAAAACTTGTCAAACAAAATTGATTCGCTAACCTAAGAAGAACCAAAAGATATGGACTTTAACTAAACCAAATAGGTGTGACCTGATCCAAATTATATTGAATATATAAATAATACTACTAGAAATGAGAAAACCAACCAAGTTTAAAGAAAATCTAATAAAATCTACAAGGCTCTAACTAAATCAATGTAATCCAACCCAATTGATTCACTAAAATAATAACATAATGTTATAGACCTAAACTAAACCAAATAGATTTGGACTAATCAAAATTAAATGGAATTAAACTTAAAATACTAGAATCAAGACAACCCAACTTAAATTAAACCAATTAAAATAAAAATTATATGAAGGCAGCTAAACTAAATCTATAAGAAATCCAACAAATTCTCAAAACCAAGCATTATCCTTCTAGACTACACAATCCGTTGAATCCAAAACAAAACGACTAAAATTTATTTCATAACAAAAAATCCAATTTTTTTAATAAATATAATAAAAAATAGTAAAATTTGTTCCTTAAAAAGAAAATATATGTAATTTATAATACTATGATTTCACACCCACTTCCCCCTACACCCCCTGCCCCGACTATAACCCCCATTTCAACTGCGAACCCACCCCCACTTCCCCCTGCACCCCCGCCCCTGCCCCCGCCCCCAAAGCCCCCCACCCCCTACTCATCTTTTTGCAACCCCCACCCCCACTTCCCCCCTGCACCCTCATGCCCCCATCCTTCTTTATTTTCTATTATGTTTTTCTTGTTTTAGAATTTTTCCGTCATGAGATAAAATTTAAATAAAATCAACTCTTTGGTTTTGACACATAGGTTGAGAGAACTCTCATAGCTTGAGTTATAAATTTAAGAATCATTTAGAATTGGGATAGCGTTTCTTACTATTTTATTAAATAATTTTAATCCTTATATACTTCAAGATTTTCACTAAATAGTGATAATATATAAGAGAACCTATCTCAATTAAATCGACCAATTAGAGATTTGTGTGCACAAAATTTTAACTATTAGAATACTTGATTTTTGTTTCCAAATAATCAACTAGGCTTTGACTTAAATCATGGCCTAATCCAAATGTTTCTTATTTTTCATTTTTTGGTCGGTAAAGACCCCCACAAGAACATGAATGAATTTGGAACAGTGTGTATTGCCTTCAAAATGGGAGAAATTTCATTAGCTCAAATAAAATGGATGGAATTACCATTCGGAATAGTGGTCTCAACAAAGGAATGAATGAACAAAATATAACTCGGAGAGAACACAATCTAGTATGATCCCCAGATATCCATTCTATAAAAGTTATTTTTTAATTCAAGGAGAACATAGTAAAAAATGAGATTTATTGAAATATTAAATCTAGTGGAGAATATATTTATGGGTATTGGTACATGTTCTAGAAGTTTACTACTAGTCATCAACATCAAAATAACATATATGATCATAATTTATTAATATTATTATATTGACGCCTTATGAACAGTGATATAAACCTATTGGATTATTCATAAGGTGGATCTCTCATGGGAAAATATTTAACTGGGTCCATGGATTAGATATTGATGGTCTCTTAGAAATCAAAAAAAATTCATACATGATCCACTACTAAAAGTGTGGATGAGGTAAAAAGTTTTAACTCACATTTACTCGAGTCTATAATTAACGAACTGACCTCTCATATGAGATAATTAGTACTAATAAAAGTGAATGAAGCACGAACTAAACCCCATTAGACTCTCAATTGGGTATTTTCTTAGGATTTTTTATAGACTTTTTATCTTAAATTTATAACACTAAAATATGTGACATTATTAATAGAACATAATTTTAACAACCAATGAACAACCATGGTTTCAAGGAGTATTCAATAGTATGATATGGATATGGAAATAAATATCAATCCAAGTCACCTTTCTAATAGTTTTTATAATAAATTTACCATCTCCCACACTTATAGTAGGTATATAAAAACTCTCAACCTTCAACAGGTTACCATACTTGAAGACAAATTCAAGATCTATCCATGAAGGACCTATAGAGACCGATATAGTACCAAGGTAATCAAAAATCTATTTTGACAACCCATGGTTCTAATCATAAGGAGTTAAAAATCCAATATGAAAAAATGATTATTATTTTAAATACATTGATAAATCAAGGAATGGGTAAACACTTATCTAAACCAATTCTTAACCCAATTTTTTATTTCTATAAGAAATGGTTGGGTGGTATAAGGTAGTGTGGATTATCCTATAGATGCAAAACCTAAGACTAAACACCCAAAGGGAAATGAATAAGACCCTATAGGGTATCAATCTTATATGCATCTATCACATCATGGTTTCAGAACATACTTGTTCAATTGGACTTATCATAATCATTTGGATTTTATTTATATAGGAAAATTATTTTCTATAAAAAAAACTGATAACTCAACATTTAATTTAGTAAATCCTCCAAACATTATTTCTAACCAAAAACTGCAAAAATATCGTGATATATAATATATCCATCACTATGAAACATAGGTTTATATTGAAAAGTTAATAATAATCAATTAATACTATATATTTACAAAATTGTCTTTTTGAACTCACCATAGACAATTCATCCATCCAAAAATCATAGCATCATAACTTCTAATTTTAAGAATTTTCATATTTAAAATCTATATGACAATCAAACCCAATGAAAATAAAAAAATACAAGAAATCATACATGATGAAATAATTGAAAACATATAAACTCTATCAATTAAAAATGTGACAATTAAGAAGACAATAAATCAAAACAAATGAATCTTACCCTATGAAAATTGAAGAGGATGTGGATTTGAAATCAAAGAGAATTTTCTTCTTGGAAAACATCACAGGGAATGTCAGGAATTAGACCATACTTATTCATATGTATGATACTGTGTATTGTAGAAAATCATATATAATTGAAACCACAATGAAATAAATAGAATAATACATTGAGGAAATAGAAAAAAACCGTAGCACACCATACCGTAGGCCACTCACAAGATGTGATTCATGGACTACCCACTAGGGAGAATTAGAGGGGTGCCTAGAATGTGTGAATACTGAAAAATAATTACACATTGGTGAGTAGAGGAGGAGGGTGGCCCGATGGCAGAGGTGGATTCGGAGTTTCGTTAGAAGAATAGGATCATGGGGAGGTTGGGTGGTCAGGTTGTTAGAGAAGGATCGCAATGAGGCTGGGTGGTTGCATCGTCGTCAGAGGATTGTATCGAAGTTGGGTGGTCGCATCGTCAGAGGAGAATCATCCTAAGGTTGGGTGGACACATCATTAGAGGAGGATAGTTAGAGGTTGGATGGAAGCATTGATCGAGGAGGTTTTTCGACTCGTGGGGAGGAGAGACCACGACCCCGGGAAGGGAAAAATCAAGGGTGGAATCGCGATGAGGGTGCGGTTGGGGGTGTAGCACCACAAGTATCATGTGACCCATGGGGGTATGCTAGGGTGTAGCCATGATTTTTTAATCCATGGCTATATAAGTGTGGAAATATCTTCCATTCCTAGAAGTGTTCTCTTAGGGTTTCCTTCTCCAATTTTGGAGGATCTTCTCTTAATCCATTAACAGAAGAGAGAGATGAACATCCTCTGAGAGGATAAATGTGGTCACCATGATGTATCATTAAATTCATGATTCCAAAGGGTAGTATAAATACTTACTTCATAGACATACACTTTTGACCAATCTCATTTCGTTCATGAGTTTCTTTTCATAAGCTTGAGTAGAAATTGAAACACTCCACTTTGCAAGAGAAACCTGAGGTAATGGATGTGGATTGTCTGTTTCCATTACCCAAGTAATGATTTTCTCTCCTGAAGAATGTTCTGGAGACATGGGAGGTTAATATAATCTATTGATAAGATAACCTGTAGGTACATACCTTGGTGACCCAAGAACCTGTCCTTAGGTCCCTTCCATAAATTCAAAATGAAAACATAAATCTCATCATGATTAATGACAATGAATGACATTGAATAATTGATACAAAAGAAAAGGAAAATATGTTCTTAGTATTAACTTAAATTTATCATTCCACCTTAGGGGTAATAAATACCCATTCATGTATCCCTAGATTCATCATATCAGATACTCATTTAGAGGCTGGGATTTGTTCATCGTTTGCATATATAAAGGTCCCCAGTTCCACAATATACGCCCATACTTCCACTGGGTTCTTATCTGGATTACAATCATATGGTTCTTTAATGGAACCCATATCCAGTATTCGAAGACTATTTTGGAGGAATTCTCATGCATCCATGAGTTCACAAGTAAAACTCTCCCAAAATAAAATTGATGAAGGTCGTACATAATTTATTCTTGGAATGGTTGGCTATGGAGAAAACTCAACATCCTTTTATTGGAGAGCCCCTTCCAGCCTACATTCTTCTTCAAAGAGGTTAGAATATGGGATGAAATCCCTTTCTATTGGTGGCAGTTGGATCGGCTTGGTGCTGGAGGTATTTTTTCTCTTGATCTTGTCTTCCTGGTATACCTTCTGTGAATATGTTTTGAAGGTTCTGAAATCCTCTACATCATCTTTGTCTTTGGACTTCTTACCACAATTTCTATGCACAATAGTCATTGTATCCATGACACAATATATTCCTTTTTTCAAATCTCCTATGGTTATGAAGAAGAACAAGCATTGGCCTATCCATCTTCCAATCCAATAGATGAATCTAATAGAGGAGAAGTAATTGATAATTTTGATGTCTCTAATGCCATCAAAATCCACAATTGTCTCGCTACCATTGGGTGTTTATCATATCTAACATAAGTGGGAGGAATATTGTTTTATTTTTGAAGGCATTTGAGCTAGAGAGAAAAACTACAGGGGTCATAAGCCTCAAAAATAATATCACCATCAATCTTAATCAATAATACACTATCCCTGAATTCCATCATATAAGACCTCAAATCATAATTTTATTCCATACCATCATCAATAAATGTTTCAGTTGGAGGGTTACAAAAAGTAATGAAGATGAATTCTCATGATGCATTAAACCCCCTTTGAAGTACATCAGGTCTCAAGTTCTAAGGATGAATACCAGAAACATTCTGTATAAATTGGGTGAATCGACCATTGGGGACTCTAACTGAATTCAACACCGAGTATTACGAAAAATGTGCAGCAATTATGCCCCTCAACACATGGAATGGACTTGAAAGTCTAAATGGAGCCTTCCCATTGTATAAATGAAACAGAGAATAAAATATTCCTTCCAATACAGAATTTTCTAACCCAATATACTTTACCTATACCATTTTAGATGCAATAACAAAAGTTCATGTCCTTACACTGCCCCTGGACTCACGAACTAGAATCAAGTAAATGATTAGCCATATGGAAAAGAAGTCAGATAAGTGTAAATTTTCATCAATATCTGATTTGACCTTATATCACAAGTTCTTATAGTAAACTCACTCCAATATGGGCAAATATGTGCCTGAATTGCCCCGATTATCTACAGAAGGACAAATAGTAGGACGTCTGTAGGTGGGACGCTTCTCTATTGTTGGTTCTATAAATGATTCCATCCACACTCTAGCATGAATATCTTTCTTTTATTTGTGAAATTTATTTGATATATTGAATAATTCAGGAGGCAATAGTGGTGTCCTAGTAACATCACCCCATGTTGTTACTAGTTTAATAAACCCATCATAAATTTCCCCAAGAATGGGAACCCTATGTATTTGGTAGATATCCCATATATTGATATCATCCTCCCTGTGCATGAAGGGGAAGAATATTTTTATTGAATCAATCTAGTCAAAAATTTAGGAATGAAATCATTTTTATAAATATATTTTTTTCCCATACATGCATCTTCAAAAATATAAACATCTGATAGCTTTTTCCTGAATTCTGCACAAGTCAGGCATACCCAAAATTCCCACATCCATGCAGGTTTCACTCCTCCTATAGAATGAAGATCCTAGTTTTCCTTCCAACCATTAGACTAATTTGGTTGTAAAGAACGTAATGAATCATAGAAATGTGTCCTTATTTATACAACATGATCTTTCATGTCCGGAGTACAACCACTATGGCGTATGATGCATCCTATAGTGACTATTTCCTCTTGAACTGGCATAACCCTCCCAGTAATGTTCATGAAAGGATAATTGGAGTACTGGAGAAACCAATTATTTTGGATTTATCCCTTAATAGATATAATTTGGGAATCATGAAAAATCTCATGACAAAAAATTGCCAGATAATGACTCTAGGGGTATTCACGTTGATAAGGAATTAAACCTTTCTGTAGTCCATGAAGAGTACTTTCAAAAACATCATAATAGTCTGGTCTGACGATTTTCATCATCTTGTTTTGATGAGCCTTAGATTCTTCGGTAATGGTCACCAAGTGATCCATTTCCTAGAAAATAATTACCAAGTTCCACCTTTTAGGTTGAAAACATGACTTAAGAAAATTCAAATTTCAACTTAAAGGTATTAAATTTTTTTATAAAGGAAGTGCTTCGTGTATGTCCTTCAATGAGGTCATTTAGGTTGGTCCATTTTCATGTGTTTTAGAGAAAATCCTTTAAAAATTCCTTCTATATAGATCCATCGCTAAAATGGTTTCACCTTGGGAACATTTCAAGGAACCTACCTGAGAGAACAATGTTGTAAAGCTGGATGAACAATTTATGCAACGAGAGAAGCACATATGAGATATCGGGAGAAGAAAATCAGAAAGGAATGGACCTATTTATATACATCATCGACCTACGAAACATACCTTTGTGAAATAGCTATGTGACATAACTGTGCAAAATAGATACGCCACAAACCTGCGCTGCTCAGAAATTACTCCACAGTCATTTTCCCACAATCATACCTCATGATTCAACCATCATTCTAAACAGATCCAATCTTGGGGGGGTGGGGGGGGGGGGGTTGTTGACACACTTTACTAAGAAAAAATCCTATGAAGACGTTCCTCAGATATTTCAAAGTCTCAAGAACAAATATCAATGAACTAAATGACATAAAAAATAGGATAAGACCCACGCTATAGACCTACATGACTGAACTATGCGACAGAGCTACATGAAAACTTGATTTATGTACACCTACATAGAGGATCTACATAGAAGGATTGTATGACTGACATGAACCACTGAATTTCTTTCGATCATCCCCCCTACTCTCCTATATATTAGACCCTTGGGAACCTTATTTGACACTAGAAAAAAATTGAAATCCTTCTTGAATCTCCCAATGTGTTGCTATTTTTCCCAGATCTATTAAATTTTCTTAGGTAGTTCCCAAAAAATATAATTGAAGAGATAAATATATGGGACAAGCATGTTTCGAAGTATTTTCACAGTTTGATGCTTCTATATGATTGGTTAACCTATGTGAATAATTTCCTTCAGTCATCTCTAAGGCATATGTGGCACACCTAAGCAGCACACCTACGCGGGTTACACATGTGAGGTACCTTTGTGGGGTACCTATATAGAATAGCTGCGCATAGGGCCTACACATCATCTTGTAAACCCCTTTAAATACAATCATGGTAGGGTATTTCCTTTTTTGGTTCCCTAATTCGAATAGGACTAAATTGAAGCCTTCCCCAAAACCTCATGACTTATCAAACCTTAAGGAAGGGAACTACAACATGTCTCATATTTGGATTTTTATATCCGCAGTCAAAGGTTTCCCACAATTTTTTTTAATGGGGTTAGGTTTGAGGGAGTTTCTATGGTTTTTATATCCACAGTCCCAGGGACCTTTCTCCTAGGAATAGTGGTGTGGATTTCCAAGTTTTGAGGATTAGGGTTTGGGTTATGTCCTCCACTTTTCGTCTCTAAAACCCAGAACCTCTGGTCACTGGTAGGGAAGGTACAATTCAAACTTACATTTCCCTTTGAACAAATGTTAAGTCCCCCTATCCCAACATGACCATTAAAGGGAATCCAACCTAGTGTAATCCCCTAAACTTTCATGGAATAGTTTGCAGTCAGGATCCTCTCTTATACCTTCACCTTCACTGCATCCTTTCATTGGACCCCTGTCCAATGTAAAGAGAACAGAGGGAAGGATCTTCAACTTAGCCTCTTCCACCATCACCATCATAGGTGTGTCCTCTTCCACTAGCAGAGTAGAGAATGTGTGGGATCCTTTATTAAATCTTTGACATCATATTATTTCTCACACCGATCATGATTCATGTGGGCTTAGATATTTGTCATGATCAAAACATTTTCACAAACACCTCAGAATCTTGAATATGAGATCTATAAATCCCACCATAATTGGGATTCTTAGGAAGAATTCCAAAGGCTCAAATTCCATCTCATTTCATCTATAAATGGGCATCCTCCTTTGGATTAATCCCCAAATTGAAGCCGCAAATCACCAAGTCCTCTATTTCAGTATGTAATCCCAAAATAATTTCTTTCAAAAGGAAATAATCTTCTATGAAACTGATTGAACTATTTTGTATTTCATTCCCATCCAAATGGGATATTTAGGAATCATATCTAAGGTTCAAACCCAACACGTCAAATCATCTATGTTTTTTTGGGCCATATTCCCAAAAGGGTATAATCTAATTTCGAAACCCATACTATTTTTATGTTCCTTGGGGTTCTTATAAATAAGTCCCACACCAAACCTTAACTAAGCACCTTTTTCTTAGATATACATACCACATGACATTAAAAAGTATTTCTAGGTTTTTATCACATGAACGTAAAAGGTATGATGTGTCCCGTTAAGTGACACCAAACTATGAGGGCTTTGATTCCTTTCACAAGGCTACATAGGTAGCCCATTTATTGGTATGATCCCAATAAAAAAACAAACCTTCATCTATATAAAAGGGAATATATTCTATAGTGCCCCCACTATGTGGCTTAGAAACTAGTGTCATCATAATAATGGTTAAAAGAATCTCTAAATAGAATATAAGAGTATACCATTGATGGAGAACCTTGAAGACATACAGATGTATCCATTAATGAAGAACCCAGAATACATATTGATGATTCTAAATTTTAAACATGATAATAATTTATTACAGATTCTAAGTGAAACCTATGTTATACTTGGTGAATTAATAATGATTCAGGAAAATATCTCAAATCTATAAGAGAGTCCCATAGTAGGCAACAATTCCCCCCAAAAGGGTGTGATGAGTCTGACCTCCCATCCTCTCGACCAATGCATGTTATTAAGTATCATGATTTAATGTTAATAAACTCATGGATTTGGAAATAAGGCCCCTTTGGATAAAAAAATGTTGGATGTTTTCAGTTCTATAAATAAATCCAATGGAAACTGACCAGAAATACTGATTCAGAACTAGAACACACGTTCCGAGGGACGACAAAAAAAGGCACTAAAATATACTTTTCCTCAAGAGTGTGTGCAATGTATTGAATATTCATAAAATATTATATAGTATCTATATATGATATGATTGGATTGTTATAATAGTCACTAAGTGAAAAAAGAAACAGTTATCTATCTCATCCATCCCACCAAAATAGCAACTGAAGTTCTTTGTTCCTCTTCCTTACACTATGATGTATGGCCAAAGGAGAAGCATGAAAATCCTACATAAACCCCCTCACTGTTGCATTTTATGTCTTATAATCAATTGTTTATACAATGATTACATATATTTTTGACAAATTTAATATAAATAATATTTTTTTTTTATTTTTTTATTTTTCTACATGACTAAAATATAATAATTTCCAATAAAATACATCACGTTGATAAGGTAGATGATGTTCCCTACTATGATTAGAATCTTGAATTAATTTGATGATATTATTAAATATAGTTATGTAAAAGGGAAATGTACTATAATGGGACACTAAGTATATAGAATATTAGGTGCAATTTCTCGTAAGTGGATGAGGCTTGATCTTCTCAATTAATAATCTCCAAGAAGGGAGATTTTTATAACAGACTCACCAGTAGGAAATCAACATACTTTGGTGCCATCATATATTTATATTTGATAGAAACTTTTATAGTCCTTATAGATTAATATTATCATTAATTCATGTCATGACTCACACACTTGGATTTTAGTATAAAAAACATGATGCCATATGTTCATACAGAGGTAGGGTAATTCGGGTGCATCATGATTGACATTTCATTAATGGAAATGTTAGGGAAGGATATGTACCCTTTTTCTATATGGAAGCTATTGACTTGATCCTTCTCTTGGAATAGAATAGTATCCCTAAATTCAATATCCATGGTGTAATGACCTGTTTATTGTAGATCATAAAAGAATGATGTATCAAGGGGATCAGTCCGTGACATAGATGTGAAATCTACATGATGAGATATTCAGTCAATGATAATATATTAAACAATGAGGGTTGATATATGGTTGTATTCATTGTTACATTAATTGATTCCAGTTTTATGCCTTAAACATTTCTAAATAATAATGTTTTACATTTGGAAATCCTTCTTAATGCCAGTGAAAAGTAATCCTAGATGGTCACACACTAAATGTTTATGATGATCTCAGTTAAATTATATTAAAATATTATTCATTGAATAAATAAAATTATCAAGACTACATGATAATTTAATTTATTCCTTATATATCTAAAATATATGTTGATGAATTAAAATTTTAAATAAAATATTTATTAGGGTGTGTTGACACTCGGTTTTATCACATAGATGAAAACGTGACAAAGAAAAATACCTTAGAAAATATAGGATAAGACAGATGAAGAATTTGAATATTTTCAAATCCAAAAAAAAAAAATGGATCACGCAAGGTAGTCCTAATCACCATCGGCACGCAAGCACTTGCGAATCACCCCACTTGTGAAACCCATCACCTTTTCCCAAGGTTTCATATTTTCATATAAATAGACACCTAAGGTCTTCATTTGTATATAAAAATTTCTTAAAAGGTCGATTGTTGTTCTTCTCCCCCTAGTGCTTCACCCAAGTCCCAAAAAACCTCCAAGGTAGTTTCATAACTCCTAGGTAGAGGGAATTAAAGTGAAATTTTGATAATTAAGTCCATTATGAGTTAAAAATAAATATCTATTTTGGCACTCATTCGTCGAACCCCTGTCTTAAGAAGACTTGTAAAACATGACCTTCCAGAAACATGAACATGTGTGAAAGACTTATGAGAATTCCTATAGATACCCTTGATGTATTGAACAATGTTTTTCCCATGTGTATTCATCTAGGATGTTCATCACCTAATGTGCAACCAATTCTCCCAAGCCTAGTTGTGCGAAGACCCCTTGAGTGGTGCACACCTTGTGGGGTCCTCCCTAGTTCACCTCACCCCATTATCCTTTATGAGCCTTTCATGAACCCTCTTTCAAATCTATTAATGGAAGGGATAATTCTTCATTGGATCCCTATACCAAGAGGGATCATGTTGAAGCCTACACAATGTCCTCCTGATCTATAAAACCTTATGAAAAATCACATCAGTGTGTCTTTCATTTGGATTTGGATTTCTATGGTTAGAGGTTTCCCACACTTTTCCTACCAGAGGGTATGGATCCTTGAGGCCTCTCTTGTTTTGTATAACTATAGTCACATAGAACCCTACCCCAGGTAAAGTGAAGTGATGTTTTCAGTCATGGATTATGGGGATAGGAATCTGTCAACTCTTTCTCGTCTTTAAGAGTAGAATCCTCCAATTCCAATCTAGTAGGGTAAGGATAACACTTATTTTTCCCTTCAATGTGTAATGAGTTCCTCTTTGTGTTACTAAACCAATTTTAAGGAAACCATCCTAGTGTAACCCATATCCTTTCATATAGAAATTTATAGTCTTTCTTATATCTATATCCTTCAAATTCATTCCTTCAATTCCTTGAACTCTCATCAATTGTAAAGTGAAGAGTGCGAAGTGATGTAGCCCCGACCTCTTCTATCATATCCTCATTCTCTCCCACCATATCCCCAGCCTCTTACATCACCAAAAAAGTAAAGTGTATGGTTTTTTGAATCTTTCACATCCTATTGTTTCTTACACTGATCATGAATCACACGAGATTAGAGGTTCTTAATGATCACAACATCTACACAATCCTTGTAAAGGAATGAACTATGGGAACTCTGATTCCAATCATAATTGGGATATATAGGATGCCTTATCAAGACCTAATCTCCATATCATCTCATCCATGAAATGATAAATCATTACCCCTAAATGTTCCTCCTCTTAGGTGTAATCCCCAAACCAGAAAGAAATATGTGGGCTTTGATTCCCATCCAAACAAAAATATATAGGAATCCTCCATGAGGTTCAATACCAACATCCAAAAAAACCCTATTCTTTTGGTCCATATCCGTAATAGGGTCTAATTCAATGTGAAATCTCATGTTCCTTCCATGTTCCTTGGGATACATAGGTATAATCCCCACACAATACATTTATTAGGTATCTTCTGCTTAGATATCCTTACCACATGACATTAAACAATATGGTTGGGTCTTTATCACACATCCAAAAAATGTATGATGTGTCCTATTAAGTGTCACCAAAATATGTGGGTTCTGATTCCTTTCACCAGGATACATTGGAAGTTCATCTATGGGTTAGATCCCAAAATCATAAAAACATCCATCTCCCTGGATGATGATAAATTCTTCACTGACATTTGTCTACCTGGATGAACATAAACTCCAGAGTTACCAACTTCATGGCTAGAAAACCATAATCATCATAATAGTGACCAGTGAATCTCTCAGTATTATATACGATGATACCATAAATGGATATCCTCCAATATATATAGATACCCCTATTGATGAAGAACCTTGAATACAAACGGATGATTATGAATTCCACACATGATAATAATTGATTGCAAATATTGGGATAACCCAAATCATACTTGGGAATTAATGAAGGATTCATGGACATATCTTAAATATATATGAGATTTCTGGAGTTCCAATAATTCCTCCTAAAAGGGTGTGATGAGGTCAACCTCCCATCCACTCGACAAATGAGAGTTCTTAAAAATCATGGGTCAAAAATCCCTTATGACCGCCTTCCTTTGGAAAGTAGGTCCTTATGGATATAGAACCATTGTTTGTTTCTGATTCAATGATCTAACCCACTAGAATCCATTCTAAAATAATGATTTCCCCAATGAAGTTACGTTTCCATATGAAATAAAAAATGGTGAACCCAACACTAATCATTATCCAATATGATAGTGTAACCTACATGTTAATACCATTTATTTTTAAAAGGAAACGAGGATTGGACATGGAAATGAAACACACATGTATTCATCCAAAATTATGCTTCTTTTCCAGAGTTCATTGTTTGTATTTTTCATATGTACATGCACTTTCTTCCAACAAATCCTTTAAATGCAATTGATTTCTTCATTTTTACACCCGTGAACGCCCCAGCTACAAGTCAGGCTCGATCCTCATCTTCTTAAAGGATGCCATCACCAACACAGCTCCTTCAATGATTGGTATATAATGAAATGGTTCGAGAGTACTGTCAGTATGGTACCATCCTAACCTGGGAAGCCACATGACAGACCCTCTGTATGTACAATCACCCACAATCATCTGGTCAACAATGATCAGTGGTCCTGAAGTAGAAGGTGTTGACTACCATCTTCAACCGTTTAGGAAGATTTTCCGCAGAACGCAACAACTAAAACCCTCTATATTTTAGGGATGTGGATCAGGAGGCTCCATATAGCCTCATACCGAAGACAAAATGGTACCTTTCAAGGTCTCTTACAAAAAATCCCCACCGCGAATGACGCATAGAGGTGAACCCTCAACATGATGTGGGTGTCTCCTTTGGCTTTTCAGAACGAGTCCCTCAGACCCACGAATGCAAGATAGATTGTCGGGGATGAAACCCAGCTAATAGGGAGTATGTTAATACATTTTCCCCCTTTATAGAATCCCACCAATCTAATTTTGTGGAAAGCAATGAGCGGGCACATACACTCGTCTGCCTTCACATATCCAGCCAGTAGAATTGCCTAGGGGTATTCATTGAATCCCACCAACCAAATTTGGTGGAAACTTAAAATAAGGAACACACACCTTCCCGAACCCACCAAGACTGCTAGTAGACTCTTCTAATATAACTCAAAGAAATCATTCAACCATATTTGCTGGAAAATATCAATCAGGCAAATACACCTTCCTATATTTATCTGGCCTTCCAGCATCCTCTTCTAACATCACATAAGAAATTTAACATGAACTTCCTAAAGATATGTTGATGGTAGAGTCAAATTTTTACCCATGATTACTGTCAATATCCACTGATAGGAAAGGGAGGATAGGAGGAGGAACATATGCCTACTCCATATGCATTATTGATTTATATCACTGTCCCGATCACTAAAGTCTTCAATCATATACTAGAAATGGTAAAAGGGTATATTCAAACCCCTTCACACATCCTACAACCTTGACCTGATATCATCATAGTGAAAAGAGTAGTTCCTAAGGGATAGACATATAACCCTATGCCCACAAATGGGGTGGCTAATTTTCATAACACCCTAGAATAGACACATACCTCTTCTCTCATCCATGAGGGTTATGGGGAAAACTCCCTCATAATATTTGGATAACATGATCAGGAACATACACTATTTCCAATTGGAGGTAATTGTCTTATTCTAAAGAAAACTCCATGGTAGGCTCATACACCTGCCCATGATGACCACTTCTCCCAGAAATTGTCCCCAACTATTTGTAATAAGATTCCCTAGAAAATGTATAATTAAGAATAGATAGAGAATTAAGATCATATTTGTTATCTATATCCATATAATTCTAGATTTCTGGAATCCATAAAACACTTATCTGTTTCTACTAAATATCATACCCTCCCATTACTAAATTATGGGAGCAGTTGTTGTAATTTTGAGGGTCCTTATTGGAAACTTCACCATGAATGATTTCTTCCTAACAACAATTCGGTCGATCTTGAGAGTATATTTCTTGATTAGATCTGTGACAACCCTCTGTGTGGTTAAGAGATCAAGGAGAAAGAGGGTATTCCGCTTACTTTAATCCACCATGGTGGTCCTACGCATGATGGCATTCACTTTTAATGGTTTCTCCACAATTTTGATTCACATAGTTAATAAAATTCTCTAACAGAAATTGTAGTAATGATAAAGCCCTCTTAACTTCAGGAACTTTCAAACACAAGGCCAGTCATGTCAAATTACTTGTCACTACCAGGTTAAATTATTTCTTAACCAAAAGATATCCTTAGGTGACAAACTTTTTCTAAACCTCATTTGGGTCATTTCTCCTACAATGCAACAAAGTAACTCCCTACTGAACTTTATTTTAGGATAAAATGGAAGGAAAACACATAATTTGGTCTGATCAGGTTAAAGAGACTATAAAAATATGAATATGATCTTCAAATAATGAGGAAAAAATTCCAGATAAAGATGACATACCGATATTGTTCTATATTTTAGACACCACTCAATACATTATTCCAGAAATGTTGGAGGAATATTGTTTGTGTAAAATCTCTCACAACATATGTAAAACACTTCATCACATAAAATAAAAGATATTACCTTATAAAGATTATAAAACTCATGTTAGAGTAATATTATGGTTACAATTCCAAATTAATGTGGTATCCCTCATAGATTCCTGACATCCAATGATCGAGAAATGGTAGGGATCCCTCTTATGTGCATGCCTTGATGTGTTATTGAGTTTACAAAATTTGATCATAGATACCACATCTAGACCTCTCATTTGAGGATGGGGTGTACATGGATCATTCCATTTCACTACACCATCCATCCATCAAATCCTTCCAAAATTGGTCTCATGAAATTTTATTTCCCCATAAAGGATACCATAAATTGAATTTATTCATGAACGAATATATGATCAATAAGAACATGCTCTGACTGTCTCTCATTGATGTTAGGCAAAAAGAGATCAAATTGTAGGGATAACATTCCATCAGGAATCTGGGAACATTTAGAAGGCATCATTATTAGAGCATGTCTTTATCTAGATTAAGAAAATGACTGAAAAAGCTCAACGGTCTTCAGGAAATGGTGATTGAAGTGAATGACTAATAATGCCCGAACCAATGTTTAGACCAGAATTTGTAAAATAAGAAGAGTAGATGCGGTAATATCAGCCATAGTAGTTCAGAAAAAACCCCAACCCACAAGGATGGGGGGTTTAACCCTTCCATTTGGATCATCCAAAAAATCCCAGGGGGTTGAAAATTTATAACAATAATAGCCCCAACCTTCAGAGCTTGAGGATTCTCTCCCCAACAATACCCTCCTTAAAAAAAATTTGTTTTCTCCTCATTAGGGAAGAAGATGAAAAATTAATCATCTTAGTTAACTCCATATCATGACTCAGCACCTTCACTTGGAACGTGTACAACTGAGTTGTCGTGGGATTCCCTTGAGGTCACTGTTCACCAAAGAGTTCCCAAATAGTTAACAAATAGGAGGACAAGGTCACATAGTGGTCTCAAAAAAGGTATATTTCATAGATATTAAAATAGAATACCTTCGATTCACTACATATCTATTTATTTTATCAATGCTATCAATGAAGACCCTTTAGAACAGAAGAACGATTTAGTGGATTATAGAGAAGAAGTTCATCTTCCTCAGATGGTCCACACAAAAATGAATGCAGAAGGTGTGTGTACCTGAAACCAATGCTCACAAAAAATTTGAGTGTCCCCTAAAAAAATCTACCTCTACCTACTAAAAATAAACCTAACAAGGTAAACACTATGGTTTATAACATATCTCACCATCCTCGTGGATAAGGCCAATCCCTTTCTCTATTGGAAGGATTTTCTCAACAGGAGGAGGAAATGAGAGAGTTGAGAAAACTCAATACATAGTTACTCCGAGTTAATCTTCCTACCAAATATTCTCCATGAGTATACCCTCATATTTCACTTCCAGTTTGTGAACCTTAGTAAAGATATTCTACTGCAATAATGGAAGAATATTGGGAACATCCGCTAAACATGGGACATCAACCACCAATATATTTGAATACCACGATAGTAGATCTAGAATTTCCTCCATTAATAAACAAATAGAACATGGGTAGGAACATCCTTATAGGAATACCCCTATTGGTTACCCATGGAAGATACTATTGGTGCCTCTAATATTGGTCCTTCTTGTCGTCACACTTTTTCATGCTCTAGCTGCCACACCTATTCAGTTATCGGCTCAGCCATATATTCCTCAAATTCTAATGAATTCCATTGTGTCATTAACGACTCGATAGGAGGCTAGGGAAGGAAATAGTACACCAGTATAGCCTAAAAATAAGACTTATCTTGAATGGGAGGATCTAACTCCTCCTCTTACAAACATTGTGAATCCTATATTTCCAATATTTAATGGCTCGAGAGATCTGGAGTAGTACTTGACACATTTTTCCTCACTATGATCCCATTATATGGACCCCCTATAAATAAGAAGTAGTGAAACATAGATGCTCCATACAACAATTATAAAGGTCAAATTTTTTATGTTATTCAGTTTTGTTGTCTTGATCGATCAATGGATGGGAAGATCTCTATCAGAAGTTTCTTTTCCAGTTCATCTCAACACTGAAGAAGACAACAATAATTGATATAAAAAACAACATGAAAATGGATAATGAAAGAGTCTCAAACTTTATTACTTGTTTAGAGGATATTATTTCTCCTTGAACCTACACCTCCTTCAAGATGAGATGCTAACTCTCTGTGTAGAAATCTCCATGAAGAGTTTTTCACACTATTGATCCCCATGAAAAACATATGAGGGTTTCGAGATTTGGCCAAAATTAATCAATAGTTGGAACATTCCATCACAGAGTCCAAATCAATGTCTTGGGTAATTCCATCAGCTCAGGGAAGGAGAATAAGAAAGGAATATGCCACTATAGTTACTCTTAATCATGCCCTGGTAACCACTCCTACCATCATACCGTAGGGCCAAGACATCTGAGCATCAACAGAAGCGACCATGTCATCAATGTGGTCAATGAGATTTGAGGAAGATATAGTTTTAGGATTTAAAAAACAAGGTCTATTCCTTTCAAAATTACAAATTTCCCTGGTACTTCATCTCATCTTTGGAAAACAATTTAGTACATTTTCCAAATCCCATGAAGCCTCAAAAAGTGGGTGATTAGTACCTACCAATCTATTTCCCTTTCCATAAAATTAAGGGGCATCTCATCTAGGAGTGTTTTGTTTTCAAGGTCCTCTTAAAAAATATCATTGCTTTTGGGCATGTGAAATAGAAAATTTCATCGTTCCAGGTGGCATATATAATGTCCCGGTTCCAGAATCCACCCAGAGGCACCATGTACCTGGTTGGTCACATAGCCTCATGCACATTTTCCAAAATTCCAGAGGCTACCGACTAGCAGTGAGGGCCTTAGATGTGATAGTGGGAAAACTATGACCTCATTGGCAAAGTAACACAGTGGAAGAAAAACAAAAGCAATAGCAGAATCAGTAATAATCCATACAAAAGTAAATAACAGAATACTAAAAGAAATAAACAGCTAGAAAATATATATAATGATGCCTGATACATATGTCTATGAAAGAAGACAAACAAATCACAATGCTGGAATACAAATAGTACTAAATCAAAATACAAAAGAAACATATAAAAAACTCCTCAGCATCGCAAGCCAGAGCTTGGTCCCATGCTCTCCAGCTTCATAGCAAGTCAAGTACCTTAATTAGAATGGTTCTTTCCTTTATCTATACCTAAAAAAATAGAATCTATTTGGGCCCAAAAGCATGACCCAAATAGGATGTGAGACTAAATCCCAATAGGAAATCACCCAATGATTAGTGCCTAGTATTCAGTGAATATATATGGTAGGTAATAAGAAAGGATTTAGTAAACAAGAAAGTACTCAGCAATAAAAAATTACATATATCAAATATGCATCTAATAAAGAAAGGTAACCCTCTAGGAAGTACACGCAACCTATCCCATCTAGTTCAGTCATAAGAATATAAATAGACTCTCTGAGAAAGCACTCACAGTCAATTCCCCTTACAGTCAAAAGTAATTTAAAGACTCTCTGAGGAAGATCACATGGTAAATTCCCCTTATAGTCTACAGTAGTAAAGGACTCTTTGAAAATTCTCACATGGTCAATTCCCCTTAGATCCCAATGTGGTTTAAAGACTCTCGGAGGAAGCACACTCGGTCAATTCCCCTTATTGTCCAATGTGGTTAAAGGACACTCTAAGGAAGCTCACATAGTCAACTCCCCTTATGGCCCAAAGTGGTTCAAAGACTCTCTGAGGAAGCTCACATGGTCAATTCCTCTTATAGTCTAATACACTAGGTTCTCACAGCCCTATGTAGGTCAACGAGCATAGCTAAGCAAAATGGACAAGGTAAACCTCAAGAACTAAATTTCTAAATAGTCTACAACATATTAATCCTGTCAGAATACAAACACTCCACCCTACAGCACTAGGCATAGAAAATAGGCAAGCCGGCCAAAAAGGCTAAGCGGGACCAAATGGTCGTAAACATAACATTCATTAGAAAACACATCGAAAACATAGAAATGAACCCTATTCATATCCAAATAACATTTACTCAAGCATAAAAGCATGTACATCAATTAACAGTTGTAAAACGGTAAACACACAATACCCCGATTAAGGGTATTGGATAGAATTGAACATATAACTCAAATGCATTCAGCGGGAAGGCAGAAACCACCTACCTCGGGGTTGGGAGATCACTATAAATGATCCTAAATGCTTAAATCACCTTATAATTATGAAGATATACAAAAAAAATTTAAAATGTTCAACCCACGATATCTCATGAGAGAGGAGAAATCAGAAGATGGTGCTCTAGGAGAAAAGAGAACTCACATATGCGATTCCAATGCAACTGAAGGTGTTTTATTCAAAGGAAGGATGCTCTCTCGGGGGCTCGTCGAAGATCCAAGATCGTATGATGCTCTCCATCAAACGAGACCTAGAAAGAGAGCTTTCTGGAGATTAGACGCGACCCTGTTATATTTAATGAAAACAAGGAAAATACACAGTCCGTACTTTTGATGTACACAGATTGTACATTCCTATTCCATACTCAGCTTTATGTGGCCTCCAGGTCACCCCTCATGGTTGTCTGTGTGGCCATTACATGGCCAGCACACGACCTCCTGTGGCAACGAAGTACACGACATGTACTGATAAAGTACACGACATGTACTTCAAGAAATTCCAAAAACACATCTTTTTCTCAAAAACGACCATAAAAGGGAAAACATAACTGAAATAAAGTTCTAGGTTCTTCAAAACTTCCCCCCTTAATGAAATTCATCCCCAAGTTTTCCTAGCATGGTGTAGAAGAGGAAACATAGAACAGCTTCAGCCACCGTGCTCGTACATCGACCTCCCTCTCCCAATTCTCTCCTATACCCGCCCATGCTGCCATAGCACTCGTACCAGAGGAAAAGACCGGCCACGAAGAACCTTTGTACTGCGATCAACAATCCAGATAGGATTATCCTCGAATGCGGCATCCACTTCAAGTTCAACCTAATCAAGTTGAAAGACATGAGAGGAGTCTGAAAAGTAACATCGGAGTTAAGAAATGTGAAAAACGTCATGCATAGCCTGATACCTCTGAGGTAACTGAAACCGATAGGATACCAGCCCAACTCTCTCTAACACCTCAAACGGCCTGACGTACCTCGGCGAAAACTTACCATGCCTCCTAATCATTTTGTATCCCAACCTCGATGTAACATGTAGGAAAACATGTTCCCCAACCTTTATCTCTAGAGGTCGTCTCTGCTGATCAACATAAGGCTTCTGTTGAGATTGTGCAGTAGCCATCCTCTTCTAAATCAACTCTATCTACTCTGATCGCTCATACATCCCATTCACACTTATGAAGAAAAGATCCACCCTCTGGTGATATGAAACTCACCCAACGATGATAAAACTTGATGACTTCCTGGAAGGTAACTATCCATTTCATCTCGAAAATGACATCATAGCATGTCATCTATAGGACATAGAGGTTCCATTGGAAGTGAAACCCACCTACCTCTAGAGGGAACTATTGTACTGATGTACAGTCGTCGTTCTAGTCCCCAACGTAGTGTCTGGCATTAAGATATCAACAGAAGAAAAGATGAAGAGTCCAAGGATCTCCACAACAACAAAAGATATAAATCTATGGGAAGACCATGTATCAAAAAGAGTAGTAGCTAAAACAGAGGCTACTAAGATCGTACCTCAAAATGTAGAGGGTCTGGGATCCTGCTCCTCCTAGGTCTTCTCCACTGCAAAAGTCTGGCCTATGCCACAACCCAATGATCTTGTCTAACCACTCTGAGCTGATCCACCCTCATGTCACTAAAAGATCGACGACTGGACACCCCAGCCACAACCTCCACCTTAGCATGAATGGCCGGAAGAACTCCAGTTTCCAGACTGGTGAGAAATTGGTGGCGCTGCTCCTGCATGCGAAGTCATAAAAGAGCCCCTGTCACCAACTGTTGTTGAAAAGATCTGACAGAAGCACTAAAGATGACACATCTTTCCACGTGATCGGCACTCCAGTGGGTCTCTTGAGAAATGTGGCCTCCTATGCCCAGTCTTCCCGCACTGGTAGCACACCACCTGGCTACCAAAGATGCATCCCACCAACTCTGATCTCCTCGTGCAGTCTCCCTGTGGCGCTTCTTGCTATCATCTGGAGAAGCACTAACCCTATATACTAAAGTGCCCTAGCCCATAGCTCTAGAATCCCTTATATTGCACTCTATGATCAGTGCCTTGTTGAATATAGAGGATATCGAAGTCAACCTGAAGATGTTCACCTGCAATCAGATTTCGTGTTTGAGACCATACTCGAACTTCCTTGAAAGGAACAACTCATCACCTCCTAGAATAGGCGTGAAACGCTACATCACTATAAAGTTAGAGGAATACTCCATAAAAGAAAGAGTAACCTGCTTCAGACTCATGAACTCTCAAGCTCGATCCACCCTCAAGGTCTCCGAATAAAAGTAATCATAGAAGATACACTGAAACACATCCCAAGCCATATTCTTCTGGCATCCCACCTATGAGATCACATCCAACAGCCTCTTGGAAGCGTCTCAAAGCATATACATAGAAAGATTCACCTTATTCTCTAGAGGTATCTCCAGATTCTCGAAAATTTTCAGTGTGGCTTCTTTCCAAGACTCTACAACCTAGGGACCTCTATCCCCTGAGAAGGTGGGATGATGCTGCTACTGAAAGACCCTCGTCAATGCTGCCCTCGATGGGTCAGGAGGAGGAGCTCCCTGAAAAGTCTATATCATCCTTAAAAATTCCTCCTTGAGATGTGCATCGGCACCAATGTTAAGTATAATGGATGGTACCAAATCTGGAATAACAGGAGGATCTGCTGGAAGTCCCTGATTATCCATATCTGGGGTCGGATCACCGCCTGGAAAATGGTGTAAAACTGGAGGACGTCTCGGTTGCATGACTCTGCAAGGTCAAGAACACACCTTAGATCAAAATTATAAAGGACTAAAAACTAGAATCATTGGAAGGGAGTAGGATAAAGAAAGAATTCATGTTTTACAGAACATGACTACACAATGTGTACAATTCCTACACGGTGTGTTCCCTTCGGCTATTCACATGGGTGTGTACTCCTGCCTAAACTGGTCATGTAACACCCCAAACACATAGTGTTTTGTTTTAACACACGGTGTGTACTTGAATCCTCTTCCCTTTCTCGAGTCCACAGGGATCTCCTAAGACAAGACTACATGGCGTGTTCAAGATAGACACAGTGTGTACGAGACAAGCATCACTTGGCCAGTGTTGTAAGTGACACGGCTGGGTACTTGGGTCAGACTACATGACATGTTCGATCCTGACACGGTGTGTATAGCTTAAGGTTTATCCATCTGTGTTGTTAGTTACACGGGCGGATACAAGTTCAACAACACACGGCATGTACAACTGGTACACGATGTGTTCCTGTATGAAATTCCCTATCCTATGTGTCTACCCACACGACCTATGAAATAGTTAGAGACTACATGGCGTGTATATAATGTACATGAAATGTACTTAAGAAAAATAGTTTCTTCCTGAACAGAAGAACACATGGAGTGTACTTAACATTTCACGCCGTGTATTCTGAGGTTTTCAAGACAGTAAGCCTCAAAAACTACTCTGAAACCCAGAAAAACATTGAAACAAAGATTGAAAGTGCCAAATTCTAATCCATGAGGGTCCATACTCCACACAAACCAATGTTTGGAATCATATACATGTTATAACAAGAAAAAAATTCAATGAGCCACTAAATTCTTGTCCATGAGGGGCCCTAACACCTAAAAAACCAATGTTTGGCATTCATTCAAACAAAACCATACACAAACAATACCCTATCAAATAGCCAGTATTTTTATCAAGGCATCTATCACAACAGCATGCATATTCTACACAACATCTATCACAACAACATTCAATCACTTATTCATCCTAGATGGAATGGGAAGAATGCATGACATGTGATTTCTAGCAAATGCATATATGATTCATGATATAGGATACCCTCATCTCATCGAGTTTCGAAAGAAATAGAACTTGAATAACATCAATGATAACAACAAAAAACATGTAAATCACCCAATGATGAAATCAAATCAACTATAAAATTGAAAACCAAAAAAATTGAAATAAACGAGGTAGATTGGCATTTCACTATACACAGGTTAGCTACTCCTGGGCACAACTTATTACCACGTATCTATTTCATCGTATCCCTGGCTATAGGCTCCAAATAGTAAGTTAAGAAGAAAATAATTCTTCTGAAACCACTTTGTAATGTCCCGGTTTAGGAATCCACCCATAGGCACCCCGTACCCGGTTGGTCACATGGCCTCAAGCGCATTTCCACGAACGCTAGAGGCTACCGACAAGCAGTTAGGGCCTTGCATGTGATAGTGGGGAAACTATTCCCTCATTGGCAGAGTAACACAGTGGAAGAAAAAAAAAATAGTGGAAGCAGTAATAATTCATACAAAAGTAAACAGTGGAACAATAAAATAAATAAATAGATGGAACATATATATAATGTTACATGATACATATGTCTAAGAATGAATCCAAACAAATCACAATGCTGGAATACAAAAAGTAATAAACTAAAGTAAAAAAATAAACAGATAAATTGCTCCTCAGCATCGCAATCCTAAGCTTGGTCCCATGCTCTCCAGCTCAGCAGCAAGTCATGTACCTGAAGTAGAAGGGCTCTTGCCTTTATATATACCTGCAACAATATAATTTGGTTGGTCCCATTAGAATGACCCAAACAAGTTGTGAGACTAAATCCCAATAAGCAACCACCCTAAGATCTATGCCTAACAGTTAGTGAATATATATGGCATGGAATAAGAATGGATGTAGTATACAAGAAAGTGCACAGCAATAAACAGTTCCACATATCTAATAAGAAGCTAAACATGTAAGGTAACCCTCTGGAAAGTACACACATCCTATCCCATCTAGTTCAGTCATAAGAATATATAAAGACTCTTCGAGGAAGAACTCACAGTCAATTCCCCTTATAGTCAAAAGTAATTTAAAGACTCTCTGAGGAAGCTCGCAGTGTCAATTTCCCTTATAGTCTGAAGTAGTCAAGGACTCTATGAGGAAGATCACACGGTCAATTCCCCTTATAGCCCAAAGTCGTTCAAGGACTCTCTGAGGAAGCTCACTCTGTCAATTCCCCATATAGCCCATAGTGGTTCAAAGACTCTCTAAGGAAGCTCACTCAGTCAACTGCTCGTATAGCCCAAAGTGAATCAAAGGCTCTCTGAGGAATCTCACTCAGTCAATTACCCTTATAGTCTAAAGTGCTCAAAAGACTCTCTAACAAATATCACTTGGCTAATTCCCCTTATTTTCCACTACACCAGGTTCACACGACCCATTGTAGGTCAACAAGAATAGCGATGCAAATCGGAAAAGTTATTCTTCAAGAACTACTTGGATAAATAGTCTACAACATATCAAGCCTGTCAGAATACAAACACTCCACCCTACAACACTAGGCATGGAAAATAGGCAAGGCAGCCAAAAATGCTAAGCAGGACCAAACAGTCGTAAATAGAACATGCATGGGAAAACACATCCAAAACATAGAAATCAACCCTATTCATACTAAAATAACATATACTGAAGAAAACATGATTGGAAATAAATTTAAAGGGGTACAATGGTAAACGCACAATACCCCGATTAAAGGGATTTTTTCAAAATTGAACATATAACTCAAAGACTTTCACCGAAAAGGCACAAACCACCTACCTCGACGTTGGGATATTGATATAAATGAACCTCAAGACTTTAATAACTTTAGAATTCCGAATATCTAAAAAAAGTATAAAACATTCAACCCAAGATATCTCACGAGAGAGGATAAATCAGAAGATGGTGCTCTAGGAGAAAAGAGAACTCACTGATTTCATTCCAACCCAACCGATGATGTTTTATTCGGAGTACAGACACTCGCTCGGGAGTTCGTCGGAGATCTGCGGTCGTACGACACTCTCGGTCAAACGAGACCTAGAACGAAATCTTTCTGGAAATTAGAAGTGACCCCGATACGTTTAATGAAAAAAAGGAAAATACATTGTGTGTATTTTTTAATTACATGGCGTGTACTTTCCTTTTATGCACTCCACTTTAGGCGGCCTCTAGGTCAACCCACATGGCTGTGTGTGTGGCCATTACCCGGCCATAACATGGCCTCCTGTGGAAACACAGTACATGGTGTGTACTCATAAGGTACATGGTGTGTACTTCAGAAAATTCCATAAATTCATCTTTTTCACAACAACGACCAGAAAAGGGAAAACATACATGAAAATAAGTTCTGGGTTCTTAGAGCATATGTTTCTGTTACTGATCCATAGGGGAAAGGGGGTGCAGAGAAGATAAAAACAAAAATTCAATGAATTTTGATGATTGGATGGTCATAAAAACATTCAATTGAACTGAAGAAATTCTATAAACATAATTGAAACAACCTACAATGCCTCATGTCAGTTTGACTACATAAAATCCTGCTACATCAAAATACCAATCCTATGAAGTCTCATCCTCAATGAACTGATATGGCCAGATGGATGTGGAGAAAATAGAAGAATATGAACTTGTTTCATGTCCTAATTTTTCCTTCACCTTACCATATGTCATTCCAACCATCTCAAATTTTGGGGCACCCCCTACCCCCCCCCCATAAAACATCACTAAAAGAATTGAAACCCCAAGAAAAATATTCATCGGGTGGGGATTTGATCTTTGGTTATGTTAATGTAATTAACTTAAAAATACCTATTCAAATGTTGATTCTGATTATGAACAAAATTTCCCTGGATTTGATTGGGGAACATGGTAAATAGTTCTTTGGGTTTGAGGATACAAGGGAAGATGTGGTTGTGCTAGAATCCACTACTTCAATCAAACCCCCACACATACTATCTACACGACCAAAACATAGGGGAAAGCTCCCAAGAGAGCTCAATAGGATCAATGGAATTCTTACACCACATAGTATAGGGTCTTACCTTGAATATTTATCTTGGAGGAATAGTTAGAGGATATCCCACCACCTCATTAGTAGGTGGGAAGACCTGGCCGGCCAATTCCAAAAAGATTAGGAGCACTTCTGGTTCCTTCCCAAAGAGAAGGTTCAACCACATCATGAACATAATCTCCTAAGGTTCCCTAAAAAACAGAATAGTTATTCTATAAAGTGTAGTACTATGAATTTAAAATATAAAGTATTAAGTAAACTATCCCAAGTTTCAATTATGTTTTCAATCTTAGAGTTTTTGAGTCTATAAAAATACCTTCGAGAAGCACTCATTGTGGCATTCTGAAGCCCTTAGGAATTTGTGGTTGGGTCCACTCTTGTTGAAGTATTTCTTGCTGAGAATCATCCTTCATAACGTCGTGATATCAGTTCCTTCATTGAAAAATATGAGGATTCTATCATAAAAGGACATGTCTGATCCTTGTATATATCTAGTAAGTTAATGAAATCGATATCCAACAAGCCTTCATTGATAATGGATCAAGAGTCAACCACATCCCATTTGGGACACTTCATCAATTATGTCTCAATGGATCTCACTTGCCTCCTTCCACTAAGATGTTTTAGGGTTTTGAAAATTATGAGCAAGATCCTCTAGTTGAGATAACACTTCACACTCAGTTCAGAGATCGTATATCTGACTCGTGGTTCATGGTGGTTCGGTGAGACCTAGCTTTCAATTTTCTACTTGGAAGACCTTGGCTACATCAACATTCCACCATTCCATTATCATAACACCACTCCCTCAAATATTCTAAAAATGGTCAAATTGAGGCATTACATAGTTACAACTCCCCTTTCAAATCCTACAAAACATAAAACATTGACGACGGATTCTATCACAATGAAGGGATAAAATTAGTGGATAATGATGCCACCTGAATCAGTGCCCCAAATGGATTAGAGATAATCACATCTAACCCTTGAAAGTATCTTAGTGTAGATTACATACTACCTATTAAAAAAAATTATTTGTAGTCTATAAATCACATTTTTATTAAGTGTCTTGTTTAATTTCAGTCACAATAGTTGGACCCAATAGCACTGAAAAAGGTATCAACTATCCAAGTGATAACGAAATCTTGGATGAAAATGTATTTATTCCATCGCTTGAGATTAAAAAATCTTTTTCTGTCATCAAAATTTAATGAATACTTCATAACTATAGGAGGAGGTGAAGAGACTCATTCTCAGTCCCAATTTTCCCTTTTAGTTCTCCACGAAGTCTATATGCCAACAAGTGAGCCTAAAATGATTGCCTCATCCCCCAGATGTCTGAATGGTGACTCCCATTTTCCTTCTAGGGAACTTTTATTTTCATATTCTCCCCTGGAAGAAGAAAAAATAGTTGAAAATGAATAAGAGGAAGAAGAATAAGATCTCAGGGATTCCCCGTCATTATTTTCAGAAGGTGTCTCCACCACCGTGGATAAACTCATATAAATAAATATATGTATAAAATAAGATCCAAACCCCACTATAATTATTACGTATATGAACCCATAAGTACATGGGGAATACTACTACTTCCAAAATTAGAATCTAGATGTGTTTTCTTGGAATTTCATATATTTTCCAGGACATTACCCTGAGGTGGCCACACTTGATTTAGGTTTCTATAAGATCATCGAGAAGACAATAAAGAATATAAAAGGAAAAACCCAACTCACGCTTCCAATATTGAGGATAAAGTGGAAAAAATAATCAAGGATGAATTCATCTGAGCAATAAAATAGCTGAATTTTATAGTCAATATTGTCCCTATGGAAAATAAGTTTGACAAAATCAGAGTCTTCATTGATTTCACAAATGTCAACCATCATTATTCCAAAGATGAATTCCCAATTCCAATCCAAGACCTTCTAATTAATAAAGAAGCTGGATACTGAGACCTTTCCTTTATGGATGGCTATTCTAAGTACAATCAAATACATATGTCCCTATAAGATAAAGAAGACATAGCTTTTAGATAACATCAAGGCATATTCTATTATCAGGTAATGATCATTGGATTGAAGGAAACTGGTTCCACATATCAATAAGTTATACATCACATCTTCAAACCCTTTTTAGGAACGTTTACTGAATTCTATATTATTGATCTAGTGGTCAAATCACAACAACGCTTTGGTAACTTGGGTGACCTAAAAACTATATTCATCAGGCTTTGATAGAATAATCAGAAGATGGACCCCTTGAAATTATCTTTATAGTTAACCTTATGAACATTTATGGGTTTAGTTGTATGCCATTGTGGAATTGATGTTTATTATGAAAATACTAAATCTATCCTTGGAATATCACCTCCTCAAAATTTGAAAGAGTTGAGCAGAATTTAGGGAAACATAGCCTACAATCTTTTCTTTAATGCCAACCTCACACGCAAGTGTTTAACCTACACCAAATTGATGATGAAGGGAGTCACATATTAGTGGACCAATGTCTATCAAAAATTATTTCATACCCTCAAGAAATAACTCTTGAGACCCCCAGTATTGATGACACCTATTGAAAGAATCCCTCTTATTCTGTATGTTACAACCTTTGAGATATTTCTAGGTTCTTTCCTTGCACAAAATAATGACACCAGGAATGAAAATAACATTTACTATCTCATTAAAACCATGATTGATGCAAATACTCAATATTAATATTTTGATAAGAGCTACCTAGAATTAATCTCTGTAGTTCAGAAGCTAAGGGACTACCTGTATCACCGTGAGATTCACATGGATTCTCCCAATAGCCTGCTCAAATGTTTCCTCAGTCATCCTATACTGACATGACATCTAACACGGTGGGAATTTCTTATACAGTAGTTTTGTATACATTTTATGTCTTAGAATGCACTAAAAGTAGAATCCTTAATAGAATTCCTCATTGAGAACCCATATGAAGAAGACATATCATTAAATACTAAACTACATGATTAAAAAAACTTCTCTATTTAGTTTATCCCATGAAAATGGGAGATGTATTTAGACGGTGCCTCCAAGAGTACAATGGGGAAGATAATGGAAGAATATAATCTTAGAAAAGTTGTGTTGGGAGTTGTAATTATCTCCCAAGAAATAAAATCATTACCATACTCATTCCTATTATTAGAATTTGGTATAGATAATGAGGCATAATATCAAGATCTCATTGCCAGACTAGAATTGGAACTCCAAGTATGAGTGAACCATCAGAGCTAAAGGGATATTCATAATTGATATGTAAATAGATCGATGAGGATTATTATATTAGAAAGGAATATTTAATTCCCCTATGTGATTATGTTTGAGGTTTAATGGTTGAGTTACCTTCAGATCCAACATTGACTAATGTCCCATGATCACTGAATGCTCAGGCAGATGCATTGGAAAATGTAGCTACAACTTTGTTAGATCCAAATCAAGATCAAACAGGAATCTCTATTGCACATCATCCAATAATTTCACCTTTTTTTGGGATCAAAATAGAAGAGATCAATGAATTCAATCCCATCCCTGATCCATATAGCCCAACCATGGTATGGATGACACCCATCGTAGAGTATTTCCATGATGGAGTAATTCTACCAGATAGGGTTGGAAGAGAATAGATATGGTGGTGAGTGGAATATTTCACGCTTTATGATGGACCAAATCACCAGATATCCCTATATATGAGAGTATTTGAAGGAGTATTTCACAAATGAGTTGATGAAGTTGATATTGTGGCTGTAATGGTGGAATTCCATGCAGGAGTATGTGATGTCCATCAATCAGGGGATAGGATCTCAGATAAAATTCGAATGCTTGGACACTTCTAGCCTTTTATGATGTAGGATTGAACAAAATTCACTAAGAAGACTCATCCCTTATGAGTGCATTCCAATTTCATCCATCATCCCCCATAGATTCAATATACAAATAAATACTCTTGTCCATTTTCCCCATGAGGAATGGATGTTGTTGGACCATATCCTCTAGATTCAACTATGTTGTTCACGTACATCCTTATTACTTCCTATTTCTTCCTAGAATGGGATAAAGAAATACCTATCAAATTATTCATAGCAAAAAGAATTTTTTTTCTTTTTCAAAGCTAACATAATTTATAGATTTGGTTTCTCTCATACCATTTTGATTGACAATGGCACTTTTTTCTATTTTCTAAGGGGGAGAAGATATATTTGGAATATAATATCAAATCCAACCCTTCATATTACTATAGTGCAGCATCCAATGGATAAATAAAGGATTTTAATAGGACCCTATATAATATACTCTAGAATAGGGTTCATATAGATAAGAAATCCTCTCTTGATAAGATTTTTCATGATTTATGGGATTACCATACTACTTCTCTTATTATTACACAAGAAACCATGTACTCATTGGTGTATCGAACAAAATTATTCTTTCCAATTGTGTTTCAGTTTTCATCCCTCCATATTGAAATTTGTGACTATATATCCACATAATATAATAATTAGAAACAACTGGAGGAATTAGAGTGACTAGACGAAAATAGATTGCACACCTTTTATCAGTTGGAGGATTATCAGAACCGGATAGCGCAAGAATTTAACAACATGGTCATTCTACATTTATTCCTCAAATAATAATTTGTATTATTTCTTAGGACTCTAATGATACCAGTAAATAATCCTCCAAATATTGAGCCAATGTGGTAGGGACCTTACTCTATAGATAAATTACATTGTAATGGAGCTTATTCATTAATCTCAATGGATGGAGAAATCACTACAAATCCAACAAATGAAAGGATCCTGAAGAAATACATTGTGTAATAACAGGAAGATCATCATAGTTGCAGGATGTTAAAATTCATTGCACCATTTGTGTACATGTGTCATAATTCTAAACTACGTAGCATCATCATTCTTATCGAAAGTCAAAAAATTGAACTAAATATTGTCATTACTGCAGGACTTCAAACTGTATAGAACATTTTTTCCTCACCACTTGCCATTAAACAGCTGGGATAACATTTCCTTTATTTGATGTTATGAAATTCTCAAGATATTATGAGAGAACACTCCTTGTGGTCCCCCAAAATATGAGTATATTCCATGAATAAAACTTACTTCATTTATACTCCCTAGAGAAACATGAGACATATTCTTCCCTATGTTTGGATAAGAATTGTATGGGGATAAAATTCAGGAACTACAAGTTTTTTGATTCTCCTATCATTGAGATACATAGTCAATCCTAGGTATTATCCCCTAACACAGCCACAATGTTTCATTCACATCAAGTGACCTCGCATCTTTGCTGCATGACGATAAACTACATAGTTCACCAAGAACTATGTGTATCTTGATTCTCATTTCAATGAGATATGTAGTGATGCTTGAATATCTAATACTGGGTCCAACTTCGACCATAAATAAACAATTTCTCCTTTCCTTGAATATGAGCCAATTTCATACTAGGAACCCTACAAGAACATTTGTCTTGATTCTCATATGATCTTCTGTCTTGACCCCAACCATTATTCAAACAAATATCTGAAAAATATTAAATCCCCCTTCCACACATCAAACCTCAGTTAGTGTGGGAAACTTTTTCATGAAATATCTGTGGATTGATTCTTTCCCCATCAATATACATAGTGACACTCATATCTCCTATCTATGGTCCATCTTTAATGTTTAGAAAAACATCCCTTCACCCCCTGTGTGCATGAACTAGATCTGCATAGGGATAATATTCAAGAAATATGTGTGGTTTGATTATTTCTCTAGAATGATATGTAGTGACACCTAGTTCTCCAATCATGGCTGAAGTTGCGATTTTGAAAAAGAAAATTCCCTATATTCTTCCTCGTGCATGAACCCTCTTTTCATAGAGAACCTTTACAAGACTTCATGATTCTGGCACGACCATCAGTTTTGAAGTTATCAAAAGTTCCCTTTCCAACATCAATGTCTGATTAATATGGGTAACAACTTTCAAGAACTATGTGTGTGTGGATTCTCATCCTATCGATACATGTAGTGATGCTCAAATATCCCATCTTGGGTTTAGCTGTGATTAATCATTAATCCCAATTACTTCTTATGCATGAATTAAATCTACATAGAGATCCTATCAAGGAACAAGTGATGTTATATTCTCACCCCTATGATATTCATTGTGACACCCAAACATTCATTCTTGGACCAAACTAAAATATTTCAATAACTTCATGACAGGTTCACCATTTTTTGTTTCCAATATAAATGTGACTTTTTTTGTGGAAATCATTATTTTTAAATAGTTTAAAAAGGGGTTCTTTGTGGAATTGAAGACAACCAATGGTTCTATATCCATATGAACGTGATTTCCAAAGTCTGTCCCTCATTAGGGATTTTGAACCCCAATTCTTAAAAACTCGCATTGGATGAGAGGATGGGAGGTTGGGCTAATCACACCCTTTTGGGGTAAATTATTTCATACTCTGGGACTCTTATAGATTTTAGTTAGGTTCATGAATCTTTCATTATTTCCCATGTATTATGTATGTTCTCCCAATATTAGTAATGAATTATTAGAATGTGTGGAATTAAAAATCAACCATATGTATTAGAGGATATTCATCAATAGAGATATTTGTATATGTCTATGGTTATCCATTAATGGTATCTTTTTATATTATAATTAGATATACTTTTGTTATTATTATGATAATGATGGTTTTTTCTACATAGTGGTACACTCTAGAGTTTATGGTCATCCAGATTGATGAATGTCACTCTTGAATTTATCATCATCCAGGAAGATAGAAGTTGTTATGATGTTATGATCAAACCCATAGATAGGAGACCCACATATCCTTGTAAAATGAAACAGAACTCACAATGTCTAGTGTCTATTAATTGGATAAAAAATACCTTTTTAGGTCATGTGATAAGGACCCAACCATATAGTTTAATGTCATGTTTTAAGGTTGTATAAGAGGAATATTCCTAGTCAATATTTTATGTGGGACTTATACCTAATCATCACAAGGAACCTGGAAGTAATATGAGCATAAAAGTTTAATTAGAACTAACTAGGGATGTGGACCAAAATAATATGTTTGATTTTGGATGTTGGGTTTGAACCTTAGGTAGAATTAATATGTACCTGATTTGGAAGGGAATCAAAGCCCAAGTATTTTGTTCAGGTTTAGGGATTACAACTAGGAGGAGGCCCATTTAGGGGGAATCATTTCTCATTTCATGGATGATATGATATGATATGAAGAACTAGCCTTAATAATTCTTCCTATGTATCTTAGTTATTGTGGGATTCAGAGTTCTCATAGTTCACTCGTTCAGGTGTATTGTGTGGATGTATTGATCATTAAAAACATCTAATCCCACATGATTCATGCTAGGTGAGAGAAAAAGAGAGGCTGTGAATGATTAAACAAACCACACACTTTTATCCTTGTACCGATGGAAGAGGTCGGGGCAATCGAGGAAGTGTTCAGGGCTATTTCGGAAGAGGTCGGGCTATGGTGGAAGAGGCTGAGGCTATGACACATCCCTCTTATCACTTTACACTGGACTAGAGTCCAAGTTAACGAAAGAATGAAGGTTATGTATGTCAAGAGGAGTAAGACTAAAACATCCTATATGAAAGGATACGGGATTACACAAGGATGATTTCTTTGAAATTCGTTACACAGTAGAAGGAGGATCTCATTCCATGTGGAAAGGAAAAGCAAGTTTTATCCTTACCCTCCCGAATGGTAAGTGGAGGCTCCAGGTCATGGAGATGAGATGTGGTGGACAGAGTCTTATTCTATATATCCTTTGATGGGAACTTTGTGACATTCTCCCTAGGGTGATGGTCTACATGACTTTAGATATTCAAATATACATAGGCCTAAAGGATCCTTACCCTCTATTAAGAAAACCATGGGAGACCTCTAATCATAGACCTCCAAATCCAAAATGGAGACACGCTGCCCTACATTTCTCTAAGGTTTAGTAAATCAAGATGTCTTTGTGCAGATTTTAAGATTATCCCTATTGAGAAAGGGTTCTATTGAAGGATAAGCCCTTCCACGAATGTATTTGAAGAAGGATTCATAAATGGCTCGCTCAAGATGAATTGGTGAGGTCAACCGAGGTGGATAGTGAAAGGTTTGCACCGCACAAGGGGCCTCCAGGCAGGCAGGCCTGGGAAAATTCTTTTCACCATAGTGGATGAAAAACATGGATAACTACACTTGTGTGATGATTTGTTCGAGAATTCAAGGGTATCTAGAGAAATTCATAGAATTAAGTTACAGAAGATCTTGTTTGAGGAAGGTGAAGTTCCAGAAATCTTCTTCTGTTAGGGATTTGGAAAGATTATTCATGTATGTATTATTTCTTATTAACAATGAATGAACTTTTGTTTCACTATTACAATTTAATTCCCTCTCTTTATGTGTTAGGAAAAAACATAGAGGTTTGGATGGACATGGTAGAATCACTATGGATATTAAATATGTAATCGACCTCTTGGTAAATTTTTCTATATAAATAAAGACCCTAAGGGTCTATTTATAGATAAATATATGACCTTGGGTGAAGGTTAGTAGTTGTTAAAGTTGGTTGGAACATATGTTCTTATGTTTCGATATGGACTAGGGCTTCCTCGGGCCAACCACTTTCTAAGGCTTGGAAAATCTTGGAATTATTCATCTATCTTCTCCTCATTTTTCCAAGTTATAATACCCTGACCACAGTTACCAAGAGTTGGTGAATTATTACATAACATTGTTATGGTCACAAGAGATAAATTCCCAAAATATTGATCAGTTTAGTAGCCTTTGAAGTACAAGATATATACATAAGTTTTACATTACATTATGAAATGAAAATGTAAAAATGTGTCTCCTTTGAACACACTCATATCCCCTAGCCTCTTCATGATGGTCAGTCATTATATGCTTCTTCGCATCCAAGGAAAAATAAAACATAATAATGGGATGAGCTGAGATGCTCAGTAAGGATAAAAATACAGCAGAAACTATCATAAATAAAAATAAACATTTAAGTAAATCTAGAAAACTAAAAAACAAGCCTTTTAAACTTAAACTTCAGCATAATATGGAAAATATAAATCAAATAACATCCTCTACTTATTCACATGGATATTCTAATATTTTAATAGTCACATGTAATATCCATAACTAATCTCATAATGATGGAATACATAATTTTGGACATCATAACCACAAAGTCAGGGCCTCGTGTCAAGACTAGAAATAAAAATATTTCAAATCCATGTGCCAAGATACTAGTTTGTCTCATGAGACCCACCGATGCATAGAGGCACTATAGCGGGCCCTGACCGTCACTTACTACATCCAAAACATACCTCATATGAAAAAGGTGAAACATAACATAAACATTCGTGTTAAACTGAAATAAAAATTTTAATAATTTAAAAATAAACCGCGAATGAAATAAAAATAAATCATCCAAAGTAAAACATCTCATAAAACAATCAATACAATATGTATTATTTTATCCTAATAAATAAACATTAATTAAACATGAAATCCAACAATAGATGTTGACATAGATGAAATAAATCCAAAAAATATTTGAAGGAAATATTACTCACTACATTGAAATCATTTAACAAACGCATAATTTAAAAAGAAAACATTTATTTTGAAAATATTATTATAATATTTTAAGGGATGATTTGAAAGTTTTATAATGGTGGTAAATAGCTAAATCATCCATATAATTAAAAAAACATTCTTACCTTAATTTGTTGAAAAGGTCATAATATACCTTGATTGGAAAACGACAGAAAGATTCCCTTCAAAAAAATTTATAACTGGTTGAACATGGTTATTAATGACTTTAACCTATAGTCTAGGAAATAGTAAAAAAATTGAAATACATTTTTAAGAAACACAGATGTGGATGATAAAAAAGTCTCATTAGATACTAACGTATAAACAACCTCAGATAATAACGATATTGTAAAATCAACCCTTACCATGTAATTTTCCTTAGTCGGGGGTACGCTAAACTCTTGTATAATTGTTAAAAAAAATTTATTAAATTATAAATGATACACATACATAATCATGATATCATATATGATCTTTTAATATTACTTTATTAATAATATTTCAGTGGTATCATTGATTCAGGTGTTAACAGATTCATTTTACATTATATATTTTATTACATAAGTCTGGATTGTTATTTATAAGATTTATTTTATTCATATCTATAATGATACTAAGTTCTTAAAAATTAATATAAATCATCAAATGAAAATTATTCTTTAATGGTAATGATGGGGAACAAAATCTCATCACGTTGTGGATATTGTAAACCGTACGTACGCATTAGAGATAATATCATTCAATTGATGGTGAAATCATATGTAATTGGATGGTATATTATATATAAATAATCACTAAAATGTTATATTTGTTTTTCTTATTAATTATACTCATTATTATACCCATCCAAATAAAGAAGTGTTAAATAACAAACTACACCATGATGTGGAGACGGTAAGTTGTACATATGCACTTATGGTGACTTTGTCATTCATATGATGGATAGAATGATGAATATGGTTATAACATATTAATAAAAACACCATAGTATGTTGATGTTATTTGTGTTATGGTTTTATTTTTTAAATAACCAATAAAGAGGAAGTGGAAAAAGAAACAAACTTTGAAATAGGGGATAAAATAATTACCTCTTTTTCGGGTTCTTCCTTTTGATTTGAACAAAAGGGATGCTTAGGTTTTCTTTCTGGTCAATGTAAGGCATCTAGAATTATTTTAGGGTAGCTGGGAGTAGATTTGATCAGGGTTTTTTCAAGCCAAATGGCTTTAGAGGTGTGAATTTAAGAGAAGGGGAAGTACCCTTTTATAAGATAGGTGAGAGGCACTTTTGGAAATTCTTGAAATATTAATTTATTATAAAATTATTTTTGGTTTATAAAAGATAAAAATGGATTTATTTCAAGGATAAGGTGGATATAGGTCGACATACACTCAAATAATAGGTTATAGACAAGTTTAGGTCACCCTATTAACCTTATCCTTTAGATTTAACACTTAGTCAAATATTTTAACTTTTACCATGTCTTCTCATATTTTTATACTGCATTTGTTAATATAGTTACTATAAAATTACAATAGAACTTCAAGTGGTTCATTACAGAAATATGTAACATTATCTAATACATTTTTCCAAATATTATATTTTTAGGAATATTATATCATTTAATAAAATATTATTTGTTTTAAAAAATCATTTATGTCAATTTTGAAACTATTTAGTATTAGTTGTTTTTAGTCCTAAAAAGTTTATTCCATTTCAAAAATACTTTGAATCAACCCTAACATGTCATATTCACCTATAAAGTTCTTTTATGGAACCAAAAGTTTCAATTTACATTTATTTTAATATTTATAATATCTATTATTGTAATCATTCATTAATAAAGTATTTACTACATCATCATTGTTTCAAAAATAAATTTTATTATTTAATGTACAAAATTATAAATAAAATACTATAATGTAGGAAATATTTTTATATTTCTAATTAATATTTATAGTAGAATTTATCTTATGTATAACCCTATATTAAAAATGGTTTATTATTAAAATTTGAATTTAACACATTTAACTCTTCTTTAAATAAAATAAAATTTATGTCCTAATCTATCCCAAATATATCAAAAATGGTCTTATTTTTGTACTATGGTTTATTTTGGTTGAAAAAAACATATCCTATAGAAGTATGACATGTGTTGGTGTACTTTTTATTATTATAATATTATTATTACCTTTAATTACCCTATTTACGTTTAACCGTGGTAAATAAAATTCAAAAATTATTATTCACCAAAAATTAGTTTCATCATATTGAACCCCATTTTACTTACTATTGAGTCATATGATTGTCGGGTTTTATAAATTCAATTCAAAGAAGTGGTAAAATTGTGTTTTATGCAAATTTGCAAATATGACTAGAAGTTGTGTAAAAGGCATTAAAAAGAACAATAAAATTTTAGATAGCTAATATCATTAAAAATTACTCTAATGAATTACATTGGACGAATATAGGTATTATGTATCTATTTTTACTTTAAAATAAATCTAAATTAAAAAAATATTTATTTAATTAAAAAGACAATTTTAAACAATAATGTAGTGTTTTTTACTATAAATCAAAAAATTGATTTTGTTCAGAAAAATACAAAAAATCCACCCTAAGCTAATTTTGATATTCAGAATCAAAAAATTATGTCTATTTTTAAAAATAAAATTTATAAAATTTCAAAAAGTGGGTATTACTATTCATAAATACTATTTAAATGGAAAGTTTGATTGGCTATGGTGTGCGGGATTTTGGAGCTGCCTACAACACAAACTATTGTATTAATCAACGAGAAGCATACCATGGAATGTTGGGGTGTTACAAAAGTAATTTTCATTTTTTACTTTTTAATATATGTGATGAAATAGAGTGTCACCATAACCCCTACCCCCCCCCCCCCGCATGAATTGGATCAGATTGAAGAAATAGGGTCTAATCGTGAGGAATAGGGATGAAAAATGATAGGTGGATTCCCTGGGAATCTGTGTTTGGTAGATCACATAAGTCTACAAAACCATATCATCTAGAAGTTAAGATTATTTGTCTATATATAGGGACTTCACATTACTGAAGAACTGTCATGATTTGAAAATTAGAGCACTTTCCATGCAAGTCCTCCCAACAAAAACTTCCCTTTCTAAAGATTTTTCTCATACTTATTCTGTACATAGTTGAGTGATACACTTGTGCGTCTTATATTTTAGTGGCACACTTTCAAGTCACATGTTTTAGTGACATATTTCTTTGCCTAACATTCACTTGCGGCCTTAATGTATTTTAAAATTTTCCCTTATTATCATAAAATTTTCAAAATAAACCTACTCTGAAAATGAATTTGATAATTTCATGTTCTATAGATCCCAATAAGATCTCAACTGCTGATGAACTGGATAATAAAAAAACTAAGGAGGTGATAAAGATCATAGGGAATGACTATTATTACATATGTGATACCACCCGCACTAATATAGTCGATTATATGAAGAATTATCATAGAGATTTTCCAAGGATCATTTATTTTACATTTTACGTTTAAGAGCATCAGCAGGATGTACTCATGCCATATCGGAAGAATTATCTCCCAACCTCTTGGTTTCAAGACTACACAAACTCCTCATCTTCCAAAATTTAAAATGTGGGCACATGTATTAATACTGGGAGGGTATCCACAACCTATTTTATACATAATAACCCATTTTCTCTAGATTTTAAACCACATATTGTTGAACAAAAGTCACACTATTATTCTTCCATTTTTTTAGATTCACAAACAAATCAATATAATGGATAGAAAAAATGGTACTTTTTGCAGGAGGGGCTTTTAAACCCTCCTGGGTGTGGGTGTACTAGTTACGAAAAACATATGCATAGATCAAACAAGATATATAAAGAGTTATAATTTATGAGGTTTTATGGGTTGGGTAGACCTACTTATATAGGAATGCCAATTTCGTTCCAGAGATGTTGAGGCAGTGGAGTCCAAAGAATAATTATTTCCATTTGATTCATAGATTAATAGGCATCAGTTTGTGGGACATCCACAAGATCACCTAGCTCTAATCCTCAGAGATTGGTATAATGAACTCATTCCACCAATGGTGATGTACAATGATTCCGGTATGATCCCATATTTAACATGTGAGCTACTGAAAATTGCCATCCACATCTTCAGATCAATATCCCCTCTTACGCCATTTTTAGAAGCTCGGGAAATAATTATGGCATCTATTCGGAAACATTCTACATCGTTGATGGGTGAAATAATTCATAATACATAACTCCAAGGATCAGAGCCTCAGATATCTTGTGGATATCCCACAAACAGATGTCCACTTCTCCATGTGTCAAATGGAACAAATTCATATTTGGACTCCACTAGATTAGTAGCTATGGCATAAAATTGTCATTCTTATATACATAGGTATGCCTATCATATTCAACCTCATAAATTCCATATCTTTCCATATCATGTTTGAACTCTGCATAAGTTTTTCAAACCCAATACTCCCACATACATGTGGGTTTAACACCCAATCCAGTATGAAAGTCCCAACATTTATTCCATTCGTCAATTGATATATTTGCGAATCTCAAAAATAATGTAAGAATAACAGGGTGTATTTAGTTCAATAGTATGTGGTGTAATATCTAGAGCACATGGGATATGTTGCATAATATAGGTTGTGGATGCCATTCCAGTGTTCATATATGTTCCCACACTAGAAATGTTAGAATATCTGAAGTTGTTGTGGTCTTAAAACTTATATGGTGGGAGTTAATTCTTCAGATTTGGTGTGAGGAATTCCCACAGATGGTTGTAACCATAATGTTTCAGAAAATTGATCATGGAAAAATCATGGTGATAATTCTTTAGATACCCTACCAGATTTGGAATGGTGATATTTTAGACTTCATAGTAGTCATACCCTATATTCGTCATCATCTCCTCAGTTTTCTTTCTATCCAGTTCATCTGCATTTTTGATCAACTTGGGAACCACTAAACATTCAAAGAATTATCAAAATCATTTTCAATGTAGGTTTATTATGAAAAATTCCAGAAAATAATGGAAATTTGGAAAAGGCATTAAGGAATTCATGTGAACTTTTGGTGTGCAAGTGTGTCACACAAACATGAAACATGCAATGGTGAATCTCACATAGGCAGTGCACAAGTGTATCACTCAAATACATACCGAATCTATAGAATCATAATCTTCAGCAAGAGAAGCATATATATAGAATAATTTCATGGTGAGAGCTCAAATTTCTAAATCATGAGATTTCTATAGAAAATTAAAGGACCCATATATAGATAAAGAATCTTACCTGCATGATGAGATTGAATGGAAGAATTTCATGATCAACAAGACACATATGCCCTGGGAATCCTCCTATAATTTTCACCCCTTTTCTCAGTATTAAACCCTATTTCTTCAATTGGATACAATATTAAGGAGGTGGGGGCTTGGGTTTATACTATGTTTCATCATATATAAGTGAAAGAGGAAAATTAATTTGAAAAAGGAGGATAAGATAGAGGAAGAATGCCAAAGTATGTAAAGCCTTAGAAAATGGATCATCCATGTTAACTATAATAACTATTGGAACGCATGAACCTGCGCTCCACCCCACCTATTCGACCAGTCACTGTCACCCAAGGTTTCATATTTTCCTATAAATAGACCTTTTTGGTCTTCATTTGTATAGATAAATATACCCAAAGACATACTACTGCTCTGATCACCATAGTTCTTATATGGAGTCACTCAAAACCTCTAAGGTAGTTTCATAACACCTAAAAATATGGAATTAAGGGGGAATAGTGATACTGAAGTTAATTTAGTATTAAAAATAAATAACATTTTCACAACCCATTCACTCAACCCCATGACTTAAGAAGATTTTCACAACTTGACCTTCCTCAAACAGGAACTTATGTAACTTACTTATTGGAATCCCTATAGAGGCCCTTAAAGTATTGTAAAAAGAATCACCCAAGTTTAGTCATCCAATTTGTTCTTCACATAAGGTGAAACCAATTCTCCCAAGACTAGTTTCACAATTACACCTTGTGTGGTGCACACCGTGTGCAGCCCCCCTTTATTCACCTCACCCCTTCATCCTAAGAGGGCCTTTCATGAAGCCTCCTTTAAATCAATTAATAGTTGGGATCCTTATTCACTCTCTCCATTTCCCAAGAGGTATCATGTTGAAACCATTACCAATACCACCAAATTTACAAAACCGTAGGGAAACAAACATCAACATGTTTCCATTTGGATGTGTATTTATATAGTCAGAGGTTTCCCACACTTGTCCTACTAGAGGGTAAGGATCCTCGAGGTGTTTGTAGATTTTGATATATATGGAAATTTGGATCCTTACCCCATGGGTAGTGTCGCAATGTTCTTGGTCTTCGATTCTGGAGATAGAACTCAAACCACCCCATCTCTTGTTTAAGACCCAGAGCCTCCAGTTCACAGCAGGGAGGGTAAGGATCACACTTATTTTTCCCTTATACATGGAATGAGATCCTACTTCCACTTTTGAACCAATTTTAGGGAATCCATTATGGTAAAAATCCCTATCCTTTCATGTAGGATGTTTCAGTCTTACTTATCTCTATATCCTTCAACCTCATTCATCCTTTACCTTAGACTCTTGTCTAATGTAATGTGAAGAGAGGGAAGTGTCTTAGCCCCTACCTTTTCTATCGTAGCCTTGACCACTTCCATTATAGCCCCAAATTCTAATAATGTATCCCTAGCCTCTTCCATCATCGATGGAAGTAATGTTTCATGTTTGTTTTGTCTTTTACATCCTCATGTTTCTCATATTGAACATCACTCACGTGGGCTTATATGTTTTTAATGATCACAACATCCACACAATCCACCAAAAATAATGAACTATGATAACTCTAAGTCCGACCATAACTCATATATGTAGGAATAATTCTCACGGCCTAAGCTCTATATCATCGCATCCATGAAATGAGAAATCTCCCCCCCAATATAACTCCTCCTAGTTGTAAACCCCAAACCGGAATGAACTACGTCGGTGTTGATTCCCATGCAAATGGTATATGTAGGAAGCATTCATAATCTTCAAACCCGACATCCTAAACCAACCATATTATTTTGGGCTATTTCCTAGTAGTGTTTAATTTAACTTGGAAGCTCATATTACTTCCACGTTCCTTGGGTTTCTTAGTTATAAGTCCCACACCAAAATTTAACTAGGAATATTCCACCTAGACATCCTTACCACATGAAAACAAACTGTATTGTTGGTTCATAATAAAAATACCGTAAAATGTATGATGTTTCCTATTACGTGACACCGAACTATGTGGGTTCTGATTCCTTTCACAAGGATATGTAAGAATCCCATCTATGGGGTCGATCCAAACAACGTAACAACATTCATCTCCCCGGATGATGATAAATTCAAGAGTGAAATTAATCTTCCTGGATGACCATATCCTCTAGACTTCCCCACTATATGGCTAGAAAACCAGCCGCATCATAATAATGACAAAATAATCTCTAAGTATTATATAAGACGATACCATTAATGGAGAACCTTGGATACATATAGATATCTCCATTGTTGAAGAACCTCGAATACATATAGAGGATTCTAAATTCCAAAAATTATTATTATTGATTTATAATATAGGGATAAAAAATATCATACTTTGGAATTAATGAAGGATTCATGAACATATATTAAATTTATAAGATGGACCCAGAGTAGAAAAAAATTCCCTCTAGAAGGGAGTGATGAGCCTGACCTCCCATCCTCTCGAACAATGCGAGTTCTTAAGCATCATCAGTAAAAATACCTAATGAGATCTATCCTTTGGAATGAAAGATCATATAGATACATAACTATTGGGTGTTTCCCATTCCAAGAACAAACCCATTGATAACCATTCTGAAATAATGCTTTCCCCAAAGAAGATTAATAAAATGGTTAAATAATATTTTTTATTACACAAGTTGATGAGTCACAAGATATTATTATTATTATTATTATTACTATTACTATGATCCATCGGGATTATTAAAGATCATAATATTAATTATGTGCATATATATAATTAAAAAATCATTTTTACCTAAACCCTATTAAATTACATGTCAATGACCAATGTATCACTTAGAGGAGGTGGGGGGAATCAGTGACATATTTTTATTTTAAGTTTCATTTCATTTGATCCTCATGTTAAGGATTTATGAAATTTTTCAAAAGAAAAAAATCATACATATAGAGGAACACGATAATTTACAATTTTCACTGCTCAATAATAGTAATTATGTCATTCGAATGGTTTGAAACAATCCAGTACCACACAATCTACTAGAAAACAATCATTTTTTTGTGTCTACAAATAATTATGATATACCCTTACAATTGTGTAGTGTTATGATCAATGCAATATTGCATGTGATTCAAGTGGCATAAAATGACATAATACAAGTTTGTGTAAAAAGGTGAGAAATTTTAAATAGTTTCTTAGAAACATGTCACTATGTTTCCTTGTTAAATTTAAAAAATATAAACTTCAAAATAATTATTCACTATCCTACCAAGAGGTAGGTTATAACATATTTGGACTTAGTAATGATATTCAGTGTCATACCCAGTCTAATTCCTCAGTCTAATTTCTCAATCTAGGAATATTAGTCTACCATAATACCACTAAAAAAATTCATTCTTAGTATGGAAATCTCAGTTGTATTTCCCAGTATGATGGGTTAGTCCAATATAAGAATCATAGAATATAATCATTCTTCTTCTTCTATCCATAAATATTCTTTAGAAAAACTCTGTCCAAAAAATCCATCTCACTAAAACGTCAGAACATCTCTCTCTTCCTCTACATGCGAATAGTATTCACATCCCTTAGAACGTAACATGTAGTAAATTAATTTTATAGGTGTGCCAAAAATGTTTTAGGTGCGAATCTTAAAAATTTTCCCCCTTGACCAAATTCCCCAAAAAATAAAATTTCCCTTCATTTCAGATACATATTTGACTTCTTCAGCACTTCCAAATTCCTCTCATTTCTATTAGAACATTATCGAGTATTCTCAAAAATTCATTTTGATTCAAATATTCTAGTATTTTTTCAGACTAATTCCAATGGTCATTATGATTTATTCATTACGATGAAGACATTTGATTCATAAAAACATTTCTATATACCAACTAAAAGACAAAAAAATCATTCTGATGCTCTGTATCAACTAAGAGATATAAAAAATTAAAACCATTCTTTCATAAACATTTTTCTACTTCATTAGACTTGGTTTCCTTTCATTATCAATAAACATAGAATAAACTTCTAAATATCCTCATATTTTTTTGGAAACACTTATGAACAAGATTCATTCATTCTAATAAAATTTCTAAACACCCATTGAAAACACATTTACAAAATTCCAACAAACATTTTCTTCTTATTTTCCATAGATAAGTGATCCTTCATCCGATTAAGTCCATCATCCAATGATTTTTATTTGTTTTTAGAACTGATTTATTGGTTCCTTTTTCATTATGATAAATTGGTAACAAATCTAGTCTAATAGTATACAACACAATTTGTTTGATATATCCTGATCCAGTTCTTGAAAACAAATGATTTCTTTCTTATCACTTTTTTCAATTGAAAAAAAACAATTAAAATTGTAGAAAATGGTTGTCAACATTGTTGATCAATCTTTGATCCCATTTTGTATTGGTTAAAATGATTTATACCTTCTCATTGGTCTCAAAAATCTCCACATACTAATATTCTTTACCAAACTTTTTCCCACTAATTCCATTTTTCAACCATTGTTGTATCTAATGATCGGTGTCAAGATTACTCTACTATTTAGTGGCACACCACATCTGATAAACTAATGTGAACAACAAAGTTTTTACCTACCAATATCTTTATTCAAATATTTGTATCATGTGTCATTTTTTTCTAACATAAAACCATCATCTTGATCTTATGAAATTTTGAAGAAAACATTATAGCCTTCAAATGATTCTGTGTCTAGTGATCTCATACCGATGAACTGATACAGAATAATTTTGTATTTATTATCCCACAAACCCATTATTTTATCAAGACTTCTTCATAAAATTGTGAACTTTGAGATCAGTGTATCAACATCTAACATAAAATGGATAGTATTATAAATTTTCCATCCTTCTAGCATCTTATTTATTTTCTACCAAACTTCATTCGAATTGCCAACACTTTTTCACCCCCTTTGTTTCATAAGGATTGCATCACTAGTTTTCCTAGAAAACTAATTATTTATGAGAACTACCAGATCATAAAAGCATTATCAATTTTTCATTAGAGTGATTCAAACTCCAATAAACATACCCATTCCGATTCATCCTTTCATTCTGGACACAAGGTGAGTCTGATGAAACTTTCCTCTTAGAAAACATCTTCACAATTTGATGCACTTTCTTAAGCAATTTATATACGATCATCTGATTATGATGATGAGTCTGATCACTAAACTAATACAAAGTGAGGTGCTTTAATTCTATTTGACAATAAAATAAAACACTTACATAATAAAATTTATCCCAATTCCAATAAAACAATATAATTACAACTTGGTCCCCACAATCTTCTCCTATTCATTTTTTTGTCAACCAAGGTTCATAAATTACTAAAATTTGTAAACATAAGAAATGGATTACTAATAAAAAATTATAATATTACATGAGATAACTCATTATAGGAAAAAATAATCATTGATAGAAAACCATGATGTCCAAAGGTAGTGACTTAATTAACATTTCATAAACCATTCAAACATTCCACCATCACAACCTCTCTCTTTCAAATACCTGAAAACATATGTTTTCTACAACCACTCCATGAAATAGTTAGAATAGTTTGAAATTGTATATTCACATTTCATAGTTTACCAATTAATCCCCCAATATACATGTTTCTTTAAAATGTTGAAAACATATTAATGGATAGATTTATGAAATAATTCTCCAACATGGAAACACAATCCAAAGATGAGATGATAAAGGGGAAAACATACATAATCATTGGTGAAAAATAGGTTGGAAGCCCATTTTTAACCTCTATTTAGAAAATTATTCATTTGGTAATGTTATTTTCAATATGTCGTCAACTTGTTCCTATGTAGGAACATACTCCATCTTTAATTCCTTTTTCTCAACATGATCTTCGATGAAGTTGTATTTTTATGTTAATATGTTTTAATTGAAAATGTTTTACAAGGTTTCTTGTATGTTTGATAGAACATTCACTATCACAACAAAAGAGAAAGGGTAACCTTACATAAATAAGTAACTCATTTAACTGAGTCTTCATCCACATAAGTTGAGTAGTGGCTTGTGTGGAAGCAACAAAATCAGATTCATCCATGCTAAGAGTAACTGAATTCTGTTTAGTTGTATTAAACTAACTAATTTTTTTACCAAATTGAAAAATCCACTGAATGTGGATCTTCTAGAATCAAAATTTCCGTCCCAATCAGTATCTAAATACCCAGAAAATTCAATTATTTATAATCTATTGTACCTGATTATAAAATTTCTTATGTCTTTCCAATTTATGATAATTATTATTCTAGAAAATAGATGTTATTATTTTGGTGTAATATAAATTTTTTCAAATAAGGTAATAACATTAAAAATGTATGGACTTGAAGAAATAAAATTCAACAAACGTCCAATCAGCTGCCAATACTATTTATAGTTAACTTTCATTCCATTCCCATATTTTTTAAACTTGATTCTCATTGATATTATTGTGGATACAAGCTTCGAATTTACCATTCCTATCTTCTTAATAATTTCCTTATCATATGTTTCTTGATAAAGAAATACTTGTCTCTTCTTTTTTGAGATTTTAAACCCATTAAAGTATTTCAATTCACCTTTAATGAAAATCTCCAATGAATTTTTCATCTCTTCAGTGACTATTTAAAAAGTGCTTTAATCATTTGTAGAAAAGAAAATTCCATCAACATAAACAATTAAATGAGTAGGATTACAATTTCTTAGAAGCCTTATTCACACCTTTCATCTCAAATTTTTATTATAAATAATTATGTGTAACAAATTTTGATGTTCTTATTAAATAGACCTTTTTATGTTGACCACCATTTATATCTTATTCTTCCACATTATTACTTATCATAAGATGAAATCTTATTGATTCATCTGTGTCACTAAAAATTGTTCAGTTTTCTTTTTTTTATTGAGTAGGATTAGAATTGTTTGTATCCTAACCAGAATTGTAAAAAAATTCTTTCTTCCTTTTACTATTCCTTATCTGTATAAGTTTTTTTAACATATTCCTCATCATTTCCAAAAAAATTCACATAAACGTAGTCAATTAATATTCTTGTTTCTTTTATTAAACATCTATATACTCTTTTTTCTAGTTCATAGGTAAGAAAAGTTTCCTCTTCACCTCTCTACTCAAACTTTACAAGGTTTCCACCATTATTTATTATGATGAATGTACTCCCAAAAACAATTCAGTGGTTCAAACTAAAGTTTTTTGAATAGAAAAATTCACATGTAGTCATATATAAACATGGTCTATAGAAACATCAGTTTTGAGTAGAAATATTAGTTCTTAGGGATTTCCTCCAAAAGTATTGAAAAAGAGCATGTTCAAGTAACACCGTTCATCCAATTTCAACCAAAATTCTATTTTTCATTTTAGGGATACCATTATATTAAGGATTTTTTGGTTTACTGAACTCTTTCCGAATTGCATTCTCTTCAAGATAATCTAAAAACTCTTCATGTATTATATTCACCACCATTTGTTTCTCCAAACTACTTTTATAAATACTCACATTCCTTATCGCAGTTTATCTTGAAACTTTTAAACATTTTCAAAGCATCCGACTTATGTTTCATATATGTAACACAAGTAATGTGAGTAAAGTAATCAATAAAAGTAATGAAGTTCTTATATATGTGATTTTATTATCTTCTCATTATCTCTTATATATCGAAATGAATACTTTCATGGGTTCTTTTTGAGAAAATTTATTCTTTCTTATGCGTAGAGTTTCTAATCATTACTTTCTAAAATATTTTGCAAAACCAATCTTTTATTTTGGACATATCTGAAGTTATACATACACTGTCACTTTTTTATGGATTTCTTACGTTTCTTCTACACATAAGTCCCATCCTTTTAGGACACAATATAATCTATTTTATCACACAGAGGAAACTCGAGTTTTGAACCTCAACTACATGGAAGAAGTTTCCTTTTATTGTTTGTTCACTTCTAATTTTTTTCCATATTCCTATATTTTCAGAAAAAACCCATATTTTTTTAAGATATAATTTTTTATTTATCAATTTTATTGGAAAAAGAATAAAAGGTTGGTTTCAACTCGTTATAAAAAACAGTGTTCTAGGAAATTAACTTTTTCCCAAATAATGGAAGATTCAACACCTTTGATTATAAAGGATTCACCATTTCCAAATATCATCGCTACTTTAGTAAAGTATTTAAAATTATACAACAAAATTAAGACTCCTTTCATATGAGAAGAAAATATACTATTGAATATCCATTTTCATTCTTTTTTGTAGCTTTGAGAATGGTTTCAACAACAAGAGATTTTTTTATTCCCTTTAACTTTCATCACACCCAACTTTTGAAAATTGTTTAAGTATTATGATGTGATGGTAAAAAAAAGGAATATTTTTGAAAGATGTAAAATATGTTCACATATTTCTTAAATAGTTTCCAATGGTTGGATTTTGTTTTTAATTTTTCACATCATCCTTCTCGGGTTTCTTGAAAATTCCTTCTAAGAATTCTTCCATTGAGGATACCGACATCCCCTCAAACATTACATTCCATAATTTGTGGAATAATAATAATGTTTTTGATTAAACCAACACATTTTTTCCATATATACACATCCACCACAATACTGGAAGATACCATAGAATGAATATTTCCATTTGTAACTTTCAAACTAACTATATTTGTGAGAATGATATTCAGCAACCTTGTTATCTTTCTTATCTGAACATTATTGACCCTCAAACCAATATTTCATCAACCAGATTCTTCTTAGAGATTGATTTTATTTTCAACATTATTGGAAAAATAATTTTTAGGATCTTTTTAAGACTCATTTTTTTAAACTTATCCACTCTATTTGTTTTGGACATATACGTTATAAAAACCCTATTTTTATTACACACATAAACATGATTTTTTACATAAACTCTTCACTTGATACAACATGGAATATAGAGAGGTATAGTGTCTTTAGGGATTATTAACATTACATAACAACTTAAAACATAAAACACATAACATCTTTGTTGTAAACTTCCTTTACATACCTACAAAATTCCCTTTTACTTAGCATTACATGGGATAACCTGAGGATATACATGTGATAAGGGTGAGCTATAAAGCCCAGTAAAGGAGTAAACAAGTAATAACATGAATAATACAATACATGTTAATAAATAATAAAATCAATGGAGCATAAAAGAAATAGGAACAAAAAGTCATGATATAGCATGATTATTGTAACATGGAAATGTGGCAACAACACTTAACATGGAATTAACATGAGCCAAAGCTCTGTGCACATGAAGCATGAGTAAAACCATGTTTAACATGAATTAGAATGAGTAAATAATCATTTCAATTGAATTATCATGAGTAAATCCTCATTTCAATTTATGTATCATGATACTAATCTTTACTTAATTCAGTGGAGCACTATCAGGGCGCACCCTTATTAAACATTTCATTTCTTCAATAAGTGTGTCACACGGATCATAAAATTTTTATTCATTAAACATCATCATTTATTAAAAAATAATGGAATGTCAAATTCATACATTAATCTCTATAATCAATAAGTAAATTCTTTTAATGGTGTATACCCTTGATAAATAAATAGGCATGGTATTCACTACACAGTGACTTTGGCATGGAAAATCGCGGTGTAATTTCGGCAGCGTATCGATGTTACATAAGAACTCAACAAAATGGTTGATGAGAGAAAAATGGATGTATCATCATATTTACATGAAATGGACTATAATGGGGTCATATATACATGTCCCAAAATAAATAATGGAATTTGGATTCATAATATTAAATAATTGCAAGAATGTTAATGAGGAGAGGGGACATTCTTACCGAATTTCGGCATGGTAATAGGTGTAAATGGGAGGAATTAAAGAGAGAGAAATGGGTCCTTAATCAATAAAATATAAAGAGTGTAGTATGGTGGAGGTGTGAAATTATACCCCAACATTTATAATTGAAAATAAAAGGGAATAACAATATTAAAAAACATGGATAAAATGAGAATTGATGAATCCTTTACACAATTTTGACATGGTAACTAGAGTACATGAGAGATATTAATGAGAGAGAAACATGTTTCTCATCATTTAGAAATAAATTAGTCAGTATAAGGGTGGTGTGAAATCATACCCCAATATTTAAAAGGTCATTAAAATATTATGAAACTTGGATAAAATGAGAATGGAAGGAGTCCCTTACGAAATTTCAGCATGGTAATAGGTGTACCTGAGAGACATTAATGAGAGAGAAATGGTTCTCTCATAATTATAACATAAAGTGGGAAGTATAGGAGTGGTGATAAATCATACCCCAATATTTATAATTGAAACTAAAATGGTATAACAATATTAAAAAACATGGATAAAATGAGAAAGGAGGAAATCCCTTACTTGGAAGTGTGATTCCAAAGGCATGGGAGAGGCTTGAGAGAGCCTTCTTTGGAACATTGGGCACCTTGGGAGGATTATTGAGAAAGGAGGCCAGATGGTTGAGGAACTAAAAATTCATTGAGTGACGTGAAAGTGGGAGCTCAGGTGATTTTATATAGGAAAGGATATGGAATTGATTATTATTTATGTTTGGGACACCACACATTAAAATAATCACAACCACAAACCATCCCCTGGTTTTTGACCTTGGTTTTTTCCAATGGGGAGTGGAGAAAAATATTTTATAATTCCAAGGTCCTAACCTCCTAAAATAATTGGGTTTCTTCTCTGGTGGTGAGTAACACTTTCAAGGAAATCAATTTAAAAAGATATAATGTTTTATAAGTGTCAGGGGATCCAGTAAGGATTTTTAAAATAAATAAAACAAAAAAATCATATTATGTTAATGGTAAAACATATATTGGCTGAAAATATTGTTTATATTATTTTATTACATCATTATTGGGTCATTATGATTTCATAAAACACATTATATATTAAAAAAATATTTAATTTCCACCCAAAAAAATCGGATGCCTTAGAAAATTATGAAAAATTAACCATTGGAAAATTTTGAAGTCCTGATTCCAAAAATAATATTAATTTTATCCAAATAATTTTCTAAATATGTAAATTATCCTTTTTAAAATAAAAACTGATATTTATTGAAAATTCATGGGTTTTGACAAAAACAGCTTTCAAACAATAATAAAAAATAAATTTTATTCAAAAAAATTATATGTAAATTTATAATTAATAAAAATTAATTTAATAATAATAATATTTTATTAAAATAATATTTAATTAAAAAAACTATTAATTTATCAAAATATATTCGTCAGTTGAATAATAACTAAAAATACTATTTTTTCTTTAAAAAATACATTCAAAGTAAAAATAATAAAATGGATGCATATTTTTATTATATACAAAAATAATGCACATAATAATAGTGATATGGTCTTGTTAGATAACCCCTTATAACACTCGCATAGGATCGAAGGGTAAGGTGTGCGATGGTGACAGACTCTTGGGGTGTCCCGTATAACTTCGCTCGGGTGGTAATCTCTATCAACATCCACTTCTCCCATAGGTGGTTTCGTTCGAGCATAGCATGTTGAACATCGACTCAGGATTGGTCCAGAGTGAAGCCCAATGATGCCACCCCCTTTAAGAGCTCCAAAAAAATGGGCTTCATGTAGGGAATGTCTATTGGATGAGGCTGTCGCTTCCTTTGTCTAAGTAAATTGGTTTTGTTAAAGCCCTATATTTTTACTAATCATTTGATTACTATTCAAAGACAATATTAGCAATGGTCACAATTATTAACGGTATTTTAAAAATTAAAAATCATAAAACCAAAGGAGTTAATATGTTATATAACCATTTTACATAATAATACATTTAATTAGATCAAGAGGAATTTCCATTGTTAAATGTTTGGGTTGTTTCAATCATCCCCCCTTAAGAAATTTCTCCCTAGAAATTAAATTTTCGCACGCTAAAAAGATGAGGTTAATTATACTTCATCACTTCCTCTGATTCCAATTTGCTTCTAAAAACATGTAGTTGTGCCACAACACCTTGACGGGGGACACTGTCTTATTTCATAGAACTTTTTCTCTATGATCTAAGGTCTTCGCTACTTTCTCCTCATTTAAATGGTCAACCTATAACTATACTACCTATGAAGAGAGTACATGCATAGGGTTTGTTATCTACTTCCTTATGAGGGATACATGAAAGACAACATGTACTTTGACGATGGTGGGTGGAAGTGCTAGTCAATAGGCCACCGCCCTGACAGGATCCTGAATATCGAAGGGGATAATGTACCTAGGACTTGACTTACCATACTTTCAAAACCTCATGACCTTCTTCCCTAGAGATATGTATAGAGGTACTAGGTCTCCAACTATGAACCCAATGTCTCATGGATATTAATCTGCATAACTCTTCTGTCGACTTTGGGCTGCCTTGATATGCTACTGAATGGTTTTCACCTTCTCCACCATTTCTTCAAGAATTTATGGTCCAAGTAGCTAACACACACCGACATCATCCTAACATTCCAATGTTATGTACCTTTTCCCATAAAGGGCTTAATATGGTGCTATTCGGATTCTCGAGTGGAAACTGTTTTGTAGAAGAATTCAACTCGTTGAAGATGTTGGTCCCATCACGCTTTGAATTCCATAGAACGCGATCTTAACATATTTTCCTGTGTCTGAATAGTTTTTTCAGATTGGACATCAGTTTGCAGATGATAGGCTGTACTGACGTTCAGTTCAGTGCTTAGAGCATGTTGGAGACTTTTCCAAAACATCAAGGTGAATCTAGGATCACGATCGGATACAATAGATATGGGTAATCCATGACACCTTACCACCTCTTTGATGTAAATCCACACATGTTGATCCAATGTGAAGTCCTCTCGAATCATAATAGAGTGAGATGTCTTTATAATACAATCCACAACGACCCATATATCATTGTTTCCTCTGGATGTCCTTAGAAGTCCTATGACAAAGTCCATGGTAATGTTGTCCCACTTCCATATTGTTATGGGTAGTGGTTGTATCATCCACTTACATGTTTTCCTCTCAGCCTTCACTTGATGACATACCAGGCACTTTGATGTATATTCGGAAATCTCTCTTTTCATATTGTCCCACCAAAAGTTTTCTCAGAGATCTCGATACATATTTTTTCTCCCTAAGTGAATAAAGAAGTTTGAGATATACGTGTCATCTAGAAGATCTTTCTTTATCACTTGATTAGATGGTACATATAATCATGGCCCAAATATCACAATTCCATCCATGTAAACTAAGAACTCTATGGATTTTCCCCTTTTTTATAGCTTCCACCCTTTTCATAATTTTTACACCCTTTCTTTGAGAATACTTAATTATCTCTAAGTGGGATAGTTGAGCAATCATTTGAGAAAGGATTGATGATGTTCCTCCCTTAATGATTCCCATGTACATCCTCTGCAAATATTAGAAGATTGGATCCTTTTCAATTCTCATTATTGATAAAGATACATGATCTTTTCTACTTAGAGCATCTTCCACCTTGTTTTCCTTACTGGTGTGGTAGTGGATTGAGAAGATATTATCCTTGATGAGTTATATCCATCTTCATTGGAACATATTAATCTCTTTTTGTGTGAATCTATATTTGAGTCTCTTTCAATTAGTATATGTCTCACACTTATCCCCATAGAGATAATGCTGCTATATTTTCAACGCAAAGATCATAGCTACCAACTCCATATCATGCGTGGGATAGTTTTGCTCATGAAGTTTCAGCTGCCTTGTGGAGTTGGATATCACTTTATCATTCTCCATCAACACCCAACCCAAACCCTTCTTCAAAGCATCACTAAATACCAAAAAACATTCTCCACTCATGGGTAATGTGATCACGAGTGCAGTGACAAGCCTCATTTTTAACTGCTTGAATCTCTCTTCGCATTCATCACTCCAAGAAAACTTGACTCCCTTCTGAGTTGGCTTGGAAAGAGGGTTTGACAATTGTGAGAAAGTTATCACTAATCGACGATAATATCCCCCGAAACCCTAAGATTATACGGATATTTGTTACAGATGATGGCATTGTTCATCCCTTTATTTCAGCTATCTTGTAGGGATATATATATATCCCATTGATTGTGATTCTATGGCCTAATAATGAGACCCCATTCAACAAAAACACACACTTTTTGTACTTTTCATAGAGCTTCACCTTTCTCAAGGACTGTAGTACAATTCATAGATGCTCCTCATTCTCCTCCTTGGATTTAAATTATATAATAATATTTTCTATTAAGACTACAACAAATTTGTCAAGGTAATCTCTAAAGACTCTATTCATTAAGTCCAGGAAGATTTCTGGAGCATTGGTGAGTATGAAAGGCATTACTATGAATAGTTAGTGCCCGTACCTTGTATAAAAAGAAGTCTTGGGGATATCCTCCTTTTTCACCCTTACTTGGTAATATCCTTACCGTATATCCACCTTGGAGAAGTATTGTGCTCCACATAGCTTTATTGAACAAGTCATCAATTCGAGGCAGTGGATACTTGTTCTTTATCATTATTTTGTTGGGATCATGATAATCAATGAAAAGTCACATTGACCCATCCCTCTTCATCACAAAGTGTACTAGAGCACCCCATGGTGAAGCACTTGGGCATATAAACCCTTTATCCAGATTCTATTGTAGTTGTTTCTTCAGATCCTCAAGCTCCACAACAGTTATTATATATGGAGTTTTGGATATTGTAAATTCCCTAGGTGTAAGGTCAATTGAGAATTCAACATCTCTTCTAAGAGGAAGACCAGGAAATTTCTGAGGAAACACTTTTGTGAATTCCCTCACAATAGGCATGTCTCTAAAGATAGTTTCTTCCTTGGAGTCAGTCATTTGAGACAGATACACATGCTTATAAGGCAGTGATATCCATGCTTGAGATGATGGTACTAAAGATGATTCATCTTCCTTCTTGCACTTGTATATAACCGGTGGCCGATTCTCAACATGGATAGTGATTTCCCTCTCACAGAAATTTAGGTTTTATCAATCTAATGAAATCACATCCTTGCCAAGAATTATATCAAATTCCACTAGAGGGACTATGACAAGGTTTTTCGGGAAGATCCACAAATTATGACAGGGGAGGAGTTATATTCATGGGATGTAATGATTTTCCCATTTTCCATACTCACCGGCATCTTTACTTCCTTGTTTTGTGGTGGGGATGGGATTGTTCTACTAAACATTCCGGATACAAAATAATGTGTAGAACCAGAAACAAAAATTATGTTCACTGTTATTGAACGAATAACTACCGTACCTGTCCCCAAATTGTTATCGGGGTTAACATTGGCGATAGTGATGGGAAAATATCACCCTTTCTACCTTAGAGGTTGTTGGTTGACTTCGAAAACCCTTGGCTTTGGGTCATGATTTGAATGGTGCCCTGGTCCATTGAAGTTGAAGAAATGAACAATGAATTGAGGGTCAAATGATGTGTTCTTATTCTCTTTAGTAACCATGGATTTTTCGTGATGAAATTTAATGACTAGGTGTCCTTCTCTTCCACACTTAGAGCATTTCCTTGCCACCTTTATGCAAATTATGGGTTTCTTTATTCCACACCTTTGTCTATTACAGAGATGGATTTTCTTAGCACCCTTGGATTCTTCCATTGGACAACCAAAATTAATTTCCACCTTATGCTTCTTATCCCTATGATACCACTGAGATTCTCCAATAACCATTTCGACCTTGAGGGCACATTAGACAATTTTCTCATAGCTTTCGAAGTCATGGATCACCAAGGATTTCTACAAGGTTGGTTTCAGCCCACTAAATAAGTGATCAACCTTACATTCATGGGTAATGACAAAGATAGAGGCATATCATGCAAGCCTTGTGATTTTTTACTCTTACTCTCTGATGGTTTCATCATCTTTTTTATTGAGGGAAAGGGATTCCCTTTCCAACTTAAGTTTGAGGGTGCAGGAAAAATATTTATTAAAAATCATTTTCTGGAAATCTGCCAATTCCAAATCCTCGATCTCCTCCTTAGGCTTCACGTTTCAGATAAATGTCCACCATTGATCAACTTCACCCTCCATTCGATAAGCTACCAGACGAATCTTCTCTTGTACAAAACATTGAAGGATGTAGAAGATCTTTTCAATGGAGTTGATCCATTATTCGGTGATTGAGGGATCAAATGATCAATTAAAAGTAGGAGGCCTTTGTCTCATGGAGCTCTTGATAGTCAATTGCTCTTTATTAGGGGGGAGGGGGTTGAATATTCTTCTTGACCCATGTTTCTATTCAAATAATGATTTAACTAAGAGTGTATCATGACAAATTTCGTGATTCTTGCTCTATTGTACTGGTTATCTCACTAGAACAGTCATCACATTGATCTTCGCATTAGTCGTTAGCCCGAGTCCTCCTATTACCGACCATTGGATAGAATAAAAGGATAGTTAGGGGTAACACATAAAAGGTAATCCTTGGAAAAAAATGGATGACTTATAAATAACTTTTATTTCCTCAACTTATGAATCTCTAGGTTACAATCTATGTTATCCATCATCTACATCCAAACATTTATTCTTTTGGAAATTTTTTTATTTTCTTAAAAATGGTTCACACTAAGTTTCTGAATTTTCCAAAGCATATCCCCCAGAAGTGTCATAAACAAGAGTACAACAATTCCCATTGTCATGTAGCAGGATAACCGGGTTCAAGCCGATACTCCTTGTCGGAGTTGTCACTCCTAGGTACATATGTGCCCGACCCGCCTCTACCTGGTCATGTCCATATATGAATGTATTTATTTGAAAAACCACTTTCTCAATACTCACCAAAACGTAAGGATGTTTTTATTATACTAAGTCTTATCACTAACGCTTTCACTAGATTTGTCTATTCCTAAACCCAAAAATAGATAAACCTATCCTCTGATACCAACTATAAAAACCCTTCTTTTTTTACTCACATAAAAATGATTTATTAAATAAACTATTCACTTGATACAACATGGAAGATCAAGAGTTATTGTGTGTTTTTGGATTAGGAACATTAGATAATCACTTAAAATATAAAACCCACAACATCTTTATTGAAAAAATCCTTTACATAATAATTACATTCCCTCATACTTAGCATTGCATGGGATAACCTGAGGACATACATGTGAAAAGGGTGAGCTATAAAGCTTAGTAAGGGAGTAAATGAGGCATAACATGAAGAATAAAATTGAGCATAAAATAAACATTAACATAAAGGCATGATATAGAATTATTATCATAACATGTAAATGTGGCAACAACACTTAACATGGAATTAGCATGATCTAAGGCTCCTTGCACATGGATCATGAGTAAAAAATCATTGCACTTGAATTACCATGAGTAAATATTCATTGAACATGAATTATCATTATTAAATCCTCATTTCACTTGACGTATCATTATAATAATCCTTACCCAATGCATTGGATCCCTATCAGGGCACACCCTTCTTAATCATTTCATTTCATGCATAAGTGTGGCACATGGATCATAAACCATGGATTCATTAAACATAATAATGTATTACATTATAAAGGAATTTTAAATTGATACATGAATCTCTATAATAAATAAGTAAATGTGCATAATGGTGAATACCCTTGATAGAGAAATGGTCATGGTATTCACCACACAATGACTTTGGCTTGGAAAATCATGGTGCAATTTCAGCAGCCTAACGACGTTACATAAGAACTCAGAAAAACAGTTGATGAGAGAGAAAGGTTGTCTCATCATATTAACATTAAATGTAACATAAGGGGTTCATATAGATAAAGTTACCAAGATAAATAAAGAATTTTCTTTTCATAATACAAAATAATTACTCGAATGTAAATGAGGAGAGAGAAATTCCTTATGGAATTTCGGCATGGTAACTGGTGTAAATGGGAGTTATTAATGGGAGATAAAGGTGTCTCTCATCATTAAAACATAAATAGGGTAGTATGGGGGAGATGAGAAATCATAACCCAACATTTATAATCGAAAATAAAAAGGAATAACAATATTAAGAAACTAGGATAAAATTAGAAAGGAATGAATCCCTTACAGAATTTCGGCCTGGTAACGGGAGTAAATGAGAGACATTAATGTGAGAGAAATGGGTCCATAATCATTTGAACAAAAAGATGGAAATACAAGGGTGGTTCTAAATCATACCCCAATATTTATAATTGAAAATATAAGGGCATAACAATATTAAGATACCTGGTTAAAATGAGAATGGAAGGAATCCTTTACCGTATTTCGGCATGGTATGTATATAAGAAACATTAATTAGAGAGAAAGGAGAATATCATCATTAGAACCGAAATAGGGAAGTATATGTTTTGTTCAAAAATATACCTCAATATTTATAATTGAAAATAAATGGGCATAGCAATATTAAGAAACAAGGATAAAATGAGAAAGGAAGGAATCCCTTACTTGGAAGTGTGGTCCCAAAGGCTTGGGAGAGGATTGAGAGAGGCTTCTTCGGAGTTTAGGGCACCTTGGGAGGATTTTATAGAGGCAAGGTCAGAGGTTGAACGAAATACAAAGGATTCTAGTGAAAAGAGAGTGGGAGCATGAGTTGGTTTATATAGGAAAGGAGAGTGAATTCATTATTATTTAGGTTTGCGACACCACACATTATACTAATCGACACCACAAAACAAACCATGGATTTTCCCATGGTTTTTTCCAAAGGGGAGTGGATAAAAATATTTTATAAGTACACTGGCCAAAATTCTTAAAATAATAGGGTTTCTTGTGTGGAGGTGAGTCACACTCTCAAAGAAATAAATTTAAAAATCTAAAAGGTTTTATAAGTCTTGGAGGGTCCACTAAGGCTTTGTAAAATAATCAAAAAAAATAGAAAATTACATTATTTTAATTTTAAAACATATATTCGGAAATGAAAATTTTTATAGTATTTAATTACATCATTATGGGTTATTATGATGTCAAAAAACACATTAAATTTTTTAACGACATTTAATTTTTACCAAAACATTCGACTGTCTCAAAAAATTATGACAAATTCACCGTTGGACAATTTCGACATCCTGATTTAAAAATTAATATTAGTTTTATCCAAATAATTTTCTAAATATGTGAATTTTTACTATTAAAAGAAAAACCGATATTTATCAAACATTCATGGGTTTTGACAAAAACAGCTTTCAAACATTAATAAAAATTAAATTGAATTCATAAAAATTATAAAATCATTTATAATTAATGAATTTTTTTTAATAATAATAATAATATTTGATTAAAAAGATATTTAATTAAAAAATCCCTAAATTTATCAAAATAGATTCCTCTTTTGAATATTGACTAAAAATACTACTTGTTCTTCAAAAACTATTTACAAAGTAACAATAATAAAAAGAATTCGTATTATTAATTTTATACAAAAATAATGAACATAATAATAGTTCTAATTTCTTGTTACATAACCCCTTATAACACCCTCATAACACCGAAGGGTAAGGTGTGCGATTGTTATAGAATCTTGGAGTGGCTTAGATAACATCGCTCAGGTGGTAATTTCAATCAACTTCCACTTCTCACATAGGCGGTTTCGTTTGGGCTTAAAATGTTGAAGATTAGATTGGGATTGCTCAAGAGGGAATCCCAATGATTCCACATCCTTTCTGAGCTCTGACCAATGGGCTTCGTAAGGGGCATGTCTACTAGATGAGGCCATCACTTCCTTTTGATGAGTAAATTGAATTTATTAAATCCCTATATTTATACTAAACATGTGATAACTTTTCAACATCTATATTAGCAACAATCACAATTCATAACGATATTTTAAAAATCATAAATCCTAAAAAAATTGCATATTTTATATAACCATTTCACATAATAATACATTTAATTAGATTAAGATAAATTTCCATTATTAAATTTTTAGGTCGTTACATATATAACATTCCCAACATCATTCTTCTCAGAAACAACATCAACTTTATTTTTAATACTCAAAGTGAACTATTAATCCTTTTTAGGTTTTCCCTTAACGAAACATTCACCAAATTTAGAGTAATAATTATTGAAACTAGAAATCATCAACTCAACTTTAGAATGATTTTTTTGGATAAGTTTCAAATTTTCTTCTTTTTCTTTCAACATAAAATATATATTCTCATTATAATTATTTTCATTCCTAATAGATTCCATCAAGTCATAAATATCTTATAGAACCTTGAATTTCTAATTAGGAACAAATTCATGACTCTTTTTTGAAGAAATTTTATTTTAAATTTTATTTATTTCTTTCTCAAGACTCCAATTATTTATTATACATTTTTTAATTATACTTTATGATAAAATTCAAATCGAGTTTCTTCATCATTAGAACAACTGATTCTGAACTCTTCATTATTAACTATTTCAATGAAAGTATTCTCTCCTGCAGTTTTAGTAGACTTTTTAGATTCAACTTCACTAACTTCTTGTTCATCATATTTAAGTAAAAAAATATCCTTTTATATTTGGATAACTTATTATCATTCCCTTTGGAATAATATTTAGCATTACCACCCTATTTATTCGTTGATATTATCATCTTCTATCATCCTAATCACTATTTTATTCATTCATTATTCATGGGAAATTGAAAGAAAAGATCCAAAAAAATACACATTTTAAAAGTTTTATGGAAATTTTTACCTTATACTTTATTGTACTGCTTTTCACATTTTTAGAAAACAAGGATAAAAACCCATCATGAATTTTACATACCTTATTTTTAGAATCATGTTCTCCAAATTATTATTCTTCAATAATATTATTCTTATTTTCTGTCTTGGAATCCTTGAAATACAATTCTCTATGGAATTTTTTTACTTTCATAACATTCTCCCATATTATTTCATAAGTTATGAGGGTACTATAAAAATCATCCAGAGATAATGTTTCTAGATATTTATCTTCTATTGATGAACCCTTGACATCAAACTTTTCAGGAAGAATTATCAATATATTTTCAACCACAATTGAGTCATATAACTTTTCAAAAACACATATGATGGTGCTAATAATATCATTCAACCTTATAAATAAGTCACCAATAGATTCATACTCAACCATTTTCATATATTCTAGCTTCATTTTCCATATTTTAACTATTACATCATATCTTTTTTATTTCCTTTATTAATGATCCTCAACTTATTGAATAAACCTTTGACAATAGTGACACTCTTCACTCTTATAAACTCACTTTCAAAAAGTGACGAGACTAAATAATTCTTAGAGCTTCCATTATTCCCAATATTCCTCCTATCAATAGATGTAAGGGGACATTTTTCATCTATTGAAGGAAATTAAACTGTTCCAGATTCAAGAAAATCATACCCAAGAGTCACAAGATAAGGCAACATTCTATATTTATAGATATGATAGTTCTTAACATCGAAGGCTCGAATCCCAGTACTATTTACAGAATTCACATTCAACAACAAAACATTTCTTTAAAAGAATCATCAAAGAGTAAATGAAGGGAACCTTTCCTCTGATACTAATTAATATTTCCTAGCCAGTATCAATGTATCACTGAGAGGGGGTAAATTTGTGATATCTTTTTATTTGGTGTTTTGTATCTTTTGAAACAGCCTTCACCTCTTGTTATGTATATTTCGATGTACTATAAAAAATATCACAAATCCATAGAAACACAATAATGGACAATGTTCACTACTAAAAAATAGTTGATACGTCCATATTATGGTTTGGAAATAATCCAATACAAAAAGAATACACTAGAAAACAATCCTTTTATGTGGATACCAAAATGTAGGATATAACCTTACACTTGTATAACACTACGATCAATACAACAGTTAATGTACTTAAAGTACCATTACATGATGTAATAAATGTTTGGGTAACATGTTAAGAAACATTCTCTAGTTATTTCAAAACATTTTACTATGTTTCCTTTTCTACTGTCAGAAATATTTTCTTTAAAAAATCATCAGTTTCCAAACCAGCAGTAGGTATAGACTTATTTGAACATCGTAATGATACATAGTATAATACCCTAGACTAGTTCATCAGTCTGGAAATAGAAGTCTTCTTGAATACCACTAAAAAATTCTAAATTTCTTTTGTCTCGTTCTAGAAATCAAAATATAATTTCCATATATGATGTCCCAATACAATATAAGAAACTTATAATACGATCTTCTTTCATATTCTTTTATATGGAAATGTTCCTCTAGAAAACTATATCGGGAATGTCATTATCACTAAAACATCAAGACTTATCTCTCTACCTATGCATGTAAAGAGTGTTCAGATCCATCAGAAAGTACAATGTACTTTCATCCTTTTATAGGTGCGCCAAAAATAGTTTAGGTAGGAATCTAAAATGTTTTCTTGCTTGATAAGATTTACTGAAAATTAAAATTCCTCGTCATTTTGGATACATTGTTGACTTCTTCAACACTTCAAAATTATTATTGTTTCTTCTCGAACCTTATCAAATAATTTTCCAACATCAACTCACTTTTTTACTATCTAAAATTTTTTCTTTCTGACTTTAATTTTCATTATAATTTTATAATTATGTTGAAGAAAAATGATTCTTCATTATATTTTTCGACACAAATATAAAGATAAGAAACTCATTCCAATTATCTATACTAACTGTTAGATAGAAAACATTTAAATCATTCTTCTATAAACATTATTGCTACTGAGTAAGACTTGGTTACCTTTTTTATCCAAAAAAATAGTCACAACTTCTATAGATCCATGAAATTACTCAGAAACACTTCTTCAAAAGCTTCATATATTGTAAAAAAATTATAGACCCAATTTGACAAAAAATTTACAAAAATAATTTACAAATATCCCCTTCTTATTTTCCTCAGACTGATAATAATTCATTCGATGAAGTCTAACTTCCGATGAATTTTATCAGTTTATGTGCTTGATTGATTGATATCTTCTTCATTATGGTGAATTGGTGTCACATTCAATCTGATATTTAGAACCACATGTTTTCCAATATCTATTCGACCAATTTAGGGAAAAAAACTAGAGTTTTCTTGTCTCTTATTCCAAATGAAACAAGACAATCCAACTTGATGAAAATAGTTTACTACATTGTAGAAAGATATTTGATCCCATTTTGTATTGGTCCTAAAAACATATACATTCTCATTAGTATAAAAAAAATCAACTTACTAATATTATTCAAAAAATACCTCTTCAACCAATTTCCTTTTTCAAACATAATTGTATCTAATGATTAGTTTCATGATTTCTCTAATGAACAGTGGTACACCACATTTGTTGAACTAGTGTCAACATCAACTTCTTTCTTTTCCTATATAATTCTATAAATATTTCTATCTTGTGGATTATTGGTCTGACTAAAAACTAGTATCTTCATCTTCTCATGTACCAAATAATACATCCTAGACTTCCAACATTTGTACATCCGATGATCTATCACATATGAACTGAGACGGAGAAACTCTGACATTCATTATCTAAAAACTTTTTCTTGTATCAAGATTTCTTCATATCATTTAGAACATTACGATCAATTTTGAATTGTTTTACATACAATGAGAAGTATTATAACTTCGGATCCTTCCACAATATTCTTCCCTTCCTACCAAACTATAATCTGATTGGCATCATTTTTCTCCACTTTTCCATCATAAGGATTGAAAAAAAGTTATCACAAGAAAATTATCATTTATGATAACTCCAAGATCAAAAAAGAATCATTAGGTTTTCATTTTATTCATTCAGAGTCTGATACAATTTCTCATTCAGATTCATCCTTTAATTTAGGACCCAAGATGAGTCTGATGAAACTTTTCTCCTAGAAATCATTTTCACAATTTGGTAAAAATTCTTATTCATTTTTATGTCTAATAATTTTATTACAATGATGAGTCTGATCACAAACCTAATAAATAGTGAGGTGATTTATTTCTATGTTGAAACAATATAAAAAACTTACAACACAAAATTCTTCCAACATCCAAAAAAAATTTCATGCTAACTTGGTCCCAACACCCTATCTATATAAATTGAAGTTTATGTTAAATTTGAAGAGTGTTCAATAAAAAATGTGTAATTTGTTTGCATTAAAAATTATTTATTGAATCCTACTTCTCTCTGTATATAAATAATGAAAAACTCAAGATATATTACTTCAAGATATAAGGATGAGTGATTAACATAAATAATGAAAGACAATAACTTCAGAATGCTAGAACCCATAAATCCATTTGCATTACTCAAAGATCCAAGGAGCGTGTGTGAATCACCACCTGAGGGATTAAATATACTGATCCTCAGTGCACAATGATGGTAAAAAAGTAGGGTATTTTTAGATGATTTAAATCTGTATAAAAGACAGAACCCTTAGATCAAGTATTAATTTCTTAAAATCTAAAAAAATTAATTATACATTTTACATTCAATATCCTTCCTTATGATTTCAAGAAACTCAATATTAAATAAAATTTTACTATAATTTCAACCACTAAATTCTCCCACTACACCCAAAAGCATCACTCACAATGTGATCGGACCACTATTCATCCTTGTAAAATGATGGAATGATTCTATCCATCATAGAATCCATCAAGTGAATCTATTGAGAATATAGGATCACATAGGACCTCAAGGTCAATGCCGCCTAACTAGGCCTCCCTCAGATGATAGATAAGTGGAGGAGTTTCCAACATCAACTGAAGATAAGTTTCCCCCCTCTAATCCACCAGGGTCAACGGTAAGGAATCCAAATGCTCAAACACCTCCTCTAAAAGATTAAAATGGAATATCTTACTAATTCAGTTTTCCACTACATTTCCTTTTACTATAGTATAAACTATATCAAATTGAAAATATTATAGGAATATAATACAAATAATCTATATAAGGTTCATATCTCTCTTTTTGAATTCATATATGAAACATTGACGGTATGAGAAAACAACTAATCACTCTCCCAGAAGATAGTTTCTCCAACTCCTCACTGTGAAAACTAACACTGCCAACTCAAAGTTATGAGTCATGTAGTTATGCTCATTGGTTCTCAAATGGCTTGATTTATATGTGATTATTGTATTTACATAAATAAAATCATATACAAGATAATATCAAGAGGCATTGAAATATACTACATAATCAACACCCTCCTATAATATTCTTAAATCATGAGCAATGGTCAGCCTCACCCTCAACTCCTAAAAGGCACTCTGAAACTTCTTAGTCCAAGTTTACAGTTCCCTTTCTACATCAGAGAACTCAAATAGAATCCAATCCATAAGAATTATGTAATGAACCTCGTGTATTAACCTACCAAGCCAAGATAATTATGAACCTTTGACATGCTCTTGGGTGGATCCTAATAAAGCACTGTGTCAATATTTGTTGGGTATAATTCCAATCCGTGCTTATAAATTTCATTCCACAAAAAGTGAACCTCATGGATCTAGAAGAAGATCTTCTAGATAATACCATAATACTTGTTCTCTTAAAAAAATAATAGGAACATCATCAATTGTTTTAAATGATCTTCCTCTATCACAGAGTTGATGAGTATGCCATCAATGAGGAAAACCAAAAATCTATCCAAGTATGTCAAGAAGATCTGGTTCATCAAGTACATAAGCATATAAGGGAGACTCTTTATACCGAAAGGAATCACTAGGAACTCATATAGTTCATAGAAACATCAGAATAACCACTTAGAATATCAGCCTCACAAAAACTCAACATGTGGTAACAAAAACTGAGATTGATCTTAAAGAACCATCTTGCACAATGAGACAGATCAAAAAGGATATAAATCCTTTGGAAGGGGTGTTTTTTCTTTATCACTATATAATTCAGGCAAGGATAATTATCAATGTGGAGAAATATCCCATCTCCCTATCTCCAAAAAAATCAAAGCTACCTAGGGGGACACACTGGGTTTAATAAAACTCCTCCCATTTAGGTACTCCAACTACGCCCTCATCTCTAAGAACATGGAAGGGGCCATATGATTTGTAGAAGAATATATCAGGCTCCTTTTTTAGTGAATGTTGTTTAAAAACACCATCCCCTTCCTCAGAGGTAGACAAGGTATTTCCACGAGGATGAAATCCATATAATCCTCCACTTCTAAAGTAAACTGGATGCATGAAGATCCTACTCTGCAAAGGGATAAAATTTCAAATGGTGGGTGATGAGTTACCTCTTCCTACTAGAATAACCCACTCACTCCTCCATGATATCTCTATTTCACACAATTTTGAATCTAAAACCATCTTCCTAAAGGCATATAACTCATCTGTTGGGAATGTAAATGTGGTCCAAGACTGTGGATAACTAGTTAATATGAAATATTATTCCATAAGGCCTCATTGTGACAACCAATTGGTCCCATGAGAAACTCTATCAGTCAATACATATCATTCACTATTTTAAGAGAAGAAACAATGATTATGTGTTCCCTATAGTAAGATCAAGATAATTTTTTTGGGATAAAGTCTCGACTGAGAGCACAATCACTCACACTATGAGTAAATAGATTAAATAGTGACTCAAACCAAGGTCTAAAATTACGAAATAAACAGCTTAAATAACATATATTTTGTATCAAATCATTTCATGAGATAATGGATCATAATCCTCCATAGTTTTAAGTTGTCCATGCCTCTATTTTCTAGCTCCCTAATCCTGGTGGGGGACTCATGGTGGTGGTGGTGGTGGAAGTAGATCATAACATCACCATCCACCAATAGATCCTCTTCCTTGATCCTTTTATACTTCTCCTCTAGCTTTGCCTCACTAGGGTCCTCCCTAGACATAGCTAAAAGAACCATAATCATAGTGTTTCCTCTATCATGTTGGTTTATCTAATGACTTATATCCTTTCCCACTATATTACATTAGGTAATAAAATTACACGTGATATCACATCACATTCATAGTATGCCCCCTCTTTGAGCTACAATGATCCTCTATGATGTACATTATCTCCGTGAACATGGATTGAGTCTGATAAAGGTTAAAATTTCATTTTCATTGACCCATATCATCATCTAGTTGTTAAAGATGCCTCAGCCTGGGGATTCCTACTGAAATCTCTAGCTACATGGAATCCCTCAGATTGTATGATCTTCATCACTAGGACCCACTCTAGAACTCTAGCATATATGTGAATTCATAGGGGTATGAAATTAGTCTGTATTTATCTATGCATACCCTTATAAAACTTCATTATATATATATTTACATATCCCAAATAATGTCAAGGGAGAATTTCATAAGGTTAGTGAACCTCATGAAATACAGAAAAACTAACATCCCACTGTGATACAACTCCAAAAGATCCTAAATCTAAACTGATTAAAACCATTAGGTTAGTAATCCTCAAAAAATAGTATTTGTAAGTTAGGCCATGAGAGTTTTGACTCATCATGAATCTATCTGACTAGAGTCTATTACTGCCCTGCTACTCTATGGAAAAGACTGGGTATCAATGCAACCATTATATCAGTTGGGGTTCACAAGAGCCTAAATACTCAGATCACCATCCCAATCCAATCCTTTTCTCTTTGAGGATCTAAATTGAATTTGAACCATATTAGCCTCCAAAACTGTAACCCAAGTAGTGTACTGTGTTTTCTCACTTTTTCATTCTGCTCTCGTGGTAAAATCTTCTTCACCGCGGGATATGGTGCGGCTACCTACCCACCTAGAGTAACGATATCAAGAGATGACCCCTGAATAGAGGCCTCATCACTCATTTGATCTCCATAATAAACCTAAATTTGAATTCCATATTGTTATCTTCATGAAGTAATCCTTGTTGGTTCCAAAATTTGGAACAATGCAAAAGGCCCCAAGACGGCCCCACAGACTGCCTCGCGAAGCCCCTTCGCGGAGTCCCCCATCACTATGGACGTTGTGAAGAAAAGAAGGTGAGAGGCTCCGCGAACACATTTGAAATTAGTGAGCCCTCTCCGCGAAGAATAGGAGGCGGGACACTCTGCGAACGAATTTGACGTTCGCGATCCCAACGTGAAGCCAAGGAGGTAGGACACTCCGCGACCCTAGTTAACTTTAGCGATCCCACCGCGAAGCTACCCATCCCCTCTTCAAGATGTGTGAGCCCTGATCCATGGTGCCCCTTAACTATAATAACCAGGATACCCCTGAGCTCTGGAGGATGGAAAATCCTACCTTTCGGCTTCTCATCTCCCGAATTTCGAAGCACTTGTCCGCTCGGAGAACCATGATATGCGCAAGGTACTTCTGCTTCACGAAGTGCCTCCCCATTGTCTCGTTTTGATCGCCTCTTCCGAGAGGGATGCCTTTCGTGAAGCCTAAGGTCTTTCGTGACGGAAGGGGATCCCCAAGGGCACCCGCGTTATCGTGGAGTGTTTATGCTTCGCAAATCACCCTTCATGTACACTTGATCCATTTTCTAACGCAGAATCACGGTACTTAATGAAGCACATTTCTTACCAACACCTTGCTCCGCATGGCACCTTTGCTCCATCAGGATGTGCTCCAACAAGTCCCTTACACATCATGAAGCACCTCCCCTTTTCACCTCCACACCATGCTAAGGATAAGGCACACACTTCCCAAAGAACACCCCTACGCAAGTGCTCTCCTCCACGTAGAACAACAGAGCTCCACAAGGCCCCTGCCTATGGACCCCTCGGCTTGGAAAATCCTTTTCCCGTGTGACCCTCCAGGTTGACATGATGTGACTTAAATGCCCACTGGACGATACCGCCCGTAGCGTTGCTGCACCTAATTCTTCTCCACATAGGCACACTAATGGCTATTGCTTCTTCGCATAGCCACACGAACGTGGACCCCTCGATGGTTCTCTCCATGACACCCCCTCAGTATAGCGTTGTCGGTGCCCTCCCTCCCACAAGGAGAAGAGGGTAAAGGTTATGTAAGTCCTAGGGGTGCAGAGCAAATCCACCTCGTCCAAGTTGTAGGACGTTAAACTGTCAAACACCTTCATCCTCAACACATGACGTTAAACTGTGACCTGACCTCATGCCCCGCACATAGGGTCCCCCCCATTGGACATTCTCCACGCCCCCTGGTCTCCATAGAGGATGATAAACTCCTTCCTGGAGTTGCATTTGTTTGGGGGGAAGGCCATCCACCTTGGCCTAAGCCACTAGCTTTTCATGCATTAGGTGGCACCCCTGTTCCTCCTCACTTCCTCAGTGCCAAGTTCGGCGGAGGGCGTTGTTGGCGCCAAAATATTATGGCACGAAAGGAAGAAACCAAAAAGGCTAGCATGCTGCCTCGCGAAGCATCGCCGCGAAGCACCATCGTGAAGCACCCATGCGAAGCGCCCCGATCATTGCGGCCCTGCGATGCTCCTGAGGCGGTAATGCTCCGCGAACGCATTTGGCGTTCGCGAGCCGCCGCGAAGCTCCTGAGGCGGTAATGCTCTGCGAATGAATTTGACGTTCGCGAGCAGCCGCGAAGCTCCTGAGGCGGTAATACTCTGCGAATGCATTTGACGTTCGCGAGCCGCCGCGAAGCTCCTGAGGCGGTAATGCTCCGCGAATGCATTTGACGTTCGCGAGCCGCCGCGAAGCTCCAGAGGTGGTAATGCTCCGCGGACGACGTTGATGTTCGCGAGCGCACCGCGAAGCACCGGAGGCGGCGCGAGAGCCCTGCTTTGCGGCGCTGCTTCCCTATAAATACTGGACTCCCCCTGAGTCCCGAGGATGGACAATCCATCCTTTCGGCTTCTCCTCTCCCGAATCGCGAAGCACTCTTTGCCCCGGGAATCATGAGCTCCGCGAGGTACTCCTACTTCGCGAGACGCCTCTGCTTTGTCTCGTTTTGATCCCCTCTTCCGAGAGGGATGCTTTTCGCAAAGCTCAAGGGCGTTCGCGAAGGAAGGGGATTCCTAAGGGAACCCGGGCAGCCGCGGAGAGTTTATGCTTCACGAAACACCCAACCCATGCTAGTGATCCCTATGATAAGGCAGGATCGCTACACATCGCGAAGCACACTGCTTCGCAAGACCCTGCTTCGCGAGGCACCCCTTCTTCGCGAGGCAGTGCTCCGCGAACACTGTTCCACATCGCAAAGCACCTTCCACTCACACCTATGCCCCATGCTAAGGCCAAGGCACTCAACATTGCGAAGCACACTCCTTTGCTTAGTGATTCCTCTTCTCGTGCGACCCTCCAGGTTTGCACGATGTGATTTCAAAGTCCCATGGACAATACCACCTGTAGCGTTGATTCGCCTAATGCTTCTTCGCATAGGCACGCTAACGGCTATTGCTTCTTCGCATAGCCACGCTAACGTGGACCCCTCGACGGTTCGTTCCACGACCCCCCTTAACCATGGCCTTACTGGTACCTTCCCTTCCCCAAGGACCTGAGGGTACCGGTTATGTAAGTCCTAGGGGTGTGGAGTGAACCCACCTCATCCGAGCTGCAGGACGTTAAACTGCCAAGCACCACGTCCTCAACACATGACGTTAAACTATGACCCGACCTCGTGCCCCTCACGAAGGGTCCCCCCAACTTGAACATTCATTACACCACTCGTCTCCATGGGAATGGAATCACCCATTCACATGGGATGAGATCCTCCTTGTCGGAGTGGCGTATGTTCGTAGGAGAAGGGCGACCCTAGTTCCCCAACGGATGGCTACACCTCTGCATCTCCGTACTTCCCCACTACCAAGGTCAGTGGAGGGCATGATAGGGAATGAGGCACGTCCCATCGTTGGACCAAGGTCCATCTTTCCCGCGCTTTGTCGTGCCACGGGCCTCCATCCTGGAGTAAGTCCCAACACCGTGGGCCGCCTAACGCGTAAGCCCCTCTTCGCTTCTCACGGACGCATCCTTCATGATGTGATCGTCAGGTCCTTGCAACCTCTTGTTTCTCACACCGAGCATGACTCACGTGGGCTTAGAGTGAGCATCGACCCTGACCCCACACCCTTAATGAACTACGAGGACTTTGATCCATGTCAAGGCATGGTACGTAGGAATCCTCTATGAGGTTCAAGCCCACCTATCACTCATTCACGTCAGGTCTCATTCCTGTCCAGCATGACGTTAAACCGCATTCCGGTCCAACGGCAAGCCATTGCGACCCATCGCATTTGTACTACGAGGTCTTTGATCTAGGTCAAGGTGTGGTACGTAGGAAGCCTCCATGAGGTTCAATCCCACCCATCATCCAATTCACGTCATGTTCTACCTACGTCCAGCACGACGTTAAACTTCAATTCCAGTCCGACGGCAAGCCGTTGTGACTAATCTGAACTGCGAGGTCTTTGATCCATGTCAAGGAATGGTACGTAGGAAGACTTTCAGAGGTTCAAGCCCACCACTCATTGGACCAAGGTCCATCTTCACGTCGGTTCACCGACAAAGCCACCTTTCTCGGTCGTTCATTCACGACGAGTTTCGCCCACATCCAGCATGACATTAAACTGTATGCCCCTTTGTCCCGCATGACATTAAACTGCACACTCACCTGAACTACGAGTTCTTTGATCCATGTCAAGGCATGGTATGCAGGAAGCCTCTACGAGGTTCAAACCCACCATCCGGTCGTTCCGACCTCATTCACGTTGGTTCACCCCCATCCCGCATGACGGTAAACTGCATTCCCCAATCCGAACTACGAGGACTTTGATTCATGTCAAGGCATGGTACGTAAGAAGCCTCCTCGGGGTTCAAGACCAACTCCCATCGGACTAAGGTCCCTCACTTACGTCGATTCGCCGACACCCACCGCCCATCGCTTATTCACGTCAGGGTTCACTATCGTCCCGCATGACGTAAAACTGTGTTCCATCAATCCCCTGAACTACGAGGACTTTGATCCATGTCAAGGCATGGTACGTAGGAAACCTTCCCATGGTTCAAGCCCACCAATACTGGACCCAAGGGTCTACTTTCACGTCAGTATGCTGACGATGCTCATCGGGCCAAGGTCCACCTTCACGTCAGTTTATCGGAATCATCCCGAACTACGCGGACTTTGATTCCCTACCATGGGGATACGTAGGAAGCCTCGTCAAGGCTCAAGCCCAACTTCACTGTCTCCCCTATGATGGTCCCATTTCACTCTCCCTCCACTCCATTCATCAACCTATCACCCGTCCCGATTCTCGCCCGGACCATCTTATCCCGGTGAGACGATGTCGGTACGCTCTTATTCGCAGCCATCCATGGGCTGGCCCCGGTATCGAAATCCCTTCAAGGAGGATCCCTCAATCCGATCTATCCGAGCTAATTCTCTGGTTTGGTTGATCAATCTCCGCTAGACGTTAAACTTGCGGCATACCCTGTGTTGACAACGGGAAGCTGAGGAAAACCTCAGATATGTTTCTATGACATATAATTCCCCGCACTCGATGTGGGATGCCTCAGGCTTCCACGCCCTCGAGAAGCCTTGTGGCCAAGGATAACAGACAGACATGCCAGGTACCCCAGCATCCAGACACGCTACTGATGCCCCAACGTGACTACTCCCCTGACTGAAGGTTTCTACCCTGACTGGACCCTTTGGAATGTCCCGACAGAAGCGGTGTAATTAACTGGCGTCCATGGAAACATGGCACTGGGAAGAGTTTCACGAACTACGTATTAAATCTATGAGGGAGACCCGGACTAGGTGATGAGTTCTGAGGAGGAATCCACAGGAGGAAGAACCGACATCCCATCATCCCATTTCGATCAAGGAGCAGACGTCCCTGAATAAGGAGCGAATGTCGCCCGCCTTTGGAAAGAGGGAATGCGGGGCAACAAAGCGCCGCACGTCCTCCTCCACGGACGGACGGTCGCGCGCCCCGACGAAAGCGTCGGAAACAGAAATGGTGAACCCGATGTGAAATTATACTCCTCAATATGGAGATTAGTAGCATTCGAGACACCAGTAGATTGACGTGTCACCAGATCCAGATATCCGGTGCCTGGTCCCGCCAAGCAAATAGCGGGCCTTTCGTGAAACTCACCAGAAGTCGGGGTAGTATAACTACTGATGAGTTGATCCCTTCATTTTTCAGGAACCAGGTTGTTGTTAGAGAGACGCGATCATCGTCCGTTCCCCGCCCACGCAGGGGCAGGGGAAACACGACCACCCCACGTAGCGCCGCTACCACCACGATGGCCACCACATCACAGAATATGGGGCGCCCACGTCCCCTTTCCCCATCAGAGGTCATCCAGCGAAGCGTGATCAACAACCTCATGCGCAGGTATGAGGAAGAAGGGGTCATCCCAACCCGGGATATGGCATGCCTGGACCTGGAGGCCTCCAGGCCCAGCCGTCAATGCCGCCCTAACAGGCCGCGCAGGGAGCCCCTACTCCCCACCCCAACATTCAACCGTTTCGAGAGCTTGTCTCCGGAATGCCTTGACGACTCCTCGCCTTACGCTGAAGAGGCGGGCGCCTTCCGGCTCAGCCCGCACAGGGTCCCGACCAGAGGGCTCCAGGTGAGAGCTCCCACCCGGCCGCATCAGCACCGCCGTCCGTCCCCACAGGAAGAGCAGGCAGGCTACGTCCCTACACCACCTGCACCAGTTCACCTGACCCGACGTCAACACCGGGCCCGGGCTGAGGACGCTCGCCCGGGCGCGTTGACGTCGACAGCTACAGTGGCCCGAGCCACCGCCGACGTGCATCGTGAAGCCCTTGCATACACTGAGTATGGGAACTCCTTCACCCAACCAGGATCGAGACCCCAACCGCCCCACGAGCAGGCTGGGTTTACTCTCCGGGTGGCAGGCCCAAGTGGTGATCGCCGCGAATTAACCCACGGTAATGTCACCCTGTACGGAGGTCCTCCCCGTACCACTACTCCACAGAGCGTGGGCCTTCCCTGCTCCGAAGTTCTTCATGGAGGCATGCCTCGTGCTACCCCCATCCCGAAGGAAGACCTGCCCCGCGGCAGTGACGCTCAGCGCGGAAACCTTTCCCGCGCCCGTTATACAGGGTATGGAGTCCATCCTCCTGCCCCCGACCTCCAACCTGAAGGCACCGTCCATCCGGTCCTTCTCCAACGTGGGGGCCCTCCCTACGTCCTCTATGCAACCGGTGAAGGTCCTCCTCACCCCAAAAACTCTAGGAGTGAAGGTCAGCCTCGCTCCACTCTCATCGACCATGGAGGTCCTCCCCATGCTCCTGCTGGTTCCAACAGAGGCCCCGCCCACATGGGTACTATTCATGGAGGTCTTCCCCATGTACCCTTCGACATTTTCCCCAGTGCCCCTCGCACCCCGGCTATCTCGAGTGGGGGCCCTCTCCGCCACGGCGCCAGCGCCACCTTGAGGCTGCCTGATAGGGGTCAAACCTGTCCCGAAGAGCCACCCCGGGGCAGGAGAGCGGGTCATCGCCGCAACAAGAAGAACCCTGGGAAGGCCCAGGTGGAGATCATACCTGCCCGCTTCTCCGACTCGGATGTGGAATGCGATTCAGCGCTGGAACCTTCTCCTCGCTCCTACGTATCAAGGAATGGGGCAGGAACCAGACGCGTTAGCCTCATTCTCCCGGAATTTGAGGTCCACCAGATTCCCATCTCCCTCCGCAGGTATATCCAAGAGAAAGAAATCTTGGGAATTCCACAGGTCTCAACCTCGCAATCACTGCCTCTGTCACCAGAAGAGCCCTCTACCTCTACCAGAGATCATAGAGAGTTATTTTCGGGGCCAACGACGGTAGAGCGATAACACGACCTGTCGCCGGTAGCCGCTGCTCCTGTTCCGGAAGCTGTGGTTATCAGCCCGCCGTATCGTGAAATCGTGGCCTGGTCACCTCACTCTTCGGAGGATGGCCCGGAATTCGGCGGCCAGTCAGCTCGTTTGCCATATTCTCCACCGCCGAGCTTACTATCCCAGCGGTCCGCCTCGGTACCGCTACCGGTCCCTCAGCCGCCCCCGGTTGACGAGTGGGGCAACATAGGGCTAGACCCTGAGTCCGAGCCCAGGAGCTTCTGGAGTATTCTTGTAGTGGATTACTTCCCTGAGAAGTTCTGGCCGACGGCGGCGCTGAATTTCCACATACCAGAGTCTCTTACCCCTGAAGAAGTGGGGCGCTTTTATCGAAACCTATGGGCGACACACTTTCGCCTCCGTTATGAATGGGTGGTGTACCCCAGAAGTCGAGAGCACTTCGAAGAAATTGGCGAGCAGTGCCGCCTGATCGATGCGGCCGCACTTCTTGTGGCCCAGCACCCTGAGTCGCCAGGCCACCAGAGCGCCCTTCAATGAAAATGCGTTCAGAGTCTTAAAGAACTCTACAGAATCATCAGGGAAGCCACCCCCCATGTGCAAGTCCGTGGTTGGGGACACTATGCCGCTCTCCTCTTCGACCCTATCCGACGGCAGCCCGATTCGCTATGCGACATCGAGGACATGCCCTCAAGAGGGGTCGCAGTCCACATGGCCGACGTTGTGGATAAGGATGATGAGCTTGAATTCCTTGATGGAGACTTACCACCTGAGGGTGTACCGCCGCTGCTCGACCCATCAGAGAGAGTTACCCGTCAGCAGAGGAACCTGCTAGGTCTCCCCGTACCCACCGAGTCGCTGGGACTCGGTTGAAACACCGGCAAGGGTAAGGAGCACGTCGGAACAGTCAAGCACTCCAACCCGTCCACCTCTGTGCAGAAGACAGACGAAGATCCCGAGAAGGCAACGTTATGCCAGCTGCTTGCTGAGCAGAAGAGGCTGGTTGACGAACTCTTGGCTGAGCGCGCCGAAGAGCGGCGACCCGACTATGGTAATCCCAGGCTGGGGCAGCAGGGGAAGGAACAATTCCCCCCCGGTGAGATGCCTCCGGGCAACCCTGATCATGCTACTGCGGCAGACAGGACATAAGCTGGAACGTATGGCAAGAGGGCGCGATACGTCTCGCCAAATCCCCCCGAGCAACGGGGCAATCTGAAGAATCCAATCCGGGTTCCCCCAGTCGCCCCGCAGGTCGTCCGGCCAGTTGACCCACGAGCGGCCGAAGCCGTCTACCGTGTTGAAGAACCTGGCAATGAACTTGTGGTTAGGGATCCCTGTCAAGATAGGGACCCCCACCTGGAGGATCTTATCGCGGCGCTCACAGCCCGCCTCGAAGCGTTGGAAATGCGGCAGGTGGCGGTCCCACCGGATGGCAAGCCTTATCCCACATGGGTGGATGATATGCCCGCACCTCCGGGTTTTGGGAACCCCACTTTCTCTCCATTTAATGGGATAGGTGACCCACCGTAGCACTTGGCTCATTTTTCTTCCAGGTGTGGCCCCATGCTGGGGACCCTGGCTCAGCAAGAAGCTGCCAAGCTCCGATGTTTCGTACAGACATTGGAAGGTCCGGCATTCGTCTGGTACAGCCAGCTCCCTATCGGATCAGTGACCGGTTGGGAGGATCTTCACCGGTAGTTCTTATACAAGTTCAGCTCCACCACGCGAAAGACTAGCATTGCAGACCTCTTCAAGTGCAAGCAAAGGCCTGATGAGCGGGTTGCAGATTTCATCACCCAGTGGAAGGGACTTACTTATTCCCTCGATATGCCACTGACTCAGGAGCAACTACTGAAGATGTGTGTGGGGAACGTCAAGAGAGAGCTGGTACCCTCCCTGATTACCCAGAACTACCCTGGAGGGTTCATATATTTCTCGAATAAGGCTCAACGCCTTGAGGAAGCCTTGCAACAGGCCAGTCAGAAACGTTTGTTTCCCCCTATGATCCCGGCCAGGATGACCGCCAGGGCTGATCCCGCCGCGGTGGCTCAAATAGAAGCCCTGAGGCAGCTGGAGTTTCTGCCGGTGGCACCACCCCTGCAACCCCGCAGAGGTCGTCCACCTCAAGCACAGGCTCCTGCCCAGCAACGACCACCTCAGAACTGACAGGTTCCCCCGCGCAACGCGCCACCGCCACCTAGGCGAGACAATCAGGCGCCGCCTCCTCGGCAGGCCCTCATGGCCCCCTATCCGGAAAAAAGGTACCAGACCTATTAGTTCAATGAAACTCAGGTCCCTGGCTACTTCCGAAGTGCTCTAGAGTAAGGGATTGTGCTTCTTCCTGAGTGCATAAGGTCGGCAGAGGCGCATCTCACCGATCACCCCAACTACTGCCTTTATCATCAGATCCCGAGGAACACCCTTAAGCAATGCTATGTGTTTAAAAACTGGCTTCAAGACCAGGTCAACAACAACATAGTTAAGTTGGGCCCAGAACCAGCGCAAGTGGCAGGTGTCTTTGCAGGATCAGAGATCGGCATCGACAGTGAAGGCGAGTGGCAGCAGGTCCCCAGCCGCGGGTCATAGAAATACGACGACTGGATGGCTCGAAAAACCGTCGTCCATGCCCATGGTATCATCCGGGCGTGCCTGAAGCAGTCGGAACCTTCATAAGAAGTAGCTGGTGCCTCCACATCGTCTTCACAATCGACCTCTGCCCAAAAGGGCAAGCAGCGACGACGCAAGAAGAAGCAACGCGCACCGCCAATGCCATCGTCATCCCGTACTCTCGGTGACTTTATGCCCACTGAAATGGGGATTCCTCCCAGAATCCGCCCAGCGGTGGATGAATCCTCGAGCGACAGCCAGGGGTACGCTTCAGTAACCATCGTGGAGCTGGTAAAGCCCTATATGACCCCCGACGAGGGGGAACGCCAGGCAGACCGCCCCAAAGTTTCCAGCCGACGTCAACGTCAGCGGAATCGTAATCGTGCCGGTCATTGAGGTACGTCAGCAGGCACTTTTGGCCAAGACGTGAACTCTACCGAGACCAGGCAGCAAGCTCAGCGCAGATCTCAGCACGCGCAAACCCATCTAACACCCTCGGCTCCACCTCCACCGCCGTTCGTGCTATTGGATCGGGGGGAGCCGCCTTGTTCATATCACATTCAGTCTTTCCCAGCTACAGGCCAGCCTCCGCTGTCCGATCCCAGTCCGGCGACTACTCTTCAGGCTTTTACTAGTAGGCAGCAAGATGCACCCATTACTAGTCAATCGCTGGTTCAGCCGGCCGGACCCGCTGTGCCTCCAAATGCCGAACGACCTCCTGTAAGCAGAGGCTCACGTTTGGCATGAAAGTACGATGTTCTGAAGCACCTGGCCGGCATTCCGGTGAGTATCTCCATCCATGAGGCCCTTCGCCTATCATCTGAAATGCGCGAGGCACTTTCCGAGGCCCTAAGGATCCCTCTCCAGTTCGAAACGGAGGTAGTAGCTGCAGAAGCCTTCCATACCGAGACGATTGAAAACGCCGAATGTCAGGCGGTTATCTCGTTCTCCGGTGAAGATGAGGACCCTCCTATACAGGGGCACACTCGCCCGCTGTACATCACTGGCCACTTCAATGGTGTGGAAGTCCGCCGCTGCCTCGTTGACACAGGTTCCGGAATCAATCTAATTCGGACCCGGATGCTGCGAAAGCTGGGTCTGTCCGAAGGTGATTTAACTCCCTCTGACCTCAGGATCCAGGGGTACAACAGGACAGAGCAAACCCCAGTCAGCAAGATCCGCCTGAAGACTCAGTTCGGTGGCTTAATTTCCAGCACCGAGTTCATGGTTTTCTCTCAGGACACCACCTACAACGCATTGATGGGTTGGCCATGGCTCCATCTGCATGCAGCGGTCCCTTCGTCGTATCCCCAGTGCCTCAAGTACTCGCTCAACGGTCGAGTAGGAGTGCTCCAAGGAGACGCGTCCCCTTTCGCTTCTTGTGAGTCCCACTATCTAGATGCGGGTTATTACAAAAGTAAGGACAAGCAAATCCTGGTAAGTGAGGATGAACCTGCCCCGGTCACAAGTGATCCCTGGGCAAGCAAGGATGACGCCTACATCCTCCCGATCCACCGGTTGGAGGCCACGACCCCCGACACGGGACAATGTTTTGTTGTTTCGGGTACGCAAGGAAGGCATGTTCCCGTGTCCAAGAGACGACGGATAATCACCTCGTACTCCTACATCAACCAGGCTCAAGTCATCCCGGAACCCCCTACCCCTGTACGGTACCGGGACGTCAAGCTTATGACAACGGCGGTGCGCCATACGTGTCTCTTCCGCCGGGCTGGAATTAACCGACTCAGGCCGACACATCACCACTGCTTTGATATCATCAAACGTGGCCCTTTAGGCCAAAGGCCAGATGGGATAGGGTCGACTGCCTTCATTGCTATGGTCTCAATGGCAAGTGAGTCTCCGATGTGATGACCGCTGCTGACCAAGCCGGCACCAGTTGCCCCTCAGATTTTGATAGCCCAGAAGTACCCCCCGTCGCGGGAAGTCCCCCCATGGGTGGGGAGGAAGACTTGGAGGATGCTCCCCCAGCTTTTGAAGGAGTCTCTACCACGGTTGATGAACTGGTACAGGTGAACCTTGGTAGAGAGGCAGATCTGAAACCCACATTGATCAGTGCAGCCATGTCCCCCGAAGAGCGGCAGAAGTACGTAGACTTTCTCAAACAACACCGTGATGTGTTTGCTTGGAGTTAGAACGATATTCCAGGGCTAGATCCCCAGGTGGACGTTCACCATCTGGGCCTCCCAGCAAAACATCGTGGGTTTAAGCAGCCTCCCAGGAAGATACACCCTTCTCATGGTGCTATGGTTGAGGCCGAAGTTGAGAAGCTAATCAAACCCAACATCGTCAGGGAGGTCCGGTACCCCAAATGTCTTTCCAACATTGTGCCAGTCAGGAAGAAGAATGGACAGATCAGAGTCTGCATCGACTTCTGCAATCTTAATTGCCACTGCCCAAAGGATGACTTCCCACTCCCGGTGACGGAGCTGTTGATTGAGGCCACGGCCTGTTTCCAAGCCCTCTCTTTCATGGAAGGGTATTCCAGGTATAACCAGATCCAGATGGCCCCAGAAGACGAGGAGTCCACTACCTTCAGGGCTCCCCAAGGTACCTTTTTCTACCAGGTAATGCCATTCGGTTTGAAAAATGCAGGTGCCACTTATCAGAGGGCCATGCATCGCATTTTCAAACCGATTCTCGGGACATTGGTGGAATGCTACGTGGATGACCTCGTAGTCAAATCATGCCAGTGCTAGGACCATCTCAAAGACCTTGAGAAAGTTTTCGGTTTCCTTCGTTCCCGTCACCCGAAGATGAACCCGCTGAAGTGTGCCTTCGGGGTCACCTCCGGGAAGTTTCTGGGCTTTGTTGTCAGATACTGAGGTATCGAGATCGACCCGGAGAAGATCAAGGCCATCAGCCAAATGCCTCCCCCGAGCAACATTCAGGAGCTTCGAGGCCTTCAAGGCCACTTAGCCTATATACGCCGATTCATCGCAAATCTGGCCGGCAAGTGTAAGCCCTTTTCCCGGCTCATGAAGAAGGGCGCAACCTATAAATGGGATGAGGAGTGTCGGACCGCCTTCGAGGAAATCAAGCAGTATCTGCTCCAACCTCCGGTCTTGATGCCACCCATCTCCAGAAAGTCGCTGGTCCTTTATGTGACTGCCCTGGAGAGATCCCTCGGTGCGCTGCTCGCCCAGAAGAATAATGAGGGTATTGAGAACAGTGTCTACTATCTCAGCTGCACGCTTCTCGATACGAAGGTCAGATATTCCCCTATTGAAAAGAGATGCCTTGCGCTCGTCTTCTCCGTGCAGAAGTTACAACATTACCTGCATCACCACGAGGTGCAATTGGTCTCCCGGGTAGACCCACTGAAGTACATCCTGAATCGCCCTATGCTGACTGGCCGACTAGCACGGTGGGCGGTGATTATCTAGCAGTTTGATATCAGGTTTGTACCTCAGAAGGCCATTAAGGGACAGGCATTGGCAGACTTTTTAGATGCCCATCCAACCTCCGCGGATCAATCCCTGGACCTGGATTTCCCTGATGAGATGATCCTCTCAATCTATCATGCTGCCCCGTGTTGGAAAATGCATTTCGACGGCGCCTCCCGGAGCCCCACCAGTAGGAGGCTCAACGATCCCAAGCTCAATAGAGTGGGCCTGGGTATTGTCTTCATTACCCCGGCGCAAGCCGTCCTTCCATACTCGTTCCTGTTGTCAGAAGGCTGTACGAACAACGAGGCAGAGTACCAAGCTCTCATCACCAGCCTCGAGCTGGCCCTTGAGATCCATGTGCCCCATCTACATGTGAAGGGAGATTCCAAGCTGGTAATCAAACAGGTTAATGGCGACTACGTCGTCAGGAAGCCGGAGCTCGCACCGTTGCTGGAGTACACCCTCCACCTAATGGCCCAGTTCTCCCCTCGACCAGAGGTTACCCATGTCCCACAGTCGCAGAACGGCCAAGCAGACGCCTTGGATGGTTTAGCCGCGTCGCTCGCAGAACCCGAGCAAGAAGATTTGATCATACATGTGTTACACCAGAGAGTCATTGCCCCCATCACCCAAGAGGACCATGATGGCCTGCGGGTAAGCCATCTCACCGTCGGACCCTCCATATCGGGAGTCCCGGGTTCGTCAGACGCAGTGGTTGAAACCACCCCCAACTGGAGAGCACCTTTTGTCGAGTATCTCCAAAATGGTCAGCTCCCGGACGACAGGGCCGAACGCGAGCGAATCCGACGCCGCGCGCTGCAATTTACCCTCCAGAGCGGCCCCAATCTCGAACAAATCCTTTATAAGAGGAGTTTCGATGGTGTCTTTATTCGTTGCCTCCAAAGAGGGGAGATACCTCAGGTTATGCAATAGGTTCACGCCGGTTCCTGTGGCGCCCATCAAGCTAGGCCGAAACTATCCCATCAAATCTGGAGGTCAGGGTACTTTTGGCCCTCTATGATCCACGATTGTATTGGATATGCCAAGAGATGCCACGCATTCCAAGTACACGCCAACTTCCTGCATCGGTTGCCGGAGCCCCTCCACCCCACCAAGTACTCTTGGCCATTTGCGGTATGGGGACTTGATGTAGTAGGACCATATCCACCAGCAACAGCCCGCCAGTGTAGGTTCATCCTGACTGCTACAGATTTCTTCTCCAAGTGGGCAGAGGCAGTTCCGCTCAAAGAGTTCAAGGCCCGTTCCATCGTTGACTTTGTGATCTCCAACATTATCAACTGGTTTGGGGTACCTCACGCCGTCCTCACCGATAATGGCACCAACTTCCGAGCAACTGAATTGAAGAAATTGTACGCTATGTATGACATCCGGTCGAACCATACCTCCCGCTACCACGCGCAGGAGAATGGACAGATCGAGGCGTTCAACAAGACCCTCTCTAACATTCTGCAGAATATGGTTGGTCAGAACAAGAAAAGATGGACGGACAAGCTCCCCAACACCCTCTGGGCTTACCGGACGACAACTAGCAACTCTACCTAGGTGACCCCATATTCCCTGGTGTATGGAGCTGAGGCCGTCCTACCCATTGAGATCCAGCTTCCGTCGTTACGCACTACAGTTTATGACCACCAGACATCAGATGAGGTAGCCGAGATCCGTCTGGCTGAATTAGAAGCACTAGACGAGAATCGGCTTCGTGCCCTGCACAATCTGGAAAGGCATCAGGACAAGATAGCGAGAGCCTTTGACAAGAAGGTTCGTCTTCGCTCTTTTCTACAGGGTGACCTAGTACTGGCCCTTCCAGCTCCAATGATTGCCGGTAGGAAACCACCCAAATTAGAACCCAAATGGGAAGGGCCTTATATCATCCATAAGGTTTACCCCAATGGAGCATACACCTTGGTGACCACAGATGGAGAGCGTATAACCCCTCCCACCAATGCCAAATTCCTCAAACGATACTTTGCCTAGGGAAAAAGGGTCATGCACGACCGTAAAATACAAAATGGTCCCGCATGACCTTAAACTGCATCTTCTTCCAACAATACGATAAACTATGAAATGGTCCCGCATGACCTTGAACTGTACGTTATGGTCCAACATGACTCTAAAATGTAAAGTCCTGGACGACCATAAACTGCATCTTTGTCCTGCAAGACGTTAAACTGAAAGCTGGTCAGGCCTTCTTGACCGAGGCTCAGCCTCAGGACCCTTGTCCTCCTCGGGCCCCCGACCCCGTCTTCACCGCGAGACGTTAAACAGCAAGCTGGTCAGGTCTTCCTGACAGCGGCCCGGCCTCAGGCCCCCTGGTTTTCCCTGATCTATGCTATTGCAGGATTGTACGGTATGGAGCAGGACTACGTCCTCATTCACATCGGATTACTCGTCGTACCTTACATATCCCCAAATGAGATGCTTCTTATCGTCCCTCATGACGTTAAACTGCATTTCTAGAACTATGTATGGCATGATTCTCGTCCTTATGAGATACGTAGGAACGCTCGGACGCCTCGTCTTGAGCCCAGCCCCAAGCTTTTCCCTTCCACTATTCCCCCTAGGAATAGTTTTCTTGGAGGATCTTTGTGTAGCAGGGAGTAGGCTTTCTTGACCCCGCTTATGCAACCCTACTCACACAAGGATTGTAAGGGTCACACCTTGTGCCCACTCCCGTTCTTCTATTCCTTCCACGTCCTCACCGCATGACACTAAACTGCATGGACTTCAAGAACTACGTATGGCTTGATTCTCATCCTTATGAGATACGTAGGAACGCCCAAACATTTCGCCCGTTGGCCCAGCCCAAAAGCCAAAATCTGCCACTCGGGTCAAGACATGGCAGGGTGCACACTTTTGCCCTGACCCACATTGAGCAAGCCTCGACCCGGCTGCACATTCCCCCCTGGAGGTGTTTTCCCCTTTCGTGGATGGATACAGCTATGCTTCACCCACTCCTTGACTGGGATTCCATCATTTTTCACACCTAGAGGGACCCCCAAGAATGGCCTGGATACAATGCCCAAGGGCTCTCCTACCGATACGAGCCAACGCCCCCGAGGGTTTTCAAGCAACAAGCCGATACAAGTACCGCGTTGTGAATTTGGTCAGCGGTCGACGCTCATTTGTTGCTCCCATACAGGTCACCATGGGAATGCTGTGTTTTGAATATGGTCAACAATGTCCTGGATCTTCGAGTCCACCCCGAGATGTCCCAGACATCGAGTGCAGTGATTCATTCTGCCCCATCCCGAGGGGACAAACTTCCCCCAGGTGGTGCCAGCGATCGGGCCCACAACCCCGATTCCTCATAGGGGTGTACGGTGTGATGTTGGACTATGTCCTCATTCACGTCAAGATCATGTAACATGCCTTACACCTCCCCTTACGAGGCCCAGCCTCAGGCCCCTTGGCCTTCTCGGGTCCCCGACCCTCGTCCTCATGTAAGACGTTAAACTGCAAACCAGTCAGGCCTTCCTGAATGATGCCTGACCTTAGGCCCCTTGGCCTTTCTGGGCCACGGCCTAGGATTCCTCATAAGTGTGAACGGTGTGATGTGGGACTATGTCCTCATTCAGATCGGGATCATGTACAATGTCGTACGCCTCCCCTTACGAGGCCCAGCCTCAGGCCCCTTGGCCTTCTCGGGTCCCCGACCCTCGTCCTCAGGTAAGACGTTAAACTGCAAACCAGTCAGGCCTTCCTAACTGATGCCTGACCTTAGGCCCCTTAGCCTTTCCGGGCCACGGCCCAGGATTCCTCATAAGTGTGTACGGTGTGATGTGGGACTATGTCCTCATTCACGTTGGGATCATGTACCATGCCGTACGCCTCCCCTTACGAGGCCCAGCCTCAGGCCCCTTGGCCTTCTCGGGTCCCCGACCCTCGTCCTCATGTAAGACGTTAAACTGCAAGCCAGTCAGGCCTTCCTGACTGATGCCTGACCTTAGGCCCCTTGGCCTTTCCGGGCCACGGCCCAGGAATCCTCATAAGGGTGTACGGTGTGATGTGGGACTATGTCCTCATTCACGTCGGGATCATGTACCATGTCATATGCCTCCCCTTACGAGGCCCAGCCTCAGGCCCCTTGGCCTCCTCGGGTCCCCGACCCTCGTCCTCATTGCAAGACGTTAAACTACAAGTAGGTCAGGCCTTCCTGACCAATGCCTAACCATCAGGCCCCTTGACCTTTCCGTGCCACGACCCAGGTCCTCTCTTATAGGAGTGTACGGTGTGGTGTGGGACTACGTCCTCATTCACGTCGGCTTCTTCGCTATACCGCACACCTCCCTTGTTTAGGGGTATATTTCTCCCCTTCTCGTCCAGTATGATGTTAAACTACATATAGAGAACTACGTGTGGCTTGATTCCCATACTCATAGGATACGTAGGACCACCTGAATGTCCAAGATTCGGGTCCAGCCCCATCTCTCGGGAATCCTCATCCCATCCTGGCCCCTTGGCCCATCCTTCCTCCATGAGAGGATTATATGGTGTGGTGTGGGATTATGTCCTCATTCACGACGGTCTCGTAATGACCATGCCATGTTCCCCCCCCCATACTGAGCTGTTTCGTCGATCCCTTTTTCGGCGGTTCACCAATGTGCTTAAGAGTACTCTGGTTTATTACCTGGAATGCCAAGCTTTACTCGAACACATCCGCACCTGCTTTCCAGGCTTTGCGTATCCCTACATCAGGGCTTTCATCATCTATCACACCCGGAGGGACCCCCAATAACGGCCTGGATACTACGCCAAAGGGCTCTCTTACCGTTACGGTCCAATGCCCCTGAGGGTTTTGGACAACAAATCGACAAAATCCCGCGTTGCGAATATGGTCAGCGGTCGATGCTCGTTTGTTGTTCCCACCTCAGGCTAACGCGATATGGATGCTATGTTTCCACCATGGTTAACAGTTTTACTCTATCGCCACGCCAACCCATTAAGCCCAAATGCCGGGTACACGATTCACACCCTTCACCACTTCATCATGTCCAATTAGAATCTCAGAACTCCTGGTACTTTTCCTCCGTGCACGTCTGCGCGTTGGGAGAACAAGCTGCATCAAAGGTGTCCTTCAAAACTCTCCGCCGACTCCCCTTTGATAGACGCCCCAAGTATTGCGATAAGGATCTTCCCCCCTTGTTTCCCACACCAAGTTTATCTCACGTGGGCTTAGGGATTGGGTTGACATCTCTGCTTACTCGGGATTTGTCACCATCAACGGTCCGAGCTCTAAGACCATAAACTAAGATTCTCATCTGGAACTACGTTCAAGACCCCTTGTCTTTGGGTCCAGCTTGAGTTCAGAAAGTTCACCTCTCTGGTCCTGCCTTCAGGACCCCGACCATGGGACCGCGTGGCGTAGTGTAGGCCCACGTCCTCATTCACTTCGGGTTTGCAATAGCTGCGCCACGCACACCCCATTCTGAGAGTTAGCCCTCCTATTCCTTGTCCTGCATGACATTAAAAGGCATCCTTCAGAACTACATATGGCTTGATTCCCATCTTCATGGGATACGTAGGACCACTTGAATGTCTAAGATTTGGGTCCAGCCCCACCTCTTGGTGATCTCTTGATCTCCCAGTCACCTGGGCCACTTGGTCTATCCCTCTCCAGGAGGGGGATGTGTAGGTATGATACAAGGTTTTGGGCACCGTTCCCCCTTCCCCTGGGAATCTTCCATCTGTCGATCACCCTCAAGGTTGAGTCCCTTGACTCCTTGTAGTGGTTCACCCATGTATTAAGAGTACTCTGGTCTAGGACCAAGAGTGTCAGATTCAACTTGATCAAGTTCCTTCCACTTTTCAAGCTTCGTGTTCCCCTCCATTCGGGCTTCCATCACCTTTCACACCCGGAGGGACCCCCAAGAACGGCCTGGATACTACGCCCAAGGGCTCTCCTACTGATACGGGCCAACGCCCCCGAGGGTTTTGGACAACAAATCGATAAAATACCGCGTTGCGAATATGGTCAGCGGTCGATGCTCATTTGTTTGTCCTCATCTCAGGCTAACGCGACAGGATGCTGTGTTGCGAACATGGTCAGCAGTAATCCTATATCGTCACGCCAGCCCCTTTAGTCCTTGAGTGTTGGTTGCATGATTCACATCATTTTCCACCCCATCATGTCCAGGTGGCATCTCGACACTTTTGGCGCTATCCCTCAGTGCACCTTTGCATGTTAGGGGGACAAATCTGCAATCTGACGTCCTCCAGGGCTCCCATGGTCCGAGCTCTAAGAACATAAACTAAGATCCATTTCGGACTACGTTCAACTTGATTCCCATCCTCATGGGATACGTAGGACCGCTCGGACACCATGTCTTCGGGTACATCACATTTAGAGAGCCAGTCTCTCCCCCGGTTTCACCTCTTACCTCTTTATAGCCCCCTCGGCCTAAGGTTTCCCTCTCCGAATGGCGTACAATCTGATGTGGGATCATGTCTCCGTCAATTGTGTTTTATAACACTGCGCACATTTCCCACCTAGCATCGTCTCTGCTACGTCTGCACTGCATGACGATAAAATGCATGCTTGGTCCTATCATACGACCCTAAACTGTGACATTATCATCCTGGCCGCACGACGAAAAACGGCACTGCATTGTGGTAACCTCGTTGTAGAGGACATCACGTTGGGTATTGGCTACATGCCATGCCATTTGTCAACGCCCATCGCGGCTTGATCCTTGTGGCGACATCACGGCCTACTATTCTAGGCCTGTCGCTTCACAAAAAAAACCATTCACCTTAAAGAACAAACAAGATACATCAAATTCCACTTCTTTTAGTGCAAGGGCCACGCCCGCACTCCCCTTTTCCCCTGACACTGGTATCCTACCATGTCACCATCTAGAACTATGTATGGCTTGATTCTCATCCTTATGAGATATGTAGGAGCTCCCGTGCACTTCCCCGCGGGTCCGGCCTAACCTTTGTGTTCGGTCCCTCGACTCGAACATTTCCCCAGAGAACGCATGGTAAGTAGCGCTTAGGTCCTCCTTCACGTCGGGTCTTGACGCCATGTTTCCCCTGCTCCCTTTACCCATTTATGGTCAAAGGCACCCTTCAGAACTACGTATGGCTTGATTCTCATCCTCATGAGATATGTAGGAGCGCCCAGGCACTTCCCCGCAGGCCCAAACCATCTTTCGCTTTCGGTCCCTTGACCAAAAACCTCTCCCAAGGAGGTTGCGCGGTGTGATATGGGGTTGTGCCCTCATTCACGTCGGGTTGCTCACCGCGCCATACACACCTCCTATTCCCGTTCACGCCAGGTGTTTGAGTTACTCCACCATGTGCCTCTTATGTTTCCTCTCACCCATGGTCCGAATTCTATGACCCTAAACTAAGATCCCCCCAAGGGAAAGGAATCTGCTCCCTCTCTCTAATACGTTTCGTTTCCGTATTTAGATGTGATTTGACAAAGAGCCCGAAGTGTGGGATTGTCACAGGGACATTCCCCTCGTCCCATGACCAAGCTTCATGAGATCGCCATTTGGATCCTCATCCTCTTCCACATCCAAAAGGACCCTCGGATGACATGGATACTAGGCTTAAGGGCTCTCCATGAATGCTGGACCTAAGGGCCCTTCAATCGTTTCGGGCCAACGTCCCTACAAATATTGGACAACAAATCGATAAAATCCCGCGTTGCGAATACGGTCAGCAGTCGATGCTCATTTGTCTATCCCCATTCTAGGCTAACGCGACAGGATGCTGTGTTGCGAACATGGTCAGTAGTTATCCTCCATCGTCACGCCGCCATCATCGTGATCTGAATCTCGAGCACCATGATTCACACATTTCCACTTCCTCATGTTCAAGTGTAATTCCATCATACTCGGCTCTTTCTCTTCGCGCATCTAGGTGCGCTAAATGATCATGTTAGTTTCATTAGGCCGGTATTCACCGACTGTCCCTTTTCCCAAACCTGCCCCTCTCTGTGTTGGGAAATTCCCACCACTACTACTTGTTTCCCACACCGAGCACGACTCACGTGGGCTTAGTAGTTTTGGCGGGATGTGTACCAATGCGGTCAGGCTGCTTCTCGTCCTGCATGACGATAAAATGCGCTTTCAGAACTACGTACGGCTTGATTATCATCCTCATGGGGTACGTAGGAATGCCCGGCCACTTTGCTTCGGGCCCAGCCCAATCATCACTCTTTGTCCCTCGACCTGAAGAGTTTCCTCCGGGGGTATGTGGTGTGATTTGGACTCCAAGTCCACATTCAGGTCGGTTTTATATCTACCGCGCCACACGCTTCCTTACCTTTTATTCCACGTCCTATCGTATGAAGTTAAACTACATGAGTCTATGTGTCCTCAATGCATGACAATAAACTGCGGTTCTACCCTGAACAAGTTTAGGATGCCCCAAGATCCCACGGGGAAGTGACAGATCCCCTTGCCAGAGAGGCCCTGTCCCAAAGAAGGAATGATCCATGATCAGACCAATGCACCCATATGGCATACTCCCACCACGGTGGTGTAACTACCTAAGTGTTGGATTCTGTTCAGACAGACCATCACTCCATATTCCACGCTTTGCGTGCCCCTTATTCGGACCCTCATCCCCTTTCATGTCTGAAGGAACCCCCTAACGGCCTGGTCTCATGCCGCATCGGCTTACCTACCATCCTGGGCCAATGCTCCGGAAGACGGGTCATGTCTGGAAGGACCCCCTAACAGTATGTATTTTTGACCTATGGTCCGCCAACTATCCTAGGCCAACGTCCCGAAGATTTGATCAACAACATTTGTGACATGGTCCCGTGTTTCGAACATGGTCAACGGTCGACCCTCATTTGTTGTCCCCATTACAGGCTAACGCAGTAAGGGTGCCACTTCTCCTCCAAGGTTAACGGTTGTCCCTTATTGTCATGCCATCCCCACAGTGTTCCGAATCTTGGGTATCGTAATTCACGCTTCCCATTTTCATCTATCTGGACCGATTTCAGCACCCCTGGCGTTGCCCCGTTCGTGCATAAGAGCACGTTGAAGAAACGGTAATTCGGTCATCCTGAAAGTTCCTTCTCCCATCAAGCCTCTCCCATCTCTCAGAAATCTGGACTGGTAATCCGAATCCTGGACATCGGGCTCGACCCATGTTGGCCTGGGGAATTGTCGTCGAACGTCCCGCAAACATTGTAGGGATGTAACAAGGCAATTCAACAGTGGAAATCGTGCGCGCTACGACATTCAAAACAAAAAAAAATATTTTGAAGCACAAAAGTACCAATGAAAGGTTTATGGGTTTGTTACAATACTCTGGGGTTAACTTCCCCCATGGACAGGTTGACCTCGTCAAAAGAGCGTTGCAGCTCTGCCACCTGTTGGCTTGTGGCATCCAGGGCTTGCTGCCGCTGAATCAGCTCCCGCTCTTCCTCAGCAGCGGTGGGGCGCAGTTCGTCAGTCCTAGCTTTGGCCCTCTCTACGCCAGCTTGAACGATGACCATCTTTCCAGAGGTCTGCCTCATATGCTCTTCTGCCTCTGCCAGCTGGGCCTTCAATCGTGAGACCATCTCAGATTGTGTGTCAAGAGAGGCTGAAAGCTCGTCTGCTCGGGTCTGCATCTGTTAAACCTCGCCTTCAGCCTCATGGAGCTTCTTAATGCTGGTTGCTTTCCTCTGCTGCCAGCCCACGATCATGCTCCTGGATCTTCTCAGCCATAAGATCTCGGATGAGTGCGTGAGGACGTTGGGCATCCACTCCCCCAGTGCACAGTTCGTGAAACCGCGAGTGAAGCCTATCCATTTCGGCCAGCCATTGTGCTTGGGGAGTGTCCTTGATAAAGCGTGCGATTAGCTTCCATGACCGGCGGTGGACTATGCTACTGTCTTCCTCATCGGAGGTCGTTTCGTCCCAGTCTGTGTGATTGGCAGGCTCGTACGCGGGATACGCCCGCTGGAAATCCTCGGCAAGATCAACATCCAGTGTTGAATCCAGTGTGACACCTGGCGCCGAAGCGGGCGCGACAGAACTGGGACCGACCGGTTGATCCTCTTCCTCGGAGTCCACCTCAATGACTTCGGGTACGGCCCTGCCGGTGGTCCCGCCAGTGATGATGTGCATCACAACTTGAGGAGATGGGGGGACTATTGCCACCATCACCGGCATGCCCCTAGGAGGGACACCACCAGACATCCCAACCAGTCTTGCCGCAGTGGCCCACACCAGTCGAAGAACTGTACGACAGAGAGGGACAAACGTTAGTTGGAATGGTCTACAAGTGACAACGATGAGACCAGTAGAGGAGACTTACGTAGATCGACTTCCTGGTGCTGCTCTTGATCCGGTACTGACGGGACCCCGAGACGAGGCCCCCCGTATACTGTTGGAAGGTCTGGATATTCCGGAGGAGCCACCTCGGGCGCTCTGGTCCCACCAGACGTAGAACAGGACGCAGCCATAGGCGCGGGTTCTGACGGTCCCGCATCATCACCCGCCAAGGAGTGAGAACGAGGCCTGCGAACAAGTTCCTCCTGAATGGCTCAAACATTGGTGACAAGTCCAAAGGGACCCAAGAAAAGATCGTAAGGAAAGAAGTTCGGAATGCTACCTCGAGAGCCTCCGCGAAATCGTCGGATTCTGAGCCTTGGTCTCCGACCTCACCCTCCTCCAGCGGGCTCCCTCCTCCAGCCTCATCCTCCCGAGAGGAGTCCTCTGATTCCTCCGGCAGGGGGAAGCGCTCCCTCAGATCGGCAGCCGATAACTGAGGGGGGGCCGTTTGATTCAACAGTACCCTCACCCGGTCTGTCATTGGGAGAGGGACACCACTGGATTGGACGTAATCCTCCAGTTCGTCCAGGTACTATGCTGCCTCCACCGGAGACGCCATGAATCCAGCCCGGACTGGGCCTATGCCCGGTAATTCCATCCCCAGGCGATTCAGGTGGGCCCATATCTCGGGTAGGCTGAGGAATTTCCGGTTGACATCCCAAATCTCCCAAGCGTCCTGGAAGACGACATCCTCTACCATGTCAATATGACGCAGGCGCTTCCCTAGAGCCTGAGTGGATATCCTACGAAATCCCCTCGGTGGCCGCCCCTCTGGATGACCCTGTTAATCCGGGATCACCGGATCCACCGCTGCTGCCATACCCTCGGCCGGTGCGGGTCTCGCCGCCATGGCAGCCCCGCTACCATGAGCGGCCCTAGCTGCCCTCTGAACCCGACCTCGAGATATAGGAGGCCCACCGTCACCAACCCGGATCGTTGGTTGCTTCAGCATCTCCCCTGGGTAAGCGGCCTCCCAACTGATGGCGTACTCCTTCACTAATCCGAAAGCGGCGGTGGATGGAGGCAATGCAATCCGCATCTTTCCATCTTCCCATGTGAACATGAGCCACAACTGCCTCATCAGACACGGGTTCTCCTCGTGACGCACCTCCCAGTAGACCTGCAGGGTCAGCTGCTGGAGGCACCGGAACTGCCTCGCAAACCAATGCGGGGTGTATGGTTCACAGAGCGGCTCACGATCTATTCGTGCCACCAAAAATACACCTCGGAAGGCCAGGAGGTAAGCCCGATGTTCTTCCGTTCCACGTCCGTCATCAGTAATCATCCCCGTTGGCAATGGGAAGGGGTGGAAGTTAAACTCATCTGCCCTCCACACCCTATTCAGCACCATCGGCACGGCTAATTTGAACAGGAAGCTCCCGACCGCGTTCAAGATGGAGGGGCGGAAGTTCGATCCCGGCGGCAAAATGGGGTTTGGATACTCGTAAATCCCCCGGATATGCGCTGCGATCCACCCATACAGGAGGTGGAAGGGCACGCATATCCTTGGCGGCTTCTTGACCTCGCTAATATGCCGCAACATTCTGTACAGTTTGGTGAGCATCGGGATCCCCAGGTTGATCCGCTACCCCATGGCCAACATCGACGCCATGATAAACGAGTTGGGTCGTACCCCCATGCTTGTATCTCTCACCAGTAGGATCCAGCCACAGATGAGAGCCGCGATGAACGCCGCCAGCCTGACTATCGGCTTTTGTTCAGTGCTGACACTGAAACCCCAAGTCTTCCATTGGCTGTCCTCCGAGACCCGCTAATACGAGTGCCCCTTGCCCCGTTGGGATACCCTTGGACAAGTTCGAGGCCTCGGTGGGAACTCTCAATTCTTTGGGAAATTCAGGAAGCATTTGAACCACCTCCTGAAGTGGACGTCCCTCACGGCCTCCTTGTCCTCTCCAAGGACAAGTGCCATTAGCGCCGACGCCAGTCGCGGAATTTGCTCCGCATCTCCCCATGCGCTGACAACGGGGAGGAATTCTTTATACATGGCCCCCATTATTGGGACCCCAGAAATCTGGTGGACTTCCCACAGGCTGATTACCACCTCCCCGTGATACAGGTGAAAAGTGTTGGTCCAAGATGACCATCTACTCAGCAACTCCGGCATTAGCTGCTTCGGTTGGTAAATGTGGAATTGGGAGGCCCATGCCACCTCATACAACCCCACTCTCCTCAGCTCGGCCCCAAACTCCTCGCATGAGGCACCTACCCAGTAGGCCCAGGCCCAGTCATCAGTAAAGTTGCCGCCCTGGCGCAGGTCCCACTCATCGGACCATCCCTTCTTTGAATCCTGCAAAGCCGCCTTCAGCATGTTACGGTAGAGGGGAGGGGAAGTCTCCGGCTGCAATGGCTTCCCGTCAATGTCGTTCACATGGTTGTAGAGACAGTCAGTGGTAACGGGTGTGAAGTCCTCCCGCGCATGACCATCGGCCTCCCTAAACCATTGGTGCTGGAACAGTGTGCTCCTGAACCAGCAAGCTGGTTCATCCCTATTCGCCTCAGGGATAAAGACATCATCCCTCAGCCCGAAGCCGTACAACGACATTTTCCTGCACTGAGGATATTCTTTCTGACCCTCCGAGAGCAGATCTGTCAAAGAAGTGTGGTCTGAGTTGCTCCAGATCATCTCCCCCAAGCCTGGACAGTTGGCCATCTCATCTCGATGAGCAGCATCTGCAAGCACCCCCAATACAGCCTCTTGATGGGCCATTTTTAACTCTGGCCCTCAGAATAGAATTTTTTCGGCTGGATCGCGAAGCTCGACCGCGAAACTGAATCGTGAAGCCGAATCGCGAAGATCGGTCGCGAGACCAAGCCGCGAAGTCTGGCCAAAGCCGACAAGCAGATGTTCGCTTGGCGCGGACGCGGAGTCGGAGACCCGCGGTTCGCCGCAAAGCTCGATTCACGGAGGGCTGTCGTGGAGTACGCGGAGCTTCGCGAAGTCGAGAGCACAAAAAGACAAGGCACGTGAAGACAAAAGAGAGGTCGACCCCCTATTTATAGGCGGTGACCCCGGAGCATCGCGGCGCGCCTCACCCGTGCGAAGCATCGTGGCGCGTCTGGATCTGTGGCCCCGGTCAGCACCGCGGGCACCCTTCGCGAAGCCGCATCGCGAAACCACCGACAATTTTGGCGATTTTCCCTCAGACTTCGACCCTTCGCCCTCCGTGGATCCAAGTCTGAGGGGGAACATTTGTTGGCGCCAAAATAATATGGCACGAAAGGATGAAACGAAAAAGGTTGGCACGCTGCCTCGCGAAGCACCGCCGCGAAGCACTGCCGCGAAGCACCCACGCGAAGCGCCCCGATCATTGCGGCCCCGCGAAGCTCTTGAGGTGGTAACGCTCCGCGAACGCATTTGACGTTCGCGAGCCGCCGCGAAGCTCCTGAGGCGGTAATGCTCCACGAATGCATTTGACGTTCGCGAGTGGCCGCGAAGCTCCTGAGGTGGTAATGATCCGCGAATGCATTTGACGTTCGTGAGCCGTCGTGAAGCTCCTTAGGCGGTAATGCTCCGCAAATGCATTTGACGTTGGCGAGCTGCCACGAAGCTCCAGAGGCGGTAATGCTCTGCGGATGACGTTGACGTTCGCGAGCGCGCCGCGAAGCACCAAATGCGGCGCGCGAGCCCTGCTTCGCGGCGCCCCTTCCCTATAAATACTGGACTCCCCCTGAGTCCTGAGGATGGACAATCCGACCTTTCAGTTTCTCCTCTCCCGAATCGCGAAGAACTCTTTGCCCCGGGAATTATGAGCTCCGCGAGGTACTCCTACTTCGCGAGACGCCTCTGCTTTGTCTCATTTTGAGCCCCTATTCCGAGAGGGATGCCCTTCGCGAAGCTCAAGGGCGTTCGCGAAGGAAGGGGATTCCCAAGGGAACCCGGGCAGTCGCGGAGCGTTTATGCTTCGCGAAACACCCAACCCATGCTAGTGATCCCTATGCTAAGGCAGGATCACTACACATCGCGAAGCACACTGCTTCGCAGGACCATGCTTCATGAGGCACCCCTTCTTCGCGAGGCAGTGCTCCGTGAACACTGTTCCACTTCGCGAAGCACCTTCCACTCACACCTATGCCCCATGCTAAGGCCAAGGCACTCCACTTCGCGAAGCACACTCCTTTGCTTAGAGATTCCTCTTCCCGTGCGACCCTCCAGGTTTGCACGATGTGATTTCAAAGTCCCATGGACAATACCACCCGTAGCGTTGCTTCTCCTAATGCTTCTTCGCATAGGCACACTAACGGCTATTGCTTCTTCGCATAGCCACGCTAACATGGACCCCTCGATGGTTCATTCCACAACCCCCCTTAAACATGGCCTTACTGGTACCTTCCCTTCCCCAAGGACCAGAGGGTACCGGTTATGTATGTCCTAGGGGTGTGGAGTGAACCCACCTCATCCGAGCTGCATGACGTTAAGCTGCCAAGCACCACGTCCTCAACACATGACGTTAAACTGTGACCCGACCTCGTGCCCCTCACGAAGGGTCCCCCCAACTCGAACATTCTTTACACCACTCGTCTCCACGGGAATGGAATAACCCATTCACTTGGGATGAGATCCTCCTTGTCGGAGTGGCCTATGTTCGTAGGAGAAGGGAGACCCTAGTTCCCCAATGGATGGCTGCACCTCTGCATCTCCGTACTTCCACAATACCAAGGTCAGTGGAGGGCGTGATAGGGAATGAGGACCCTCCCATCGTTGGACCAAGGTCCATCTTTCCCGCGCTTTGTCGCGCCACGGGCCTCCATCCTGGATTAAGTCCCAACACCGTGGGCCGCCTAATGCGTAAACCCCTCTTCGCTTCTCACAGACGCATCCTTCGCGACGTGATCGTCAGGTCCTTGCAACCTCTTGTTTCTCACACCGAGCATGACTCAGGTGGGATTAGAGTGAGCACCGACCTTGAACCCCCATCCTTAGCGAACTACGAGGACTTTGATCCATGTCAAGGCATGGTACGTAGGAAGCCTCTATGAGGTTCAAGCCCACCCGTCACTCATTCACGTCGGGTCTCATTCCCATCCAGCATGACGTTAAACCGCATTCCGGTCCAACGGCAAGCCATTGCGACCCATCCCATTTGAACTACGAGGTCTTTGATCCATGTCAAGGCGTGGTATGTAGGAAGCCTCCACGAGGTTCAAGCCCACCCATCATCCAATTCACGTCATGTTCTACCTACGTCCAGCACGACGTTAAACTGCAATTCCAGTCCGACGGCAAGCCGTTGTGACTAATCTGAACTACGAGGTCTTTGATCCATGTCAAGGCATGGTACGTAGGAAGCCTTTCAGATGTTCAATCCCACCACTCATTGGACCAAGGTCCATATTCACGTCGGTTCGTCGACAAAGCCACCTTGCTCGGTCGTTCATTCACGATAAGTTTCGCCCTCATCCAGCATGACATTAAACTGTATGCCCCATTGTCCCGTATGACATTAAACTGCACACTCAGCTGAACTACGAGGTCTTTGATCCATGTCAAGGCATGGTACATAGGAAGCCTCTACGAGGTTCAAACCCACCATCCGGTCGTTCCAACCTCATTCACGTTGGTTCACCCCCGTCCCGCATGACGATAAAATGCATTCCCCAATCCGAATGATGAGGAATTTGATTCATGTCAAGGCATGGTACGTAGGAATCCTCCCCGAGGTTCAAGCCCAACTCCCATCGGACTAAGGTCCATCACTTACGTCGATTCGCCGACACCCACCACCCGTCGTTTATTCACGTCAGGGTTCACTATCGTCCCTCGTGACGTAAAACTGTGTTCCATCAATCCCCTGAACTACGAGGACTTTGTTCCATGTCAAGGAATGGTATGTAGGAAACCTTCCCAAGGTTCAAGCCCACCACTAGTGGACCCACGGGTCTACTTTCACGTCGGTACGCTGACAATGCTCATCGGGCCAAGGTCCACCTTCATGTCGGTTTATCGGCGTCATCCCGAACTACGCGGACATTGATTCCCTACCACGGGGATACGTAGGAAGCCTCGTCAAGGATCAAGCCCAACTTCACTGTCGCCCCTGCAATGGTCCCATTTCACTCTCCCTCCACTCCATTCATCAACCAATCACCCGTCCCAATTCTCGCCCGGACCATCTTATCCCGGTGAGACCTTGTCGGTACGCTCTTCTTCGCAGCCATCCATGGGATGGCCCCGGTATCGACATCCCTTCAAGGAGGATCCCTCAATCCGATCTATCCTAGCTAATTCTCTGGTTGGGTGATCCGTCTCCTCTAGACGTTAAACTTGCGGCATACCCTGTGATGAGCACGGGAAGTTAAGGAAAACCTCAGATATGTGTCTATGACATATAATTCCCCGCACTCGATGTGGGATGCCTCGGGCTTCCACGCCCTCGAGAAGACTTGTGGCCAAGGATAACAGACAGACATGCCAGGTACCCCAGCATCCAGACACGCTACTGATGCCTCAACGTGACTACTCCCCTGAATGAAGGTTGCTGCCCTGATCGGACCCTTTGGAGTGTCCCAACAGAAGCAGTGTAATTAACCGGCATCCATGGAAACATGGCACTGGGAAGAGTTTCATGAACTACGTATTAAATCTATGAGGGAGACCCGGACTAGGTGACGAGTTCTGAGGAGGAATCCATAGGAGGAAGAACCAATATCCCATCATCCCGTTTCGATCAAGGAGCAGACGTCCCTGAATAAGGAGCGAATGTCGCCCGCATTTGGAAAGAGGGAATGCGGGGCAACAATGTGCCGCGCGTCCTCCTCCACGGACGGACGGGCGCACGCCCCGGCGAAAGCGTCAGAAACAGGCGTATTTTGGAACAGGGCCTCAATCTTGGAGTAAGTCCCAATCTCTCTCTCCCTCTGCACATTGTTGACATCAGGCCTTCATCTTGGAGTAAGTCCCAATATTTCTCTCCCTGGGCCACTCCACGCCTAAGCCCCACTCTACATCCCACATATGCATCTTCCGCGACATGATCGTCAGGTCCCTGCTGCCTCTTGTTTCTCACACCGAGAACGAATCACGTGGGCTAAGAGTAAGCATCGACCATGATAACACCCATGTCCCACATGATGTTAAACTATATTCCCAACCCTTCCCGAACTATGGGGACATTGATCCATTTCAAGGCATGGTACATAAGAAGCCTCCCTGAGGTTCAAGCCCATCACCCATAGGACCAAGGTTCTTATTCACATTGGTTCACCGACACCCACATCTCGTCCCGAACTATGAGGACACTGATCTATGTCAAGGTATGGTACATAGGAAGCCTTCACGAGGTTCAATCCCACCACCCATTCGTTCTGACCCCCTTTACGTCGGTTCACCCCCCCACCCCGCATGATGTAAACTATATTCCCCACTACCCAAACTACATGGACATTGATCCATGTCAAGGCATGGTACATAGGAAGCCTCATGAGGCTCAATCCCAAAACTGTCATCCATCATGACCCTTACCCGGGCCGCCACATACCGGTGAGATCATGCCACTTCATTCCGCTCAACAGCATTCAGAGATCCGCCCACGTGTTGGCCCCAATATCGGTGCCCCCCCAGGGGGGTTGATCAATCTAATACACTCAAGCTGGTTTTTTGATCAGTCTGATCCATCCCCGCGGGATGTTAAACTCGCGGCATACCCTGTGTTAAACATGGGAAGCTGAGGAAAACCTCATATACATGCCTATGGCATATGATTCCACATGTTCGATGTGGGATTCCTCGTGTTTTCGTTCCCTCAAGAAGCCCTATAATAAGAGAAAGAAGAAAGACACACCAATCCCCAACGTCCAGACACACTAGTTATTCCCATCATGAATACTCCCATAACCGAAGGTTGCTGCCTTGATGGGACCCCTTGCAATGTCCTGATAGAAGCAGCGTAATTAATTGGTGTCCATGAAAATATGGTGCCATGAAGAGTTTCACGAACAATGTATTAAATCTATGGGGAACACCCGGACTAGGTGACGAATTCTGAGGAGGAATCCGCGGATGGAAGAACCGACATCCCATATTTATGTTTCTATCAAAGAAAAAATGTCCCTGAACAAGGAGCGAATGCTGCCCGCCATTGGAAATTTGGAATGCGGGGTAACAAAAGTCACGCACATCGCACTCATGAAGAGGGAAACGCGCGCCCTGACGAAAGCATCGGAAACAGAAATCGTGAACCTGACGTGTAGGTCTTCTCATCAATATAGAGATTAGTTACGCTCAGGGTATTCGTTGATTGACTTATCACCAGATCCAGCTATCTGGCACCGGGTCCTTCCATGAAAAATGGCGTGCCTAGCGTAAAACTCACCAGATTTTGGGGTAGTAGAATGTTGGGCATCCCATTCTGTGACTTTGTCAGTGTGGATCCCTCTTACTGGCCATAGAAGACGGAATGGTGTTGGGGCATAGGTTGTCGATTTATTTTCCGTTCAGCACTGATGATTCCACCTCCCTACTTTTCAGGAATCAGGTTGCTGCCATGGGAACATGATCACCGCCTTCTCGACTACGCAGGGGAAGGGGAAACGCCGGCACAGCCACTCCGTGTGGATCCACAGTTGTCGCAACGACGTCTGCGTCCACAACCATGGGGTGCCCATACCCATCTTCCCATTGGAAGTCATCCAACATAGGGTGATTAACGACGTATTATGTTGTTAAGAGGGGGAGGGCATAATCCCAACCCGGGATATGGTCCGCCTGGACCTGGAGGCATCCAGGCCCTGCCTCCCCCGAGGGCTGCATAGGGAGCCACTGCTCCCAACGCCAACGATAAATCATTTTAGGAGCCTGTCCACAGAGTGCTTCGATGACTCTATGCATTACGCTAATGAGGTGGGCGATGTTCGGCCTAACCTGATCAGAGTCTCAATCCAGGGGCTCCCAACACGGGCCCCCACCTGACCGCGTCAAAATCACCGCCCGACCTTCCCAGAGGAGCAGGTAATTTATGCACCTATTCCACCAGCACCGGCTAGTCTGACCCGAGGCCAGCGTCGAGTACAAGCTGAGGAAGCCTGCCAAGGGGCGTCAATGTCGACGACTACTGTGGATCAAGCCACCATTGACGCATATCATCAAGTCCCTGCACACATAGAGCAGGAATGATCCTACTCCCAACCAGGATCGAGGCCCCAACCGCCCCATGGGCAGGCTGGGTCGACTCTCTGGATCGCAGGCACGAGCGGGGGGCACCATGAACCAACCTGCCACGATGCCACCCTATATAGAGGTCATCCCCGTATCACCACCACCATGAGCGTAGGTCTTCCTTACTTCGAGGATAGGCATGGTGGTTTTCCCCATGCCACCCCCAATTCGAATGAGGGTCTGCCTCACTGTCCGGTCACTCTCCAACATGGGGATCCTCCCTACGTCCTCTCCGCAGCTGGCGAAGGTCCTCCTCACCCCGGCCACTAGAAGAGTGAAGGCCATCCTCGCTCCAACCGCACCAAGCATGGAGGTCCTCCCCATGATCTAGTTAGTTCCAGCAGAGGTCTTTCCCGCTCAAGAGTTTTTCATCGAGCTCCTCCCCATGTCCACTTCGACATTTTTCTCGATGCTCCTCGCACCCCGTCTATCTCAACTGGAAGTCCTCTCCGCCCTGGCACCAGCGCAATCGAAGGACCACATGTCGTAAATCATCCCTGTCCCAAGGGGCCCCCAGGGGAAGAATGTCGGGTCGTCGCCACCACAATAAGAATCAGGGGAAGGCCCAGACAGAGATCAACCCGATCCGCTTCTAAGACTCTAAAGCGGAGGGCGAATCAGCTCAGGAACCCTCCCCTTACTTATCCAAGTCAAGGGATAGAGCAGGGATGATGAGAATCATCCTGGTACTTCCAGAATGCGAGGTCCACAGGATTCCCCCTCCCTCTGCAGGTTTATCAAGGAGGATGATGATTTGGAGACCCCACAGGCTACGGTCGTGCAGTCACCACCATCATCGTCGGAAGCACTTTATACCTCTACAAGAGATCACAGAGAGCTATTCTGGGGACCAATGGTAGGCGATTAGCATTGCGACCAACCACCAGAAGCCCTGGCCCTTGATCCAGGAATGGTGGTCGGCAGCCTGTCCTATCGCGAAATAACAGCTAGGTCACTACACTCCTCGTAGGACAGCCCAAGAATCGGTAGCCAGTCAGCCCATTCACCATATTCTCCATCGTCCAACCTGTTATCCCAGTGGTCTACCTCAGTACTGATGCCAGTTCCTCAACCACCCCTAGTTGGTGAGTGGGTAAATAAATGGATAGAACCTAAAATTGAGCCGAGGAGCTTCTGGAGAAACATTGCAGCGAACCGCTTCCTCGAGGTGTTCTGGCCCGTAGCAGCGCAAGATTTCTACATACCGGAGTACCTCACCCCAGAGGAATTTGAGTGCCTTCTCTACACCCTCTGGGTGATGCATTTCTATCTCCATCATCAGTGCATGGTGTATCCAAGGAGCCTAGCGCATTTTTAAGACATTAGAGAGTAGTGTCGTCCAGTCAACCTGGCCGCACTCCCGGTGGCCCAGCGCCCCGAGTCACCAGGCCGTCGTGAGGCCCTACAGCAGTAATGAATTCAGAGTATTGTGGTACTTTGAAAAATCATCAGGGAATCAACCACCCATGTTAAGGTTTGTGGCTGGGGGAAGTATGCTGCCCTCCTCTTCAACCCTATCCGAAGACATCCCGATACTCTTTGCGATATCGAGGACATTCCCCCGGTAAGGGTCACAGTCCACATGGCTGAAATAGTGGACAAAAAGGGTGATCTGAAGTTTCTTTATGGAGACTTACCCTTTGAGGGTGTGCCACCACTTTTGGACCCATCTGGAAGGATTACCCGTCAGTAGAGAAATATCCTAGGTCTCCCTGCACCCACCGAGTCAGTGGAGCTTAGCCGGAATGCCAGTAAGGGAAAAGAGCATGTCAGAGCTGTCAGGCACTCCGACCCATCTGCCTCAGTGCAGAAGATGGAGGAGGACCCCGAGAAGGCTGCATTGTGCCAGCAACTCACTGAGCAAAATAGGTTGGTCGATGAACTCCTGGATGAACGCGTGATAGAGAGATGACTCGACTAATGCGATCCTAGGCCGGGGCAGTAGGGGCAGAAACCACTTCCCCGGAGAGATGCCTCCGGGAAACCATGATCATGCCGCTGACTCATGGAAATATTGTGTGGTATGTCTCACCAAACCCTCCCAAACGGCACGACAATCCGAAGAATCTAGTTTGAGTTTGCCCAGCTGCCCCCAGGCCGCTCCGCGAGTCTCTCCACGAGCCGTTGAACCCATCAACCATGTCAAATAGCCCGACAACGTAGTCATGGTTAGGGATCCCCAGCAAGACAGGTTCCCACACCTGAAAGATCCTATGGTAGCACTCATTCCCCACCTTGAGGCATTGGAAACATAGCAGGTGGCAATCCCACCAGATGGCAGGCCATACCTGGCCTGGGTGGACGACATGTCGGCACCTCCGGGTTTTAGGAATCCCGTCTTTCTCCCCCTTTAATGAGACAGGGGACCCGCCGCAGCACCTATACCACTTCAATTCGAGGAGTGGGTCCATGTTTTGGACTCCAACGCAACAGGAGGCCACCAAGCTCCACTGTTTCGTTCAGACGCTTGAGGGGCCAGTGTTCATTTGGTATAGCCTGCTCCCTATCAGATCTGTGACAAGCTGGGAGGACCTTTGCAGATAGTACCTCTACCCATTCAGCTCTACAACCCGGAATACCATCATCTCAGACCTCTTAAAGTGAAAAAAGGCATGGTGATCCAATCGCGAACTTCATCGCTTGGTGGAAGGGGCTCGCATACTCCCTCGACATGCCACTGACTCAGGAGAAATTACTGACGATGTGCGTGGGGAATGTCAAGACAGAACTGGTCCCTTCTCTTATCACTCAGAACTATCTCGGAGGGTTCTGAGACTTCTCATATAAGGCCCAGCACCTCGAAGAAGCCCTGTAATAGGCCAGTCAGGAACGTCCGTTTCCCCCTGCAATTCCAGCAAGGAGAGCTGCAAGAGCCGAACCCTCCATGGTGGCCAAAATATAAGCCCCCAGGAAGCTAGAGTTGCTATCAGTAGCATCGAACCCATGGCCTCACCAAGGCCCTTCACCTCAGGAACATCCTTCGGCCCCGTAGTGTCCTCAGAATCGGCAGGCGCCTCCGCGTAATGCACCGCCACCGCCCAGGTGGGACCATTAGGGTCCACCTCCTCGGCAAGCCCATCCAGCTCCACGTCAAGGCCAGGATCCAAGGGATACCTATCAAGAAAGAAGACACTATACTTAATCATTCAATTAGAATCAGGTCCCTAGTTACTTCCATAGTGCCCTAGATCAGGGGATTGTACACTTGCCTGAGTGCAGAAGGTCGGCAGAGGCGAATCTCACCGATCGCCGAAACTATAGCCCCTACCATCGGATTTTGGGGAACACCCTCAAGGAGTGTTAGGTGTTTAAGGACTGGCTCCAAGACCAAGTCGATACCAACATATTCAGGCTGGGCTTGGCCCTGAGACAATTGGCATGTGTCTTTGTGAGGTTAGAAAGTGGCAGCGACGACAAAGGTGAGTGGCAGGAGGTTCCCAGTCGCGGATCCCAGAAGTACGACGATTGGATGCCTTGTAAAAAAATCCCTCGTGACCATGGAATTATCTATGCATGCTTGAACTAGATGGAGCCTTCAGAAGTGGTGGCCACCACTTTTGAATCGTCATCTCAGTCGGCCTCTCCCCAGAAGAGCAAGCATCGGCAGCGCAAGAAGAAGCAACATGCCCCACCGATGCCATCGTCATCCCGCACTCTTAGAGACTTCATGACCCATGATATGGTGATACATCCCAGAATTCTCCTAGTGTTGGATGATTCCTTGAGTGAAAGTAAAGGGTATGCTTCGGTTAACACCATTGAGTTGGTAAACCCCTATATGACTCCTGACGAGAGGGAACACCCGAGAAACCTCCCCGACGTCCCCAGCCGACGCCAATGTCGGTGGAACCGTGACTACATGGGTTATAGAGGTGCACCAGTTGGCATATCTAGGTAGGCCATGCATGCCACTGAGACCAGATAGCAGGCATGGAAAAAAGCTCAGCACTCATAGCCTCTTCATCCGGTGTCGTCAGGTCCGCCTCCACCACCATTTTTGCTACTGGATCAGGCAGAGCCACTCTGTCTGCACCGCGACTAGTCTCACCCTGTTATAGTCCAATCTCAGTTGTCCAGAACTCATCCAGTTGCTAATCTTCAGGCTTTGAATAGTGAGCAGTAGGACATGCCCAGCAACAACCTGTCGTCGGTCCAGCTGACAGGGTCCGTCGTGCCTCCAATCAGAGAGCGGCCTCCTGTAAGCCGAAGTTCGCATTTGTCGCGGAAGTATGATGTTCTAAAGCATCTCGTCGGCATTCCAGAAAGTCTTTCCATCCTAAAATACCTCCGATTGGTGTCAGATATGCATGAGGCCCTCACTATGTCTTTAAAGAGCCCCCCCTTGTTTGAGACGGAGGTTGCAGCTACAAAAGCCTTCCTTGTTGAAGCGGTTGAGAATGAAGAATGCCAAGACATAATTTTATTCTCGAGAGAAGAATAAGGATCTCCCATACAGGGGCACATTTGCCCGTTGTACTTCACTGGACAATTCCACGATGTGGAGGTTCACTGTTGTCTCATTGACACCAGCTCCAGGATCAACCTTATCCCGACGCGGACACTGCGAAAAATGGGGTTATCCGGGGATGACCTGACTCCCCTAGATTTAAGGATCCAGGGGTGTGACAGGACAGAGCAGACTTCGGTCAACAATATTCATTTGAAGACCCAGTTCGGTGGCCTAGTTACCAGTACTGAATTTATGGTTGTCTCCCAGGACACCGCGTAAAACACATTGATGGGTATGCCATGGCTCCATCTGCACACGGCGCTACCCTCATCATATCACCAGTGCCTCAAGTACTCCCTTAATGTTTGAGTAGGCATACTCCAAGGTGATGCATCTCCTTTTGCCTCTTGTGAATCCCATTATCTAGATGCTGACTATTACAAGAGCAAGATTATGAAGATTCTGGCAAGTGAGATTGAACCCGCCCTTGTCACAAGTTACCCCTGGGCAGGTCTGGATGACGCCTACGTCTTCCCAATCCACCGGTTGGAGGCCACGACCCATAAAAGGGGGAAAATATTTGTTTTTATGGTACAAGAGGAAGGAATATTCCCATGTTCAAGAGAAGGAGGAAAATCACCTCGTACTCTTACACAAACCAGGCTCATGTGATCCCAGAACCTCCTACCATCGTACAGTATCGGGAAGTCCGGCTCATGGCAATGACAGTACATCATACATGACTATTCTGTTGGGCTGGAATTAACCGGCTCAAGCCGACGCGCCACTATTGTTTTGATATCATCAAGTGGATCCCCTTGGGCCAAAGTCGAGATGGGATTGGATCGACTGCTTTTATCGCCATGGTCTCAACGGTGCGTGAATCTCTTGATGCATTGTCCACTGCAGTCCAGGATGGTACCAACTTCTAGTCAGGTTCCTCCGACTGAGGGGATGCTTTACCCACTGTGAATCTCTCATCCATAAGTGAAGAAGATTATTTGGAAGATGCTCCCCCCAACTTTGAAGAAGGCATCTCTGCCATGGTCGATGAACTGGTACAGGTGAACCTTGTTAGCGAGGCAGATCTGAGACCCACATTGATCAGTGCCGCCATGTACCATGAGGAGAATTAGCGGTACATGGAATTCCTTAAACATCACCGTGACATGTTTGCCTGGAGTTACAACGATATTCTAGGACTAGATCCTCAGGTAGTCATCCACCACCTTAGTCTCCTGACAAACCAACGCGGGTTCATGCAGCCTCACAAAAATATGCATCCTTCCCATAGTGCCATGGTCAAGATCGAATTTGACAACCTCATCAAAGCCAACTTCATTAAGGAGTTACAGTAACCCAAGAGTCTAGCCAACATTGTGCCACTCAGAAAGAAGAACAGACAGATCAGAGTCTGTATCGACTTCTGAGATCTCAATCGTCATTGTCCGAAAGATGATTTTCCCCTTCTAGTGACAGAATTGTTGATCGATGCTACAGACGGGTTCTAAGACCTCTCCTTTATGGATGGTTATTTTGGATATAATCAGATCTGGATGGACCCCAAGGATGAGGATTCTACTGCTTTCAGGGCTCCCCAAGGTACCTTCGGTTACCAGGATATGCCTTTCAGCCTGAAGAATGCAGGTGACACTTATCAGCGGGCCATCCATCGCATATTTAAGCCAATCCTCGGGACATTATTGGACTGTTATGTGGATGAACGGGTGTTCAAATCTCGTGAGCGCCAACACCATCTCAGGGAACTTGAGAATGTGTTCGGTTTCTCCATTCCTGCCACTCAAAGATGAATCCGTTGAAGTTCTCCTTCGAGGTCACTTCCGGGAAGATTATTGGATTTGTTTCAGGTACCGAGGCATCGAGATCATCCCAGAGAAGATCAGGGAAATCATCAAGATGCCTCCTTGAAGCAATATTCGGGAGCTTCGAGGTTTTCAAGGCCACTTAGACTATATATTCGGATTCATTACGAATTTGGCTGGCAAGTGTAAGCCCTTTTCTCAGCTCTTGAAGAAGGGATCCTCCTATTAATGAGACGAGGAGTGCCAGGCTACCTTTGAGAAAATCAAGAAATATTTTCTCCAGCCTCTAGTCCTGATGCCACCCATATTTGGTAAGCCGCTAATCCTGTACGTCACTGCCCTGGACTGATCTCTTGGCGCCCTTATCACCCAAAAGAACAACAAGGGGGCATAAAACAATCTCTACTACCTCATCTACATGTTTCTCGATACGGAGACCAGATACTCCTCTATCCAGAAGAGCTTCCTTGTGCTCATATTTTCCATGCAGAATTTGCGACATTACCTACAGCTCCACGAGGTATAGCTGGTCTCCTGGGTAGGCCCGTTGAAGTACATTCTGAATCTCCCCATGTTGACTAGCCATCTAGCATGGTGGGTGGTGATTCTATAAAAGTTTGACATCAGGTCTGTGCCCTAGAAAGCTGTCAAGGGGAAGGCATTGGAAGACATTATAGCTGCCCATCCAACATCCGCGGACTAGTCCCTGGACATGGATTTTCTTGATGAGACAATCCTCTCAGTCAATCATACCATCCCATGTTGGCAGATGCACTTTGATGGGGCCTCCCTGAGTCCCACCGGTAGGAGGCTCAATGATCCTAGGCTAAAAAGAGTGGGACTAGCTATCAACTTCATTACCCCAGCAAAAGATGTGCTGCCATACTCATTAATGTTTTCAAAAGGCTTCACCCACAACGAAGCAGAGTATCAGACCCTCATCACTGGCCTCGAGCTGGCCCTTCAGAACAATGTACCCCATTTTCATGTGAAGGGGGATTCCGAGCTGGTCATCAAGCAAGTCAACGGTGGCTATGTTTCCAAAAAGACAGAGCTCATACTATTGTTGGAGTGTACTCTCTATCTAATGGCCCAATTCCCATCTCAACCTGATCTTACCCATGCCCCTTGGTCACAGAATGGTCGAGCGGATGCTTTGGCCAGCTTTGCATCATCACTCGCAGATCCTGAGTAGGATGATCTGATTATACATGTGGCACACCAGATATTCATTGCTCCCGTCACCCCAGAAGATAACGATGGCCTGTGAGTAAGCCATCTTACCGCCAAATCCTCCATGTCAGGACCCTTAGGCTCGTCAGATCCAATGGTTGAAGCGACTCCCGACCGGAGATCCCCTTTTGTCGAGTATCTCTAAAATGGTTTCCTCCCAGCTGATCGGGCCAAGCGCGAGCGAATCCGATGATGCACGCTGCAGTTTACCCTTTAGAGTGGTCCCATCCTTGAGAAGATCCTCTATAAGTGCGGTTTTTATGGTTTTCTCATCCGTTGCCTTCAAAGAGTTGAGATTCAATAGGTCTTGCAAGAGGTTCTTGTCGGCTCTGGTGGTGCCCACCAGGATGGGTCAAAGCTGTCCCATCAGATCTGGAGGCTGGGGTACTTCTGGACCTCTATGATCCATGATTGTATTGAGTTTTCCAAGAGATGTCATGTGTTCCTAGTGCATGCTATCTTCCTATATCGGCCGCCAGAACCTCTCCACTCCACCAATTACTCTTGGCCATTTATAGTGTGGGGACTCGATGTCGTGGGACCATATCCACTGGTGACAGCTCACTAGTGAAAGTTTATCCTGACCACCACAGATTTCTTTTCCAAGTGGGAAGAGGTAAATCCACTCAAGGAATTTATGTCCAGTTCCATTGCTGACTTCATGAGCTCCAATAACATCCACCGGTTTGGAGTTCCTCACGTCGTCCTCATCGATAACATCACCAAATTCCGAGTAGCCGAGCTGAAGAAACTGTATGCCAAGTACAATATCCGTTCGAACCATAACCCCCTCTATCACGCATAGGAAAATGGATAGATCGAGGCATTCAACAAAACCATCTCTAACATTTTGCAGAAAATGGTTGGTCGTAACTAGAAGAGTTGGCCAGAAAATCTCCCCAACGCCCTCTGGGATTATTGGACGACAACTCATAACTCCACCCATGTGACCTCGTATTCCCTGGTGTACAGAGATGAGGCCATCCTTCCCATAGAGATCCATCTACCTTCGTTACATACTACAGTATATGACCAGCAGGTGCCATATAAGGTGGCCGAAATCTGTCTAGCTGAATTGGAAGCACTTGAAGAGAGTAGGCTCTGTGCCCTGCACAATCTGGAAAGGCATCAGAACAAGATGGCTAGAGCCTTCAATAAGAAGGATCGCCTCCTCTATTTTCTGCAAGGCAACCTCGTACTGGACCTCCGAGGGCCAATGATCCCTGAAAAGAAACCACCCAAGTTAGAGCGGAAATGGGAATGGCCCTACATTGTCCATATGGTTTACCATAAAAGAGCATACTCTTTGGTGACCATGGATGGTGAGCATATAACTCCTCCCACCAATTCCAGATTCCTCAAGGAATACTTTTCTTAATCCTCATGGTCCTAGATGACCTTAAACTGGACATTCCCATATGACCTTAAACTCTGCGATGGTCCGGTACGACCTTAAACTGGACGGTCCCACATGACCTTAAATTCTGTGATGGTCCTGCATGACCTTAAACCGGACGGTCCCACATGACCTTAAACTGTGTGATGGTCCAGTACGACCTTAAACTGGATAGTCTTTAATGAAATTAAACTATTCGATGGTCCTACATGACCTTATACTGGACGGTCCCGCATGACTGTAACCTGCACGATGGTCCTGCATGACCTTAAACTGTCCAGTCCTACATGGCTTTAAACTCTGCATTGTCCTGCATGATGTTAAACTGCATCGTGAGAACTATGTATGGCTTGATTCCCATCATAATGGGATACGTAGGAATGCTCAGATGTTTCATTTTGAGCCCAGCCCCAAACTCTTCTCTTCGACTATCCCCCTGGGTATAGCTTTCTCAGAGGATCCTTGCATGATATGGAGTAGACTTCCTTAGCCCCACTCATACAAGGGTTATAATTATCACACCATGTTCCTACTCTCATTCTTCTATCCTCCCATGTCTTCACCGCACGATGTTAAACTGCATGGCCATCAAGAACTATTTATGGCTTGATTCCCATCCTAATGGTATACGTAGGAATGCCCAGACATTTCGTCCGTTGGCCCAGTCCAAACACCAGAGTCTTTCCCTCGGGTCAAGATGTATGGAAGGGGGGAAACGTTTTACCCAATTCACGTCAAGATAACCTCGATCCATCCATACATCCTCCTCTGGATACATTTTCCTCTTTGGGAGATGGGCACAACTATGCTTCACCCACTCCTTGATTGTGATTCAATCACCTTCCCCGTCCGGTAGGGCCCCTGAGTGTCATGGATGCTAGGCTTAAGGGCTCTCCAGGGATGCTAGGCCTAAGGTCTCTATTACCACTTTAGGCCAATGCCCTCGAGGACATCGAGCAACAAATTGATACAAATCCCGCATTTCGAATATGGTCAGTGGTCGATGCTCAATCATTGCTCCTGAATGGTCACTATAGGGACGTTGTGTTTCAAACACGGTCAACAGCCATCCTGGATCGTTAGGACCACCCCCAAGATGTACCAAACATCGAGTGTAGTGGTTCGTTCTCCCCCATTGTATCTCCATGCGAGGAACTCCACTCGGGCGATGCCAACCCTCAGTCCCCTTGGCCTTTTTGGGCCCCCGGACCAGGTTCTCTATCATAGGATTGTATGATATGGTGTGGGATTATGTCCTCATTCACGTCGGGTTTCTCGCCGTGTCGTACACATCCATTGATGAGACACCTTATACTCTTCCTCATCCTCACTTTAAGAGGTTAAACTGCAAGTTGGTCAGGCCTTCCTGACCGAGGCCCAGCCTCAAGCCCCTTGGCCTTCTCAGAACCCTGGCCCTTGTCCTCACTGTAAGACGTTAAACTACAAGCCGGTTAAGCCTTCCTGAACGAGGCCCAGCCTCAGGCCCCTTGGCATTATTAGGCCCCTAACCCTCATCCTAACTATAAGATGTTAAACTACAAGCCATTCAGGCCTTCCTGAATGAGGCCAAGCCTCCGGCCCCTTGTTCTTCTCAGGCCCCTAGACCTCGTCCTCACTGCAAGACGTTAAACTGCAAGCCGGTCAGGCCTTCCTGACCGAGGCCCAACCTTAGGCCCCCTGGCCTTCTCGGTCCCCCAGCCCAGCCTCTCTCATGGGAGTGTATGGTGTGGTGTAAGATTACATCCTCATTCACGTCGGTTTATTCACTATGCTATACACCTCCCTTGTTTGGTGGTATGCTACTCCGCTCCTCGTCCTGCATGACGTTAAACTGCATTGTGAGAATTACGTGTGGCTTGATTACCATCCTTATGGGACACGTAGGACCACCCGAATGTCTAGACTTCGGGTCCATCCCCGTCACCCAGAAATCTCCATTTCACCTTGGCCCCTTGGCTTACCCTTCCCCGGAGAGGGGAGTATATGGTATGGTATGTGATTATGTCCTCATTCACATCGGGTTTGTAATGACCACGCCCTGTACCTCTCCCACCTAATCACCCTCGTCGACCCTCTTCGGGGGTTCACCGATGTGCCTAAGGGTACTTTGGTTTAGTAACTGGAATTTTAAACTCTGCTCGGACATGCTTCCACCCGCTTTTCAGGATTTGTGTTTCTCTTCAATAGGGCTTCCATCATCTATCACACCCGAAGGAACCCCCGAGTGGAATGGATGCAAGGCTTAAGGGATCTCTATGGATGTTGGCCCTAAGGGATCTCCTACCATTATGGTCCAGTTCCCCCAAGGGTTATGGACATCAAATTGATACAAATCCCGTGTTGCGAATATGATCAACAGTCGATGCTCATTTGTTGTCCCATTTCTGGTTAACGCAATAAAGATGTTGTGTTTCGAACACGGTCAACAGTTATCCTCCATCTCCACACCAACCCCATTAAGCCCAAAATGTTGGTTACATGATTCACATCCTTCTCTACCTCATCATGTCCAAGTAGAACTTCAAAACTCTTGGTACTATTCCTCAGTGCGCATCCGCATGTTAGGACGACCAAAGCCGCGATAGGGGCTCCGTACAGGCAGGATCCAACCACAGATGAGTGCCGCGATGAATTCCTTCATCATGACTATTGGTTGTTGTTCAGTGCTGACACTGAACCCCCAGGTCTTCCACTGGATATTCTCCAGCAGCTTCCAGTACAAGTTTTCCTTGCTCTAGGCACCCTTCGGGAAAGTTCGAGGCCTCACCGGGAACTATCTATTTTCTGGGAAGTTCAAGAACTTCTTGAACCAGATCTTGATGTGGACATCCCTCACTGCCTCCTTTTCCTCCCCGTGCATGAGCTCCATCAGTGTCATTGCTAGACGTGGCATCTGCTCTGGATCCTCACACGCACCCATGGCTAAGAGGAATTCATCGTACATCGCCCCCAGTATCGGGACCCCTGAGATCTAATGCACATCATGTAGGTTGATGCCGACCTCCCCGTGATGCAGGTGAAAGGTATTGGTCCCCAGTGACCACCAGCTCAGAAGCTCCAGCATCAACTACTTCGGCTAGTAGATGTGTAACTGGGAAGCCCAGGCTGCCTCATACATGCCCACTCTTCTTAGCTCTGCCCGAACTCCTCCCATGAAGCGCCTACCCAGCAGGCCCAAGCCCAATCATTAGTGAATTTTCCGCCCTGGCGCAGGTCCCATTCCTCAGGCCACCCCTTTTTCGGGTTCCCCAGCGTTGCCTTAAGGATGGTTCAGTACAGGGGAGGGGACGTCTCCATCTGTAATGCACTCCCGTCAATGTTGTTCAGGTGATTATATAGGCATTTGGCGATGAGAGGCGTGAAATCCTCCTGGGCATGACCATCGGGTGTTCTGAACCATCGGTGTTGGCACGGTGTGCTCTAGAACCAGTAGGCTGGTTCATTCTTACTTGCTGCTGAGATGAAGACATCATCCATCAGCCCGAAGCAATACAGGGGCAACCTTCTGCATACTGGATAGTTCTTTTGGATCTCCGATAGCAGCTCCACCATGTAACTATGGTCCGAGTGGCTCCGTACTAGCTCTCATAGCCCCAGGATGTTCGCCATTTCATCCTTCTAGGCGGAATCTTCAAGGACCCCCTGTGCAGCTCCTTGGTGGGCCATTTGGTTCTAGAACATGGACATTTGGATGGGTGGTTCATGAAGATTGCTCGCGAAGTGAGTTCAAGAAGGCCTCTCGTGAAGACTGTTTGAGGAATCGCTGCATCGGCGTTCAAATCCGGATCGCGGAGCGCAAACACGGAGTCTAAGACTCATTGTGTGCCGCAAAGCCTCGGTTCACAGAGATCACTCACGGATTACATAGAGCTTCATGAATCGAGAGTGAAAGAAGAAAAGATTGTGCAGAAAGGAAATGACAAAAGAGAGGGCCGACCCCCTATTTATAGGCGAAGACCTTCAGAGATTCGTGTCACATCCTAGCCACGCGGAGCTTTGCGGCGTGCCCGACCCGCACGTCCCCTGTCCACTTCGAGATCACACCTCGCGAATCCGCACCGCGAATGTCCAGAGTTTTTGGCGATTTCCCTCAGAATTAGACCCTTGATCTCTCTACGGATCTAAGTCTGAGGGGGGGGGGGAATTTGTTGGCACCAAAATTTAGAACAAAGCAAAAGGCCTCAAGACAACCCCAAGGACTGCCTCGCGAAGCCAATTCGCAGGGTCCCCCAGCACCGCGGCCGCCGCGAAGCAAACAAGGCGGGAGGCTCCGCGAACACATTTGATGTTCACGAGCCCACCGCGAAGCACATGAGGCGGGATGATCCACGAATGATTTTGACGTTCACGAGCCCGCCGCGAAGCCAAGGAGGCGGGATGCTCTGTAACCCTATTTGACATTCGTGAGCCCACTACGAAGCCACTCGTCCCCTATTCAAGCTTCGTGAGCCCTGCTCTGCGGTGCCCCTTGCCTTTAAATACCAGGCTCCCCCTTAGCTCTGGATGACAAACAATTTGAACTTTCAACTTATCATCTCCAGAATCGTGAATCACTCTTCCTTTCAAAGAACCATTAGTTGCGTGAGGTACTTCTGCTTCGCGAAGTGCCTCCCCATTGTCGCGTTTTGATCCCCTCTACAGAGCGGGATGCCTTTCGCGAAGCCTAAGGGCTTTTGCGAAGGAAGGGTATCCCCAAGGGGACCCAGGTCATCGCGGAGTGTTTATGCTTCGCGATGCACGCTTCATGTACACTTGATCTATTTGCTAAGGCAGAATCACTATATTTCACGAAGCACGTTTCTTTCTAACACCTTACTCCACAAGGCACCTTTGCTCCATGAGGCTGTGCTCCACGAACACCCTTCCACTTCGCAAAGAACCTTCCCTTTGCACCTCCGCCCCATGCTAAAGCTAAGGAACCCCACTTTGAGAAGCACACCCCTTAGCAAGTGCCCTCCACCACACAGAACAACAGAGCTACACAACGCCCCAGCCTATGGACCCCTCTACTTGGAAAATCCTTATTTCGTGCGACCCTCCAGGTTGGCACGATGTGACTTCAATGTCCCCTAGATGATACCACCCATAGAATTTCTGCGCCTAACGCTTCGTCGCATAGGAACACTAATGGATATTGCTTCATCGCATAGCCACGCAAACATGGACCCCCTGATGGTTCGCTCTGTGAAAACCTCTCAATATGGTGTTGTCAGTGCCTTCCCTCCCACAAGGAGCAGAGGGTACCAGTTATGTATGTCCTAGGGGGTGCAGAGCAAATCCACCTCGTCCGAGTTGTAGGACGTTAAATTTACAAGAACCTTCATCCTAAACACATGACGTTATGTTGTGACCTGACCCCATGACCCACATGCAGGGTCCCCTGCATTGGACATTCTCCATGCCCCCTGGTCTCCACAGGGGATGATATCCTTCTTCTTGGAGTGGCGTTTGTCCACGGGGAAGGGAATCCTCCTTGACATAAGCCCCTTGCTTTTCTTGCAGGAGGTGGCACCCTTGTTTCTCCTCACGTCCATGGTGCCACGGTCGGTGGAGGATGTGATAGGGAACATGGCCTCCATCTTGGAGTAAGCCCCAATCTCCCTCTCCCGCTGCGCTTTGTCGCCATCAGGCCTCCATCTTGAAGTAAGTCCCAATATTTCTATCCCTGGGCCGCTCCATGCGTAAGCCCCAATCCACATCGAACAGACGCATCTTCATCGACGTGATCATCAGGTCCCTGCTGTCTCTTGTTTCTCACACCAAGCACGACTCACATTGGATTAGGGTAACCATCAGCCATGACAGCACCTCCATTACTCATGACGTTAAACTATATTCCCAACCCTTCTCGAACTACATGGACTTCGATCAATGTCAAGGCATGGTACGTAGGAAGCCTCCCTGAGGTTCAAGACCATCACCCATTAGACCAAGGCCCTTATTCACGTCAGTTCACCGACCCCCACATCCCATCCCGATCTACGAGGACTTTGATACATGTCCAGGCATGGTACATAGGAAGCCTTTATGAGGTTCAATCCCACCACCCGGTCATTCCTCCCCCCTTTACGTTTGTTCACCCCCGTCAAGAATGTTGTTAAACTGTATTACCCACTACCAAAACTACGCAGACTTTGATCCATGTCAAGGCATGGTACTTAGGAAGCCTCTCGAGGCTCAAGCCCAAAACTGTCATCCATCCTAACCCTTAGTCGGGCCGCCACATCTCGGTGAGATTATGCCACTTCATTCCCCTCCACTGTATTCAGGGAGTCGGCCGCATGTTGGCCCCAATATCGATGTCTCCCCACTAGGGGGTTCATCAATCTGATCCACTCAAACCGGTGTTCTGATCAATCCGATCTGTCCCCGCTGGACGTTAAACTCATGGGATACCCTCAGTTAAACATGTGAAGCTGAGGAAAACCTCAGATATAAGCCTATCACATATGAATATTTTCGTTTGATGTGGGATTCCTCAGGTTTCTGCGCCCTCGAGAAGCCATATAATAAGGGAAGGAAGAAATACACACCAATCCCCAGCATCTAGACACGCCAGTGATGCCCTCCATGACTGCTCCCCTACCCGAAGGTTGCTGCCCTGACCAGACCCCTTGGAATGTCCAGACCGAAGTGGCGTAATTAACTGGTGTCCATGAAAATATGGCGTCGGGAAGAGTTTAATAAACAACATATTAAATCTATGAGGGAGAACCGGACCAGGGGACGAGTTCTGAGGATGAATCCATGGAAGGAAGAAGCGACATCCCATCATCTCGTTTCCATCAAGGAGAAGATGTCCCTGAACAAGGAGAGAATGTTGTCGGCCTTTGGAAAGCGGTAATGTGGGGTAACAAAAGTCGTTCCTATCGCACTCAAGCAGACGGACATGTGCGCCCCAATGAAAGCATCAGAAAAAATCCTGTATAAATGATGTACCATGATTTGATGATCATATACATATATGGGGAGCTGACTCAAGAAGGGAAGCCATCAGACTCATTCATATATGATGCATGTACCAATAATCCCTAAAACCATAATCTCTATATTATTAGTTTAAAATAATGTAATTAGAACCCATGTGTTTGGATGTGCCAGCCTCTACACCAAATCTAGGTTCCTTAGCCTGAAATCCACACTGGATATTCTTTTAAATATTTCCATAAATTCCCAACCAAACATCATAAGGACACAAAATTCGAGACACCTTTCTAAGGTCAATCCACCTTTCATACCAATCTATAAAGACCTAACCCACCAAGGCCCACTGGTTTGATAGAAAAATGAGTCTCCACAACCCCAAGAATACCTTAATATGCTAGGGACTAGAGAGAAGAACAAATAATGTCTAACTAAAATGAGAAGAAATTTCTTAAGTACATATACACACGCACCCATTCATCATTGTGACGAAGTGAAGAGAAATAATAATAAAAGGAAGTAACATCTAGAGTTAAAATCCATGCATGCAATAACCTCTAGGGAATACAAAATAGTGTAATAATGTAATCCAAATGTAAAGAGAAATATACAATATCACCCAGAAAAGATGTCTCAGCCAAAAAATATGTAACAGAAAATAATATAGAGTTTCATGATCCTGATCTCCATCCCCAATCTACCATACATGGTATATGCACCATAGTTCCTCAGTACTCCTCTAAAATCCTCACTGATATGTCCATCATCTGTATAAGGCATGACATGTGTTGGAAAACCCCATGAAGGAGTGAGAATTTAAAAACATTGTAAGATGACTCCAAACTAATGTGGGGGTAATAGAAACAATAATATAATTAGTCAAATCAAACCATATAATGATGAAAATTAATCCCGACATCATAGAGATAAATTATTATATCAGAAACCTAAAGGATATAGAAAGGGTATCTCCCTCTCACAACCCTTCCCAGAGCATTGAGTCTGCCTGCTGCTCCAATGGTCTATCATCAATGGAAAACTTATCATGTATCTTACTAAAGAATGAATGACTAGATCCTTCACCTCACCACTACTCCACCTCAAGATGGAGTAAAATATTGAATATATTAGGGATCAATGTTGTAGTACAACATTGGGATTCTATCCAGTATAAAGAAGAACCACGCCATGCAGGTGAGTATCATCTCTATATTTGTGTACATAATATGGGGATCCCACTCCCATGTGCTATAGGGTAGTAAAATAACCATTGATAAAGTACTTTCACTTATGTATATCAGTACCATATATATATATATATATGTGATATAATGAGTATGGGGGACATGCGCACTAGTGCGACAAGAGAGTACTGTTCCCATAAAAATAACAAGTATGGAGGACAAGTTCCTTGATGTGACTAGGGAGTACCATATCCCTAGATCGGGGACCCATGTGTTGGTATGATAGTGTAATAAAGACTCTTCCTAGAATAATGAGTATGTTGGACTCAAACCTTGTTCGATAGGGAAGTACTATCTCCAATAATAGAGGACCCACACCCTGGTATAACTGGGGAGTTCAACATATGACGAAGCAGTGAGTATGGAAGAACCACGCCTCGATTTGACTTGGGTAGTGCCATCTCTATGTATAGAGTTCAATCAACCTAGACTGATAGGGGAGTTCCACCACTACATGAGAAAAGTGTATGGAGGACCAGTACCCTGGTATGGTAGGGGAGTACCATCTCCACATGACTCTTTGACGATCGTTCTCTGTCCCTTCCATTTTTAATCATATCCTAATGAAGAATCCATACTATAAAATATCTAATCAGATCTAAAAATACATTATGAATGCCTCTATCACATGCTACAAGGAAAAACAATCATGATAGGCTACTTCCGGGCCGAAATCTAAGTACAAATGAAGTAGACATTAGAGAATGAAATTATAGAGGTAAGTACATGAAATTATATGTGTCCACACAGTGTTTAACCCCACCTCATCGTTTATATATATCTCCTCTAGAAACATGTTGAAATCCATGTCACACTACATGGTCTGTATTGGTCATACACGGTGTACATCAGTTTATCATGTCCTACGTGTGGCGTTCTAAATGTGCATGTGTACAATGGATTGTTCTAGTGCACATGTCCTTATACCTTTCCATGTTTGATCCCAGGTACCTTACCATGTCCAATACCATCTATCTAGGCATATAAATGTGTTTGTCTAGGCACATTTCCATGTACTCCTAAAGTACATACTGGGCCGTCAACAATGGATTACATAGCATGTGGGGGTCCCACATGGTTTGCAATATTTATCTCAACCTGGAAGCCCATGTTACTAGATTCAATGTAATACAAGGTGTGTTTTCATCCCAATACACATTTTACACTTGGGATTTCCATTGAAGATTAGGATTTTCACATGGATTCTAGATTTGAATACACCACCCAAATTCCCACAATTTTCCCACTCAAAAACTACGGTAGTCAATTCCAACCATAGATTTCAACCATCTGGTGGACAAAAATCATATTTAAATCACCTATGATGATTTATTGCATGTCGCACACTCCTCCTATTTCTACCACTCAATACTAGATCCCAAATAAACATGAATCACCACCCTCATATATTATCTGATCTCAATCAATCCACAATTTTTTTCCCAATTTTTATTCTCAAAACAGCCATGAATTTGGGTATTTAATCTTTCTCGAACCCATCATGGAAAAGTTTAACTGTGACCCTGTTGGCCAATGGTGAATAACACAAAAACATTGGGATAAAAGAACCATAACAAGGGTAATAAATATTTTTTTTCAAATAGTTATAAAAAACAATTTAAAAAGAGGGGGATTTAGGGTGAGATAATGAAATAAGAAATAATAAATTTAATAAAACAACTTATTCCGATAATGGGATTTTGTGAATGGTGAGAATACACATAATCCATATAATATAATAAAATATCAATTATCAAACAATTAATCAAGGTTTGAAACCATAATTGACAACCCATTATTCAATTGTTGATTTATTGTTGTTGAAGAACATGTTTTTCAGTTATGTGGGAGATTTATTGGATTCATTTTCTGTTAATCTCCCTCAATATGATTATTATTTTTCATCCAATTCTAATTCATCAATGAAGAATGATATAAAAAACATATTAAGTATCCATGGGTTATGTGGATAACCCTAGATAGATTACATAATATTCTACTTAAAAAAAGTAATTTATGAGTATTAAATTATTTAATTATATAAATTAATTAGTTAATCCACTTAACGTACCCTCAAATGACTGCCTTATTTGAACATAGATAAATGACCATATCTAGGTCATGGAATGGGTTGAACCCACATTCTAGATTCATCCATGGTCCCCAATTTACAATCTGAGACTCTATTCAGGATATATTCCATTATTTATGAAAAGCATTACATACATTACATTAGAAAAGATAATAATTTTAAAATATCAATTTTGGGATCATTGATCCATGGAATTTCGCTTCTTCTCAGCTCCAACTCCAACAATATTTTTCAATATATTTCAAAGCCTTATAAACTAAAAAAATATTCTCCACAGTAGTGCTTCCTTTGATCCAAATTTTTTTTATCAATGGATCATCACCATTGAAATGATATTTTCTTCTCTCTAATGTTTGGAGCATGAAACGTTTTCCCTTATAGTATACCATTTGGAAGGAAAATTAGATCTGTGATGGACTCTTGTCAAGAATACGAGGTAAGAGGGTGAAATTTACTCCATTGCATTAGATGTGTTTAAAAAATTATGATTTAATACTTATTATCTCTAAAATATTTGAACAAAAACCAAATTGAATACTTTGAAGTAAATCAGAAGGATGAAGACTCCATTTGTACTTGTTAGGAAAATTTCACTAGAATTGTATGGTATAATTTATTTTAGTCATAAATCCACAAATAAAAGATGAACGATAGTTTTGGATTCTTAAGTCAAATTATTTTAATTCATTGATTTATAAGAACATTTATATCTATGATGATATAATTTAAAATCTGCTTAATCTGTAAAAATTGGATACTAATAGTGTCCTCATTGTTTTTTGGGAAAAGAGGAAGAATAAATTTGAAAAAATTTCAAATAATAAAACCCATTGGGGAAAGAACATTTAGCTCTATTCATGTTATAAGTGTTGAAGTAATAACATATAAATTTACTTATGGGATCTGGTAAATGTTTTATTTTTTGAAAATAAGGTCATCAAGTAATATATTTATAAAGTGATGTGAAGAGGACAATCAATTAAATGAGCTGTGAAAAATATCAACTAAATGTTCTACCCAAACTCCACTTCCATAATTACAAGGATTATGGGAATTACACAAATTAGTTCCTCCATCATAGAATTAATGATGAAAATATTCCTCATTAACATTTAAAACCTAAAGAATATGAGAAAGATCTAATGATCACAACTATTGTATTCGATCATGAGAATGAAGTGGGGAAAGGTACCCTTACCATCGACTTATAATGAAAAATGTTTTATTTGATTATAGATACACAAACTTTTTTATTTGAGTAATATACTAAGGGAATCACATCTTCACCTCAATGATTATATGTTGAGTCAGTGGTAAAAAATAATTTATTGTATATTGATTGAATCATGAGTCTATAGATGATATTTGATATAAGATCATGGGATTATACTTCCAAAAAAATTTACGATTCCCCCTCTTGTTAAATTTGTTGTGATTTTGGGAATGGATTGCCTCTCTATATATATATTCCAGATCAATTTTTAAGGAATGTATGTCATAATTAATATTATTTATCTTGTTATGCTCCCCATTGAGTTATAGGAATAATATGAACTTCCAATGGAAGTTACATTATTTTTTTGTTTTTTAAGGCCTATTCCTGAGGAATATTTATCTCAAATGATTAATTAGAAAATCAATATTGAGTATGTGACTATTTTTTAGGATTATATGGATTTTTTTACAATGGAATTGGGTATTCATTCCCCAAATAGTTTTGTTGAGTTTTCTATATAACTAATTCCTTATGATACAAACAACTCAATGACACCAAATGCAATGGCCATTATTGAGTTACATTAATTAAATAAGAAACTTTAGGATAATTGTAACAATGGATTGATACACGCAAGGGTGTCACCATGGGGTAAACATGTTCATTATATTAAAATGAATGATATGTATATGAGTCTTCAAATTGATTATTGAGAACATAATAGTATCATTATCAAAAATATCATCTACCCCATATTAATGATATTTTTTATCAATTATGAGAAGAATAATATTTTTCCATGATTGATATTTGATCTGGATATCATCAATTGAGAGTAAAGATGGAGGATATACCCAATAGGGTACTCTATATAATGTATGGTCATTATAAATTTATATTAAACCCATTTGGGTGTACCAAAGGTTATCTTATCTTCAAGTATTTAATTAATAGATTCTTTATATATTACCATTATTAGTTTGTGATAGCTTTTATAAATGATATTCTCGTATAGTTAAGGGTCAAGGAAGAGAATAAAGAATATTGTATTATTATGCTAAAGACCCCAGGGAAGGATATATTGTGAGAACAATTTAACATGTGTAAATTTTGTCTATAGAATTTCACATTATTGGTTCATATAATTTATAGTGATGTAATGTAGTTGGATCCATAAATGATGGGTGTTATTGAATTTTTGTAAAACTAAAAAAATTAAAATATTTTCATTTTAGAATAAATGTAATTTTTTTCTAGGATAATTTATAAGAAGCACCAATTTGAGCATACAGTAGATGAAACATTGAGTTTATCTATCATTACACACAACATTATTCTTAGCTTACTGTACCGAGAGCATAGAGGTTAGCTTATTGTACACGTAAGACCATGTTTTACCAAACTACAATATACTGTTAATATTTTTATTTAATATTATTGTTAACAAATATCCATTTTAATTAAATGTATGTAATGTATTAACTAAATTTTGAATATATTTATCATATGATTATATAATTATCTGTTTTTTGAAAATAACATAGGACCCAAATGAAAATAAATGATTTCATATTATGAAAAACTATTTTATGCCCACTAAAGTGTTTTATAATAATAAATTAAATTAATCACTATTATTGAATGATATTAATTTAATTTATATTTTATATATTCAATCAAATGTTTTTACATTCATTCAATAGGTTTTATATACATAAGATAATAATAAATCTAATTTTATGCATAAAAAGCAATATAATTCAAGAGGTAGTTTTGTAGCCTTTTAATGATGCATCTATTTTGAAGCAAAATTTTTGAAATTTTATAAACATTATAATTAAAAATAAAATTCATTTTTGGAATATTAATATCAAAATTATCTTAGGGTGTTTTTTTGTTATTTTTTTTGAGGATTCATTTTTTAGTGAAATAATGAAAAATTGTGAATTGTAATTGAAAATTTCTTATTCAAATAAATATTTAAAAGGGTTAAATTATATTAATAATTTCTCCCAATGTTTAATTATTTAAATTCTAAATCAAATAATCCAATTTATCTAATTTTAATCAATCTTACATTGAAATTGGATGTAAAAACATCTCATACACTTGAACATTTTTAGTATAAAAATCTACTCTCTCATCCCATCTACGAGATTAAATTTAATTTAATTTATACCACTTATATGAATTGGAATTTGGAAAAATGGATTCCATAATTTTAATCATCATAATTTATAATTTATAGAATGGTTAACTTAGTTTTTGAACAAAATTATTAGTGAATGAAATTACAATTAATAACAATGATGAAGGAAATATTTGGTTTATAAGGGACAAAATCTTAATCTTTAGGGCCAAATTTACTTTTACACATGTCAAAAACCAATTTTAAGGAAATATGTCAACCATATAATACCATTTATATAATATGTTTCAATATAGTATTCAAATTATATAAGGGATACCTCTCAAAAGTGCTTACCTGTTTATACTTATAAGAATGTCACTCCTCCACTATAAAAATGAACTCACCACTCCCACTAATTCACACCGCTAAATAAAATTATTTCATTCAGAAAATTCTCAAATAATCTATAAAAATCCCACCCATAAACCTATAATTGACAATTTTTGTATAAATAAAACCAAGTAAGTCTTTTGTTACAATCCAAAAGGAGTTACCCGAATAAGATGTAACGTTCTTCAACGATCACTTTTTTTCGTTTCTTTATCCACCCCTTATGTTTTTATAATATAGTTATTATTAATATAATTATTCTTTTTTATGGTATGTTTTTGAACTACACCTACACACAATTCCGTCAAATGGAAGACACAATCATCATTCGTGTGTACGGCGGAATACAGCCTCGCGAACGGATGTCGTTCATTATTCCATTACCTACATTAAAGGATGGGAATAATGATCGATTTATAGTTTTTATAAGATATATATGATATTTAAAATATCTTTATACTATTTAATTTTTATATAACACATACCTTTATGATTTTCATTTTATAGGAACATGTTAACTTTGTTTCTGGACGTGTGGACTACCGCCTCCTCAAATCGATGTGATTCATTAATGATATACATGAAATTTATTAAGTACGGTTTTAATAAAAAATATTTAGATATATGAAATAAATATGCTAATTTAATTAATATATATATATATTCAATACTTTTTATATACTAAAAGGAATTGGAAGTTCCATTCATGCGTGCATACGGCCTACCATCTCCACGAATGGTGCATTTCATTTCCTATATTCAACCATTTTGGATTACACTAAATAAATAAATTATGAATTTATATATTATTTGAATTAATATTTACATTATGGATATTTTTAAATCATAGTATAATTAATAGAAACAAAAATAACAAGTCAAAACAAACTAGAATAACTAGGTAATTAACACACCAAATAGCGAAAAAATGACATATTATAAATTAATGTGTAATAAGATATTATAAGATGATCCTATATAACATTAAAAATACCATTTTGGTTTTTTTAAGTTAGTAACATATTTTAATCCACTATACTAGAATTTTAATAACACACAACTTATAATAATAATTAGGTAATGGATTTCTTCTCAATTTACATTCCACTGAGACATATTTGTTATTTTGAACCAATTAACATTAATGTGGTGTGTATACTGCATAATTTTCATTTAATATCCTATTAAAATCATAATTCATGTTATTTTATGTTTCACTTTAAAATATCTCTTCCTAGGGTGTTTCAAATAAAAATTACCATATGGTAAAAGTTATCTTTACAATGTCACTTTCTTTTGTGATTGTTATCTTTCTCTTGAAAAAATCACTTCTCAAGATTATTTTAATTGTAAATTAAATTTATCATAAATATAAATACTCTAATTAAACTGATATTATTATTTATTAAACCATATACCAACTTTACAAATGGTGTTCACTTTTATAGTTATTTTATTAATTAAGAAAATATTGATAATATGTATCTTTTACTCAATAAAAATATTTTATGAGAAGGAATTTTTTCATTAATTAAATATATTATTAGATATATGAGGAATGCTTTAAAATTAACTGCACATTTTGGGTATTAGTTATTATAATCCCACCTAAAGCATCGGTAGTCTCGTGAGGTGAAATCAGATAGCCAATTCAGATGGGTTTTTACCCTGTATATTTTAAACTGTCTTGATAAATGATCTTGATAGTGAAGGTATCATGTTCCTAGGAAACAGAAAGTCTAATAAATAAGAATTTACTTTATTTAGAATTAATTTATTATTATTATCCATCATATTTTTTTTTCATTACCATTATCTATGGATTCATTTTCATTATTGTTTTTTTGATCAATTAACATCTGTGTTCAATTTTTTACCTTGACATATTGATTTTTCTTTATCCTGTTACATAAATGGACTATGTGATTTGTTATTTACCATTATATATTTATTATTAATTATAAATTAATGTTATATTCCTCTATTATTAACCTTTTCTTTTAATTTTAGTTCACCATTATTTTATCCTTCCCCCTGGGAATGAAGATGAAGACTTTGAATAATCCTTCAAGGATTTTTTTATTAAATTTTATTATGTATCATAATTAATTTTGAATTTACCAATATAATATGGGTTTCATGTATGTAATTTGGGTTTTTAAAACTATTATACTAAACCTGCATTTAAGATTTGATTTCTTATAATCATTTCAATGTAATAAAATAAGGCAATGACTCCTGGATTAATGGGTTGGGGCATTACCATATGTAACAGAGGATGTTTTCTAGAATACATAGAAACTATATGTAGGAAAACATATATTAGATAAAATATCCATGTTAATGAATTTAAGGATATGTATAGAATAACATCCCAAAGAAAGCATGTTTAGGATTAAGAGATAATATACACATAAATTCTTTAATCTATGTTAAATATTTCACTAGTTTTGTTTTTTTAACTTATATTCCATAATGATATAACCTAATATAGTATACAACATCATTTATAAATGAAACATTAGGGAAAATTAATGGGAACCTAACAAATGCATATTCCCCATAGAGTAAGAAGGATCATATGTGTAACGACCCATACTTTACATACATTGTTACTACTTCAAAATTTAAGCACACTTATTACAACATATGACAAAACCACAAAGGACCGTATAGGTATAGTGTCTTTAGAAACTGGGAAACATAAACAACTGGTTCATAAATCTTCTACAGTGTCTCCCATTTATTTCATCATATCTAGGGTCCCTTTTAGCATATTCTACTTAATATCCATCTTCCTGACCTGGGGAAAAGAAAACATAAAAGGGTGAGCTCAAATGCTCAGCAAGGGCAAATAAAGGAAATAAAAATCATATCATATCTTTTTGAAAATAAAAACCTGCAAAAGAGATCATAATATCTTATCATGGAAGAATTCATAGAAGTGAAAATGAGATCCCCATAATCATAACATAAAACTTGAAACTTTGTGGCATGCACACATATTCATGGAAATCATTTCTTGTTAGTCATGACTCATTGCCAAGACTATCTTAGTGGACAGAGTCCCTTTCTGAACCGAGTTCACTCCTCGTTTCAGTCCTGTATCACTGAACCGAAATAACCTTCCGTTCCAGCCATGTCTATCTCATGAGATATAAAATCTTTACCCAATGCATTGGAGGGAGATATAGGTCCCACCCATCTTATAATGAATCCTTTCTTATGTGTGCCACATAATCATAAAACATACATCATCGCATAACACATGTAACAAAGATGGGATTCTTGAAACATCATGACATAATAAATCAATTCATATAAGATAAAGGAATTCATAAAAATAATTCCATCACAACATGATCAAATCAATTTAACAATAGGGATAAAAACAGAACCCTTTATTATCTTAGATGGAAAATAATTTTGATAAAACACTTGAACTCCATTCTTGAGGAAAATATCCTTTCTTATTCAAAAAACATTTTTCCTTTCATAACATGTCATACAAATTTAAAATTAAAGAAGTTGATTAAAAATAAACTTGAAATCTTGTAAAGGAAGCTTCTTGGAAATAATGTTTTAAAAATCCATTCATGCCGTATAAGTTAAGAAAAACATTCTTCGTACTTTTGTCGGAAAAGTCAAAAAGTACCTCGTACGAAAAACGACAAAAGATTCCTTTCATTTCATTTACTAAAAACTCATCGAAGGGTAAAATTGGATTTAAACAATTGTAGTTGGATGGAAATAATATTACATATTTATGAAACATGGATGTGGATGATAAAATACACCCCATTAAATACTTACGAATAAACAATCTCGGATAAAAATGAGACTGTGATATTTCCCTTACCTTAGGTCCGATTTGCTTTGTTCGTGTCCGATGCTCCTGTATAATGGTTTAAATAATGTTATTGACTTATTCCAGAATCATACATATTGATATGATATCATATATGGTCATATTATTAGCTTCTTGTTAGTAATATTTCATTGTTACTTGTTACTCGGGTCTTTATAACTTTTTGTTCTTATGCGTGTTTTGTTGAATAAATTCTTATTCTTATCTTTAGGTTATAGATAATTCATTTCCAGAATGGTATTAGTGTAGTATATACCATATTCATTCATTCAATTCATTTATATAATCATTATGAAATGAAGATCATGTAGAATGAGTCGCATCACATCGTGGAGACGGTATTCCGTACGTACGCACGAGTGATGATATCGTTCCTATGATCGTGGAATTGTATTGGAGTATATATATATTATTTCAGTATCAATATTACTTCATAATAATCATATATAGTTACTCATTACACCATTATACCCATCCTTGTAAGGTGATGGTGGAAAATAGATTACACCACGGCGTGGAGACGGTATTCCGTACGTACGCACGCGCGGTGATTTCATTTTTCCGTAGGATGGATAGAAGGTGAATTAGGGTTGTTTCATATTTATAATAACATATCATTATGTAAGTAACACTGATGTTATTACTTTATCATGAAACAACTAAAGAAGAAGAAGTTGAAGAAGAAAGAAATTGAAAAGATCGGTAATGGATATTACCTCTTCTTTAGAACGCCTCTTTGAATCCTCCACTTAAGGAACTAAGATTGGTCTTTGGAGAAGACCAGGACCTCTAGGATTATTCTAGGGAAGTGGAGAGGAGAAAATGGCAGGGGTTGGCCGAGCTTGAGTGCTCAAATTGGTGTGAGGAGGAGGGGGAGGAGGTGCCCTTTTATAAGGGAGGAGAGGGGCACCTTAGGAATATCTCAAAATATTATTTTATATTAAAGTCAAAATCAGTTTATAATGGTTCCAAAGGGTCTTATTTCGAAGATAAGGTGGGGATGGGTCGAAATCCTATCAACCAATAGGATTTAGACAAGTTTAGGGTATTATTTTAACCTTATCAATTAGATTTAACTCTAAGTTAAATAATTTAACTTTTACCGTGTCTTTTTGTTTTCTTTCACTATATGGTTAATACACTTACTATAACATGCCAAACGAACCCCAAATTGTTTATTATTAATATATATATCCTTATCTAAGTCATTTTGCCGAACCATAGATTTTTAGGAATAAAATAACAATTAGTAATATAATATTTGATTTAAAAACTATTTTGTGTCAATTTTGACACTATTTGATATATGATTTTTGTGAAAGTCATAACAGAATTATATGTTCGAACCAAGTTAATTAAAGCAACACTAATATATCATAGTAACCTATAAAATTAGTGGAATTCATAAAAAGTCTTAAATTACATTTATTTTTTTATTTATATTATCAATTATGTCAATATTTCATTAATAAGATAATTACTGCATCATCATTGTGTCATAAATAAATTACATTATTTGATGTCTAAAAATTACAAATAAAATATCATCATGTAGGAAATCGTTTTAGCTTTCTAATGAATATTTAAAATTGAATTTATCTTATGTATAACCCCATATTAAAAATGATTTACTTATTAAACTTTGATTTTAACTATTTTAACCCTTCTTTAAATAAATTAATAATAAATGTCCTAATCTAATCCAAGTGGGCCTAAATGGTCATATTTTATTCCTAAGTTTGTTTTTGGTCGAATTACACTTGTCCAATAGAATTAGGACATGTGTTAGGGTAATATTAATATCATATTTACCCTTAGTTACCCTATTTACTATTAACCGCGGTAAAAATAGTAAAAAGTTACTATTCACCAAAAAATTATTTTTATCTCATTGAACCACATTTTACTTACTGATATCAACTGTGTCTGTCGGATTTTCGAAATTCCATTCACAGAAGCGTTAAAATTAAGTTTTATGCAAAATTCAGTTTTTAACCCACCACTTAGTGGTTTCACTATTCATCAAAATTTGAAAGTTTTCAGAAAAATACCAAAATTTCACCCTAGGCTAATTTCGATATTCTGAGTCCAAAAATGAAGTCCGTTTTGAAAAATAAAATTTATAAAATTTTAAAAAGTGGTTATTACTATTCATAACGGCTAGTTTTAATAGCATATTGTTGTTTAGTGAAACTCGGTATTGCGTACGACGCAAGCTATCGAGGAAGGTCGTGATTGCGTGCAAAGCAAGCCAAGAAAGTGTTGTGTAGAAAAAGATTCCTTTGATGATTTATATAACGTAAAAGTCTCGGGTGTTACATTCTACCCCCCTTAAAAAGAATTTCGCCCTCGAAATTCGTCACTTTGCAACAAACAGATGAGGATACTTCTCCCTCAACAAATCCTCAAGCTCCCATGCAGCTTCTTCAAATTGGTGGTTTCTCCATAAAACTTTCACCAAGCGAGTGGTCTTGTTTCGTAGGACTTTTTCGCTACGATCCAGAATCTCTATCGGCTGTTCTTCATAAGAAAGATCTTTCTCCAGCGGTACAACTTCTGAGCTGAGTACATGTGAAGGATCTGGTATGTACTTTCTCAGGAGAGATACATGGAACACATCGTGAACTTGAGAGAGATTCGGTGGAAGCGCCAATCGGTAAGCTACCTTCCCAACACGATCCAGTATTTCAAAAGGACCGATATATCTAGGGTTCAACTTCCCCTTCTTTCCAAATCTCATAACCCTCTTCCAGGGAGATATTCGTAAGAACACTTTATCACCCACTTCAAACTCTAGGTCTTTTCTTCGGTTGTCGGCATAACTTTTCTGTCGACTCTGAGCTGCTCTTATGTGTTGTTGAATAGATCTGACCTTTTCTGCCATTTCATCAACGAGATCAGGTCCTAGTAGCTTTCTTTCCCCAACTTCATCCCAGCAAGTTGGAGTCCTGCATTTCTTTCCATAGAGAGCTTCATAAGGAGCCATCTGAATACTAGAGTGAAAGCTATTATTATAAGAAAATTCCACCAAAGGTAGGTGTTGATCCCAACCTCCTTTGAAATCCATAGAGCAAGATCTCAACATTTCTTCTAGGGTTTGAATTTTTCTCTCAGACTGACCGTCTGTCTGGGGATGATAAGCAGTGCTGAAACTCAACTCTGTATCCAGAGTATGCTGAAGACTTCGCCAGAACTTCGAGGTAAATCTCGGATCCCGATCAGATATAATAGAAAGTGGTACTCCATGTAATCTTACCACTTCCTTTACATATATCCTGGCAAGCTGATCTAGAGAGAAATACTCTCTAATAGGAATGAAGTGTGCAGACTTTGTAAGACGATCAACTATGACCCAGATAGCATTATTGCCTTTGGATGTTTTAGGAAGTCCTGTGACAAAGTCCATAGTGATGTTTTCCCATTTCCATTTGGGTATGGGTAATGGTTGTAACATCCCCTTAGACTTCTGTCTCTCAGCTTTAACTTGTTGACAAACCAAGCATCGAGAGACATATTCAGCAACATCTCTTTTCATGCCATCCCACCAGAAGTACTCTTTTAGGCCCCTATACATCTTCGTGCTTCCAGGATGAATAGAGAATGAAGAACTATGAGCCTCATCCAGCAGCTCCTTCTTTAATTCGGGGATGGGAGGAACACAAACCCGATTCCTGAACTTTATTATCCCATCACAATCAAGTTTGAATTCAGGAACATTTCTCACCTTCTTTTGTAACTCGACATCTTCTTTCTGTGCCTCTTTAATCTTCACATGTATAGAAGGTTGAACATTCATTTGAGAAAGATAAGATTTTTCCCCTTCCATTATAATTCCAAGATCCATCCTTTGTAAATCCATAAATATTGGATCTTTTGTGATCCTCATCATGGATAAACTAGCATGGTCTTGTCGACTTAATGCATCTGCCACCTTGTTTGCTTTCCCAAGGTGGTAATGGATTGAGCAGTCATAATCCTTAATCAGCTCCAACCATCTTTTTTGACGCATATTCAACTCCTTCTGTGTGAAAATATACATTAAAATTTTATGATCAGTATAAATATCACACCTTTCACCATAAAGGTAATTCCTCCAAATCTTTAATGCAAAGATTACCGCAGCCAACTCCAAATCATGTGTTGGGTAATTTTGCTCATGGATTTTCAACTGTCGTGAGGCATAAGCTATCACCATATCATTTTGCATAAGAACACACCCCAATCCCTTCTTGGATGCATCACTGTAGATCACAAACATTTCTCCACTACAAGGCAGTGTGAGCACAGGTGCACTGGATAACCTTCTTTTCAACTCCTTGAAATTCTCTTCACATTCCTCTGTCCAGACAAACTTAACTCCTTTCCGAGTCAACTTGGTGAGTGGATTAGATAATCGTGAAAAATCTTTTACAAAACGTCGATAATATCCAGCCAAACCAAGAAAACTTCGGATCTCAGTTACTGTTGTTGGTCTCAACCATCTTTCGATAACCTCTGTTTTTGCTGGATCCACAGATATCCCCTCTTTTGAGATTATATGACCCAAAAAATGCAACTTTTTGAAGCCAAAATTCACACTTGGTAAATTTGGCATAAAGCTTCTCCTTTCTCAGGGTCTTCAATATAATTCTCAAGTGATCTTCATGCTCTTCCTTTCTCTTTGAATAGACAAGAATATCGTCTATAAAGACTACCAAAAATTGATCAAGATAGTCTCTAAAGACTCTATTCATTAGATCCATGAAGATAGCAGGGGCATTAGTAAGACCAAATGGCATCACTATAAATTCATAGTGTCCATACCTTGTACGGAAAGACGTCTTTGGTATATCCTCCCTTTTGACCCTTAATTGATGATACCCTGAACGAAGATCAATCTTGGAAAAGTATTGAGCTCCGCGTAGTTGGTCAAATAAGTCATCAATGCGTGGGAGAGGATATTTGTTCTTGATAGTGATCTTGTTAAGTTCTCGATAATCAATGCAGAGTCTCATTGATCCATCTTTCTTCTTAACAAATAGAACAGGTGCTCCCCAAGGTGACGCACTAGGGCGTATGAATCCCTTATCAAGATTCTCTTGGAGTTTCTTCTTCAATTCCTGCAACTCAATTGGGGCCATTCTATAAGGTGTCTTTGAAATAGGCAAAGCACCCGGTACGAGTTCTATTGAAAACTCAACTTCACGATTTGGTGGAAGACCCGGCAATTCCTCCGGAAATACATCATCAAACTCCCGTACAATGGGCATATTCTTAATCGTGAGTTTCTCACCAACCATTTGAGATAAATAACCTTCATTTAGTGGAATCAATACCCATAAGATGGAAGAAATTTCCACTGGAAGGTTATGTTCATCCTTGCATTGATAGACGATCGTAGATTGATCTGGAATATGAAATGTGACTTCCCTTCTTTGGCAATTGATATGAGCTCTATGTAGAGAAATCCAATCCATGCCAAGAATCACATCAAATTCCACTAAAGGAAGGATCACAAGATTTGCAGGAAGCACTTTCCCACAAACTTCGATCGGAGAAGAATTATAAACTTTTGATGCGATTGATGTGCCATTAGGTGTTGTCACAGCTAACTCAACATCTAATTGTTGAGGTAATATGGTGATACCCTTAAAAAAGTCTTCAGAAATAAAAGAGTGGGTGGATCCAGAATCAAATAAAACATTTGCTACTTTAGAGTGGATGGTAAGTGTACCTTTCACCACATCGTTATCGTACTCCACATCGCTGATAGAAATTGCATGTGACTTTCCTTTGTCTTTAGCCTTAAGAGTTTGTTGACGTCGACCATCATCATCAACCCTTGGATTTGGGCATTGATTGGCATAATGCCCCGTCTCCTTGCACTTGAAACATTGAAGTGTAGTAGGTTCATTCTGTGTATCCCTTCCTTTGTTTGCATCATTAGACATCTTCTTCCCATTATCACGGCATTCAAATGCCCGATGACCTTCCTTTCCACATTTAAAACATTTACTTGTCCCTTTAAGACAACTCCCTCCATGTTTCTTTCCACACTTTGAGCATAAAGGAAAGTTCGTCTTCTTTTCCGTGTGCTCTTTAGATTTTTCTTTGAATTCCATCTTCCTCTTCTTATCAAACCCATGTGACTGATGGGTTACTCCAATCTCCATCTCAACTTTGAGAGCACATCGAACGATTTCCTCGTAGCTATTGAAGTCCCTTATGGCTAACGCCCTTCGAAGACTTGGTTTTAAGCCACTAATGAATCGATCGATCTTACTCTCAGGTTGGATAATAATACCAGAAGCGTACCTTGCAAGTCTTGTAAAATTTGCTTCATAGGTACTAACAGATTCATCATCCCTTTGCTTCTATTCAAGGAACTCTTTCTCCATCTTTGTTCGGAGAATACGAGGGAAGTACTTATTGAAAAATAAGTTCTTGAACTCGTCCCATTCCATAGACTCAATTTCATCCCTTTGCCTCGTATTCTTAACAAGATTCCACCATTGATCCGCATCTCCTTCCAAACGATACACTGCTAGGATGACTTTATCATGCTCAGAACATTGAAGAACTGAAAATATCTTTTCAGTAGTACTAATCCATTGTTCAGCAACTAATGGATCAGTAGACCCGCTGAAAGAAGGTGGACGCTGCCTCATGAAGGATTCAACAGAATGTTGCACCCTCCTTTGTTCGTTTGGAAATCCTGCATGATTTATAGCTTGAGAAAGTTGTGTGAGCATGGCTACAAGATTTTTCATTCCAGCTCCCATATCGTTTGGTTGCTCAGGGGGACAATCATTGCATTGCCCATCGCATTCCGCATTAACACGGTTCCTTCGGGTTCCAGCCATTGACTAAAACCAATAAGAATAGTGTGAGCAACACTAATTATAATAGGAAACCACATAATTCAAGAATAAAATTTTCATGCTTATGGTCTTATCCTAGGTTATTCATGGCCATTTCTAATATTGTGTTCTATGCTTAGACTTATCCTTAGGGTTCTTACTAAGGCTTTCACATCCTAGTTTCCAAAGGTTGACCATACCTTTCCTCTGATACCAACTGTAACGACCCATACTTTACATACATTGTTACTACTTCAAAATTGAAGCACACTTATTACAACATATGACAAAACCACAAAGGACCGTATAGGTATAGTGTCTTTAGAAACTGGGAAACATAAACAACTGGTTCATAAATCTTCTACAGTGTCTCCCATTTATTTCATCATATCTAGGGTCCCTTTTAGCATATTCTACTTAATATCCATCTTCCTGACCTGGGGAAAAGAAAACATAAAAGGGTGAGCTCAAATGCTCAGCAAGGGCAAATAAAGGAAATAAAAATCATATCATATCTTTTTGAAAATCAAAACCTGCAAAAGAGATCATAATATCTTATCATGGAAGAATTCATAGAAGTGAAAATGAGATCCCCATAATCATAACATAAAACTTGAAACTTTGTGGCATGCACACATAATCATGGAAATCATTTCTTGTTAGTCATGACTCATTTCCAAGACTATCTTAGTGGACAAATTCCCTTTCTGAACCGAGTTCACTCCTCGTTTCAGTCCTGTATCACTGAACCGAAATAACCTTCCGTTCCAGCCATGTCTATCTCATGAGATATAAAATCTTTACCCAATGCATTGGAGGGAGATATAGGTCCCACCCATCTTATAATGAATCCTTTCTTATGTGTGCCACATAATCATAAAACATACATCATCGCATAACACATGTAACAAAGATGGGATTCTTGAAACATCATGACATCATAAATCAATTCATATAAGATAAAGGAATTCATAAAAATAATTCCATCACAACATGATCAAATCAATTTAATAATAGGGATAAAAACAGAACCCTTTATTATCTTAGATGGAAAATAATTTTGATAAAACACTTGAACTCCATTCTTGAGGAAAATATCCTTTCTTATTCAAAAAACATTTTTCCTTTCATAACATGTCATACAAATTTAAAATAAAAGAAGTTGATTAAAAATAAACTTGAAATCTTGTAAAGGAAGCTTCTTGGAAATAATGTTTTAAAAATCCATTCATGCCGTATAAGTTAAAAAAACATTCTTCGTACTTTTGTCGGAAAAGTCAAAAAGTACCTTGTACGAAAAACGACAAAATATTCCTTTCATTTCATTTACTAAAAACTCACCGAAGGGTAAAATTGGATTTAAAAAATTGTATTTGGATGGAAATAATATTACATATTTATGAAACATGGATGTGGATGATAAAATACACCCCAGTAAATACTTACGAATAAACAATCTCGGATAAAAATGAGATTGTGATATTTCCCTTACCTTAGGTCCGATTTGCTTTGTTCGTGTCTGAAGCTCCTGTATAATAGTTTAAATAATGTTATTGACTTATTCCAGAATCATACATATTGATATTATATCATATATGGTCATATTATTAGCTTCTTGTTAGTAATATTTCATTGTTACTTGTTACTCGGGTCTTTATAACTTTTTGTTCTTATGCGTGTTTTGTTGAATAAATTCTTATTCTTATCTTTAGGTTATTGATAATTCATTTCCAGAATGGTATTAGTGTATTATATACCATATTCATTCATTCAATTCATTTATATAATCATTATGAAATGAAGATCATGTAGAACGAGTCGCATGACATCGTGGAGACGGTATTCCGTACGTACGCACGAGTGATGATATCGTTCCTATGATCGTGGAATTGTATTGGAGTATATATATATTATTTCAGTATCAATATTAATTCATAATAATCATATATAGTTACTCATTACACCATTATACCCATCCTTGTAAGGTGATGGTGGAAAATAGATTACACCACGGCGTGGAGACGGTATTCCGTACGTACGCACGCGCGGTGATTTCATTTTTCCGTAGGATGGATAGAAGGTGAATTAGGGTTGTTTCATATTTATAATAACATATCAGTATGTAAGTAATACTGATGTTATTACTTTATCATGAAACAACTAAAGAAGAAGAAGTTGAAGAAGAAAGAAATTGAAAAGATCGGTAATGGATATTACCTCTTCTTTGGAACGCCTCTTTGAATCCTCCACTTAAGGAACTAAGATTGGTCTTTGGAGAAGACCAGGACCTCTAGGATTATTCTAGGGAAGTGGAGAGGAGAAAATGGCAGGGGTTGGCCGAGCTTGAGTGCTCAAATTGGTGTGAGGAGGAGGGGGACGAGGTGCCCTTTTATAAGGGAGGAGAGGGGCACCTTAGGAATATCTCAAAATATTATTTTATATTAAAGTCAAAATCAGTTTATAATGGTTCCAAAGGGTCTTATTTAGAATATAAGGTGGGGATGGGTCGAAATACTATCAACCAATAGGATTTATACAAGTTTAGGGTATTATTTTAACCTTATCAATTAGATTTAACTCTAAGTTAAATAATTTAACTTTTACCGTGTCTTTTTGTTTTCTTTCACTATATGGTTAATACACTTACTATAACATGCCAAACGAACCCCAAATTGTTTATTATTAATATATATATCCCTATGTAAGTCATTTTGCCGAACCTTAGATTTTTAGGAATAAAATAACAATTAGTAATATAATATTTGATTTAAAAACTATTTTGTGTCAATTTTGACACTATTTGATATATGATTTTTGTGAAAGTCATAACAGAATTATATGTTCGAACCAAGTTAATTAAATCAACACTAATATATCATAGTAACCTAGAAAATTATTGGAATTCATAAAAAGTCTTAAATTACATTTATTTTGGTATTTATATTATCAATTATGTCAATATTTCATTAATAAGATAATTACTGCATCATCATTGTGTCATAAATAAATTAAATTATTTGATGTCTAAAAATTACAAATAAAATATCATCATGTAGGAAATCTTTTTATCTTTCTAATGAATATTTAAAATTGAATGTATCTTATGTATAACCCCATATTAAAAATGATTTACTTATTAAACTTTGATTTTAACTATTTTAACCCTTCTTTAAATAAATTAATAATAAATGTCCTAATCTAATCCAAGTGGGCCTAAATGGTCATATTTTATTCCTAAGTTTGTTTTTGGTCGAATTACACTTGTCCAATAGAATTAGGACATGTGTTAGGGTAATATTAATATCATATTTACCCTTAGTTACCCTATTTACTATTAACCGCGGTAAAAATAGTAAAAAGTTACTATTCACCAAAAAATTATTTTTATCTCATTGAACCACATTTTACTTACTGATATCAACCGTGTCTGTCGGATTTTCGAAATTCCATTCACAGAAGCGGTAAAATTAAGTTTTATGCAAAATTCAGTTTTTAACCCACCACTTAGTGGTTTCACTATTCATCAAAATTTGAAAGTTTTCAGAAAAATACCAAAATTTCACCCTAGGCTAATTTCGATATTCTGAAGTCCAAAAATGAAGTCCATTTTGAAAAATAAAATTTATAAAATTTTAAAAAGTGGTTATTACTATTCATAACGGCTAGTTTTAATAGCATATTGTTGTTTAGTGAAACTCGGTATTGCGTACGACGCAAGCTATCGAGGAAGGTCGCGATTGCGTGCAAAGCATGCCAAGCAAGTGTTGTGTAGAAAAAGATTCCTTTGATGATTTCTATAACGTAAAAGTCTCGGGTGTTACAATATGTTTTGTTTTTTATGCCAATATTTCAATAGAAATTAGTCTCCCAAACATTCTCATCGTATGAGAAAACAATATCATATTCTAATGAGATATAGAAATAATTCTATAAGTATTATGGATTCTGAAGGAAGGATAAGAACAAGAGTACAACTGGGAAAAATATCGATAAAGGGAATAATGGAATGAAGTATTTTACCACATGTGATCATTTTGGGAAGACTCACCCTGGGAAATGTTTGAAAGGATTGGGAGATTATTCTAAGGGTGTAGAAAAGTGTCACGAGGAAAAATTATTCAAAGGGAAGAAAGAAATTATTGTTATGTAGTTTTTTAACTACAGTGAAATGAGGAAATATAAAAATAAATACACCATGATTATAGAGAATATATGTCATAAGAATTTAATAGATCTTGGTAAAGATTATTCTATAACCACATAAAAATAGGAATTATTAATGTGATTATGTTTGGATTCAAGAATTATGTCATTTGAGCACATTATCAGTGGTGTACTTATTATAATAATTATGTAATATATTAGTATTATACTATAGTTCTTTCTTGTTAACAATTTGAAAGTGTATGTTGAATGGTATCGATGAGCAAGAAAAACGTTTCAGTAACAAGTTGAAATTCTTGGAAAAACATAGGTTAAGGGAGAGATAACCCATAATATGTTCATGATACTGAGATAATGATATTTGAATAAAGAGATGATTTATTTGGATGTATTCAATTGGATAATGTCTACTATCTTGGAACTGATTAATTATTTATTGGAAAAGAGGTTATTATATCATTTATAGAGTCTAAAATATTTTGGATTCATGGAATATATCCAATATCCTATGTTTTACATAAATAATAAGTACTGCTGCACATTTTTAATAAGGTTTTATAGTAATTCATGTTATTTCCCTTATTCAAGAGAATACATGAAGAATATATTCCCGTATTCATATGTGAAAATTAAGATCCACTTCATGTTTTTTTATAAGCTCATTTTTGGAAATTCGGTGACCTTCTTACTAATATGTTGGATCATAATATTTGGGAAACTTTAATCATTTATGAAGTGAATTAAGCTGATCTTTAGACAATGTTATATATGTTGATGTATTAATTCACCCAATGAATCAACTTGTGCTAAGAGATGAAATAGAATTAGTTGAAGGCACACCCAAAGGATAATATTTTTATTGTGAAATAGAAACTTATGAAGTAATTATTTATACTTACTTTTTTAGAATTAATGAATTTCTCAACTCTAGTAAAAGGGTCTTGAAACAAAAATGATGTCCAATTATCATCATTTTTTGATGATATAAATGCCTTTTTTAGACCTATAGTTCGTTTCATTTTATTCAAAAACATTCTAATGAATATTTTATCCATCACCCTCCATTATATCTTTGTATTTATATTTTTCTTCCATGTCCATGTTTCCATTTCCCACCTATGTTTTCTTATATAAGATCCTAGTTACGTAACCATTGTACTTACCTATCTTCCTTATAAAGAGGATAATTTATTAACCCTTTTAGAATATAGGTTTTCTTAAAATGGAATTTTAAAATATCAAATACAAGATTAATAAGATCAAGATTGAATTGTGAGGACACAATTTATTTAAGGTCGGGAGAATGTAACACCCCAAGATTTTATAAAATTTTAATTTTAGAATAATTTTTTTCTAAGATTTTTTATAAGAAACACCATGTTAAGAACATTCTACACACAAAATTGAGTTTAGCTAAAATTACACACAACAATTTTCCTCTCCTTCTCTACATGGAACACCAAGGCCAACGTTTCGTACAAGCAAGAACAAGTTTTACCAAACAACAATATACTATCATAATAATTATTTAATATGATAATTATCAACTCACCATTGTAATGAAATGTATAAAAATTATTAAATAAATTTGGTAAATATTATTTAAATATATTTGTATAGTTATTTGGTGTTAGAAATGAATATATAACCGAATTCAATATATAGGATGTGCTTTAGTTAACAAATATTTTATTCCCACCAAGGAATTTTATCATAATAAATTAAATTAATCTCTATTATTGAATGATAATAATGAAATTTATATTTTATATATTCAGGAAAATATTTTAATATTCATCCAATAATATTGTTAGGCATAAGATAATAATATATCCAATTTTATATATAAAATTTTATATTATTCTAAAGGTATTTTTACTATAACACCCTGAGCTTCCACGATACGCTTCTCTTTCAATAATGCAATAGCTTGCATTGTCCGCAAGTTCAAGATTCTAACACACCGCGACCAATCAAAATAGCGATTATGAATAGTAATACCCAATTTTTGAAATTATATATATTTTATATTTCAAAATGGACTTCATTTTTGTATTCGTAACATCGAAAATATCCTAAGTTGAATTGTTTGTAATTTTCTAAGAACTTGTAATTTTCTATGAATAATGAAAAATACATAAAACAACTTTTTTAATAAATATAATTAATAATGATATATTATACTATTGAGTGGTTTTAAAGTATAATTAGAATATATTTTTACCAGTTTATGCAATGGTATTCATTAGAATTAATTTCACCATGAAATTGGACATAAAATATTGTCAATCTTTTGATATACATTGTTCTTAAAAACACGCATTTTTGTTGTGACAGCGGGAATTAACTATAAAATTAATTAATGAGACATATATGTTTGGAATTTTGTAAAATGGATATCATTTTCTAATTTGGAATATCAATTATATATTATGTTGATATTTTCGCATTGTTCTGAAAAACTTCAATTTTTGATGAATAGTGAAACCACTAAGTGGTAGTTAAAAAACTGATTTTTCGTTTAAATGAAACATTAACACTTCTGTGATTTTATTTCCAAAAATCCAACATACATGGTTTTCATTAGGAAGTAAAATGTGGTACAATGGAATTTAAATAATTTTTTTGTGAATAGTAACTTTTAAGTTTAATTAATCCCGATTAAAGGTAATTAGTGAAATTTAAGGTAAAGATAATGTTATAATAATATGAAATGACCTTGAAACTTGTCCTACACCTACTGGATGAGTCATGGAAGACCAATAAAATCTATGGGTAAACTTGGGGACCCCATGGATCCACTTTGGTAGGAAAATGACATTGAAAACATTTTATTTAATGTTAAAATAAAAATGTCACAAACATGAGTTCTTTTACTAAAACAATTTTTAAATGGGGTTATACAAGTCATATTTTTTACTATAAATATTCAATAGAAATATAAAATGATTTCCTACATCATGATACTTTTTTTATAATTTTTAGACATTAAATAAATTAAACTTTTCATGATACAATGATGATGCAGGGATTACCTCATTAATTAACGATTTAAATAAAATAAAAAGATAATGTAAAATCTAAGACTTAAAATTGTGAAAAACTTATTGTATGAGTATATTGAAAACCATTATCTCCTTATACTCCAAGTATATAAGTGTGGGACCTTTAAAATCCGAAACTCATTATATAATAAAGTAACATTTCATGACTTTCCAAGAGTGCCCCTCCTCTCCTCTTATAAAAGGCCCCCACCTATACCACCTTATTCACACCTTCATGCCATTTTGCTCGGCCATAACCTACCCATTTTGTCTCTCCACATTCCAATATTAATCCTAGAAGCCTCACTTTGGGCAGAAGTCTTCCCAAGGAAGCTTTTGAGGTCAAATCAAAAAGAGTTACCCGGTTTTAAGGTAATGTCTTCTCTTATGTTATTTTGTTTTATTTTTCTTCTCAAACACCTTAAACTATTTTTATTCATTTCTTTTGTAACAAAACCAGTATCTTAAATATACTAGGATGTTTTTATAAGAATTATTCTAGCGAAACTTACACACACCTACATCTAATGGTCAATGAACATACTCTTTCTGTGGATAGCGAATTTCTGCCTCACGAAACGATGATTGTTCAACACTCATATAACACCTTCAAAGGTGTACATTAAGATGTAACTATATTTATATATGATATATAATATGTTTATGTTTTGCTTAAGCTTTTTTATTTTTCATTTATTGTATACCTTTATGGGTTCCATTATGGGTAAACGCGATATTTTCATTTTTGGAAGTGCAGACTACTGCCCCCCTCAAAGTGATTTGAATCGTTAATGCCATATGTGGGATGTATAAAGGATGGAGTAAATGGTATTATACATTATATTATAAATGAATTATAGTATACCTTTATATAATTATAATTTAATTCCATTAAATATGAAATAGAAATGAAAGTAGCGTTCATGCATACGTACGGCTTACCGTCTCCATGAACGGTGCATTTCATTTCTTACCTCTATATGTTATGTAATATTATAAATGAATGTATATACTGGATATATAGGATATATATTATATATACATCATGAATATAATTCTGGAGATAATGGATATTCTACCAGATAAACAACTTGTAATTATAAGAAGTTTATTGTTGACTCAAGTACCAAAGATCGACAAAACGACCGTTATTAACTTAAATGACTACATAATTTTTGTAACATTGTAATAAGTTATATAAAAGGAATAATGAACATGAAAAATGTTCTTAAGCAAATATAAATTAACTCTAGTTTATTATTCAAGAGATTAAAGAACGATGGAGTCAAGTGGAACACGAGGTAAGGGAATTTCTTAACCCAATTTCCATTCTTTGGGTTAATCTCCTACATTCAAATTATGTCAAGATATTATTATGTACTATCTTGTATTTATACATTCTTTATGTGTACATATATTGAATACACATAATAGATATATTTTACTTAAAAATTATCTTTTTAAGGGACTTTGTCTCAATCTCCATTCATTGAGGCATATTTTGTTTTATACACAAATTTCATTTATACGGTGTATAAACCCCTTTGACATTTACGTTTATTCAAAATGAATCTTTTTATATGAAGTGTTTTACTAAACGAAAAAAAGGAATGTTTTTCTTGTCGTACGTATGCAGCGACAATGACTTCTCCACCGCCGTGACCATTATTTGAGTTTCGGCTTCCCCTATAAGCTATAACTTGTTTTAAATGAAAAATAAAAACCAAGTTTTAACTTTCATTTATTTTGGTATTGAAAATGGTTTTGATAATGTTTTTATTATATCAATGTGTTGTATTGATATCTTGTGATTGAAATGTGGAAATGTTATGTTTATTTTATGTGATATTATTATGTTATTTTTTATGATATGTTTAAACCTATTCATATGAGGAATGCATTAGACTTAATAAGTGACAGATAGAGCCCGCTATAGCTCCTCGATGCATCGGTAGGTCTCATGACACAAACTAGTGTCTTGGCATGAGGCCTTGACAAAATCTTATTTGTGGTCTTGGCACGAGGCCTTGGCTACGTGGTTATGATAGTCTGGAATTATGCATTCCATCATTATGAAAATGGTTATTGATATTGCATGTGATTATTCGACCAGTAGAATATCAATGTGAAGAAGTAAATGGCATTATCTCATTTTACTTTTTCCATATTATGTTGAAGTTCAAGTTTAAAAGGATTTTTTTAGTTATACATTTCCTTAAATATTTATGTTTATTAATGAAAGCTTCCGCTATATTGTTATCCTTACTGAGCATCTCAGCTCACCCCTTTCAATGTTTTAATATTTTCCAGGATGTGAAGAAGTATTTTATGAATGACTGGCAGGGATAGTCAGAAGAGGATATGAGTGTGGACTATAGAGACTTTGTTATTATAGATTTTCACTTTATGATGTAATGTAACATTTATGAATGTATCTAGTGTTTCCAAGACTACTAATTTAATCCGTCTTTGGTGACTTGATCTTTTGTGATCATGACAATGTTACGCAATAATGCACCGACTCCGGGTAGCTGGGGTCGGGGAGTTATAGTTGGTATCAGAGGCAGTTTAGTACTAATCTTGGAAGCTAGATTTAGATAAACTCTGATTAGAGCACAAAGCCCAACGATAGACATTGAGGATTAGTATAGAATAACTTCCTAGAATTTTGGTATTATAGAGATTTTGTGAGTTTTCTGAGCAATACATCTCTGTCTGGATATGAGCAGGTAGAGGCGGATCTGGCATAGATGTACCTAGGGGTAAAACCCGAAAACACCACTTTGAGATCGACTTGAATGGGAACTGGTGCACGACAACGGGCCTTTCTGCACTCTTGGTTACAACACTCCCGGGGGATACGCTTAGGATAATTCTCATTTTCTTTACCAACCATTATGAACGGTATATGAGTATATATTTCTCAAAGAAATCTTTTTTATGATTACGGATTGTATCCATAAACTGTCAAATTTATGTTAAGTGTTTTACGAGTATGGAATTACGTATTTTGATTCATAAACTAATAAAGATTATGCCATTGTTTAGAAATGGCGCCTAGTGGGAGGAATGGAAACTGTATCAATGCACAAACTCCATGTAGGTATTTCCTTCCTTCTCAAGATAAATATTGTGGAGCTAGAGATACAACTAGTGCTGATCAACTTATCACCATACTGGGACAAATCACTCAGGTTATGAATAATAAACTTACTTGTATGGAGCACCCTGATCCGCAACGTGGAGGATCAATGTTAGATCGCTTCATGAGGCATAAACTACCAACATTTAATGGGGGTACAAATCCATTAGTAGCTGAGCAATGGATAAATTCCTTAGAGAAAATATTTCATGCCTTGGGGAGTATTGAAAGGGAAAAGGTTATCATGACAGTTTACCTCCTCACTGGAGATGCTGATCAATGGTGGACGTTGATTCAAAATAAAAAGGAAGATGATGAAGTATCAAATATGGAATGGAGGGAGCTCAAAGATATTTTCTTAGAAAAATACTTCCCGCTTGACCATCGAGTAGATATGGAAAGGCAATTTCTGAGTCTGAGACAAGATGGGGATGAGAATGTCGCCAAGTTTGAGGCTAACTTTACAAGGTTAGCGAGGCATGCTGCAGATTATATACGTAACCCAAGAAGTAAGATTGAAAATTTATTTGATGGGTTAAAACCGTTTCTCCGTCAAGCACTAGTATCACAATCTTTCTAAACGTACGAAGATATAGTCACGTGTTCTATCAGGACAGAAAAGGAATTCTCTAAATCCTATGACAATAATTTAATGCAAGAGAAGAAGAGAACGGTGGAACAAGAGACAGATAAAGGGAAAAAGGAAAAGAAGGATTTTTCATTATGCGATAATTGTGGGAAGAATCACCCTGGTACATGCCTAAAAGGAATGTGAGTTTGTTATAAATGAGGAGAAAAAGGTCACCAGGCTCGTGATTGCAAGGGAAAGAAAGAGGCTATCAATGTTGGATGATACAATTGTAGGGAAATGGGGCATTATGGAAATGAATGTCCTAAGCTTCAGTGAATCTTACCTCAGAAAAGTCCAAGGGATCAAGGACAATCTTATGCTGTTACTACAGTTGAAGTGGAATAATTAATGTATTGGTGCTTTTGGAAACAAGGATTATATTTTGGTTATAAGAATAATGTGATATATATAAGGATTGTACTGCAGTATTTATTGTTTTCATTAAGGTTTTAATATGATGAAGGTAATCATATTTTTAGTATGTGACAATAAGAGAAACATTACTTTGTTTGGGGAATTTGATAAATTGATTTTGGAATTAAGAGACCTTTTAGAGAAAGTCTAGACAGAGGTATTTTGGATAACTATAAAGGTTGGGAAGGATTAAGTTGAACTATGAATAGTATTTTTTAAAGTAAAAACATTTCTGAAGATTACTTTTGGAATATTATAATACTATAGTTTTAGGAAAAGGACAACCTGTAGGTTGGGGGCTAACCCGCCGCGTTGGACAAAGCTGTAGGAATCGAACCCACAACCATAGTGCTACAGGCTTTTATTACGTACCACTAGCCTACAGGATGTCCCTGGTTATTACAAAAACGTTTTCCTAATCTAAATGGTATGTGTTAATATTTGTAACCTTATTCAATTATGATAAATAGAATATTTTTGAGTTCTGTTACCATTTGGAGGGAAAGATGGGTTTTTGGTAAAAATTTATTATAGAATGAAAGTCTACATGAAAAGTAAGTATATTTCTTTACATTCTTAGTAAATCTCTTAAATTAATTCCTCAACTTTATGAAAGGTAACTTAAAACAAAAATGTTGTCGGTTAACTATTCCAACTAGGGATTCAATGACCGTTTAACCAATCACAAGTTTGTGATTTTCTTGTGGTTAACTATATCCAAATCCTGTTTTCTACAACTCTCCATCAGACCCTGATGGTTTGTTTCTCCTCCATATCCATATTTTCATAGAATCCTAGTATGGGCTATCTCGGGTGACCTTTGTACTTATCTTTATTTCTTTTAAAGTTATATTTTTATTAACCTTATTTCTGATGTGGGTTTTCCACAAAGGTATTTCATATCTTCAACCTTTTATTTTCAAAGAAAAATTTCAAATTTCGAGGACGCAATTTATTGAAGGAGGGGAGAATGTAACACCCCGAGCTTCCACGATACGCTTCTCTTTCAATAATGCAATAGCTTTCATTATACACATGTTCGAGATTCTAACACACCGCGACCAATCAAAATAGCCATTATGAATAGTAATACCCACTTTTTGAAATTATATATATCTTATATTTCAAAATGGACTCCATTTTTGTATTCGGAACATCGAAATTATCCTAAGTTGAATTTTTTGGTAATTTTCTGAGAACTTTTAATTTTCTATGAATAGTGAAAAATACTTAAAACAACTTTTTTAATCAAAATAATTTGTAGTGATAAATTATACTATTGACTGGTTTTAAAGTATAATTAGAATATATTTTTACCCTTTTATCCAATGGTATTAATTATAATTAATTTCACCTTGAAATTGGACATAAACAATTGTCAATGTTTTGATATATATTGTTTCTTAAAAACACGCTATTTGTTGTGACAACGGGAATTAATTATAAAATATATTAATGCAACTTATATGTTTGGAATTTTTTAAAATGGACATCATTTTTTAATTTTTAATATCAATTATAGCTTACGGTGAAATTTTTTCATTGTTCTGAAAAACTTCAATTTTTGATGAATAGTGAAACCACTAAGTGGTAGTTAAAAAACTGATTTTTCGTTTAAATGAAACATTACCACTTCTGTGATTTGATTTTCAAAAATCCGACATACATGGTTGTCATTAGGACGTAAAATTTGGTTCAATGGGATAAAAATAATTTTTTGGTGAATAGTAACCTTTAAGTTTAATTAATCGCGATTAAAGGTAATTAGAGAAATTTAAGTTAAAGATAATGCTATAATAATATGAAATGACCTTGACACTTGTCCTACACCTATTGGATGAGTCATGGACGACCAAGACAATCCATGGGTCAACGTGGGGACCCCATGGAGCCAAATTGGTAGGAAAATGACATTAAAAACTTTTTATTTAATGTTAAAATAAAAATGTCACAAACATGAGTCCTTTTACTAAAACAATTTTTAAATGGTGTTATTAAAGTGATATTTTTTACTATAAATATTCATTAGAAAGATAAAAAGCTTTCCAACATCATGTTACTTTTTTTATAATTTTTAGACATTAAATAAATTAATATTTGTATGACACAATGATGATGCAGCGATTACCTCATTAATTAATGATTTAAATAAAATAGAACGATAATGTAAAATCTAATACATAAACATGTCAAAAACATATTGGATGAGTATATTTCTAACCCTTATCACCGTATCCTCGAAAAATATAATTGTGGGACCTTTAAAATCTGAAACTCATTATATAATAAAGTAACATTTCATGACCTTCCAAGAGTGCCCCTCCTATCCTCTTATAAAATGCCCCCACCTATACAACCTTATACACAACTTCAATCCATTTGTCTCAGCCACTCCATGCCCATTTTGTCTCTCCACATTCCACTCTTACTCCTATAAGCCTCACTTTGGGCCGAAGTCTTCCCAAGGAAGCCTTTGAGCTCAAATCAAAAAGAGTTACCCGGTTTTAAGGTAATGTATTCTCTTATGTTATTTTGTTTTATTTTTCTTATCCAACACCATAAAATATTTTTAATCATTTATTTTGTATCAAAAAAAGTATCCTCAATATACTAGGATGTTTTTATAAGAAGGATTATAGCTACACTTACACACACCTACATCAAATGGTTAATGAACATATTGTTTCTGTGGATGGCGAATTTCTGCCTCACGAAACGATGATTGTTCAACACTCATATAACACCTTCAAAGGTGTACATTATAAGTCACTATATTTATATATGATATATAATATGTTTATGTTTTAGTTAAGCTTCTGTATTTTTCATTTATTGCATACCTTTTTGTTTTCCATTATGGGTAAACGCGATATTTTCATTTTAGGAAGTGCGGACTACCGCCCCCTCAAAGCGATTTGAATCGTTAATGCCATATGTGGGATGTATAAATGATTAAGTAAATGGTATTATACATTATATTATACTGGAATTATAGTATAACTTTATATAATTATAATTTTATTCCATTAAATAGGAAATAGAAATGAAAGTAGCTTTCATGTGTACGTACGGCTTACCGTCTCCATGAACGGTGAATTTCATTTCTTACCTCTAAATGTTATGTAATATTATAAATGAATGTATATACATGATATATATGATATATATGATATCTAAATCATGAATACAATTCTGGAGATAATGTATATTCTACCACAAAAACAACTTGTAATTATAAGAAGTTTATTGTTGACTCAAGTACCACAGATCGACAAAACGACCGTTATTAACTTAAATGACTACATAATTTTCGTAACATTGTAATAAGTTATATAAAAGGAATAATGAACATGAAAAAGGTTCTTAATCAAATAGAAATTAACTCTATTTTATTATTCAGGAGATTAAAGAATGATCGAGTCAAGTCGGACACGAGGTAAGGGAATTTCTTAACCCAATTTCCATTCTTTGGGTTAATCTCCTACTTTCAAATTATGTCATGATATTATTATGTCCTATCTTGTATTTATACTTTATTTATGTGTATATATAGTGAATACAAATAATAGATATATTTTATTTAAAAATGAACTTTTTAAGGGTCTTCGTCTCAATCTCCATTCATTGAGTCATATTTTGTTTTATACACAAATTTCTTTTACATGGTGTATAAACCCCTTTGACCGTTATGTTTATTCAAAAGGAATCGTTTTATACAAAGAATTTTAATAAACGACAATAAGTAATGTTTTTCTTGTCGTCCGTATGCGGCGACAAAGACTTCCCCGCCGCCGTGATCATTATTTGAGTTTCGGCTTCACCTACAAGCCATAACTTGTTTTAAATGAAAAATAAAAACCAAGTTTTAACTTTCATTTATTTTGGTATTGAAAATGGGTTTGATAATGTTTTTATTATATCAATGTGTTTTATTGATATCTTGTGATTGAAATGTGGAAATGTTATGTTTATTTTATGTGATACGATTATGTTATGGTTTATGATATGTTTAAACCTGTTCATATGAGGAATGCATTGGACTTAATAAGTGAAAGGTGGATACCGCTATAGCTCCTCGATGCATCGGTAGGTCTCATGAGACAAACTAGTGTCTTGGCACGAGGCTTTGACAAAATCTTATTTGTGGTCTTGGCATGAGGCCTTGGCTACGTGGTTATGATAGTCTGGCATTATGCATTCCATCATTATGAAAATGGTTATTGATATTGCATGTGATTATTCGACCAGTAGAATATCCATGTGAAGAAGTAAATGGGATTATCTCATTTTAATTTTACCATATTATGTTGGAGTTCATGTTTAAAATGAATTTATTTTAGTTATACATTTCCTTAAATGTTTATGTTTATTGATTAAAGATTCCTCTATATTGTTATCCTTACTGAGCATCTGAGCTCACCCCTTTCAATGTTTTAATATTTTCGAGGATGTGAAGAAGTATTTTATGAATGGCCTGCAGGGATAGTCAGAAGGGGATATGAGTGTGGACAATGGAGACTTTGTTATTATATATTTTCACTTTATTATGTAATTTAACATTTATGAATGTATCTAGTGTTTCCAAGGCTACTAAAATAACTGGTCTTTCGAGACTTGATATTTTGTGATCATGCCAATGTTACACAATAATGCACAGACTCTGGGTAGCTGGGGTCGGGGCGTTAAATTTACAACCTTTTAATGTTCCACCTATTAAAATATAAATTTTTTAAATTTTATAAACTATATAAGTCAAAATAATCATTATTTTGGAAATATGAATGTCAAAATTAGTTTAGGGGGAATGTTTTGTATTTTTTTGGGAAGTTTAATTTTTTAATGAATAGTTCAAAATATTTTATTTCAAATGAATAGTAATTTTTCATCTAAATAATTTATAGAGTTAAATTATATATTTAGTTGGGTTTAAAGTTTAATTAGATAAATTTTACAACATTAAATCCAATTTAGGTCATTTGAATCAATTTCACATTGTATTTGGATAAAAAACATCATAATCCACTAAACATTTTCTACTTTCAAAACCCTCTTTCTCATCCCATCTATGAGATTAAATTTAAATAAATTTCTTCCACTTATGAGATTGTAATTTGGAAAAATGTACTCTATATTTAGAATAAGAATAATTTATACTATCTAGTAATTACAACATAGTTTTTAAAAAGAAAAATCAGTGAATGTGTTGGCACAGAAATACATCTCCCAAGATATGTTGTGGAAGGAACAATCGGTCAAGATAGAATCCGAGCCTGAATGACCCCAAAAATCTCCTGAAGGGTCTGTCTTATGAAGCTATTTCATAGAGTATACTCACCACTATGATTCACTAGGTGTGAATGAAGGACTCCACGCATCTGATGCCTTTCACGCCCACTATGAAGTCTCAAGGAGAATAGTTATGTTGCTCTAATGCCCAACATAAACGATGTGATGGCAGATAATGGATGGATATGTGATTCCAACTGACCCATGTTCTTTCAAAGATATCCCTTTTTCATCATGGTGTTCCTCAGAGAACTGCGACACCCATTTTCTATAAATATGTATCTCACCCCCCACCCCCCTTGAAGGCATGTTTACCCTGACCTTTTACTTTCTGATCTCTCTTTTCACGAAGCTCTCAAGCATCACAAAACATTTCGAAACCAAGACCATCCATAGTACATGAGCATCATGATACTACCTTTAACTTGTTTTGATTACCCCTGCCTATGATAGAAATGAATTTCAAAATGTTCTACACCATTTATAAATGATGGAGTCCCTTGGGGTTACTTAAGGTTTTATGGAGAATTAATCATTCACGAATAACTCTTCCACCGATATAGTACTTCATTCTTAAGATGTGTTCCCATGCTTTGTAAAGCCTATTCCTTCATGGAACCCCATCTCATCACGAAGCACCATTGGTTCGTGAGGACACTTTATGTGAGGTCCCTTTCTTTGCGAGCCCCTCCATTGTGTGGCCCTGCAAGATTTTACATAGGGACTTCTTGATCCCTCGTTTGGTTCCCCATATTGCATTTATTTTTCTATTACTTTTTGTTATAGGTATGATAATCACCCTTTATTTTTGGCATAGGGATGCTATAGTGTACTCTATGATCAACCACTACTCCAAACCACTCCCATCAGGCATTGATTATGCCTTCCCTTCCCAAATTGTGGGAGGGTAATAGTTATGTAAGTCCAAGGGGCGAGGAGTGAGTCCTACCCATCCAAGATATAGGACAATAATCTACCAAGATCCATCATCCCCATCACATGACGTTAAACTATAGTATCAACCTGTGAAATGTACATGGGTTTTCACACCTTATGAATTTTCCATGCTCAACGATATATATGGGAATGACGGAATTAGATCTTCCTCACATGGGATGAGATCCGCCTCAGGTAGCTTCCATACATAATCCATGTTACATCGCTCGTTGATTCATCTTTCATGACATGACTATATGGGATAATTCATCCTCTTTTTTCTCAAACAAAGAATGAAACATGTTTAATTATAGGTTATCAGTGATCCTGAAACCCATCTTCTAGGAATCCCTCTGGGTGTGAGCCCTATTCCTCTTAATTCTAGACTGTACAGGTTTTGATCCCTGTCTTCTACATAGGTTACATAGAAAGCCTCCTCGATGTTAAATCCCAACCATTGAAAACCATAGGTTTTCCCTCCTAGGTATGTACCATCATTATGTGACATATTCCCTTTATGGTACACTTCCCCCCTGCCTGGATATGTAACACCTTGATATTTCTTGAATTATTTTTTTCAAATTAATTTAACATGTGCGATATTTTCTATTTCATGCATCATTGAATAATGTTTATTTTATATTTAAGAAATATGTTTATCTTGCATTATACACAATACCAAGTTATTTACAGAAAAAATTCAACCTAAACATTATATTTAGCTACACGTAACACTGATTTTAGCTTTCATTACATGAAATAATGAATTTCCCCGATGACTTGTGTAACTCGGAAGACCGAGTTTTACTAAAAAATAATGTATCATTAAAATGATATTACATAATATAATAAGATATAAGTGAACTGTAAAATTAGAGGTTATTAATTGAATTAATTAATTTATAAAATTATATGGTATATTAAAATATATAAATAATTTATAGGCTACCAACTAATTATAAAATAAAATGAAAACTGATTGAAAATAATGGAAAATAGTATTATTTTTGTGGTCACAATGTTGTTTTACCCTACTAAATTAAATTAATTAAAACTAGTGAGTGATAATAATGTAATATAAATGTCATATATTCAAAAAAATTATATTTATCCAATATATTTTATACACATAAGATAAGAACAAACCCAATTTTCCACTTTAGAGCATGTATTTTTTATAAAGTTAGATTTACTACCATTTAAAGGAAACCCCATATTAAATCACAATTTTGGAACATTTGTAGATTTAATATGTCAAAATAAACTTTATATTTTTAAGATAATCATAAAACATATTTTATGATAAATTTTTTTTATTTTTCTATAAGGTTTTATTTTTTTAATGAATTATAATCAATTCTAGATTTCAATCCAAAAATGATTTTTCATATAATTTATTTATAAGGATAAAAAATATTTTATATAAGTTTAAAAGCTTAATTAGATAATATTTTTATCAATTAATAAAATTTACATCATTTAAGACAATATCATGTTGTAATTGGATATAAAAACATAGAAAACATTCGATCATTTTTTATTTAAAAACCCGCACTTTTGTCCCGTCAGTGGGATTCAATTTAAATAAATTTATACAACTTATGAGATAGGAATTTAAAAAAATGGATTAAATATTTTCATTCAGAATAATTTATAATGGATAATCATTACAACTTATCTTTTGACCAAAAATATTATTGAATGCAATTAAAATTAATGACATCTATTAAGGTAACATTATGCTTAACTAAGGACTAGACATTATATTTAAGACCCAAAATGACCTAGACACTTTTACAACACCCATTTTATGGAAATTATTCATCTATTATTCTTCCATTATTTATTGTTTGGATTTTTATGTCTTCTTTTAGGTAAAAACATCAGAACACCTATCTTGTTTAAAAAAATAAGTGTGTCCGTTGTTGAGTCAATAAGGTACCGTATTTTATTTTTCATTCCCATTAATCATATTTGAATATCACAAAGGGTTAGAAAGGAATGTTAAAAAAGAATACAAAGTAAAAGAAGAAATTTCTCTATGTAAGGGTTAGTTCATCTAAGGGGGATTTCTTATCCAAGAATATTTTTGTATGAAATAAAATACAAAGTCTCAATCCGGAAATCAAGAATACGATCCTTAGTATTTCCAAAGCCTAAGGGGGAGTTAGCCATATTCATAATTTCCCATGTGTTTGGGGATATAAGTTGTATTTTATAAGTCCTTATATTCTTTTTTAAGGATGTTTATGCTTTCTGAATTCTCTAAATTCAGATTCGGAACTTTCTGAATTTAGACTCCAAACTTTCTGAGTTTAGACTCAGAATTCTCTAAATTCAGACTCCGAACTTTCTGAGTTTAGACTCTGAATTCTCTGAATTCAGACTCTTAACTTTTGGAGTTCAGACTCCGAATTCTTATGAATTCAGAGTTTGAATTTCCTTGTAATTCAGACTATGGAATTCTATAGAATTCAGGTTCCGAATTCTTTTGAAGACAGAATATGAATACCCATGTATTATAGACACTGAATGTGATTTAGGTTAGACTCTGAAAATTTATTTTTTCCTTACACTCTAAAAAATGAATTTGGTTAAGCAACCATATTTTTGCTTACTCATGTTATAGTTATAAAATGGTGTCATGCTTTCTATTTCTAACCAACCATTGTTCGAGGGACACGTCTATAGGTCCCTCCAAAATTCAAGGAAAAATATGACCGTTGGAGGAGGGAGCCGACCGTTGAAGATTTCCTACAAATAAGATCTAATTTGAAATAGCTCACAACATTGATCACTGTTCTATGACTTTAGATATGACATGCTTCTGAAGTAATTTCTAGGGAGCGACTTTCATTCTTTTTGCATACTGAACATCTTGTTTAGAATTTCTTCGTGCAACTTCAAATGTTTCTGATTACATTCGAGGTCTTACAGGGATAAGAAGATAGAGGTGCCGACTACCATGAAGTTTGAGGGCTTTCGGGGATAGCAAGATAGACTCTGATATTCGTATCAAGGGCTTACCCAGGTGTGGGTAATACAAACTTTTTGGAAAGTATAAATCAAGGGACCTTTATCAAAGGTTGTTGGATACCCTACACTTTGGATTAAATGATTTACTACTGGTTATGTGTCTTGTTTTAGGTTTTACACTGAGTTTTGGTTGTTAAGGAAAGTATAACTACCTTATACTTTCTTATACTTGGACTCTGATTAGTAGGATTCTATATGATTTAAGGTAGAATCTTTATCTTGGTAAACATTTCTTAAGATTAATTTTTGGAACCATATTTTTGGAATCAAGCAAGTCGGTAGAACTAATAGGTCTTGTGAATTTACCTTGTTTAACATTGTTAAACATTACCATCTTAAAATGTTCCAAAGGAATTTTTTAAAGTATACAATTTACCCTCCTCTTGTATATTGAGCATCTACATCATCATTTCGATCCTACATCCTTTCCCTTCCCTATGAAAGGCCACCACCCCTCCATTTTCATAACACCTCTCAACCCACTTTGGTTCAACCGATATTTATCCAAGACACATCCCAACAGACCTAAATTCATCGTTGAATAAAATATTTTGGTGTATAGTCTTCCAAGGAATCCTTTTGGCACAAACCAAAAGGAGTTACCCAATTAGGTGATAACGCCTTCTCTCAAGATCCTTTTTTTATTTTATTTATCCACCCATCCACTATATTTAAAAAATTATGATATAAAAAAATATTATAGTCAATATAATAAGATTTAGTTATGCTAAGGGTTTATCCTATGCTTATTCACACAGCCATTTAATGGTTAAAGAATATACTATTTATGTTTACAACAAACTACCACCTCACTAAACAACAATAGTTTATTTTTCCTATACCACCTCTCATGATGGGAATTATATTTAAAATTCATTTTATATATGTTATATATTATATTTATAATTTCTTTATTTCTATTTATTCCTTTTAAAATACATATCTTTTTTACCTTCCATTTGGTGTGAAAATGATAATTCCATTTGAGGAAGTGTAGACTACCACCACCTCAAAGCGATGTGATTCATTCTCACACTACATGGAATGTATTAAAGATGGGTTTATTGAATATATATGGTATATATAAGAATAATATTATACTGTAATAATATTATTTACATTTATATATATATATATGTCATTTCCTTTCTTTCTTTCAATAAGATAAGAAAAATGGTCACCACATTCGTGCATATGTATGGCTAACCATCTCCTTGAACGATGTATTAAATTTCATAATTCTATATTATATAGATTATTATACAAAATATAGTATATATGCATAATATTTATATCAGTTTTTACATTATATAATCTATATATAATTATAAGGATCAAATAAATAACAAATGAAGACACATAGGAAGAACAAGTAGAATATTATCCGAAGAGAAACTATAGCATAGGATGGTTAATAAACGGGTAATATAAGGTCATAATAAGACCATATATGGTATTATATATAAGAATATGGTTTTGAAAAATATCTATACTAACTTTATATTTGTTACTCATGTGGATTTAATGTGTAAAACAAGAGTCAAGACACAATGTTAGGGGATTTTAGCTCACATTTTATTTCTGTGAGATACATGGTATTTTCACCACACATTCCTCTTATTTGGTGTGTATAATTACCAGTTATATATTCAATGATTGTTATGTTTAAATTTATGGGTATTAATAAATCTATTCTATTATCATTATTTCATGGGGTTTATGTTTCTAATGTTTCCAAATCGGGGAAATCATTTTTTCTCAATTTCCCTTATTTGATAATCAAGTTTTGTTATGCACCTAAATTCTCTTTCATGGTGTATGTATTCCCATTTTACATTAAATATCATAAATTTAGTTCCCTTAATGATATTTTAAGTTCCATGTAATTGCCTTTTCTTACATGGAGAGTATAATCCGAAGTTACCATGTTATAAGAGTCAATTTAGACAATCTCATTGGTTTTAAAAATTATTTATGTTTATGCTTCCTTTAATTAAATATTGTGATCCATATCTCAAGAAAATTTAATGAATTTTATTTTAACCTGGTTATTAATGATTTATTGATATATTGGTACCATTTCTTGTGAACATTGTTACATAATATAGTTAAGAATTTGTTTTTAAGAAATCCCAACATTAACCTCCCTTCAGGAAGACATTTATGTTCTTTCAAAATCATGTTTTCTAAAAGGTGTTTCCAATAATATTATACCATTCTAAATTAACCCTTAAAATACATTTTCACCATTTTTTAACCAATATCTTCAAAGGAATATTCTTATCTCTTTCCGAACAGTGGCATTTTATCTACTTTTTATCATGTAACATGAATGTTCTTTCTACCTCATACGACATGTAAGAATTTGACAACCATCATTTCTTTGAAAATTCCTCTGCAATTTTTTAAAGGTTTATTTTTAAGAAAAGTTTTATAAAATTGGGTTTCAAGGAAAACTATTTTCAAAATGTTTTCATCCTTCTGTCATAATTATTTATGGAAAATTGTTCTCAAAATGTATTAATGCCTTATTTATAAGTTCTGAAAGTATTTTGCAACAAATTGTTTTCAAAAACAATCCATGGTACTTTAATAAGTTCTCATGTAAAATAGTTTTCAAAACATTTTCAATAATTTTTAATGTATTCAATGTGTTTCCAAATTATTTTTTAAAAAAAATGTTTTAAAACCTATTTTATAGTTTTTCAAGGATAAAGGTTTTTAAAATGATTTCATGTATTCATTATAATTTATAAGGTATTTTATAAGAAACTGATTTTCAAATGGTTCTATGTATTAAAAATAATTTTAATAAGATTAAAGTGTATTTTCCTCTAGAAATATTTTTGAAAGATATTTCCAAATTATTTTCCATATAGGATGACGTTAGTCGAGGTTACTCATGCCCTTCTAGAAAATGATCTAAAGGTTCCATTCATAATATTTTTATTAACGGGTTATGCTAAATGTCATGGTATTTATGAAACTTGTTTCCATTTCATGGGTTTTATGTTTATAAAACCAGTTTCCCTTTCATGGGTAATATGTTTATGAAATAAATTACTTTTTCATGGGAGATGATTTTAATGAAATGATTACAATGCCTGTATTTTTTCCAAAGTTTATGACACGATTACATGTTTATAATACCCATTTAATTTCATGGGTTATGATGTTAGTACTTATGATATTTTTCAACATGTATGTATGATTATATTATGAGATGTGTGGGACATATGTCTCCCTCCAATTCGTTGGGTAAAGATTTAAATATCATGAGATACACTAAGATAGTATTGGGAATGAACCTTGACTACTAATATGTCCATGGGAGTAAACCCTAACCACTATGATGGTATGAGGAGAGAATTCATGATACTAATTTGGAAATGGGAGTGAACCATGTATACCCAGATATTATGGGGATTGAACCCATACTACCAATATGGTTTTGGCAGCGATGCCTTGGCCACTATGGAAATCATATTATATGCTTATGTGTTTGCAGTAATTCCATATTTTATTCCAATATTGCGCATTAATAAATAATGATATTAATTATATTATGATCCCTTTATTATGAATTTACAATGTTTATTATGTACTATAATATATATATGGTATGATCTTAAAATGTTTTTCTCAAGTTCCATACCCCTTTTCATGTTATGATTATTAATTTCCTTTATTTACCGTAACTAATCATTTGCGCTCTCTCGTTCTTATGTTTCATTTCCATAGGTTATGAATAATGTTTTTATGTAGGAGTACTAAAGGTGTAGTTTTTTATTGTAGATGTTTAAGATCATTCAATTGGATAGAATATTTTGTTTCCATGTTTCCAAAGACACCAAACTTTTACTGTCCTCATGCACGTATCATTATTACGTACTAAATATACATCTAAAATGGTCTAATATCAATGTTTGTTAAGAATGGATCACTATAAGTTACACCTATTTTGGGTGTTCTCATCCATCCTATATCAGACATTTCATCCATCACCCACCCTGATTTTCCCCTGGCCCACCACGTCCTAGTAAGATTTTGATAGTCAGCCACATTCTACATTTCTATATAGGTCACCATCTTAGGTGACCTAGATCCACTTTACATCTACCTGAGAAACTAACCATAAATAATGCCTAGAATTTATTTGGGACAATAACCATTCATGATACCTGGCATGTATTTTGGATGCTAACAATGCATAAGACCCAATATTTATTTGGGCCACTAACCATGGGTAAGCTTATCATGTCTCCAGGAAGCTAACTATACATAAGACCCAACATTTTTTTGGGAAGATAGCCATGTGTAAGCCCCAATTATATGCCCCATTCAAGAAATACATAGATTTTTATCTCTATATTCTATACAGGGTATATAGAAATCCTCCCTGAGGTTCAATCCCATCATCTACTCCCATCCCACTCTTTCCCTCGAGCTGCCATGTCTTGGGAGGGTCATTCCCCAGGCCAGTGGTTTCACTTCATTAAATCCCATATCCATGCACTCCATTCTCAAGGATCACATTCATATGAGTTCTATAACCCCATCTGAATAATGTGGACATTGAACCTTGTATAATAAATAGGGAATTTATTAAGCCTCCTTGATGTCCACGCTTGTCACCCCCGCAATCCATCAATTGCATCCATTCTATATCGTACACTTCATCCATATCCATATCGATTCTTACCTGCGCTTCCACATATCTGTGAGATCACACCATCAATTCGGGTCATCTTAGTTCATAATCCCCATTCACCCCATCGCTTCTCCCATAAGCACTCGAGAATCTAACCATGCATAATACCCACACAATTTATATTTATTCATCCAAGAGAGATCCTCTTACGATGGGATGTAAGCGCCAATTTTATGAACCTTTAAAAATAAATATATTTTGATCCCATTCTACTACAAAAGGTACATAGGAAGCCTCCTTGAAGTTTAATCCAAACCAATAGTAAAACCTGGTGTCCCCCTATTTGGGGTGAACTTTCCTGATCCTCCCTTAGTGGTTATCATATCATCCTTCATGGTATGACACCTTATATTTATGAGATGCTCCATACTGAGCCCACTCTCATTAGGTATTCTGATCCATCCATCTATTAAACCTTTCGGGGGTTCTTTCCTTGGGCTCAACCTCTCTGATCCATCTCCATGGTATGTTCCGATACATATCACCCCATCCCCACAGAATATTAAAGTCATATCCTACCGTATGTTAAACATGGTATTCCTGAGGAAAACCTTGAAATACATGCCTCTAACATAAGATACCCTAGGATCCCTACTGGATTCCCCGAGTTTTGTACAAAGACCTGATCTTATTATATTACAAAAAATTTAATTTTAGTCAGGAACTCACTTCCTTTGACATTGAGGATATTTTAGAGTTTAGAGTTTAGGGATTTATGGCTTAATACATAAATAACATTCCATATTTATATAGAGTGGACACCCAAAAAACAATATCCATTTCTTCCAAAATATAATACTTTTCAAATTAAACATGATTTCTTTGACCAATCTTTATTACATTATCATGGTTTCCTTCTTTGTCTAATATATCCTTATAACCTTGGAAAATAATTTAAAAACATATGATTAGCACCAAAACCATAGTTATAACGACCCATACTTTACATACATTGTTAGTACTTCAAAATTGAAGTACACTTATTACAACATATAACAAAACCATGAAAGGACCTTATAGGTATAGTTTCCTTAGAAACTGGGAAACATAAACAACTGGTTCATAAAGCGTCTACACTATCTCCCATTTATTTCATCATATCTATAGTCCCTTTTGGCATATCTTACTTAATAACCTTCTTCCTGACCTGGGGAAAGAAAACATACAAAAGGGTGAGATCAAATGCTCAGTAAGGGTAAACAAAATAAATATAAATCACATCATATTCATAAGAACATAACAATTTGGAAATCTTACCCTGCAAAAGAGATCATAATTTCATAACATGGGATAAATCGTGGCAGTGAAATGTAATCACAATAATCATAACTTAAAACATGAATCTCTGTGGCATACACACATAATGATAGAGAATCATTTCTTATTAGTCAAGACTAATTTCCGAGACTATCTTAGTGGACAAAGCCCATTTCTGAACCGAGTTCATTCCTCGTTTCAGTCCTATTTCACTGAACCGGTTTAACCTGCCGTTCTAGCCATGTCTATCTCATGAGATATAAAATCTTTACCCAATTAATTGGAGGGAGATATAGGTCCCACCCATCTCATAATGATACCATTCTTATGTGTGCCACAAAATCAAAAATCATACATCATTTCATATCCCATGTAATAAAAATGGGAATCTTAAACATCATGCCATCATAACAGAATCCATATAAGATAAAAGGACATCATAAAAATAATTCCATCATAACATAATCAAATCAATGTAAAAATAGGGATAGAAACAAAAACCTATATTATCTTAGATGGAAAATAATTTTGATAAAACACTTGAACTCAATTTTTGAGGAACATATCCTTTCTACTTCAAATGTAACACCCCAAACTTCTACGGTACGCTTCTCTTTGGATAATGCGATAGCGTGTGTTGTATGCAACACCGAGTTCTAACAACCAATCAAACTAGCCGTTATGAATAGTAATACCTACTTTTAAAAATTATATATATTTTATATTTTAAAATGGACTTCACTTTTGGATTCGGAATATCTAATTTAGCCTAAGGTGAAATTTTGGTACTTTTCGGATAACTTTCATATTTTGATGAATAGTGAAAATTACTAAATTTTAATTAAAAACAACTTTTTTAATCAAAATAATTAATAGTGATAAATTATGAATTTTATTAGTTTTAAGGTATATTTAGAATATATTTTTACCATTTAATATAATGTTGGTCATTGGACATAATTTAACAATTAAACTGAACATAAACAAGTGTCAATCTTTTGATAGTTATTATCTCTTAAAAACACGCTTTTTGTTTTGACAGCGGGAATTAATTTTAAATTAATTTCTGCCACTTCTGTGTTTTGAATTTAGGAAAATGGATTCCATATTTGGAATCAGGATGTTCAAATTATTTAAATAGGTAACTTTTATTTTTAGACATTTTGAATAATTACTGCGGTAAATATTTTATTTACCATGGTTAAGGGTAAATCCGGTAAATAAGGGTTAAAAAATAATATTATAATAATACTAAATTACCCTAAAACGTGTCTTAACCCTATTTGTTGATACATGGTCGACCATGGGCATCTTTGGGTCGATTTTGGGACCCCATGGATCCACTTGTAAGTGATAATGACACTTTATTTTAATTAAGTTAAAATGAATACAAAAATGACACAAGCATATATCTTTTAGAAAAACAATTGTTACATAGGGTTATATATGTTGGATTTTAGATTATAAATATTAATTAGAAATATAAAAAGATTTCATACATAATTATAGTTTATTTATAATTTTTAGACATTAAATAATTTATTTTATTTATGACACGATGATGATGCAGTAATTACTATAATAGTGAAAAATTAATGTATTGATATTATAAATACCCAAATAAATATAATATGAAACTTTTAATGAATTAAACTAATTTTCTAGGATAATATGATATATTAGGATTGATTTAATTGACTTTGTTCGAAGTAATCAATCTGTTATGAGTTTCACAAAAATCAACTATTGAATAGTGTAAAAATTGACATAAAAGAGTTCTTAAAACAAATATTATATTATTAATTAATATTAAATTCCTAAAAATCTAAGGTTGGGCCAAGAGACTTATATCATGATAGGTTTATCATTAATGGACCACTTGGGGGTCTCTTGGATGTATATAGTTAGTTTATTAACCATATTATATAAAAATACAAAGAGACATTGTAAAAGTGAAACTAATTAACTTAGAGTTAATACTTAAAGATAAGGTTAATATAAGTACCCAAATCTGTCTAAATTCTATTGGTTGAGTGGTTGTCGACCTATTCCCACCTTAACCTTTGAATAGTCAACTTTGGAGCCACTGGAAACCGAATATGAATTTATTATAAATTAATATTTCTAGCTTTTCCAAAGGTGCCCCTCCCCCCTCTTATAAAAGGTCACTCCTCCTTCTCATTTCTTCACACCTTAAAAGCCTTTTGGCTCGGCCAAACTCTACCCAAATACTCTCCCACCTTTCCTCAATACAACCTAGGGGACTTAGTTTGATCATAAAGCCTACCTAAGGAGCCCTTTTGATCAAATCAAAAGGAAGAACCCGAAGAAGAGGTAATGATTTCACCACCATTTTCTAAGTTCATTTCTTCTTCCACTTCTTCTTCCTTTGTTGTTACCATTATAAAATAATAAATCCAGTATCATATATATACTGTGATTTTATTATAAATATGGTACAACCATATTCAGTATTCTATCCACCCTTTGAATAACATGTCACCATACGTGCGTACGTACGGCTTACCGTCTCCACGTCATGGTGTAATTGTTAATCAATATAATATTATTTGGATAGGTATAATAATGATGTGTAACTCATGTAAATAATAAATATAACATTTTAAGGATTCTGTATATATGATATACCATCCATTTATATATTATTTTAATATCAAAAGAATGATATTGTCGCTCGTGCGTACGTACGGACTACCGTCTCCACGAACGCGATGAGATTCATTCTTCATCGTATCCATTCAAGTATAATTATCATTTGATGATTTAAAAAATGATGTTTAAGGACTTGATATCATTCTAGATATGAATAATATAAAACCTATCCTTTACAAACATGTCTTACGTAACAAAACATATAAAAGAAAACAAGTAAGTTAACACCCGAAACAACGATAATACAAAGATATTATTATCAAATCAATATTAAAAGATCATATATGATATCATATTAATGTATATGATTATTGTATAATTTAATAACAATTATTTCACCATTATACAGGAGGTTAACCTACCCCAACCAAGGAAAAGTACAAGGTAAGGGTTATTTCACAATCTCTTCATTATCCGAGGTTGTTTATACGTAATAATCTACTGGGATTTCTTTATCATCCACATCCATGTTTCTTAGAAATGTTTTTAAAAACATATTTATTATTTACAAGAATATGGGTTTAAGTCATTTATACCCTTGTTTGACTTTTTATAATAGGTTTATAAAGGAATCTTTCCGTCGTTTTCAAAACAAGGTCCTTTTTAACCTTTTCAACAGAATTATGGTAAGAATGCTTTTTTTAACTTATACGGCGGGTGCGGCTATTTTCCGCCGTTATAAAATCTTCAAAGCTTCCCTTACAAGCTTATAAGAATATTTTCAAAGAAAATGTTTTATTTTATATGGATCTTAAATGATTTCAAAATAAAAGGAGATATTTCTTTAAAAAGAATTTTGATTTGATCTATGTCAACATCCTTTGATGGATTTTAAGATTATTTGAAGTTGATTTATTATGATACAAAACTTCTATATTGTATTGAAGGTTTTGTGATATGTTTGACTGTGGATGTTCTATTTTTATACCATTCATAGTTTATGGTGAAATTATTGACATTTCGTATGGTAGTTTTAATACGAATGTTTATGTTATGTTTAAACCTTTTCATATGGGAATGCATTGGACTTAATATGTGACGGGTGGAGCCCGCTATAGCTCCTCAATGCATCGGTAGGTCTCATGAGACAAAATAGTGTCTTGGCACAAGGCCTTGGAAAAATCTTATTTGTAGTCTTGGCACGAGGCCTTGACTATGTGGTTATGATAGTCTGGCATTATGCATTCCAACATTATGAAAGTGGTTATTGATTTTTGCATGTGATTATTCGATTAGTAGAATATCCATGTGAATAAGTAAATGGCATTATTTCATTTTATTTATGCCATACCATGTTGAAAGTTCATGTTTGAAAGGCTTTTGTTTTAGTTATACATTGCCTTAAATGTTTATTCTTATTTATGAAAGTTTCCGCTATATTGTTCTCCTTACTGGGCATTTGAGCTCACCCCTTTTCTATGTTTTATTTTTCCCAGGAAGTGAAGAAGTAAATTATGAATGACCTGTAGGGATATTATATGGGGATATGAGTGTGGATTATGGAGACATTATGTTGTTGTAGTAGTTTTTCATTTTATGATGTAATGTAAAACTTATGAATATATCTTGTGTTTCCAAGGCTACTAAACCAATCGGTCTTTCGAGATTTGATCTTTCTTGTGATCATGCCAATGTTATGTAATAATGAACCGACTCTGGGTAACTAGGGTCGGGGCATTACAATTGGTATCAGAGGAAGTTTAGTACAAACCTTGGAAGCTAGATTTAGATAAACTCTGATTAGAGCACGTAGACCTAAGATGAACTTTGAGGATTAGTATAGAAGAACTTCCTAGAATTTTGGTATTGTAGAGATTTTGTGAGTTTTCCGAGCAATACATCCCTGTCTGGATATGAGCAGGTAGAGGCGGCTCTGGCACAGATGTACCTAGGGGTAAAACCCAAAAACACTGCTTTGAGCTAGACTCGAACGGGAACTGGTGCACGACAACGGGCCTTGATTCACTCTTGGTTACGACAATCCCGGGGGATATGCTTAGGATAACTCTCATTTTCTTTACAAATCATTTTGAAGGGATTATGAGTATATACTTCCTCAAAGAAAACATTCTTATGATTATGGATTATATCCATAAATAGTTCAATTTATGTTAAGTGTTTTATAAGTATGGGATTATGTATTTTGATTCATAAACTGATCTAGTTTATGCCATTGTTTAGAAATGGCGCCTAGTGGAAGAAATGGAAACCGTATCAATGCACGCACTCCATGTAGGGATTGCCCTCCTGATCAAGATAATTATAGTGGGGATGGTGATGCAACTGGTGCTGATCAGCTAATCACCATACTGGGACAACTTACTCAGGTTATGAATAATAACCTTACCCGTATGGAGCACCCTGATCCGCAGCGTGGAGGATCAATGTTAGATCGATTCATGAGGCAAAAACCACCAATGTTCAATGGGAATACAAATCCCTTAGTAGCCGAGCAGTGGATAAATTCCCTAGAGAAAATATTTCAGGCTTTGGGGAGCAGTGAAAGGGAAAAAGTAATCATGGCAGTTTACCGCCTCACTGGAGATGCTGATCAATGGTGGTCATTGATTCAAAACATAAAGGAAGATGATGAAGTATCAAATATGGAATGGAGAGAGTTCAAAGATCTATTTTTAGAAAAATACTTTCCTCGCGACCATCGAGCAGATATGGAAAGACAATTTCTAAGTCTGAGACAAAAGGAGGATAAGAATGTCACAAAGTATGAGGCTAACTTTACAAGGTTAGAGAGGTATGATGGAGATTATATTCGCAACCCAAGAAGTAGATTGACCGTTTCTTTGATGGGTTAAAACCATTTCTTCGTCGAGCATTAGTCTCACAATCCTTTTCATTGTACGAAGACATTGTCTCATGTGCTATCAAGACCGAAAAGGAATTCTCTAAGTATTATGACTTTAAAGCAAAGAAAGATAAGAAGAGACCTGCTGATCAATTTGGGAATGGAAATAAGGGGAAGAAGGGAAAGGTTGAATATCCATCTTGTGGTAAATGTGGGAGGAAACATCCTGGTACTTTCTTGAAGGGAATGGGAGTCTGTTACAAGTGTGGTGAAAAAGGCCACCAAGCTCGTGATTGCAAGGGGAAGAAGGAAGCTACCAACGTTCAGTGCTACAATTGCAGGGAGATGGGGCATTATGCAAATGCATTTCCTAAGCGTCAGGAGAACATACCTCAGAAAAGGCCAAGGGATCAAGGCCAGGATTATGATATCACTACTACAGAGGTAGAAGCTCCAAAAGACGTGGTGGCAGGTAATTTAATGGTTTCCTCAAGTTTAGCAAATGCATTATTTGACTCTGGATCGTCACATTGTTTCATATCTTCCCAGTTTGCTATGAAAATTAGATATTTCCAATTTGATTTAATAAGGGATTTGTCAGTTAAAAGTCCTAAGGGAAGTATCATTGCATCAAAGTTTTGTGAATCAGTCCCCATTAGAGCACATAAATTTTCTTTATCTGCTGATCTCATCTTCATACCTATGATTGAGTTTGATATAATCCTCGGTATGGACTGGCTTTCGGACTATGATGTGAAGATTTATTGTAAGAAGAAAGAGGTTACGATTCTTTATGATAATGATAAGGAAGACCTTATCTTTAGAGTAGAATCGTCACCACATAATTCTTATTTAGATCCACCCTCAATAGATCAACTAAATTCAATTATTGGGGAGGAAGAGAATGAAATAACCGCGGGTGAGGAATGGAATGTTCAAATAGAGGATGTACCTGTTGTGAAAGAATTTTTAGATGTATTTCCGAAAGATTTACCTGGACATACTCCAGAATGAGAAGTTGAGTTTTCCATTGATTTGATTCCTGGATCAAGGCCTATATCGAAGACCCCTTATAGAATGGCCACTGTAGAGTTAGTCGAACTATAGAAACAACTAGAGGAATTGAGTAATAAGGGATTTATTCACCCTACTGTTTCTCCATGGGGAGCCCCTGTTCTTTTTGTTAAAAAGAAAGACGGATCTATGAGGTTATGTATCGACTACAGGGAGATCAATGCTATAACGATAAAGAACAAGTATCCCCTACCTCATATTGATGATTTATTTGACCAACTGCATGGAGCTAAATACTTTTCAAAGATTGACCTTCGATCTGGATACCATCAGTTGTGGGTGAAGAAGGAAGACATTCTGAAGATAGAATTTCGAACCAGGTACGGGAATTACGAGTTTACTGTAATGCCTTTTGGATTGACTAATGCACCCTCTGTATTTATGGATCTGATGAATAGAGTTTTCAAGGAGTATCTCGATGAATTTGTGGTGGTATTTATTGATGATATCTTGGTATACTCCAAAACCTACTAAGATCATGAAAATCACTTGCGCATTATCTTGAAGACTCTGAAGAGGCATGAATTATATGGGAAATTTAGCAAGTGTGAATTCTGGCTTTATGAGATTTCTTTTCGTGGCCATATTGTCTCTAAAGATGGAATCTCTGTTGATCCTTCTAAGACCAAGGCAATCCAAGAATGGCCAGCACCTACGAGTATAATTGAGGTACGCAGTTTTATTGGTTTGGCAAGTTATTATCGACGTTTCGTCCAGAATTTTGCCCGATTGGCTAACCCATTAACGAAGCTCACACGTAAAGGGGTTAAATTTGTTTGGACAAAAGAGTGTGAAGAATGTTTTGAAGAACTGAAGAAAAGATTAGTCAATGCTCCTATATTGACTCTACCATCGGGGAATGATGGGTTTGTTATTTATAGTGATGCATCGAAGAAAGGACTTGGTTGTGTCCTTATGCAGAATGATAGAGTTATTGCCTATGCATCACGACAGTTGAAAATTCATGAACAAAATTATCCTACTCATGATCTCGAGTTAGCAGCTGTGATCTTTGCTTTGAAGATATGGAGGCACTTCCTCTATGGTGAAAAATGTGAGATTTATACTGATCACAAGAGTTTGAAGTATATTTTCTCACAAAAAGAACTCAACATGAGGCAAAGGAGATGGCTTGAATTACTCAAGGATTATGATTGCACGATACACTACCACCCGGGGAAAGAAAACAAGGTGGCAGATTCTTTGAGTAGAAAAGACCATGGAGTTTTGAACAATATGAGTATTGAAAGGGATCCAATTTTCATGGATCTAGTGAAGATGGACATGGGAATAACCAGGGAAGGCGAAACATCATTTCTTTTTCAAATGGTTGCCAAACCATCTTTAATAGAAAGGATTAAGAGTACTCAGACCGATGATGAAGAATTTCAAAAGAAGATTAAAGCTGTGAATGATGGGAGATTGAGAGACTTTGTGTATGAAGATGGAATTTTGAAATTTCGGAAGAGACTTTGTTGTCCCGATTTACGTGATCTAAAAAGGGAATTGCTGGATGATGCTCATAGTTCCAATTTCTCTATACACCCTGGGAGAACCAAAATGTATAGAGATTTGAAGGAAAATTTTTGGTGGGACAACATGAAGAGGGAGATTGCTGATTTTGTGTCAAGATGTATGGTTTGTCAACAAGTGAAAGCTAGAAGGCAACAGCCTGGAGGAGTCATGCAACCTCTTCCCATACCGGAGTGGAAATGGGACAATATTACGATGGACTTTGTCATGGGGATACCAAAGACTCCTAGAAGGAATGATGCAATATGGGTTATTTTTGATCGTCTTACCAAGTAAGCACATTTTCTTGCTATAAGAGAAGATCTACCCCTGGAACGTCTAGCAAGACTATATATTAATGAATTTGTGAGACTTCATGGAGTACCCTTATCAATTGTTTCTGATCGTGATCCCCGTTTTACTTCAAGATTTTGGAAAAGTCTTCAGAAATCCCTGGATACTGAACTTCATTTGAGCACTGCTTACCACCCTCAGACAGACGGACAATCAGAACGGACTATTCAAACCTTAGAAGACATGTTGAGATCTTGCTCACTTGACTTTCAGGGTATGTGGGATCAATATTTACCTCTGGTAGAATTTTCCTATAACAATAGCTTCCATTCGAGTATTCAGATGGCACCATATAAAGCGTTATATGGAAAGAGATGTCGTACACCAACCTGTTGGGATGACGTTGGTGAAAGAAAACTTGTAGGCCCAGAACTGGTGGAGGAAACAGTGGAAAAGGTGAAAGTAATCCAAAATCACATCAAAGCAGTTCAAAGTAGGCAGAGGAGCTATGCCGATAATCGAAGGAAGGATTTGGAATTTCAAGTCGGTGATCATGTTTTCCTGAAGGTATCTACGTGGAAGGGAGTCATACGTTTTGGTAAGAAAGGTAAATTGAGTCCCAGGTACATCGGACCTTTCGAAATTCTAGAACGAATTGGGGTTGTAGCTTACCGATTGGCAATGCCGCCAAGTCTCTCCAAAGTTCACGATGTGTTCCACGTATCTCTGTTGAGGAAATACATGCCTGATCCAACGCATGTACTCACCTATGAGGTATTAGAACTAGAACCCGATCTTTCCTATTGTGAATAGCCCGTCAGGATTCTTGATACGAGAGAAAAAGTACTGAGAAACCGGACGACGCGTCTGGTAAAAGTTTTGTGGAGAAACCATAAGATGGAAGAGGCAACGTGGGAACCCGATGAACTTATGATGAAGAACCACCCGAGTCTTTTCATGTGATAGTATTATAGAAATTTCAAGGACGAAATTATTTGAAGGAGGGGAGAATGTAACACCCCAAACTTCTACGGTATGCTTCTCTTTGGATAATGCGATAGCATGTGTTGTACGCAACACCGAGTTCTAACAACCAATCAAACTAGCTGTTATGAATAGTAATACCTACTTTTTAAAATTATATATATTTTATATTTCAAAATGGACTTCATTTTTGGATTCGGAATATCTAATTTAGCCTAAGGTGAAATTTTGGTACTTTTCGGATAACTTTCATATTTTGATGAATAGTGAAAATTACTAAATTTTAATTAAAAACAACTTTTTTAATCAAAATAATTAATAGTGATAAATTATGAATTTTAGTAGTTTTAAAGTATATTTAGAATATATTTTTACCATTTAATATAATGTTGTTCATTGGACATAATTTAACAATTAAACCGAACATAAACAAGTGTCAATCTTTTGATAGTTATTATCTCTTAAAAACACGCTTTTTGTTTTGACAGCGGGAATTAATTTTAAATTAATTTCTGCCACTTCTGTGTTTTGAATTTAGGAAAATGGATTCCATATTTGGAATCAAGATGTTCAAATTGTGTAAATAGGTAACTTTTATTTTTATACATTTTGAATAATTACTGCGGTGAATATTTTATTTACCATGGTTAAGGGTAAATCCGGTAAATAAGGGTTAAAAATTAATATTATAATAATACTAAATTACCCTAAAACGTGTCTTAACCCTATTGGTTGATACATGGTCGACCATGGGCATCTTTGGGTCGATTTGGGGACCCCATGGATCCACTTGTAAGTGATAATGACACTTTATTTTAATTAAGTTAAAATGAATACAAAAATGACACAAGCATATATCTTTTAGCAAAACAATTGTTACATAGGGTTATATATGTTGGATTTTAGATTATAAATATTAATTAGAAATATAAAAGGATTTCCTACATAATGATAGTTTATTTATAATTTTTAGACATTAAATAAGTTATTTTATTTATGACACAATGATGATGCAGTAATTACTATAATAGTGAACAATTAAAATAATTGATATTATAAATACCAAATAAATATAATATGAAACTTTTAATGAATTAAACTAATTTTATAGGATAATATCATATATTAGGATTTATTTAATTGAATTTTTTCTAAGTAATCAATCTGTTACGAGTTTCACAAAAATCAACTATTGAATAGTGTAAAAATTGACATAAAAGAGTTCTTAAAACAAATATTTTATTATTAATTGATATTAAATTCCTAAAAATCTAAGGTTCGGAAAAGAGACTTATATCATGATAGGTTCATCATTAATGGACCACTTGGGGGTATCTTGGATATATATAGTAAGTTTATTAACCATATTATATAAAAATACAAAGAGACATTGTAAAAGTGAAACTAATTAACTTCGAGTTAATACTTAATGGTAAGGTTAATATAAGTACACAAATCTGTCTAAATTCTATTGGTTGAGTGGTTTTAGACCTATCCCCACCTTAACCTTTGAATAGTCAACTTTGGAGCCACTGGAAACCGAATATGAATTTATTATAAATTAATATTTTTAGCTTTTCCAAAGGTGCCCCTCCCCCCTCTTATAAAAGGGCACTCCTCCTCATTTATTCACACATTAAAAGCCTTTTGGTTCGGCCAAACTCTTCCCAAATACTCTCCCAACATCTCTCACTACAACCTAGGGGCCTTAGTTTGATCAGAAAGCCAACCTATGGAGCCCTTTTGATCAAATCAAAAGGAATAACCTGAAGAAGAGGTAATGATTTCACCACCCTTTTCTAAGTTCATTTCTTCTTCCACTTCTTATTCCTTTGTTGTTACAACTCTAAAATAATAAATCCAGTATCATATATATACTGTGATTTTATTATAAATATGGTACAACCATATTCAGTATTCTATCCACCCTTTGAATAACATGTCACCATACGTGCGTACGTACGGCTTACCGTCTCCACGTCGTGGTGTAATTGTTATTCAATATAATATTATTTGGATGGGTATAATAATGACGTGTAACTCATGTAAATAATAAATATAACATGTTAAGGATTATGTATATATGATATACCATCCATTTATATATTATTTTAATATCAGAAGAATGATATTGTCGCTCGTGCGTACGTACGGACTACCGTCTCCACGAACGCGATAAGATTCATTCTCCATCGTATCCATTCAAGTATAATTATCATTTGATGATTTAAAAAATTATTTTTAATGACTTTATATCATTCTAGATATGAATAATATAAAACCTATCCTTTACAAACATGTCATACGTAACAAAACATATAAAAGAAAACAAGTAAGTTAACACCCGAAACAACGATAATACTAAGATATTATTATCAAATCAATATTAAAAGATCATATATGATATCATATTAATGTATATTATTATTGTATAATTTAATATCAATTATTTCACCATTATACAGGAGGTTAACCTACCCCAACCAAGGAAAAGTACAAGGTAAGGGTTATTTCACAATCTCTTCATTATCCGAGGTTGTTTATACGTAATAATCTACTGGGATTTCTTTATCATCCACATCCATGTTTCTTCGAAATGTATTTAAAAACATATTTATTATTTACAATAATATGGGTTAAAGTCATTTATACCCTTGTTTGACTTTTTATAAGAGGTTTATAAAGGAATCTTTCCGTCGTTTTCAAAACAAGGTCCTTTTTAACCTTTTCGACAGAATGATGGTAAGAATGTTTTTTTCAACTTATATGGCGGGTGCGGCTATTTTCCGCCATTATAAAATCTTCAAAGCTTCCCTTACAAGCTTATAAGAATATTTTCAAAGAAAATGATTTATTTTATATGGATCTTAAATGATTTCAAAATAAAATGAGATATTTCTTTAAAAAGAATTTTGATTTGATCTATGTCAACATCCTTTGATGGATTTTAAGATTATTTGAAGTTGATTTGTTATGATACAAAACTTCTATATTGTATTGAAGGTTTTGTGATATGTTTGACTGTGGATGTGCTATTTTTATACCATTCGTAGTTTATGGTGAAAGTATTGACATTTCGTATGCTAGTTTTAATATGAATGTTTATGTTATGTTTAAACCTTTTCATATAGGAATGCATTGGACTTAATATGTGACGGGTAGAGCCCGCTATAGCTCCTCGATGCATCGGTAGGTCTCATGAGACAAACTAGTGTCTTGGCACAAGGCCTTGGCAAAATCTTATTTGTAGTCTTGGCACGAGGCCTTGACTATGTGGTTATGATAGTCTGGCATTATGCATTCCAACATTATGAAAGTGGTTATTGATTTTTTCATGTGATTATTCGATTAGTAGAATATCCATGTGAATAAGTAAATGGCATTATTTCATTTTATTTATGCCATACCATGTTGAAAGTTCATGTTTGAAAGGCTTTTGTTTTAGTTATACATTGCCTTAAATATTTATTATTATTTATGAAAGTTTCCGCTATATTGTTATCCTTACTGGGCATTTGAGCTCACCCCTTTTCTATGTTTTATTTTTCCCAGGAAGTGAAGAAGTAAATTATGAATGACCTGCAGGGATATTATGTCGGGATATGAGTGTGGATTATGGAGACATTATGTTGTTGTAGTATTTTTTCAATTTATGATGTAATGTAAAACTTATGAATATATCTAGTGTTTCCAAGGCTACTAAACCAATCGGTCTTTTGAGATTTGATGTTTCTTGTGATCATGCCAATGTTATGTAATAATGCACCGACTCTGGGTAACTAGGGTCGGGGCGTTACATCAAAAACATTTTTCCTTTCTTAACATGTCATAAAATTTTAAACTAAAAGAAGTTGATTAAAAATAAACTTGAAAACATGTAAAAGAATCTACTTGGAAATAATTCTTTAAAGATCCATTCATACTGTATAAGTTAAAAAACATTCTTCTCGTACTTTTGTTGGAAAAGTCAAAAAGTACATCGTATGAAAAATGACAAAATATTTCTTTCATATCTTTTACTAAAAACTCACCGAATGGTAAAATTGGATATAAAATATTTTAGAAGGATGTAAATATTACATATTGAGGAAACATGGATGTGGATGATAAATATTCCCCAGTAAATTCTGAAGTATAAACATTCTCGAATAAAAATTGAGATTGTGAGATTTTCCCTTACCTTAGGTCCGATTTGCTTCGTAAGTGTCAGAACCTCCTATATAATGATATAAATAATGTCATTGACTTATTCCAGAATCATAATTATTGTTATGATATCATATATGGTCATATTCTTAGCTTATTATTAGTAATATTTCATTGTTACTTGTTATTCGGGTGTTTATTACTTTTTGTTCTTATGCGTGTTTTGTCGAATAAATTCTTATTCTTGTTTTTAGGTTATAGATAACTCATTTATAGAATGGTATTAGTGTAATATATATCATATTTATTCACTCAATTAATTTATGTAATCATTATGCAATGAAAATCATGTAGAACAAGTTACATCACATCGTGGAGATGATATTCTGTATGTACGCACGAGCGATGATATCGTTCCCATGATTGTGGAATTGTATTAGAGTTCATTTATACTATTTCAGAATCAATATAAATTTACAATAATCATATATATTCATTATTTACACCATTATACCCATACAAGTTAGGTGGTGGTGGAAAATAGATTACACCACGGCGTGGAGACGGTATTCCGTACGTACGCATGCGCGGTGATTTTGTTTTCCGTAGGATGGATAGATGGTGAAGTTGTTTCACACTTATAATAACATATCAGTATATTAGTGATACTGATGTTATTAATTCATAATGAAACAACTAAAGAAGAAGAAGTGGAAGTAGAAATAAAGTTGAAAGAATCAGTAACGGACAATACCTCTTCTTTGAAGCGTTTCTTTGAGACCTCCTTTTAGGGAACTAAAATTGGTCTTTGAAAAAGACCAGGACCTCTAGGATGTTTCTAGGGAAGTGTAGAGGATAAATTGGCAGGATTGGGACGATCTTGAAGGCTCAAAGTGGTGTGAGGAAGAGAGGGAGGAGGTGCCCGTTTATAAGGGAGGAGAGGGGCTCCTTTTGAAAAACTAAAAATATTATTTTATTATAAAGCCATATTCGGTTTTAAATAGCTCCTAATTGATTTATTTAGAAGATAAGGTCGTGATGGGTCTAATTCCTCTCATCCAATAGAATTTGGGCAAATTTAGTTTACTATTTTAGCCTTATCATTTAGATTTAACTTTAAGTTAGATAATTTTACTTTTACCGTGTCTTTTTGTGTTCTTACACTATAAGGTTAATAAACTTACTATAACAAGCCAAACGAACCCCAAGTTGTTTATTATTAATATATATATCCTTATCTAAGTCATTTGGCCGAAACTCAGATTTTTATGAATAAAAGAACAATTAATAATATAATATTTGTTTTAAAAACTATTTTAGGTCAATTTTGACACTATTTAGTAATTGATTTGTTTGAAACTCATAACAGAATGATTAATTCGAAAAAAGTTAATTAAATCAATACTAACATGTCATAATAACATATTAAATTAGTGTAATTCATAAAAAGTCTCAAATTACATTTATTTGGGTATTTATAACATCAATTATGTCAATATTTCATTAATAAAATAATTACCACATCATCATTGTGTCATAAATAAATTAAATTATTTAATGTCTAAAAATTACAAATAAAATACCATTATTTAGGAATGCTTTTTATATTTCTAATGAATATTTATAGTATAATTTATCTCATGTATAACCCTATATTAAAAATTATTTACTTATTAAACTTTGATTTTAACTATTTTAACCCTTCGTTAAATAAATTAATAATAAATGTCCTAATCTAATCCAAGTGGGCCTAAATGGTAATATTTTATTCATAAGGTTGTTTTTGGTCGAATTACACTTATCCAATAGAATTAGGACATGTGTTATGGTAATAATAATATCATTTTTACCCCTAATTACCCTATTTACTTTTAACCGTGGTAAATAAAAGTAAAAAGTTACTATTCACCAAAAAATATTTTCATCTCATTGAACCACATTTTACTTACAAACATCAACCGTGTCTCTTGGATTTTTGAAATTCCACTCACAAAAGAGGTAAAATTATGTTTTATGTAAATTTTCGAATTCTCCTAAGAGGTGGGTAAAAGACGGTGAAAAGTTCAATAAATTTTTTACATATCTAAAATTATTATAAAATTACTTCAATGAATTACATTGAACTTATATAGGTATTATATATCAATTTTGACCAAAAATAAATTTAAATAAAATAAATAATTATTTAAATAAAAAGTCGGTTTTTAAATAGTAACCTAGTGTTTTCACTATTCATCAAAAATTGAAAGTTTCCAGAAAAATACCAAAATTTCACCCTAGGCGAATTTTGATATTCCAAATCAAAAAATGAAGTACATTTTGATAAATAAAATTTACAAAATTTCAAAAAGTAGTTATTAATATTGATAACGGTTAGTTTTAATAATATTTTAATAGCATATCGTTGTTTAGTGAAACTCCGTATTGCGTATGACGCAAGCTATCAAGGAAGGTCGCGATTGCGTGTAAAGCAAGCCAAGCTAGTGTTGTGTGTATTGAAAGATTCCTTTGATGATTTATATAAAATAAAAACAGAATATTTCATATAAAAGTCTCGGGTGTTACATTCTACCCCCCTTAAAATGAATTTCACCCTCGAAATTCATCACTTGTAACAAACAGATGAGGATACCTCTCCCTCATCATATCCTCAAGCTCCCATGTAGCTTCTTCTAATTGGTTGTTCCTCCATAAAACTTTCACCAAGAGAGTGGTCTTGTTCTGTAGGAATTTTTCACTATGATCGAGAATCTCTATCGGCTATTCTTCATAAGAAAGATCTTGTTCCAGCGGTACAACTTCTGAGCTGAGTACATATGAAGGATCAGGTATGTACTTTCTCAGCAGAGATACATGGAACACATCGTGAACTTGAGAGAGATTCGGTGTAAGCGCCAATCAGTAATCTACCTTTCCAACATGATCCAGTATTTCTAAAGGACCGATATACCTAGGTCTCAGCTTTCCCTTCTTTCCAAATCTCATTACTCTCTTCCATGGAGATATTCGTAAGAACACTTTATCACCCACTTCAAAGTATTTTCTTCGGTTGTCAGCATAACTTTTTTGTCGACTCTGAGCTGCTCTTATGTGTTGTTGAATAGATCATATCTTTTCTGCCATCTCATCAACAAGATCAGTTCCTAATAGGTTTCTTTCCCCAACTTCATCCCAGCAAGTTGGAGTCCTGCATTTCCTTCCATAGAGAGCTTCATAAGGATCCATCTGAATACTGGAGTGAAAGATATTATTATAAGAAAATTCCACCGAAGGTAGGTGTTGATCCCAACCACCTTTGAAATCCATAGATCAAGCTCTTAACATATCTTCTAGAGTTTGAATTGTTCTCTTAGACTGACTTTCTGTCTAAGTATGATAAGCAGTGCTGAAACTTAACTCTGTATCGAGAGTATGCTGAAGACATAGCCAGAACTTCGAGGTAAATCTCGGATCCCAATCAGATATAATAGAAATTGTTACTCCATGCAATCTTACCACTTCCTTTACATATATCCTGGAAAGCTGATCCAGAGAGAAATCCTCTCTAATAGCAATGAAGTGTGCAGACTTTGTAAGACGATCAACTATGACCCAGATAGCATTATTGCCTTTGGATGTTTTAGGAATTCCTGTGACAAAGTCTATATTGATGTTTTCCCATTTACATTCGGGTATGGGTAATGGTTGTAACATCCCCTTAGACTTCTGTCTCTCGGATTTAACTTACTGACAAACCAAGCATCGAGAGACATATTCAGCAAAATCTATTTTCATGCCATCCCACCAGAAGTACTCTTTCAAGTCCCTATACATCTTCGTGCATCCAGTATGAATAGAGAATGATGAACTATGAGCCGCATCCATCAGCTCCTTCTTTAATTCGGGAATGGGAGGAACACAAACCCGATTCCTGAACATTATTATTCCATCACAATCAAGGTTGAATTCAGGAACATTTCTCACCTTCTTTTGTAACTCTACATCTTCTTTCTGTGCCTCTTTAATCTTAACATGTATAGATGGTTGAACATTCATTTGAGAAAGATACGATTTTCCCCTTTCATTATAATTCCATGATCCATCCTTTGTAAATCCATAAATATTGGATCTTTTGTGATCCTCATCATGGATAAACTGGCATTGTCTTTTCGACTTAATTCATCTGCCACCTTGTTTGCTTTCCCAGGGTAGTAATGAATTGAGCAGTCGTAATCCTTAATCATCTCTATCCATCTTCTTTGGTGCATATTCAGCTCCTTTTGTGTGAAAATATACTTTAAAAGTTTATTATCAGTATAAATGTCACACCTTTCTCCATAAAGATAATGCGTCCAAATCATTAATGCAAATATTACCGTAGCTAACTCCAAATCACCAGTTGGGTAATTTTGCTCATGGATTTTCAACTGGCGTGAGGCATAAGCTATCACCATATCATTTTTCATAAGAACACACCCCAATCCATTCTTGGATGTATCACTGTAGATCACAAACCTTTCTCCACTACAAGGTAGTGTGAGAACAGGTGCACTAGATAACCTTCTTTTCAACTCCTTGAAAATATCTTCAAATTCCTCTGTCGAAACAAACTTAACTCCTTTCCGAGTCAACTGGGTGAGTGGATTAGAATCATGAAAAATCTTTCACAAAGCGTCGATAATATCCATCCAAACCATGAAAACATTGGATATCAGTCACTGTTGTTGGTCTCGACCATCTTTTGATAACCTCTATTTTTGTTGGATCCACATATATCCTCTCTTTTGAAATTATGTAACACAAAAACGAAACTTTTGGAAGCCAAAATTCACACTTGGTAAATTTGGCATAAAGCTTCTCCTTTCTCAGGGTCTTCAATATAATTCTCAAGTGATCTTCATGTTCTTCCTTTCTCTTTGAATGTAAAAGAATATCGTCTATAAAGACAACCAAAAACTGATCAAGATAGTCTCTAAGGACTCTATTCATCATATCCATGAAGATAGCAGGGGCATTAATAAGACCAAATGACATCACTATAAATTCATAGTGTCCATACCTTATACAGAAATCCGTCTTTGGTATATCCTCCATTTTGACCCTTAATTGATGATACCCTGAAAGAAGATCAATCTTGGAAAAGTATTGAACTCCGTGTAGTTGGTAAAATAAGTCATCAATGCACGAGAGAGGATATTTGTTCTTGATAGTGATCTTATTAAGTTCTCGATAATCAATGTAGAGTCTCATTGATCCATCTTTCTTCTTAACAAACAGAACAGGTGCTCCCCAAGGTGACACACTTGGTTGTATGAACCCCTTATCAAGATTCACTTGGAGTTGCTTCTTCAATTCCTGCAACTCAATAGGGGCCATTCTATAAGGTGTGTTTGAAATAGATAAAGCACCCGGTACGAGTTCTATTGAAAACTCAACTTCACGATTTGGTGGAAGACCATGCAATTCCTCCGAAAAGACATCATCAAACTCCGGTACAATGGTCATATTCTTAATCATGAGTTTATCACCAACCATTTGAGATAAATAACCATCATTTAGTGGAATCAAGACCCGTAAGATAGAAGAAAATTCCACTGGAAGGTTATGTTCATCCTTGCATCGATAGACGATCAAAGATTGATCTGGAATATGAAATTTGACTTCCCTTATTTGGAAATTGATATGAGCTCCATATAGAGAAATCCAATCCATGCCATGAATCATATCAAATTCTACTATAGGAAGGATCACATGATTTGCAGGAAGCACTTTCCCACAAACATCAATCGGAGAAGAATTATAAACTTTTGATGTGACGGTAGTGCTATTAGGGGTTGTCACAGCTAACTCAACATCTAATTGTTGAGGTAATACCGTGATACCCTTAGAAAAGTCTTCAGAAATAAAGGAGTGGGTGGATCCGGAATCAAATAAAACTTTTTCTACTTTAGAGTGGATGGTAAGTGTACCTTTCACCACTTCTTTATCGTACTCCACATCACAGATAGAAATTTCATGTGGATTTCGTTTTTCTTTAGCCTTAAGAGTTTTTTGACATCAATCATCATCAACAACCCTTGGATTAGGGCATTGATTGGCATAATGCACCATTTCCTTGCACTTGTAACATTGAAGTGTAGGAGGTGCACTCTGTGTAGCCTTTTCATTGTTCACATCACTAGAAATCTTCTTCCCATCATTGTGGCATTCAAATGCCCGATTACCTTCCTTTCCACATTTGAAACATTTACTTGTCCCTTTAAGACAACTCCCTCCATGTTTCTTTCCACACTTTGAGCACAAGGGAAAACTCATCTTCATTTCAGTGTGCTCTTTAGATTTTCCTTTGAATTCCATTTTCCTCTTCTTATCAAACCCATATGACTGATGGGTTACTGCAATCTCCATCTCAACTTTTAGAGCACATCAAACGATTTCCTCGTAGGTATTGAAGTCCCTTATGGCTAAGGCCCTTCGAAGAATTGGTTTTAGTCCAGTAAAGAATCGATCGATCTTTCTCTCAGGTTGGATAATAATACCAGAAGCGTACCTTGAAAGTCTTGTAAAATTTTCTTCATAGGTACCAACAGATTCATAATCCTTTTGCATTAGTTCAAGAAACTTCTTCTCCATCGTTGTTCGGAGAATACGAGGGATGTACTTATTGAAAAATAAGTTCTTGAACTCGTCCCATTCCATGGAATCAATTTCATCTCTTGGCCTCATATTCTTGATAAGATTCCACCATTGATCAGCATAACCTTCCAAACGATACACTGCTAAGATGACTTTATCATGTTCAGAACATTGAAGAACTGAAAATATATTTTCAGTAGTACTGATCCATTTTTCAGTAACTAATGGATCAGTAGACTCGCTGAATGAAGGTGGACGCTGTCTCATAAAGGATTCAATAGAATGTTGCTCCTTCCTTTGCTCGTTTGGAAGTCCTGCATGATTCATAGCTTGCGAAAGTTTTGCGAGCATGGCTACAAGATTTTGCATTCCAGCTCCCACAACGTTTGGTTTCTCAGGGGGACAATCATTGCATTGCCCGTCACATTCCGCATTAACACGGTTCCTTCGGGTTCCAGCCATTGACTAAAACCAAGAAAAATAGTGTGAGCAACACTAATTATAATAGGAAAACCACGTAATCAAGAATAAAATTTCACACTTAAGGTCTTATCATAGGTTATTCATGGCCATTTCTAAAACACTATGATTGTGTTCTATGCTTAGACTTATCCTTAGGATTCTTACTAAGGATTTCACATCCTAGTTTCCAAAGGTTGACTATACCTTTCCTCTGATACCAACTATAACGACCCAAACATTACATACATTTTTAGTACTTCAAAATTTAAGTACAATTATTAAAACATATAACAAAACCATGAAAGTACCATATAGGTATAGTGTCTTTAGAAACTGGGAAACATAAACAACTAGTTCATAAAGCGTCTACACTATCTCCCATTTATTTCATCATATATATAGTCCCTTTTTGGCATATCTTACTTAATAACCTTCTTCCTGACCATGGGATAGAAAACATAAAATAGAGTGAGCTCAAATGATCAGTAAGTGTAAACAAAAGAAATATCAATCACATCATATTCATAAGAACATAACATTTTGGAAATCTTACCCTGCAAAAGAGATCATAATTTCATAACATGGGATAAATCATGGCAGTGAAATGTAATCACAATAATCATAACATAAAACATGAATCTTTTTTTCATACACACATAATCATAGAGAATCATTTCTTATTAGTCCAGACTCATTGCCAAGACTATCTTGGTGGACAAAGTCCATTTCTGAACTGAGTTCATTCCTTGTTTCAGTCCTGTTTCACTGAACCTGTTTAACCTGATGTTCCATCCATGTCTATCTCATGAGATATAAAATCTTTACCCAATGCATTGGAGGGAGATATAGGTCCCACCCATCTCATAATGATACCATTCTTATGTGTGCCACAAAATCAAAAATCATACATCATTTCATAACCCATGTAATACAAATGGGAATCTTAAACATCATGCCATCATAACATAATCCATGTAAAATAAAAGGACATCATAAAAATAATTCCATCATAACATAATCAAATCAATGTAAAAATAGGGATATAAACATAACCCTATATTATCTTAGATGGAAAATAATTTTGATAAAACACTTGAACTCCATTCTTGAGGAAAATATCTTTTCTACTTCAAAAACAGTTTTCCTTTCTTAACATGTCATACAATTTCAAACTAAAAGAATTTGATTAAAAATAAACATGAAAACATGTAATGGAAGATTCTTGAAAATAATGTTATAAAAATCCATTCATTTCGTATAAGTTAAAAAAACATTCTTCTCATACTTTTGTCGGAAAAGTCAAAAAGTACCTCGTACAAAAAATGACAAAAGATTCCTTTCATATCTTTTACTAAAAACTCACCGAAGGGTAAAATTGGGTATAAACTATTGTAGAAGGATATAAATATTACATATTGAGGAAACAAGGATTTTGATGATAAATATTCCCCAGTAAATTCTGATGTATAAACAATCTCATTTAAAAATTGAGATTACGAGATTTTCCCTTACCTTAGGTCCGATTTGCTTCGTAAGTGTCCTAAACTTCTGTATAATGATTTAAATAATGACATTGACTTATTCCAGAATCATAATAATTGTTATGATATCATAGGTGGTCATATTCTTAGCTTATTATTAGTAATATGTCATTGCTACTTGTTATTCGCGTGTTTATTACTTTTTGTTCTTATGCGTGTTTTGTCGAATAAATTATTATTCTTCTTTTTAGGTTATAGATACCTAATTTACAGAATGGTATTAGTGTAATATATATCATATTTATTCACTCAATTCATTTATGTAATCATTATGCAATGACAATCATGTAGAACGAGTCGCATCACATCGTGGAGATGGTATTCCGTACGTACGCACGAGCGATGATATCGTTCCAATGATCGTTGAATTGTATTGGAGTCTGTGTATACTTTTGCAGAATCAATATCACTTTACAATAAATATATACGTTCATTCTTTACACCATTATACCCATCCATGTAAGGTGGTGGTGGAAAATATATTACACCACGGCGTGGAGACGGTATTCTGTACGTACGCACGCGCGGTGATTTCATTTTCTGTAGGATGGATAGGTGGTGAAATAGGGTTGTTCCATACTTATAATGACATATCCGTATATGAGTGATACAAATGTTATTAATTAATAATGAAACAACTAAAGAAGAAGTGGTGGAAGAAGAAATAATGTTGAAAGAATCGGTAACGGACATTACCTCTTCTTTGAAGCGCTTCTTTGAGACCTCCTTTTAGGGAACTAAAATTGGTCTTTGAAGAAGACCAAGACCTCTAGGATGTTTCTAGGGAAGTGGAGAGGAGAAATTTTCAGGATTTGGACGATCTTTAAGGCTCAAAGTTGTGTGAGGAAGAGAGAGAGTAGGTGCCCATTTATAAGGGAGGAGAGGGGCTCCGTTGGAAAAACTAAAAATATTATTTTATTATAAAGCCATATTCAGTTTTAAATAGCTCCAAATTGATTAATTTAGAAGCTAAGGTGGGGATGGGTCGAAATCCTCTCATCCAATAGAATTTGGACAATTTTATATTACTATTTGAAACTTATCATTTAGATTTAACTTTAAGTTAGATAATTTTACTTTTAGCGTGTCTTTTTGTGTTCTTACACTATAAGGTTAATAAACTTACTATAACAAGACAAACGAACCACAGGTTGTTTATTATTAATATATATAACCTTATCTAAGTCATTTGCCCGAACCTTAGATTTTTAGGAATAAAATAACAATTAATAATATAATATTTTTTTTAAAAACTATTTTATGTCAATTTTGACACTATTTAGTAATTGATTTTTGTGAAACTCATAACATAATTATTAATTCGAAAAAAGTAAATCAAATAAATACTAAAATGTCATATTAACCAAATAATTAGTGTAATTCATAAAATTTATCAAATTACATTTATTTGGGTATTTATAACATCAATTATGTCAATATTGCATTAATAAGATAATTACTGCATCATCTTTGTGTCATAAATAAATTAAATTATTTAAAGTCTAAAAATTATAAATAAAATACCATTGTGTCGTAAATATTTTTATCTTTATAATTAATATTTATAGTCGAATTTATGTCATGTATAACCCTATATTAAAAATAATTTACTTATTAAACTTTGATATTAACTATTTTAACCCTTCTTTAAATAAAGTAATAATAAATGTCCTAATCTAATCCAAGTGGGCATAAATGGTCATATTTTATTACTAAGGTTGTTTTTGGTCGAATTAAACTAATCTAATAGAATTAGGACATGTGTTAGGGTAATAATAATAATATCATTTTTACCCTTAATTACCCTATTTACTTTTAACCGGGGTAATTTAAAGTAAAAAGTTACTATCCACCAAAAATTATTTTCATCTCATTGAACCACATTTTACTTACTGACGTCAACCATGTCTCTTGGATTTATGAAATTCCACTCACAGAAGTGGTAAAATTATGTTTTATGTAAATTTGAAAATTCTCCTAAGGGGTGGGTAGAAGACGGTGAAAAGTTCAATAAAATTTTTATATATCTAAAACTATTATAAAATTACTCCAATGAATTACATTGAATATATATAGGTATTATGTATCAATTTTGAACTAAAATAAATTTAAATAATTTAAATATTTATTTAAATAAAAAGTCTATTTTTAAATAGTATCCCAGTGTTTTCACTATTCATCAAAAATTGAAAGCTTCCAGAAAAATACTAAAATTTCACCCTAGGCTAATTTCGATATTCCGAATCCAAAAATGAAGTCCATTTTGAAAAATAAAATTTAAAAAATTTCAAAAAGTGTTTATTACTATTCATAACGGCTAGTTTTAATAATATTTTAATAGCATATCGTTGTTTAGTGAAACTCAGTATTGCGTACGACGCAAGATATCAAGGAAGGTCGAGATTGCGTGTAAAGAAAGACAAGCTAGTGTTGTGTGTAGTGAAAGATTGCTTTGATTATTTATATAAAATAAAAACAAAATATTTCTTATAAAAGTCTCGGGTGTTACATCAGTGAGGGATATAAAGAAAGGAATAAAGAAAAAATTAGTCCACAAACACTTGTAAACGTGTGAAATCATTTTCAAAAAGACATACTTGTCACCCATATATACTTACTTTGAGAAACGTGAAATTTTCTGTGATATTTGCACAAAACGTAATGAACATAAATATAAACATAAAGGTATCTTGGGGCATTAATTTCTTTTTTTTGTAACCATCCTATCTGCCTAAGGATTTTTAAACGTCGTGGCTACCTTATAATGTAACCCTCACTGCTACCTTATGGTGTAACCGTCACAGCTACACATGCCGTAACCATACGGCCATCCTCCAGCTAACACATAATCAATACATTGTAGGTAGATATATTTAACACCCTTAATCATAAACAATTCCATATAACAATAAAATAATCATAAAACAGGAATACTTGTATAAAAACATTCACTTTGAATTTTGTAAAACAAGATGTTTAAAATAGGATTTTATAAGAAAAGTCACTTAAAAATAACATATCATTGATAATAGAATAAATAGAAAGTAAATTTATATGTGTAAAAACTATATATACACATAATAAAACATAATATAAACAAATATCCTTCAAAAAATGATCTTATTACCACACAATAAATGAAGTTGAAAGTTAACCCAAAGAATAGATATTGGGTAAGAATTCCCATACCTCAGGTTTTTGTTACTTAAATATTTTTTAAAAGTCATATATAATGGATAAAATAATGTTATTAATATCAAATAGAATCATATTCATGTTTATAATGCATTATATTATCATTTTATAACATCATTTTACCCTTTAATTATTAGTATTTTGTCCCTTCAATTGTATTGGATGTGTTCTTTACATGGATTCTATGGATGATTTGTATTTGATTTTTTTGTCGTATGAAAATGAAAGTCCAGAAGTGTAATGAAATATTATTCATGTGTTTCCAGAATATATAATGATACCATAAATTTTTTTTATCATATATGATGATGAATCTTTTGATAAAACATTATTGATATTTGTTTAGATCATTTTTTGCAGTTTCTCGATAATCGTGATCTAGTTTCTTTATATAGTTTAATTTCATGAATAGAATTTCATTAAAGAAAAAATAGGTTAAAAAATTAAATTTATATTATTTTTTAACCCTAAAAATGGTTTTACAAATTTATTTCAAGGAAGTAATGGAAATTGCAAACATATCATCAATGATTTTGGTAAATGACACATCATAAATGGTGTCCTTATAAGAGGGATAGGATATAAAGAAAGTAGAGAAATGTTTTCCATAAAAATGATAAAATAAATCATTTATAAGATTATATAGATTTAATTCCTCTTTGATAATGGAAGAGATTATATTATAATAAAAGAAAAGGAATTAAAAGTAAAACAGAATAATAAGAAATATTTCTTTACCTCTTGATCTCTTCTCCTTGAGATCCTTCTTAAGGAATTTGGTTTTCACCTTTTGGGGAGACAAATAGGTCTTGGAAGTGGGGATGATCCTTGGTAAGGATATTAGGCAGAACATAGATGATTCCCAAAGCTTTATAGGCGTGTGAGGAATAGGGGGTGAGGGTGGTATTTATAGTGGATGATAAAGGGGGTTTTACATTATTTTAAACATTTGTTTAAAATTTTTCTTGAAGAAAATGAATAGTATTGATTCTTGTGACCCAAAATAGTAATACGTGCATGTGAGGTTGAACCAAGTGTTCTGTCATTATCCTTTATGTAGTAAAATAAGTATTTATCATTTATCGTAATATATCGTATTTTATTATTTATAAAAAATTCCATAATTTATGAAAAATACCAAAAATTTACCAAACCATTTTTTGACATGATTAATTAAAAAATGAACTCCTTTTTTTAAAATAATTTTCTAAATATTATTAATTTAATATTTGAATAAAGTCATACTTTATTGAAAAATGAAAAATTTTAAAAATATAACTCATTTTATATCAGCTTGAAAAATTAATCAATATGTATTTATCTTAAAACCTTAATACAATAAAATAATAATTCAATTTAATATTCTTATTACTATTCATAATGGTATATTACTATTCAAAAAAATCATGTTGGTTCTATCAAAATCCAAATAACTTACTGATCACAATTATAGATGATTGTTTAACGAAATTCAAAACATAGACGCAGAAAAAATATATTTTAATATCTACTTTATAAAAATCTCCTTAAATAAATGTTTTTTTCATATTGTCTTAGTATTTTATGAATTACATTTATTTGAAAAACCTTGGGGTGTTAGATTCTCCCAAAAATTTGGAAAATGAAGCCTTGTAAATTTATTATAATTTATTGACTTATTAAACAAGTGACGGTTCCTTTACCTCATTTCAATTTACGACACCCATGTTTCTTATTCAACCATGTGGTTTCTCAAAAAAAACTTTACCTGGTGTATTACATTATTATGTAATACTTGTTCCCTTCGATCAAGAATCTAAATTGGTTTCTCTTCATAATAAAGGTTCACTTCATGCTAAACTACTTCTTAGATCAAGACATGAGATGACAATGGAACATACTCTCTCAACATTGAAACATAAAAAACATTTTGTACCTAAGATAAAGTTGGAGGCAAAGCCACTCTGTAGGAAACTGGTCAAACTTTCTCTAAGATTTCATAAGGTCCAATAATCTGTGGACTCAGATTCCATCTCTTACCAAAACACATAACACTTTTCCATGGTGAGATTATAAGAAAAACATGATCACCTACATAAAAATAAGTCTTTGATCATGTGTTATGCATAAATTTCTTCCTCCTCTATGTTGTCCTCAAGTGTTTCTAGATCATCTTCACTTTCTCAACCACTTCCTCTACTAATTATAGTCCCACAAACATCCTTTCCCTACCTTCATCCCAAAATTTTGGATTTCGACCTCGATTCCCATACAATGCCTCAAAAGGATCCATTTGTTTACTAGAATGAAAAATGTTATTATAAGAAAATCAACTAAATAAATATGTTGATCCCAACTTCCCTGGTAGTAAATTGATCAAACATAAATCATATCCTCCAAATTCTGAATAATTTATTCTGACTTCCCATCTGATTGAGGATGAAAATATGTACTGAAATTTAATTATGTGCCCAACGACTTCTAATTGACCCTCAAAAATTAGAAGTGAACCTGGAATCCTGGATAGATACAATAGAAAGAGGAAATCCTATAACCTGACAATCTATTTGACGGATAGTCAAGAAATATGATCCAATGACATTGTATCTCGAATTGAAAGAAAATATTCAGATTTATTCAGCCAATCCCCAATAACTCAAAATTCTTTATTACCTCAAGAATTATTTGGTAGTCCCACATTTCAGTCCATGGATATATTCACTCATTTCCACTCTGGAAATGGAAATGGTTGAGAGGCCCCTTTGGTAACTGACATTATGCTTTAACCTGCTGACATGTAATACATTTTATGGTAAAATAAGAAATATCCAATTTCATTCCTTTTCACCCGTAATACTCCCGAAGGTCTATGTATTCCCTAGTACTTCCATGATGAAATGAAAATGGAGAACAATGAGCTTCACACAACAAATATTTCTTCAACTAGGAATCACAAGGCACATATAATATTTTTCCAAGTCATAAATAAACAATCTTTATCAAGGCTAATGTTTGTAAAATTACCCATTTTAACCCATTCTACCTTTTTCGGTAGCTCACAGTCTCCCATTCGTGCTTGCTTAATTTTGTATAATAATGATGAATGCACTCAAACCTAAAACCAAATAGATGTATTTCCTGCATCAATAACTTCTATGCCAGAATTCATCAAAATCATTAATCAATGGATCATGTTCCAAACATAACATGGTTAATGATGCATGATGTTTTCCACCCAAGGAATCTGTTACTTTGTTTCTTTTTCCAGATGGTAGTCTATCGTGAAATCATAATCCTTTATCAGTTCAATCCAACTTCTCTGCCTCATGTAAAATTATTTCTGAGTGAATATATACTTCATACATTTATGGCCAGTATATGTTAGACATTTGGCTCCGTATAAATGGTGCATTCAAATTTTCCAGGAAAACCCCCAGCTACTAATTCCAAATCATGTGAACAATAATTTAACTCATGAGGTATTAGTTGTATTAAAGTATAAGAAATTTCTCGCTAATTATTATTTAAAATTAAACCAAATACCTTCAATTAAGAATCACTATGGATGAAAAACTCACCATTTTGGGAAGGAAATGCCAAAACTGGAGCATTTAATAATCTCTTCATGAGTTCCTGAAAACAAATATCACATTCTTTTATTCAAAACAATTTAACCCCTTTTGTGTTAAACTAGTTAGAAGGCTAGATAATTGTTCAATGATTTTAATAAAAAATCATTAATAACCTACTAGTATAAGAAAGCTATGAATTTCTATAACATTTTAAGGCTATGGACATTCATCAACCACTTTTTTTGTCGGGTCTGCTATTATTCCATCTTTATTTACAATGTGACTAAGAAAATAAATCTATTGCAACCAAAAATCACTCTTGTTGACTTTTAAATTCAATTTATTTTCATTTAAGGTTTTCAAAACAACCCTTAGATGTTTATCTTTCTGTTCTTTACCCATAGAAAATACGTTAATGTTATCATTAAACATTGTTTGACCCTCTATGATATAGGGGTTCTCATAATCACAAATAATGTCAATCTATAGATTCTATTATTTCATGCCAATTCATATCTCTAAGTTAATAAATTATGTCATACTATAAAATACATTAAAATAACTCAATAAACTATATTTATTCTTAAATATATTTACATGTGCATATTTCTATGTATTTATGGATTAAAATTAATTTAGTAGTGCTCTGTTTAAGACAGACACTTCATAAGTTCACCAGATGTCCCTGCCACCCTTAGTTTAGATTGAATCATCGATTGATGACACACCAATGGTCGACTCACTGATGGACGACACACTGATGACCGACTCATAGATGGACGACACACCGATGGTCGACTCACGGATGGATGAAACACTGATGATCGTCTCACCGATGGACGACACAATGATGATTGACTCGTTGATAGACAACACACCGATGATCGACTCACCGATGGATGACCCATTGATGATCGACAACCTAATGATCTAATCACTGATGGACAAGTTATTGATGAAAAACTAACTGACGGGTGACAGAACGATAGCACAAATGACTCACTAATACTATAAATCACAGATACAAATGGAAATAACTCACTGATACTCAGAGTCACTGATACTGATAGACTGATGTTGATAGATTGATGCTGATAGACTGCTTTTGACAGAATGCTGCTGACAGAATGATAATGAAAGACTGATGCAAATGAGTCACCGATACTTATAACTCACTGATAGTCATAAATACTATTTCAAATTTATTAATTCAAATTTATTTATAATGGTCATATTTAGACAGATAAATGTTTCCAAAATTATTTAATGTTGTCCATAAGAATATCTAGAGACAATATGAGGTACATACATATGGGGAGATATTCATTCATGTTGGACCTTGAACAATAAAAGGATCACAAGCTAAACTGTGAAAATGGTTGGTGTAAGACAGACCGGGAAAATGTGCTAAATAGTGAAAATAGAAGAACTCGAAAAGTTGTGCAAGAACTCAAAGCTAAGTACACAAGGAGTTCAATAATACAAGAAAGAACATTCTGAATTTCTTCTAACATCCTAACATCAAAGAGATAAACTTTTTACACCTAGAATCTAGAGTATAGAGGCTGCGATACTCAGTTCTGAAGTCATCTTCCAAAAGAGGTCTCAAATATCTTTTTCTCTCCTTCAATCTAGTCTTGAGCTTCACTGCATAACACAAATATATTTTTAGACCCCCTTCTTCATTCATAACTCTATTTTGATCCTATGTTTACCTTTTTGAGTAGTGTGTGCATCTGTATGCTTCAAACACATTATCTCTTATGAATAACTAGATGATACTCAATATCCACACACTCACTCTCTTTTTTCTCTTATGTACCACTTAGAATAGTGGAAGAGATCAAGTGTGATATTTTTGTTGTTTTTCTCATGAATAACTATGGTAGAATTCAAGTGTGACCTAGACAGCCTTGTGTGCTGTTGTAAACCCCGATCCAAGGTGTTGATCCAAAACTTTATTAATTTAAATAGTTTGAAGGTAGGTGATCACCAAGAGGAGAGGACTAAGTCTCAGCTTGAGACTAAACCTTTTGATTTTGTCTGTTGTGTATTTATATTTTCTTTTAATATTATATGTGTTTATTTCATCTCAAATGAATCTAAATTGAACTTTGATACTTATTTTATCAAGTGTTTATATCTATTTTGAATCAGTTGATTATTTTCAGAAGCTTGACTAATCTTTTGATAGGTAAAGTGGAGAACTAATCAATCTTTTTAGAAATTAATTGAACATTCAAGACTTTTATAAATTCAATACAAACTAGAATTGATTATATTTTAATTGGGGATATCATTCAAAGTAAATTTTTAACAAAATTTTTCTTGATACTTAATTCACCCTCTCTTCCGTGATCTACTCCGTCCAACATTTGGTTCAGAGGATTTAATAATTATTGTCAGTTTGCAAATCATTTCAATTGTGACTGTAGATGTTTTTCAATGATCTTATTTTTTTTAATTATAAATCTTTATCTCTTTGAAATTATTTTACAATTTATATCATGGATAATATATTATAAGGGGATACTACCAACAAACCATCTTTCATTAATGGAACTAACTATGCTCATTGGAATCCTTAAATTAAAATTCATCTATAAGGCATGGAATTTGAAATCTAGACATCTTTTGAATGTAAATATGAAATTCCTCAAACTTCTAGAAAAACATGGGATGATCCTACCAAGACAACCTATAACAATAATTGTAAAGAAATGAATTATTTGTACTGTGCACTAGTTGAAGAAGAGTTTAATCATATTTCTGCTTGGAATACTGCACATGAAATTTGGTACACTATGTCGATTTCTCATGAGGTAACATCTACTATTAATTAAATGTGATTAAATAGTTATGGTATTAAATATGACAACCTCAGAATGAATCCTGATGAATCTTTTTATTATATGTATCTCAAATTCAATGAAATTGTGAATACCATGATTTCTTTAAGAAGAGAAGATAAGGTTAAAGAAAAGATTATGAGGGTTTCATGATGATTAACATAGAGATGGTGAGGTAAATCTATATCTATTAGAGAATTGTGTGACATTGATAATATTCCAGTGAAAGAATTTATTGGAAAATTAATTATGCATGATGTGGAATTTAAGGTAATTCAATAAGCGGATGAACCAAAACGAATTTCTATAACTTTCAAGACTACTGCCTCTAAAAGTAAAGAGAAGGAGATAGATCAAGATATTGTTGAAAGCTCGTGTAGTGAAGAATCATTTTCAGATAGTGAAGAATAAATGGACCAATTAGCCAAGAGATTCAAGAAATTTTATTGGAAAAATATTTTAAAAAAAAAATCCAAATTACAAAGAAAAGTATGGTAACAAGGGAAATTGGAAAAAGGATTGGTAGAGAAATGATAAATCAAAAGAGATACATTGCTATGAATGTAAATGGAATAGACATGTCAAGACTGACTTTCCAAAGATAAAATACAAGAAGAAGTATGAAAATAGGGATAGAAAGTATAATAAAGAAATGAAGGCCACCTGGAGTGACTATGAGGTCAGCTCTAGTGAATCTACATCTTCTCATAATAATAAGGGGGATATGTCTAATATGTGTCTTATGACAAAAAAATAAGGTAACATTAGTCTCTCCTATAATTTTTTTATTATTCTGAAAAGAAAGTGAGTCTGGGAATATGAAAAATGATTAATTATTTTAATATTCCAACATGACAGATGAAACATGAAATGAGTTAAAAGATAAATACAAATCGTTGAAGAAACAACATGCTCTTATTGTGACTGTTAAATATGAACTTACAACTGAAAAAGAGATAATTACTCAACTCCTCAAAGAGAACAATGAGTTAAAAATGTCTAATGAGAAATTGAAGGACTTACAAATGTATACCAATGGAAAACAAACCCTTACTCAAATGATTGGTAAAAAATAGCTCCTGATTATACTTCTGAGTTAGGATATCAACCAAGTCAATAGAATTTATCCAACCCATGTTTTGTAACCAAATCTAGAAAATCTGATTCTTTCTTCAAAAAACTAAATATTACTAGAAGTTCTAGTTCCAAGAATTCTTTTACTTCATTCAATTCTTCAGGACCAAATAGAGTTTATTTTTTAAAAATACTATATTCTTCCGATAAGAATCCAAAAAGACAATTATGGGTTCTTAAATCTTAAATTACTAATTTATGTTGACCCAGAAAAATATGGGTATCTAAATCATTTCTTGGTTGAACTATTTTGTAGGTAAACTTACTAAAGAGATCTTATTGAAATTTATGGTACTTAGGTACTGGGTGTTCAAGACAAATGACAGTGGAATATTCCAGATTTAAAAGTATTATCAAGATTGATGGAGGAAATGACACTTTTTGTGACAATGGTAAAGGAAAAATCATCGACCTAGGCCAGAATGGTAACCCTAACAATATTTCAATTTCCAAAGACATTATATTGATAGATTAATATATAACCTTCTTAGCATATCCCAATTTTTTGATGATGGATTTAATGTAACGTTCAAAAATTATTCATTCATTTTTTTGATGCCAACAATAACTTATTATTTATTGCTCTTATAAATGATAGTGTATATGCTATAAATCATGACACACTAGCCTCACAGAATTTTTCTTGTCTAAATTCCTTTAAAAAAGAGTCATGGATCTGGCATAGAAGACTAGGACATACCAACATATACTCTTTTAAGAAGTTAACTAGAAAAGGTTTAGTTAAATAACTACCAAATTTAATATTTCTAGACAATAAGGTCTGCAATCCTTTTCAAAAAGGAAAACTACATAAAACCTCTTTCAAACCAAAGAAAGAGGTAACTACTTCCCATCCTATTGATTTGGTTCACATGGATTTATTTGGACCAACTAGAGTTTCAATTCTCAATGGGAAGCATTATGTGTCTATTATTGTAGATGATTTCTCTAGGTATACCTGGACCTTTTTCTTATCTTACAAGTGTTAATATTGTTCTCACTTTACCAAGTATGCTAGGACTTTAAAAAATCATAGTTGAATTAAGATTAAATACTTAATAAGTGATCATGGTCATGAGTTTGAGAATCATAATTTTGAGTATTTCAGCTCACAAAATGGCTATAATCATAACTTATCTACCTTTCGAACACCTCAACAAAGTGGTTTGTTAGAAAGAAGAAATATAACCCTATAGGAAATTTCTCAAACTATTCTTAATGAATATGACCTACCGATTTATTTTTGGTATGAAGTTGTTAATACATCTTGTTACATAATAAATAGATACTTAAGCAGACCTGTACTTAAGAAAACTCCTTATGAGTTGTGGAACAATAGGAAACCCAAAGTAAGTTGTTTTAAAGTGTTTGGATATAATGTTTATATTATAAAAACTAAAGAAAATTTAGATAAATTTTCCCCCAAAAGTGATGATGATTTATTTCATAAATATTCTACATTAAGGAAAACCTGTAGAGTCTTTAATAAGAAAACAATGTGTGTAGAGGAATCTGTACATGTCATGTTTGATGAAACAGATCCACATGATCCTTAGACCTCATTAAAAAATATTGAAGAGGATATGTCCAATCAGGATATTAATGATAAAATCTAAAATCATCATATGAAGCTATCTGTGAAACCACCAAGTTCTCGAAATTCTCTAGATCTATCCCATAATGAACCATATCAAAATGAAAAACCTAAAATAACAAGTCCTACCTTTACTAGACCAACTAGAACACTTATAAATCATCCCATAGATTCTATTGTTGAGGATTTAGATAGAGGAACACAAACTAGAGCTACCTTGAGAAACCAGGTTAAATATAAATAATTCTTGTCATAACTTGAACTTTAAAATATCAATGATGAAATCAATGCTGAATTTTGAGTAATGGCCAAGAAAGAAGAACTTAACCAGTATGAAATAAATAATGTTTGGAAAGTTGTCGATAGAATGAAGGATATTTTGACCATGGGAACCAAATTGTTGATTAGAAAAAAATTGGATGAAACAAGAAATATAGTTAGAAACAAATCTGGGTTGGTTGTAGAAGGATATAATCAAGAAGAATAAATTTATTATGAATAAAAATTTCCACCAGTAGCTATTCTTGAAGCCATTAGAATCTTACTTTCCTATATAGCACACTACGATTTTAAACATTACCAAATGGATCTCAAAAGTTAGTTCATAAAAGGTTGTATATTTAAGGATGTTTTTGTTGAACAACCCACAAGTTTTACAAATCCACATTTTCTGAATCAAGTGTTCAAATTATCTAAAGATTTATATGGTTTGAAACAAGCTCCAAGAACATGTTATGAAATATTAAGTACTTTTTTTATTTCTAAAGGCTTTACAAAAGGACTAGCATATCCTAAATTTTTTATAAAAATAAATTTAAAAGATGGTTTGATAGCTCAAATATATATAGATGATATTATCTTTGGATCTTCTAAAACTTATTTATGTAATGATTTTTCTATAATAATGCAAAGTGAGTTTGAAATGAGTTTGATGGGTGAACTTAAATATTTTCTTGGATTTAAATTATTTCAAAATAAATAAGGTATCATTATAAATCAACATAATTACACTAAAGATATTTTGAAAAGATTTGGCCTTGATATCATTAATTCTAGTGAAACCCCTATGAGTTCCACATGTATGTTAGATCTTGATGAAAATGGAAAATCCACTAATTAAACTGCCAATAGAGGAATGATTGGAGGTTTCCTATAATTAACTACTAGCAGGCTAGATATCATGTTTACCGTGTGTATGTGTGCAATATTTCAAGAAAACACAAAAGAGTCACATTTAGATGCTGTTAAAAGAGTTTTCAAATACCTGAAGTTTACAACAAATTTTGGACTATTTTATCCTATAGGATAACCTTTTGATTTAGTTAATTATTTAGATGTTGAAATTGGATGATGTAATTTATATAGAAAGAGTACCTCTGTAATATGTCACATTTTTGAAAAAAGTCTCCCACATCATGGTATAGTAAAAATCAAAATTCAGTTGCATTATCAACAGCTTCAGAACAATACATTACTACTGGTAGTTGCAGTGCACAAATTTTTTAGATGAAACAGAACTTACTAGAACATGTGTTTCAATTCAGACATATCCCATAATCTGTGACATCAAAAGTGCTATTAAAATTTCTAAGAATCTAATTTCTCATTGTAGAAAAAAACATATTAATGTACGACATCAATTTCTGGGAGATAATTATCAAAAAGGTGATATAACTCCCGAGTTTTTCCAGACTAAGAATCAACATGCTGACATATTTAATAAACCCTTAAACTCTAAGATAATGAACTGATTTATACATGAACTTGGAATGGTAAATCTCTAAAGTCCTATCAAGCTTCTATTATATGTGAAACCGATCTATGAAACCGAACTATGAAACTGATCGGTGAAGATGATATGTGAAAATGATCAGGAACCCGATCTGTGAAACCTATCAGTGAAACCTACCTCTGAAACTAATCAGTGAAACCGTTCTGTGAAACTAATCTGTGAAACTGAACAGTGAAACTGATCAGTTAAAACAATCTTTCCAAACTGATCTCATGAAGCCAATCTTGTGAAACCGATCTCATGAAATTGATATTGTGAAACCTATTTCCTGAAACCGATCAGTGAAATAGATCTCTTAAGACAGATCTTGTGAAACCAATCTCTTGAAACTATCCCCTTAAAAATGATTGTGTAAAATAGATCCCTTTAAAGACCCTTTTGTAATTCTATCTATTTTACATAAGACAACACACATTTTATGTTGTTTTTACCATTTTTCAATTTTTTGTCCTTTAAGATTTAAAATCCCTAAATGATATAACAAATTCCATCCTTCTCAACCTTTCTCCTTCTTCTCTACCTTTGGAACTTATTCTCCATGAAACTCAACCTCTCTACTCTCAACATTTCAACTCCATTCGAATTAAGACCCTCAAAATGGAAAGGAAAAAATGTGTGATGGAAGAGTCAAGGGAATCTTCATCAGATAACCATCAGAAGGGTGATTCCAGTGGTACTAAAAATTTGTGATTAGGATGTAGAGTTGTTACAGCTGAGAAAGAAGTATTTATAGAATGGATTCTATCAAGAAGGTCACTTTTTCTAAGGTTTCTATATCTCATGGATGGCTAAGATGGTTCTCAAACAATGAGAGACCATTCTATCCCCATCTTATGAATGATTTTTATCTCAACCTGAATATATTTCTATGTGGAGCTGAAGAATCGATAATGAAGTCTATAGTATAGGGAAAAGAAATATATTTTTCATCTAAGGAACGTGATGAATGTTTGGAAATTCCTCATGAATGTGTTTAGGCTGATTATCAAGGTGAAATTCCACCTTCCTTTGATTTTATTTCGTATGAGGATTCTCAGAAGGAGCTAACTGGAATTGAAGAATTGAGGAGAGCTACTGCCATTGAATTTTATGGAGAATAAGGATTACTTTTTATGTTTATTCAACATCAAAGCTTCCCATGGAATTGATATTTCTCTACTATGAAGTATCAGGATGTATTCCTGATTTACCTCTTTAAAAATGTGATAGAGGTGAATCTTTGTAGGAAACTAATGGTGCATATTTCAGATATGATAAAACCCTCCCATAAAGTAACATGTTTGAACTATCCTCGGATATTTTATGCAATGCTAAAGATGTTGTGTTTTGGGGAAAATGGAGATGAAATGATCAATGCCTTTAGTTGTTTCTACCTTCAGAAAGAGATTTTCAAGATAACGAATTTTTTTTGAAACCCATGGAGGAAATGTTGGGTAGGAGATGAAGAAAGACTATATGAAGAGTTCAATCCGATTGACAATCCTACCAGACCAAAGGATCAAGTTTATCCAGACCTAAAAACAGGAGAGAAATCTATCTATTCAAAAGGGGAGGATGAGGTTGAGTTTCCCATGGGAGAAAGATCTCCTTTTGGTGACAAAAAATATCTTGATATTGCTGAAAGCCCAAAAGACATGTATTATAGACCAGCTAGTCTACCTTTGGATAAACCGAGAAGGGAACCTTTGTTAAGTGATGAGGATGACAAAGAGACAAAAGTCACTGGTGTGGAAGGATATATAAGTAAGTCAGAGGAGGTGTCTGATGATGATGATGTTGATGATGATGATGAGGGAGATGATGAACATCTCAGTGTTTTTTTAAAAGTGGAACAACAAGTAGTTTACCGATCCAATGAAGAATCTATATATGGAGATGAAGATAGTGTTGATCCTGTTGGATAAGAGGATGTTGATCATGGAGATGAAGGTAATGAGGATAGACCTCATCATCATGTTGTTCAAAATAAATAAAACATTTAGGAGTTGAATGAAATTATTATTGGTGGCCACGGGGAAGAGGCTGAGGATCAGGTGCCTCATGTTTAGAAAGTTCCTAGAGAAGATGGATTGGATGGAGCACATGTAGTACCTCATTTTCAATTGGTACTTGTTCAAAGGAATATTATTTTGGCTAGAGGAAAGGATGAAGGGGATGATGAAGATGAAATTTTACCTGAGCCATAGGGAAGAAGAGTCAGGATTGAAATTTTTGTGCCAAAATACATGACACGTAATCGATAGTGGAATAATGTTCCTGGATACATTCTATTTGGTTTGGAATATAACTATGATAATGAGTTTGTAGCACCTCCTCCTACTCCTCATGTTTTAGCTGAAGTAGAACCTATTACACCTGCTTCACCAGGTGCACTTCTAGTAGATGAGCCAGCAGCATAGCCAGTTCCTAGTGACTATTTCACTAAGACTGATTTAGAGGAATTCATAAATGATATTTGTGAGTTAGTGAGGGACTCAGTTGGATCCAAAAGTGATTCCACTACTTCAATGAGTATTTTAGATACTGATGCAACAAAAATTGCAAGGATAGTTATCTAAGAGATTCAACCAAATCTAATTACAACAGCTGAAACAATCATTATACATAACACCATGCTAAGATAAGAGATAAGGAAGATGATCAATTTGTTAAATTATATAACCACTAATTTGAAGACCAATTTTATTGGTGTGATGGAAGTTCAATGGAACATAGTGACACTTCTAATGATTGTATATTTGAAGTAATGGAAAGAAGATAATGAAAAAATGATCACCGGTCCATCCACTTCTAGAGGTGGGAGAGGTGTTGTTGCTGATTTGAATTCCCTCAAGGAAATGATAAGAGAAGAAATCTAGTATCATAAGAATGATTTAGACAAAGAAAATCTTGTAAAGGTATATATAAATACAGAATTTGTTTACAACATGGTATGTTAGTGCACAAATGAGGCCTCTACTGCCCAGAGAGAGATTTGAGAGAAAGTGGAAAAGTACATTACTAAGATCTATACCAAGATTGATCTCATTAATAGGATCATGTTTTAGCCGAAAATCTCAGAATTTCTCAAGTTATAGAAGACTTCAAGAAACAAGTGGCATAGTTGAAGGTGTTGACCCTTATTCTAGATAAACTACTGGAGAATAAGGATGGTTTTGCAAAGTCCATGCAATATAGTGTTGAAATAATTAATGATTTCATCATGCACCTCAAGCCATGTCTACATGTTCAAGCTGAAGAAATTGGGGTTCCACCTTTTACTTCCATTGGCACTAACTCTCAGCCTCATACTCTGATGACTGTCTCTCAGGCCCTTTCTCAGATTCAACCAGTCATTTCTAAGAAATATTAGAGATGTGTGTTGTCAGAATGAAGACTTCGCCTTGCAGAAAATGTCCCTACAGGTGTGGTCTTTCCTTATGTTGTCTTCAGACCACCTCTTCCCACTACCAAACCAAAACCTTCTGATCATACATTTACCCTTCAGATAAAGGAAAAACACCTCAGTGTCCAAACCCTTTGTAGAGTATTGTGTATTTGATAGGGATTTGTAACTTTATTTTTTCTGATTGTACCATTTTGACCCTTAATAGTAATCATTTTTTTTTCTTCACTATATTTTTCATCTTCTTTGTGTTATTTTTCTTTCTTCTTTCTCCTTATCTTAACCTATTTTTTTGTCTAATCCCAAAACGGGGAGAGAAAGGTATAGGTATAAATTATTAATTTCTAGGGGAGAAACTCTAGCGTAGGCCACATGACATGTACTCATCATTATATATATACATATATTCCCTCTGATCCAATATTTGAGGGGTATATTTTTTTAAAAAACACAAAACAATGGAAATCATTACTTATATTTAACAATCACATTCATTGAAGTATGCTAAATAGTGTAATTACTATTCCCTAACAATAAATGTATTACATAATTAGTGATTATATAAAAGGGGGATACTGTTGGACCCTCTATGATATAGTGGTTTTCATAATCACAAATAATGCCAATCTATAGATTCTATTATTCTATGCCATTTAATATCTCTAAGTAAATCAATTATGTCATACTGTACAATAAATTTAAATAACTCAATAAACAATTTTTATGCTTCAATATATTTTCAAGTGTATATTTAAATTTATTTGTAGATTTAACTTAATTTAGTAGTTCTCTGTGTAAGACAGACACTTCATATGTTCCTCAGAATTCCCTAGCACCGTTATTTCAGATCAACTCACTGATGGACGACACACTGATGATCGAATAACTGATGAATGACACACCGATGATCGAGTCACCGATGGACGACACACGGAAGGTCGACTCACCGATGGATGAAATATTGATGATTGACTCACTGATGGGAGACACACCATTGATCGACTCACCGATAGAAGAAACACTGATGATCGACTCACCGATGGATGAGACACTGATTATCGACTCACCGATGGACGACACACTGATGATCAACTCACCAGTTGATAAGTCAGCGATGAATGACTCACTGACAGGTGGCAGACTAATAGAAAAAATGACTCATCGATACACTGAGTCATAGATATAGATGGAAATAACTCACAGATACTTGGAGTCACCAATGTTGACAGAATGATGCTGAAAGACCGATGCTGACAAACCGATGCTAACAAACCGATGCTGACAGACCAATGATGACAGACTGATACAAATGAGTCACCGATATTTATGACTCACCGATATTCATAAATACTGTTTCAAATTTATTAATTCAAATTTATTTCTAACGGTCATATTTAGACAAATTAATGTTTCTAACATTATTTAATGTTGTTTATAGGACTATCCGTAGATAGTACAAGGTACATTCACGTGGAGAGATCTTCATGACTGATGGACCCTGAACTATAAAAGGATTACAATCTAATATGTGCAATGTTTTGGTGTGAGAGAGACCAGGAAAATATTCTAAATAGTTAAAATAGAAGAACTCAAAAAGCTATACAAGAACTCAAAGATGAGTTCAAAAGGAATTTTATAAGACAGGAAAGAACATGATGAATTTCTCTCAACATCCTAACATCGAAGAGTAGAACTTTTCACACCTGAAACATATAGTATTGAGGATGTGAGACTCTATTCTGAAGTCATCTTATAGAAGAGGACTCGAATATCTTTTTCTCTCCATCAATCTATTTCAGATCTTCACTGCAAAACACAAATATATTTCTAAACACTCATCATCATTTATAACTCTATTGTGATCTTGTGTTTACCTTTTTTAGAAGTGTGTGCATTTTTTTTCTTCAAATAAATTTTCCTCTATGCATAACTAAAGGATACTAAATATCCTCACACTCACTCTCTTTTTCTCTTGTATACCATGTAGAATAGTGGAAGAGATCAAGTGTGATCTGTTTTTTGTTCTTCCCATGAATAAATGTGGTAGTGGTCAAGTGTGACCTGGATAGCCTTTTGTACTATTGTAAACCCCAATCCAGGGTGTCAATACAAAATTTTATTAATATAAACTGTATGGGGTTAGGTGATCACCAAGTAGATAGGACTAACTGTCACCTTGAGATGGGACCTCTTTTTTTTCCAATTTGTATATAACTTTTAGTTTAATCTGATCTATGATTATTTCATTTCAAATAAAACTAAATTTAAAATTCATAGTTAGTTTAAAAAGTTTATATATATGTTTTGAATCTGTATATTATCCAAGAACATATGAAATATTCTATTCATATGATCCACAAATACATTAACTGCATTAATTAACCCAAACAACATAACAAAAAATTCATAATTCCCATATCTATTACAAAAAGTTTTTTTCTGATGTCATCCTCAAGCACAATCAACAGATGGTATCTATATCTCTTGTCAAACTTGGAAAAGTATTGATCTCCCAAGAGATAATAAAAAAAGTAATCAATATGAGGAAAATGATACTTGTTTTAAATAGTGATGTTATTGAAGTCTCTATAATCAATGAAAATTCACATGGAACCATCATTCTTTTTAATGAACAGAATAAGAGCACCACGTGATGAAGTTATAGGATGAATGAAGCCTTTATCAAGAAAATCCTTTAACTATTTTTTCAACACTAAAAGTTCCATTTGATCATTTAGATAAGGGGGTTTGTAATTGGATTAAATTCAAGAACTAATTCAATTGTGAATTCAAATTCCTAATTAGGTATAGAACTGGGTAACTCATTAGGAAACACATCAAGATATTCATTTACCACCATCACATCATTAATTTGAATAGTTCCCTTATTTTCTATAATATGAGAATGATAACATTCATTTCTATATTTTAACTATTTCTCAGCTTCCAGATATATTATCAATTTTATTGGTCCATTATTGTATATAAAATTACACTCTTTCCAAAAAACTAATTCTTTAGCTTCATAATCAATCTTGTCTTGATAAACATAATTTCAATCCATACCAATAATAATATCCAACTATACTACGGGAAAAACAACATGTTATTCAAGTAATTTTTTTCCAAAGATAAGAATGGGATGTTTTTTAAAATTTCTCCTTGTTATAATATTTCCCCCTGATGTTTTAACAACTAGTTTTGGTCTCATATTTTGAGGTGATATTTCCAATTTACCAAAATAATTACTCAGTAATAAAGGAATCTGTAGACACCGTATACAAAAACCATTATAAAAAACCGAGTAAACAAAAAAGTTACCAACTAAAACTTCATTGGATGGCCTGAAATCTACTGATGTAGTCTCAAAGGATCTTACTACACCTTTCTACTTATTTTAGGCCTTCTTTGAATCATTCAAATATTTCTTTGTGATGGAATTTTCATAATGACCCATCTCACCACATTTAAAACATTTCATATCATTCTTATTGGGGTTAGTCTTAGGATCATTTTCATTACAATCTCGAACAATATGTCCAATCATACCACATCGGAAACACTTCTCTTTTTTGGCAAGGCATTCCCCAGGGTGCTTTTTCAAAACATTTCACCAACTGGAAACTGGACTATCTTACCATCAAATTTCATTGATTGATTCTTACCCATCACTTGCCATTTAGACCTCTTCTTTTCTTTTTTTTCAAAATGCACATGATCATTAGCAAACTCCATTTCTATTATCTCATCACATCGAAAACGTTTCTCATAACTTTTGAATATACGGGAGGCCAAATACCTTCAATTCCTTGGATTTAATCCTAAGTAAAAAAACTGTTGATTTTTTCTATCATATCCATAATAATATTTGGAGAATGCCTCACCAGTTGGGTGAAGTCTGTTTCATACACACCCGCTGAATCTTCTAACTTTTTTTCTTCAATTGAAGGAATTCATTTTCCATACTAAGTTGAACCTTCTTTAGAAAATATTTTTGAAGATAAAACTTTTAAATTCATCCAAATCTAAGATATCAATCTTCTTTATATCAAGGATATTGTTGACCATTGACCACCACTGATCAGATTCACCATAAAAAAGAAAAATATAAAGACACAAATTTTTATTATCTAAACATCCCATAACATTGAATATCATTCCAAGGGATTTAATCCATCCTTCAGCTACTACTGGGTCAGAAGATTCATTGATTGTTGGAGGGTGTTGTCTCACAAAATGTTACACTATCATCATATTCCATTGTGGAACATTTAGATTTCCTCTTAAATAGATTCCACATCCATTTATTTCTCATTTTATCTAATCCCTTAATATCACCAATTTCCCAGTTCCAATCCCTACTATTCTAGGCTACAGATTCGGAGGGATATCATTCTGTTGGTGCCTTCCCACTTCATCAACCCTGTTTCTTCTAGGGAAAACCATTCTGAACAATTATATATTAGATGAAGAAGCATGGTATTATTTAAATTATATAACATTTCAAATTAACCATAGAGTAAAAATCATTTATGGTATTCTGCTAACATCAACATAAAACATAAAGTTAACTAAACCATCCTTTGATACGAACTATAAAGACCTGGCCTTATTACATTACATAAACTTGAATTTTAGACAAGAAAACATTTCCTTTAACGTTTATGACATTTTTTAGTTTAGAGTTTTAGAGAATTTGGAAACAATAAATACATAACATTCCACATTTATACAGAGTGGACACCATAAAAACAGTATCCATTTCTTCAAAAATATTAATGTTTTAAAATTAAACATGATTTATTTGGAAAGTCATCATTACATTTTACTTCGATTCCTTATTTATTTTATACATCCTTATAACCGATGAAAATAATTTAAAAACTTGGTATGGGCATAAAAATCACAGTGATGTATATAAAAAAAAGTAAAAATAAAACATTAGTCCTTGAATACTTATAAACACATGAAATCATTTCCAAAAAGACATACTTGTCACCCATATATACATACTTTGGGAAAATTGAGATTTCCATGATATTTTCACATAACATAATGAACATAAATAATACCATAAAGGATTCCTAGGGGACTAATTACATAGTTTTTTATCCATCAAGGCTACCTTTTTATTTTTAACCCTCACGACTACCTTACAATGTAACCCTCATGGCTACCTTATGGTGTAACCATTGCAGCTACACATGGATTAACCATACATGTGACCTCCAACTTAAACATACCAAATAAATTAGAGAGATATACAGGTCCCACATTTAATAATAAAAAATTACCAACAACCATAACAAAATAATCAAACAACAATACTTGTATAAAAACATTCTCTTTCGATTTTCTAAAACGAGAAGTATAATAGAGGATTTTATTAAAAAAGTCACTTAAAAATAACATATAATTGAAAATAGAATCAATAGAAATAAATTAATATGTGAATAAACTATAAATACACATAATAAAACATCATATAAACAGAAAAACATCATGAAAATTATCTTAAAATCACACAATTAAGGAAGTATAAGGGTAACCTAAAGACTGGAAATTGTGTTAAGAATTCACATACCTCGGGTTTTTATTAATTAAAACTTCTTTAACCCTAATGTATAATTGTTAAAAAAGTGTTATTGATATATTAAATAAACATATCCATATTTATAATACCTTATATGATCATTTTATAACATCATTTCATTCATCAATTATTAGTATTTTGTTCCTTCCATTGTTTTGGCTGCGTTCTTTACATGATTTCAACGATCAGTTGGTATTTGATTTTCGTTCCGTATAGAAATTAAATTATAGAAGTTGAATGAAATGGTATTAATGTGTTTCCATAATATATAATTATTCCATAAATCGTTTTTTATCATATATCATCATGAATCATTATATAAAACATTAATGATATTGGTTTAGATCATTTTTGGCGGTTCCATGAGAAACATGAACTCTTTTCATTATATAATTTAATATTTGAAGTTCATTAAAGAACATTAAATAGGTTAAATAATACACTTTAAATTATATTTTAACCTTAAATATGGTTTTAGAAATAGTTTTGAAGGAAGTAATACAAATTACAAACACATCATCGACGATTTTGGTAAACGACAGATCTTGAACGATGTATTTATAAGAGGGGGAGATGAAGTATGTTGAAGAATTTTTTCCATAAAAATAATAAAATCCAGATTATATAAGATTTTTTAGCTTTCATAACTCTTGGACAATGGTAATAGAAGATATTACAAGAAAATAAAAGTAATTGAAAATAAAGCACAAGAATAAGGAAAAGTATTTTTACCGCTTGATCTATTTTCCTTGAGATCCACCTTAAGGGATTTGGTTTTGGCCTTATAGTGAGACCCTTATGTCATGGATGTGGGGAAATTACATGGTAAGTATATTGGGTAAAACATATACAATTATAAAATCTTGAGAGTTGTGTGAGGAAGAGGGGATGAGGGTGGTATTTATAGTGGAGGAGTGGTGGGGTTTTATATTGGTTTAGTAATTAGTTTAATATTTTTTTCTCAAGGCTATGAATCATCATGATTCATATGACCCCAAATAGTAATTAGATCATGTGATTTCAAACCAACTATTATTACATCTTCCATTTATAACCTATGATGCAGCAAAACTAGTATACAGCATTTATCTTAATTTATCATATTTTACTATTCATCACAAATACAAGAATTTCAGAAAGATAGAAAAAATTCACCCAAACCATTTTTAGATGTGTAGAATCCAAAAATAAACTACATTTTTTGAAAATAATTTTCTATATATGATTAATTTAGTTTTTAAATAAAATAATACTTTATTCAAAAAATAACAATTTTAAAACTATAGTTCATTTTATATCACCTTGAAAAATTAATTAAGATGTCATTATCTTAAAGACTTAATAAAATAAAATAATTATAAAATTTAATATTCTTTAAGGTCATATTACATTTCATAAGTGTGTGTTATTATTCACCTATAATCATGTTGGTTCCATCCGACTACAAATAGCATACTGATCAGAATTGTAGATGATCGTTTGTCAAAATTCGAAACCTATAAGCGAAAAAATAATGTTTCATTGGCTACATTAAAAATATCTCCTTAAAAAATGTTTTGATTCATATTATTATTATTTCATACATTTAATTAATTTTTAAAACCTTGAGGTGTTACATTTAGTGATTTTGGAATCTATCTTATGAGGAAGAATATATGTGTTCCAATGTTCCCACACCATGACGTTCTACAGATGCTCATTGTGATAACTCTCCTAACTGAATGTTGCTTCCCTGACTAGACCCCTTGGAATGTTTAGAAAGAAGAAGTGTAATTAACCATACTCTAAAAAATTATTGAACTAGGAATGAGTTTCATGAACTACGACTCAAATCTACTAGGGATACCCAGACGTAAAGATGAATTCCAAGGTGGAATCCATGGAAGGAGGAATTGATGACCCATTATCCCATTTTCATAATGGGTAAGACATTTCCAAAAAAAAGTGATGAATGTAAACCACCATTGGAAATCATGAATACAGGGTATAATTCCACCCAATAATTATTGAATAGGCACACCCTATTAGAAACCGACATATAGAGAAATGGTGAACCTCACATGAATATATTCTCCTCAATGTGGGGACTAGTAGCATTCGAGTGATCAGTTCAACAAATTGGTGTGTTACCGGATCCATATATATGGTATAAGGGCCCTCTAAGAAAAACGTGGGACTAGTGTGGAACTCAACAATAGTTGGGGTATTTTACTATGGACTATCCCATTTGTGGCCCTATTAGTGTGGATCTTTCTCCCCAATCATGGAATATTTGTTGAAACTGGGGCATTGGACATTTGTTTCCTTGTAACCATACTAAAAGCTGAATATTAATTCTTTTTAGGACCCAATATATAGAATAACTCTCACCCAAAGCCCATAGGGGCAGGGGAAGGAGATGTGTCTGTGCGTTAATACCACGTGACCCCACCTCTGCCATGAAATCCATAACTTCATCAGCTACCAAACGCACATGCCCAATCTCACCCTAGGAGACTATCCATAGGAGGAGGGTGGACACCCTATTATGATAATATGATGAATAGGGAGTCATTCCCATAAAGGACATGGCTCACCAGGACTAGTAGGAAAGTGCACTTTGCTGTCATAACCACCCCAAGGCCCCCATAGGGAGCGACTTCTCCCCACTCTGACTTTAAAACTCTTTGGTAGTTTTCCCCATAGTGCTTTTTTAACTCGATCATCTATGCTGAGCAGGATGGGGGTGCCTGAGTCATTCCAACGATTACCACCACTTTGGAGAAATCAAGGAGGGCTCCCACCAGGCCATGTTAGCACAACCAACAATTGATTCTTCAGGCTGAGGAATAGGTTGACCACTCCCCTACTTTTCCGGTCCCAACTCGGCAAACCCAACATTAGCATTGGGCTTAGACTCAAGAAGATTCTTATCTCAGGGAGTCATCATCAATAGCTCCAGTGGCCCAAGCCACCCCCGGTGCACACTACCAATCCCCTTATACTATAAATAACGGATTCCTTGATGACTCATTTGGATTGAGCCTATAGCTCATGTCAGTTGGGTTGACTCTCACAGCCGCTGACATACTTAGAATCCATTATGATCTAGTCAATGATGATAAGACACTACAAAAGGCCCCCACATACAATTTACAACTAGAGTGGATGTCCTCCCCACTCTCACAAACAACATTGAGGTCCTCACCATGTTCCCAACACTGACCAATATGGGCGTATTCCTGACCTCATTGATGTTCAGTATGGAGGTCCTCCCCGTGCTTACAGTTCCACACAGGGAGGTCCTCCCCATGTCTTTGAATAGTGATTTGAAGGCCCCCCTCATGTCATTCCCAGCTCCAACATAGGACATCCCCAATCTTGAAACAAAAAAAGTGGATGTCCTCCCCAATCCATCCATTATCATAATGGAGGCCCTCCCCTTGGTATCACTACTCAACATAGAGGTCATCCCTGTGTTCTTCTCAATCAGTGTGAGGGTCCTCCTCACACCTCGACCCACCAAAACAGAGTTCATCCCCACTCTACAAAAAATGGGTATGGAGGCCCTCCCCATGTCTCCAATTACTTAAGTAGAGTCCCTCCTTACCATGTCAGAAACTAGTCATGTGAAGGTACTCCTCGTGCTTCCCACATCCAAAGCAGATGTTTACCCCTCTATGGTGACAAAAAATATAGAGGTCCTCTATATATACAACAAAATCAAAGCAGAGTTCCTCTCCATGCATCCAGCTGCCAGTACAAAGGCCCTCCCCAAATACCACTCACAATATTCCAATGTTCCCCTCCCAACCCGTCACACCAAATTGGAGGTCCTCCCCACTTTATCATCAACCAGTAGCATGAAGTTACACCTCATGAAAAAAAATATTTCATACCATGATGAATCATCCCAAGGCAGTAGGGATAATCGTTTCAACAATTATCAGATTCTAAAGTCGAATGGGACCTAATGAGGGAGGCTTCCCCCATTCCTCTATGTTATAGTATGGGGGAGGAGCCTGGATGGTGAATCACGTCATCTTGGAAGGTGTGATACACCAGATCCATAAATACCTTTTCAAATTAATGTAGGCAGTGGAATATTTGGATCCCTTCCAAGTTCTTATGGTGTAGACATCTCTTTCATCGCTAGTTTCATTCTCTACCTCAACAGGATATCGTAGAGATTATTTATGTGATATGAAAGACCATAAGTATAGAGTGGATCCAAAATTTACTTCCACATCCCTCGCACATTAGTTGGTGGATAGTACCCTATTCTATTGGGACCTAGTAGTTCGGTTAGATCTACCTCTGAGAGATGACCCAATATGAAGTTATCAGTTAGTTCATGCAGCAGTTTCTCCACCATCCATTCGACTACTACATCATTCCACATCTATGTCGTTTCCATATTCTCAACCATTATTGATCAGATACTAGGGTTCCAATATCAAAGATCCTATTCCATGTAGGGAATATTCTGGGACACTCTCCCCACTGACCAGGTGTCAAAAATGATTTTACCAAATGTAATTCCCAACATCGAAACCCAGGAGTCCCTCACTATGGAAGAGTTCTTTTTCTTTCGCAAGACCATCTAGGAGATGTATTTTTTCTGTTTAACCATTATTTGGTCTATACATAAAGTCAATATAACTTTGAAAATATCATCCAGTAATGCTAAATGGTAGAGTTAGTATCAGTTTTCGTGCTACAACATCCTACACCACCCGGTTACAACTGAATCCTTCATTGATGATGTGTTCATAGATTAACAATTCTATGCTGAATTATTGAATATGAATCCACACAGATATAATTCTATGGTTGGTGGATGTATTCCTCTCTCGACTTCAGTCCCCTCAAGCGGTATCCGGTTTTACTTGGAGACATTGAGGATTCTCCATGTGTTTTCACGATGAATATGAATGAGATCATGTTGCTCATGGAAGGGGAGATCAGTGAAAAGGATGATGATGGGTATCAAACTATAGGGGTGGATAAGAATCTTGTTGACCCTATAGGTATTATCACTCACCTTTAGATAAAAAATCTTTTCATACCAAATGCAACTGCATCATTTCCCATTTTCTAGATTCTCAACAAGGGAAAGGGAGAGTTCAAGCCCTTGGATCCGCCTCTAGTCATATAGAAGTCAATCCATGATCCCAAAATCACCACATTGTGATAGTAGAGTCCAAATCATTATTATATAATCAATGAGAATTATGCCAAGAGATGCCCAGATTATGGTGATCCCCGAAGGGATTTTTCTCCTCCTCCACCAGCCTAACCAGGGAAGCCACATATCCTTCTTTTCTAGTTACCCAAGCTTGATCCTAGTGATCTCATGCAACCAAATAGAGAAGAACATAGATCATATAGAAATTTAGATTAATACACATCACTAAATCCACATGAGAAGCATGAGAATCATCCTTGTGATCCGGGTCTGATTGTTCCACAAGCCACCACACAAGCTGCTCTGATGGCTGTTCTACCAGATGCTCCACATGCCGCTCTAGAGGTTTTTTCCTAAGTTTTTTATCCTTCTTATTATGTTGATGAACCCATCAAGTCCTTGGTGGTTACTAACCCTATTCTAGGAATGAATCCTGAGAAGTAAGATGTTATTACCACTCTCGCCTCTCGTCTTGAGGCCCTAGAGACACTATACGTGGAAATACCATTTGATTGACATCCATATCCTCCATGAGTGGAAAACATGAGGGCACCCACATATTTCAAGAATCCCTCATTCACCTCCATCAATAGGATGGGAGACCCACTGAAACATCTAGCCCACTTAATCTCTAGGTTTGGACCCATGTTTGGAACTCCAGAGAAAAAAAGAGGACACCAAGCTCCTATGATTCATTCAAACATTGGAAGGATGTGTACTTTTCTGATACAACCAGTTACCCATTGTGTCCATCACCGACTAGGATGACCTTCGCAGGTGGTTTCACTTTCAGTTCATCTCTACCACCCACAATACAGGTATTCCTAACCTCTTCATGCAAATGAAACAACCTGATGAACATATCAAATACTTCATTTCCATGTGGAAAGGCCTCATGTACTCGCTCTACAAGAATATAACTCAATAAAAGTTTATAAAAATGTGTATTAGGAATGAAAATGTTGAATTGGTCCCCACCCCCATTACATAAAATTTTCCTACTAGATTCTAGGATTTTTCTAACAAGCCATAATTCCTAGAGGAAGCCTTGCATCAGGCCAATAAGGCACGTCCTGTGCTACCTTAAACCCCTAAAATAAGATATGCTAAGATAGATGCTACCACCATAGTGCATGAGGGGGATCACAAACTGCTATAGTTGATGCAAGTAGAGGCTGTCTAGGTGTCTACCAATTGAGGATAGAAACCTCAGTAGGCTCTACCTTGTCACACTTATAATCAATAGGCACCTCCTCTGCTGGAACCACCACCCAAATGAGAGAATTTGGATCAACCTCCTTGCCCTCCACCGCCACCTTTCCATAATCTTGATCCCATGGTTCCCCCTATAGACATAAGAAACCAAACATATTCCATCCTAGAGGACAAGGATCCCATTTATTTATGTATCAACCTAGATTAAGTATCCATAAATCTACCAGAATGTAGAAAGCCTCCAGAGGCCAAATTTACTCACTATCATGAAAAAAATCCTTATGATAGGTTTCCTTTGCTTACCATTAAGGTGTGCTCTATGTTCAAGGACTGGCTTCAGGACCAGATATAAAATGATATAACTAGGTTGGCATAACTCTCTACACATGTATCACATATCCCTATCGAGTATAACAGTGACATTGATGGTTCTTGCAAATGGAAATAAGTCTGCAGTCATAGGTCTCAGAAGTATGATGAGTAGTTGGCTCTCAGGATAGTTTCTCATGCCCATGGATCCATCTATGCCTGACTAGGCCATTCCTTACCTCTATAAGTCATCATTCCTTCTCTAGTATCTAAATTTTAGATTCCTCTCCTCCATCAACATCTTAGAGAATTAAGCATAGAAGACGCATGAGAAAGATAAGTACCCCACCACTGTCGAATCCATCTCTTACACTCAGTGACTTCATACCCCCTATAAATGGGTATCACACCATAGGACCACCCCATACCATAAGAATCCTATGATGATGATCATGAGTGTGGGTATGTGAATGCCATCAAATTGGCTGATCCCCAAAAATGAAGTGTATTAAGTGAACCCTATGAGAATCCCCAGTCGATGCCATTGAATAATAATTCTAGGAAAGGAAATACACCATAATAATCAGTTTAGTGATCTAAGTCGGCCCATACATTCCATGAAGACAAGAAAATAGGCATTGTGTAGAGATCATAAGGCATTGTCTTCCCAGCTCATTCCACTAGATTTGTAACCATCATTGACTGTGATCATTGACCATCCATAAACACTGTGGTCATATCGTGATCATCTGCATTCGGTAGGGTACTAGTCAGCAAGGAGTCAGCTAGTGGTGATTATTGGTATCTCTTCTGAACAACAAAATGTTTCCAACACCAATCAGAGTCTTGTTCTTTCACCCACAGTGGCAGTCGTACATCCCACCGTAGAGTGACCTATTGTGGGAATAAGTATGCCCCAAGATATGAATTATGATGTATTGAAGCATCTCGCTAGTATAAATAGAAAACTATAAATCCTAGAGGCTCTTCATCTGTGAAATAGATGCAAGAAAACCATTATGAATCCTTGCAGATCCACATCTAATTTGAAATAGAAGTTATGGTACCCAAGAATTTCTATACAGATTATATCGAGCAGTCAGAATTATAGGCCATCATATCTTTCTCTAGAGAAGATGAGTATTCACTCATGCATCTTAATATCTTTTAATTGTACATCACTAATCAATTAAATGGTGTGTAGGTTCATTGATCTCTCATTGACACATGTTCTTGGATCAGCCTCATCTTAACCCAAATGATTTGTAGGTTGGGACTATCCAAAGTAGATTTGAGCCCCCTCACCTAAATATTTTGGGTTTTGAATGGACTGAATAGAGACCATGTGGCCAGATCATTTTAAAAACCTAATTTTTCAATCTAGTAGCCGACAAGGATTTCAAGTTTTCCTTGTAGGCCACTGCTTAAAAAGCATTAATGGGTAGGCTTTGATCAATCTTTATGCATAAGTTTCCTCCTATCACTAGTACCTCAATTACTCCCTCAATGGTCGATTAGGAATTCCATAAGCTGATGCTGCTTCCTTTGACTATTATGAAGCTCTCTATATGGATGCATCTTACTACCCAAGAAATTACAAGCATTCTCAGTCCAACATGAGAGAGAAAACCAATGTCACATCCAACCCATGGACAGACATGGAAGATGATTTTGTTTCATGATTCACTGGTTGGAAACTATGACACCAGAAATGGGAAATCACATTATCATTTCTGAGAGAAAAGGTCATCATGCCCTTCAGTTCAAGTAATGATATATGATTACCTTTTATTCTTACATTATTCAAGACCATGTTATACCAGATTCCCCTACTCCTATCATTTTTCTATATGTTCACCCTATGGCTACAACATTCTATCATACTTCCTTGTTCTGTTGAGCTAAGATAAACTATTACAAAATGACACATCACCATTATGTTGACATCTAGCATGGACCCATTGGTAGGAGGCCAAGTGGAATCAAATTGAAACTAAAAATCACAATTATTTCTGTGGTGCAGTAATCTTCTAATGAATATTCCACTTTCGCTCGTGCTGGCACCAATGTTCCCATAAATTCAGTCGGCCCAAGTGAACCTTATCCTCCCATCAATTCCTCATCCTCATATAATGAAGTCGATTTGAATGATGCTCCTCACACATTTTACTATAGTTTCTCCACCACCATTGTTGAGTAGGTATAAGTGAGCCTTGGAACCAAGGTAGATTTGTGGCCAACACTAATCAGAACAACCATGCCTCCAGAGAAACAACATCCATACGTGGATTTAATAATGGGGCATCGTGATGTGTTTGCTTGAATCTATGATGAGATTCCATGTGTAGACACTCAGGTATTAGTCCACCATCATGGAATCCTAGTAAGTCATCGCACATTCAAGAATCCTCCCAAAAAGATTCATATATCCCACGGTGCCATTGTTGGGGCTGATGATGATAATCTTATCAAATCCAGGTTCATCATGGAAATTTAGTACCCCAAGTGGCTAACAAAAATCATTCTGATCAGGATGAAGAATAGACATATCAGAGTCTGTGACATCTTCCAAAACTTTATATACCAATTTCCAAAGGCCGAGTTTCCCCTTCCAGTGATGGAGATGTTAATCGAGCTCATGACTAGGTTCTAGGCTCTCTCTTTCGTGGATGGGTATTCTATGTATAACCAAATCTGGATGGACCCCAGGGATGAAGAATCTACCATCTTTAAGGTGCCACAAGGGACCTTTTTCTATCAGGTAATGCCTTTAAATTTGAAGAACATTGGATCCATCTATCAACATTCCATGCATCATATCCTCAAGTTGATCCGTGGGATGCTAGTAGAATGATATGTGGATGATTTGGTGGTCCTATCCCACCTATGTCAGGACAATCTTCGAGATCTTGAAAAAGTGTTTGGTTTCCTTTTCTCCTGATAGCTAAATATGAACCCCGTGAAATTAAATTTCAGGGGGACCTATGGAACATTCCTCTGTTTTATGATTGGATATATAGTCATCGAGATCGACCATGATAATATCAAGGATATCAGCTATATGCATGCTTTGAGAATCCTCTGGGAGAACCAAGTCCATCAATGCCAGATAGCATATATATATATATACATATATATATATATATATCAATTCATTGAGAATATGGCCAAAAAGTGTAAACCCTTTTCCATAAATATGAAGAAAGGTATTGTCTATCAGTAGGATGAAGAGTTCTAGACCATATTTGAGGAGATTAGAAGTGCCTACTACAACATCTAATTCTAATGCAACTCATTTCTTAGATGTTTTTGTCACTTTATGTAACTTCCCTAGAATGATCCCTTGTCACCCTTCTCACCCATAAAAAAATGAAGGGACAGAGAACAGTTTGTACTATCTCAATTTCATACTACTTGATGCAGAATCCAGATATTCCCCCATCAATAAGTTCTTCCTTGTACTGGTTTTCACAATGTAGAAGTTGTTTCACTACTTATAACATCACAAGATAAATATAGTTTCCCATGTGGATCTACTAATGTATATCATAAACCACACAATGTTGATATTCCTTCTCTCTTTTTCACCAGTGATCCTTTAGTAGTTCGACATCATATTTGTTCCACATAATGTCTTAAATGATTAAGGACTATCTTGCTTTCTGTCCACTAATACAACCCTAAAGGAAATACCTTTGTATTTTTACTTCCCTGAAGAGGATAACCTGTCATTAGTCCAAGACATTCCATGTTTTCAGATGCATCTCAATGGTGAATCCTAGATCCTAACCGGTAGAAGGCTCAATGAACCTAGGGTCAACAAAGTAGGCCTAAGAATTGTTTTTATCATGCTTGCACAGGTTGTTTTTCCTTATTCATTAATTATATCAGAAAACTACACAAAAAATGATGCAGAGTATCATACCCTCATTTCTAGTCTCAAGCTAGCCCTCAAGATTGATGCTACCCACCTGCATGTGAAGGGGTACTTTAATCTAGTTATCAAGCAGTTCAACGGTGACTACGTCATAAATAATTTGGAACTCATTCCCTTATTGTAGTGAACTCTCTAGTTGATGGACCAATTCCCCTCTCAACAATACATGACTCATGTTCCCCAGTCACCAAATGTTTGAGCTAGTGCCCGGGCCAGTTTAGCTGCTTCTCTCGTAGAGCCTGACTAGGATGATCTATTTATTCATGTGGTTCATTGAAGAGTCGCCTCCCCTATTAACACATATGATGATGACATAAATCATTTAAATAACCTTTCTATTGTTTCTTACACATCTTTTACTCCATAGCCTCACATAGCTAGAGAATCCTCTAATTAGACAAATCAATTCATCAAGTATCTTCAGCATGGTACTCTGCCATCAGACAGATCCGAACATGAGCGAATTCCCTGTCATGTAGCTTAGTTACCCCTATAGAGTGGGACCAACCTCAATAACACTCTCTACACATGTAGGTGTGATGTAATTATCCTTTTTAAAACTCCAAGAGACAAGATCCCCTAGATTATACAGGATGTTCATGTTGGGTCCTTCGGTGCACATCGAGCTGGGTTGAAGATCTCCCACTAAATTTTAAGGCAAGGCTACTTATTACCCACAATGATTCATGACTGTATCCAGCTCTCCAAAGGGTTACAAACATTTAATATTCATTCCAATTTTGTACATTTTCCACCATATCCCCTCCATATTACAATGTACTCTTGGCCCATTTTGATCTGGGGACTCAGTGTTGCGGAACCCTGTCCACCAGAAGCAACATTCCATTGTTGGTTAATTATGATAGTAATTGAATTATTCTTCAAGTTAGAAGAAGACTATTTCATCAAGGAAGTTAATTAAAATTCTATTTTTTAGTTCGTGAGCTTCAATATCATCTATCGATTCAATGCCCCTCACACTGTTCTCACCGAAAACAAAACTATCTTCCGGACATCTATGATGAGAATGTTTTTATTCCATGTACATCATCGGGTCCAACCACACTACTTGCTACCATGCACAAGAAAATATAAATATTGAGGCATTCAACAATAATATCTCCAAATTTTTTTGGAAGATGGTGGGATAGAATAAGAAATTTTTTCTAGAAAATCTCCATAATACTCTCGGGGCTTATAGGACAACGACTCGCAATTCCACTCAAGTGACTCCACATTTTCTGGTGTATTGAATAGTGACAGTCCTACCCATCCAGATTTAGTTTTCATCACTCTGAAAAACTTTCTATGATCAGAAGATGTTTGACAAGATTAAAGAAGTCTGTCGAGCTGAATTTGAATACCTTAATAAGAACAGTCTCAAGGCCTTGCATAATCTAGAGAAACACCATTACAAGATATCCAGAGCATTCAATGATAAAGTTCTCTATTTCTATTTCCTTTAAGGAAACATAGTATTGGATCTAAGGAGGAAAATGATAACTAATATAAATATACCAAAGTTGGATCTCAAATTGGAATCACCTTCTGTCATGCACAAGGCTTATCCCAATGGTTCATAATCTCTGGTCACCAAGGATGGTGAGCAGATTACCCCTCCCACCAATTCTATGTTCCTCAAGAAGTAATTCATGTAAGGAATCTCTATTTCAGACAACATGACCTTAAACTGTATGTGGTACCATCTTACCCACATGATGTTAAACTACGTGAACACATCCTTTCAAAATGACATTAAACTCTGATGCATCATCTTTGCTTCATGATATTAAAAAATAGCAAATTTCACATCCCAATAACATGATGTTAAACATTGTATGAGTTCTTCTCAAGAATATGTTGGGTGGTGTGGGCCTCCTTGTCCCTCATTCACATCGGGTTAAATCATGGAGAATCACTGCATATTTCCACCTTAGATTCCTCATCCTACGGTCCGATTTCCATGACCATAAACTAATATCTTCAACATCCAAGTTTCATGACCTTAAATTGTGTGACAATCTTAATCCTAGATGTATAATGATTAACTACACATCACCATGATATCCTCACCTGAGAGAACATTGCTTCCACCACCGGTCATCTACCATTCCATCATCAAGAACTACATGTGGGTTGATTCCCATCCTCGTGGGATACGTAGGAATGCCAAAAAATTTCTTATTTTGTCCTAAACATAAATTCATCCCTATGACCCCTTGGCCTGTTTTTTCCTTGGGAGTATGTTGTGTGGTGTGGGCCTCTATGGTCCTCATTCTTGTTGGGTAGTTTTTTCACACCGTGCACATCCCATTTGGGATACATTCCCACAAGTCAAAACATTATGACTTTAATCTATGGGAAATTCATTATTATTAATATATTTTGTGATACAGTGCCTCCTTGTCCCTTATTCACATTAGGTTTCTTCATGGAACCGCACCACACATCTCTAGCTTCATCCTCCGGTCTGATATCTATGAACATAAACTAATACTCCTAATGTTCTAGTTGTATAATGATAAACTATAATAACACTACAATGTTATACTTTGAGAGGATATCTCTCTCTAGAATTGGTTATCTACCATTCCATTTTTCAGAAAAATGTGTGACTTGATTCCCATCCTCATGGGATATGTAGCTATTTCTGAACATTTTTTCATCACTCCAAACCCCAGTATTACAAAAAAGTTGTCCCTTTGGCAGGAGTTTCCCTTTGGAAGTGTATAAAATGACATTGATCTTTTTTGTACTCACTTGCATCTGGTTATTAGTCATGCCACACACGCCCCCATTTGGGATACATATCTCTCCACAATGTCCCAGTTTCATGGAAATAAATTGTAAAATATTCCACATCCTAGCTGCATGATGCTAAACTTCATAGAATTGATTGCCCCTTCTGCACGACCTTAAAATGAAATTACCACACGTCCCAAAAAATTATGTTAAACTCTATTTCAATGTCCCAGTTTCATGATAATAAAAATTTTAACATATTCATCCATACCACATGATGTTCAACTTCATGGATACGTTCCAAGATCATGAAGTTAAACTAGGCACCTATCGTCCAAAATCTATGACCTTAAACTATGAACCTTTGGTCCAAGTAATGTGAACAAAAACTATTTGGAATTCCATGGTCTTTTTTCCAACGTTCATTTTTTGTCAACCATTAACATTCTCGAATGTGATGGAGGATGATGCTTAAGGTGGAGAGTTCCATGTGAACATTGCCCCAAATAGTCTTCATACATTGAGTCTTTCTAGGTTATAATTTCCACCATCATTCACATCCATATAGGCCCCTAATAATGATTGATATGCTATTTTAGCTCCCCTCCCACCCGATTACAAGACCCTAATGGAGTTTTGGCAATAAATAGTGGATCTTATGTTTTGAATTTGTCCAGTAGTTGATTTGAAATTTTCACACCCCACACCTTACTAGTTATGTTGTATACTCTATTATGTGAATATGGTTAATAGTGGCCATTCCAGTTAGTCATTCCTTCCATGATTTGGACCACATAAGTTTATATTTACATTCTTCTCAACTCCAATTATTCAAGTGGAACTCTAACTTCTTTGGTATTGATGCTCTGTGCATTTATGCACATTGAGTGGGAATGTTAGTATCACCTGATATTCTCAACCCATCATTTCCTCACCATTATTGTGAAATTCTACATGTGATAGGGAAATCCTAACTCCAATCCTTATTTTAACCACCATGGATAACCGATGTGTGATTAGGAGTTTAGGGTATGGTTTGTACACCCATATAAGAGATACACAATCTATGGTTTATATGCTATGAATTTCAAGTATGTCACCCAATGATCCAAACTCTACGACCTTAATACTATGGGCCTCTCAATTGATCTCCAGTGAATGTGTTTTATGTTGTGGGCCTCTATGGTCCAAATTCACATCGGGTTAATTTTTCAATTTCATACACGTCCCCTCTAGGGTACCTGTCTCACAACTGGCGTCCTTATCACATGATGTTAAAATGCATGGATAGGTCCTATCATATGAACTTAAACTATGAAATCATCATCCTAGCTTCATGATGAATATTGGAACCACATTGAGGTTCTTTTTATTGAGTGAACATCGCCCCAAGGCACGGGTCTTCTACCATGTTCCATTTCAAGACCTATATACGTCTTGATTCCAATAAAAACAGCTGTACATTCCATCCTAGTCCAGGCACACACAAAAATATAACAAAAAAGAATAAAAAATGTAATACCCCCCCTCTCTATGTATGGTCCATACATGCATAGGGATGCTTCCCTTCAAGAACTATGTGTGGATCGATTCTTATCCTCATGGGATATGAGATATGTAGTGACTCTTATATCATCAATTCCAGTTCTAGATACAACATTACTTCCCATTTTCACATTAGTTCTTCTCAGTCCTCACCACATGACATTAAACATATTGGATTTTTATAACTACAAGTGGCATGATTACTATCATTAGGGGATACTTAACGATGACCATAAATATTGCCTCCAGGCCTAGACAAAAAATTCACATTATTTTCACATTAGGTCACCATGTTCAGAGATCTATGACCTTAAACTAGATTATTAATTCCATGAACCATGAGATTAAACTGTAGGTAGACCTATTCTGGGATATGTTGTGTAACGTGGGTCATTTGAGTCCTCATTCATGTCAGGTCTATTTGGACACCACCCAATGCACGATGTTAAACTGCAACCCCACCATAGAAAAGTTTAGGATTCCGCATAATAATTATGGGATATTTCAACTTCCTCTCTAGAGATGATTCCCCCTCCCAATGTCGGTCTCCCACCATGTTATGTTCAAGAACTACATACGGAGTGATTCCCATCCTTAAAGGATATGTAGACATACTAGAACTAGTTTTCTTCAGGCCCAACTAGAGGTTTATTACACTATTTGGGTCTTTTTTCGTCGATTAGGGTCCAAACTCTATGGTCTTAAACTAGGATCCTCACAAATATGTTCCTTGATAATTTTGTGTTGTGCATGCATCCTTTTTCTTATTCATATCTAGCTTATTTAGTCTATGCCACATGAATATTCTAGAAATAGACATTACTATAGTCTGTGCAACATGACTCTAAACTATTGGCTAAGGTCAAGGCCATATGACATTAAACTATGTGCAACATCCCTTTCACATGATGTTAAACTACAAGAAACATCATGACCATATAATTATAAACTAAACCATTCATGGTCCTCATCGAATGATTCTAAACTACATGTTCATCTCCTTTCTCTACATGATGTGAAATTGAAAGAAATGCTCGGCTCACACCAGAAAGGATCTTCCTGAAGGATTTTTTTGATCTTGGTTCAGAACAATATGCCTACACCAAAGTGATTTAAGTCATGGTAGAATAACTTCAAGAGTGTTGGAATCTTTTTTAACATTCCATCACTGCACCCCAGGATTCACGTGTGCGTCATTTGGATCCTCATCCTCTTTCATGTCTGAAGGGACCCCCTAATGGCCTAGATATGTTGTTTCAGCTCACCTACCATTCTAAGACAACGTCAAGGAAGACATCATATGACATTTCAAGATAGGTTTTCTTTTTGAAATATGTCCAGTGGTCAACACTCATTTATTGTTCCTCATTTCAGTCTAGTGGTATGAATATTGTGTTTAAAATAAGTTCAGTGGTCATCATATACCAGTATTTCATACTCCATGCATTTCAAATTTTGTGCATTGTGATTGAAAATTTTTCATTCCACATTGTTCGGATGGATTCCAACAACCCTAGAGTAATCTGGTTTATTTACAAACACTTGTTGGGAGAGGCAATTCAGTATTCTGAGATCTATGTCCTCCATTCACAACCCCTCTAAGCCTGAACACTCTGGGGGGTTATCCAACACTAGTAGACCATGATTATTCAACAATTATCTGACACTCTCATACAATGTAAATGATTATATGATACTCCCTTGTTTCTCACACCGAACATGACCCAATAGATCTTAGGGAACAATCATTATTTATTTCATTAATATAATTAAGGTGAAATAATTAGTGAAATAAAGTGTTTTTCCACACATGTAGTTCAATGAAATATAGATGAGAAATATGTGTGTTTTGTATGTTTGGAAAATCAAGCCCCATATTGGACCAACCCATTCAATGGAGCGCTTCAGTTCATCCACATTTTGGTGTGTGGCCTCTAGGATTCATTATTGAGACCACATCTCCTTCTCCAATTCATCTACGTCTGGATGAATCTCATCGTACATAACCAGCACCCGATCCCACTTAGACTTAATATTATCCAATTGAATAAATTCTTATCGCAATATATATTGGGATTCCCTCAACTGGAAACCCAATGATGAAACCAGTTCTAATTGGGTGGTAGAAAAGGAGGAATGCTCATCAATAATCCCTTCCAGATGTTGGATATCCAATTCAGCCTTTTGATTCTTCTTGAATGCTGACAGATTTCCCTTAATGCGAGGAGACCTAGAGATGATGACTGCTTTTTCATATTTTTTCGATGAGGTAGTCTTGAATGAGCATGTGCAGACATTATACATCTTCCCCTCCAGTGAACAGACTATTCATCTAATGGATAAGTGATCCCACTCTGCTTACCCACTATTATTATGGAGTTTTGTTGATGAAGTGCTTCCTCAAATACCACCCTCGGAATTTGGTATACCTGTTTTCCATTACCGCATACGAATCAGACTCTCTTAGCTCCTCATGATCTGCAGGTTCATACTATGGAAATGTGATCAGATGTTAAGTAGCATGATCTTCCTCTGGCATCAAATTTGATGAACCAAGATCCATGTCATGTGGTTATTCTTCGACACTCGACCCCACCTCAACAATGCCATCGCTATTATCCCTAAGTACCTCCAAACCAGTGGCACCACCTGGAAAAACAATTGATTATTACCTAGTGATTGTGTCCTGATGATCTCATATACATGGCTGCGTATGGACTGACTCCCCTTCCATGAATGGATCCCTAGTTCCAACAACTATTCTCACTTGAAGTGCACCCGCTACTCTAGTGACTCTTCAAAATGGGGCAATATCAGCCATTATGGTCAAATAAACAACAAGTATTACTCTATGAGGCATGAAACATACAAAGGTCAAGATATGTTATCTCAGGATCTTGGTTTTTCCCTGCAAAGCTGTCAGGATGTTCCCCCCATATATGAATAAACGATCCAGAGATTCCAAGGTGGCCACACTATCCACCTCATCAATATTGTTCCCTATATAATGTTCTTCCCTCGGTATAGGCTCCATGGATTGTTCCTCTTCGAATACTAATGTTCCTTCATCTCTTCCAGTAGGGGTCCCTTATGCAAGATCCTCCTGCACAAGCATATGTCAGACGAGGAATCTAGATAAGAATAAAGGTGGTAATAGAATATGGGAATGAGTTAAATCCTACTTCAGGGGCTTCAAAAAATCCTCCCATGTAAGTTTCCTATGAGGTTGTGACCTCACCTTCCTCCAGGGGGATACCTTAATTGTAATATTCTCCTCGAGACCCATCTAATTCTCTGGAAAAGGGAAAATGTTCTTCCAGATCATCCACTTGTAATTACATAAGAGAGGCCTAGCCAAGTAGTACCTTTACATAGTTCTTTATTGGTTGTGTAGTTCCATGAGAGAGCACTAGATTATAAAACTCTATCATGTTCATTTTCTCCTCTTCTTGGGATACAATAAAACTATATTTTTCATCAACAATATCCGGAAGAACCATAATTTATTGGTTAAGGTGGTACAATTTTTTTTGAGTTTTGAGGAATTTTTTATTGACATCCCAAGATTCAAAAAACAAAGGGTAGAGATCATCCTCAGTTATATCCACATAGTGAAGCCACATCCCAAGTGCATGGACATATATCCTAAAAACTCTCTTGATGGTTCCCCTTACTCCTAATTCTTCTCGATTAGGATCACTAGGCTTGATGCGAACACTCTTCTTCAACTTCTAGATAGTGCAGGCCTTAGAACTGTTGGATCTACTCTTCCGGATCCACTGCCACGATATGCACCAACCCTGTTTCCATGATGTCCTCTCATAACTGTTAAGCCCCATCCTCGAGGTGTAGGGACCACTCTCTCATTACCTTATATTGTTCGCTACTACAAGTGTTTATCCTGGAGAGGCTACCTCGTACCTATTTTCATACATCTCGACTATCCCATAAGCAGTAGGGGATGGATGAAACTCATTTTTCATCATTAAATCATCATATATGAACTTGATCAAGAGCTACCTCATCACGTGCATATGATTATCATATCATACCCTCATATGTACTTTCGAAATAAATCGTTGAAGGATCCTGAACTCCCTCAAAAATAGGTATGCGGTATGAAGTCCACATATTGGATCAATATCCACCCATGGCACCAGTACTCCACCTCAAAAGGACAAGAGATGTGACTGATGCTCTTTAGTTCCTATGTCATCATCAGGAATCTCTCCCATCAGCAAAGGAAATGAATGGAAGGTGGATTGGTCTACCCTCTAGATCTTTATCCGAACCACTATTATACAAAACTCTAATAAAAATCTCCCTGTGATGTTTAGAATCACTAACTCGAAGTTCATCATGGGAGGGGAGATGGTATTTTGTTATTCATATCTTCCCATGACCTCTACCACACAACCATTACGAAGTGGAGCTAACCTCACATCTGTAGAAGTTTCTTCCCCTTTCTAACATTCCAGATCACCTTATGTAGCTTTTCTAGCATTGTGAACCTAACTATTGGATAGGGAACATTTTTTGACATTATACCCCCAAAGCTTCTATTAGATATCCTCTTGTATTCTCTTATAAGAACCTTCTGTACTTTTCTGGGGGCCTCTGCGATAGGTATGGGGCCTTGTTAGTAGTTTAATTGGAACCTCCTACCTCTTATTAGTCCTCTCTAATAGATAGTTCATTAAATAATTGAACCACTATTTGAAGTTCATGTCACTAGTCTTCTGTTTATCATTGCCTATGCCTAGCACCAGATCCAGCAGCACCTTCTTCAAACATGGCAGTTTCTCATGATCCCCCCTTGTATTATTCACTTGAATAAACTCATCATATAAGGATCCCCATATATGGATTCCCAAAATATGATAGATATCCCATAGGATAATATCAACCTTTCAATGATGTAGATGGAAAGTGTTGGACCTTGATGAAAATTTACTCAATAGTTCATACATGATATCCCAGAGTTGATAAACACGAAATTATAAGGCACATGCCTCTTTGTACAAGACTAGTCACCTCATATCTACTCTAAACTCTACACAGGATTGACATACCTAGTAGCCTAGAACCATTCCTCTGTGAAATTGCCACCCTGGAACTACTCCCAAACATTGGTCCATCCTTTTTTGGGTTTCCAAACCCCTAATAAAGGATTTTATGGTATTGTGTTGGGGTTACCTCTTGTTCCCATAGTCTCCCATAAATGTTGTTGACATGGTTGTAGTGAAAATCTATTTCAATGGCTGCATCATCCTTCCAGGTGTGACTATCAACATCCCTATTCCACAATTACATTCTCAGTGTTCCATTGAACCAGTAAGCTATTCAATCCCTACATTCATCTAGGATGAAGACATCATCCCTTAGACCGATGTTATAAAAAGAAAACCTCTTAAACAATGGATAGTCCTTACACACTTCTTACAACAGCTCCAAAAGTTATTAGTAAGTTGAATGGATCTATATGTACTCCATTTTCATGATATTGTTCGACATATCATCCCATCAAAAGACATCAAAAAGGAATTCCCAAGCTGCATCTTGAGTGGCCATCAGATCCAGGACTTATTCGAATTCCTTAGTCTATTCATAAAGATCTCTTGTAAATCTCATTCACAGAGTACCAAATCGTGAAGGCATGGGGTAATTAGCCTGGTTCATGAATTAAAATAGTTTTTCCCTAGTTCAAGAAAACATTCAAATAGAAAAGGACCATGAATCTTGGTTCAAAATGTCTTTTTTTTGGGGTAGATAACATCATAAAAGGGAACTCAAGGTAATCATTCAAAGAGGTATAGTATAGAAAATGGGTCCAATGTGCACCATTTAATGGCTTCATAAGACCGATTTTCGTAGTAACATCCACAAATTATAGACTTGTGGTGGATCTGGGCCAATACGCCCCAAGTGTTGTTCCTCATGATCCAGCTTCACGGTTACCCAATTTTTCAGAAACGTACCCTCAAAATATGACCCTCCTTTTTTCTCTACTCACTTTTTGAGGGGGATCATCTAGTGGTTTAGAAATACATGTCTTGGGATATATCAGGGATGGAAAAATTGTTGGGATGGAATCCAAGCTCAAACATCCCCAAAAACACACAAAGTGTCTATCTCATGAAGCTCTTACGCAGAGGCCACTCGGCACCATGAAACCCAGGGTGCAGACGAAGCACTCCGTGATTTTGATTCCTTCCACACCCACTGTGAAGGATTGTGGTAGACCACCCAATGAGTCTATTACCCATCATGAACTCCACAAGGTAAACTTATAGATGGATCCATGAGTCTAGTGTACCATAGTTATTTCATGGAGATACCTTTTGATTCTTGGAGTGCCTCAGAGAACAATGAAACCCATTTCTTATACATATACATATCACCACCCCCAAAAAAGAATGGTTACCCAGAACATTCACCGTCTGGCCTATCGTTTCTCAAATCTCTCAATCACCAAAAAACACCCCAAAACATTGATCATCCAAGGTACTAGAGCATCACAATATGCCCATTCACTTGTTCTTCTTTACCCTTTCCTAAGGGAGGGATGCTTTCATGAATGCCTAAAACTTTAATGAAGGAAGGATACCCTTTGGGTTACACAAGGATTTATGGATCTACAAGCCTTCACGAAGCACTATTCGATTGAGAAAGGACTCCATACTTAACTAGGGTTACTAGGAATCACGAATCCCATTACTTCACAAATCCCCAACTCTCCATAATGCACCAGATCATTGAGAGGAAACTCTCCATGAGGACCCTTGAATCACAAGGCCCACCTCCATGAATTCATCCAGAATTGTATGTATCAAATTATTCATCGCTCGTGTGGTGTACCCTGCTGTGTCACCCTAAAACTTCATTTTTCCATAGTTATGCTAATCACCCTTTATTTTTGGAATAAGTATGCTTATGTGAACCCTGTGACAAACCAATTATCAACACCACTCCCATTGGGTATTTCAAATGCCTTCCCTTCCCCATGTGTGGGTGGGTATTAGTTATTTAAGCACAAGGGGAAAGGAGTGAGTCCTCCCCATATAATCTGCATGACGGTAAACATCCAAGCCCCATCATCCTCAGCACATGATGTTAAACTACAGTCTCACCCCATGGAATTCACATCAGTTACCATGCCTCAGGAAAGTTACACACACACTTGTCTCTATGGGATTGAAGTAATTACATCCTTCGCAAATGGGAGGAGATCCTCTTTGGGTACACTCCATGTATAAGCCCCAAACCATTGCTCACTAACACAGCTTTCACAATTTGTCCATTCGGTCTACTACCTCTACTTTTTTCTCACACTGATCATGACTCGTGTTGTATTAGATGTTAGTAGTGATCATGAACACCGTATTTTTAGAATCCCTCTTAGAGTAATTCATATTCCCCATTATTCCAAACTACAAGGGTTTCCATCCCTATCTTCTACATAGGGTACATAGGAAGAATCCCCAAGGTTCAATACCAACCATTTGTTAACTCAACTTCTCCCTCATAGTGAATTAACCTCATGATGTAAGATTTTCCTTTTATGGGACACATCCCCACCAGATACAACTCTTTAGAGTGTACTAATACATCTTCCATCACCCATTTCATCTATCATCTAACCTGATTTTACCTTGGGCAGCCATATCCCACTAAGATATTTACATCGAACCACATTTCCCATTTCATTCCAGGACGCTTTCTTAGGTGACCTAGCCCCCACTTTCCAAACATCTACACTATAAACCATGCATTATACCCATAATTTATTTTGACCGCTAACCATGTGTAAGACCCAACATTTCTTTGGGCATCTTACCAAGTATAATCCCCAACATATCTTTGGGCCACTAACCATGTGTAAGACCCTACATGTATTTGGGCTTCTAACCATTCAAAATTCCCAAGATGTATTTGGGAGGATAACCATGTGTAAACACCTACATGTCTCTGGGAAGCTAGCCATGTGAATTCCTCGATTCGATGCCCCATTCCAGAATTATGTGTACATTGACACATATCTTCTACACAGTGTATGTTGGAAGCATCCATGTGGTTCAATCCAATCATCCATTCTTATCCGATTCTTTCCCTTGAGTCACCTTTTCTTGGGAGGATCATGCCTCATCCCAAAGGTTTCACTTCCTTCCGGTTCCCATCTATGCACTCCATTATCATGGAATGCCTTCTTTGGTGTCCCATTTTTTCATCTGAACAATGTGAACTTTGATCCTAGAATTCTAAATAGGGTATGTAGGAATCCCCCCAAAGGTTCAAGCTTGTCACCCCTCACACTCCATAAATTCCATCCATTCCATATCTTACAATTCATCCATATAAATATTTATTCTTACCCAAGATGCCACATCATTGTGAGTCAACACTGTCCATTTTGAATATCTCAGTGTGTAATCCCCATTCACCGCATTGCTGCTCTAAACTGCACTCAGGTAGCAAACCATGCATAAGCCTCACATAATACATATTTATCCAAACAAGAGTGATCCTCTTACGAAGTGAATATAGCCATGTTTAAGACCCTATTCAGTTACCCTTTAAAACTATGTGGGTTTTGATCCCTGTATTCTATACATGGTATGTAAAAAACATCCCTGTGGTTCAATCCCAGACAATTGTAAACCTTGGTGTCCCCATCTATGGGGTTAACATTCCTAATCCAACTTCAGTGGTTTCTAATTCATTATTCACGGTGTGGCACCTTGTCTTTATGAGAAGAAACTACCGAGTTCTACACTCATTGAGAATTGTGATCCATCCTTCTAGTAAGCCTTTTAGGTGTTCTCTCCCAGGGGTCAACCTCTCTGATCTGTCTCTATGGGACATTGTAATCGATATCACCCCATTCTGACAAAACATTAAATTCATGTCATACCATGTGTTAAACATGGTATGACTAAGGAAAACCTCATAATACATTTATTTGTAATAATATACCTTGTGATAAACACCACATGCCTCATGTTCCACACCCCTGATAAACCCTCTTATGATGAAGAATATAGGTGTTCTAATGTTCCAGTGCCATGACGTGCTACTGATGTTCAACGTGAATACTCTCCTAACCAAATGTTTCTACACTAAATAGACCTCTTGGGATATCTAGATAGAAGATGAGTAATTAACTAGTGTCTAGAAAGGGATGTAACTAGGAATGAGTCTTATGAACTGTGACCCAAATCTATGATGGAGACCTGTAGTAAGTGATGAATTCCACAGAGGATTCCATGGAAGGAGGAATCGACATACCATAATCTAATTTCAATCAAAGAGCATACATCACTAAAAAAAGTAATGAATGTTTCCAACATTTGGAAATAAGTGATTCATAATACAATTCCACCTACCAAAAAATTATTGGGAATCCCCCAACATGAAGCGTTGGAAATAGAATGCCGTTAAAATTAATTACAGTGATTGATGTGATATTAAGCTTAATAAAGAACTAATCCTTAAACTTAATGGCCAAAATTAGGAAAATCGACAACAAACTATTATACAAAAATATTATGACTATATCATCAATTTTATATAATTTATTTCATTATTGGAGTCATATTATGTAAGGAAAACCTCTCAATATAGTTTCCCATTTTATATTTATAAGAATGACACTCCTCCTCCACTATAAAAGGTACTCACCCTCCAACTTATTTACTCCAATAAATATAGTTTAATCATATAAAACCTACCTCAATATGATATTAAATTCCCACCCTCATCTTATAATCCTAAATTTGGGATGAAATAAAACACAAGATGTCTTTTGGTACAAACAAAAAGGAGTTACATGAATCTGAGGTAACTCTCTTAAACTATCATTTTTGTTTCATTTCTTTATCCAACCCTTCAATTATTATTATATCATTATTATATAAAAACCTCAGTATGCTAAGTTTACTTATATGTTGTTATTATTATATGGTTAAAACCTACACCTACACACAATTACATCAAATGGGATATGTAATCATCGTTTGTGCATGCAGCGGACTACTGCCTCATGAACAAATTTCGTCTGTTCTTCAATTACCACCATTCAAGGTTGGGAATAATGATGGATTTACATTTTTATATGATATATATGATATTTAAAATATATATATGCATCATTAATTTTTATTTTACACATACATTGATGCTTTTGATTGTGGGAATATGATAACTTCATTGGTAGTTGTGTGGACTACCACCTCCTCAAAGTGATGTGATTCATTCATGATATACAAGAAATGTATTAAGGATGGTTTATTAAACATATGGGAAATTTATGACATAAAAATTATATTTTAATGATAATATTCATACATAAATATGTATATATATATCACTTAATTTTTAAATATGAAAATGAAATGGAAGTAGCATTCATGCTTATGTACGACCTACCATATCCAGGAATAGGGCATTTAATTTCTTATCTAAAAGAATTATGGATTCAAATAAATACATATATAATGAATATATATAAAAATTACATCATTTTTTTTAAATTATATAGATTATGATATCATAATATATGTAATATAAAAAAATAACAAGTCAAAGCGTACTCAAATAACTAGGCAATTATCACCAGAAAATAGTGAAAATTGTGAAAAATTGTTTTCAAATGGGTAATAAGATATTATAAGAATATAAGATATATTATAAATATTAATATGATTATGGTATAAGTTAGTAACATTTTTAAACCACTATAAATTAGTTTTAAAACAACACAACTAAATAGCATCAAAAGGTAATTGATTTCTTATCAATTTCCATTAAATTGAGACTTATTTGTTATTATGAACCAATTCACTTTAATGTGGTGTGTATACATCAAATTTTTCATTTATTGTCATGATTAACTCATAATTCATAGTAATTTAAGTTTTAATTAGATTTATATCTTCCAATGGGTTTGAATTCAAAATTACCAAGTGGTAAAAGTTATATTTCCAATATCACTTTCTTTTGAGATTGTTAACTTTATTTTGAATTAAAAATTTCTTCATGATAATTTTTTTGTAAATTAAATTTATTTTTAATATAGATATTATCATTTAATGGATATTATTATTTCCTAAACTCTATAAATTTTTTACATGCGATGTTCACTTTGACAGTTATTTGATTTATTGGGAAAATGTTGATAAATTAGTATCATTTAATCAATATGGATATTTAAGGATAAAGAATTTTGTTCATTAATAAAATAGATTATTTTATATATGGGAATTATTTTTGCATGCACTAAACAGGTTGGTGACTGGTAAATATAAGCCCCTCGATGCATTAGTAGTCTAATGAGACAAAATAAATTGGTAATTTCAGAAGGGTTTTTACATATTATGTTTTAAACAATCATAAACATATATTTTTTCAATAAAGGTATCATGTTTAATGATCTAAACTATTAGGAATAAAATTTCATTTTTTATTTCATTAAATATATTAGGGTTATAGAATAAACATGAACATTTTATTATTATATCCAGTTAGATTTAAATGAATGTTACATATCATTAATATTGATAATATAGTTTTTGAACAATGACCACATCCCTAGTATATATAGAGGGTTTTAACAAATCACTTGGAAAAAGAAAAAGGAAGTGATATCATTAACTAGTAATATTATACCCTATGACTCCCATTTATTGGAGCTCACATTGGATATATCATTTGTAGGATATTCCATTTAACCATCCCACACTAAGATCCAACAATTTATGATTGGGTGTAATAGTTTAGGGGTGAATTTCAAGCCCCACAAGATCATGACTCAAGCCATGTTCACCAAATAGCCCAATGAAACCCCACGAGCATACCCCTCAGTCTTATGGTGTATTCTGGTGTATTAAAGGGATATGTATCAAGACCCAACAAATAGGAATATCTACATGATTTTTTATAAAATAATTAACATATTTTAATCCTCTTGTTTTTTACTTTGTAAATGATTTTTTAAAAAAAAAATTATTTTTTGGTTTATATTAAAATTAAATTAATGAGTTTATAAGTAAATGGATATTTTATATAAATACTATTTTAAAAAAATATTATTATTAAATAATTTTTATCAAATATAAATGATCATATAATTTTTATGATGTCAAATGTAATTTTTTATAAGAGTTCAAAAAAATGTTATTATCGAAAACCCATCATTTTCAATAAATGATAGATTTTATTTTAAAAGATGAAATTAAATACTGTACAAATATATCCTATGTTTTATGACATCTAAATGAACCAAAATTGATGTAATATGTAATATAAATAGGATAAATGATGAAATATGTGTTTTCCATTTAAAATATTTTGATTTTATTCTTATTTATTTTTTATTTGGTGACGAATTTATGAATTCTCCAAGAGTAATAATATATTTTATGATTTTAAAACCATTACATTGAGAGTCTGGTTCACCTCTGCATCACAAATGGAAATATTTTAATAACTTCATCTCCTAGACTTATAAAATAACGTAAACCACTCCAATTTTGAAGAAGAAATGTGAAATATTCATGGTATGGTATGTGTCTTTGGATATTTAATTATTTAGAGTCCAAAACCTAAATAATAATGAATCCCCCCACATTTTCTATACAAATCCACCCATCCCCCCTTTCTCTTCACTAAAATGTTATGGAGAATTTCCACACTCGTCCCTAAACTCCCAAAGTCCTCCCAAGTATCCCTAAGATTTCAATAATACCTTACCAATCCTTTGAGGGTTACACATTTAAGTAAGTGTTATTTCCATTCTCATATTTCTTCAAGTTTCTTTCAAATGTTACACCTTATTTTTTCAATTCCATTTGACAGGACATGACATTACATGTTAATATTAATGTAAATCTCATCTCAAAATTATGATATACCAATTTCACTCTCATTAATCCATTTTATGAATTTTTATGTGACGTCATTATGCTTCTGAAATTGCACTGTAATTTTCTATTATAAAACAATTGTGTAATGAATATCATTCCCATTTTATATCATTGGTATTAAACATTATACACATATACGTCTTTGATTGCAAACATATATGTATGTATTCCATAGTTTTTAATCATGGAATACATTATGATGATGAATGAATCCATGTTGATAGATCTATGTGGCACAATTAAGCATGAGAATGAAATGAAATTGGCAGGTGGGCCTCGAATTATATAGTGTTCCAATGCATTGGGTAATAGTTAGTATCATGATACAACATGTAAGAAACATGTTTTACCTGATTACTTTATGGAACTTCTTCTACCATGATTTCTTGGAGGTTTTATACCTGACCTCTATTTATGATGTAGTGTTTTAAGATTTTTCCACATTTTCCATGTGTTTTGGGTCGGTCTCGAAACGCCCAATGGTTCCGTATCCGAGGAAGCATGGACCTGGTTTCCAAAGGTAGGCGTTCGCCGGATGGTCTAACCAGTGACGCTTAAGAACTCACATTCGTCGAGAGGATGGGAAGTTGGGCTCATCGCACCCTTTTGGGAGGAATTATTGCATGTTTTCGGACTCACTTATAGATTTAAGACGTATTCATTTGTTCCCGAATCTTTGGTTTATACCCAATCCTAGTATCCATTGATTACTTCTGGTTGGAAATGGTCAGCTGAACGCAAGGGTTTGAAATCATTTATGCTTGAGGTTTACCATCCCTCGTTGGATTAATGAACTCAGGAGTAGGAAATCGTTGAGGCGGCACTAGGAGTGGCACAGTGAACTGATGTGATGATAGTCGGATCGACCGGTTGTTGAGGTTGAACCTCATGGAGGCTTCTTACATACCCTGCATAGGGGACAGAGATCAAAGTCCGCGTAGTATGAATGGGAGTGTCGGAGAACCGACGTTAAGGTGGACTCAGGGGGTCTGCTGGTGATCAGGCTTGAACCTCATGGAGGCTACCTATGTATCCCTGTGGAAGGGAATCAAAGTCCTCGTAGTTCGCATTGGCTTGGGACTTATGCTCTGAGGTAGCCCAGAGTGATGGATTGGGTCTTACACTCTGAGGGGGCCCAGGGCGATTAATTGGGGGTTACACTCTGAGGAGGCCCATGGCGATGGACTGGGTCTTACACTCTGGGGAGGCCCAGGGTGATGGATTGGGGCTTACACTCTGAGGAGGCCCATGGTGATGGATTGGGGCTTACAGTCTAAGGAGGCCTCGGGCGATGGATTGAGGGTTACACTATGAAAAGGCCCTTGGCGATGAATTGGGGCGTACACTCTGAGGAGACCCAAAATAAAATGTCATGGTCGATGCTTACTCTAAGATCACGTGAGTCATGATCGGTGTGAGAAACAAGAGGCAGTAGGGACTAGAGGATCACGTCGTGAAAGGTTCGTCCGTGAGAAGTGGAATGGGGATTACGCATGAGGGCAGCCCATAAAGTTGGGGATTACTCTAGGATAGATGCCTGTGGTGACAAAGCGCAACGGGGTAGGGAAAGGGGTGCTCTTGTTCGTCTCACCTCTCCTGTTCCCTGGGGAAGTACCTGAGGAAGTATCGAAATGCATGGGGACAACTGCCATCGGATGGGTTTCCCACCCCCTCTCTGGGGAGGGGATAAGTTCCTGACTCCTGAAGTGTTCAGTCCCCCATCCTGGTTAGTAGAGGCCGAAATTGGGGCTCTCGGTCTTAGACCCTGCATTACCATGGGAATGTGAACCCAGGAATGCTTCGGGAATCCGCCAATGGGTCAGGGCAACCCCTTTTACCCTATTTACCAAGGGTATGTGAACTGAAAACGGTGCGCGGATGCGCCTGAGGGATACACCTCACGGATCAGGTGGCTCTGTTGGAGGCCTCGGCTCAGGGTCGGTGAGTAGGCCAATAAAGAGTTTGCGGAGGATCGGGCTGGATTGGAAGGATTTTATCTGGCTTGGGCAATGGGAACTCAGAAGGTTTTGGCAGACCACACAGGGGTATGGGTGGTGGCACCCTTCGCATAGGGAAGTGATACGTGGCTGGAGAGGCTGCCCATGAACCAGGGTAGTCCGGGGACTGAGAGGCCATTCGCGAACAAGGAGGGTCTGCGGACTGGTTGGCATCCCGCGAACTAGGAGTGTTTGCGGATTCGGGTTCGGCACGCGTACAAGGTTGGTACGCGGAGGGTTCCACCCGAGCAGCGGCAGCCAAGGTTGGTGTCGGTCGGGGTTTTTTCAGTAGAGGCTTCTCCCATGTAGGAGGGTGCTACATGGTGCGACATATCGGAAAAGAGGCATAAACACCTTCGTCCGCAGGGAGTGCATCCGCGGAGGGGCTATGGTTTGTTGTCTTATCATTTTATGTTATTTTTAGTTCGCATTTCACAAAATTATTATGCATTTTTGGTTCCTTATTATTTCATTCCCAGGTTTATACCTTCTATGGTTTGTGAAATGGAACTTTGGTGTTTGGGAAATCTCAAGCCTTCCTTAGAAATCCTTCCACCCGAATATGATCGATCTCCTCTGAATCCTCTTCCTCTTCCTCTGAATTATTTTTCCTTCCCCACTCGGTATCCTTTTATAGAGTGGGAAAAGAGACAAATTTGAGGTCACACAACACATTTTGTGGAGGCTCATGAATGAAAACCCGTTTTACAGATGACTTGTTCAATCCGCGACTCGCAGTTGGCATTGAGCGCTGCCCCCCCCCCCCCCCCCGAGAACCGAACGAGGGCAGTGCTTCGCGATCGCGGATGGTTCTGCCTCCATTTTGTGAATGACAGCGGAGGCGGTTCAGGCTGGGTGACACAGCTCGTAGCTGGGGTGGTTCATGATGGTGAACCGGATTGGCGACCGCCCTGCTTCATGCTCGCGGAGGATCTACACCATCATTTTTCGAACGATGATAGTCCATGGAAGAGGGATGCATCGCAGAACCGGTCATGCATCGTTAACATTTGTCCGGTCTGTGGACTAGTTCCTCCTTATCCATCCTTGAATATTGACCACATTTTCCCATCCCCATGAGGGAAAATTGGGTAGAATATCCCTTTAGTTAGAGGGGATCATCGTTCTCCTTTGAGGATTTTTCAGGACCCTGCGAATGGCCCCTATCGGAATGGGGTCCGATCGGAACGAAGAGGAGACTATTATGATGCAGAGTGGTCCTGAAACTCAGATGGGTTGTGGTAGGGAAGTGGACCAATTAGGGGACCACACCTATAAATATGGAGGGCTGTTTAATTTTCCTTCTAACGGATTATTTGTGAATATGATTTCTCCTTCTCTTTTCTGACTCTGTGTGCATGTTCCTTCGCGAAATGCTTTGTCCGTAAACCGGGTGCAAATTTCGTGAACCATTTCTCGTTCACGCCGTTCTTCATCCGTGGACCGGCGTCCCAGCCGCAAACTAACATTTATAATTAATTAAAAAAGTAAGTCACGATGGGCCACATAGGAACTCGCTTCACATTTTTGGTGCTCCGCGGTTTTGATGCTCCGCGGACTAAAATCTTTTGAACATTAAAAGTTTCTAAGTCTTCCGGACATAACCACTTATATCCGGGATTGAAATTCCGCGAAGAAACCTAGTCTACAGTTTCCTGGCCAATGCTCCAGGGGCCAGGGTTTCGGGGACTACTTTCATGAAGGGCTGGTTCACGGGATACTGTCATCGCGGACCACCCGACAAGGCCTCCTTGCGGATTTTGCTATGAAGGCTTCTCAACAAATCCTTATCCATATATATTTGGTATTTTTTTCCAAAAGAATTTTCTTACTCCGAACTAACCACTTGTTGTCTTTTGTTGTGCAGGGATAAAATATGGCTCCCCCTCATTATGAACCTAGGCCTTCCACTGAGCCTCTCTCAATTGGTTTAGGGAGACGTCCAGGTATGGTTCGTAGAGAGGAGAGCACCAAAGAAGGACCCCAGTCGATCCATTACTCCCGATGATGGTGTTCTGAAGGACTTGATCCCCCATGAGCTTATGGATTATACATTATCAAATTGCCTTCCGCTTCATGGATTCGGTCTTCAAGACGACGTCCCTATTCCCCCTACCATCTCAGGTCTTCTGTCTCCTTTCTTCGAGGTGTCACCAAAGCGCATTTAATTGAACCTGGCCCAATTGGGGGAGATGGTTTCCGAATCTGACCGGAAAGAATCCTTCTTTTTGAGAGGCTCTATTTGGAACCAAAGTGGTCAGCATGCCCGAAGCTTTTCTCAGAAAGATGTCTTCATGAGTTACCCTTCTATTATCAACCTTGCTCGAGTAGATCCTGAAGTGGAAAGGATTCCTAGGTGGGATCTTTGGTCTGGTGGGATCTTCTCAAATGACTGGGCCTGGGCTTTCTAAGTCCATCATCATTTCCAGGAGTCTCTAGAGTCACTGAAAGTAGTCAATTTTTACTCTGCATTGTGGGCTTCCCGATTTTCTATTTACCCACAATCCTTGATCCTTCCTGACCTGATCAGTCTCTGGTGTTCAATCACTAATACCTTCCACCTTTCCCACGATGAAGATGGTATTAGTTTGTGGGACATCCCCCAATAAGGGGGGATTCCAATCATTGGTGAGATGTATGAAACATTTTTACCCATCCCTAAAGCGTGGGATGACATCGAACAAGTGCCGTCGTTGGCAAGGGATCTGCTGGTTAGGGAGGAGTAGTCATTGGGTCAGGAATTGCGTTCCTGCTCTCTTATTCCTTATAGCATCGGGATAGGGTTATTTCTGAACACCACTGGTCCTATGCCGAAGATCAAGAGCCCTAGGACTGATCCTTCTCAACAGTCACGAACCTCCCCAGGTTCCTACTGGGCGGTTCTGGAGGCGGGCGACTACCTTTCATGGGGTTACGAGGTGCTCCCCAGTGTGCTGCCTATGTTTCGATTGGAAGGTTTGTTTTCTATGTTCCTGAGAGGGTGGCTATTCCCTTCTCGGGATATTAATCCTGACATCGGGGCTTGTACCCTGATGATGGCAGTTGAGATGGCATAGGGACGCTTGTTGAATTTGGATGTGACCACAATGGCTCGTATTTATGAACTGTTGGGTCACATACAGAAGGGTGGGTCACCCTTCCGCCTGAGTGGGACATTTCAATTTTTGTACGACTTGGTAGTGGATCATTGATGCTGTTATGAGTATCGTCACAACACGGTCGTCCTGCTTCCTACTTTTTGGCATACACTGCTTGATATAGCAGGAGTTCGCTTGAAATCCCTCAGATATGGTGAAGTCCTCGAGCTTCTGAGTGACTTCTCCCAGTTTTATTTCACTCCCTACCCCACCCCTTCTGGCATCTTAGTTGAAAACCGCTAGGGGATCCTGGAGGAGCGTTCTTACATGATCTCTCTGTGGGATAGATTTCTATCTGCTTGGATTGATGGGGTTTCTCTGTGTGATTTGTATGTCCCGTATCATTTTTCTCACCAATTTGGGTGCGTGAAAGTCCAAGTTTCCCTTCCCCCTCCTCAGGCTCGAGCACCGCACCTGGCCATTCATCGTCAATGGTGGCTAATGTTGACGGAGGAGGGATCTTCCATGAGCATTCCCCTTCCTGTCATGGGGGCAGTTGTCGGCCATTCCATGGAGTATGCAAAAGCATGGGAAAACACTATCCCGATGGGATCCTAGGGATGGTCGTCTGTCATGTTCCCAATTCAGGAGGTACTGTGGCTATTGCGTCCACCGCACCTTCCTCATCAGCTCTAAGGAAGGATCGACTGATGGCTCATCGATCAAAGAAAATCAGGGGATTTTCCTCTCCCAACCCTGTGGTGGCTGATGTTCAGAAGGGTTCATCCTTCTTGGACGTGGATGACGACGACCTTGTGGTTCCGAGTCCCAACAAGACAATCCCAGAAGCTTTTACAGTTGATTTTGGGCTTAGAAACTTGATCCCTAGGCCTGAACCGATGTTAGAGGGTCCAGAATTTCCAACTTCGGAAGCAACTTCTAGCGAGCACATGCCTGTGCTGGTTGCAATGACAGATTTCGTTCCAGTTCTATCTGGAGTGGATACCAAAGATCCTCGTGTCACGGCGGACCACAGGTAGATGCGCAGGTGGGCCTAGCCTTGGATTTGCGAGATCGTTGCCAAAAATCCTCTACCTGAGATAGAAACTAAGACTGAAGCTCTTTGACAACTCTTCCTGGGTTTGGTGTCGGGTGGCTTTGACTATCTGCAGTTCGATTCTCTTGCTTTCTAAGTTGTCATGGCCCGTGAGGAAGCTGCCACTAGTGAACGCAAAATTTCTCACATTACTGCCGCTCATTACGGGACCCGAGCCCTGGAGGAAGCCATGATACAGCTCCATCAGCTGATATCACAGGAGGCGATCTATCAAGATCAGGTGGACGTCCTATCCTCCGAGTTTCATGAATGTGATGAAGGGGAAACAATGCGGAGGGATCAGTTTTCAGCTATGACTGGTCGTCTTGAAGCCACCAGAAAAGGGATAAACGATCTCTAAACAACAGTGGAGCGTACTCGTCCGGTGGCTGAGGTTGAAGCCATGGAGAAGGCTGTATTGGAACAGTCTTGCAACGACCTCTACCGCACGGTCACTGATCTAGTGGAGAGAGTGAGTCAGGCTCCTTTATGACTATCAGAGCCACTCTTTTACTCTCTGTTTTACTTACCCCTCTCCGTTTTTTTGTGAGGGAGAGACCCTAGCTTGTGGACGTTCTCCCATTTTGTTCGAACGAAATACAGTCTCTGTCAATCACTTGTTTCTGTAAAATTTTATTGTTACTAGAACAATTGCTGTGAAAATAAAAAACACATGGAATCAGAATTAATCATAACTCCGGAAAACAAACTCAAACTTTTTCCTAGACCATGGGGTCCAGCGAGCATAGTTCGACTATTGCTGGGGTTTTGTAGCGAAGCCCCAAAAACATTTTTTTGTATTTTCTTCTTAATGCCCTGATTTTTCTTGGGCCCATTTGGCATGGACCTAGTGGGTATAACCCGGATTTTTCTTTGGTCTCCCTATTCAGGTTTTTGGCCGAACAGGCTTTGTGCCACTTTTCTTGGGCGGTTTAGTGTCCTGCCATCAAGACTATCATTTCTAATGTTTTAGGTCGAATAGCATTGACCATATATGGTGGGCAAGGGCCCCAATGGGGTTTAGTTGATTAAAAGATGTCTCAATACCCTTCAGACGCATGTGGGGGGACATATTTAAATTTGAACGACATGAAGGGCATGTCTTAAGGCATGGGAGTCGCGTCGGCGTACAGAGTTAGGAAGAGCATTGCCTAAGGAGATCTTGCCTTTGGTAGACGAGCTAGGGGTGATCAATATGCAGAGACACTAAGGGTATGGTATGTATAGTCATACAAAGGTGTCCTTAAGTCAACGAATGTCCATTTCTGATGGCCAGGGGACTTCATGGAAGTCCGGCCTATGGAAACCATCATGGGTGGCTTGAAAAATTATGAAAAACCACCAATGGTGGATCAGAAAGGTAATGTGACATCTGAAAGGGTTTTGGGAACATCTGTATTAATCAGGAGTGTGGTTAGGAGACCACTTCCCTACGCATTTAGTTAGCGTATGGGATGCTTGAAGCTTAGCTCAGTTTAAAGTCATGCAGCAGGGACATCATTTAAAATGGAACGACTTCTCCTGGTCCTCAGTAATCTTTTCAGAGATGTTCCACCATATTTAGGAAGGGTTATTAAAGAGGTTGGTAAACTGTAGCTCAGATGGTTTATGAATCCCGAGATAGACATGGGGGCTCAGGGGCCAAGTGGCATACGGATAGAAGCATTGCCTAAAGAAATATTGCCTTTGGTAGAAGGTCCAGGGGCGATCAATATGCAGATCCGCTGAGGGAATGGTATGCATATTCATGTAAAGGTGTCTTTAGGTCTATGATTTTATTCCCCCGATATCCAAGATACATTAGGGAAGTTTAGATTTGGGACCACCAGGGTTGGATTATGTGATTCCATATTTTTCTGAGTACAGGGTATGCTTTATGATGAGAGGGTTCCTGGATACGGGGGAAACATCTAAATTGAAATTCATGAGAATGGGTGAAGTAATCCCTTCTCACGCGGGTGTGAGAGGGTGGATTCTGCCGGTCCGACCCGTACACTGAAGGACAGAGAAAAGCCTCAGTTCCTTACTGAACTCGTGGTGGGTTTGACCGTGCAGTTTAGCATCATGTGGTAAAGACGAAGAGCATTATTAAAGGATGTTGTGCAGTTTAACGTCATGCAGAAAGGATGAGGGGCATTTTTCTTTTCCTTTCCAATGTTATGTAGTTTAACATCGTGCATCAAGGACGATTGACCCTGCAGTTTAACGTCGTGTGGTATGGATGAATTAAAAAAGGCTTCTCTTGATTAGAATGTAACTGGGCCCGAGTATCCTGGCATGTCCAAGATGTGGAGGGGGGTTGATGTTGTAAATCATGGTTCTGGGGATTCTTGGATTAGGAGAGATGTCACGGAGGCTCTGAGGCCGGTAAGCGTATGGATCTAGGAAGAGTATCGCCTAAGGAAATCTTGCCTTTGGTAGATGGGCCAAGGGATATCAATATGCAGAGCCGATGAGGGCATGGTATGCATAGTCATGCAAAGGTGTCCTTAGGTTTGATGAATTTCCACTTCTGATGGCCATGAATGGTTATGAAGATCCTCAATATTCCGGGCCACGATGTCTATCATCGGGGAAGGAAATTTCTGGGCAAGTTGGGGATATTTGTCCCTGGTTGCTGTTAAAGCTTAAAGAGCCCCCTGCGCTGATTTATTTTGTGCACGTGGGTGTGCCTTTACTCCGTGAATTTTAACATTGTGCGGTATGGACGAGGTACTCCTAGTTTAGCGGTCATAGAGCTCGGACCACTGGGTGACTATTATGGTAGTCACTCAAAGGATAACTGGGTCAACATTTTCTGATATACTTGGAACAAGGTGGGGGGTGAAGATTGTAAACTACAAATTTGAGTTTTCCCAGATCAGGAAGTTTGGTGTGGGGGATCTGAGGACGGTAAGCGTACGGAGCTAGGAAGAGTGTCACCAGGGGAAATCTTTCCTTTGGTAGATGGGCCAGGGGCTATCAATATGCAAAGCCCCTGAGGGTATGGTATGAATAGTTGTGCAAATTTGTCCTCTGGTCGATAAATTTCCACTTCTGATGGCCATGAATTATTATGAAAATTTGGGATTGCTCATAGTACAGAGTTCATTATGTGGGGATAATGGTGTTCGAGTATACAAGAAACATCTTCAATTCAATTGTCCATTGAGTCAAATTAGCCTAGTCCTGGCTTAATGTTCGTTGATGCGGGTCCCTATGTGAACCACCAGAAGACACATAGTCTAGCCAGATAGGGGTACCCTGGAAACAATTGGATGTGAAAAGGGGACGAACTTGTAAACCACAGCTCCATCAATTTTGGATCGGGATACATGATATTGGGGCCCTGAGGATGGTAGGCGTACAGAGAAAGGAAGAATTTCGCATGAGGAAATCTTTCCTTTGGTATACAGGCCAGTGGCTATCAATATGTAGAGCCACTAAGGGAATGGTATGCATAGTCATGCAAAGTTTCCCGCAGGTTGATAAATTTTCTACTTCGGATGGCCATGAATGGTTATGAAGATCCATAATTATCTGGGTTGTGGAGTCTGATGTATGGAGAGTATTCATCCAAATGTGCAAGTAGAATCTCCATCTCGTATCGCCATGTGTCTTGGGTGGGTCGTGACGAAGTCCGTGCAGTTTAACATCATGCGGTGAGGACGAAGTCCCTGCAGTTTAACATCATGCGGTATGGACGAGCTATACACCCCGTGCAGGTCTGGTCCGTACATAGGAGAAGGGGGCATTTTTAACATTATTGTATGTTCAGTTTAACGTCGTGCGGAAAGGATGCAAAAATACACCTCATGCATTTCTAGCCCATACACGGGGAAAAGGGGACATTTTTTAAATCTTTCTATCCGTGTAGTTTTACGTCATGCGGTAAGGACGAGGAGTACACCCCGTTCTGGTCTGGTCCGTACACAGGGGGAAAGGGCATTTTATCTTTTATTCAGGGGGCTGGGCTAGGACAAAGAACCCTGGCGTCACTGCGTATCCTGTGAGGGTAGGAATCAAGCCGCACATAGTTCTCTAGAAGAAGTACACCCCATGCAGGGCTGGTCCATACATGGGGGAAGGGGACATTGTCTAACTTTAATTTTATTGTATATGAAGGTGGATGGGCCAGGGCGGGGAACCCTGGCATCACTACGTATCCTGCGAGAGCAGGAATCAAGCCGCATGTAATTATCTGGAAGAAGTACACCCCGTGTAGGGCTGGTCTGTACACGAGGGAAGGGGACATTGTCTAACGATTATTTTATTTCATTTGAAGGTGGTTGGGCCAGGATGGGGAACCCTGGTGTCACTACATATCCTACGAGGGTAGGAATCAAGCCCTACGTAGTTCTCTGAAATAAGTACACCCCGTGTAGGTCTAGTCTATACACAGGGGGAGAGGGGCATTGTTAAAACTTATTATCCGTGCAGTTCAACGTCGTGCAGTGAGGACGAGGGTTACACCCCGTATAGGTCTGGTCCGTACACGGGCGGAAGAAGGCATTTTTAACTTTTATTTGGGAGTGGCTAGGCAAGGATAGGGGATCCCGGTGTCACTACGTATCCTATGAGGGCAGGAATCACATCGTACATACTTCTCTGAAATCCGCGTAGTTTAACATCATGCGGTGAGGACGGAAGCCATAAAGTTTAACGTCACGTGGTTAGGATGAGAGGAATTATTAGATTCTGTGCAGTTTAACATCCTACGGTAAGGACGAACTCCATGCAGCTTAATGTCATGCGGTGAGGATGTGATAATTTTAGCTTAAGGTCACAGAGTTTGGACCGTTGGGTGCTTGGCAGTTTAATGTCATGCAGCTTGGACGAGGCATACACCTTGAGTTATCATGCGAAATTCTTCTTCAGGAATCTCGCATTCGTAGGAGCCGTGGTGAGTTTCCCATCCATGGATATCAGGGTATATGCTCCATTGGAGTAGACCTTGTGTACAACGTATGGTACCTCGCACTTGGGTTCCATCTTTGGAGGTTTCTTTACGGGTATCATTGGGGTCCGGAGGACCAACACTAATTATCCTTCCAAGAAAGACCGAAGACGAACCTTTTCTTGAAGTCCTGTGTGATCCGGTTCTAGTATACCTCCAGATGGTGCAAAGTTTGTGACCGCTTCTCGTCTAGCTGTTCCAATTCACCTAGCCGCTTTTCTGACTGCTCATCATCAGATAATTGATCACAGATGGAAACACCGAGTGAGGGATGTCGGAGTTCAATGGGTAGGACCGCCTCTATGTCGTACACCAATGAGTACGGGGTACCCCGAGTAGTGGTGCAGATTGTGGTTCGATAAGCCCACAATGCATGGAGGAGTTTATCCGGCCATGCCTTCTTGTCTTTGTCCACCATTTTTTGGAGAATGTCAGACAGGGTCTTGTTGAAAGCCTCTATCTGTCTGTTGGCCGCTGCATGCTAGCAGGATGAGTGGTTAGCCTTGATACCATACTCACAGTATAGTTTCTCCAACTTAGTAGAGCAAGAGTTGGTGTCGTTGTCCGTCAGTATGGTATGAGTGACACCAAATCTGGTGATGATATTGGTCTTCACAAAGCTGACAATATTTCTTGCCCCGACTTCCTTGAAGGGTATGGCTTATTACCATTTGGAAATGAAGTCAGTTACCATGAGGTTATAATTCACATGTTTGGTCATAGCGGGAGGATATGATCCCACGACGTCTATCCCCCAGAAGGCAAACGGCCAGGAGTACTTGGCTTGACGATGTAACTTTGGGGGTTGGTGTATGAATTTGGCATGAATTTCGCATGAGTGGAATTTTGTGGTAAAACTCTCACAATCTCGTGCCACTGTGGGCCAGTAGTACCCAAGCCTTCGAACCTGATGGGAAAGCATGGTCCCCAACTGATGTGCTCCACATGCTCCGACATGTACTTTATTCATTACAACGGCAGTTTCTTCTTCAGTACCCAGGTTTATTTCCCTGAGCTCGTCTACAGTGGTAGAGATACCTTCCTCAAATGAAATAGGTGCATCCCTGAGATCATCCCCCTCATATTCTCCCAAATCCTCATCTTTTTTATCCGACGAGGAGATAACTCATGAAACAGGATTTTGGGAGTCCGGAGGCGAGGTATGGTGGGCGTCCATACTCGAGTTTTCGTACCCAGATTGTGGGCCAGTGGATTTTCCCACATTGACATGCTCGTCCATTATGGATGAAGTCACAAGGACATCCGAGTGCATTCCCGGACTTGAATTCCTACTCTCAACATGGTTGATGGGCAGGACATAATCTCTACCAAGCTACCTGAGGGGGTCATCAGGGACCATTTCCATTCCATTTGGAGCGGGGATCTAGTCGACACCATCGACCAAAGGCTTCTTTTTTCTTTTTCTCATTGAACCCATCGTCAATGTAATGTGACTCGGAGAGCTCGAATGGGGCTTTGTCAGCATGCAACGTTCCACTTTTTCCATTGATGCTATACTTGATACACTGGTGGTATGATGAAGGAACTACCATGTGTTTATGGAGCCACGACCTTCCCTGAAAGGCATTGAATGCTATGCTATTCTGGACCACCAGGAATTCCGTGTAGGATACCAGGTCACCAAAATGGGTCTTTAGCTTAATTTTCCCCATTGGCTTCTTCTTGCTCTTATCGTAACCCAACAGAGTTGTGGCTGAGGGAATTAGATTGTCCTCACTATAGCCCAACTTGCGGAGTGTTCGTAGGGGAAGGAGGTTAACACCAGAGCCATTTTCTATAAAGAATTTCCGGATCTCAATACTATTCATTGTGTCGAACACATATAGTGGTCTGATGTGTCCTTGCATGATGGCATCTTCATCTTGATCGGTGAAGGAAATCACCGCATTGCATTCACCCGAGTCAGTCTCTGTCAGGTAAATCTCGACGGAAGCTACCTCGGCTTGAAACTCCTGGGGGCTGATCAATGCTTCTATAAGCACCTCCCTCAGGTCTGCTGATAGAGTTAGGGCATCGAGGATTGATAGCATGGCTGGTACCTTGGCCAGCTACATAAAGATATCGTATTTCTGCTCTAGCGGCCAAAAATTTCTTGTTGGCGGGAGAGTCTTAGAGGGTTCTTTAGGGGCTGGAGGATTTGACGAGGAGGGACCGGTCGCGGGGTTGGATATCGATGGTGTTTCCGCACTTTGAGGAATTGGCTCGGCTGGTCTGTTTGTGTGCACTAGGCTGCCAGACACTTGCTCCTCCTCTAGTGGGTATCAGAGAACAACAGGGCGAGACTGGCTTCTTGTGGAGGTGGAGGGGCATTCTTTCTCTTGCTGAGTCCATTGATGGGCTCATCCATGGGTTTCACGATACTAATAGTTTGGGCTGGGGTCGAACCATAGGGTTGGTTTTGGCCGCGGATGTGCCTCCCCTAGTATCCCTTACCTCTGCGATTCCTCCTCCCGGCTCCTCGTGCAGGGAACTCGAGTTTGTAACCATGCCATTCATCAGGTAATGATTCCATAAGATGGATGAAGTTAATAGAACCAAATATTGGATCTTAATCCTCTGACAGATCAACCTAGTTGGTTGTCCCTAGTGGTGTCGTTTGTTGGGTCGGTGCCTGTGGCACCAAATTCGAGGGCATATAATCTGTCAGGGTATGGACTATCTTTGGCCCCATTGTGAACTGATCCTCTTGAGACTTTTTCCTCCTTCGATTACGCTTGGATGACCGGCTCGTGGAGGACTGTGAGGCCGATGCTGTCGGATGTGCGGTGTCAGGGGATGTTAGCGGCAACACTGGATGCCATAGTTGAGCTCGGAGTATTCCTTGGGCTTGGTTGATAGTCTTCTGAGTCAACCAGTTGTCAAATTTCTGCCCCTTCTTGCTGGTGACTTTCTGCCACCCCTCCTCTTTGTCATAATTAGTGGTAGGGATACATGCCACATGTGCTGGGGGTGGTCCCAGTTCGACCTGTCCAGAGTCTACCATCCTCTACAGGAGGACTTTGAAGACGAAGCACTCTCGGATACTGTGCCCCAACATCCGATGGTAGGGGGAGTAATCTCGCCTGTCATCGCGGCCGACCTATTAAGGTTTCCTCGGCTCTGGGAGGCGGAGCAATTTGCAGTTCATGGTGGAATGAAGTAGCCGCGGACTTGATCTTCTCGGAATGAGTATACTTTCTGTCTTCATTCCTCAAACTAGTTTTGCTTCAGTCCTCTCTGATTGTCCCGTTAGGAGGAGGAGGCCGCTGATATGCAAGAGGCCCTTGATGATTTGGTGGAGGCCTGGGCGGTGGAGCGGGCCTAGGGGCCGGCTTGAGGGTGACAGTAGACTCTTTAGCTCTAGGGGATCTTTTCGCAGGAGCCTATGATGCTATTCGGGACTTCAAATTAGTCCGCTGTGGGGATTCCTCAATTCTTTGGGCAATGGCCGAAAGATGATGGAAGCCAGTGGTGCACTCCACTAGTATGAGTGGTGTTCGATGCTCATCTCGAAGATTATGGATGCATATGTCTAGAATCTCATCCTGAGGAATTGGACTGTTCGGGGAATAGGTCAGACCTTTCCATCTGGAGATGAAATATGAGACCCTCTCATTCTCCCTCTCCTTGCAGTTCATGAGGTCGCTGACTGTTGTTTTAGGCAACGTCGAGCTGAAGTTGAATAGGAACTACTGCTGAAGGTCCTCCCACCTCTTTATTGACGGGGATGGCATACTCATTTACCAGACGAAGGCAGATCCTTACAAGGTCCGTATAAAGAATCTGATTTTCACTTCTTCTTATTGTTTCAGAGTTCCCATCACAGGGTCACAATAAGATGCGTAGTGCATCAAATGATGTTCTAGATTGCCTGACCCGTTGAAAATAGGTAATAAAGGGCTCCCATAATTTGGTGGAGGCGGTGTGTTGGTCACCCAATCTGGGTAGTGTTTCCACTCTGGATGTATCGAAGTGTGTCAACCTTCCATCACTTCCAATCGAGCTGTTAGTTCCTCGATGGTGTTGGTGAGACCCTGGTTTACATCCTGTTGGGCCCGGTCCTGGGAAGGCTTAGCCCGAGGCATTGCCTGAGGATCTGGATTTTCCAGCACCAAGTGTGCATATTCTGTTTAGGGAACCCTCAGAGGATTCGGGAGTACTTGCTCTAGTTGCCTCCTAAGTGGAGGGAATCCTGGTATTCATCCAAATCTACATATAGGTTGTTGGATGGGTCGGGCGCCTCGTCGGACGGGAGCCCTGACCGTGCTTTGTTTTCTAGGGAAAGGCTTAGCCTTTGAGGTGCACTTGATGGGAGTGCATGATGTGGCTCCTCCTGGGACACACTTTCAATAAGGCGGTTCCTCTGGAGTATCTTGGTGTTAAGCCGCCCCAATTCTTTCATCTCCTCTTCCTGTCGAGTGAATCTCTCTTCGAGCATGAGTGGATCATTTTTTTCGAGAGAAGGAGGAGGGTTAATGGTAACCAGTCATTTATTCTTATCCTCATTGGAAGCTCTCTAGGAAGGTGGAATAGGGTTGGATGGAAGGATGTCCATATTTATGGCAGCCTTCTGATTCTGGGTGTGGACACCTTGTGGTTCGTTGCGAGTCACAGCCTGACCGGAACCATCGTCTCCTAATCCATCCAGATTTGAATTTTCCCCAGTTTCACCCGTGGGGTTATTCCCTATGGAGTTGATGAATGCATATCGCGGGGTGGAGGGGAAATCATCTTCCATATAAGAAGAGGATCTCCCACGTCTTCTTCTGGCCTTCCCTTTCATGACCTAGGATTGCCTCTGGACTTCTTTAAAAAGGGTGATGCAGAGAGTTCTTTGATGCGACCTTATGGTGCACCTTCCCCTCGGAGGGGATGATGATTCAAATGACAGGATAGGATGGTAACCTCCTCTTCTGACTGTCCTCCCTAAACGAGAGAATACTGACTCTCGTGGGGGAGGTTGTTGTTGAGGGGGTAATAATTCCCCCATCCCTAAGGGATGGGGTTGGGTTCGTTCCTTGGACAACGAGTCTCTTCACGATTTTATTGGCCTTATGGGGGAATTTGTTGTTAAAATTTACCCCAGCCCTGCAAGCTAGGGTTGACCCTGGATAACGGCAGTGGCTGCTGTTATCGCGACTTTCCTGATCTCGCATGCCCCCATTCGGGGTTGAACCGGATTTGGTGTCGAATTAACCTGTGGATCAATCCCTCATGAGGAGGCAGGAAAATATCACTGATTGGCCTATCTCAGGCGAGATGCTTGTTGTATTCTCTCGGTGGCCTGATTCAGGAGTTCTAGAATGGCTTGTTCCCGCCAGGCCTGACGCTTCTGGGACTTACTCATGGCCTTACTCTGTTGGTTGTGTTGCCTTTCCAGAATAGGGAGACCACTCGATTTCCATCTTGACGTGATGACATTGCAAGACACCATACCGAACGGGCTCTTCTGGGTAGGGAGCGATGTAAAATGTAGAGCTCAAGTTTCCCCCCATCCCCTGATATGGACTCTCATTGGAGCTTCACTGATGAGGCGGCATAGCTGGTGCAGTGCATGGAGGCAGGCTATATCCATGTTTCCTTTACGCCTCTCGGGTCACTGTTGTCATGCTGAAGGAAGAGATTCCAAGTCAAGGTGACGCAAGAGGTCCCATATTGTCTTGACGTGGTTTGCATACCCATTGTAGGGCAAGAAGCTTGATTTCAGTCGATGGAGGGTTGTCCATATATTATAGCGGATTCCGTGCACTCATTCATCCGACAACTCTCTGGGTATGTCAAACTGAGAGTTATCCATTGGCGAAAACATAACTGGTATATCATCCCTGGAAAGTCGTTTTCTCGGGTGCAACATATCAGCATACTCCTCCGCTAGTGATTTCACTACCTTGTCAGCACAACTGAGACGCTCACTGTCAGTGTAGTCAGAGGCAGTGGGACTGGTAGGTATTGAATTATCATATGGGCGATTCTGGGGTGGTTCAGAAGATGAATGTGGCCCCGGAATGTTTCCGGATTGAAGAAGGATGTTGTTAGTGACTAGCTGGGAATCCGACCTGCTCGATCACGTCCTTCTAAGTGCCTCGGCATACAAGGGCTTTTATGTGCTTGATTCGGCAGGGGGAGGACCTTCCTGTCGATACGACATGTCATCTTGGGGAGGACCTTCGCAATGGCGGCCGTAATGGCGAGGACTACCATTACTAATTGATGATTCACTGCATAGATGTCTTTTTCAGTGCACACCCTTAGGTGGACCTCCAAGGCATGTCACAGCAAGGGGAGGACCTTCCAGCTGCTTAGTGTCGTTACGGGGAGGGCCTTCGCAACAACTGCCATCATGGTGAGGATGACCATCATGGCTTGACGTTCTATGTGCATCCTGGGGAGGACCTTCAGGACACATTGTGACAAGGGGAGGACCTTCTTGTTTCTTGGGGCCAATGCAAGGAGGACCTTTACAATGGTGGTCATTGTGATGAGGACTACAATCACAGCTACGACAGTGGTGAGGACTACCATTACAGCTCCCACAGGGAGAATATCTGCGGGATACATCCTGGGGAGGGCCTCCTGAATGTACCGCAATGAGGGGAGGGAATTCTCGTTGCTTGATATCTCTACAGGAAGGACCTCTGTTATCAGGTTGGATAAGACTACGACCGTGATCTGATGCCTAGATGCGTGGAGTTCTGTTGTAGCGTAACCCCTGGGGAGGACCTTCCGGGTAGGATACGACAAGGGGAGGACCTTCTTGTCATGGTGAGATGTCACTTCTGGGAGGGCCTATATAGTTGCAACTATGATAGCGAGGACTAATTTCATAATCTATGATCCCACTACATGGAGAGTGTTTGCAGCGTATACCCCGGGGAGGACCTTCAGGGTGGATCATAGCAAGTGGAGGAACTTCTTGCTGCTCGATCTTCTGGCCACATGTAGGGTTTCCATGACTCTCATAAAAAGAGGATCTCTCGTGATCGGTCATTATATGCCCGCGGGGGAGTACCCTACGGGTGCTCTGGGGAGGACCTTTAGATCTTTTGGTAGCAACATTGCAGGGATGACCTTCGCAACTGCTACAGCCGGTCCCATAGTATAGTAATGGGAAGGTAGTGTTACGAGACTTCATCATATCTTTAGCAGCAATGGGAACCCCAGCTTCCAGTAGAGCGGAGTCATGAACTAGCCCTTTATATTCCGACTGCCTTCAGCGTGTTTGGGGCGCTTTCTTGTAGGGATCTGGGACCGTCTGTGGTTGATAACGGTATTCACCTTTGGGTCCCTGTCTAATTGGGTCATGTGATGTTGTTGGGATACGCTGAAGAACTTCTTGACTTTTAGCAGGGATATATGCCTGCTCTGGAGCATCCACCGTGATGGATGGGTGTCCCCCAATTTAAACGAGTGAAGCTGCTCGATACGGTAGGCCTTGCGTCGCGGAATATGGCCAGCGACCCTCCTGGGCAGATGTAGGGATGCAGATATGCTCCGAGGAGGCTATCTCGTCTCTTAGACGAGTCGCTCAATTGGGGAGATGGGCTCACGGGCTCGATCCTTGCTGTTTCGGCTGATGCAATTACATTCTGGAATGTCTCCAAGATATGATCTGGGATTGATACCTGCTCCACCATCATTTCCAGGATATGTAGAGAGACAACTTTGGATGGAATGGGTATGAAGGCCCATTTCGGTATTGGAGTAGGAATATCTTGCTCTGGTCCTCTGGTGGTCAGTGGGTACTAACAATTCTCCTGTGTCAGTGCAGGTGAACGAATCTGCCCCTGTACTGGGATACACCAGTTTATCTCTCCATTGGCTGCCACATTGGGTTTGAGGACTTTACTTGCATCCTCCGGGAGCTGTCCCAGCATATATTGGTTTCCCACCATATCGAGTCAGTGGCCTTTGTTGGCAGGGAGACATGCCCTCCTATGAGTTGCTGCCACATCTGGGTGGCAGGCTTTGTCGATCGGCATCATGCCAGGATGGTAGGTGTCAGAAGCATCTAGTAGGAGCTGGTCTTGCAGGCGCTGGGTTGCCACCATATCATGCTGGTGGGCTTCACGGCCCTTGGCAGGGAGAGGTTCCTGCCAGTTAAGTGTCATCCTACGTGAGAGACAAGCTTGATGTAGCTCGAAGGGGATGCACACCAGCTCGTATGAGACTTCCACATCTGGTTGGCGGGCTCTAGAGGAGAAAATAGGTGTAGGTGCATGTTCATGGTACGTCTCTGTGGCTGGGTAGTGGAGCTCCTCCTCCGGGACAAGGGTGATGACCGGTCCCTGATTGTATGTCTGCCTCCATCGTTGGGTGGTCTGAGGGGCCGGAGCTCGGGGAGCATGGGCCTGAATCCTCGGGGAGACAACATCCTTGGTGTGAGGATGTTGTGTCGCGGAATGACCACGATCACACATTTCGGCGGCGGCTTTGGAGCAGCACCCCCGTTCGGTGGGGATGAAGTCCTCAACGTCGACCTCATCTGCCTCCCTAAGATAAGGGAGGTACGCATTGTCCCATTCCGGGGATAGACTCCTGAAATGGTTGGAGACAACAAAAGGGGCTATCTGGATCTACCTTTGTGGCCGCTACTGGGTAGGCGACTGATGAGTTCTAGTAGATTGGAGGGCGTGCATGGCCGCCTCCACCGTTGGGAGAGTAACGTTCAAGTGGTACTCTCGGATCAGCACGTCTGAGACCCAGCGTTGAAGATGCTGGGTGGGTGACGGGGTCCTCCATTGGTGATGATGCCTGGTTGTCGCGTATCCTGAAGTACGCACTTGCAAGTTTCTTCATGACGTCGTTGGATCAAAGGGAGTTCTGTGTGGTACCTGCAAATGTTTTTTAGCAAATACATGTAGCAAACCCGTCAAAGAAGCATCTCATGACCCCATGCGTAATTAATGACCTTGCTTCGCCCTCATTGGGAGTATAAGGGGGAACATGGTGAGATTAGTTTAAATCTATCATGTTTGGTTAAATATTCATGTCGGGTTCACCATTTTTTGTTTTGGGTCAGTCTTGAAACCCCCAACGGTTCCGTATCCGATGACACATGGACCTTCTTTCCAAAGGTAGGAGTTTTCCGGATTGTCTGACCAGCGATGCTTAAGAACTCACATTGGTCAAGAGGTTGGGAATTCGAGCTCATCACACCATTTTGGGGGGAATTATTTCCTGTTCTAGGACTCTCTTATAGATTTAAGATATATTCATATGTTCGTGAATCGTTGGTTCATACCGAAGCATAGTATCCACGGATTTCTCCTGGTTGGAAATGGTCAGCTGAACGCAGGGGTTCAGAATCATTTATTCCTGAGGTTTACTATCCCTCATCGGATTAATCACCCTGATGATTCGGAACTCATTGAGGCGACACTAGGATTGGCGCGGTGAACCGATGTGAAGATAGTCGGATTGACCGGTTGTTGGGTTTGAACCTCAGGGAGGATTTCTATGTACCCTACCTAGGGGACAGGGATCAATGTCCACATAGTACGAATGGGAGCATCAGAGAACCAACATGAAGGTGGACCCATGGGGTCTGCTATTTATCGGGCTTGAACCTCATGGAGGATACCTACGAATCCCTGTGGTAGGGAATCAAAGTCCTCATCGTTCTCATTGTCTTGGGACTTACGCTCTGAGGTAGCCCAGAGTGATGGATTGGGGCTTACACTCTGAGGAGGCCCAGGGCGATGAATTGGGGCTTACAATCTGAGGAGGCCCATGGCGATGGATTGGGGCTTACTCTCTAGGGAGGCCCAGGGCGATGGATTGGGGCTTACACTCTGAGGAGGCCCATGGAGATGGATTGGGGCTTACAATTTGAGGAGGCCCAGGGTGATGGATTGGGGCTTACACTCTGAGGAGGCCAGTGGTGATGGATTGGGGATTACAGTCTGAGGAGGCCCAGGTTGATGAATTTGGGCTTACACTCTGAAGAGTCCCATAAGCAGGCGTCATGGTCGATGCTTACTCTAATCCCACATGAGTCATGCCCGGTGTGAGAAACATAAGGCAGCAGGGACTAGAGGATCACGTCGTGAAAGGTGCGTCTGTGAGAAGTGGAATGGGGATTATGCATGAGGGCATCCCATAATGTCGGGATTACTCCAGGATGGATGCCCATGGTGACAAAGCGCAGTGGGAGAGGGAAAGGGGTGATCCTGTGCCCGTCACCTCTCTTGTTCCCCGGGGAAGTACCCGAGGAAGTACCGAGGTGCATGGGGACGGCTACCTTCGGATGGGTATTCCACCCCCTCTCTTGGGAGGGGAGAAGTGCCCGACCACCGAAGCATGCATTTCCCCATCCTGGCAAGTAGAGGTAGAAAGGGGGGCTCTCAGGCTTAGACCCTGCATTACCGTAGGAATGTGAACCCAGACATGCTTTGGGAATCTGCCCAAGGGTCGGGGAAACCCCTTTTCCCCTCTTTACCATGGGTATGTGAACTCAAAAAAGTGCGATGATTCACCTAAGGGTTACATCACATGGATCCAGTGGCTCTGGTGGAGGCCTCGGCTCAGGGCCGGTGAGTAGGCCAATGAGGAGGTTACAGAGGATCAGGCTGGATTGGAAGGATTTTATCTAGCTCGAGGAATGGGAACTCTGAAGTTTTTCAAAGACCACAAAAGGGTATGGGTGGTGGCGCAATTTTCATAGGGAAGTGCTACATGGTTTGAGAGGCCGTCCGCGAACCAGGGTGGTCCGCAGACTGAGAGGTCGTCCGCGATCCAAAAGGGTCAGCGGACTGGTTGGCATCCCGTGAACCATGAGGGTTCGCGGCTTCAAGTTCAGCCTATGTACAAGGTTGGTATGTGGAGGGATCCACGCGAGCAGCGGCAGCCAAGGTTTGCACTGGTCTGGGTTTCGTTGGTTGAGGCTTCGCCCACGTAGGAGGGTGCTACGTGGTGCAGCGGATCGGAAAAGAGGCATAAACACCATGGTCTGTGGGTAGTGCATCTGCGGAGTGGCTATGGTCCACGGTCTTCTCTTATTATGTTATTTTAAGATCGCGGTTCACCAAATTATTTTTCATTTTCAGTTCTTTATTAGTTCATTCCCAGGTTTATACCTGCTCTGGTTTGCGAACTGGAACATCGCTGTTTGCAAAATCATAACCCTTCTTCGAAATCCTTCCAGCCAAATCTGATCGATCTCCTCGGAATCCTCTTTCTCTGAATCAAAATTCTTTTCCCTTCCCCCCTCGGTCTCCATTTATAGAGTGGGGAAATAGACATATCTATGGTCACACGATAACTTTTGCAGAGGCCCATGACCGAAAACCCGGTTTACACCTGACTTGGTCTATCCGCGACTTGCGGTTGGAATTGAGCTCTCCCTCCCCCCCCCACGGACCGAACAAGGGTAGTGCTTCGCGGCCGCGGAGGGTTCCACCTCCATTTCTCGAAAGACAGCGGAGGCGGTTCGGGCCTGCTGACACGGCTCGTGGCTGGGGCGATTCATGATGGTGAACCGGATTGGTGCCCGCACTGCTGTGCGCCCGCGGAGGATCTCCGCCTTCAATTTACGAACGATGATGGTCCGCAGAGGTGGGATGCTTTGGGGAACCGGCTGTGCATTGTTAAAATTTGACCGGTCCACAGACCAGTTCCTCCTTCACCATCCTGGAGTGTTGTCCACATTTTACGATCCCTATGAGTGGAAATTGGGTAGAATCTTCCTTGAGTTAAAGGCGATCATTGTTCTCTTTTGCGGATTTTTCTGGACCCTACACCTTGTCATGATTATCATGCTATATCATGCCATATTATTCATGTTCCTTTTATGCTCAAATTATATTCTGGTTATCTAACATGTATTTTATTCTTCATTCCATGCATTTTTTATTACCTTACCGGGCATTATAGCTCAACCATTTCATATGTATTTCCTCAGGATATCCCATGAAGTGTTAATTATAAGGAACATGTTGATCATGTTAAATATGTTTTCAGCAAAGATGCTATTTTTAATGTATTAAGTTTTTATGTAATGTATCTAATTTTAAAAAGACAGTAGACCTATCAATATTTCATGCTATATTACTTGTTATGTTATGTAATTAGTCATGTTTACATGTGAAAGAAATAATAGGGTTATTATAGTTTGTATCAGATGATAGGTTTTGTTATTTTTGGGAACATTATTAAAAAAACATTAGAGAAAACCTTATGGATACGACTATGTATAATAAAACATCCCAAAATTGTGGTTAGTATAAAGTAAGTAGTTTATCAAAAAAAAAAAATCCTTATCTAGATACTACACATGGATGTGGTTCTAGAATAGATATACCTAGGGTTAACAACACAGAAAATATGTTCCGGGCCTAACTCGGCGGAATATGGTACCCGAAAATATGCCTTACTGAGCACCTGTTTTGACAATACGAGGGGATATACTTTGGTAAATTCATAAGGTCATTATGAACTATAAATATGGAAAAATAAAATTCCCATAAGAATATATATTAGGAAATAGATCATGGATAACATAGATTAACGCTTATAAACTCATAAGTTAATATGTAAATGTAATTTATAAGTTATACAATTATTTTAATTAGATTACCCCTTATGTGGTTATTATTTTAAAATAATTATTCCTATATTTTCCTTAATTATATCCAATTGATGGTAATATAAGGAATAATGTTAACCACCGATGCGAAGCAAAATGTGATGACTTCCCCCACAAGATGTAAAACCCGATGGGAGTAGGAATCAGGAACATCATGATAATACTCTCTCACCTGAATCGAGTTCTAAATTGAATCCTGGATAATGAGGAATTTCCAAACCCCACCCCCCTTAATAGAGAACAATCCGCAATTGATAGATTCAATTGCAGAAGGACTCCTACTGCCATGGATAATCTGATCCATTAATCATGGAACAATGAATCAACAACATTTAGAACATCTTCTTCACCCTAAAATGTTTCAAACAAGATAAGGTTCTTCTAGTTTTTTATCGTACAGGGGGAGAAACTGATTAGTGTTGGACATTGATTGATAATTAAAATCCTAAGGAATATATTGAAACAACAGAGTAAAATGAATTCTAAAAAATGTTTTGTGATAAATATTTTCCTCACTCTCTACTTCATAAAATGGAAAGGGATTTCCTTGTACCTAAAAAATATAATGAATCTATCAAGGAAAAAAGGAAAACTTCACAACAATTTCATAATACAACTATTTCATTGTTGTTACCCCCAAATTTAAGGTTTAACACCTCATTGTGGGGCAAAATCCTAGTCTATGAAAATCTCTCACAATCCACAACTTTGGAATATATGAGGAAATTTTCAAGTATTCCCTCAAAGTCAAAATCAAGATCTAAGAATCCCAAGGGTATTATAGGGATAAGAATAAAAAAATGGAGTTTAATTTTAGTAGTTTTTTGTATAAAAATAATGGATCTAATAAATTTCATTATCCCACTTGTCAAATGTGTGAAAAGAAGAACCCCAGAGATTGCTTAAGGGGAACAATGAAATGATTTAGGTGAAAAAGAAAATGGAACCATTATAATGATTGTAGAGAGGATAAACCCAGAAATGTGATAGATGAAATGAATTCTCTATTAAACCATCAATGAACTATTCACTACTTTAACTATAAGTATATAAGACACATTGTGGACAAGCATCACTAAGACAAGGGTTTTTGGAGGAAACCAAAACCTTTGAGGCATCATGGGAGAGATGTTTCTATCATGACCATTAAGGTGCATCCTAACAACGTAGAAGTGATAGGTATTCTAGATATTTATTCATGAATAGAAAATGTACTTTTTAGTTATAGTTTTATGCATTCCTCTATATCAAAAAATTTTAGTATAACTATTAAAAACCCACAAAAAATCATGTAAGTAAAGATGTCGGTGAAAATAGAAAATGGGGAAATTATTGCTTCCTTAGAACATAACTCCTACCCTTTCAACATTTTTGGGATTAACTTCCCGGTGAACCTTTTTATTCTCCCTTTGGTGGAATTTGATTCAATTATCGGTCTTTACCTATATATACCTTAACATAAATTTCTATGAGAATGAAATCACTCTCCGTATTATGAATAGACCCTCGGTTTTTTATGATGAAACTTCTTTAGCACCATTATCTCAATAATAGATATTATTGGCCTATGAAGAAGAGTATATAGATCAAATGAATGAGTCTAAGAAAAGAACCATCCTTAAAAACATGTCTATTGTGAGGGGATATACTGATGTGCTTCCTGAGTAATTTACTAGTCTCTTTCATAGTAGGGAGGTTGAATTTTAAATCAAACTTATACTTGGGGAATTCCAAATATCTAAGACTCCTAATATAATATTTGTTGTGTAACATGTGGAGTTGAAGAAATAAATGAAAAGGAATCAAGATAAAGGGTTCATAAGACCATGTACTTCACCATGGGTGCACCAGTCCTCTTTGTTAAGAATCAGAATGTGTCAATGTTCCTTTTCATTTATTATCATGATCTCAAAAAGATTATGATAAATAGAAAGTATTGTATGCCTCAGATTGATGAATTTCTAAATCGGCTACATGGAGCACAATAATTCTATAAGTTGGATCATAGGTTGGAATTTTTTCAACTAAAGGTGAAGAAGGAATACATCCCCAGGAACACTTTTCAAACAATTTATGGAGACTATCAGTTCATAATGATGCGATTCAGACTCACTAATACTCCAACAATATTCAGGGACTTAATGAATAGATTCTTTAGAGATTACATAAAAAAATTGGAAGTCATTATATATGATATTTTAATATACACAAAAAACATGGAGGACCATGAAGTGCATTTGAGAACTGTCTTATAAACCTTAGAAACGTCGATGCTCTATACAATGTACAAAAAGTGTGAGTTATGTTTGATGGAAGTCTCATTATTTGGGAATATAATCACAAGAAATGTGATATATGTGGATCCTTAGAAGATAAAAGAAACTTAAGGATGTCTGAGACCAACATTTGGGATAGATATCCATAGCTTCCTAGGGTTAGCTTTATATTATCTCTGATTTTTTTGAAACTTCACATGATTATCAAACCCTCCTACCATGAAAACCCATAAGGGAGTCTTGTTTTCTTTGAATGGTGAATGTGAAGAAAGTTTTATCAATTTGAGAGAGGCTTACCAATACCACTATTCCCACACTATAAATAAGTGGGGATCTTTTCATAATTTTCAGTGATGCTTTGAAGAAGGTATTGGTTTGCGTGTTAATGAAAAATGACGAATTCATTGCCTACATCTCAAAGAAATTGAACATGTAGTATAAAAACTATCCCACAAATGATCTAGAGTTTTATGTAGTGATGTTTATGTTGATAATCTCAAATCATTATCTCTATGATAAGATGTGTGAGATATATACTGATCACAAGAGCCTAAAATATAAATTCACATAAAAAGATCTTAATATGTTCTAGTGAAGATGGTTATAACTCCTCAAGGATTATGACTACTCAATCCGCTACCACCCTGGTAATGAGAATAAAATGGTTGATGCTCTATGTAAAGAGGACCCAACAGTTCTATCGTTGATGAGAATTGAAAAGGATCTGATCTTCTTGGATTTGAAGAAGATGTTCATGGAAATCATAATGAAAGGGACATCATAAATTCTTTAACAAATGATTGGTAAATTTTCTCTTTTGGAAAGGTTAATCGATTGTAAAAAAGATAATGAGGGTATTCAAATGAGATTGAAAACTATAAAAGGGAAATAATTAGTGTTAAATTTTAATGATGAAGAAATTGTGAGGATTGGGTCAAGACTATGTGTTCCATAAAATGAAGAGTTAATGAAGTAACTATTGGATGATGGACATAGTTTGAATTTATCCATTCACCTAGGAAATACAAAGATGTATCGAGATATCTAATATCACTATTAGTGGGATAAAATGAAGAAGAAGATGGTGGAAAATACATCAATGTACACTGTATTTTTGCAAGTAATGTTTCAAAGTTATACATCTAAGGGGATACCCAACCATTACCCATACCATCATGAAAATGAGAAACCATCACCATTAAAATTTTTACCAGACTTCTGAAGACATTAAAAGGAAACAATGCTATTTGGGTTGTTGTGGAATGTGTTATAAATACTACACACTTCATTACAATTTGAGAGGATTCCTCATTTGATCAACATTCAAGAATATACATCAAATAAGTGTTGAGGATTCAGGGAGTACCACTATCTATTATGTCAGAAAGAGATTCAAGGTTCACCTCTACTATTTGAAAAAGTCTCCAACATGATCTAAAAACTAAGAAGAACTTTAGTATGGATTTTCACCCTAAAATGAATGGCCAATCTGAGCGGACTATCCAAAGACATGATTACATGCTGAGGGAATGCTCAATTGACCTCATGGTAGTACGGGTATAACATCTTCATTTGGTCTAATTCTCATAAAACAATATTTTCCACTCGAGCATCCAAATGTCTCCCTATAAAGCCCTTTATGGGAAGATTTGTTGAACTGACACATTGGGATGAAGTTGAGGAATAAAAACATGTTTTCCCTAAAATGGTTGAGGAAATTGTGGAGAAGGTTAAGACAATTCAGCACTACATCAATGCTGCTGAGAGTTGATAGAAGAGCTATACAGACAGTCATCTATAAGCCTGGAGTTTGATGTTGTAGACATGTGGTTACTTTTCATATCTCCACGGAATAAAGTAATGTGATTTAGGAAGAAGATAATGATCACTCCAAGGTACATTGGCCATTTTGATACCATTGATCGCATCACAGTAGTCGCCCAACAACTATCACTCCCACAAAACCTATCTCAAGTACATTAGGTATTACATGTATCCCTATTGATAAAGTACATGTACTAACCCTCACATGTACTGAATCCACATGTGGTACCATTGAAGAATGATCTTTTCTATGAATATTATCTGGTGAAGATCATAGAATTTAGAGAAAAGGTTCTATGAAATAAGACAATTCCCATTATCAAAGTGTTGTGGAGAAACCACATGTATGAAGAAGCAATGTTGGAACCATATGAGGTGATGAAATAGGGTTACCCCCATTTGTTTTAATATAATAAAAAAAATATTTAAAGTGTGAAATTTCTAAAGAGGGAAATTATGTAAGAAACAAAACTAATATGAATAAAATTACCCTTCTAGATTTTATTAAATGTCTTATGGTTATTCAAAACAAAAGAACTTATTTTTATTATTATATAGAATTGGATTTAGATGAATTTTAAGTCTCATTACTATTGATAATATAATAGTTTAACCATGATCACATGAGTAGTATAAATATATGGTTTTTAACAAATCCATTTGACATAGAAAATATAAGTGGTGGCCTCATCTAGTAGGATCCTACCCTATGAACTAGATTTATTAGAGCTTCCGAGGGAGAGGGAATTTATGTTATTTTCTTTAACTAATCCCCAGATGAGATCCAACAAATTAATCATGACCAAAACCATTTACGGGAGAAGTTCAAGATCATCGAGATCATGACCCAAACCATGTTCGTTGAATGACCCCACGAAAACCCCACCATGGTGCACATCACTCTTAGGGAGTATTCTAGTGTATTAAAGTAATATATATCAATACCCTATCTAGAGGAATATGCACATTAATTTGTATAAAATAATGTATATATTCTAATCATATTATTGTCACTTTGTAAATTAGTTTTAAAGGATAAACCGAATTTTTGGTTAATATTAAAATTCAATTAATGAATTAATAATGTAATGTATTTTTTAAAAAAATATTATAATAAAATTTTATTATTAAAAAAAATTATAAAATATAAATGATTATATAAATTTTATGAATCCAAATTTAAATTTTTATGAAGGTTCAAAAAATGTTATCGTCAAAATTCGGTTTTTTTCAATAAATCACGTTTTTTATTTTAAAAGTGAAAATAAAAATATTTTGAAAATTATTTTCACAAAAAAAAAAGTATTATTCATGATATCAGGACATTGAAATTATCTAATGGTGATTTTTTTGATAATTTTCTAAGATAGTAGAATTTTCGATAAAAATTGAATATCGTATAAATAATCCTTATGTTTTATGAAATCCGAATTACCCAAATGTGATGTAATAAGTAATATAAATAAGATAAATAACCAAATATTTTTCCCCATGAAAATAATTTTTTTAATTTTATTTGGTATATTTTGTAATACCATTATGAATCCTCCAAGATTTATAATATATTTTATGATTTTAAACTCATTTGATTAAGAGTGTGACTTGTCTCCACATCCCCAATGGTAATATTTTAATAAGATATGCCCATTTACATATAAAATAATGAAATCCACATTAATTTGGCATAAAATATGGGAAAACCCATGGGATGGTTTATGTTTTTTGATATTTTATTGTGTAGAGTCCAAAACCTAAATAATAAAGAAATCTCACTCTATTCCTATATAAACCCACACATGCCACCATTAATCTTCACATAATCTAATTGTATAAAATACACACTCTTCCCTCTAGTCCTTAATGTCCTCCCAAGGTGAATCAAATATTTCAATACTCTCAAGGCTTTGGGGTCAGACATTCAAGTAAGGGTTCATTCCTTTCTCCTCTTTCTTTAAGTTTCATTATTATATTACGTATTCATTTTTCAATTACTTATGTTTGGACATGTATTTCCCTTCCAATATTACTTTCCATTTCACATATCAATTATTAGATATCCATTTCTCTATCATGAACCCATTTTATTAATTTTTATGTGATGTTGTTAGGCTGCCGAAATTACACAATGATTTTTAATTCTAAAGCAATTGTGTAGGGAATACCATTCCAATTTAATATCATGAGTATTAAACATTAAACACATATTATTGTTTTATTTGGGAATCAAATGTATGTATTCCACACTCCTTGATTGTGGAATAAATTATGATTACGACTAAATCGATGCTGATTGATCTATTTGGAACACTTAAGAATGCGAATGAAATGAATGTGATAGGTGCGCCTGAATTATATAGAACTCCAATGCATTGGGTAATGGTTATAATCTCAATATTACATATTGGAAAGAAATGTATACATAATTCTTTTGGGTGAATTTTTTGAACATGATTTCTTTGTGGGTTTATTCTTGACTTGTGTTTATGATGAAATAACAATGTTGTTGCCCCATTTCGCATGTTATGATTATCATGATATATCCTGCCTTATTATTCATGTTCCTTTTATTATCCATTGATATAACTATTTTATAAAATGTATTTTCTTCTTTATGGTGTTATTTATTTATTCCCTTTCTAGGATTTATAGATTACTCTTTTATTATGTATGTCCTCATGTTATCCTATACAGTGTTAAGTATGATGGAACATTTTGATCACATTAATGAATTTTTCAATAATAATTTGTTTTTCTTGTTTTAAGTAGTTACATAATGTACCAAATTTTCCAAATACAATATACTTATAAATCTTATGGTTTTTATTTAGTGTAGTTTTATGTAAAAACCCGTGTTTAAATGTTAAATAAAGAGAAGGGTTGTTATGTCATGTTTATGCGAAACATGACATCCAATAACTAAAAATTTCCTTTATTGATAATTCAATTATTATTATTTTCCATGATATTTTTTATTTTACGTTGTCTATAGATGCATTTATATTCTTATTTTATTGATTAAATGGCATGTATTTTAGGTTGTTTACATTTCCATATTGACTATGTTGTATCTGGTTGTTTAAATGTAATGTGTGTTTGGTTATTTAAACATCTATATTGATTAATCAATATTAATCCATGATAGCTTCCGATATACTTAACCATAATTGGTCATTTCACCTCAGTGTTATTTTTTTCCTTTCCACAAGTTGGGATGGAGAAATATTTGAATATTCTTTCAAGGATGTTGTTAATTTCATTTTATTATGTATCATGTTTTAATTAATATTTACCAAATTAATATCGGTATCATTTATGTAATATGGTTTCCTAGAACTATTAAACTGATCGTTACCCCAGGATTTGATTCATTGTAATCATGAAAATATAATAAATTATGGCATAAACTCTGGGATTCTATGGTTGGGGATTTACAATAATGTCCTACAACAACCATTGTTACCAAGATCCGTAGATTTATTTGGTTGGATGGATACAAAAAGTACTTTTTTGGGGGATTTATCGTGGATATATAATCACTAATCATGCTGACATAGAAGGGATCTATGATTCTTTGGATAGTTGAATGTGGGAAACATTTCTAGGAACTAAAAGGAAGGTTTATTACCACAACTATACTTAAACTACCATGCATTAGTTAATTTATTCTATTCTTTAGTAATGAATCAAAAAATGCACATGGATTCTTGCTCATGAATAATGATATGGTAATATATTATGCCACAAAACAGTTAAAAATTCATTAGTAAAATCACCTGACACATGGCATGGAGTTGGCAATAGTACTTTTTTCCTTGGTAATATAGGGGAATTATATTTATGTTTAAATATAGTATATATATAATGATAATAAAATATTGAAGTATATATCTAGAGAAAAATAGTATAATATGTTTCATAGATGATGGTTGAAGTTGATCAATGATTATGATGCCTCAATACATTACTACCCTTGGAAATTGGACCAAGAAGGTTGATGCACTATGTTAGAAAGGCCATGCATGTTTTTCCATGATTCAGATTGAGTGAGACACAATATTTATGAATATACAGAACATAGTTCTTGAAATAATATATAAATGGTGTGAACCATATCATTCTCATATGAATGTTCAACCATCCATCAGTTTTCATATTAAAGGGTTGAATAATGACTATGTAGAACTGCAGAAGAATGTGAGAAATGTTCCTCCTTTCAACCATGATTGTGATAGAATGATAAGGTTCAAGAACGTAGTATATATCCCATAAATACTAAATTTTAATTTTTAGTTATTAAATGACTCTTATAGTTAATCATTTCTTATTCATCATAGTGTTAAAAAATATGTTTCTAGATCTGAAAGAATATTTTTGGTGAGATCACATGAATAGGGATATCGTAGAGTATGTAACTTCATGCAAATTTTTTCATTAAGTTACAAATTGGAGAGAGAATTGTAATGGGTTTTCCCATCCATTACAAACACTATAATGGAAAATGGAAACAATTACTGTATATTTCATCTTAAGAATCCCCAAACCATCTAAAGGGAACAATGCTATTTTTTATAGTCGATCACTATATGAAATCAGTGTATTTTATTACAATTAGAGAATATTTCCATCAAAATCCGAATTTTAATTACCTATTAATTTTATAAATTAATATTTCAAATTTTATATGTATATTGAATACATTTCAAAAATAAAAAACCCAAAGACCATTGTTTTTAGTGCCTTTTGAGGCTTGACACACAATATTTTTATTTCAAGAATGGTCTTCAACATCTATGATTAATATATTGTCCTTAGACATAACCTATATAAAATTATTATTCATGACCTAGGTAAAGGAAACATAAGAATGTGTGAGCTCAAACGGCCATGAAGGGTGATAAAGTGAGATATCATTAATCACTAAAATATAATATGAACATAGGTGTATGAAACATGATTTTCACATTGGAAAACCATACCCTACATAACATACATCATAAACCTATGTCATGGAATATAGCTTGGATGTTCATAATATAGTAATAAATAATTATATTAATGAATATAAACCATGGAATATAACATAGACATCGTAATACTAAATAATGTAATGTTATAACATATTAAACACGTATAAATTCGAATAGGTTCACTTGTTAAATTGAGGACATGAAATTAAGCACTTGCAAAATCTTTTGGAAAAGAAATATAGGTCTATGAATAAACTTATGGATATAAAATCTTGGACCATGCTTGATTTTATGGACATGAATTAAATGTCCATGAATAGAATTATGGATATTAAAACCATGACATTCCATTATTCATATGGACATGAAATCTAGGACCATACATGAAATTTGGAACATGAAATCAGGTTCTCACTTAACTTATTTAATTGATTTCTTATGCATATTTACCCATTTTATTGGAGGGATGTATAATTTCTATCCCACCCATTACATAATGAAAAAAAAACATTCTCGAAGATCATAAAACATTCATTATAAAATAACTGATAAAAATAAATAGTATTCATAAGAATTTCATTATAGTATAACACATGGAAAGAAATGGGATTCATAAACATTTCATCACTTCATCAGTAAATAACTCATCGAAAAGAAATTTCTTTCATAAACAACTCATCATAAAAGAAAAAAACCATACATGAAAAGAATAAGGATGAAATCAGGGGTTTATACCCCTAGTTAAGTTTAGGAAACATCAAAGGATGTAATCTTATATGGGTCATTATTTTAAAATATCACATGGAATATGTTTTTGGGAATGTAATCTTTTCAAATTGAAATAAATTTTATAAAATATAAAAATTTATAAAATATTAATGAATAAATTTTCATTAAAAATAAACTTAGAAACCTATATGGGAATCTTTAAATCATTAAGTGGTTATGACATTGAGAAATATCGTTCATGGAATACATTCTAAAATACATATTCCTTTTATATATTTGGTAAAATTTATAAATTCATCATTTTGGAAATAAAAAAAGATTAATTTTAATAAATTTCATAAAAAAATTAATAAAAATGAAATTTATAAATCAAATTTAAATATTAAAAACATTTTTCACATTTTTTTAGAAAACATGCACATGAAAGAGAAAGGATTTTCGATCAAAAAGGAAAATAAAGTCAATTTTCTATAACAACATTCTTTTTATCTCCTTAGTTATTAAAAATAGGTAAATGATTTATTCTATATAAATTTCCACATTAGAATAAAAATATTTACCTTCATGAGTGTTATATCACATGATTTTATCATCATAATAATAGTCATAAATGATCCCGATAATAATTATATTGTAATATAAAACCCTTACCACTTTGGTAACTTTTGAAACATAACCCTAATGAAATAAATAACCTTATATAGATATATAAATCCCAATAACATTAATAAAAAGAATATTAAAATACACTAATGGATGTTTTATATACCACATAAAATAAATAATGTGTGAATATATCATGTGTCCAACAAAAATAAAAATGAAATGAAAATATCTTACAAATTCTATAACTTTTGTATCGAAAGACCCATGAAAGAAAAACATTAAATTAAACATTAAATATAAATAATATAATTATATTCATGATATAACATGTAAAAGTTAAATTCTATACACCCAAAAAATAATCATGTGGTGAATATGGAACATGTCTCCCAAAAATAAAAGTGAGACTAGAAATCCCCTACAACAAGTCTCTAATTTACTCATACATGTAAACAAATAATGTATAATAAATATAGTTTTATTAAAAATATAATTCAAAACCATAATAATGTGAATCATACCATATATTATATACTTATAACATTTCATATCCCACTTATTAACAATTCATTGTAAAAATCAGGTTTCTGGTAAAACATTTGTAAATTTTCATGTATGTTTTCGTTTGGTAGTTTTTGTCCTATTAATTAGATCATTGTTCCATCATATAAAAAATGTTAAATATGATAAAGAAACATATATATTATTATAAATGTTATAATAATCATTCAAAAAAATTATATGGAAAAATGAATCACGTCGTTCATGGTGAAGGTATGTTATAGTATACATAAACATTGTTTCCTTTTTCATGATGGATGAAATGAAAGAACGGTAAGTAATAATTCACCATTAAAATATTTTAAAGTATATATCAAATATATTAATTAAAAATATCCATATTAACCCTTATGTCAAAATTAAATGAAAAATGTATCATTTCACTTTGTGGAGGTGTTATCCCACACGTACGCTTGAGAGACACTATTGTTTTCCAACATATTAAAAGGAATAAAGTTATATGTGACATTATAACTATAGAAGTATATTTATAACATAAATAACATATAAATATGTTAAATATTTAATTTTATCCTGCCATGAGAGGAAGTGATGGAAAGAAAACTATAGAGGTTCATGAGGCAGTAGTAATCCATACACACAATCGATGGTTTCGTTTCCAGCTTGAATAAAGATCACCTGGATATTGGTTGTGCCATCACTCTAAAAAAAATATAATTATATGGATGACTATTATTTTATTATATCATCATAAATTAACAAAATTTATCAGATGTTGAAGAATAAATAAAAATTTAATGTATTATTAAGAATGATATTTATTTTTGGGAGAACCTCTTTAGGTTTATATCTAAATCCGTCTTAAGATGAATTCCAAATTTACAAAAATGCATCTAGGAAGTGGGTATTTGCGTATAGAAAATATTTTTCTGGAGACTTTCTAAATCATAAGGATCATGTAGTGTGGATATGAGAGGACATGAGTTGTCCTTTAATAAGTGGGGGAAATGAACGAACATTAAAACTACAAAGATGATTCCTAAAACAATCCAAAATTATAGAGACATTCCCAATGAAAAATCATCCAATTTATTATATATTATTAGTTGGTCTAAAAAACATTTTATATATTTACATCGAGTAGGATTTAGAAAAGTTTTATTAGAATAATTACACTTATATTTTTTGTTTAACCCTAATTAAAGACGTTTTAACCATAAATGTGGTAATTAATTTTTACGGTTTTACTATTAATTCTGATAAAATATTAATTTTTCAATATAAAATAATATTAATTATTATAATTCAAAAAAAATAAATTTTAAAAAAATAAATTAATATAATGGGTATAATTAAAATTAGAATTGAACTTGTAGATTCGATGAAAAAGCTGTTTTCCAAAAAAATGTTTCATTACAATAATTTTTTTTTAAATTAAAATTGAACATATAAATACCAATGAACATAATTGGATTAATAATTATATAATTGAATAAATTTAACTTTTAAAACCAGCTTAATATAAATTTATGTTTATAATTATTTTTAAATGAAAAGGTACATTTCCATAAAAATGGTATTTTCACAATTCATTAATAAATTAAAATTTTAATAAAATTATCGAACATTCAACGTGAGGTAATTTGGAAATTTTAATTTCAAAACATGCTTTTTTTAAAATTATTTTTCTAAAATTTTCAAATTATTAATTTTAAAATATTTTCACAGACACGACAAAAACTTTTTAGAAAAAACACATTTTTTAAACATAAGTCTCTATTTATTCATATCCCATTATATGAAAATATAAGATATGAAAGCTAAAAAATTAATAAAATATAAAATATATAAATTTCAAAAAAATTATTCAAAAATAGTGACTAATTTAATTTATAAAAACACTTCATGTGTATAAAAACTATTTTTCATAAAAACATGTATTTTACTTTCAAATGATTATTATTTAATTTTTAATCCATTGAAAATAAATAAATTTATTTTATTTATGTGTAAACAATATATTATTGATAATTTAATTCGATTCATTAATACATTATAATTTAATGGATTGCTTTTAATGTTTGGTATTAAATAATAATATTCATAGTATATTTTGGTTCGAAAAAATTGGTGTTGCATATAAGGATTTCTATCGAAGAAATTAAATATATTTTATAAAATCTTTGGGTTTTAAATTATTCTCCAATTTAAACAAAATTTCCCAATAATTTGGAATTGTTGTTGGAGGTTCTGACATTTGGAAATTCTTATTTGGAAAACCCACATCATAAAAGGGGTCAATAAAACGTCATCTTAAAATGTGTTAAATAAAATTATATAGTCTGTTTGGAATATCACATAACTATATTTCCAAATATGAGAACTTTGGTGGGAGATTAAAATAAGGACATAGAAGAGAAAACTAAATCCCAAATATTAATAGAGAGTTATAGAGAACATGGTATGGAGAAATTTAACGACTATAAAGACATAAATTTATGATGGGTGAAAATATCCTGTAGTAATTTGAAATGATGGAAAAGGAATGAAATTTTAATTTCATGATCCTTTTCCAAATGTTGAGTAATTTCCAAGGGAATATATTTTTACATGAGTTTGTTGAATTCCATATGTATAATCGCATCCTTTGTTTGAAATTTATTTAATTTCTACTTTATCTCTTATTCTAAGAATTGATTATTCAAGATGATTTTTTGTTCTTGAAGTACTAAATTTAACCTTTAATATATCATAAGATCCATAAAGGATATATTTTTACTCCTCATTTCCCTATATATTGTCTAAAAATAAAATATTTAATATAAGTTATCCAATATGGATATGTAACAGTCATTCTGTTCTAAAAAATGACAACAATATAAAATATTTAACATATCCCATTTTATAAATACTTATCGTCATGGATCCTCCACAATATGTTTAACAAAAATTGAATCACAATTATTATAATTATTTGATCTTAAAAAATGACATGGCCAACTTGACAATTATCGTGAAATAATTATAATCACTCATGAAGCCTCAAAAAAACATATACAACAATAATCTTAAAAAATAATATAAAATATTCTTCTAAAAGATAATGTTACCTATTTTTCTTAAATATGCTCATATATAAGACAAAAACACTTCCATTGGAAGCTCATATTCATCCTTACAGTGATAAATGATCTTAGTTTGATTAAGAATATCAAATGTTATTTCATTATTCTAGAATCTATGTAGAGAGCGTTAATCAATTATTAGAATCACATCAAGTTTCCCTAATTGATGAACAATAATATTTTCAGTGGGATAATTCATACAAAATCCAACTTTAAATTACTTATAGTATATTCAAAAATAATTGTTCAATGATTATCATGACTTACTTCAGCTAGTTTGATTACAAAAACTTTCATGTGCCCTTTGTCTTCATTGTTTTTTGTGGATTTTTTCCTCTTGAGCCCTAGGATTGGTGAATTGATTCACATAACTCCCAAAATCCATGCATCTATATAACTATAATTTTGTGGTGTATTTTATTTTACCATATATTCATTCCTTTTACTTACTATATTATTTACATTAATTAAATAGTCTTTTTCTCGATGGGCAAGATTATCACACATAAAAAACCATTATTTTCCTTTTTGGCATTCACCTGAGTGATCCTTCCAGCATTTTTGGAAATTAAGAGGTTGAATAATTTTATTCCCTCTATGTGATATGCCATCAGATATTCTATGAAACATCAACATGCATTCTCAATCACACTAAATATTAGAGATTTTCAATTAAATTTCTACTTTGAGTGAACTTAGAATGATATATTCATATCTTCTTGATGCCTTTTATAGATAATGAATTCTGAATACTTGGTTAAAAAACAAAAAAACAATCGATTTTTCATTTTGGGATCATGATTAGTCTATAAAAATACAATTAATGTCATTTAGAATTTTCCTCATAGGTACCAATAGATTCATTATACTTATTCTTAAACTCCAAGAATTCCCTCTCTATTTTTGTATATAAAACATTAGGTAAGTAATTACAAAAAATATTCATTTAATCTCATTCCATTCCATGCAGTAAATTTCAAAATCATACCTCATATTGTTAATAAGATTCCATGAATTATTTTTTTCTTCTTCCTAATGATAATTGAATTTGACCACCATTTCATGGTCTAAGAACGAGTGAATAGAAATATATTTTCCATAACATTGATCCATTTATTAAAAACTAGTGGAATTGAAATCCCATAAAATGAAGATCTAAATTTTCTTATGAAAGAATCATTGGCATGTTGCTCCCTCCATAATAAATCCAGATGTTAAAGATAACCCATATTACCGCTTATAACTTGATAGAGTTGAAAGATTATTGTCACAAAATATTGCATCCTATATTATAATCCATTTGGTTTCACATGATGATGGAAATTTCATTGGCCATTAAATTCATTATTCATATGATTACTTTGGGTTACATTTATTGACTAAAACCAAAAAACATTGTGTGAACAACAATAATCATAGTCGAAAACAATATTATTATGAAAAAAAATCATTTATAGGACATATAAATCATGACACATTCATTTCAATATATAAAAACTTAGGTTTAACCTAGGTAATAAATGTTCATCGTGTATTCAAACACTTCATGATGGTTCATAAAAAGTTTATTATTTTATGAATCTTATCCCTTGGGAGTTTCAAAATAGGTAACTAGCAAGGTTGTTGTTGTGGAACAATGGAATATTGACTCAAAGCACAGTGCCCCATTCTCCAAGTTGTTACCCCTATATAAAATATTACTATAGGAACATCCCAATATAGTGTCAATATAGGAATTTATTTTCATAGAAACCACTCTATCTTCCTTCATTAAAATTCTAGGATATTTTCCTATGCTTTGACTAGTCCTTGAGGTTCTAAAAAGAACATTTCTAACCATAATCTTCAAAGATTGATTAAAACCTTCTCTAATAAAAACTATTTCAACCCCAATTTTTTTATATAAATATAATATTACATTAGATAAATATTTAGTATATTTCAAAAATACATGAATGAGGATCATATAGGTTTTTTGGCTTTAGAGACTAGATATACAATATTCATATTTCATGAAAAATATTCAACATCTCTCCTAAAGATATTATCTTTAGACTTACCGAACATAAAACCATTAATCATAACCAAGGTAAAGGAAACAAAATAAAGTTATATCTTAGATTCATATAAAGGTCATGAAGGGGAGATATCGTTAATCACCTAAACATAACATGAAGATAAGGGTATGCGAAAATGAGATTAACATTTGAAAACCAAACCATACCTAACATAGATCAAAACCATGAGCTGTGGCATGGATAATATATGTTAAGAAGAAATGAATCATAAAGTAAATAAATTAATTTAATCCAAAATAGAAAAAATAGATAATAGAATGTGGAAAAAACATTATCTTTTAACACTATGTAATTTTTTATATAGAAGCAAGTTCACTCATTATGTTGAGGACATAACATTAGGATCTCTCATAAACTTCTAGAAATGAAATCCAGGCCCACTGATAAAATGATTGAAATGAAAGCTAGGAGTATACTTAATCTCATGGAAATGAAATCACGGTCTATCCATATACTTATGAACCTGAAAACTATGTCCGCTCTAATTTTTATGGACATGAATTATTGGTCCAAAAATGAAATTTTGAACATGAGAACAGGTTCATCATTAACATATTTTGTTCATGAGTAATCCATCATTACCCAATGAATTTGAGGGATCAGTAATTACAATCTCCCAAATCACACAATGAAAATAATATATATTTTCACCTCAATATCATAAAAAATTCACCATATCATAACCCATAAGAATTAAATGGGTTTTAAACATATTTCATCATACCATGACCCATGGAAAATAAATGGTTTTAATAAAACATTTATCATTACATCATAGAAAGGCCTCTAAGAAATAAATGGGTTTTATAAAACACTCATCCTTATCATAATAAACCTCCCAAAGAAAGAATAATTATGGTATCATTGGGTTATATCCAAGTAAATTTTAGGGAAACAATCGTTATCTTATATTTTTTTTAAAATAACACATAAAATCTTTTTTAGGAAAGTAACATTTTCTCATTGAAATAAATTATTTAAAATATAAAAATTTCAAAAATATGAAAGAAATAATTTTCATTTAAAATAATTTTCGATGAATGTAATGTAATATTTAAAACATTTTTTATTCATGATAGTGGAAAATATTATTCAAGTCAAAAACATTAAAATTCATATTTCATTCAAATTTTAGTTAAAAATTAAAAAATTCCTCATTTCAGAATGATACAGGTAGAGTAAGATAAAAAAAATTGATAAAAAGGGAAATATTTACGTATAATAGTAATATAAGAATTGTAAAACATCATTGAAAACATTTTTTTAAAACATACACAATGAATACAAAAGGTTTTTGACTGAAAATATAAATAAAGAAAATTTAATTAAAAAAACTATTTTGGTTTCATTAGTTCATAAATATTTGAATTTTTTTGAAACATTTATTATATAAAAAGAATAAAAGGATAATAAAAATAATGAGTTTCTTTATAGATAGATCATAACATTTCATCATCCAAAGAAAAATCATAAACAATACGGATAATAATGAGATTGCAACATAAAACCCTTACCACTTTTGTATCTTTGAATGATAATCCCCATGAAATAAATAAAATTATATATATGAAAATCTTAATTATATTCATAATAATTTTAATAAAATAAATTCAAATTTATTATATACACCATAAAAAAGAAACAAGGGGTGAATATGTAATCTTTCCCATGGAAATAAAAGTGAAAATAAAAAACCTTACCAAATTGGTAAATTTTGAATCATAATCTCGATGAAATAATAGCAAAAAAATAATCCTTAAATATCATTAATATAATTACTTATTTTTATTACATATCAATTGAGATGTATATACACCACATATAATAAAGGAGTGCTGAATATAATATATGTCTCCCAGAAATAAAAGTGAAAATAGAAATCTCTTACCTCAAGTCATGACTTTATTCAAACATGTTCAATCCTCGTGTATAATAAATATTGGTTTATAATAAATTTATTCTTAAACCATATCCATATTTATCATACAGGACATGATTTACTTATACCTTTCATCACATGCTTACTATCAATTCTTTATTAAAATCACGTTTCGGGTAACAACTGCTTTGTTTTCCATGTATGTTTTTGTATGGTAGTTTTGGACCTTTTACTTTGATCATGGTTATATTATATAATTAATTTTAAATATGAAATAAATATCATATATATTAATTATACATATAATTAAAATCATTCAATAAAATTAGAGGTTGAAAAATTAATATCACTGTTCATGGGGATAGTAGTCGATGCCTAAGCATGAAAGATGTTTCCATTTTCTCAAAAGATGAATTGAAATAAATGAAAATAATAATTCAAAATTATAGAATAATTTTTATATCATCTTCCTCTTATATATTCATTAAATATTTCCTTAATACAATCTTGTAAAAATATAAAAAAGTCATATTGCTTCGCTTCAGGGAGGTGGTAGTCCACACATACACATGAGCGTCGTTATCATTTTTAACGGATTAGAAGAAAACAAGTTAGGTGTGATATTATATCTAAAGATGTATAATTATGTCTTAAATATAATACTTATGAGTTAAATCCATATTTATATCTATCTGTGATAGGTGGTGAGTGGAACAGATTTACATAGGTTTATCAGGAAGTAGTCAACCTTACCCACGATTGATAGTTTCATTTCACATATGACGGAAGAGGATATGGAAGTATTTTATACCATTAATATACTAAAATATTCTTATACAATATAACCAGAAGGTTTAGGAGGTAGGAAATACCTCTTCTAAAAAATTATTATAAAAAATAAACTGTACAAAACAAATCAAAAAATATGAGAATTAGAAAGCAGGGTGTGCATCTCACTACTATAGTCCACCTGTTCCAGACTAGAAAAATAACATGAAAAAAAGACCGACTGGAACTAAAATCCACAATGTATCTTTTATATAGATCATCAACAACCTAGTTTTCCTCACTGTAAACATGATATATATAGAGAGAGATCGAGTCAGCAAGATGATGACAAGAAATCCATGGAGACAACATCCTCCATGGTACATTCCTTGAACGATCTTTAAGAATTTTCACAGAAACATATGAGTTTGAATCAAGATATAATTTAAGCCATCCATAAAGGACTTTATACCTTATTACATTTATCATATCCCACAGGTCATCCTCAATTGTAAACCCATTTCCTATAAAGTGGAAAAAACAGCCCTTAGCGAAGCCCCGATGGGTGTGAAAAACACCGCCACAGTCAGAAAAACCTAGTGCACCATAGACCACCCAATCAAAATTTACCTTAATAAAATCAGAGATCAGTGGAATCCATATGATTTATTTCACACACGTGGGTTTCTTTCCTTCCCACTAACACCAAGTGACCTCAATATAATAAGGTCAGAAACATCATTCTACATTGATCCGGTTTGAATATTAGAAGAAAGTCTAATACTAAGATGAATAGACATGATGCCATCATGGAAGGAGGGTTTTAAATTTTTAAATATGAGTTTATTTCATGCCTTCCATTTATAAGATAAAACAGTTATTTCCACTGTAAGAAAGATGTATTTCACCTGGTCTTTACATTCTAGCTCACAGACCGAACTGAGAAGTGCGTCAATGGACACGAAGCAGAGGCAGCACCGAAATAGGGCATGCACATAGATCCACAACATGCTGGTAAACCTGCAACAAGAAAAAAAATGTAGAAAGGGCTCCTAAACACCAAAATAGAAGTATCATGTTGAGGATAGATGCAGCCCAATCTACTGAAGAAGGAACTGAATAAAAAGCCACAACTTCCATATTTTTGAGACAAGTTGTGCATCATTAGGGGAAATAAATAGTTTACAAAATCCATCCACCCATGAAGAGATCCCAATTATGGTGACACATTGACACTTATAAGATAGACAGCTGGAAAACTTCCCATCAAGAGCAGGCATCTAGTCGAATATGTCAGAGTCTGAATACTCATATTGGGATATCTCCATGAGAAAATGTCTAGGAAGAATATCATTATGATTCAAATTACCTTGAAATTATGAGATATAATGATTCCACAATGATAAAGGGATTCCAATATTATCCTTAGTGGGTTAAGACAATCAATGTGTCATACAATAGTTTAGAGGAGAATCCCTACAGACCATCCAATTAGAGTGTTCCATGATCTTTGAGTAAGACATCATGATCGATGGCCAAACAGTGGATTGAAAGTATATAGCATACCCATTGTGCATCCTGTCAAAAAATATGGTAAAAAAAACTCCACTGAGAAAATAGGAATAGAAAGAATCATCCATATAATGTTTTGAGGCAAAGCATCATTAAAAATCATGATGTATTTAATTCCCATTCCACCCAAACCCACCGGTTTGATGCACTCCTTATAGGAAACTATGAAAATATTCCTTTCATAAATAAAAACAGTCCAAATAATGTTCTATATCCTTTCACTCTACTCAATAACAAGGGCCATATGACATCTATACAATGATAAAGAGTACAAAAAACTTGAGTTAATAACAGAGTTAACCATACAAACTCTACCTACCTAAGACATAGTCTTCCCTTTCCAACATTCCAGTTTATTAGTGATTTTCAGAGAAAAGCTCTCTAAGTGTAAAGGATTCACCCTTACCGAAAATAAAGGAAGTCTAAAATATGTTATGGGAAAAAAACCCCTCTTCACACCAAGTCTCTGAGCATCCTTATTATGCTTTAAAATGCGAATTCCTTCTCAAAAAATAGCGAAGGACTTATTCCAACTAATTACCTGACCTACAACCTCTTCATAATGTGAGAATTTTTTCTTGATAAAAGAGATGGATTATTTATCATCCTTGAAGAATAGTAAGATATCATCTGAATAAAACAAGTGCGAGGGAGCAAAGAAATTCATTCCAACTCTCATTCTTTGATACAAGCCATGAATTAACAAGTTCATGAAGGCACTGACTTAGATAGTCCTCAGAAATAGAAAATAACAATCAAGATAAAGGATCACCCTATCTGACCCCTCTTGATAACATGATGAAACCCCTCTAGGATCCATTAATAAGAATAGAAAGGCTCGTACTTTACCTGATGGATAAGACCATACCAATAAACCATGGTGAGAACCCATGAATTTTAAGGACTGAAAAGATAAAATCCCACTTTATTATGTAAAAATATTTTGAACTATCAGCCTTCAAGTCCATATTACCATCTTTGACCATCTTATTCATAATATTGACACATTTAGAAGTTGTTAAAATAAAGTTTTTTATGTTTCTTCAAGAGGAAAACCCAAACTAATTGACCGAGATAAGGTCCTTTGTAACCTCACTCAGCCTACAAGCCATGATATTACTAATAAAATTTGGAATAGAATTCCAAATAGAAAAAGGCCTGAAATCCTTAATATCCAAGGCATTATATTTATTTAGAATAAGTGCAATGAAATTTTAGTTAATCCCAAATGGTATAAAGGAATGATATAAAAACTCCCTCACATCATTTTTCACCTCAATTTGAACAATGTCCCAGTATAAAAAAGCATTTGTTGATAAATCCTCCATGATCAGAAACCCTATCCATATTTAAGGAGAAAAGGGTTTCATGTATTTCCTTTGATCTGGGTACCTCAGTTAACCTTTTATTTTGAACATCATCAATGCTTGGCTCAATGAACTGCACTAATTTGTTCAAATTCTCCTCCCCAGAATCTGAATATAGATTTTCAAAGCAGCATGTCACATATTTTTCTATGTCAATTTCAAAATTAAAAATTATTCTATTAATTTTTAGAAAAGAGATACTCCTATTAACCTTCTTTTACATGTGCATACAAATAAGGAAACGTTAATTCCTATCTCCCTCCTTCAACCACCTAATATTGATCTAATTATTTGAAAGGTTCTATTTGAGGGTCAAGAGATCATCGAGGTTTTCATCAGCTTGTATCTCATCTTGAGAGGGGGTATCCTGACTCATATTACCTTGATGACTAGATAGAAGATGAGATTTAGCCTCTTTAATATCACTTTCAATATCGGAATATGACTCATTGCTACATTCTTTCAATCTGGCTTTCACAATCTTCAACATGCTAGTTAAAATATACAAAGGACATCCAAAACAAATTGTCTCCCCGACCTCTATAATGAATTCTCTAAACCCTTTCATAACTGATCATGTATTATTGAATTTGAAAGGTAGTGTGGATGACCTCAATCTCTTAAAACAGACATCAACTAACAAAGGGTTATGATCAGAGTGAATTCTGGGAAGAGTCAAACCAGAAACATCCACCACAACACCTCTCTCATCCACTTGCACCAAGAACCTATTTAGATTAATATCATACCTCCCATTTAAGGTATACCTACTCCATGTAAAATCATAACCATATATGGGAACTTCAACCAATCCACATGGTCAATGCAAGAAGAGAACTCATTGGATGAGTCTCTACAAAATTTTGTCCCAATTTTGTTGTATGGCCATAGGAGAGCATTAAAATCGAAAATAAGAATCCAGATGGTAGGCATGTTCTCAGAGGGGGAGACTAGATTTCTCCAAAGGGTTCATCATCTAGTGTATAAATTGAAGTCGTAAACAGACATCACAAAGATAGAATTGGACTACAAGAAACAAGAAAGGGTCACCGACTAATGATCATTATAGAAATAATCAATAATCACACTATTGTGTTTGAAAACCCACATGGATTTTGTGTTAGTCTCAAATTGCTTGTTTTTAACAAAAGAATACCCCAGAGTGATCCATTTGAATTTCTTTCATAACTCAAACTTCATTCTCAGTTATTCAATGCTATGTAACATAGGCTTGTTGGCCCTAATAATTTGCCTAAGGGTTTTTACTGTGGGAGAGTTCCCTAACCCTTGGAAGTTCTAGAAGAGGAACTTCATTGATTAGCAGACCGATGCCTAGTTGAAGGGTAAGCATAACTTTGTGTTATGCCTTTATCTGGTACTGCAGATTTAGATGCTACTATATCAGTAGAGGAAGGTCCATACATGTCTTTCCTAAACTCACCTCTAAAAGGGGGATCATTACTATGAGAGGAGAGCCTGTTATCTTTAGTGGGGATTAATAGCAAGGTAGCCAGTAATTTCCACCTAGAGACCTTAGATGGGACCTAACAGAAAGCGCATGGAATCTTCTCACTATATGCATGCATTAATTGGGGGTTACTTCAACAAAGCTCATTCCTTACAACCCAGAAGGTCGGAGACACTCTCTTTAGGGGAATCCTGAATAATCGGATCTTGAAGAACATCGTCCTAAACTGACTCTTGTGAGCTTGGATCATCTCCAAAACCACTAACCTTATCCATTTATGTGCTAGAGACCTACTCGGACCTTACTTGACCACCCTACAGATTAATATCGAGACCGGGATCAGCAATTTTTCCAACAATCTGGACATGATCAATCCTAACATCGTGAGCTATATGTGAAATATCAGAAGGTAACCTAGTAGTTCTCCAATTCTATGAAACCATTGGCGATTAAAAATCACACCCTTCACAAGCATTATGATCCTTATCATCATCCACCAGAGCAGGAATATCACACCTTTCACTAACATGTCCATCCTTATCATCATCCACATGTGAGGAATTAAAACCATCTCCATTAATGGGCACTTCTTGATTATAAGGACCTGAGCCATAAGGTGGCGACATCACCTTTCCAAGATACCTACTACATCATCTAGAATCATGACACCTAATATTGCAGAAGGTACATAAAATATTCCTATTACATTTAGATATCATATTCCCAAAGAGTTTACAATTCAAACAAAACATTGGTTTTATTTCATAAACAATATCGAGTGTTATACTGTCATCCTGAGCGGTGAAAACAATGTCTTACACTAATGTTTTGGACATATCCACCTCAACAAGGATGCTAGAATAGTGTCCAAAAAATGGATTGTTCGTCTCCCTATCATGCAATATAAGATTACAAACGAATGAGGAAATATTCCAAAGGATTTTTGGGTGCTAATATAAGCAACTAAAATTCAAAACTCGCATGCATACTTGGGCGAATGTGTTCGTAATAGTACAGGGATCAAAGTTTCTATCTCATTCATGGTTGCGGAGAAACCCAAGTTGCATAAGAACTAATCCCACGATCTAAGAACACATTTTACATTCATCTGAAGGGAAAACAATATGATAAAAATATCACCCCATAGTAGTCTTCTTTCGATCAGTGAAACCCCATATCTCAGAATTCCTATTCGTTAGATCATTAAACTTCCTTGGTCTGGCCCATTTTGGAATCACAAAACGGGCAATGATTGAAAACATAAAATGCTTCACCCTCTCTTTTACAACATCTAGATTTGCAGATACATGCACAATCTGACCATTTCTAATGATCCTTCCTGAAAGAGACAAATCACAGTCCAAGAAGGTTGTATTTCCTGCATGTTTGGCCACATTTGAAAAGATTTTACTATCTCTAGATCCTTCAAGAATAGGATCTGAATTTATAGACTAATGATTTGCATAGAGGCTAAAGAAATCATTATTCTATATCATCTCATCAAAATCTTCGTAAGCCACATCTTTCATCCCAGAATGTCAAATTATTTTGAAGAATCCAAATCGCCTAAACTACGGTTGTTGCCCTTTCCCCATCTTTGTGCTGCCATCATCCTTACTTTAGGATTAATTCGTATCATGATTATTCGATTCACAGTGTCAACTATTTACCATAGCCATATCTTAAATAATATATATATTTATGTTATTATATCATAATAATTGAAGAACATTACATGGTGGTTGAAGAAGAAATAAAATTAAAATGCATGATCAGGAAATATACCTCTACTTTGGTGAACCATTTTAGGTTTATAGTTAAAGAATTATTCGAAGACTTTCATGATAAAAATAAGGAATATATAACCTGGGTATGGTATTTATGAATGGATTTGGAATGGTATATTTTTATCCAAAATTTTATTGGAGTGTGGATTTGAGAGGATAGAAGATATCAATTTTATAAGTGAGGAAAGAAACCCCCATCGAAACAACCTATACATTTTCCAAAAGAATCCTAATTGATAAAATAATTCCTAAACCAAATGATTAAAAATGAATATATATATATATATATATTTGATAGTATAAACTTGAAATATTTATATCCAATATGATATATACAAGTTTTATTAGAATACTTATCCATATCTTTTGGTTTAAACCCCTGTTAAACCCATTTTATCCTACATTACAGTAATTAATTTTTACAGTTTTGAGTGTTAATTATTAACAAAAATTGAGTTTTAATTATTAAATTTTATTAATAATTATGATTAAAATTATTTAATATTTTTTTCAACTTCAATTTTATAAGTAGTATAATTAAATTTAAAATTAAAGCTGTAGACTTGATGAAAAAGAAGCTTTCCAAAAAAAACGTTTTCAAATACATAAAAGTATTTTATATTAAAATTGAAAAAAGAACTAATTACAATGAACTAAATCTGATTATCAATAATATAATTGAAATAATTATACTTTTTAAACCATCTTAAAAAATGAAAATTTATATGTTATTTAAACAAAAATAAATTTTCAATAAAAATCAGTATTTTTCACTATTCATTCAAAAATAAATATTTTCATAAAATTATAAACAATTAAACCTAATATAATTTTAAAATTTTTATTTAAAAAACTTAATTTTTAATATAAAAATGTAAACAATTGGAAAAAATAATTTTAATTTATGTTTGCAGAACATGACGAAACTATATTGTTTTGAAAAATTTATTTTTGAAACATAGAACTGCATTTTATCTTATCTCATGATTAGAAAAACAATTATGTGATGAATAAAAAAGTATTTAATATATAATATCTAGATTTCATTAAAAAAATTATCCTAAGTGAAAAACATAATTTATAAAAAAAATTGTGCTTATAAAAAAGTTTTTCAGAAAAACATTACATTTACTTTAAAATAACACCTTTTCATTTCTAATCAATTGATAACAAATAAATTTATATTATTAATATATATATATATAATATTATTATAAATTTATTTAATATAAGTCATACTTTTTAAGGAAATGAGGGTCCCTATGAGTATATTATTGAAAAAAGTTTATAATATTTTTAAATAAGGGAATGAGGGTCACTAGATATATTTATCCATTTGAAATTTTTCATCTTATCTAGATGATTTGTTTATCGCTTAGAACATGCACCAAATCTCTCTCATATTCTTGGTTTCTTCCATGTATCTCTTTTAAGGAATAACATACCAAATACTTTATATATACTAAACCCATATGTTTTACCTCTTTTGAAAGAAATATCTAATAATGAACAACTAGTGGAGTTTTTGATTGAATTGAAAATGGGTTGTGAAACAAGGCCACTCACTTGGAGAATTTTTTGTTATAAAATCATAAATTTGATGAAGTTATATGGGAACTAGATGATGTGATAAAGAAGAAGTATCCCCAGTTTTTTTCTCAGAGTTCGATAATTTTTATGGATAAATTCTTATAATGTTGTTTAAATGTAACACCATAATATTTTATGTTATTTCTCTCTACAAATTAATTTTATTTCTGTGATAGATTTCTATAGATCAAACCATATTTTTAATGAACCATAATATAGTATATCATTAAAACCAAGAAATTAAATTGATTGTATGAATAAAAGAAACAATATTTTGAAAATAGGTATAATTTATTTATATAATAAAAATGAATTCATAAATTCATAATAAATAAGTACAAATAGTTTAGTAGAAAAAATATTTCTTCAAAAAAATTTGTTTCTTCCGAAATGGGTTTTATTTAATTTTTTTTCAATAATATTATTAATTTGTTCCAATTATTGAACTTTTTTCAAAAAAAATTATTTCATTTTTAAAATTATTGAATCCAAATCCGCATAAGGTAAAAATTTAGGACTTTTCTAAACAGATTAATTTTTTACAGAATAGTAAAAAAATACTCATTTTATATAAAATTGCATTTTCCATTAATATATTTCAAATATAAAATTTTTGATTGATTTTATAAATTAATTAGTTTCATTTTCTCGAACATAATCCAATTAATTTTATTGGTATCAGTATTATGCTTATTTTTTGTATAAAAACAGTATTGTAAATGAATCTTACTCAAACCCCTTTTTTTATTATGTTTGTGGGTTTATTTTAAAATTAATCTAAAAAAATAGGGGAATAATTTTGATAAATTATATTAAATATTTTTAATACACATCATTATTATAATTTAATAATTTCAACTTATATTTTTATCATTATGAATATTAAGAATAGTAAAAATGTCCTACCATGGTAAAGGTACCAGTTTACCAAGGGTTAACCTCTGAAATAAGGTTAAATATTTCCAAAAAAATCATTTAAATTTTTTGGTTGATGGAATTTAGAATATATCCATTCTATATTTGAATATTTGTTAATTTTTAGCCACTTGACTTCTGTAACACTTTAATATATTTTATTATTTTGAACATTTTTATCAATATCCTCCCCCTCCCATATAAAATGGTACTACTTCTCCTCTCTAACTCCCACATCATAATCCTTGTATATACACCATTACTAGTCTTAATACCTTTCAGACAACCTTATCCACTTCTTATAGGTCATGGTTTAATTAAAATACAATCCTTTCAAGGATTAAGGAGTAATCCAAATAAGGGTTCTCAACGAAGATGAATAACACTTAAGAGACTATATTCAATTTTATTTATTCTTATAAACATTTTGAATATTTGGTATCAATTATAAAATAATTAATTTTGTATCATCAATATAATAAATTGTCATTATGATGATTTTGCATCCTTGTTATTTTTAATTTCTATCAAATGCGGAATGAAATGTATCCCTTGTGCGTAAGTTTGTACCACTGCCTCCATGTAGTGATATGATTAATATTCCATCACAATAAATCATTACTAGTTTGTATAATAGATTTAATATTTATATATGATATATATGTAAAAAGTATTTTTATTTAAATATAATATCTCATCTACAATATTACATTTCAATCTGATGGAAAATGATAATGTTTTTTGTGCATACAAGTAGAATACCACCTCTATAGTGAATTATTATTTATTATGATATATATGACATAATAATAATTCTTTAATAGTGAATTATTACTTACCTTTCCTTTGTTTCATCGATCTAAAATTTGAAACATCATGTGAGAGTATATTGAAACTAAAGTCTCCCCAAAGTGATATAATTAATTTTTCATCCCCATTTTAGATGAATTATTTTAAAATTATATATAATAAATAAATATTATAAATATTTTATGTTAAATATTATTTATAAGTTTAAACCATGACCAAGGTGGAAGGACTTGAACCATCAAACTGAAACATGCATTGAAAATGGACCAATTTTCTCCTGAATGTATATTTTAAGAAGTAATTTTTAATAAGATGATAATTTTGAATTATAAATAAATGGTACATGGTATTTTTTTAATTAATATGGTTATATAAAATATTTATAAAATATTTTTTAATTATACATGGGTTTTGAATTCATATAAAACAGCACAAGACTTGTGGTAAGTGACTTATGTTTCAATATAAATTTAATCGACATTATTTATGCTTGAATTTTCATTTAGGTGAGTTATATGATCCTTATATAATAAAATAACTTAATGACTCTATCATATTGTTATTTTTTGAATTTTTATGTTAAATACTAGTCATATCTTTGGTACACAAAATAGTTCAAAAATTATTTTTAAGAAGAGATGGTATTATTTATTCTCTTTTGGTGAGCAATATTTCTCTTCCATATCCTTATTCTGTAAAATGTTTTTAATAACTTCATTACTATAACCCAATTATTTAAAAATTAATTTTTAACCATGTTTAAATTTTTTTAATAGTTTATTGTGAATTTTTCTCTTTTTTTTTGAATATGGTTCATTCTACAAAAGGTGTGAACCAATTCCTTTTTAAAAGATTAGGGTATGAATGGAGTTTACCATCTAAATAACTGATCAATGATTTGAGGATTAAATTTTAATTTTACATGGCTATTTTTAATAAAAAAAATTCAGTAACAATTTTGAATTATTTTATAATTTAGACAAGTTATTCCAATATGAAAAGTTTATTTTCCTTGATAGATATTCAATTGATCTTTAAAATAACTTTTCATCTATATTACCAACCTTTCATGTAACTTATGATTTACTAGAGATATTACCCCATGATATATGAGATATTCTTTATATGGAAGATTTATTATTACAAGGAAAATATTTTAATGAATCTAATTTATTTTTTATAGGTTATTATACGATTATATGATGAAATATTTGTAATCTTGTGGGATATTTATGAATCAATTATCATTATGTAATGAGTGGGGAAAACATTATAAATCATTTACTTGAATTGAAAAATGATAATAGTGTTTATAAACATCAATTAGATGATAGATTAAATAAACTTTTAAAAGATGATATAGTGAACTAGATGGATGTTAATCCTAGGAGAATGTTACAAATTATTGGGTAGGTATTTCTGTTACTGGACTTTTTCTACAATGATAGTATTGGGAGTGAACCATGAATAAGGAAACACATTTCTATTTTTATTTTCATCACACAAACATATTTATTTTTTATATAATATCTTAACATGGCTCATGATTGATTACAAATTCTTCCCCACACTTATGATTTATGCATTTTATTTTTACTAAACATTATTTGATGATTTATGAATAATGATATTTGAATGATTAGATATAATTATTGTAATTTACCATCACGTTCTCACACCCTTATTCTTATCTTATGCTCCCTTATAGTTATTTATTTACATGTCTTTTTTTGAATTCACTATGAATTTGAGAATATCCTTTCTTATGTTTCTCTTCCCTTGGTTATAAATAATAATCTTTTATAGGATATATATAAGATATATACTATATGAGAATTTTTTTGGATATTTCATAGATAGTTCATGAAATTATTTATATATGTATCTATTCTTTACATACTCTAATACTTTACAGTTCATGGGAATTTAATATTATCATATGTTTTGAATATTCACAAAAATGGTGTATTATATATATTGGAAATTTTTGGTTCACCATAGTATGTATGAGATCAGGGTTTAATTATTTTTTATATATAAGAAAATGATAACATTATTGAAACCCATGGGGATAATACTATGTATATAATAACATAATAATGTTTTTCTAAGGTATAGATTATGTGGATTTCATTGAAATACCTCTTTGTCAAGATACTAAAACTAGAAATTGATGTAAAAAAGATGAATCTTTCTTTAATAACTTCAAAAATATTTGGTTGAGTATATATCAATAATAATCTGGGGGTATGATGAATATAATCTTCAATAGAACCAAAGTTTACACTCTCCTCGGATTGGCTTCGATTAATTCAAAAATTATTTATAAATCATTATGAATTATTTAAATAGATGACGACGTTAAATGGACTAGGATAAACCGTAGGTTTCATGAATTTTAAAGAACGTATCCAAATTTAAACATCAAATAATTTATTTCTCATGATTAGATGATTATTAACTATGATTATTTTACCTAAAACTATGGTTTTCAGTCTTATTCAATTGAAATTCCTTGGAGGAAGCATGTTAACACTGAATGTGATAGAAAATTAAATGAAATTATTAATGATAAACTAAAAGAAATGTGATTTGTGATGTGAAATCATGTGTTTATTCCAACTCTACACTCTCAATATATAAATGGTAATAAGAAAAATATTAATATTTAAAAATGATAAAGGAACAAATCACTATTGATTCTTTTGTATAGAAATATCTCCCATCCTTCACTGGTTCTTCTAATCCACTAATTTATAAGAAATAGATCAGTTCCACTAAAATGATATTTTTATCCAATATTCAAATAATGGGATTTTTGTGTTAGTATATAATTTAGACAGATAATAATATTAGTTGTGCAATATTATCTATAATATGAGTCTAGTTGAATAAATTTTAACATGGGAAGTGTTTAATAATGTATTTTTTTAGCAATTATTTTCCCTAAATTTATTTAAAAAATGGAAAGTGAATTTCTTGAAGTAAATTAGTTAGATGACTAATCCATCGGTACCTATGAAGAAAATTTTACCATACATGAATGGTATGCATATGGTTTGATAATCAATACTAAAAGTAAACATTATATATTCTTTAGTGTATTGTGACTAAGTAACTAAAATAAATTAGCTGTTAGAGACTTTGAAATCTATGATGAAATATTTTAATGATCTCTCAATATGGAATTGGAAATTGCAGAATCTTATTATTATTATGGATTTACGTAAAATGTATAAAAATTTGATTTCGAGTAGATTATAATTATATACCATATTGGAATTAAAATTACTCTTCATTCAGGTCAAAATTGTGAAAGGAAGCATGTAGTATGTTTCCTTATGGGTAATAGAAAATTTTTAACGTGTTTAAAATAAGGTCATAGAGAAACAAATGGTGAAATGATGTGTAAAGGTTAGTCAATGAACAAAATAGAGAAAAGATAATATATATTTGAAATACACACTCCACTGATATAATTGAAAATAGTATGAAAATTATTCCAATAGGTTCATTAATATGTGGGTTAATGAGTGAAATCAGCATTACAAACTTCAAAAACCTAGAGAAAAAGGGAAAGAATGTGAAAAAAATGTCTGAAGTGAGTCTTGAGAATAATGTCATAAAATATGCACATAACATATACTATAGATCTATAAATTATTTATTTCATTCTATATTTACCCCCTCATTTTCATCTGAATAATTTTATTTGGGTATCACATCACCACCTCAAATATTATATGTTGATTTAGTAAAAAATACTTATAATTTTATGATGATCGCATCTCATGTATATATATCCAATATGATAAATTTTGTACAATTTTATATCTTATAAATCTTGTGATTCTCCCTATAGTTAAATTTTATGAGATTTTGGGACAAAAATACATCATTATATAAAGAGACAATATCAATTTCCCAGGAAGATAAGTATTGTTTTCTATTCTAAATCATCTTATGATCATCTTTGTAGGGGAGTTTGAATATGAAATTTCAATACATAATAATTTTTTTATTGGCCTTACTACCTATTCATGAGGTATATTAATCTCAAATGGTTGGGGAGAAAGTCACAGTAAAATAAATTTCAATTTTTTGGGATTATGAGGATGTATTTACTAAATAATTTCATATTTTGTCCCTAAATTGTGATGATGAAATTTCAATAGAAGTGATAACTACTACAAAACCAATTTCAAATACACTATATAGAATATCCCTAATTTATTTTTATGAATTTAATTAGAATCATTAGGGAAATATTTAAAAGGTATTCATACACTATAGTTCTTCTTTACTGGGTGAACCTGTTATTTTTTATAAAAATAGGTAAGGTTTAGCGTGTCTTTTTATTTATTATCAACAACCATAAAACATCAATATCATGAACAAATATTATCTTTATCATATAAATGATCTAGTTAATATAATATGAGGAGCATAATATTTTTTAAATATTGATCTTCAATCTGGATATTATCAAATCAGAGGAGTGGAGGGGTATATACTGAAGAAATCCTTCCCTATGAGATAAGGTCTTTATGAATTTATAGTAATTATTTTTGAACATATGAATTCTCCTTAAATATTTATATATTTAATGAATTTTCTCTTTATGAGGTGACCTTGATCATTTTTTCATAGTTTTTATAGAATATATTTCAAAATTTTATAATAAAAATGAAGTTATTGAATAATATTAGAGGACTGTTCTGAAGACCCCAAGGAATAAGAATTTATATTCTATATTTAGAAAGTGTACATGTTTTCTATAGAATGTCTTATTCTTTGGTTATATAATCTTATGTGACAGTATATCATAGGATAATTGAAAAATATGTGTTACTGAACAATAGCCCAAAATAACCATGGTAATTGAGATCAGTAGTTTTCATGGGTGGGAAGGATACTAATTCTTCATCATGAGGGATTAATCATGGATATATAATCTAATAACCATGTTTAATTGTAAGGGACCCATGTCCCATTGGACATATGTATGTGAAGATAATTTCAAGGAGTTACAAATAAGGTTGGTTAGTGAACATATACCTTAACTACTATGCATTATAGAGGGGTTTTTTATTTTTAGTGATGTAAAAAATAAGGTAATGTGATTATTACTCATATAGAATTATATAGAACTAGTTTATACCTCATGCTAATTGAAAATTCACATTTAAAATTTAGGAATCACTATTTAGAGTTAGAAGAATTAATGTTGGAACTAAAAATATCGAGTCATTATCCTTATAGTAAAATTTATGACATATATATATACTGATCAAAACATCTTGAAGTATAAATTAATAAAAAAGGAGTTTCATATATTCCATATAAAGTGTTTAGAGTTTATAAAATATTTTCACTGCTCAAGTCATTACCACATTGGGAAAGCGGACAAGGTGGTAGATGCTCTGAGTCGGAAGGACCAAGCATGTTTTTCAAAGACGATTATTAAAAGAGATCCAATATTCATTAATGTATAGAATATAAATATTTAAATTCTATGTAAATGGGGTAGATAATATATTTATCAGTTGAATGTTCAACTATTAATCTATTTAAATATTAAATGGGAGTAGAAGGAGGTTGTAGACCTATAGATGAATGTTTGACATTTTCATGAGTTCAACCATGATTGTGATGGAATGATAAGTTTAATGACCAAAGTATTTTTTTGGTTAATACTTGATCTCATGAAAAATTAATTGGATGAATCTCACAATTCATCATTATCAATTAACCCTAGAAGTACAAAGAAAACAAGAAATATAAAAAGCATTTTAGGTGGGAAAAAATGAAAGGGGAAATTGAAAAGGTATGTATGATAATTCTAGGTATGTCATTAAGTTATGGTTTATTAATAGAAGTGTAATTGGACGTTAAAACCATTACACATACTAGAATTGAAATGGTAAAACTTTTCTTTGGACTACATCATTGCACAACCCAAAAATATATGGGGAAATTTCTATTTGGTTTTTATTGATCTCTTTATAAAATATATTGAATATATTTTCATCAAAAAATATTTATATCTTAATAATATTTATAGTATATGAATTAATAAAGTTGTCAAGTTTCATAGAGTACTATATTTTAGGGTTTATAAGGAGGATATACGGTTTAACTAGATGTTATAAAGAAGTATTTAGTATAATCTGGATACAGAGTTGAGTTTCATTATTAGGAATAAAACTCAAATTGATGACTAGTATAAGAAGAATATTTAAACTCTTGAATACATTTTTTTAAACTTTATCTATGGATTTCATAGGTGTTTTGGATGAACACCTTAATTTGATCAAATTTTATTCTGAAAAAATATTTTACTCGAGCTTAAATATGATTCTTTATGAATCCCTATGTTGATGAAATTATTAAACTCCAATGTTTTGGGATAAATATAGTAAACTAAATCTATTAGGACATGATCTAGACAAGGAAATTATATATAAGTTCTGTTTTATTCATTATCACATTAGGGTAACTCATTATTAATAGAAATCATATGCCAAAAATTATCAATGACATACAGATTATAATGTTAGTGACAATGGATTACAATAAATATCTCCTTGTATAAAGGTTATGATATTTTGAAATAAGGTAAATATAATCCCTAAATATATTTTTCCCTTTAAAATAATTGATTGTATCAGGATGGTGGCTTATCTCTTTTTTCCTCAAATAAATCTTTCTCAAGTTCCCAATGTGTTCTGTGTATCTCTTCCAAGGAAGTTTAAATCTTACCATAAAATGTTATAAAATAAATGGTTATAAAACTATAGAAATATAGCTTTTATAAGGAATAACTGTTTCATATTTACGATAAAAGAAAGAAGGGAATTAAAAACAAGACCACTGAACTAGTCATTGCATTTTTTGCAGAAACCATAAATAAAAGGTAGTCGCATAGGAACTATAATATGTAATGATCCAGATCTATTCATAGTTGTTTTTATCAGAACGAAGGAATTTCTATGGTGAAATCATTAGAATTAGGGTAAATTTTGTAACAGAAAATTTTATGATATTATTCTCATTAAATGAAGTTAGTTTATTTATAGATTTTATTATATGCAACCTCGAGTCAAAATAACCTCTAATAAAATAGGTCACTATAAAACAAATCTGTGAAATTTGTGGTATAAATAGGAATAACTGTATTATTATAAGTATTTATTGAGGTTTTATATAATTAAAATTTATTGATTAATTAATTATAAATAAGTACTAAAGTATTAGTATAGAATTTTTATTCTTAAAAATAATTTTTAAAATATATTTTATTACATTTTTTTCCATGTTTATTATAATTAAATTTTTACCATATAATAAATATTATTTTATAAAATTGATTAAATTTTTGAAATAATCATTTGAAAATTATAATATGGTTAAATTTTCTGAATTTTTTAAAAGATTAATTTTTTCATCAATAGAAAAAAATTATGATCTTATTGAAAACATTATTATTACGTATACTATTTAAAAAGTTCCATTTTGTTCATTTATTTTAAAATTTAATTTGATCATTCTGATTAAACCTAATACAATTAATTTAACTTAAATTAATTTTTTCTTTCTTAATTTTGGTAAATAAATTTATACTGAAAAATGCATTTTTCTGGGAAACCGTTTTTTCACGCTTAGTGGGATTATTTTAATTTTAATTTAAAATAATTATAGACATTTTAATTTATAAAATGGATTAAAGTTTTATATTAATAATAATTATAATTATTTAACCATTTGAACTCAATGTTTTCTTATAATGAATGGTAAAAATATATAAAATTAGTTAATACAATATAGGTTAAAACAGGCTTACTGAGGGTTAACCTAAAAACAAGGATTAAAATATCATAAAAACTCTATTTAATTATATTATTTTTTGGTTTTTTGTAAGATATCCTTCTTACCATTGAGTATTATTAATATTTCCCCTTTAATTAAGTAATAAATTAAAATATTGTTATCTTTTTTAAAATTCTATGTCTGTCTTCTCTATCCCATATAAAAATACACGACTTCCCTTATCTTCTTAACACATCAGGTGCCCTGTATCTCAGTCCATACCTACCCTAGTCCAATAGAAAAATCCCCCCACACATCATATATATACTTTATTTATTATAATACCATACTTCCATCGCTTATGGAGAATGGAGAATGAGGTTTCACAACGAAGAGGTTTAACTCTTAACTGAGTACATCCAATTTTATTTCCTTTAAAACCTCTTATTAATCTACGATAATCATTCTATAACAATTAATTAAATATATTCAATATAAATAAATGTATTTATGATGATTTTAAACCATTTTCATCCTCGTTTCCATCAAATTAAAAATGTAAATTATAGCTCTTGCATAAGTGTGGACTACCTCCTCGATGTAATAATAAGATTCATTTTCCATCAATATAATTACTCGTACGTTATTATGGTATGTTTAATGTTAATTAATTATATTTTAAAAATAATTATTCTTCATGAATTATTAAATTTTATCTACCATCTTAACTTTTCATCCCTTGTAAAATTTTAACATTGCACATGCGTATATGTGGACTACCACCTCCATTAAGCTATTTGATTCATTATTCTTTTCAAATTTGCATGGATAATAATGTGGAATATTTAAATAACCTTATAAGTGTTCCTAACATAAAAAATATGTTTTATATATTTCTTCACCATAAACATTGAACAAAAACGAATACAATGACACATTTAGATAAAAATATATTTATTAAACATAACTCTTATAACATAGTAATTGATTTGTGTGTATGAATATGAGTATTATAATTATGAAATATATGTATAATGATAATAATGTTAAATTTTAATAATAATGAAATTAAAATTTTATAGCTAAAACAACTATGAAAATCATTTTATTATTAAATATATATTTCTCTTAAACCACTATTTTATTTGAAGAAACTAAGCATATTATGACTAAATAGGGATAAAATATATTTATAACATGAATATTAATTTACCAATAAAAGAATTAGTAAATTATTTTAAATGAGAATAAATACTTGTTAACATTTATAATTCTATTTTCCAACATTCAATATTTTCCGATAGGTTTTGGGATTTTATAAAATATTTATTTTAATGATTTAAGAATATAATTTTAAAAATTAACATCATTTTTTCAATTTTTAATTTCAAAAAATCCTAATATGAATTATTGATATTTTTTAAAAAATGATTATTTTTAGGTGAATACTACAAAATATTATTTTTATATCTAATATAAACTTATGAGAAAATCAGTATATAAGTTTTAATTTTAAATTTATGTAACCATCCTCCAAGTATTTTTTTTATTTTACATAGGAATTTATAAAATTTTAAAATACTTTTTTAATTTATAATCTTCTATTTGAAAGTTTATAATTTAAGTAATATATTTTAAAAAAATACTTTTTTAATACATTATACATTTTTTATTTGAATAGTAATTTTTATAACTCATTGAAGTAAAATATTATTAAATGTATTTAAAATTTTCCATCAATGCATATCAATTTTATAAAATAACCTAAATATTTTTGGGCTTATAGGATAAATTATCATGATAAAACCTACAAATGTGGTCAAAAATAAATTGATAAAAGTGGGTAACTATAGAGGTAAAGGGACTAACATATTTTAAACAAGTTTCTATTTGAATTTTTGAAGAATTTATCAACATTATTTTATCAATATTATATTTGTTATCAATTTCTGAGGAAAATCCCTTGCGAGTGACTTCCCATTATTTAATATTTTTTTATATTTAAAACAATGACACATCGTTTCACTTAAAAATGGGGAACTCCTATATTCACTTTTACTCACACAAAAAACCCAAATTGTTCATCCAAAACTCTTCCCAAACCTCTCCTCCACAATCTCATCAACCCTAAGTAGGTTTGTTTCATCTCAAAACCATCCCCCAATGTTTTAATACCATTATCAAAGAAGACGAACCAATAAGTGAGGTATATGTTCCGAAACCTCTATTTTCATTTCTATTTCATTAAGTTATTCTATTAATAATAAATTTTCATTTCAAAATCTTGAAATTATAACATAAATATAATTATTATACTTTTATGTGATTATAATTATAGTAAAAATTTAGTTCCTCGAAACCAAAAATCTTGAATCTGGTATCTACTACCATTATATTGGCATGATTACAAAGAAATTAAGCCTCAAGGACCAATAAATTTAGTATTCATGGTAAACTAGATATATACATGAGTATTTTGTTACAAATAAATGCACTAATTAAAAACTAATTTAATTGTGGATTAATTTATTCCCACTTAGAATATACTTTCATATCATTCTTAGAATAGTTCATTGAATGACGAGGAAAGGAAAAAAATCTAGGCACGTTCAAATACTCATTAAGGGTAAGTAAAGTGGAAAAAATAATGAATAAATGAGCAAAATCAATATAGAATGCTAATAATTGAACACACATTCCAAATAGTCAATATACATTTAATTAAAGTGAATCCATATATAATTTCTATGAAATAATCTCACGGATAATAATAAATTAATTCTCCTTAAAGGTATTACTTAATTATTGGACATCATTTTCCCAGGAAAATGATACCTTTTCCATAAATATCTATCCTTTAAATGGTTTAAAACATACAAGGTGAAAACCCATTATCAGCTGGTAGCAAACTGATTACGTATCATGATACAATGAATATAGAAAGGGTCCTGAAAAAACTAGTCCCCAATACATGTAGTTCATCTCCAAATCATTCCTCATATATCTAAAACAATTAACTGAAAGACATTGCACCGTATGAAATATCTATATTGAATAAAGAATACTGATCAATCAATATTTTCCCAAATAATCAAATAACTATAAAAGTAAAATTTTTATGTAAAAATGGTATAATTATTAGGCATTAAATGTGTCCATGGTAAATGATATGGATAATTATAAGAAATGTAATGTCTAACGATCATAAGAAATTTAATATTTCAAGGGGAATATAAAAAATAATCAAGGAAGTAAACATCAATTCTGTTATTGGCCAAATCAATCAAAAACTACCTTAAGTAATAATAAGGATAGTATTAATAAAACATAACCCATTGGGAGAAAAATAAAGTTTTCTTATCATTGTTGAATGGAAATACTACTAAAAGATCCTTTCAAAAAAACTTCTTGAGGAAAATATCCTTTTTTATTTTGAATAATAGTTTCAAAATACATTTATTTCAAAAAGAAATTAAAAAATCTCTAAAATTTAACTTTTAAACATCTATATGAAACTTCAATGAAATGATGGTGGGAAATCTAGTACAATTCATATAAGGTAAAAAGAAGATTCTTTTTTCAAGATAAAATGAGTAAAAGAGTGCCTTGTTCAGAAAAAGAAAAGAAGATTCCTTTAAAAAACTATAAATGAAAAAAGTTGTAAAAATTTATTAAATAATTTATTTTTGAAATATTAAAAAAAATTAATTTTTTTTTATAAAATACGGTTATTATAAGAAAATTGGTTCCCCGACTAAAGAGTGAAATGATGTAAGGATTTTTTAAAAACGTTTTCTAAAACATATTGAGTACCAAATAGTTGAAATTGTTACCATTACATTAATAATTTATGGAATAAAAACTCGATAATGAAATTAAATTTTTAATGAATAATGTTTATATAATATTCTTTAATGTAAATTCAAGAACATGCAATCTCAAATAGAATGAGATTTTTAAAAAAACCCTAAAAATGATCATAACATTTATGTGAGAATTAATCAATGAATTGATGAGGTGTATCAAATAAAAATACTTATATAATTATTTAAAATACATAAAAAGATATTTAAAGTCATTATACCCACAATCATATAATATTAATGATAATTAGGTTGTAATATAAGCCAATGGAAATGAACTGGGTTATGAAATTTATATACCAGTTGGTAAATTTTAATTCAAATAAACATAGATAAAATAATTAAAATTCAAAAAAAAAGCTAACTATAAATTAATTTATAATATGATATAAAAAGTTTCAGTAGATACACTACACAAAAGCAGAATGTGGTGAATGTGAAATTTATCTCACAGATGTAAAAAATGAGATGGAAATCGGTTACCTTGAGTTTCCTTTTGGGTGAAAGTTATTTAACCTCTAATATAATGGTGTAAAGAATTTTAATAACTTATGATATAACCATAATAATATTTATAATATTATATTTTATCTTATTATAATATCATATTACCTATTTTTTAACAATCTTTTATTATTTTCACAGTTTTAGGTGTTAAGTGACTAGTTTTTTGAGTTGGTTTTGACTAGTTAATTCTTATTCCAAATATATAGATTATGATTTAATCATATCTATAATGTAAAACATGATTTTATTTTATATATATTCATTATATATTTACATATATTTATCCATAAATTTTGGAGATAGGAAACAAAATGCTCCATTCAAGGAGGCGGTAGGTCATACATAAGCATGAACACTATTTAAATTTATTAATCATATTTAAAATAATGAAAAGTAAATGATATATATGAACATAATAAATCCAGTATTTTATTTATTTCATATATTTCAGATATTTTTATAAGAACCATTCTTTATACATTCCATTTGAAGTTTGAATGAATCATATAACTTCGAGTAGGCAGTAGTCCACATGTCTACAAAAGATGTTATCATATTCCCAAGAAATTAAAGGCATGAAGGTATGATTATAAATAAAGTTAACTAAATTTAAATAAATAATAAATATCATATATATCATATATAAACTATAAATACATCATTATTATAACCTTTTCATATGTAAAATGGAATAATGAATGACATCGGTTTCGATGAAGGTAGTTCGCCACACAAACAAATGATGATTGCATATCCCATTTGATGGATGTGTGTAAAAGTGTAGGTAGAAAACATAGCATAAAAATATAACTAATTTTAAAATAATATTTTAATTATATAATCATGATATAAAATAATTTAATTGATGTATAAGTAAATGAAACAGAAGTGATTGTTGAAGAATGCCACATCTTATTCGGGTAACTCCATTTGTCTTATACCAAAAGAATTCATTTGTTTTATTTTTGACCAATTTGATGCTTCTAGGATGAGGATAGGGAATTTTAGAGCTTATTGGGGAAGAATTTGGGAAATAAAAAAGGATTTATAGTTGGGGATAAGTTGGAGGGATGGGTGCATTTTTATAGTGATGGAGGAGTGGAATTCTTGTAAATATTTTAATGTGGAAATTCCACCAACATATTTTTCTAGGTCCAGTGGATCCAAAAATTTAAATAAATTTATAAAATGGATTATATGTTATAAATATTTCTATAAAATTTCTTTTGTAAATGTTTCTAGGCTATTTTTTCCTTTAAGTTTAACGATTATTCCCTTGTTAAGCTAATGTTTTCTCTTAATCGCTGTAGTTAATTTTAATTACTTCCACTAATTTTTTTTGTAAAAATAATTTGAAGTTGTAATAATTTATAAAATATTTTGGATCAAAAAATTAAATCCATTTATTTCAGATTAAAATCACATAATTAGAATAAATTAATTAAAAAATAATTCCTCATACGCGCTGACAAGCGGGGTTTTAAAGTAAAAAGGTTCAAAAGTATGAAAACTTTTTATATAAAATTTCCATGTGAAATTGATTAAATTGTTCTAAATTTGATTAATTTTTGTATAATGTATCAAATTTTACTTTGAAATCAATTTAAAATATAATTTTACAAAGTAAATAAATTTTATTAAAAATCTATTTTCAATTTAAATTCAGTATTTTTCACTATTCATCAAAAAATGAAACTTCAAAGAAAAACTCCAAAAAATCACCCTAAGATAATTTTGATATTAATATTTCAAAAAAGATGTATATTTTGGAATATAAAATATTTAAAATTTAAAAAATATAGTTTGAAAATCTGTTCACCATTAAGAGGTTGCAAAAAAGATTTTTCTAGAGAAGTATAATTTTTACGAGTCAAACTGCATTTAATATTATCTTAAACTTATCAAATCTATTGGATAAATGTAAGAAATATTTGATTGAATATATGATATATATAATTTATTAATATAATTCACTAATATTATTTAATTTGATTCATTATGATAAAATAACATTGTGAGCATAAAAACATTTCTTTTATATTCAACTGGTTGTTAAATTCACTTCTAATTAATTGGTTACATATTATTTAATTTTTTTATATTTCTAAACCATATATTTTAATAAGTTAGTTATTAATATTCATAACCACTAATGGAATGACTATTTAATATATTATTATGTGAAATAATAATTGATTAATAATACATTTTCGTTCGGTAAAACATTGTATAATGAGTAGCACAGGCTGTTAAAGAAAATATTTGATGCATGTGATGTAAGATAACTTATTATTTCATACACATCAAGCTATATAATATAATAATTTTTTTTAAAAATAAAATATACCATAAATTCATGTGATTTTATATTAATTTCAATGTTGGTGTTGTGTGTCATACCCACTATCAAAGAAAAAGTTACTCTTTTTGAATTTTTGCAGTGTCACATCATAAATGAAACACCCTCCTATTTTAAATTAAGAAAAACTAAAATTTGAATATATATTTTTCTACGGACTATGGCCTCCAAAATGGAACATTTTTTATTTTACATTGCCTCCATAAAAGTTTAGTTCATATAGTGAAATTAATATTTAATTATTATATTAAGGTGATGTTTTATATTCTGAAATTATAAACCATATTAAACCTTTTCCCATTCTATGGAAAAAAAATACATCAAAAATGCATATATATGGACAACCTCCTCCATGGGACGACTAATTTCAATTTTTAATTTCATTATCACATTAACATGGATGGTTATGAGAATGATTTTAAAGTAGAAATATGTTTTTCTAATACAATTAATGTTATTATATAAAAAATTGGAGAACTTATTAATGATAAGATCATCAATCTATTATCATAAATCCAATCCTTTAAAACAATCATACTAAGAGGAAAATAATTAATTCGTGTTCTCTATTATTTTTATATACATTAATTAAATTAATAATTCCTTTATAGTTTTGATATATCATACTAATAAATAATCAATTATATCATTATGGTACTATTGTAATTATATTATAAAAAAATCACCTTATAATCATCGACAATCATGGTATGTTTAGGTTTGGGTCGGTATGACCACCTATTAGAAGAATGATATGAAGTTATGTCATGGATGATTATTAAAAATTGATTGTTGGTATAATATGATTTAAATATATAAATAATAATTTAATCCTATTTATATAAAGGATATAATAATATTTAACTCAATAATTAAAAAAAACTCCCTTCAAATATTGAAAACGACAAAAACAATGTTCAAGGTTGATTTCATTTTTTAAAATAATGACTAAAGTACATATGAAATGAAATTTAAATTTAATAAAATATTATAATTCATTCGTAATAGTAACATTATTAAACATTTAATGAGAAACTTTGGAATAGATATTAATACTGATACCAGTCTTATGAAACTACTACAGATGATCAAAACTATAAACAACCTATGTTATAAAAAGGTAAAAAAAATTAATATACATATAGATAATGATTATAAGTGAAAGTTATAATTATATATTGGTATGAATATTATTTTGAAATTTTGTATTACTATTTTTTATAAATAGGATCATAGAGTTCAATACATTATGTAAGGAAACCATGTAAGGGTTTTGCATCCCAAATTCTCTTCTTTGAGAAACATTTAAATGTTAGGCACCAATTTAGTATTTATGTGGTGTATAAAATTACCAAAAATTTATATTGGAACAATTAATGTTATAATTAAAGGTATTTACAGAAGCATCTTATTTTCATGTTTCTAATGACTTTTGATTCAAAAATTATTAATGTTCTAAGGGGTTTTGTTACTCAAATATCTTCCTCGGCCCATAATCAATATTATTTTTTTTCCTATTTAAATATTGATTAATGTTATCTTATAGTGATTTTTGGATTTACTTCTTCCTTATTTTATGGTAAAATCATGTTTCACTCTAATTTCATATTCTTGTATGATTATACTATTTAGGTAAAGTGTATTTTTGTTAAGATTACTTCACATCTCTTATAATGGATTTTTCCACCATATATATGTTTTTACTTCCCAGCAATAATCTCCTTTACTTTGTGATATCTCAAATTGTTTTCATCTATAATGATTATTTTTCCCCTCTTTATTCATTTTAAAACAATGTATTAAAATTTTTCTTAGAAATTTTTTTTCACAAAATTATTTGAAAGGGTTCAAAAGAGTTTATTCATACTTTAAAAAAATAGGTTTTATCATACACTACCTGAATATTTTAATAACCATTATTAATTTTTTAAGTATCTATTATTAAAGAATATATTTAAAAGTAAAATATTTCCAATTATTTCCAATTTCCCTTTATTAAAAATTTATGGTGTTCTGACATCTCTGTTTTCAAAGATTGTTTTAGGAATAAAATTTTTCAAAGTATTTTATTTTATCCTTTTTTAAAACATTATGTATTTCATGGTGTATTTATTTTTAACACTTTATAATTACGTTTTAAAAATTCATATATTTCCCTCGCTACATTGATTAGGATTTATCTAGGGGACTTGGTAACTCAATTTTCATTCTTTGAGTTATATAATTTCATTTTAAACATCATTTTCTAAGGAAATATATTTTAAACGATGTTCACTTTTTTATTTAATTGAAAAATGTATTTTTTAGCAAAATAAAATTTCATGAATTGTTTTATTTTTATTTTTTTTACAAATAAAAGGATATTTCTGAATGTTGGTTTGTAGTATAACATTTATATTGATGTTCTCTATTTGATCTCAAAACGAATTTTTTATATCTTTTCATTATTTTCACAATTATATACCTATAATAGAGTTGTAATTCATGTTTTACCCAACGTTATTCTTTTTTATATGTTATTAATTTGGGTGATTAGGTTTTCAATATAAAATTATTTAGTTCATGATATAATTTTGTACCTTCTAGACGTTTTGCGAAAGAAATTTTATTTCCATAGGTTTTTTATGATGTAGATATTGAATAATTTTTTTTAAGTGGAAAATACATAAATAGATTATGATATGGTTGGTAAATATATATCCCTATAATGAATAGTTTAAATGCATCTATCTCATGATATAGAAATGATTTACATATAGGTTGGAAATTGGGTAGGTTCAAAAATGGTGAGTGTGATGGAATTGATATTTAATCACAATTTTTCATGTGACTATGTTTGAAATTATTAAACTTAAAAAAGGGTGAATGCGATTTCATTTACATATAATAAAAATTTTACATGTGAATGTGTTGTAAGGTAGCATGGTTCATAAAGATAAGAAATCTTGAGATTATGATTTTTCCACTTTATTTCCTATCTTCAATGGATCATGTTATATACTTCATGTTTAATTATTTCTTTCCATGGAAAAGTGTAATATTTTTAAATGTTATGTCTATATTTGATATTTGGTTAACACATATTGAATTATGTTTATTTAAATCAGTTTGTTTCATTATTCAAGTTTTTCTATATGTTTATTATCTAACAATTATAGACATTATTAAGTTATCTCATACTAAGAGTTTGAGCTCAACCTGTTCTTTTGTTTACAATACCCTGGTCATGAAGATGATTATATCCTATAATAAAATAAAAAGGGTATATTAGATCATAATTATAGGGAATGTTTTCAAGTTTTATAAAAGATGATTTTTATATAGATAATCTTCAAATCAAAAAAAACTTTTATTCATTGGGTTACGTGACTAATTTTTAGATTTATTATTTAAATCATGAGATTATTGTAATATATATGTTTTTTTTCATGTGTAACTTCATTTGGAATCAATTAATATTTTACCTATTTTTAGATATCAGATATCTTAACATTTGATTTAGGGTGATATATCCATAGAGAAAAATCTATAAATTAGTCTATGTATTAAATGATGTTATGAAATATTAGAAAATTATTTATTAGATTGTTTCTCCTAGAAATAAATTCATGTATGGATACTACAGGTGGATATTATTTTGATATATATTCACATTAGGGTAATCTCTCCAAAAAGGATTGATTGAGCATTGAATCGATCGTTAATTTGATGCATGATGAGTTGGCCTAAGACTACACACCATTTTTGAAAATCCCAGGGGTTATGATTTGGATGATTTTATACTCATTAAAAACTAGTATGAAGTATTTATTTATAAGTTACATTGAGGTATTTCTTTAAGAATAATATGAATAATTATCTTTAAGTATCCATGGTCAAGGTAATATTTATATAGGTTGAAAAAAGAAATATATTCCAATGTGATAATGTGAATGATAAATATATTTATGTATGAATTATTTTTATTATTTAGATAAATCACTTGTATTTTTTTATTTCATCATTAAATATAACCTTCCTGGTTTTAGGAATGGTTGGATCTATGAGGAACCATGTTCATAACGGACATGAAAGGCAACATAATAATTATCCTATTGGGAAACCAAATATAGAAGAATTTTGTATCAAAAATATTGCAGTTATAATCACAGAACTATGAAAAGTTCTGATTACCAACTCTAGAATTTTTAAAAAAATTATCCCACCAAATAAAAAATGGACAAGTTTTCCTATAAAATTAGATAAAAAAATATGATGAATGTAAAAATAATAATTTACTTCATGTCAAAAAATAGGAAGATACACCCAATAGAATATCAAAAAGGAACAAAAACGTGATTTTTTTTAATGGAGGACATCCTGTAAAAAATATTGATGTAAGTAGAAGATTTTAGTTAACACAATGAAGAAAAATAATTTTCTTCTTGTTTATCTACTATCAGTTTGTGGTTTTGGATGTAGAGGATTTTAGCCCTATGTTAACTAATTCATTTGTAATATTTCAAACATTATATGAGGAATGTTTTATTTAAATTTTGGTCAAATTCTATTTTGAAATGGATAATGAAATTCCATGAAATTTATATTATTTATTGTGTGAATCTCTTAGTTTTCAGATAATAAAAATATTTTAAAGTGTCCAAACAGTTCATAGTGTATAGTTTAAGTGTGGTTATTACTAACAATGCCCAACAACCATTCACCCATTAAATAGAGTGGAATGCTTTGTAAACCATGCATGGATACCTAGAAACCATGTGGGTTCAGATAGAGCCAAATCATAAGGAATTTATAGTATTTTACAACACATGAGATAAACATAGAAAACTATGTGTCTTAGTTTCCTCTCAAACAATGGGAACTACATGGTTGGCGCACTCTTCAAAAAATCAGGTGGCTAAACTGTTTATCTCTTAAAAAGTTGTCATATTACCATTTATCCCCACTAACCATAAATTTTTATTCTGTATGTTTTCCAAAAATTTAATCTCCAACAAAAATGGATGTGATTTCAACCCCTTCTAGCCTTATAGAGGTCAATATCATTTTCTTCTTAGGTGTCTTGAGTTCATTTATTGAGAATTTAAGCACTAGGTAAGCTCTGTCTCTATTTACTTCTATTTTTAAGGATAATCAATTTGGAATTTTTATACCCTTTCAAATCTTGTGAGATATATTTAGAGTATATTTTTTAATGGGAATTTGATTTTTTTTCAGTTAAAATCATTAGTCGTGAGTGGATGTGTAGAAACCCTAATCTTATCGTACATGGACATTACATTACTTTTGCGGAATACTTAGTACATAACAAAAAAAACACACACAAGGACCGTAATAGTTTAGTATCTTTGGAAACTCGGAATATAATCTTCTAATCGTGGTGAAAGATCTTCAAAATCTCCCATAAAGATCTTCCTTTTTTTACCTAAAACCTTTCTTTATATCCTGGGGAAAAGGAAACATAAATGGGTGAGCTCAAATGCTCAGTAAGGGTAAACAAAAGAAATATCAATCACATCATATACATAAGCACATAACTTTTGGAAATCTTAACCAGCAAAAGAGATCATAATTTCATAACATGGGGTAAATCATGGCAGGGAAATGTAATCACAATAATCATAACTTAAAACATGAAACTTTGTGTCATTCACACATAATAATAGAGAATCATTTCTTGTTAGTCAAGACTCATTGCCAAGTCTATCTTTGTGGACAAAGTCCCTTTCTGAACCGAGTCACCCTCATTTCAGTCCTGTTTCACTGAACCGGTATAACCTACCATTCCAGCCATGTCTATCTCAGGAGATATAAAATATTTACCCAATTAATTGGAAGGAGATATAGGTCCCACCCATCTCATAATGATACCATTCTTATGTGTTCCACAAAATCATAAATCATGCATCATTGCATAACACATGTAACACAAATGGGAATCTTAAACATCATGACATCATAAAACAATTCATATACGATAAAGGAATTCATAAAAATATTTCCATCACATCATAATCAAATCCATGTAATATTAGGGATAGAAACATAACCCTTTATTATCTTAGATGGAAAATAATTTTGATAAAACACTTGAACTCCATTCTTGAGGAAAATATCCTTTCTTCTTCAAAAACTTTTTTCCTTTCTTAAAATGTCATACAACTTTAAACTAAAAGAAGTTGATTAAAAATAAACTTGAAAACTTGTAAAGGATTCTTTTTTAAAATAATGTTTTTAAAATCCATTCATGCCGTATAAGTTAAAAAAAACATTCTTCGTACTTTTGTCCAAAAAGTCAAAACGTACCTCGTACGGAAAACAACAAAAGATTCCTTTCATATCTTTTAATAAAAACTCACCGAAAGGTAAAATTGGATATAAACTATTGTAGAAAGATATAAATATTACATATTGAGGAATCATGGATGTGGATGATAAAATACACCCCAGTAAAAACTTACGAATAAACAATCTCGGATAAAAATGAGATTGTGATATTTCCCTTACCTTAGGTCCGACTTGCTTTGTAAGTGTCCGAACCTCCTGTATAATGATTTCAATCATGTTATTGACTTATTCAAGAATCATATTCATTCTTATTATATCATATATGGTCCACTTATGACTTTATATTACCCGTTCTTTTGTAAATTCATGTTAAAGTAGCATTTTGGGTAAAATCGTCTGATTTGTCGTTCGTGTTTTTAACTTGTAATTATTAATATGATTACTTGGATCATGATTAATTATATCCAGAATTTAAAACATGATTTATATATAATATATATTCAGAATATATATATATAATATATCGATAAATGGAATGAAATACACCGTTCATGGAGACGGTAGTCCGTACATACGCCTAAACGCTGTTTTCGTTTCCTTATTGAATTGAATGGAATTAAGTAGATGACATACATATAAATATACATAAATCCAGTATCATTATTATGTCATATATTTCATTAGTACTTATTATATATACTTTATAATCATTCATGAATGGTTAATCATTGAGAATGAATCTCATCGCATCATGGAGACGGTAGTCCGTACGTACGCACGAGCGATGATATCGTTCCCATGGTCGTGGAATTGTGTTGAAGTTTATGTATACTATTTCAGTATCAATATCACTTTTTAATAATCATGTATAGTTACTCATTACACCATTATACCCATCCAATTAAGGTGGTGACGGAAAATAGATTACACCACGGCGTGGAGACGGTATTCCGTACGTACGCACGCGCGGTGATTTCCTTTCTCCGTAGGGTGGATAGAAGGTTAATTAGAGTTGTTTCATATTTATAATAACATATAAGTATATAATAAATACTGATGTTATTACTTTATCATGAAACAACTAAAGAAGAAGATGTTGAAGAAGAAAGAAATTGAAAAGATCGGTAATGGATATTACCTCTTCTTTGGAACACCTCTTTGAATCCTCCACTTAGGGAACTAAGATTGTTCTTTGAAGAAGAGAAGGACCTCTAGTATTATTCTAGGGAAGTGGAGAAGGGATTTTGGCAGGGGTTGGCCGAGCTTGAGTGCTCAAATTGGTGTGAGGAGGAGGGGGAGGAGGTGCCCTTTTATAAGGGAGGAGAGGGGAACTTTAGGAATATCTCAAAATATTATTTTATATTAAAGTAAAAATTGGTTTATAATGGTTCCAACGAGTCTTATTTCGAAGCTAAAGTGGGGATGGGTCGAAATCCTATCAACCAATAGGATTTAGACAAGTTTAGGCTATTATTTTAACCTTGTCAATTAGATTTAACTCTAAGTTAAATAATTTAACTTTTACCGTGTCTTTTTGTTTTCTTACACTATATGGTTAATACACATACTATAAAATGCCAAAAGAAACCCAAATTGTTTATTATTAATATATATATCCTTATCTAAGTCATTTGGCCGAACCTTATATTTTTAGGAATAAAATAACAATTACTAATATAATATTTGATTTAAAAACTATTTTGTGTCAATTTTGACACTATTTGATATATGATTTTTGTGAAAGTCATAACAGAATTATATGTTCAAACCAAGAGGATTAAATCAACACTAATATATCATATTAACCTAGAAAATTGGTGGTATTCCTAAAAAGTCTCAAATTACATTTATTTTGGTGTTTATAAATCAATTATGTCAATATTTCATTAATAAGATAATTACTGCATCATCATTGTGACATGAATAAATTACATTATTTGATGTCTAAAAATTACAAATAAAATACCATTATGTAGGAAATCTTTTTATCTTTCTAATGAATATTTATAGTAGAATTTAGGTTATCTATAACCCCATATTAAAAATGGTTTACTTATTAAACATAGATTTTAACTATTTTAACCCTTCTTTAAATAAATTAATAATAAATGTCCTAATCTAATCCAAGTGGGCCTAAGTGGTCATATTTTATTCCTAAGATTGTTTTTGGTCGAATTACACTTGTCCAATAGAATTAAAACATGTGTTAGGGTAATAATAATATCATTTTTACCCTTAATTACCCTATTTACTTTTAACCGTGGTAAATAAAAGTAAAAAGTTACTATTCACCATAAATTATTTTCATCTCATTGTACCACATTTTACTTACTGACATCAACCGTGTCTCTCGGATTTTTGAAATTCCATTCACAGAAGCGGTAAAATTAAGTTTTATGAAAAATTCTTTTTTTTTAACTACCACTTACTAGTTTCACTATTCATCAAAAATTGATGTTTTTTAGAACAATGCCAAAAATTAGGCCTAAGCTATATTTGATATTATGAACTCAAAAATGATTTCTATTTTACCAAATTCAAAACATATCAGTTGCATTAATTAATTTAAAAATTAATTCCCGTCGTCAAAACAAAAGGCGTGTTTTTAAGAGATAATAACTATCAAAAGATTGACACTTGTTTATAACTGGTTTAAATGTGAAATTACATCCAATGACCCACATTGTATTAAATTGTAAAAATATATTCTAAATATACTTTAAAACCACTCAAATTAATAATTTATCACTATTAATTATTTCGATTGAAAAAGTTGTTTTTAATTAATATTTAGTAATTTTCACTATTCATCAAAATATGAAAGTTATCCAAAAATCACCAAAATTTCACCTTAAGCTAATTTCGATATTCTAAATCAAAAAATGAAGTCCATTTTGAAAAATAAGATTTAAAAAATTTCAAAAAGTGGTTATTAGTATTCATAACGGCCAGTTTTAGTAATATTTTAATAGCATATTGTTGTTTAGTGAAACTCGTTATTGCGTACTACACACGCTATCGAGGAAGGTCGTGACTGCGTGTAATGCAAGGCAAGTCAAGGATGCGTGTTGTGAAAGATCCTTTTGGTGTAGCGTACAACACAAGATATTAGTGAAATTAAAAAGAATATTTTCCATAAAATCTTGGGCTGTTACAGGATGGGTGGATGTCTACATGGTTGAGTTAGGTGGTCTATAACTCATTTCCCATAATCATTGTCTATTAAATACATTACTTAATATCCTATTGGATCTATTAATGAATATTAATTGATTCCTAAGTTCATCCATGAGGCTTTCCACTCCCTTGAATAAGAAAAATGTGTTATTAAATTATGTATTGATCATTAATGGGTTTAATAAGAAACTAATCATGTTTATTATATTAACATGATATAAAGGATATTTGGGATTAACTTGGAAGGGGAAAATTAATAAAATATTAATGGTGGAATTTTCATGTTATAAATGGTTTGAAATTATGTTTATTGGGTGTGGTTATAAACCAAATGTAAAATGTTATAGTAATATAATTGAGTTAAATTTATTGTGAGTAATGATCCATGAGAATGTTGTTGAGTGAATAGTGAACCCCTCATTATATTATTTTAGAAAAGGTAACTAATGATGGACCATGTAAATCATGATTAAGGGAATGGTAGTGATGTTGTACTAGGGAACCTCATCTTTGGACCATTCCAGGATAAATATTTTGACCCCACTGACATATTTCATGGTATTGATGTTGAAATCATACTCTAATATCCTCTTATATAGACATGATCTGGATATGTTTCTTGAAACTCCAGTTTACAATGATTCAATTGAATTGATTAACTAACAACCATGTGATATTAAGTGTTAAATCCCTTATAATATAATGTTCAGACTTCTACAGTGGGTCGAAGTATGTTTTAGTGTGTAGGTACCACAGTTGGAACTAATATCACAAAGAGATAATTAATAAATGTTTAATTTAAAACATTTTTACTTTCACTCTCTTGTTTACTACTTATTTTTAATTCCACATGAACTACTATTTGACTTGATTTTTTTATTTCCACTATTGGTGGTGTCCTATTAAGTTATACTCACTCCATGTATGGGTCTCCCTTGGGTACATGAGAACACATCTCGTTTACTAGTTTTGATAAGGGAAAGTTCCCAATGTTAGATTTTTATATTGGTATGGAGAAAGAATGAGGGGACTAATCATGTTATCAAGACAGATTTTGGGGATCAAATTTGTGTAATTATTTTTGTTTATTCTTGATACATTAGACTCTCTTGACATCACATACTAATCATGTTTGATTATTGTATTTACCAAATTTTCGTAGTTGGTTATTTTATGCTTTGTGATTGATTGTTACGGGGTGTCTATGATTATTATGATTTATATTATTAGTTACTCTATTAAAGAGGGTATATTATCAATATGTGATTTAAAATCATATCAATGATATTCAGATGAATATGTTGTATATGGAATGTGCTTGGGTTCCTACGGTGAACTAGCTCGAAGCATCATTTTATTGTAACATGGGCCACGACATGACAAAGTGGTATTAGGTATGTTTTATTTTCTATTGTATTATTACTTGGGAAAAATTATACATGAGAATGGGATGTGTCGGTCCTTGTAAAGGAGATCGTGCATGAAATTATCAAACCAATGTGTGGGGGAAACCGCAAGTTCCCATGTGGGATTTTTTATCTTGATGTTTGATGTTACAGTTTGATGTTATTTCACCTTAGGTGATACACATGTTGTGTGATGTCATTGATTGGGAATATTTTATTCATGGCCTGGTATGAAACAATATTTAATATGAATGTATAATTTTTTGAACTCAAGGATTTATGTTTCATGCATCATGTTAGGAACACATGGAATATCCTCTGTGTTTTCAGAAATAAAATTCTTTTCGTTTTATTTTAGTTTTAAAGAAATTATCCCTAATAAAAATGGTATAATTTTTTTAAATTCGAAGTATATTAAATAAATTGAATAAAATATTTCCAAAATGAAACACAATTAAGATATTTAAATTGAAATATGTAATGTGAAAAAGATAAAGTGTTGTAAAATATAGGGTTATTGAAATATGAAAGTTGGATTACCCAAGGTTATACATGACTCAGATAGGGATGGATAGAGGTAGTGTCTGTGATGTGTTTGTATCCATTGGATAAATCATGTTAATTATCTTGTCATGGAAAGGTTTGAAACCTTCCATGAAAAACTAGGATATAAATTATTATGTTCCATGAAATGAGTGTTTCACATTGTAGAGATATTTCACCACGACATCCCTTACTAGTAGGGTGATAGGATGGTATTTTTGAGAATTCTCCAAAAGTGGTAAGGAAAGAACCCCATTTGATTATAAGAAATGTAATTGAAGTGTAGTTTTATGATAATTTCTACCAATTTATACTATTAGTGGATAAAGATCCTGGGTGGGAAGATATGACTACATTTGAGTTGATCAAAGAGTTTCAGTTGTGGCACACACTGGCATTTTCCAGAGAGGGTGGAACCGTGGTAAAAGAGTTATAAATTTATTCTATCTAGATGATCCAGGATCACATAGATAACCATCTAAAGAAAAGGGAAAAAGTTTTCCATATATTTTGTGGGGTCCCGTTATGCGACGGGGGGATATTCAGGTCTAGGCTAAGCATACAATGGAATTTCTTGGAAGGATTTCCAAGAGAATTTCCTAGAGAATTAATACCTATATATTCTGAGTTAGGAGAAGCTTGTAGAGTTTTTGAGCTTGACCTAGGGAAATATTTTTACGAATGATTAGGTTGGATTATTCACTAATTTGAATGGTTTTTTCCTGATGTTGATGGGAGTTGATGTAGATATTTCTAAACATTTTTAGGATAGACATAAGTTTGAGATCAAGTAGAAGGTGAATATATTCAATTTAATGAAGTTTTTTGCATTTGTGAACCAGGTGCATGTTTCTGAGGGGAACCAAAAAGAGGCTTATAGGGGTGAATAGTTGGTTCCATCTAGGAAATTATGTAGATTATATTCTAATAGTAGGAATCTCTATTATGATAACATTAATCGGGGTAGTGGTTGATAGAGTAGCTAGGGGGGGTCATCCCATGAGGCAATGATAAAGTGATATGATACCAGTGTAGAAGACTTGGTCATAATTATCTTTAGTTTCCTTAACCACCGGTGGAGTGTTAACCTTGTGTTATGATGGGGGAACATATAGAGTTTCTGAGGAAACCCTATACAAATAATGGTGATAGAGGATGTAGGTCGATACAGATCACTTGAAGGTGATCATCTTCCTTATATCAGTCTAGAGGTTGGATATCTAATAGTAATACTAGTCACGGTGGGGTAAAAGGTTCTTCAAGGAATAATTATTCATATAAATATGGTGTTATATTGAAAGAGACTCATATAGGAACCTAGGGTAAGGAAATAGGATAACTACAAACAATTCATCTTACATAGGATGGTTGTGATGCCAGATAATCAAAATTTAGAGGTATGATTCTGCTATCTTCCTTGCTTTTTAATGCTTTATTTTATATCATAACATGTTACTCATTTATACTTTTGGGGTTTGTGAACGATTTAGATATGGTGGTGGAGTTTATTTATGTGTTTAATTTGATCGACATGTCATTATAGGGGTGATCGGAAGGTGTTTAGGGCTCTAAGGAGTGTGTCCTCAAGTTTGATGTGTACCATCTCCTTTGTGACTTGATCTTACTTAAGGATTCAGGTTTCTTCATAATAGTGGGAATGAAATAGTCAGTTTCTTATTAGAATTAAATCAATTGTTACCATAATATAGGGAGTTTTGTGTCTCCTTAGGGTGACGATTATTTTCATTGTATGGAATGGAATATCATAGATAGAAGGGTAGGGCATGTCTGATATAAGTTTTTTTGAGATCACAACCAAGGAGGAAGTTATCATATTGGGTAATGAGAGAGTGAGACATGGAATTTTCCATCCTATTGTAGATTTGTTCTTGGATGTGTTTCCTAAATATTTTTCATGTCTAAAACCAGAGAGAGATATTGATTTCATGATTTATATAATTCCAAGGATAATCCAGTTTACATTCCACCTTATAGTATAGAACCATAAAATTATTAAGATCTCAATACTTAGTTGGAGAACTTATCGGTTAACGGGTTTATCTATCTGAGTACATCACCAGGGAGATATCCAGTGGGTTTTTTCCAAGAAGGCTAACAAGAAACTATGATTGTGTGTTGATTGTTAAAATTTCAAATGGATGATTATTAAGAACTCGTATCATATTCCATGTATCAATGATCTTTTTGACCAGATTTAGGGTTCTAGTTCACTCTCTAAGATTGAATTCAGATAAGGATCCCATTATCTGAGGGTGAGACGTTCTGATATTCCACATAAGATTTTTGGTATCATTTATGGCATGTATGAGTTCATTATGATACCTTTTGGGCTCAACATTTTCTGTCTATATTTATGGATTTTACTAATAGAATATTTCACCCACACAAAGATAAAGTTTTGGTTTTTTCATTAATGACACCAGGGTGTAATCCCAAACTTATTATGATCATTCCAAAAATCATGAAATCATCCTGAGTAAAATGAGAGAGCATATTCTATATTTCATGTTATCATAGAGTGATTTCTGTATTGAAAAGAACAATTTATTATCTCACATCATCTTAGAGAAATGTGTGTTCGGAGACCCAAATAATGTTCATGCAGCTATTTCTTTGGAGTAACTAAAGAATGTTTTTGATATCTGAATAGTTTGGGGTTTGGTGGGTTACTACAAAATTTTCATGAAATAATTTTCACAGTTAAAAATTAAACTCTTGACCCTAACCAAGAAGGGTGTAAACATTTAATTACATGAAGAATGTTATAATGACTAATAGGATTTCAAGAGGCCTTTGACAGTAGCACAAATTTTCATCTTAACCGAATTGGGTGGAGAGTATACCATATTTTGTTATGCATATGGGAACGAACATAGGGAAGTGACAATGAAAGGGGAAAAATACATGGTATATGGTTCCCAAAACCAAATGAATCATGAATGAAACTATCTTATGTATGATATTGAGTTGGCTGTAATGGTTTATGCCTTAAAGTGCTGGGAGAACTATCTTCTGGGTAAAAATTCAATTATGTTGACTCATCATAAAAACCCTAAACACATATTTAACCAGCATTATTTGAGTAGTTTGCAAGGAAGGTGGATTGAGTATATAAAATCCTTTTATTTTGTAATATATTATTCCCAAGAAAGGAAAATTGTATTACAGATATTTTGAGTTATAAAATGAATACCTAGGTTGTTGAGGATTTTAGTTCAATGTGATATATGATGTATTTGTTTGATGATATGTATACAGGTATTTTGGTGGAAAGCTAAAATATAGGCCTCATGTCCTTATCCATCAATCCCTCTCTTCTAAGTTGTATTAAAATAAGATATTATATGTATTATTGACATAATTAAATTGATTAATTGATATATTTGGAATTATTTAGACCAGAAGTGATAGGTAGGGCCTAGTATAATATAACATCTCAATCGATCGGTAGATCTCATGAGGTAAATTAATATGGATAAATTAAATGAATTTTTAAATATAATATTTTAAACTATCTTTGAAGGGTCATGATAGAAGAGGTATCATGATGCCTAAGATCATAAAATATAATAATTAATCATTTACATCGTTCCGTATTAAGTTATTAATATCCAATAGACTTTCAATATAAAATTATATATAGATGCAATTCATTATCAGTTATGGATTAAGTAGAATTTTTTTTCAGTTATTTACCTTTACATAATGATTATACTTTATATTTTCATTCATTTTGGGTATTTAAATCGAATTTGTGTTTAGTTTTTTAATTATCCATATTCATTATTATTTTTCATTCATGATTTCTTCTATTTTACTTAACCCTTATTGAGAATTTGAGCTCACCCTTATTTTGTTTCATTTTCCCATGTTATGAAGAGTACTCCATTGAATGAGTTTTCAAAGATACTAATCATTTTATTTTTTTATGTATTATGTTTCATTTCCTATTCCAACAGTAAAATGGGTATCATGTATGTATGGATTTCTCCAAAACCGCTAAATTATTTTTTCTATTCGGGATTCAACCCATTATATTTAGGCCAATGTAATAAATTAAGTAACTATCTTTAGGAATCTAAGGTTGAGTCATTATAGTTTCTAGTAGAGGAACATTAGTTGGAACCTTGGAAAATAGAGGTAGGACAACATAGATTAAGGAACATAACTATAAGATAGACTTTGAGGATAAGTATTTAATGGAATCCAAAGGTTTTTTAAGGTAGATATTATGTTGTTTGTTTTTTGGAAAAACATACATGACTGGATACTACAAATAGACATGGTTCGGGAACAAAGGTTCCAAGGGGTATTAACTAAATAAATGGTGTGACAGACTTTACATGAGCATAACCTGGTACATGACAATGGGCCTTACTGCACACATGATTTCACACTCCCAAAGGATGTGATTTGGATAATTCAAATTTTCTTTATAAACTACTATGAAATATTTGAAACTAATGATATCACCAAGGAAACAAAATTTTATGATTATGAGATTTGGAATGAATAAATTTATAATTTTTGTTAAGTGTTACACGATATTTGGAATTAGATGTTATGATTTAAAATTAATAATTTTATAAGATAATCAAGTCCATTTAGTTATTTATAGATGGAAATTTAAAGGAATAATGGTATCGATACTCATGGAAAATTTAGATGTTTCTCTAATTAGGTTTCCAATATATATGGTATTAGAATGGAGAAAATTATGTTTATATTAGTTCACCTTAATTAGGTTATGAAGAATAACCATTCATGGATGTAGCAACCTGTTACACAATGAGATTATCCCATGATAAATTTCTCTATGTGAAAAACCCCCCATCATTTAGTGGGGAAAATAATCTAATTATAGCTAAGAAATTGATTAAATCTTGGGAGAAGATATTTGTGTCCTAGGGATGTGGTGAAAAGGAAAATATTACACTTGCAAGGTATTGTCTTAAAGGGGGTTCTAATCAATGGTGGTCTTTGATCTAAAATACTAGGGTGGAATAAGAAATATAAATCATAAAATTGAAATATTTTAATGAAACATTATTCCAAAAAATATTTCTTATCGTGAGAAACTTATTGAAATGAAGAAAATTTATTTAGCTTGAAGAATAAAGAAAAATAAAAGTGTCACAAATTTTGAGGATACATTTACATGGTTTGTAAGGTATTCTACAAACTAAATAGAAATAATGGAGTGTAATATTATCCATTTCATTGATGGGTTTAATCCAATTCTCTTAAATAACATAGTTGTGTCCTAATGAAAAATGATAAATTTATTACATATGAATCATGGAAATTGAAGATTCACGAACAGAACTATCCAAACCATGATCTTGATTTATATATTTTTATTCGTGCATTCAAGAGATTGAGACATTATCTCTATGGTAAAATATGTGATATATTCATGGATAATAAATTCTTGAAATACATATTTTAATAGAAAAATCGCAATATGAGATAATGGAAATGGAACAAGATACTCAAGGATTATGATTTCTCAATAAACTACCACACCGGAAAATATATTGAGGTAGTGGATTCTATAATGACGCAACCTAGAGGGGCTTGTGTTGTGACTACCCCAAGCCCACATTCAATAGGCTAGGGGATGGTGGCAAACACCGAGTTAGCATATCCCACAAATGGGAGGCATTATCCAAACATACCTATACACATGCACACAACTCCAAGAGAAAAATTTTGAAATGCAAAAACACAAAGTAAACGATGCTTGAAAACCACTATATCCCACAACTGTGGTACAATAGTGAAAGTACTAGAAAGTAAACAAGGCCAAAACATGCCCACTAAAAGGGGAATGTAACCATAAGTCCAACCTATAAGAAAAAGGTATTGGGATTGCTATTTGAAAATCCGCAACAATAAACATCGGTATGTCTGGTCTCATAAATCACCAATTGATCCTTCTCAGCCTAAGACTTCGTTGAAAGGTCGATCGTCTGTATATGTCATGAAACGTGCAGGCAAAGCCTGCATTGTGATGAGTATAACAAAACTTATTAGGACACCCTAAAACCATAAATAAATAGCACAAATAAACACCACAAAGATATACCATAATGGAATACCATAAAGGATTACCCAAAGGTAAAGTATAGTCATCTCTACACATATATATGTCTATAGAACCTCTAACAATAATATCTAGATATACTAAAAACAAGACACATAGTCTAGAGGTATGTCATAATCACTTGTCAGCCATAAGATTCTACTCTAAGTACACTTATTCTGGGAGAACTCACCCCTCGAGTCGTTATATCATCAGAGACACTCACGAAGAGGTCTAGCTCAATTGGGACTTGCCTAGTTGACAACGCATTGGTTATTAATAACTATGATATAGAGAGCAGATTATGCCTGAACACACTAGGGAACTCCATTTACCCAATCTAGATCAACCCCCAATGTAGAGGATCCTACCAAGACACACTGGGGAATACCACTGGCCCTCTGATGTGTCCAACTAGATGCAGTACCATCACTCTTATCATAGTCGTTACATCAATTCCACAAAACTCCTGTAGGGGTGTTAGAGGATCACACTCTAATCCAACAATGAGATGCCATGTACTATCTGAGACTCATCCTCTAGAGGGGATTACAATTCAGTGATGTTGGCATAATGTCGTATTGAAACATCTCGGAATGGACCAAAGGAATTCTACCAACCTATATTGGCCTAAACTAAAAACTCACCACTTGACTCAAAATGACCATTTCTATCTTAGGGTTTCAACATGGTAGACGACTTGAATATTGGTAACATTATTTAGAAGATATGGTCAGTTAATGTATTAAAGGGGTCATTGGGACTATGGACCAACAACACGGTCGTTCCACCGACTGTGGTGGTCCATCGCCCCAAAGACCAATTATCATGCACCCACAGTGGTGTTCATTACACCTTCCATAGCCAACTGGACATGGTTGTTGACCATGATGTGGACTGTCCGCGGTTGTGGATGGATGACCACTGGGCCCATGGTAGTTGGAGTTGTCCCGACTCCACCCCATTCAACATGGGTCTGTCCTTACTCTAACCCAGGTCCAACCCATCCAACCTAGCCCAGGCCCACTCAGAATGGTCCAATTGTTCAAGCCTACAAGGCCCATCCCACTTGCATGAGGGTCATTTGGGATGCCACACATGGCCCACATGGCCGCGTCCCACGTGCATCCTATGCCCGCCATAATTTTTCATGCACCATAATCTCATAGCCTCTAACAATGAAGCTTCCACTGTGGTCACCTATCTATGGTCCTACTGCCTCCCATGCGGCCACTGCTATGTCAAGGTGACTCTATCCCCCATGGCACCAGCCGCCTCTGCAAGACGCACCGTGTTGCCTTGTGCCTCCACCCTTGTTGTCCACTTTCTCAACTACTTCCTCAAGCCAAAAATCCTCCTCCAATGCTCATAATTCAAAATGGCAACAGATCTAGGTTCCTAGAGTCCAAATCTACACAAATCTATCCTCTTTTGTTGATTTTCTTCTAATCTAGTGGCCTGATCATGTTAAGAGCCACCCAAAAAGTTAGGATAGTTACCACAGGGATCCAATGACGAAGAACATGAGGAACAGAGGGATAAAAGAACAAAGAGATACCCTTAGGAATGAACATCTGCCTTTGTTCATATGGGCCTCAATTGATTTCTGTTAGAATAAAAAATGAATAGGAATGAAGATCAATCTCTTGATATTCCCATATATAATATCCCATCCCACAATAATGATCACTCTGCGGGACAATCTATCTTTTGATTAGTACACATTCATTGTATAATTTAAGAAAGTGGAAAAAAACTCCAAAACAGAAACCCTACCATGACTCAGTTCAATTGCTAATAAAGAATGAAGTTTCATTATCATAATTGGAAAGGTTGGTCGACTCTGAGGTGTGACATTCATTTAATATTACATAATTCACAAATGGTTTCTCGAGAGGATTTTTCACCATGCCTCCAAATAATTTTCATGTTTTTTATTATAACCCTAAATTTCTGACAAATACCTAATAAAGATAAATCCAATACATCCAACTAATTTTGTTCTTAAATTATTTTATTTACAGTTATATCCTCTTTGAATTTTTTACAAATGAACCACGCCGGCTAAAGATAATTCATTTCCAAGGTAATGTTTACTTTTTGAGAAAAAGGGTTTGCTTAGATTTCTGATCCAAGAACCCATTTGGGGTTTATTCCATTTTTTCTGGAAAACCACATGCACATGATTTTAAAATGATAAATATTGTTCAAAAATTCGGTTCGGGCACACCATGCCTTTTATTTCAATGTTTCTTTAGTGTATAGTACCAAAATCAATCCATATAATATATACAAACAATTCATGTTAAATATGTGATGTCGCATTCTCCCCACCTTGGGGCTTTTGCTTCCCCGAAAGATAAAACAAGGGATACTCAAATATATGAGGATACTGAGCATGAATCAAAGACTCCTTCTCCCATTCTCTCTCTTAGAGATTCTTTGGTTGGCACCAAACATGTACTAAAGGAATCACTCTCCCATGACTGATCCTATTCTCAAAATCCTTAATCTCTATTGTGTACTCAGCCAAAGTCACTCAATCCTCAATGACAAACTCACACCAATCAATGAAGTGTGGAAGACCATGCACGTACGTCATCATATTTGACACATGGAAGAAATCATATACCCTCTATAACTATAGAGGTAGATCGAAATGGTATGTCACCTCTCCACTCTACGTAGTATCTAGAAAGGTTTGATGAACCTCAGAGATAACTTTTCGCCCTGGAAAAATATCCATAATCCCCGTTGAGTTCAAACTTTAAGTAACACATTTTCTCCTTCCTCAAACTCCAAAGGCCTTTATTGCATATCAACATAACAATTTTGATGGTTCTATGAAGTCTTCATCTTCTCCTTGATGATTTGCACCTTCTCTATAGTAGTTTTCACCAATTACAAGATGATGAGTGCTGACTCTCCTAGGTCAGTCCAGTAAAGGGGTGACCTACAGTTTCACCTATATAGGGACTTGAATGGTTCCATACCAATGATTGAATGATAGATGTTGGTGTTTTAAAAGTCCACCAGTGGTTGGTGATCCTCTCAACTATAGCTAATGTCTAACAATCAATCCCGCAACATGTACTCCAAAACTGGAATTGTTTGTTCAATCTAGCCATCCGTCTTTGAGTCGAATGATGTGCTAAATCATAAAGGGTTCCCAAACACCTCTTGTAATCACTTCCATATTCGATCGCTAAAGAAAGCATCACAATCTAAAACTTACCTCGACGGAACTCCATGAAGTCAAACTATCTCTTGTACATAGAAACATGCCAAGATATCTATTGAACTCTGCTCTTGAATATCTAGGAAGTCTTTTGACTTCATGAGTCAATCAATGAACACCCAAATGGAATCATGACCCATGGAAGTACATGGTAAACTCGTCACTAATTACATCGATATCTCATCCCACATCCATTATTAAACCTCATGGGTTTGAGCCAAACCCGTTGGAACCTAAGTCTCAGCCTTCACATGATGAAAATAAGGCATTGAGATACAAACTTTGAAATTGTATTCTACATTCTTAGCCACAAAAATTAACATCAGAGGTCTTGGTACATCTTTTCCCCACCCGGATGTATTGTAAAATGGTATGTATGAAACTCCCTCACAACCTCCTCCTGCAATGCCACTGTTAGTATTGTACATCCTCTGAAAAGAATGATCTTCTCCACACATTTTTAATATCCATCAGGAGGATTCCCTGTGGAAATACAAGCACATAATTTCTTGTGGTTAGTAGCCCCTAGTTGTGCCTCCCTGGATCACTGTAAGAGTGGATTGGTGACAATAAATGACTGGATGTATGCTTCTCCATCTCCATCCAAAAAGGATTATTAAAAATAGGATAATTACTCCAAAGCATCATTCATCAACTATCAATTATATATCGTGTTGATATCATATTCCAACACGTTACCATTCCTAGTAGTATAGAAAATCTCAAAGTCATAGTCATTGAAGAACTATAGCCATCCCCTCTATCGTAACTTTAGATCCTTCTGAGGGAAGATATAATTGAGACTCTTTTGGTCGAAGTATTTAATAAATTTCCCGCCCATCAAGTAGTGTCTCCACCTCTTCAATGTGAATACTATTACTACTAAATCAAGATCATGGGTTGTGTTGTTCGACTCATGTGGTATATACCGATATGAATCATAAGAAATCACTACTTCCCTATGAATTAGGACACAACCAAACATGGATCCAAATGTATCACATAACACCACATACTTAGAACCCTCCTCTGGAAATATCAAAATGGGAGAGCTCGTCAATCTCTACCTCAACTGCTGGAAAATATCCCAGAAATTTTATATCCACATGAAAGGATTTCCCTTTTGTGTAAACTCTATTAGGGATTCTTCAACCCTAGAGAAGTCCGGTATAGACCTATGAAGGTACGATTCCAAACAAAGGAATCTTTACACATTGATAACACTCTTGGGAGGCTTCGAAGCAAGAAATACCTCAATATTCACTAGATCCAATGCAACTCCATAATTTAAAAAGATGTGTCCCATAAAAGGGAAATCTCAAATCCATAACTGACATTTTGAGGGCTTCCCATAAATGTTGTGCTCTTTGAGTGCGTCCAGGACCATCCTCAAGTGTCTCACATGCTCCTCCTCAGATGCTGAGTTCACTAATAGTTCATCAGGGAAAACCACCATGAACCAGTCTAAGAAAGGGTTAATGATCTCGTCCATGAGTCCAATGAATACTATTGGTGGGATCATCATGCTAAACAGAGTCACAAAGTAATCATACTATTTTTAACAACATCAGATGGCCATCTTTGGTATATTCTAATCTAGTAATCTTTGATGGGGATTACTATATCTAATGTCAATATTTGTGAACCACTGCACCCCTTTCAACTAGTAAAAGAGGTCATTGGTCCTCTAAAGTGGATACTTATTCTTCACAGTCACCTAGTTTAAGTGCCAAAAATTCACACATATCCTAGTGCTCCCGTCTACCTTCTTATCAAGGAAAACTGGGGATGCACAGGGTGAAACACTGGTTCTCAGAAAGACCTTCTTCTAAAACTCCTCCAACTATACCCTCATCTCACAAATATTTACAGGATCCATCTGACATGAAGGTGTAGATATTGGTTTCATCCTAGTGTGTAAATAAATGTAAAAGTCTATCTCCTTGTTAGGTGGTAAACCTGGAGCATCCTTATGAAATATTTCCTCATACTCCACCACCACAGCAAGAAATATAGAACTCATATCATCCATAACACCGAGGTCCAGACTATCCAAATAATGATAGATTGTTTATACCCTCAAATTTCTGAGTCCATCATGTGTTGTAAGTGTTTCTTTCTCACAATCAAAATAAAACATGGTTCCATCACAGTGGACACACCACACTCTATTACTAAAAAAGTCAATATGAGCAAGAACTGTGGGTAAGAATTCCGTACCAAGAATGAAATCATAAGGCCTTGACACTGCTACCAAGAGATTCCAACCAAAACTCACACCTCTGAGAGTCAGGTCACACTGTTGACACTAGTGTGTGGTCATGAAATCTCTTCTCTTATAAGTCTCCAAGCATAAGGGTTGATTCAAGGTTTCAAATGGAATCTACATGTCTCGAAAAACATTTTTGGTAGGAATGTAATGACTAGAATGTGTGTCTATCAAAATCGTAGATATGGTGGAAAAGATAATATTTGTACCCCAAATCATCCCCAGAGCATCATGGTCATAAGAATCCATTGTCTGCAATTGTCCTCATCCCATTCCACAAGTTTCTTAAGCCTAGTGTGGACCACCTAGGGGGTAATGGTAATAGGTCATACCTCTGACTAACTCCTACTACCCTACATCCAACCTTACCACATTGTCTTCCCTATAAAACACCCTTCTCCAATATCTGCCTCTTCCACAATGGTCCATCGACTGTATCCTGATGAACTATACGACGGGTCGGGAAATATAATGCCAGATGTATCGGACTAGTGCATGAGTTACACCGTATATCCCATGGATAATTCATGCCACCCTAGGAGCCCTGCACTACTGACCCTAATTCCTAAGATCACCTATGGATGTTCATAAACCCCTTGGATCCCTACGACTGTCATCAGCTAATTATTTTCAAGGCCTCATCTACCCGATGGCCATTACTAGCCCCCTATACTGGTTTGTACTATGCTAGAAATATCTCCAGTTGAAGGTCTCACTCAAGTAACCCAGCATGGATAGGAATGATAAGGGATACCATTGATACCTTTATGTCCCTACTTAAGCCCTGCTTGACGGTCAGATCCCTAATGAACTGGTTCCACACCAAATCAATGGATTAGTGAAAAATATCAGTAAATTTTTTTGAATACTGTACTACGGTCATACTTACCTACCACAAATACACAAGATCCTATATGTGCCCCAACTATAATGTGTCTGAATAGAACTCATATCTAAATAGATTCTAGAATTATGTCCATGAGAGGATTTCATTTCATGTGTTTGATTCACTAAGATCCACCTTCATTCCGCAGATCCCTAAATAAGACGCACAACAAGTACTGTCATCTTATCGGAAGGCATCCTCATAAGGTGAAAACATAGTTTACTACCTATTTCCAATCCTCATCCATATGGGGATCTAGCTCAACCTAAAACCTGGGATTTTGAAGCCTCTGAAAATTGTGCAATGCACTCAGGAAACGTGCGTCCTCATGTGGTAGTGTTGGTACTAGCTATTGCATGACGGGTGGTGGTATAATTATTAAAACATTGGGATGTTCTATCTCTGGTACATACCCCAGTACTGATGCCTCATCACTTGTTGTATCATACTTATGATAATGTGGGGGAATCTTGGATAGTTGTGTACATGGAGGCATCTGGAAATAAAATAATATGCATCACAATCAACATAGTATATCTAGAGAAATGACTCAAGAAGTACATGAAGAAGACAACCATTCCAATATGATTCATGTACCATTGTTTCCTTCAACTAGTGTTTTCATGTACTGAGTCAAAAAGTAGGTTCTTTGAGTCCCATTGTATGGATAAATTAGCTTCTACACAAACATTGGATTCCCTATCCTAAAATATAAACTCGAAACAACTAACACTATTTCCCTAATCCAATCTCAAAGAATCCATGTCCTAATGTAAAACCAACCTCTCTCTGAAACCAGTCTACCACGACCCTTCAAATGGGGTCATGTACCATTACTACCCTAAGGCCATGTCCAATAGGCTTGGGGGTGGTGACTAGAACCGAGTAGGAATATTCCAAAAATGAGATGCATAAGACTAAAGTACATGTATGCATGCACACATCTCCAACCAAAATATGCTGAAATGTAAAAACAGTAAGTAAACAATGTGTGAAAACTACTATATCCCACAACTAGAGTACACCAATGAATGTACTGGAAATTAAATAGGTCCAAGATAAGGCTAAAAAAAGAGACTAAACCAACAAGTCCTATGTGTAAGAAAAAAGGTACAGGGACAACTATCTAAAAAGTCATAGGAACACACATCAGTCTGTCTGGTCTCACGAATCACAGTTTTGTCCTGGCATTCCGAAGACTCTATTGAAAAGTTTATCATCTATACAAGACATTATAGGCATGGGAAAATCCCTTGCAGGGGTGACTATAACAATACTCATTAGGACACCCCAAAACCAAAAATAAATACCATAAATAAATACCATCAAGGAATGCCACAAAGGAATGCCATAAAGGAATATACAGTCAGCTCTACATAGGTATATGTCTACAAAACATATAAATATAATGTCAAGATATACTCAAAAGAAGACACATAGTATTTAGGTAGGTCATAATCTCATGTCAGTCGTAGTATTCTACACAAGATATGCTCGTTCTAGGATAACTCGCTCTTTAAGCCATCATATCATCAGATACACACATGAAGAGGTCTAGATCATTTGGGACAATCCCAAATTCTAATGCATTAGAAATGGATGACTATAATATATAGAGTGGGGGTCTCACCCAGACACACCGAGGAATACCACATACCCAGTTTGGATAAACCTAAAACATAGAGGATCTTTCCTAGACACACATAGGAGAACCAATGACCCTAATGATGTGGCCCTCTAGATGGAGGAGCAACGCCCTACCCTCAGTGGATAGGTTTGTTCCAAAAAAACATCACTAGTTGTGATAGATTGTTGCACTTCTGTCTCACAGAGGGATTCCATAATCTATCTCTGTCTCGATCTCTATAGGGGAATGTAATCTAGTGATGTGGATGTTATATCATACTGAAATATCAAGGAATTTTCCAAGGTAACACTCTCAACCAACCATGGTTCAAACAAAAACCTCCCGACATGTCACAAAATTACAATATCAACATGAGGGGATCAACTACATAGACGACTCATTGGATGGACGCTCCATTTAGAATTTATGGTCGTTTGAAGTTTTAAAAGGGTTCATTGGGCCTGTGGATTGACCATGGTAGTAAAATTCCGCACAGATCAGTCACTAGGGGCTGACCATGGTTTTCAACCATGCCAATTGATTGTCTATGATCATGATTGTGCAGCTGTTGTTCCCATGGTAGCTGGAACTTCCACGTCTCATAGTCTAACTTCACGATCATCCATGTCATCGCTCCTCCCAAGTCACCCTGGGTCTGACCCAGGTTTAACTCATGTCTAATCAAGCCCACCTAGATCGGGCCCACTCAGCCTCGCCTAGCCCTCTTATGTGCTGGACTTTTGTGATATTGAATGCATCCCTCTTGGCCACACCCCACAATGCCTCTTGTGTCGGTCACAGTTCCGCAGCCTCTGACCTCACGAATGTCGGCTGTGTCGCACATGGCCAACATTGTGGTTCACTTCTTCTAGACCCTTTGGCTTCCACGTGGTCTCTGCTTAATCCATGTGGCTCTTCTGCCAACAGCACTGGTCACCTCTTCCAGTCATGTTGGGCCATTGAGCACCATAGTGCCCTACCGCCATTGTCGGTCACCTCCACTACCTCTTGCACAATCAGAAAATCCTCCTTAGATGCCCGTGATTCAAAACTATCCGAGGCCTGGGTTCCTTAGGTCTCTATCTACACTAATTTGGCCTCTGTTTTTGATTTTACTCCAATACAGGTATCTGGTAGCAATTGAAGCAACCCAGAAAGGTGAAACTGTAACCACACGGATCAAATGATGAAGAGCGTGAAGAATAGAGGGAGAAAATAACAAAGATAAACCATGAGAAAAAAACCTCGAAATTTAATCATGTATACCAAAATCATTTTCCTTTAGAATGATAAATTAAGATGAATAAAGATCAATCTCAAGATAATCTCCTAGATAATATCCCACCCAAAAACTACGATAGATATGAGGGAAAAAATTTTTATTGGTCTAGATTCATCATATAATTAATGAACTTGGAATATAACTAAAAACAACATGAACAACTTTGATTTGGTTTGACCACTTACATAGAATGAAGCATCGTTGTCTTCTTTGGCAAGGTTTACAGAATCTGAGGTGCATCGTTTGATCGATCTGTTGTCATGAACCAATTGTTTCTCCATAGGTTCATCCTCCATTCTTAAATAGAAATTCTAGGGTTATGATATGAACCCTAGATTCATGATAGAAACTTAATAAAAAGAATGTTGTTTCATAAAAACAATTTCTTTATTAAATTATTTTATTTATGGTTATGTCCTTCGTGACTACTTTTACAAACGAACTGCACCGACTAAAGTTAAGTCGCACCCTGGATAAATATACTATTTTGAGCTCAACGATTCTTTTATATTTCTAATTAGGGAACCTATTTATTAGTTACTCTACTTTTTCATGAAAAAACAAGTGTGTGCTATTAAAAAGTTTAATATTTTTCAGAAACTTTTTATGGACACAAAGGGACAGAAAATTGAACGTCGTGTCCACATCCAGTCTTTAAATCAATATATATAATTTCTAAAAATAATACATAGAAAATATGAGACATTATAGAGTCATTTAGTAAGAAAGATGATCAAATTCTAAACCAAATGGGGATTAATAGGGGTCATATTTTTATGGTTCCAGTAAAGTTACATATGGGAATTACTAATAAAGGGGAGACATAAATCATTTTTCAAATGATTGAAAACTATCATTATTAGAGAAGAATTTTTTTTTCAAATATAATGATGAGAAAATTAAAAAGAAAATTAAACATGTGAATGATATGAACTTTTGATACTTGATTTGTGAAGATGGTGTTATCATATTTTTAAATGGGTTACGGGTTTCATATTTACCTATGTTTAAAATAGAACTCTTGTACGATGCTCACAGCTCAAATTTCTCTATAAACCCTAGTAAAACAAATATGTATAAGGATTTTATGGAAACAAATTAGTGGGATAACATGATTTTGGAAATTACTAATTATGATTCCAAATGTATAGTTTCTCAATAAGTTAATGTTATAAGGAATCATCTAATAGAAGTCATAAAACCTCTTCCTATTTTTGTGTGGAAATGGGATGACGTTTCTATAAACATTGTCATGATACTACCAGACTCCTAGAAAGAATATTGAAATATATGCTATCATTCATCACTTAAATAAATCATCTCATTTCCCCACTATAAGAGAGTATTTACCTCTTTATCTCCTCATATGGATCTATATTAATGAATTTATGAAACTTCATGGCCCACATCTATCAATTGTGTATGATTAAGGTCCTCCTTTTACATCAAAATTATTGAAGAGTCTTCTGAAGGATCCTGATACTAAGATTAATTTTAGCTCTACCCACCACCCTCAACCAGATGGATCATCTGAAATAATTTTTCAAATTGTGGAAGACATGGTGAGTTCATACTCACTCAACTCTCAACGTATGTGGGATCAGTATTTACCTTTAGTGGTGTTATTCTATAATAGTATTTTTCATTCTTGTATGATAATGTTGTCATAGGAAGAATTATATGGAAAGAGATGTCTCACTCAAACTTATTTGGATGAATTTGGGGAAATAAAAATTTTGGATCAAAATATCTTAAAGATTCAACAACAATGGTAAAGTCTATTTAGGCTCACATTAATGTAGCTCAAAGTAGGTAAATGAGTTATGTCGTTAATCAGAGGAAATATTTTCAATGTACTCGATTTTTATATACCATTTCCAAAAATTAATTAATAAAAGAAACAATTTTTCACTATATAAATTTTATTTTGTCGGTAAAATGATTTATTTTGGTGTTCATGGTGATTTTTAGGTGTTTTCCATAAAAATTAAAAAATCAGGAGTGATCAGAATGAAAATGAAGACATACTTCTTGTGTATATTATTAACACATGTCGTGAACATTTACCTAGACATGGATCAGCTAGCCCAAGTACATGCCCATGTAGCCGGCCAGAGATAACCCATAGTGTAATCCATGATCAAAAGAGGTTTATTCCCTTAAAAAAGAATTACATGGATGAAATGGACTCTACACACCATGTGGGGCAGCACTACATACTATTAACCCCCTCAACCGATTGAAAAAGCATTCAAAGACACTTGGCGGCATAGTTTCCACCTATCGGCACAGAAATCTATAAATATTGAGTTGACCTAAGTATATGGAATGTAATTTAGGGTAAATTCCATGATGTCTAAAAATATAAAAATAAGTTGGAATACCTCCATTTTCATGGCTGGACAATACACATGGAGGTGTTGGAACTCCATCATTCTATCTCTCCCAAATCTGATTTGAGTTTTCCTTTTTTGTTTTTCAATTATGTTTTGTGTTATATCTTTTCCCCCTTTCTTTCCTCTTATATACATGGTAGAGTTTTACTGTCTGATCAACCCTCACACTTTGGCCATTTTCATAATAGGGAAGTGTTCTTTTGTTGGGGTTATAATATAATTATAGATTTTTTGTAATTAGAATTATAGTTTGTGGATTTTATTATGATTTCTGTTTTAAAATTCCTTTAATGATTTAATTTCCACAATTATGGACGGTGTTGTGTTGGACAAAGAATGACACCAATAGAGATAACTAAATTAGTTTCAATAGGTTAACCCATGATCATTGCGGGATCTTGTTGCCATAATGTTTAGGGAAACATCCTCAAAGTATTTAAGGTAATTAATCACCAGAACATGGGATTAATCTTTGAATTTTATAATCAATTATTTCAAGACAATGGAATAATGGTTTAATCTAATACCCATTGTAAAAACATAACATTTATAATTTTAAAGATAAGTAATGATTATTTCAACAAACCTTAATTGCATTACAACCCTGAAATGTTGTTTCCTATTTTTTCTACACTTCTTTGTTTTCAATTTAATTTTCATAAATCATTTCACTATTTTGATCATTCCCTTAAATTTTTGTCGGGATAATCAACTTAAACTCAAAATCTTACACCAATCCATTGCTTATATATTTTCCCTATGGGTTTGATCCTAACTATAGCTAACTACCTAGTTAGTTATATCAGAAGGGATCAAAAAATTTCTTCTCAATTTCCACAACTCATGACAAGAGTAGTCGTGTTATGGTGATATTTCTTTGGAAATGAAAAGAAATAATGTGAGTCTGAGTAAAGGTTGTTTTTTATTTTCCTTTTCTTATGTCCTTTCTTGGAACCTTCAACCCAATTTACTTATGAATTTCTATTCAACTGGGAACTAGTATGATCAACCTAGATTGAATTTTTATCCACATAATCCAATGTTGTTGTAATCATACTCAGAAGAGTACTATCCATACATGGATGATGGGTTCCAATATGAGGAAATACTAGGTACATTCATCAGGAAAACCATCTCTTATATTCCTTTGGAACTATCTTTATGTAATACTAAGGGGTTGTTATCAACTATGGAGGTCTTTAGCACATTCCAGTTGGACAAAACCAAAAGGTTGGGATAACTATGAAATATGGTAGGACAACTCTCCAAGATTGTTTCTAATTTGGATACTCCAATTGAGTTTGATGTTGAGTGTTATGATATTTTATCAACTGATAAAGAATGTTATGACATGGACCTGTCATGCTATACAATATAAATTTCTGAAAATAATTTTCAGAAATCAAAAATTGAATTAGGAAATAGCTTACAACATGTTAATGTTGGATGTGATCACACTTTTAATTAAGAACCCCCAATTGATTACATACATACTCCAGAGGATTCTGGTGAGTTGTCTTCAGGTTTTCATCACAATAAATTGAGAAAATCAAGAGGTGGAATATGTACAATATCATAACAAGACATGAAACCACCTTCTACGTCTATTGGATATGAATTAGGGATACTACAAGTCACATCCCAGAACACATAATGTTCAAGTAAATTGGATCCAAGATGAAGTTGTTGGGAATATGTGTTGGTTGTCACAACTAAATACACATCCATCTTAAGATTATAGGTAATTACCTTCACTCAACTCAAGATGAAGACCTAAAAAGTATCTTTTTGGGAGGAAACCTAATGAGCCTTCTTTTTTTCTATTTTAAAAAACACATGGAGTATACTTATCCTCCACTAGTCGTGTACTACCTTTTTCTTCAAAACACTACTTTAATATGAGAAAAATCCTTATGCACACCATGTATAACTCGATACATGAAGTGTACATGTCAAATTAGTGTATATTAACATATAAATTTTTTGTATTATTCAGTAATACTATATTAATAAATATGAATGAATTATGTGTTGATGGCATGATCGCTGCAGTGTATATGATCCATCGTTGGTTCAAATCGCTACACATATACCTTCAGTATTGGATTTTTCCATTTTGAATAGGTGTTTTAATTTAATGATGTTTGAGATGTTTTTTAAGAAAATAAAACCATATTAAAAACCCCTTGAGGGGATAAATTGTCTGTCAAGGTTATATCTTATAGATCCAAAGGACCTTGGTTTGAGTCTTTCCAACCGATTCAGTTCTATCATTTTTCACATAAACAAATCCACGCGATGTGTATTTCAGTAAACATTATGTGAATCATTTTTTCATTAATAATGTGAATGGTTTTCAAAAATAAGAAATCCTCAAAGGGTGATGTGGTTTGATTGGAAGATTCACTACCCCGGGATCAAAATTCCCAGGTTTGAACTCATCTAATCTCCCCACATCATCCCAATCCTCCAAAAATGAAAACCACATGTCATGTGTTCTGCTTTTCCCTATATAGTACAACACCAATATGTTAAATATTAATTTTTTTTTAAAAATCAGTACTCCAACTTTCAATATAGTTTTTGAAGGATTTCATTCGGAATGACCGGTCGACAACTCTAATCATGCCCCAAGTACCAGACTGATGGTTATAGTTGTCATTTTCAAATTTTATAAAATGAGAAATTTATTTATATTCTACACTAAGTATATAGGTTTATTTTTATTTCACAATACATTTATTTTATATTATTTTTAATTATATAGTAATTTTTATTATGTAGTTTATTATAATCAATATATATATTATTAAAAAAACTAGTACACGGTGTGTACAATATCCCAAAAACCATGTATCCCAACTATATAAGTCTAGAATAATAACTAGGTTGATCCCATATGGTGCACCCCCTACCCCTATTTTATTCCCCTAGTTATTCCCCTATATATTGGTTGCCCTCCCATTGACCCATCCTTCATTTTGGTGTGTTATAGACTGATTTCTCATCTGAATTATGATACTCAATCAAGGTACATGTTTCCCTAAACCTTATTTTATGTCTTCTGAAACGTTTAGGGTGATTTTTTATTCTAGGTAGGTTCGTTCGAACACCTATAGTACATGGGTTGAATAAATAACATCATTCAATATACATATGTACATGACCACACATGCTCCCTTCTCATATTTGAAAACTGCATGATGGTTACGTTCGGTACACACTATGTATAGTGACTCTACTCGTTTTTTGAAGAAACCCATGTGTTGATACCACATGGAAAAGGCCCAAATAGAGAGTCCCACCAGGCTACTATGGCTGAGACACATTCATGGATCGAGATAATTCTATGACTCATCACCCAACACATCAACTTACCACTTTCCACCATCACCTGCTCCTTGTCAGGACCCTCATCCTATAAAAACACAACCACATTTAACAACCCTAGACATAGATTTAGTACTCCACTCTAATACATGACCATATTCTACTACTACTACTTCCATGATAGATGTACCATATAATCCCACCACATATATCATGAACCACGATCCTTTATCTTCCATTGGAGTTTCTCCTCTACTCGATCCACCAATTTTAGATGATGCCTCTTATAAGGTGACACAATAACTAGTTTTTCACACTTGATTCATTATATATATATATATCTCTCATTTGTGATATATTTGTGATGTGAAGGTTTATATGCCCACAAGATTCTTTTTCCCATTTCATCAACATTCACAAGTTCTTTGGAGCATTATAGGAATTTGAATTCACCTTCATTCCATATTTTAGATCCCACCTTGAGGGGAGAATTATTTTGAAGTAAATTTTGTTTTTCTTTTCCTTGTGACAACTTCTTTCACTAATGAATCCTACCCTTTCTCACTTTTTTACTTCTCTACATCATTTTCTCCTCTTTAGTGTTTCACTTCATGGACCATGTGCATTATTTCGTGTGGGGGAGAGACTCTGACTTTAATGGTAGTTTCCTAAAACTAATCCAATAGAAATAATTATTAAATGAAATATATTAAAACTTAGAAACTTTATGATTATTTATAATTATAAATAATAAATTCCAATGTGTGAATTTTCAAACTTTCTTGTTTATTTTAAATTTAGTGCATTTTAAAATTATTTATGATGTACTTTGATTTTGGATTTTATTTCTTGTCGACATTGATTTATTAGAATACTCATTTTTATTCATGTCATGAACTAATTGACTCATTTATTATCATCAGTATTTAATGGTATTCTAAACCCTTTGACATATTGTTTATTATACCAACTTTATTGAAAGATTCTTGGGATATGCATAACTTCAAAATCAATTCAAATCTTTCTCTTAAAAAATAATGATTTTGAATATTAATAAAATGATTGAGGAACTTAGTTGTTTTATAGACCTTTTATCCTTGAGAAGTACCCAATATCATACATCCATGAATCCAATAGAAACCATGGAATACCTTGATAGGAATCAACATTAGGATCATATTATCCTTCCTACCTGAATTATTTGATAATATTACATGATTATTCATTTGAGATTTAGAGTGTTATTTTGGTGATTCATGGTATATTGTGGTGATAAAGTATGATATTATGTGTGGGGGAGTGTGCCACTTTTTTATTTGGGAATAAAGGGTTCTAAAAATACTTTTTATTATTCTCATAAGTGATCCCTTTCTAGAAAACAAATGTTGGAAAATTTAAAGAGGGAATAAAAATTCATTCATTATTCTTATTGATGGTTTACAAACCCATGTTTCCAAGGGAACATTATGGTTATTGTTACCATTGAGAGATATTATAGGGTATAAATTTTCATTGAGAAACTTTATTAAATGTCATGATTAATTATTTAAGAATTCAACCTCATTTTTCAGGCCTTTGATATTATTTTATAAATCATTACCTACCAATCAAATCCTTAGAATAATGTGAACCTCATTGAAAGACCTATTTATTTATTGGGATTTCATTTATACGTAGAGAATGAGAATGCCTTAAAGCTTATGGGTAGAGTGATTATACTTAATATTCATAATAAATATGATTAAATGATCTTGAGTGACGAGTGTGTCAATTTATAGTGAGGTAAATCCCCAAGTGGAATGTGTATTTATGAAAAGTTGAACAATGTGAATAAAATATGATGAAATTATTCAATTGAATTATATAGGATGAATTGTTAGAATATATTTATAATTGAAATATGTTTGGGCCTTTTAAAATACTCTGCTATAACTATATTATTTATATCTATAATTAATTGAATTATTCTATTTATAGAGTTTGGATAATGTTAATTATATGTTGAGATTTTGTGGGGGGAAATAAAATGACTATTTTTGGGAGATTTTGTTGTACCCAATTTTTTATACCTTTTCCAATATTTTATTAAGTATAAAAACACGTTTTCACCTGATGTATATTATTTTGTTGAAAACATGACTTATTTCCGGGTTCATGGTAATTTTCAGGTGTTTTACAACCAAATACACAAACCAGGAGTTATCATAATGAAAATGAAGATATAAATAGATTGAACTTTATTAACACATGTCGTGTACCTTTTCTCAGACATGGACTATCTATCTCGATTACATACCCTTATAGACAACTAGAGAGAACATGTTGTGTACTAAAAGATCAAATTACATGTATACCCTTCCATAAGTGTTTAGTGGCTGAAATAGAATCTAAATTCCATGTGGGGCAGTGCTACACTCTGTATACCCCACTGACATACCTAAACAGCATTGAAAGTCATTGGGTGGCACGATTTTCCACCTTCCAAGAGATAAACCAACCAATAGTAAGTTGACCTAAGTACACCACATGTAATTTAGTGTACCCGATGTGTAGTGTAGAAATTTATAAATAAAGTTGAATACCTCCATGTTTGAGGTTGGAAACTCCAGGGGGGATGTGATTTTTCTTCGTTGTTTGTTCTCTCCTAAATATAATTTGATTTTTCCTTTATCATTTTCAATTTTGTTTAGTGTAATTTTCTTCCCCTCTTTTTTCCTCTTGTATCCATGGAAGGGGTCGCGTTTCTGCTCAACCTACACCCTGTTACCATGTTCATAATAGGGTAGTGTTCTTATGTGGGGGTTTTAATAAAATTATAGATATTTTTTTTATTTTAATTCGTGTGTAGTTATTTTGTTATTATTTTTATTTTTCAATTCTTTTAATGAGTCAAATTCCACAATTACTAGTTGTTTGGTGTCAGAAAAAGAACAACACCAATGGTGATAACTAAATGAGTTAAAATGGGTGAACCCATGATCATTAGGTGAGCTTTTTCCACTATTTTAGTGGTAAAGTACTTTAATGTGTTTTAAGTAATGAATCACCAGACCAAGGGATTAATCTTTGAATTCCATAATCACTTCTTTCTTGACCAAGGAACAATGGTCAAATTGAATTCTTTTGGTAAAATCTAATAATTTATATTTTTAATTCTATAGAAATATTATTTCAATAAAACATAATCAAATTACAACCCCAATAAGGTGTTTCCAATTTATTCTACATATCTTCTTTTTTAATTTAATTTTCAAAAATAGTTTCACTGTTTCATCTTTCCCTTTAATTTTTGTATGTATAATATAATCAAACTATCCAAATTGAACTAATATATTGCTTATCCATTTTCACTATGTATTCTAACCTGACATCCACTAATTACTTAGTTTATTGGATGAGAAGTGAATAGAAAAATTCTACTAATTTACCTTACCACATGATGAGAGTGGTCAATTTGGATGTCCAATTGGAAGATCATGTTTTCCTAAAAGTGTCTATATGAAAGGGTGTTATAAGGTATAGAATGAATGGTAAAATAAACCTAGGAACATCATAACCTTTGACGTTATTGAAGTAATTTGAGTTTATTTTTTTCATTTGGAAATGTCTCCAAACCTCTCAACGTATTTGATGTTCCCCATATATAATTTCTAGGAATGTACATGCTAGAAAAAACACTTTTTATCCCTAATAATTAAATATATCTTTAACATATTATATCATACTATGAAAAAAGACCTATATTTTTTATAATATAGAGAATTTATTGGGTAATTAGACAACTCATCTAGTAAATGTCCTCTAGAGGAATTAGAAAATGGAGGAAGAAATATGGGAACCAAATGATATTATAAAGAAGAAATGACCTTATATTTTTAGTATGTGATATACCTAAAATTTTAAGGAATAATGTTTTGAAGGATGAAATAATTTAAAAACCCAAGAAATTTCAATATTTTTCTTTTTAGAATAAATTAATTTTTTTTGATATCTTAGAGTGCACACAACACCAGATTAAAAAAACACTGTTTAATCACTCTTTGGAAAATTAATTAAGAATTAAATTTTAAAATAATTATAAAATTTATTTGAAAAAATAATAATATATTTTTATGTCAGAATATAAAAATTATCTTAGTGTTTTTTTTATTTCCAAGAAGATTCATTTTCTGATGAATAATGAAAAATAATGAATTTTTATTGAAAACTACTTTTTCATCTAAACAATTTATATTGTTAAATTATATTTTGAATTGTTTTTAAAGAAAAAATTGGTCTATTATACATATATTAATCAAATTTAGGTCATTAAAATCATTTTTATATTTAATATTGATATAAAAACATTGTAAACTTGTGTACATTTTCACTTAAAACCCACATTCTCGCCACATTTACAGGATTAATTTTAAATTACTTTTTTCCACTTATGTAGATTGAATGTGGAAAAAAGGATTAATTTTTTTTAATTAGAAAAAATAATAATTTCTAATTGTTTCAAATTAATTTTTGACAAAAATTATTAATTAAATAGATAAAATTAATTATAGTGATGATGATAAAAATGAATTTACTTAGTTGTTAATCATAGAAAATATAGTTTAAAAATGACATTTGACTTGTCCAAAACCCATTTTCTAGATGTATTAAACATCATAGAGTATTTTATATATAATATAAGATTATTTGGTTCTGGTGACATGAAACAATCGTGTCTATAACTCAACCTTTTAAAAGAATACATGAGTGCCACTCATCCATCTTATAAAAGGACTCCCCTTACCTTTTCCACAACACAGAATAAAACAACTTTTGATCAACTATGGACACCCAAATCAGTTAATAACTTATATCCCCTAAACCTAGAAGTCTTATCTATGTTATAAATCTAACATATTAATGATTTAGTTTAAACCTAAGTTGGATACTAGAAGAATATGTAATGTTCTTCTAAAATCATTTTGTATTTCCTTCTCCACATCTTTCAATATTTATTATACCATCCTTATATAATAAATATAGTATATTAAATATTCTAATGTGTTGTTATGTTAAGGGTATTTCCTCCAACATCACACACTTCTATCAAATGAGTTATGAAATTATCATTTGTCTGTATGACACACTACCACCTCCGAAATTTATGTCGTTATTTATTTCATAACCACCTTTCAATGTCTGGAATACTAATTGTAACACTCGAGACTTTTATAAGAAATATTTTTTTTTATTTTATATAAATCATCAAATTAATCTTTCACTACACATAACACTAGCTTGGCTTTCTTTACACGCAATCGTGACCTTCCTTGATAGCTTGCGTCGTACGCAATACAGAGTTTCACTAAACAACGATATGCTGTTAAAATATTATTAAAACTAGCCCTTATGAATAGTAATAACCACTTTTTGAAATTTTTTAGCTTTTATTTTTCAAAATGGACTTCATTTTTGGATTTGTAATATCGAAATTATCCTTGGCTGAAATTTTGGTATTTTTCTGGAAACATTCAATTTTTGATGAATAGTGAAAACACTCAGTTACTATTTAAAAACCAAATTTTTTTTAAATAATTATTTATTTTATTTAAATTTATTTTATGTAAAAATTGATACATAATGCCTATATAAGTTTAATGTAATTCATTGAGGTAATTTTATAATAATTTTATATATATAAAAATTTTATTGAACTTTTCACCGTCTTTTACACACCTCCTAGTAGAATTTTCAAATTTAATAAAACTTAATTTTACCAATTCTGTGAGTGGAATTTCAAAAATTAGAGAGACACGGTTGATTTCAGTCAGTAAAATGTGGTTCAATGAGATGAAAATATTTTCATGTGAATAGTACCTTTTTATTTTTATTTACCACGGTTAAAAGTAAATAGGGTAATTAAGGGTAAAAAGGATATTATTATTACCCTAACACGTGTCTTAATTCTATTGGATAAGTGTAATTCGACTAAAAACAACATTAGGAATAACATATGACCATTTAGGCCCACTTGGATTAGATTAGGACATTTATTATTAATTTATTTAAAGATGGGTTAAAATAGTTAAAGTCAATGTTTAATAAGTAAATAATTTTTAATATATGGTTATACATGAGATAAATTCGACTATAAATATTCATTAGAAATGTAAAACAATTTCCTACATAATGGTATTTTATTTGTAATTGTTAGACAGTAAATAATTTATTTTATTTATGACAATAAGATGATGCAGTAATTATCTTATTAATGAAATATTGACATAATCAATGTTATATATACCCAAATAAATGTAATTTGAGACTTTTTTTGAGTTACACTAATTTTATAGGTTAATATGACATGTTATTATTGATTTAATTAACTTGTTTAGAATTAATCATTCTTTTATGATTTTCAAAAAAATCAATTACTAAGTAGTGTCAAAATTGACATAAAATAGTTTTTAAAACAAATATTATATTATTAATTGTTATTTTATTCCTAAAAATATATGGTTCGTCCAAATGACTTAAATAAGGTTATATATATTAAATAGAATAAACTTGTGGTTCTTTTGGCTTGTTATAGTATATTTATTAACCTTATATTGTAAGAACACAAAAAGACACGGTAAAAGTAAAACTATCTAACTTAAAGTTAAATCTAAATGATAAGGTTATAATAGTAAACTAAACTTGTAAAAATTATATTTTATGAGAGGATTTCGACCCATACCTACCTTATCTTTGAAATAAATCAATTTGGAGCTATTTAAAACTGAATATGGCTTTATAATAAAATAATATTTTTTGTTTTTCCAAAGGAGCCCCTCTCCTCCCTTATAAAAGGGCACCTCCTCCCTCTCTTCCTCACACCACTTTGAGCCTTCAAGATCGGCCAAATACTGCCAATTTCGCCTCTCCACTTCCCTAGAAACATCCTAGAGGTCCTGGTCTTATTCAAAGAACAATTTTGGTGCCCTAAAAGGAGGTCTCAAAGAAGCCCTTCAAAGAAGAGGTAATGTCCGTTACCGATTCTTTCAACTTTATTTCTACTTCCACTTCTCATTCTTTAGTTGTTTATTATGAATTAATAAAATCAGTATCACTAATATACTTATATGTTATTATAAGTATGAAACAACCCTATTTCACCATCTATCCATCCTACGGAAAATGAAATCACTGCGCGTGGGTACGTACGGAATACCGTCTCCATGCCGTGGTGTAATCTATTTTCCTCCACCACCTTACTTGGATGGGTATAATGGTGTAAAGAATGAATATATATGATTATTGTAAAGTTATATTGATTCTTAAATAGTATACATACAGTCCAATACAATTCCACGATCATGGGAATGATATCATCACTCGTGCGTACGTACGGAATACTATCTCCACGATGTGATGCGACTCGTTCTACATGATGTTCATTGCATAATGATTAAATAAATGAATTGAGTGAATAAATATGATATATATTACACTAATACCATTCTTGTAAACGAGGTATCTATAACCTAAAAAAAAGAATAAGAATTTATTCGACAAAACACGCATAAGAACAAAAAGTAATGAACACCCGAATAACAAGTAGCACTGAAATATTACTTATAATAAGCTATGAATATGACCATATATGATATCATAACAACGCGTATGATTCTTGAAAAAGTAAATGACATTATTTAAATCATTATACAAGAGGTTCAGACACTTACGAAGTAAATCAGACCTAAGGTAAGGGAAAATCTCGCAATCTCAATTTTTATCTGAGATTGTTTATACTTCAGAATTTACTGGGGAATATTTATCATCCACATCCATGTTTCCTCAATATGAAATATTTATATCCTTATACAATATTTTATATCCAATTTTAACCTTAAGTTAGTTTTTAGTAAAAGATATGAAATGAATCTTTTGTCTTTTTTCGTACGAGGTACTTTTTGACTTTTCCGACAAAAGTACAAGAAGAATGTTTTTTTTAACTTATACGGCATGAATGGATTTTTAAAACATTATTTACAATAAGAATAATTTACATGTTGTCAATTATATTTTTAATCAACTTCTTTTAGTTTAAAATTGTATTACATGTTAAGAAAGTAAAAATGTTTTTGAAGTAGAAAGGATGTTTTCCTCAAGACTAGAGTTCAAGTGTTTTATCAAAATTATTTTTTCAACTAAGATAATATAGGGTTATGTTTCAATCCCTATTTTTACATTTATTTGATTATGTTATGATGGAATTATTTTTATGATGTCCTTTTATCTTATATGGATTATGTTAAGATGGCATGATGTTTAAGATTCCCATTTTTATTACATGGGTTATGAAATGATGTATGATTTTTGATTTTGCGGCACACATAAGAATGGTGTCATTATGAGATGGGTGTGACCTATATCTCCCTCCAATGCATTGGGTAAAGATTTTATATCTCATAAGATAGAAATGGCTGGAAAGGCAGGTCAAACCGGTTCAGTGAAACAGGACTGAAACGAGGAATTAATTCGGTTTAGAAATGGACTTTGTCCACTAAGATAGTCTTGGAAATGAGTCTTAAATAATAAGAAATGATTCTATATTATTATGTGTGTATTCCAAAAATCTTCATGTTTTATGTTATGATTATTGTGATTACATTTCACTTCCATGATTTATCCCATGTTATGAAATTATGATCGCTTTTGGAGGGTAAGATTTCCAAAATGTTATGTTCTTATGAATATGATGTGATTGATATTTCTTTTGTTTACCCTTACTGAGAATTTGATCTCACCCTTTTGTATCTTTTCTTTCCCCAGGCCAGGAAGAAGGTTATTAAGTAAGATATTCCAAAAGGGACTATAGAAATGATGAAATAAATGGGAGACAGTGTAGATGCTTTATGAACCAGTTGTTTATGTTTCGCAGTTTCTAAAGACACTATACCTATATGGTCCTTTAATGGTTTTGTTATATGTTGTAATAAGTGTGCATCAATTTTGAAGTACTAACAATGTATGTAAATTATGGGTCGTTATTGTTGGTATCAGAGGAAAGGTATAGTTAACCTTTGGAGACTAGGATGTGAAAGCCTTAGTAAGAAACCTAAGATAAGTCTAAGCATAGAACACAATATTAGTGGTTTAGAAATGGCCATGAATAACCTATGATAAGACCTTAAGCGTGAAATTTTATTCTTGATTATGTGGTTTTCCTATTATAATTAGTGTTTCTCACACTATTCTTCTTGGTTTTAGTCAATGGATGGAACCCGAAGGAACCGTGTAAATGTAGAATGCGACGGGCAATGAAATGATTGTCCCCCTGAGCAACCAAACATTATGGGAGCTGGAATGCAAAATCTTGTAGCCATGCTCACACAATTTTCTCAAGCTATGAATCATGCAAGACTTATAAATGAGAAACATAAGGAGCAAAATTCTGTTGAATCCTTCACGAGACAGTGTCCACCATCATTCAGCTGGTCTACTGATCCATTAGTTGCCGAAAAATGGATCAGTACTACTGAAAAGATATTTTCAGTTCTTCAATGTTCTGAACATGATAAAGTCATCTTAGCAGTGTATCATTTGGAAGGTGATGCTGATCAATGGTGGAATCTTATCAAGAATATGAGTCCAAGATATGAAATTGAGTCCATGGAATGGGACGAGTTCAAGATCTTATTTTTCAACAAGGACATCCCTCGTATTCTCCGAACAAAGATGGAGAAGGAGTTTCTTGAACTAAAGTAAAAGGATGATGAATTTGTTGGTACCTATGAAGAAAATTTTATAATACGTGCAAGGTACACTTCTGGTATTATTATCTAACCTGAGAGTAATATCGATCAAATCTTTAGTGTCTTAAAACCAAGTCTTCGAAGGGCGTTATCCATGAGAGACTTCAATAGCTACGAGGAAATCATTTGATGTGCTCTCAAAGTTGAGATGGATATTAGAGTAACCCATCAGTCATATGGGTTTGATAAGAAGAGGAAAATGGAATTCAAAGGAAAATCTAAAGATCACACTAAAAAGAAGATAATTTTTCCCTTATGCTCAAAGTGGGGAAGGAAACATGGAGGGTGTTGTCTTAAAGGGACAAGTAAATGTTTCAAATGTGTAAAGGAAGGTCATCGGGCATTTGAATGCCGCAATGGTGGGAAGAAGTTGTCTAGTGATGCGAACAATGAAAAGGCTACACATGGTGCACCTCCTACACATCAATGTTACAAGTGCAAGGAAATGGGGAATTATGCCAATCAATGCCCTAATCCAAGGGTTTTTTATGATGATCGGTGTCAACAAACTCTTAAGGCTAAAGAAAAAGGAATGTCACTTGAAATTTCTATCAGCGATGTGGAGTACGATAAAGAAGTGGTGAAATGTACACTTACCATCCACTCTAAAGTAGCAAATGTTTTATTTGATTCTGGATCCACCCACTCCTTTATTTCTAAATAATTTTCTAAGGGTATCACCGTATTACCTCAACAATTAGATGTTGATTTAGCTGTGACAACCCCTAATGGCAGAACAGTCGCATCAAAAGTTTATAATTCTTCTCCGATTGAAGTTTGTGGGAAAGTGCTTCCTAAAAATCTTGTGATCCTTCCTATAGTGGAATTTGATGTGATTCTTGGCAGGGATTGGCTTTCTCTATATCGATCTCATATCAATTGCCAAGGAAGGGATGTCACATTTCATATTCCAGATCAATATTTGATTGTCTATCGATGCAAGGATGAACATAACCTTCCAGTGGAAATTTCTTCCATCTTATCGGTCTTTATTCCACTAAATGAAGGTTATTTATCTCAAATGGTTGGTGAGAAACTCATGAATAAGAATATGCCCATTGTACGAAAGTTTGATGATGTCTTTCCGGAGGAATTGTCGGGTCTTCCACCAAATCGTGAAGTTGAGTTTTCAATAGAACTCATACCGGGTGCTTTACCTATTTCAAATACACCTTATAGAATGGCCCCAATTGAGTTGCAGTAATTGAAGAATAAACTCTAAGAGAATCTTGATAAGGGGTTCATACGCCCTAGTGCATCACCTTGGGGAGAACCTGTTCTGTTTGTTAAGAAGAAAGATGGATCAATGAGACTCTGCATTGATTATTGAGAACTTAACAATATCCCTATCATGAACAAATATCATCTCTCATGCATTGATGGCTTATTTGACAAACTATGCGCAGCTCAATACTTTTCCAAGATTGATCTTCATTCAGGGTATCATCAATTAAGTGTCAAAAGGGAGGATATACCAAATGCGGATTTCTGTACAAGGTATAGACACTATGAATTTATAGTGATTCCATTTGGTCTTACTAATGCCCCTGCTATCTTCATGGATCTGTTGAATAGAGTCTTTGGAGACTATCTTGATCAGTTTGTGGTAGTCTTTATAGACGATATTATTTTATATTCAAAGATCAAGGAATAACATGAAGATCACTTGAGAATTATATTGAAGACCCTGAGAAAGGAGAAGCTTTATGCCAAATTTACCAAGTGTGAATTTTGGCTTCAAAAAGTTTCATTTTTGGGTCACATAATCTCAAAAGAGGGGATATCTGTGGATCCAGAAAAAATAGAGGTTATCGAAAGATTCTCGAGACCAACAACAGTAACTGAGATCCGAAGTTTTTTCGGTTTGGCTGGATATTATTGACGTTTTGTGAAATATTTTTCACAACTATCTAATCCACTCACCCGGTTGACTCGGAAAGGAGTTATGTTTTTTTGGACTGAGGAATGTGAAGAGAATTTCACGGAGTTGAAAAGAAGGTTATCCAGTGCACCTATGCTGACACTGCCTTGTAGTGGAGAAAGGTTTGTGATCTAAAGTGATGCATCCAAGAAGGGATTGGGGTGTGTTCTTATGCAAAATGATATGGTGATAGCTTATGCCTCACGACAGTTGAAAATCCATGAGCAAAATTACCCAACTCATGATTTGGAGTAAGCTGCGGTAATCTTTGAATTAAATATTTAGAGGAATTATCTTTATGGAGAAAGGTGTGACATTTATACTGATCATAAAAGTTTAATGTATATTTTCACACAAAAGGATCGGAATAAGCGCCAAAGAAGATGGTTGGAGCTGATTAAGGATTACGACTGCTCAATTTATTACTACCCTGGGAAAGCAAACAAGGTGGCAGATGCATTAAGTCGACAAGACCATGCCAGTTTATCCATGATGAGGATCAGAAAAGATCCAATATTTATGGATTTACAAAGGATGGATCTTGTAATTATAATGAAAGGGGAAAAATCGTATCTTTCACAAATGAATGTTCAACCATCTATACATGTTAAGATTAAAGAGTCACAAAAACAAGATGTAGAGTTACAAAAGAAGGTGAGAAATGTTCCTGAATTCAACCTTGATTGTGATGGGATAATGAATTTCAGGAATCAGGTTTGTGTTCCTCCCTTCATTGAATTAGAGAAGGAGCCGCTAGATGAGGCTCATTGTTCCTCATTATATATTCATCCTTGAATCACGAATATGTATAGGGACCTGAAAGAGTACTTCTGGTGGGATGGAATGAAAAGAGATGTTGCAGAATATGTCTCTCGATGCTTGGTTTGTCAGCAAGTTAAAGCTGAGAGACAGAAGTCTAAGGGGATGCTACAACCATTACCCATACCCGAATGGAAATGGGAAAACATCACTACGGACTTTGTCACAGGACATCCTAAAACATCCAAAGGCAATAATGCTATCTGGGTCATAGATGATCGTTTATAGAGTCTGCACACTTCATTGCTATTAGAGAGGATTTCTCTCTGGATCAGCTTGCCAGGATATATGTAAAGGAAGAGGTAAGATTACATGGAGGACCAATTTCTATTATATCTAATTGGGATCCGAGGTTTACCTCAAAGATCTGGAGAAGTCTTCAGCATACTCTGGATACAGAGTTGAGTTTCAGCACTACTTATCATCCTCAGACAGACGGTCAGTCTGAGAGGACAATTCAAACTCTATAAGATAGGTTGAGAGCTTGCTTTATGGATTTCAAAGGTGGTTTAGATCAACACTAGCCTTTGGTGGAATTTTCTTATAATAATAGCTTTCACTCCAGTATTCAGATGGCTCCTTATGAAGCTCTCTATGGAAGGAAATGCAGGACTCCAACTTGCTGGGATGAAGTTGGGGAAAGAAAGCTATTAGGACCTGATCTTGTTTATGAGATGGCAGAAAAGGTCCGATCTATTCAACAACACATAAGAGGAGATTAGAGTCGTAAAAAAAGTTATGCCGACAACTGAAGAAAAGACTTCGAGTTTGAAGTGGGTGATAAAGTGTTCTTACGAATATCTCCTTGAATTAGAGTAATGAGATTTGGAAGGAAGGGAAAGCTGAGCCCTAGGTATATCGGTCCTTTCGAAATACTGGATCATGTTAAGAAGGTAGCTTACCGATTTGCGCTTCCACCGAATCTCTCTCAAGTTCATGATGTGTTCCATGTATCTCTCCTGAGAAATTACATACCTGATCTTTCACATGTACTCAGCTCAGAAGTTGTACCGCTGGAACAAGATCTTTCTTATGAAGAACTGCCGATAGAGATTCTCGATCGTAGTGAAAAAGTCCTACGGAACAAGACCACTCGCTTGGTGAAAGTTTTACAGAGGAACCACCAATTAGAAGAAGCTACATGGGAGCTTGATGATATGATTTGGGAGAGGTATCCTCATCTGTTCGTTACAAGTGACAAATTTCGAGGAAGAAATTCATTTTAAGGGTGGTAGAATGTATCACCCGAGACTTTTATACGAAATATTTTGTTTTTATTTTATATAAATCATCAAAGGAATCTTTCACTACACACAACACTAGCTTGGTTTTCTTTACACGCAATCAATACCTTCCTTGATAGCTTGCGTCGTACGCAATACCGAGTTTCACTAAACAACGATATGCTATTAAAATATTATTAAAACTAGCTACTATGAATAGTAATGATCACTTTTTGAAATTTTTTAAATTTTATTTTTCACAATGAATTTCATTTTTGGATTCGGAATATTCAAATTATCCTAGGGTGAAATTTTGGTATTTTTCTGGAAACTTTCAATTTTTGATGAATAGTGAAAACACAGGGTTACTATTTAAAAAGTGACTTTTTATTTAAATAATTATTTATTTTATTTAAATTTATTTTAGGTCAAAATTGATACATAATACCTATATAAGTTCAATGTAATTCATTGGAGTAATTTTTTAATAATTTTAGATATATAAAAATTTTATTGAACTTTTCACCGTCTTTTACCCACCTCCTAGGAGAATTTTCAAATTTACATAAAACATAATTTTACAGCTTCTGTGTGTGGAATTTAAAAAATCCGAGAGACACGATTGATGTCATCAAATAAAATTTGTTTCAGTGAGGTGAAAATAATTTTTGGTGAATAGTAACTTTTTACTTTTATTTACCATGGTTAAAAGTAAATAGGGTAATTAAGGTTAAAAATATTATTATTATTACCATAAAACATGTCTTAATTCTATTGGATAAGTGTGATTCGACCAAAAACAACCTTAGGAATAAAATATTACCATTTAGGCCCACTTGGATTAGATTAGGACATTTATTATTAATTTATTTAATGAAGGGCTAAAATAGTTAAAATCAAATTTTAATAAGTAAATAATATTTAATATACGGTTATGCATGGGATAAATTCTAATATAAATATTAATTAGAAAGATAAAAAATTTTCTTACATAATCGTATTTTATTTGTAATTTTTAGACATTAAATAATTTAAGTTATTTATGACACAAAGATGATGCTGTAATTATCTTATTAATAAAATATTGACATAATTAATGTTATAAATACCCAAATAAATGTAATTTGAGACTTTTTATGAATTACACTAATTTTCTAGGTTACTTTGACATGTTATTATTTATTTAATTGAATTTTTTCTAATTAATCATTCTGTTATGAGTTTCACAAAAATCAATTACTAAATTGTGTCAAAATTGACATAAAATAGTTTTTTAAAAAATATTATATTATTAATTGTTATTTTATTCGTAAAATTATAAGGTTCGGAGAAATGACTTAGATAAGGTTATATATTAATACTAAACAACTTGGGGTTCTTTTGGCTTGTTATAGTATGTTTATTAACCTTATAGTGTAAGAACACGAAAAGACACGGTAAAAGTAAAATTATCTAACTTAAAGTTAAATCTAAATGATAAGGTTAAAATATTAAACTAAACATGTCCAAATTCTATTGGATGAGATGAGTTAGACCCATCCCCTCATTATCCTATAAATAAATAAATTTGGAGATATTTAAAACCGAATATGGCTTTATAATAAAATAATATTTTTAGTTTTTCCAAAGGAGCCCCTCTCCTCCCTTATAAAAGGGCACCTCCTCCCTCTCTTCCTCACACCACTTTGAGCCTTCATGCTCGGCCAACTCCTTCCATGTTCTCCTCTCCACTTCCCTAGAAACATCATAGAGGTCCTGGTTATTTTCAAAGACCATTTTTAGTTCCCTAAAAGGAGGTATTAAAGAAGCACTTCAAAGAAGAGGTAATTTCCGTTACCGATTCTTTCAACTTTATTTCTTCTACCAATTCTTCTTCTTTAGTTGTATCCTTATGAATTAATAACATCAGTATCACTCATATACGGATATGTTATTATAAGTATGAAACAACTCTATTTCACCATCTATCCATCCTACGGATAATGAAATCACCGCGTGTGCGTACGTACGGAATACCGTCTCCACGCCGTGGTGTAATCTATTTTCCACCACCACCTTACTTGTATGGGTATAATGGTGTAAAGAATGAATATATATATGATTATTTTAAAGTGATATTTATTCCTTAATAGTATACATACACTCCAATACAATTCCACGATCACGGGAATGATATCGTCGCTCGTGCGTATGTACGGAATACCGGCTCCACGATGTGATGCGACTCGTTCTACATGATTTTGATTGCATAATGATTACATAAATTAATTGAATCAATAAATATGATATATATTACACTAATAACATTCTGGAAATGAGGTATCTATAACCTAAAAAGAAGAATAAGAATTTATTCGACAAAACACGCATAAGAAAAAAAAGTAATAAACACCCGAATAACAAGTAGCAATGAAATATTACTAACCATAAGCTAAGAATATGACCATATATGATATCATAACAATGAGTATGATTCTGGAATAAGTCAATGACATTATTTAAATCATTATACAGGAGGTTCGGACACTTACGAAGCGAATCGGACCTAAGGTAACGGAAAATCTCGAAATCTCAATTTTTATCTGAGATTATTTATACTTCAGAATTTACTGGGGAATATTTATCATCCACATCCATGTTTCCACAATATGTAATATTTATATACTTATACAATATTTTATATCCAATTTTACCCTTCGGTGAGTTTTTAGTAAATGATATGAAAGGAATCTTTTGTCGTTTTTCGTACGAGGTACTTTTTGACTTTTCCGACAAAAGTACGAGAAAAGTGTTTTTTTTAACTTATACGGCATGAATGGATTTTTAAAACATAATTTCCAAGAAGCTTCCTTTACATGTTTTCAAGTTTATTTTTAATCAAATTATTTTAGTTGAAAATTGTATGACATGTTAAGAAAGGAAAAATGTTTTTGAAGTAGAAAGGATATTTTCCTCAAGAATGAAGTTTATGTGTTTTATTAAAATTATTTTCCATCTAAGATAATATAGGTTTCTGTTTCTATCTCTATTTATACATTGATTTGATTATGTTATGATGGAATTATTTTTATGATGTCCTGTTATCTTATATGGATTATGTTATGATGACATGATGTTTAAGATTCCCATTTTTATTACATGGGTTATGAAATGATGTGTGATTTTTGATTTTGTGGCACACATAAGAATGGTATCATTATGAGATTGGTGGGACCTATATCTCCCTCCAATGAATTGGGTAACGATTTTATATCTCATGAGATAGACATGGCTGGAACGGCATGTTAAACCAGTTCAATGAAACACGACTGAAACGAGGAATGAACTCGGTTCAGAAATGGACTTTGTCCACTAAGATAGTCTTGGAAATGTGTCTTGACTAATAAGAAATTATTTTCTTTGATTATCTGTGTATGACACAAAGCTTTATGTTTTATGTTATGATTATTGTGATTACATTTCACTTCCCTGATTTATCCCATGTTTTGAAATTATGATCTCTTTTGCTGGGTAAGATTTCTAAAATGTTATGTTCTTATGAATATGATGTGATTGATATTACTTTTGTTTACCCTTACTGAGCATTTGAGCTCACCCTTTTGTATGTTATCTTTCCCCAAGTCAGGAAGAAGGTTATTAAGTAAGATATCCCAGAAGGGACTATAGATATGATGAAATAAATGGGAGATAGTGTAGATTATTTATGAACCAGTTGTTTATGTATCCCAGTTTCTAAAGACACTATACCTATACGGTCCTTTCATGGTTTTGTTGTATGTTGTAATAAGTGTACTTAAATTTTGAATTACTATTAATGTATGTAATGTATGGGTCATTGTACTGAGTAATTTTTAATTTATATATGATATATGTAATATTTATTATGTTATTAAGATTTTTTATTAGTATATTACTCATACATTTATTCATTCCATTTTTTGGGAATATGATATTGTCGTTCATCTATACAGAGGACTACCGCCCTGTAAAGCAATGTGATTCTTCAAATAATTACATAGAATGTTGTAATAATGGATTTAATAAAAATATGTGATATATATGAAAAAAGAATTATGTTATAATTATAATTATATATATAATTATATTTTTTTCAATACTATAATAAAATGGTAATAGTGTCTCTGTGTATGTACGACCAACTATCTCCATGAACGGTGTAATACATTTCATATAAACAATGTTTAGAGATTACTATAAATAAATATATACTAAATATATATTATATTTATATAATTGTTTAAGTTATTGATATTATTAAATCATGTTCAAAGTTATAGGAATAAAAAATGACAATTCAAAAGTTACTTGAAAAATAAAGAAGTTATTATGCGAAACAATGAAAATAATGAGAAATTATTATTGGAAAGATGATAAGATGTTATAAAAGAATGAAATATTATATGATAAATATGATTATGGTTATTTTATAATTTAATTACATTCCTAAAAGAAATATAAATAAGGTTAAAGAATGTTTAACCAAAATAAAGGATAAGGTAAAAGATTTTGCCTCAATTTACATTCTACTGAGACTTATTTGTTATTATGAACCATTTCACTTTTATGTGGTGTATATGATTCCCATTTGAAATTAAATATAATAATTAATTTATAATTATTGTTGTTTTAAGTTATAATTTTAATTATTTCATTCAAGGGGGTTTTTACTTGAAAATTACAAAGTGGTACATGTTATTGTTAAAATTGAATTTATTTTGTTAATTTTAACTTTCTCTTGAAAAAAATAGATTTATTGTTTTCATTTATTACTATAAATTAAATTTTTTCCTAAATATACATATTATTTTATTATAGAAATGATTATTTTATAAATTTTATACTGATTTTTAAATACATTATATACTTTGATTATTATTTGATTAACTTGAGAAATATTGATAATTTGTATTGTTTACTCAATATGGATATTTAAGGATGAGTAATATTGATTTAATTGAATCGATTATTTGATATATGAGGAATGTGTTGGACTAGAAGTTACTAGTGGGGCTTGGAATAACATATCCCATTTATTCATTAGTAGGTTTCATGATAAAATATATGTTTTCTAAATCAAATGGGTTTCAAGCATCAGTATTTTAAGTTTTCTTATGATAGGTCTTTATTGTAGAGGAACCATGATTCTTGAGATCATAGAATCCAATAATTACAAATTTCATAAATTTAGTATTAAAATATTATTATCCATGATATTTTCACTATGAAATTATATTTTTGATGAATTTTGTTTTCATCTATTGATTAAATGGACTGTGTTTTCAATTATTTACATTACCATATTGATTATGTATTATCAATTAAAGAAGTCGTGTTACTTAAATGGTAGCTGTGGTGAGTTACTTACCTTGACATATTTATTAGTATAATTGATTTATGATTTATTCTTCTATAATTAACCCTTAATGATAATTTCAGATCACCCTTATTTTTTTCCTTCAAATAGTTTATTAGAGGAATCCTTTTAATGTGCTTTCATGGATGTAGATAAATTTATTTTGTAATGTATTATGTTTCATTTCCTATTACCAATGTAAAATAGGTATCTTGTACATATCTAGTTCTTAAATTTTTTTAAGTTAATCAGTTATTCAGGAATCAACCAATCATATCTATGCCAATGTAATAAAGTAAGGTACCAATATTAGACATCAAGGTTTAGGGTCATTATAAAAAAAAATATTTATACCACTTATATGAATCTATTATAGACCATCCAAACTCTAAATTAATGATATGGGAAAATATGAAAAAACTAAATAATGTAAACTAGGTAAGGGTTTTCATCTCAATTTCACGTAATTGATACACGTATAAATGTTATGCACTAATGTTTTTAATTATATAGTTTATATACTTACCATTAATTTTTTTGTAATACATAAGGATAAAATTGAGGGTATTTAGTGAATAATACTTGTAAAAAGTTTCAATTTTTTTTAAAAAAGTTACAAAATGTGTAATGGGTTCTCGTGACTTAAATCTCTTCCAAGGGTAATAATAACTCTTACTTTTCTATTAAAATTCATAATTAATATATACTACCCTAAAGTGATTTTCGGTTTTATTTACACCTTAAATTATAGGGAAATAATGTTTCATCCCAATGGCATCTTCCATTTTGATTTTATTGTCTCATAAAAATAAATGTCTTTAAAAAATAATTCCCATTTATTTTAATGGATTTTCGTACATATTAGTGTTTTTAATTCCAACCTTATTATACATTCCCAGTTTTAAAATAAATTTATTTTTATCTCCAATGATAATTTCACTCTCCTTTATCAATTTCGGAAAATTATTGACACATATTTTTAACAATGTTGGTTTTCAACAATGTTTTTTAAAATTATTTAAAGTATTTTTAATCCTTTCAAAATAAAAACATTTTTTATCCACTCCCCAATTTCTTTTGACAACCATTATATATTTTTCAAGTATCAAATATTAATAATTATTTTTAAATTTCTATTTTTTAATGTTTTCCCGTATTCCCTTTTTTGAAATCATTATGTCTTATTGAAGTATCCATTATCAAATATTCTTTTATAGGTAAAATGTTTCTATGTATTTTCACTACACATTTTTGAAACCATTATTTATTTTCGATGATATTTTATTTTTAAATCTTTTTAATTTTTATTCAATGGTATTATATTTCCCTTGGTACATGATTTATGGCATATCTATGGGACTTGGTATCAAAAACTCATTTCCTTGATTTATAAAATATCTTATTAAACTTAATTTTCCAAGAAATTCCATTGGGAAGGATTTCCTATATTTATTTTTGGGAAAAATATTTTTTTGAGCCAAATCAACATAACTGAATTGTTTTCTTTTCATATATTTTTATGAAAAAAATGTGATTTTTTGATGATAAATCATACAAATAATTTTACATCATTGTTTTCAAAGGGTTATCAGAAATCCATTTTTGTTATTTTTTTTCATTAACATAAAATTAATCTACCTCTAATGGAATTGTGTTTCATATACCACCTTGTATTATTATTATTGATATTGGATTATTTTTGGAAGTTAATTTTTCAATATAAATTGATTTATTTATTTATATTATTTTAAACCTTTTATATTTTTTTAAGAAACATATTTTATTTACATAGGGTCCTTAATAAAATTGGGTGATTTGTTTTTATTTGTTTTACGAAATGCATTTTATTTCCATGGGTTCTTTATGTTGTGAATATTTAATTTTTTTATTTACTCACACATATATATGGATTATGATATGGGTGGAACCTATATCTCTGTCCAATGAATTGGTTAATATCCTATATATCATGTAGTATAAATATTATTTAAATAGGTTAGTGAGTAGCTTGGTTCACAAATGGTGAGTGTGATTGAATTTATATCTAAACTAAATTTTATGTGTGAAAGGTTTTTCATGTATCTAGGTTAAAAAAATGCTGAGTTTAAAAGCATTATCTATAATCATAATTTTATTTTTGAATATTTTGGATGTTTCCTAGGTTCTAAAGGGTAGTAAATATTATGCTATTTATTCTGAAGCATTATTCCAAAGGTTTTATGGATCATGTTATACAATTCATGTTTTTTTCTCATTTCGAGGTATAGTTTTTTATAATTTGTGTGTTTATGCCTATCTTCCAGGCATATTTATGTTGCTTATTAGCTTTTGTTATTTTTAATCAGATGTTTTTTTATTCATTATTTTCCCTAACCTTATGATCTACCCATTATATCCTTTATATGTCATCACTTACAAAGAATTTAAGCACACCACTTTCTTATGTTTCCAATCCCAATATTATGAAGATGATTATATCATATTATATATCTAAAAAAGGTTCTAACAGAGAAAAGTTATGAAGAATTATTTTTAGGTTTTATAAAATAAGATGTTTTTATAGATAATATCCAATACACTATGCCTTTAAGTCTTTGGGTTATGTGTCTATTTATGAGATTCATTATTTAAATTATGATATGATTATATTATTTATGTTATTCTTAAATTATTCCACTTCTATTAGGATCTGATAAAGGTTTATTTATTTTTAGATATTAGGTAAGTAATCTCTCTTCTTAGGTTTGAGAACCTTAGTGAAAAAACTATAGATGAGACTACATGTAATATAATATTCTTAAATATTATTAAATTCGTGAGTTGAAGGTTTCTCCTTGTAATAAATCCTGGTTTTGTTAGTACAAGCAGATGTGGTTGTGTCATAGATGAACTTAAGGGTAATAACCCCGAAAAGGGTTGGTTGAGCATAGACCACATCATCAATATGATGCACAATGAGTGGGGAATTTCACACTTGTTTTCAAACTCTATGGGGATATTCTTTAGCTGATTATATACTCTTTTAAAAATATTATGTATGACTTATTTTTTGTTAAATTTATGGATTACGTTGAGATGCATATAATAACTTAACTTAATGTACCTAGGTAAAACAAATATTTATATTGGATAAACTAATATAACTATATGACAATTTGACAATGTAAAATATAAAGATGTTTTTAGGTTGAATTCATTTTATCATTATGATAATTTAAATATATTATTAATATTTCAACACTCATGTCAACCTTATATGTTTCAGAAATGATTGGATATATGAGGAACAAATTTAATAATGTATGTGATGGGAAAACAATAATTTTCTTAAAGGGAAACTAAAGGTTTTAGAATTTGTTGCTGAGAATATTATGTTTGTGCTCAAATAACTATAATAATTTAGGATTAACAAATTGAGAAAATAAATACATTGAAACTCACCAAATATATTATGAATGGTGTTTCATATGATATTAGGTGATGAGATGATAAATGAAAAATATTAAATTTCCATAGTGTAAAAACTAATAGGAGAGAAACCCAAGGGAATTCCTCAAAGGAACTGGAAGATATTTTTTTCTATTCTATGGGATAAAATTCAAAAAAAATTATGTTGTGTAAAAAGTAATAGTTTAGTAAACATGATGGAAAAAATAATGTTCTTCTTAATTATCAAATATCAATTTTATGTTTTAGATATGAGGAATTTGGGCCCTATGTGAACTCATGCACAAATCTAAGGGAGTAATAGGAAAATAAACCAAGAAAACCTTATATACATGTGATCAATGAAACTCTTATATAAAAACATATATTGAAATGGATAGGCATAATTAATTGGTGGTAGGTTCTATTATTTTTCACTCTATATTTACATATATATTATGTTGTGTATGTATCCACAAAATATTATCAGTTAATACAAAAAACACATTGTGGTTTCATTATTGACTCCATGGAATAAAAATATTCTTTATGGTTTTTGATTTAATTGCTCATGTGAGTCTTATTATGCACCCTTTAGATACATTTAATGTGATATTAGGAAGTGATCATTCTCTTTACGTAGAGGTAAATTTATTTCTTAGAATTATAAAATCACTTTTCAACCTATGATAGTCTATTAATTCAAGAATGAAAAATTAAATACTCTTGACACAAATGGATAGAAAACAAACTCAAAAGTAGTGATAATATTATTATGAGGTAAATTATATAATCCTTTCATTTCTTTGGTTGAAATTTCTTTAAAAACTATACCTTGAGTCATGAATACCATTAAGAAACACGTAGTAGTTTTCATTAGTATGAAATTATTAAAACTGGAAAGTTGAAATTTATTTGAGGGGGAGAATGTAACAAACAAAAATTTCACTATTTAATTTCCTCGGAAAAATAATATGTTTTATAGTTTTCTCCAGATAAAATGATAAAATTAAAATAATACCACAATATAATTTGATGTAAATATAAGTATTAAATATAACCTTCCAAACATAACCATTATATTAGAGGGTATAAATTATATTAACCGTATTATGAAATATATGTATAAATAAAATAATGTTTAGTTTAATACTAATTAAATTCAATTAGTATAGCTAAAAAAACTAAAAAAATAATTTTAACAATAAAATTATATTTTTTGAAAACTGGTAATTTCTTTCATGGAAATATGTATATTATCTATAAATAATATAAACATATATTTATAATATTATTAATATATTAGATATAAATTACTAGGTAAATATTTGGAAATGATAATAAATAATATTTAACATTTAAAAAATAATTTCAAAATGATTTGTTCCTATCTATATTTTTAGATATTTTTAATTTTTAAATTATCAAATTTGAGAAATTTCATTTAATATTTTAAATTATTAATTTTTATTTATAATATTTATATTTTATTATGGTGATTTTTTATATTTTTATATAAATATTTATTTTTATATGATTTTTCAATAATATATTTTATACAAATATTTAGACTTTATAAAATTATTAGTACAAACGTATGAATTTAAAATTTATAAAACAAGTTTATAAGTTGAAATCTGTATTTTATAAGTTAATTAATAATTTTGAAACTATTTTTTCAATTTTTAAACCCATATTTGTTAATTGAGAATCTAAGTTATTTTATTTAAAATTTTTTTTAATACATCATATATTTATTACTAAAATATTAATTTTTATAACTCTTATAAATTTAATATCATTAAATTTATTTTTTATTTGGAAGTAGTAGATAAAATTTTCATAATAATTACTATTTTATTTCTAGTTTTAAAGGAACAATTACCTAGGTAAAACCTAGTTACCTTGGTAAAAACAAAACTAGTAAAAGTGAGTAACCTTAGAGGTAAAGGGATTAACATGTTTAAAACATATTTATATTTTTATGGTGGAGGATTTTTTTGAATATAACTCCTTAGAAATTAAAAACTTATCAATTTTTATTCCACATTCCTATATTATTAAATCCCATTATGGAATATTTCTCGGTCTATACAAAAATTCCACTCTTTTTCACTTATAAAAGGGTAAAATATCCATAATTATATTCTATAAAAACCCACAAATATCATCCCAAAATCTATTCAAAACTATAATACACTATCCTGAAATTTAATAGTGGTTTTATTATTAAAAAAAGACCATACTAAAAATTATCATTCTTCTTTACAAATGATATAATCATTGAAGTGAGGTATAAGTGCTAAAACCTCTTAATTTTATTATTTATTAATGTGAATTTATTCATCCTAAAATTCCATTTATCCATATTAAAATTTAAATAAAGACACCATAATTATTATGTAATATTATTATAATGATGGTACTATAATTTACCACCCCTGCCTCTATAAATAAAAACAAAAATGTAAATCGTGTGTTGTGTGAACAATAACCACTAGGACGCAATGTTTTAAATTATAATTCACTTCTGTAAAAGGACAATATAGTTAATTTATTATATAATTATTATATTAATAAGATATTTTAGATCCTAAAATGATAAACAATGTTTCTTTTTATCCATGTACCATGGAAATGAAATTTTATACCATGCGTACTTGTAGACTACCGCATCAATCAAACGACTGATTATCGTTTTTCATTTCATCACAACCATACATGGATAGTCATGAAGATGATTAAAAATGATAAATATGTTTTTGTGATTTAATTATGATTCTATTGTGAAAATTGTTAGACACTATTAAAGATATAATAAAAACTATTATCAAATATTCAATCATTTAAAACAAGCATACAAAGAGAAAAATCATTAATATATATTATATAATATTCTCATATACATTAATCAATATATAATTCGTTTATAATTATGATATATCTCAATAACACCACTAAATTATATGTTTTTTTGGGTTTTTTTATTATATTACAACTAAATCCTTTCATAATCATCGATAAACATGGTGTGTTCATATTTGGGTCGGTTTGACTACCTAGTTGAAAAATGCTATGAAATTATCACATGAAAGACTATGAAAATATAATTAAAGATATATCATGATATAAATATGTAAAAACTTACTTTTTATATGATTTATAAATGATATGACAATATTTAACACATTCAAAAAGAAAACTCTCATCGTAGGTTGAAAATCACTGAAAAACGTTCGTTATCGATTTCATATTATAGGATAAATACTAAAGTACATATGATTTGTTTTTAAAGTATTAAATTATTATATGTAATTAATAATACTAACATTAATTATATATTAATGACTAATTTTATAAAAAAATGAATACTGACCCCGCTCATTTGAAATAACAATAATCGGTCAAAATAATAAACCCCTGATGTGGGAGAATTGGAAAAAAATAAACAATATACATGAGGATAATGATTAGAAATGAAAATTAAAAATATCCTTAGGTATGAAAGTGGTTCAAAAATTATTAATTATAATATTTCATTTTTTATAACTGATCATAGAGTGCATCTAACTAAGAATGTAAGCATGTTAAGGGGGTTTGTCTCAATTTTTCTTCATTGAAACTTGTTTTAATGTTCATCACTGTATCTTATTTATATTTTTATATATATTTTACAGGAATTTATTTTGGAATTATCCATTATTTAATGAATAGTATTTAAAAAATAAAATTATTTTCATGTGTCTTCATACTTTTAAAACGAAAAGCACTAAAGGCGTAAGGGTTTTTTTGGATAAAATCTCTTCCTTTGATCATAATCACTCATATTTTTCTAGAGTATCTAAATATTGGTATATTCGAACCTATTATGATTTTAGGATTTATTTATGAATTATTTTATAGTGAAATAAATTTTAACATCAATGTATTCTTCCTTAATGATTTTATTTTATAATTATTTTTTTAAAGAATAATTACAATTTTTAACTAGTTTTTCTTCTATAACCATGTTTTTAATTTTCAGAAATCTTCTCATTTTCCCAGTGTAATATCAATTTTTTATCTCCAATGTTCATTTTCAACCCTTTATTCATTGAAAAAAAATTTATTCATCTTTTTAATGATGTGGGTTTTCAACAAGGTAATTTCAAAATAAAATGGTTTTGTTATCCAATCCACCTTTTTAATTGATTACCCTTATATATTTTTTTACTTTTCAATTTTTAATATTATTTTTGAAAGTGAAATTTATCAACATATATCCACTTTCCATTTTTTGAGAACACTATTTCATTCTGAAGTCTCTACTTTTAGTTATTATTATAAGAATAAATGTTTCCAATGTATTTTAAATTCTCTATTTTAAAACCATTAGGTATCTCCAAGGTTTTTATATTTGTAAATGATTATAATAATGTTTTTAAAACTATTTACTTTTTATTAATCAGTGAATTGTGGCTTCCATAGGGAACATGGAAACTCAAAATAATTTCTTTAGGTTATACCATTTATTTTTAAAGACATGTAATTTTTAATGTGTTCTATTTTAATTTCTGGTGTAAAAGAGTATTTTTATCCCAATCCATATTCATGAATTGTAATATTTCCAACTGTTTTTAATAAAATAGTGGATTTGTTTTAGAAAATTTGAATATACTAAAAATTTTAAATTTGTTATTTTAATTTTTTTTCAAATTGAACTTTTCATGGTTTTTGATTGCGTTCATAATGATATTCCTCTAAAGGAGTTATATTTTGTTCATTATCCTATATTACTCTTTTTATTATATGATTATTTTGGGTGGTCATGTTTTAGTGTCAAATGATTTAATTTATGATATTATTTTGTAACTTTAGTATGTTTTATGAACCCCATTTTATTTGTGGGGATTCCTTATGAAATTTTATTTATATATATTTTCTATTTAATAAAACCCAATTTATTTAAATATGTTCATTTGAATATGAAAATTGAATGATTTTTAATTTGAAACAAAAATGTATGGATTATGATATGGTGGGACCTATTTCTCTCTCCAATTTATTTTGAAATGGATTATATATCACAAGATATTACTCTTATGATAGTAGGTTAAAAATTATCTAGGTCTATAAAGGGTGATTATGATATAATGTTTCTCTAATCACAATTTTACATGTGAATAGGATAACAAGTTACTCAGTTCACAAAGGGTGAGTGTGAGGGTGTTTAGAAATTCTAATAAATTTATATTTGAATGGGTTGGATGGAGGCCAGGTTTACAATGATAATAAATATTATGTTTCTGATTCCTCAAATTTATTTCCTATTTTCCATTGATAATTTTATATGCTTCACATTTTACTTTCTCATACCATAATAAATGTTTTACCATTTCGGATATTAAGTTGGCATTTTGTGGTTATGTTTAATGATTATTAATTTATGATTTTTTATACCAGATATTATTCTCTATTCATGATTTTCCATATGTTAATGATATAACCATTATGGCCCATGGTAAGTTATCTCTTACTAAGCATTTGAGGTCACTACATTATTATATTTGGAAGCCTCAGGTTATAAAGACTATTTTATCATGTGATAAATATGAAAAGGTCTATATAATATCATAATTAGGGTTATATTTTTTTCAATTTTCATAAAATATTTTGGTATATATCTTAATTGTGCCATTAAACCTTCCAGTATTTTGGTTATGTGATTTTTTTATATCTAGTATTTAAATATTGATGTTATTTTAGTAACAAATTTATATTTATTTTGGGTCTCTTTAGGTAATAAGAATATATTTAATTAATATATATGATATTTATGACATAATAATTATTTTGGAAAGGATTATTATTATTTATCATTATTCAATTCCATCCATCAAAAAGTAAAAACATTACTCATTCATATATAAGGACTATTGTCTCCCCAAAGTGATGTAATTCATTTTTAATTATCACTTTATATGGATAATTATTAAAAATTTTATAATGAATAAATATTATACATGGGTTAGTATTAATATTATAGATATAATGAAACCATAAACTACTTTTGAAGACTAGAACCTTCAATCCAAGGCATACATGGAAAACGGATTTGTTTTCAACTGAATTCCCACTTTAAGGAAGAATTATTCATAACAGTATAATAGGAAGTCATAAAGGAATGGTACATATAGAGTTATGCCTGAATATAGTTCTATAATGGCATATAATAAGTCTATATTTATTATACTATATATTTGAACACTTTAAAACAATAAAATACTTTAGGTAAGGGATTTATGTTTCAATCTCATTTTACTCACATATTTTTATTCTATAATTTCTATTAAGGTAGATTATATGATCATTATCTGGTAAAAACCATTTCTTTTATTCTCCTATGGTTATTATTTAAAATTATACATTTTAGTACCATTTTCATCTCTATGGTAATCAAAATGGTTTGAAAAATATTTTTAATGAAATCATACATTATTTCATTTATTTTGGTTGGAAATATTTTCCCCCATATCCAGGTTCACTATAAGAATTTTAAAAATGTTTTTACGAAAATTAAATAATTATAAAAATAAATTTTTACCCATGTTTAACTTCAAATAAAAAGTTTTAAAAGTTATTTTCATATTTTTCTCTAAATGCGGTACATTTTACTAATGGTTTAAAACAAATCTTTTTTTTAATGATTACCCTATGAAAATAATATTCTTCCAATATTTTTGTATAATTTTTTTATTCTTCCTTAAATAGTTTCCATGAAACATTTCAAATGAAATTTGGAAATTTTTAAATTGTAGATAATTAAAATCAAAATGAAAAATATATTTCCCTTAGGAAATATTCAAGTGATATTTAAAGTCATCTTTTATCAATAATAACAACCTTTGATGTTAGTTACTTTTGGGGGAGATATGATTCAATGATATGATCCTTATTCCCTTTTTGGATGTTTTATGATTACTATGATAATATTTTTACAAAACATGCTTATTTTACATGAGTTGTGATATATTTAGATAATGAATGATTTATGATCTCATGTCATACATATGATCCGATTTGGATTGTGTGACTGATGGTACCAACATTATATATCTATATATTACATTGGTTAATGATGATAGACATTAGAAACACATAATAGATGATAAATTTTATAAACTCAAAATATGTGATGGAGTGAAAGAGATGGAAGTTAATCCAAATATAATGTTTGAAATGACCTGGTAAGCATTTATGTTATGGAAATTTTTCAACAATAATAGTATTGGGAGTTAACATTGATTAATGAAATGATATTATATTCTTATTTTTATTCTATAAAATTATGTCTTATGATTATCATAAGTTCTTATAGATCATGATTAATTATTTATCGTTTAATACACTTATTACTTATGTATTTTATTATTAAAAAGCCTTATGCATTGATTCAGGATTAATGATCTTTTATTTATTGGGCATGATTATTATAGGTTATGATTATGTTCTCAAAACCTTATTATTATTATATTCTCACTTATGATCGTTAACTAATATATCTCATGTTTAAACATAATAAGAATTTGATCTCACCCTTTCTTATATTTCATATCCAAACATTATGATGAAATTTTCTAACTAGGGTATGTCTATGAAATATACTAGGTAAAAATTTATTTATGGATGATACTAAATATATTTTCTCAAAATTATTAAATATGTATTTTGCCTCCAAATAATCTAAACATTTATGATTACAGAGGGTTCATTGTAATGATATGTATTGAATATTCATGAAAAATCAATTAATATCTATGTGTGTGTGTAATGATTGGGTCACCTTGGACTAGAAGAGTAGTTATCACTAGACCAAGGGAATCAAGATTTATGGTCCTTGTCTTCACATTACACTTAGTTAAATTATTATAGAATAAAGATTCTATTTCCCATTGATCATAGTGAAGATTCAAATCACTATGAATCCTTCTCCATTGTCACACCAATTTCATTATAAGATTCTAAGTGGGCTTAACCCCATTCATACCATAATTATTCATTCATGTGTTCTTAGTGTTAACCTAGGAAAAATATAAATTTCTAAACATTGACCAAAATAAAATTGAATTAATGATTCACTTGATGTTCAGTGAAGTTAATGGAGTAATTTAAAAATAAACATAGTTACTTTAAGGGTATTTTTTATAGGATTGATTTATAAATACTTTTTCCCTAATTATTTTTATAATTTCTTCTAAAAAATAATATTTTTGAACCTGTTGTGTGAAGATGATAGTGCATGATGTAGGATCGTATGACATAATCTATAAATATGGACTCAGAGGAATCACTTGAGTTATCTTTGGAATCAAGAGGTTCTTGTTCTCATGAAATCTCTTAGCTATTGAAGATGAATTTGATCTCACTAACCCCATTGAAAAATACCTAATCTCTATAACAAAATACAATAATAGAATGTAACTAATTCCTCTAGAGCATAATAACATAGATACTTGATTTTTATTTTACATGGGGTATTGTTCCATGATTTATGAACCATATAATTCAGGTGAATAAATTTGAAATTAAATCTAGTTTAATTCACTTGATCTAAAACATGCATCAATTTAGTGGATTACTAAGTGAAGACCTATATTGTCACTTGTCGATTTTTTAAGGGGATATTGAAATTTTGAAACAATATAGAGTTTCAAAATACATGACCACATTGGGAGTATTCCCATTTTATTTAAGACATGTATCCATAGATTGGTTGAAAAAACAAACCACCTGATCTACCACCAGTTGGGATGATATATCCAAAAAAATAGTTAAATACATTCTATAATGACCCTAAATTTTGAATAATATGTTGTTTCCTAAATTTTGGTGTTATTTTATTTTGTAATAAAAAACTATATCTTTTTTACTGAAGTGATTCTAATTGAAATGTGTACATTAGGTTTTCACCATCATATGACCATTGGTAAATATAACTGTTGGAAATAATAACAAATTTGTACGTTATAATTTTCATTTAAAATAGAAATAATAATGGATAATTAATGATGAAAGAATAGTTGATGGTCTTGTCTAATAGGCTCAGGGCCATACAGAGCCCATTTTTTGGAGGTTCGGAAGGAGGTATCGCCACTATTCATTGACCTGGACCAATCCCACACCGTGTTTCAACATGTTAAGCATGAACATAGTCACATTCATGAGAAGTTCAAGTTGATAGAAATCACCACTCGGGAAATGTAGTCAAAGCCGCCCCAATATTCTATCACCACAACACACCATAATCTTAGGTCATAAACATGTTCTATAAGGGGATATGTAAAGAGGCTGGAGTTACTATCACGACCCGTCCTCGGGGCCCGTGCCGTGACTACCCCAAGCCCGCCTTCCATAGGCCAGGGGCTGGCGACTAGAACCAAGGCGTAATTCCCGATAAACAGGGAAGGCATTGCCTTTGTAAAGTAAACAAACACAATAGAGCAAGAAAGTAGAAGTAAACACTAAGTAAAAACTGAGTACAACAGTAAGTGGGGAAAAAGTAAGTGGTCCAGAATACAAACCCAAACTGAAAGTAAAGTACAGCTAGAAAGGGAAAACAACAACTGAATGTAAAGCCGCAGCCTCTAGCCTTCCACTGGAAGTCCCACCAGAAGGGTGGGTACAGATAGCCTCCACAGCTCCTCGGGTCCAACCATCCGCTCTGAGTACGCCTCGCCCAGTGATCCACCTCCGGGTACCGACCTGCTCCTCGTGCCTCAACCACGATCAGCAATGTCCGTCGTCTGTAACCAACACAACGTAGTGCATGCATAGCCCGTGCAAGGGTGAGTATAAGCTACTCAGTAGGGACCCCGAGACCCCCGAAGGTCTCCCAGAATCCACAAAGGATAATCCACAAAGGGAAGCTACAATCACAAAGTAACATCCGACTCTACTTAGGTATATTCCCATACATATACCTAAGTGATCAATTCCAGTTCGTTCCAACCGCCGAGCCCAAGTTCGATCACATCCACACAGAAAATCAAAACCTGATCCACACAGGAAAGCATAACGTAATCCACATAGGAAAGCAAGTCAAGATTCAGCTCACATAGGTATACTTTTTCGTAAGACGATAGAGATGATCAGATATTGCCACTGATTCATCTAAGACGTTGGACCCACACAGGATTGATAGGTACTAACCCCCGTAATGACCCACAAAGGATCGATAGGTAACTAACCCCTGCAAGGACCCACAAAGGATCGATAGGTAACTAAACTCCACAATGACCCACAAACGATCGATAGGTAACTAACCCCCGCAATGACCCACACAGGATCAGAACCACATAGGATCTGTAGGTACTGGCCCACATAGAACCGCTGAGAGCTGACCCACATAGGATCTGACCCACACAGGATCGGTATCACTTATCCACGTAGGATCGCTGAGTGTTGTAGTTGTCGCCGTCGAATCCATAGAGGATTTCTGCACAGTCGTCATCGTCGTCGCAGTCGCAGCCAGCTCTAGGGTTCCCGCACACAGCAAGCTCGTTCGGGAGGGTCCGCTCCATGAGCTGAAGGGCTGATACATCAACTGGCACATAGTCTGGATTTTATGTATCCAAAAGTTCTGTATCGTCAACAGGAACTCAACGTCATAGAAGGCACGTCATTCGGACGCCCGGTCTGAGAGTTATTATCTTTTTCGTTCCAGGGGCTTGATTGGTTTTTAAGTCAAAACCAACCCAAACGTACTCCAACTGTGTCCAAACCTTAGCGGAGTAATCCAAATAGTCCGTCTCACATAGAGGAATCCATCAAAGTTGACGACACGTCAATCGGACATCCGGAGCTCATGTTATAAGTGTTTCTACTCCGAGGGCCTGGTTGGTTTCGTGTACGAACCAACCCGGATGAACCCAAAGTACTCCGAACCTTGATTGTAATGTACCAAAACATCTGTCTCGTTCCAAGGATCACATCCCCACTGACGGTGCTTTGATCGGAGGTCCGCAGCTCAAGTTATGGGCAACGGACCGAAAAAGGTTCGGTAATAAGGGGCAGGCACGGTCCGACCCGGCCCGATACCCTCGGGGGTCGGCCCGAACTGGGTCGACCTGTCTCGGGTCTGGGTCTGGCCAGCTTGTGTGCAGCCTGACCAGGTAGACTGGCTTGGGCAGCCGGCCCGGCGCGCTGGCGCCCAGCCAGGTGGCTCGGCCGTTTCGACCGAGCGGACAGGGGTACGGGGGGGGGGGGGGGGGGGATGCCCTTCGCCCGTTTGTAATCCGAAGCCCCCATGTGGGGGGCTGCTCATGTCCGGCCAGCCGGGGGTTACGAAACCCCGACTCTTCCTCTGGCTGGCCGGCCCGCTTCCGGCCGGCTGGTTGTTGCCGCCACGGGACCGGCAAGGGCCGGTCCCCCTGCTCCGACGCCGGCGGCCCTGAACCGGCCACCGGTTCCCCTACTTCGCCGCGCCCTCAGCCATGGCCTTGGACCGTCAGGTGCAGCGCGATAGCGCCGCGCCCCTCCGCCATGGCCCCACTCCAGCCGCGGTGTTTTCGTGATCCTTCGGCGCGACGGAACGGCGCTGTGACCTTATTCAACTTCATCGGCGCGGCGTGACGGCGTCGCGCATCCTTGCCGCACGATCCCGCGCGGTGCATCGGCACCGAATCATTTTCCTTCAAACCGCAACAATACAAGAATAAGGGAGGTGGTTCGGCCGCATTTGTGTGGTCCGGACCCCTCCCTTTAATCGATAGAAAGTGGCAAAGTTTCATGAAGAACGACAATAGAAGTAATCAGGAACAACAATTTATCTAAAACCATACCTCGTCGAATTCGTTGAGCGAGGGTTCGTCATGGAAATAACCATTGCGGAAGAAGACGTCGTGGAAGTTGAGAGTCGCATCGCGGAGAAATGATTCATCGGCATCGTGTCGTCGATCTCCGAGGATCTGGTGTTCTTCGTGTTCTTCGTCGAGGAGGAAGAACTTCAAGTGATTTTCCTTTTTCTCCCAAATCCTCCCAACGCAAATAAGTTCCAACCAAAATAAAATAAAAACTTCTCTTATTTTATTAACAAGAGTTAAGTTGAAATTCAAAAGCAAAATTAACCCTCTCAAATTAAACTCACCTAATTAATTAACATAGGTTATCAACTTTAATGGTGAGTTTAAAGAGTTATGGAATATAAATGGGTGGGGTTGGTGTGGGACCCACCGCCCTCATAACCTCTCATTAGAAGTTGGGTGGTTACCCAACTTCCACCCAAATTTTTTAATTACCAAGTAAAAATAGAATTTGAAGCTCAATTTTTATTTTAACTTCCACAATTTTTAACAACTTCTCTTGTGAAAACGCAACACTGGAAAAGGTGTTCCTAAGAAAATACTGGCGCTGCGAATTCATCGGTGTCCTCGGAATTCGATTCCGAGAACCGGTTCAAAAGTTAGAAAAACCTTCACATTCATTCACTGAATGTGCCCAAGCTAATCTTCGGTTAGAAATTCTTGGAACACTGGGCCTCAGAATCAAGTGCCGTCAGAAACCTCATTCTTGTAAAATCCCAAAGAATATTAAGAAAATTTTTCCCTTGAATTTTACGGATATTTAAATTACTCTCACCTCAGGTCTTTACGTCCCCGTAAAGATACATACAAAACTAGGGGAACAAATGTGGGTATTGTGCACTAATCTGAGCCTCTCACTCCCAAGTGCTCTCCTGGATGTTCCCGTGCTGCCATCTGATGTGAACTAGAGGAACCGACCATCTACGTAGGACCTGCTCCTTTCGATCCTTGATCTTCACTGGGACACCCGCAAAAGTCGCCCCATTATCAACGTCTAGCTCCCCATGGTCAATGATATGCATTTGGTTGTGCACGTATCTACTCAGTTGAGATACGTGGAAGACGTCGTGCACCCGGTGCAACTGAGGTGGTAGAGCTAGGCGATAAGTCACCTCGCCAATCCTACTGAAGACCTGGAATGGTCCGATGAAGCTTGGAGACAACTTTCCGCCTCGACCAAATCTCCATAATCCATGTCGAGGTGAGACCCGCAAGAAGAAGTGGTCACAATCCTCGAACTCTAGTGGCCTCTGCCTCCTGTCAGCATAAGACTTCTGTTGGCTCTGAGTTATCCTCATCCACTCCTGGATGACCTGCACCTTCTCTATCATGGCATGGACGATCTCCAGTCCCACAAGTGCTGACTCCCCAGGGTTTGTCCAGCATAGAGGAGATCTGCAAGGTCGGTCGTACAACGCCTCGTATGGTGCCATCCTGATGGTGGAGTGGTAGTTGTTGTTGTACGCGAACTCCACCAAGGGTAGGTGGTCCTCCCAACTGGGAACAAAGTTGAGGACACATGAACTGAGCATGTCCTCGAGAGTCTTAATGGTCCTCTCTATCTGACCATCTATCTGAGGGTGAAAGGCGGTGCTCAAATGTAGCTGCGTCCCGAACGCCTCCTGCAACCCTTTCCAAAGCTGGGAAGTAAAGCGAGCATTTTGATCAGAAACGATGGAAGATGGCACACCATGAAGTCATACAATCTCCTGAACATAGAGACGTCCCAAGCTCTCCACTGAGCCTTGCTCTCTGATGGGTAAGAAGTGAGACGACTTGGTGAGTCGGTCGACAATCACCCAAATGGAGTTGTGACTTCTGGAAGTGCGTGGAAGTCCATTCACAAAGTCCATAGATATCCCGTCCCACTTCCACTCCAGGAACTCCAAGGTTTGTACCAAGCCTGCTAGTACCCGGTGCTCTACCTTCACCTGCTGACAGGTTAGGCATCGAGAAACGAACTCTGCCACAACCTTCTTCATGCCCGACCACCAGTGATGTCGTCTGAGATCCTGGTACTTCTTCGCCACTCCAGGATGTACCGCCAAATGGGAAGTGTGAAAATCTCTCAGCACCTCCTATCGTAAAGCAATTGGTACCAAGATACATCCTCTGAAAAGGATGTGATGCTCTCCTCCTACAGAGAAACCATCAGGTGCCTGTCCTAAGGATATCTGTGCAAGCCGCATCTCACAGTCAGCGTCCCAACGGTGTGCCCCTCTGACTTGCTGCAGTAGTGGAGGAGTGACTATGAGTGACTGAAGGAAGGCTGCTCCATCTCTATCCACGAAGGATATCTGCAAAGCGGCTAGCTTCTCTATTGCCTCCCCAAGTAGTGGAATGCCTGTCCTCCTGCTGAGAGAATCGGCTACTACGTTCTCCTTCCCAGGAGTATAGACTATCTCAAAGTCATAGTCCTAGAGGACCTCAAGCCATCGTCGTTGTCTTAGGTTCAGGTCCTTCTGAGAGAAGATGTACCTGAGACTCTGATCATCAGAATAGACTGTAAAGCGCTAGCCCATCAGATAGTGTCTCCACATCTTCAGAGTGAAGACCACTACTAATAACTCCCGGTCATGGGTAGTGTAGTTTTGCTCATGCGGCCTCAACTGACGTGATTCATAAGCGATCACTGCCCGATCCTACATCAGGACACATCTGAGTCCAGTCCCTCATGCATCGCAGTAGACTACGTACCCTACTCCCTCCTCCGGTAACCTCATGAAAGGTGCGCTAGTCAATCTCTGTCTCAGCTCCTGGAAGCTCTGCTGACATCTGTCTGACCGCACAAAGGGTTTCCCCTTCTTCATCAAAGCTGAGAGTGGTTCCGCAACTCTGGAGAAGTCTGGCACAAATCTCCGTTAGTATCCAGCTAGTCCCAAGAAACTTTGCACCTCCGTCACACTCCTGGGTGGCTCTCAAGCCAGCACTGCCTCGATCTTCGCAGGATCCACTGCAACTCCCGCCTCAGATATGACGTGTCTCAAGAAGTGGACCTCACGTATCCATAACTGACACATAGAGAGCTTTCCATAAAGCTGGTGCTCTCAGGGTGTGTCTAGTACAACCCACAAGTGGTAAGCATGCTCCTCCTCAATGGTCGAGTATATCAAAATGTCGTCGATGAAGACCATGACAAATCGATCAAGGTATGGATGAAAGATCCTGTTCATGAGGCCCATGAACACTGCTGGAGCATTGGTTATGCTGAATGGCATAACCAAGAACTCATAGTGGCCATACCGACATCTGAAGGCCGTCTTCTGCACGTCCTCATCCCGAACACTGAGCTGATGATAGCCTAACCTTAGGTCTATCTTTGAGAACCACCGTGATCCCTTGATCTGATCGAAGAGTCATCAATCCTCGGTAGCATATACTAGTTCCTCACTGTCACCTGGTTCAGGCGACGATAGTCGACACAAAGTCGCAAGCTCCTGTGTGCCTTCTTGGCGAACAATATCGGGGAAGCCTAGGGTGAAACACTGGGTTAGATGAATCCCTTTCCCTACAAGTCCTCCAACTATACTCGTAGCTCTCGAAGCTCAGCGGGAGCCATCCGATATGCTGGGGTGGATATCGGGGTTGTCCCGGGGTGCAGATCAATATAAAAGTATACCTCTCTACGAGAAGGTAGTCCTAGAACGTCGTCGGGGAAAACGTCTGCATACTAATCCACCACTGCAGGAAAAGTAGGACTTCGCACGTCATCTGCTCCTAGGATGAGGCTATCCAACTGATGAGTGATGGGTTGTCCTCTCCTCTGCGAGAGTCCATCCCATGCTGCGAAGGCTCCCTTCTCCCCGGTGAAGGTGAACCTACTCCCGTTGGTGCGTACACACCGCACCTTGTGCCTAATACAGTCAATCTGATCATGGACTGTAGATAACCAATCCATGCCCTAGATGGCGTTGTAAGGCCTCGATGCCGCTAAAAGAAGATCCTAGCTGAAGCTCTCGCCTCCTAGAGTAAGCTCACACTGCTGGAACCAATGCGTAATCATCGAGTCTGCTCCTGTAGGAGTCTCTAGCCATAAGGATCGAGCCAACGGCTTCGTCGGAATCTCCGAACTTCGAACAAGGGCAGCGGCTATGAAAGAATGACTCACTCCTGTGTCTATAAGAACTACAGCAAGGGTGGAATAGACACAGATAGTACCTCGAATCATCTCGGGCGCGCCATGGTCATAAGCCTCTGCTACCTGAAGCTGTGCTTGTCTCTTCCCACTAGCTCCCTGTGGTCGGGGTGGACCTCCTAGTGGTGGTGGTGGTGGTAGAGCCTCAAAGTGCCGCACACCACCTGCTACTCAGCCAGCTCCTCTGCCTCATCCACCTGCTCCATGCGGACCACCACGGTCGACCCTCTGCCTCTGCCTGGGTGGCCCCTCAACCGTCTGATGCTCGTCGGCACGGCGGGTCGGGCAGTCACGAGCCATGTGGCCATGCCCACCGCATGTGTAGCACTGTCTGCCTCTAGAAAGACTGGCTCCACACTATGTACCCCGCATTGTTGAGCCAGTGTCCTGAGGTCGTCTGCCTGAAGGTCTACTCTTCCTGGACCCATAAGTCATCCATCGACTGCCTACTGCCGAAGACTCTGTTATGTGCCACTCTGCGGTAGGTCTTGCTGCGGATGTAGACTCAGCCAGTAAGCTCTCGATGAGAAGGGCTCACTCGAGTACCCCTGCCTGAGTCGGAATACTAATGGAGATCAGCGATGCCCTGATCTCATGCCTCAATCCCTGCTCAAAGGTCCGGGCCCAGAAGAATGGGTCCCGCACCATGTCCGTCGAATAGCACAAGAGATCGGTAAATATCACCGAGTACTGGGCGATTGTCAAGCTGTCATGCCGCAGCTGTAGAAGCTCCTGGATGTGCACCGCACGGAGGGTGGATGGGACAAACTCCGAGCAGAAGAGGATCTCAATTTCCGTCCAGAGGAGAGATGACTCATCATGCACCTAGAGCATCAAGCTCCACCATATTCCTTCTTCCACGTGCTCTAGGCTGGTTGTGAGGATCACCATGAAGTCTGCTGGTGTCTTCACTAACCTGAAAACCCGTACAACTACCTCTATCCAATCCTCGGATGCCTGAGGGTCCGTCTCCCTGTGGAACCTGGGCTGTTACTGACGCTGAAACTTGGGCAGTGCACTAAGGCGACGTGCATCGTCAGCGGCTGGGGCTGGTTTCATCGGTGGCTCGGCGGGTAGCGGTACCGCTGGTGCCTCTGCTGTCAAAGGGCCTTGTACCAAGGCCTCATCTCTCGGTGGGCTGTCGTCACACACAACTCTCGGAACCCTAGCTGGCTGCCATCGTGGGGCCATCCTAAAAAGAAACAGGTGTGCCATGGTCAAACAGTATACCTGGTGAGCTGACACAAAGTAATCACAAAGAAAACTTGAAACACACATGCAATCAATGTTTTCATGCATTAAGTCGGAAATCAGAAGGCAGGGTCCTGGTGTACGGATACGTCAGTCGCCGCACCAACACTGGACTCCCTGGACTGATAACCACACTCAATACTCTTAACACTATTGCTTCACATTGAATAAGATCAGATTCCTGAGTTCTGTGGTAGAACCGAACTTCTCTGATACCAATTTGTCACGACCCGTCCTCGGGGCCCGTGCCGTGACTACCCCAAGCCTGCCTTCCATAGGCCAGGGGTTGGCGACTAGCACCAAGGTGTAATTCCTGATTAAAAGGGAAGGCATTGCCTTTTTAAAGTAAACAAACACCACAGAGCAAGCAAGCAGAAGTAAACACTAAGTAAAAATTGGGTACAACAGTAAGTGCGGAAAACGTAAGTGGGCTAGAATGCAAACCCAAACTGAAAGTAATGTACAACTGGAAAGGGAAAACAGTAATTGAAAGTAAAGCGGCAGCATTGAGTCATCCACTGGTACTCCCACCTGAAGGGTGGGTACAGATAGCCTCCACAGCTCCTTGGGTCCAGACGTCCGCTCCGAGTACGCCCCGCCCAGTGATCCACCTCGGGGTACCGACCTGCTCCTCGTGCCTCAACCATGATCAGCGATGTCTGTCGTCTGCAACCAACACAACGTAGTGCGCGCATAGCCCGTGCAGGGGTGAGTATAAGCTACTCAGTAGGGACCCCGAGACCCCCGAAGGTATCCCAGAATCCACAAAGGATAATCCACAAAGGGAAGATACAATCACAAAGTAACATCCGACTCTACTTAGGTATGTGCACATACATATAACTAAGTCATCAATTCCAGTTCGCTCCATCCTCCAAGCCCAAGTTCGATCACATCCACATAGGAAATCACAACCTGATCCACACAAGAAAGCATAACGTAATCCACATAGGAAGGAAAGTCAAGATTCAGCTCACATAGGTATACTTCTTCGTAAGACGATAGAGATGATCAGATATTGCCATTGATTCATCTAAGCCGTTGGACACACACAGGATCGATAAGTACTAACCCCCGCAATGACCCAAAAATGATCGATAGGTAACTAACCCCGGCAATGACCCACAAAGGATAGATAGGTAATTAACCCCCGCAATGACTCACACAGGATCAGACCCACACTGGATCTGTAGGCGCTGGCCCACATAGGACCGCTGATCGCAGACCCACACAAGATCGGTAGCACTGATCCACGTAGGATCACTGAGTGTTGTAGTCGTCGTCATCGAATCCATGGAGGATTTATGTACAGTCGTCATCGTCGTCGCAGTCGCAGCCAGCTCTAGGGTTCCCGCACACAGCAAGCTCGTTCGGGAGGGTCCGCTCCATGAGCCGAAGGGTTGATATATCAACTGACACATAGTCCAGATTTGATGTATCCAAAAGTTCCGTATCGTCAACAGGAACTCGACGTCACAGACGGCGTGTCATTCGGACGCTCGGTCTGAGGGTTATTGGCTTTTTCGTTCCAGGGGCCCAGTTGGTTTTTAAGTCAAAACCAACCCGTCCATACTCCAACTGTGTCCAAACCTCGAGCGGAGTAAGGAAAAAGGTCCGTCTCACTTAGAGGGATCCATCAAAGTCGACGGCACGTCAATCGGACGTCCGGAGCTCAAGTTATAAGTGTTTCCGCTCCGAGGGCCCAATTGGTTTCGTGTACGAACTAACCCAGCCGAACCCAAAGTACTTCGAAACCTTGAGTGTAACATCTAAAAACGACCATCTCGTTCCAAGGATCGCATCCCCGCTGACGATGTTTCCATCAGAGGTCCGCAGCTCATGTTATGTTAAACAGACCAGAAAAGGTTTGGTAATAAGGGGTTTGGGCCTGGTCCGACCCGGGCCGATACCCTCTGGGTCGGGCCAAACCGTGTCGACCCGCCCTAGGTCCGGGTCCAGCCCACTTGGGCGTGGCCCGGCCTGGCGCGCTGGCGCCAGCCATGTGGCTCGGCCGTTTCGGGACAAGGGTGCGAGGGGGGGGGGCTGCCCCCCGCCCGTTTGTAATCCGCGGTCCCCATGTGGGGGGCCGTTAATGTCCGGCCAGTCGGGGGTTACGAACCCCCGGCTCTTCCTCTGGCCAGCAAGCCCGCTTCGGTCGTCCGGCTTTTGCCTCCATGGGACCGGCAAGGACCGGTCCCCCAGCTACGACGACGGCGGCCCAGAACCGGCTGCCTGTTCCCCTGCTTCGACGCGGCCTTGGACCGTCCGGTGCGACGCGATGGGGTCGCGCCCCTCCGTCATGGCCCCGCTTCGGCCGCAGTGTTTTCGTGATCCTTCGAAACTGCGGAATGGGGCTGCAACCTTATTCAACATCATCGGTGTGGCGCGACGGCGTCGCGCATCCTTGTCGCATGATCTCGCGCGGTGCGTCGACACCGCATCATTTTCCTTCGAACCGCAACAATACAAGGATAAGGGAGGAGGGTCAGCCATGTTTGTGCGGTCCGGCCCCCTCTCGTTAATCGATAGCAAGCAGAAAAGTTTCATGAAGAACGGCAATCGAAGTAATTAGGAACAACAATTTAAATAAACCCCTACATCGTTGAATTCATTGAGAGAGGGTTCATCGGGGAAATAACCGTCGCGGAAGAAGACGCCGCGGAAGGAGAGAGTCGCGTCGTGGAGAAATGATTCGTCGGCATCGCGTCGTCGATCTCCGAGGATCCGGCGTTCTTCGCGTTCATCGCGTTCTTCGTCGAGGAGGAAGAACTTCAAGAGATTTTCCTTTTTCTCCCAAATCCTCCCAACGCAACATGTTCCAAACAAAATAAAATAAGAACTACCCTTATTTTATTAAAAAGACTTTAGTTTAAATTCAAAAGTTGAATTAACCCTCTCAAATTAAACTCACGTAATTAATTTACATAAGTTATCAACTTTAATGGTGAGTTGAAGGAGTTAGGGAATATAAAGGGGTGGGTTAGTGTGGGCCCCACCGCCCTCATAACCTCTCATGGGAAGTTGAGTGGTTACCCAACTTCCACCCAAATTTTTTAATTAACAAGTAAAAATAAAAATTGAAGCTCAATTTTTATTTTAACTTCCACAATTTTTAACAACTTCTCTTGTGAAAACGCAACTCCAGAAAAGGTGTTCCTAAGCAAATACCGGCGTTGCGAATTCATCGGTTCCCTTAGAATTTGATTCCGAGCACCGGTTTAAAAGTTATAAAAACCCACTCGTTCATTAACTGAACGTACCCGAGCTAATATTCAGTTAGAAATTCCGGGCACACCGGGCCTCGGAATCAAGTGCCGTCAGAAATCGCGTTCTTGTAAAATCCCAAAAAAATTTAAGAAAAAATTTCCTTTGAATTTTACAGATCTTTATAGTTACTCTGTGTAATCCTTTTGTATTAATTATTTTTTTTCTTATTATGTTAAACTTTTTAAATTTAAAATGTCAAAATAAATATATGATGAATTTTTAGAAGTTTAATATTATTGATGAATGTTGAAAAAAGAGTATTTTAAAATATCTTTTATACTTTAAATAATTAATAAAGTCAAATGATTTTCAAAAAATGAGCATATATTGTTGTGATCAGTAAGAAATTTAGAGTTTGATAAGATCAACTTATTTTTTGGTGAATTATAAATTATGATTAGTAATGTTTTCCTTCCAAATAGTAATATAACCAATGGAATAATAACATCCCATAAGTAAATATAAATATTATAAGGCCCCAGCCTTAAACATTACTTACTCTTGAAATATTTCAAGAAAACACCTTGAGGATCTTTTCAGGATTAGAGTTTTAGAGAATTAGATATTAAAACATGCATTACATCCCACATTTAAACAAAGTGGTTACAATAAAAGATAGTATTCATTTTTTCCCATCAATGGATACATATTTAAAATAAAACATGGATTCATTCTTGACACTTCCTTGACACTATCATCACATCATGTACCTTTCCCTTACCCTGTGAAAATCATTTCAAAAACATGGGATGAGAATAAAAAACTTAGTAAAGGATATAAAAATATGGAAAGGAAACATGAGTACATGTATACACAAGAATCAATGAAATCATACTCTACTCATAAAACATTATCACTTTAACATACCTCATTAAATCATGAATAAATCATAGAAATCATAGGACATAAAGGTAACTTGAGGCATTCATAACATTCTTACGTAGGGAGTAACCCTCTTTGTTACGTTTGGAATACCCATCACAGTATATTCCCTAAATCTCTTCGGAGAAACCTCAATGGTTAACTCCTTCGCGTTACCCAATGCATTGGAGAGCTATATCGGGCTCACCCGCCCTTATTTTATCACGGAACCACCCATCTTCATAATAATTACAGAGATCCACAACATAATAGTATCACATAAAACATGCATAAAGGAAACATAACATTTCCACATTTAAATTACAAGATATCAATACAATACATTGATATAAAAACATTATGAAGACCAGTTTCAATACCAAAATAAAAAAAATTAAAACATGGTATTTATTTTTCTTTTAAAAAAAGGTATGACTTGTAGAGGAAGTCGGAACTCAAATAATGGTCACGGCGGCGGAGAAGTCGTTGTTGCCGCATACGTACGACAAAAAAAATTCCCTTTTGTCGTTTAGTAAAACGCTTCGTATAAAAAAGATTCATTTTGGATAAATGTAAAAGTCAAAGTGGTTTATACACCGTATAAAAGAAGGTTGTGTATAAAACATAATATGCCTCAATGAAAGGAGATTGAGATGAAGTCCCATACCTCGGGTCCGACTTGACTCGATCGTTCTTTAAACTCATGAATAATAAACATGACTTAATTTATACTTGCTTAAGAACCTTTTTCAAGTTCATTATTCCTTTTATATCACTTATTACCATGTCATGAACACTATGTAATTATTTAAGTTAATAACGGTCGTTTTAACGATCATTGGTACTTGAGGAAAAAATAAACTCTTTATAATTACAAGTTGTACATGTATCCATTATATACAGAGTTGTACTCATGATTTAGATATCATATATATCTTATATATCTAGTATATACATGCATTTATAATATTACATAACGTTTAGAGGTAAAAAATGAAATGCACCGTTCATGGAGACGGTAAGTCGTACGTACGCATCAACGCTACTTTCATTTCTATTTCATATTTTATGGAATTGAAACATAATGATACATAATAGAAATATAATTCCAGTATGGTATCATATATAATATCATTAAATGTATCCTTTATACATAACAAATATGGCATTAACAAATCAAATCACTTTGAAGGGGCGGTAGTCCGCACTTCCTAAAATGAAGATATCACGTATACCCATAATGGAAGCCATAAAGGTATGACATAAAATAAAAATACAGAAGCTTAAGTAAAACGTAAACATATTATATATCACATATATATATAGTGACATCTTAATGGCCACATTTGAAGGTGTTATATGAGTTTTGAACAATCATCATTTCGTGAGGCAAAATTCTCCATCCACAAAAACAGTATGTTCTTTAACCATTAGATGTAGGTGTGTGTAAGTGTAGCTCGAATCCTTCTTATAAAAATATACTAGAATATGGAAGATACTGGTTTTATTACAAAAGAAATTAATAAAAAGAGTTTAGGGGGTTGGAGAAGCAAAATAAAACAAAAGGACACAAGTGAAGGCATTACCTTAAAAACGTGTAACTCTTTTTGATTTGAGCTCAAAGGCTTCCTTAGGAAGACTTCTGCACAAAGTGAGGCTTCTAGAATTAATAGAGGTATGTGGAGAAACAAAATGAGTAGGGGTTGGCTGAGCCAAAGGCTTGAGAGGTGTATGTAAGGAGGAAGAGGTGGGGACCTTTTATAAGAGGAGAGGAGGGGCACTCAAGGAAAGCAAAGAAATGTTACATTATTTTAAAATGAGTTTCAGATTTAAAAGGACCCACATTAATATAATTCGAGGATAAGGTGATAAGGGTTAAAAATATACCCATACAATAGGTTTTTGACAAGTGTAGGTCTTACATTTTACATTACCTTTTCATTTTATTTAAATCGTTAAATAATGAGGTAATCGCTACATCATCATGATGTCATAAATAATTTAATTTATTTAATGTATACAAATTATGAAAAAAATACTATGATGTAGGAAAAATTGATACCATTAAAATTAATATTTATAGTCCAAAATATCATCTATTTATACAAAATTAAAAATGTTTTACTCAGGTGATACATTCTTTGTTATATTTACTTTCTTTAAAAAAATAAAAAGATAAAAAGTCACTTTCACACAAAATTGATTCCATGGTGTCCCCAAGTTTGGAACAAGGAATCCCATGGTTGGACATGAGACAAAAAGTATCATTAGGACTCATGTTGGTGTCATTTTGTATTATTATGATATTATTTTATTATCCTTAACTACCCGATTACTCATTAATCAAGATAATTAAAGATAATTACCGTCAGTACTATTCATAATGTACAAAATAAAAATTGTCTTGATTAAATAATTTGGACCTTCTGATTCCAAATATGTAATCCATTTTACCAAATTCCCAACACTTAAATTGCAATAATTAATTTAAAAATAATTCTCGTTGTCAAAAAAATAGCGGGTTTTTTTGGAAACAATTTCTATGAAAAGTTTGGCATTAATTTATGCCCAATTCCAAAGTGAAATTATTCATAATGACTAACATTGGATTAAATGGTAAAGATATATTCAAATTATACTTTAATACCAATTAAAAAGATAATCTAACCATATAATTAAATTAGTTGAAAAAGTAGTTTTGATGTAAAATGCAGTATTTTTCACTATTCATTAAAAAATGAACATTGTCAGAAAAATACCAAAAATTTATCCAATGTAAATTTCAATGTCCCAATCATAAATAATATGTTTATTTTTACAAATAGATCTTATAAAATTTTGAAAATGTTGATTTAAAAATGGTTTTCCATCAAAAGGCAGTAAAACAATCTTTTAAAAATATTAGTGTATTCCATGCTTAAGATTGGATTTATTCTCATTTTAAGCCTCTAAAACACTATCTAATTCATTAGTAGACGTAGATTAAAATATATATTATTAATTACTTACTTGGGATGTTACATCCTTCCCCATTTAGAAAATAGCGTCCCCACAATTTATTTACTTATCGAATAAGTGGGGGTATTTAGCCCTCATTGCATTTTCAGATTCCCATGTTGCCTCTTCAACCATGTGGTTTTTCCACAAAACATTAACCTGACGAATCACCTTATTCTGTAACACTTGCTTCTTGTGGTCAAGAATCTGGACTGGTTGTTCCTCATAAGATAGGTTCTCTTCCAGCTGAACTACCTCTGGACTCAAAACATGAGATGGATCTGGCATGTACTTCCTTAACATTGAATCATGAAATACATTGTGTACCTAAGATAAACTCAGAGGTAAAGCTACTCGGTATGCAACTGATCCAACTCTATCCAGAATTTCATATGGTCCAATGATCATTGGACTCATCTTTCCTTTCTTACCAAATCGCATCACACTTTTCCATGGTGATACTTTGAGAAAAACATCATCACCTACCTCAAAAGAGAGATCCTTCCTCCTGTTGTCCGCATAACTCTTCTACCTGCTCTGAGCTATTCGCATGTGTTTCTGAATCAACTGAACTTTTTCTGCCAACTCTTCTTCCAATTCTGGTCCCATCATCGTTCTTTCACCCACTTCATCAAAGAAAGCTGGAGTTTGACACCGCTTCCCATATAACGCCTCAAATGGTGCCATCTGTATACTAGAATAAAAACTGTTATTATAAGAAAACTCAACCAAAGAATGATATTGGTCCCAACTTGATAATCCATCGAACAAGCACCTAGCATACCCTCTAAAGACTGGATCATTCGTTCTGAATGCCCATATGATTGAGGATGAAAAGGTGTACTAAAATTTAATTCAGTACCCAACGACTTCTGAAGGCCTTTCCTAAAGTTAGAAGTGAACCTGGGATCGCGATCAGATACAATGGATAGGGGAACTCCATGCAACCTGACTATCTCTTCAAGATAAAATCGAGAAAGTTGATCTAGGGAAAAAGTATCTCGTATAGCAAGGAAATGAGCAGATTTAGTCAAGCGATCAACAATAACCCAGATTGCATTATTACCTCGCGGTGTCTTCGGCAATCCCACAACGAAGTCCATGGATATATATTTTTATTTCCACTCTGGCACTGGTAAAGGCTGAAGCATCCCTTTCGGTAACTGCTGCTCTGCTTTAACCTGCTGACATATCAAACACGTCACAGTAAAATCAGCAATATCTCTTTTCATTCCTTAAAACCAGTAATACTCCCACAGATCTCTGAACATATTAGTACTTCCATGATGAACTGAAAACGGAGAACTATGAGCTCCACATAACAACTCTCTTTTCAACTGTGAATCACAAGTCACACACAATCTTTTCCCAAGTCTAAAAACACAATCATTATCAATGTTGAATTCAGACAACTTACCCTTCTGAACCATCTCTACCTTTTTCTACAACTCACTGTCTTGCTTCTGTGCTTGCTTGATTTTGTCTGATAGAGAAGATTTCACTGATACTTGAAACAAAACAGAAGAACGTCCAACACCAAAAACTTCTATACCAAAGTTCATCAAATACTTAACCAAAGGATCATGTTCCAAATTCGACATTGTTAATGAAGCATTAATTTTTCAACTCAAAGAATCATCCACTTTATTTGCTTTTCCTGGATGGTAATGAATTGTACAATCATAATCCTTGATTAATTCTATCCATCTACTCTGTCGCATTTTCAATTATTTCTGAGTGAATATATACTTTAAACATTTATGATCGGTATATATTTCACACTTTACTCTATACAAATGGTACCTCCAAATTTTTAAAGTGAAAACAACAGCAGCTAATTCCAAATCATGTGTCGGGTAATTTACCTCATGAGTTTTCAACTATCGTGAAGCATAAGCAATTACCTAATCATTCTGAATTAGGACGCAACCAAGTCCTTTCAATGAAGAATCACTGTATATAACAAACTCACCATTCCTGGAAGGTAGTGCCAAAACTGGAGCATTCACCAATATTCTTTTCTGTTCCTGAAAACAACCATCACATTATTTTTTCTAGATAAACATAACACCATTCTAGGTTAGATTCGTCATTGGACTAGATAACCGTGAAAAATTTCTAAAAAACCTTCGGTAATAGCCTGCCAAAACAAGGAAACTATGAATCCATGTTAAATTTGTGGGTCTTGTCCATTCTTCAACAACCTTTGTTTTTGCATGATTAACAGTTATCCCATCTTTAGAAACAATGTGACCAAGGAAAGAAAGTTGTTGCAACCAAAACTCACTCTTCCTGAATTTACCATACAATTTCTTTTCTTTTAAGGTTTTCAAAATAACCCTTAAAGGTCTTTCATGCTCCTATTTACTTTTAGAAAACACCAAAATATAATCAATGAAAACAACCACAAACTTATGCAAGAACTCATGGAAATTTCTATTCATTAAGTCCATGAATACAGCAGTTGCATTGGTTAGCCCAAAAGGCATTACTAAAAATTCATAATGGCCATATCTTGTACGAAACGCGGTCTTCGGAACATCTGCTTCCTTTACCTTCAACTGATGGTACCCCAATCTCAGGTCAATCATTGAAAAAAACTGAGCTCCCTAGAGCAGATCAAATAAATCATCAATATGAGGTGAAGGATATTTGTTCTTAATAGTGAAGTTATTCAAGTCTCTATAATCAATGCAAAGTCTCATTGAACCATCTTTCTTTTTAACAAATAAAACAGGAGCACCCCATGGTGATGTGCTAGGTCGAAAAAAACCTTTCTCTAATAAATCTTGTAATTTATCCTTCAACTCTAAAATTTCAATTTGAGTCATTCGATAAGGGGGTTTTGAAATTGGCTTAGCATCAGGAACTAAGTCAACAGTAAACTCAACTTCCCGATCTGGTATTATTCCAGGAAACTCATCAGGAAAAACATCAGGATACACATTTACCACTGGCACATCATTAATCTGAACAGTTTCTTTCTTTTCAACGATGTGTGCAAGGTAACATTCATTTCCATCTTTTACAAGTTTCTCGGCCTCCTGATAAGTTATCAACAATAAGGGTTCATTCTTGTACAAAAACTGAAAGTCTTTCTAAAAAGAAACATCTTTAGCTCTACAGTCAATCTTAGCATGGTAAATAGAGAGCCAATATATACCCAGGATAACATCAAACTCTACTAGAGGTAAAACAATAAGGTTCGCAAGTAGGTTCTTCCCATGGATAAGGATATGAAGATTCTTATAAATTCATTTTTCCTCAACATTTCAACCAGGTGTTTTTACCACAAGTTCAGGAGTCATTTTTTGAGATGGTATTCCCATTTTACTATAAATGGTTTCAGAGATAAAAGAATGTGTAGACCCCGAATCATACAACACACTGGCATAATCTGAAAAAACAAACAAAGTACCTGATACAACTTCATTTGATGGCCTGACATCTGCTGAAGTAGTTGCAAAGGATTTCACCACCCCTTTCTACTTGTAGTCTAACTACTTCCCATCACTCAAGCTCATTGTCAGACACTCGTTTTCATAGTGACCCATCTCATTGCACTTAAAACATTTGACTAACTGTAAATCAAATTTGGTCTTACCTTCACCTTGATCTTTTTCAGTGAAATCACGAGCTTTATGTCCCATATTACCACATTAGTAGCACTTTCCAGAATTCAGAAGACATTCCCCAGCATGCCCTTTCCCACATTTATCACAAACTAGAAACATAGTTTTCTTACCATCAGACTTTTTTGAAGAATTCTTCCCTTTCTCCTACCACCTCGGTCTCTTCTTCTGTTGGTTGTTATAGAACACTTGATCATCGGCAAACTCCATTTCCACCTTATCATCACATCGAACAAGCTTTTCATAACTTTTGAACTCACGAAAAGCTGAAGCCCTTCGATATTTTGGCTTTAATCCTGAGTAAAAATGATTGATTTTACTATCAAGGTCTCGGATAAAATTTGGAGCATACCTTGCCAATGGAGTGAACCTTTCTTCATAGGCAGCCATTCAGTCTTCCTCTTGCCTAAATTCCAAGAATTGTTTTTCCATCCTAAGTCGAACAGCCTTAGGAAAATACTTCTCAAAAAACATACCTTTGAATTCCTCCCAGTCGAGAGCATCAATCTCATCAGCGTCCCTAATATTTTTAACCATCGACCACCACTGATCTGCTTCACCCTTCAAACAGTAAATAGCAAGACTATCCTTTTTATTTTCGGAATACCCCATGATATCAAAAATCTTCTCCAGTGCTTTAATCAACCCTTCAGCTAGCACAGGGTCAGATGATCCTCTGAATTATGGGGGATGTTGCCTCATGAAATGTTCCACCACTGACATGTTCCTATGCGGTTGATCTGGATGATCTCGTGCATGGATACCACCACCATTTATCGCTTGATTCAATTGTTTCATTACTGCAACAAACTATTCAGTTCCAATTCCGACCATCTCAGGATGCTGATTCGGAAGGTTATTTCCATCTGTATGCCTTCCTAGCACTACTACCCTGTTTCCACTATGGAAAACCATTCTGAACAAACATGTCTTAGATGAATCAACATGGTAATCTTCGAATTCTATATCATTTCAATTTGACCATAAATTTTTTTTGGATAATCATTTAATAGAATTCTAAATCCTAAAGTTATCTATATCGACCTCTGATACCAACTATAAGGCCCTAGCCTTAAACATTACTTAATCATGAGATATTTCAAGAATACACCTTGAGGATCTTTCTAGGTTTAGTGTTTTAGAGAAATATATCATAAAACATGCATTACATCCCACATTTAAACAAAGTGGTTACAATAAAAGATAGTATTCATTTTTTCCCATCAACAGAAACATATTTAAAATAAAACATGGATTCTTTCTTGACACTTCCTTGACACTATCATCACATCATGTACCGTTCCCTTGAACTGTGAAAATCATTTCAAAAACTTGGGATGGGCATAAAAAGCTCAGTAAGGGATATAAAAATATGGAAAGGAAACATGAGTACATGTATACACAAGAATCAATGAAATCATACTCTACTCATAAAACCTATTCACTTTAACATACCTTATCAAATCATGAATAAATCATAGAAATCATAGGACATAAAGGTAACTTGAGGCATTCATAACATTCTTACGTAGGGAGTAACCCTCTTGGTTACGTTTGGAATACCCATCATAGTATATTCACTAAATCACTTCAGAGAAACCTCAACGTTTAACTCCTTCACATTTCCCAATGCATTGGAGAGCTATATCGGTCTCACCCGCCCTTAGTTTATCACAGAACCACCCATCTTCATAATAATGCCCAAGAACCACAACATAATCATATCACATAAAACATGCATAAAGGAAACATAACATTTCCACCTTTGAATCACAAGATATCAATACAACACATTGATATAAAAACATTATGAAAACCATTTTCAATACCAATATAAAAGAAAATTAAAACATGGTATTTATTTTTCTTTTAAAAAAAGTTATGGCTTGTAGAGGAAGTCGAAACTCAAATAATGGTCATGGCGGCGGAGAAGTCGTTGTCGCCGCATAGGTACGACAAAAACATTCCCTTTTGTCATTTAGTAAAATTATTTATATAAAAAATATTTCTTTTGGATAAACGTAAAAGTCAAATTGTTTTATACATAGTATAAAAGAAGGTTGTGTATAAAACAAAATATGCCTCAATGAAAGGAGATTGAGACGAAGTCCCATACCTCGGGTCCGGCTTGAATCGATCGTTCTTTAACCACCTGAATAATAAACCTGAGTTAATTTATACTTTCTTAAGAACCTTTTTCAAATTAATTATTCCTTTTATATCACTTATTACCATGTCATGAACACTATGTAATTTATTAAGTTAATAATGGTCGTTTTAACGATCATTGGTACTTGAGTCAAAAATAAACACTTTATAATTACAAGTTGATAATGCATCCATTATATCTAGAGTTATACTCATGATATAGATATCATATATGTCATATATATCTATTATATACATTCATTTATAATATTACATAACGTTTAGAGGTAAGAAATGAAATGCACCATTCATGGAGACGGTAATCCGTACGTACGCATGAACGCTACTTTCATTTCTATTTCATATTTTATGGAATTGAAACATAATGATACATAATAGTATTAAACTTCCAGTATGATATCATATATAATATCATTAAATGTATCCTTTATACGTACCACATATGGCATTAACGAATCAAATCACTTTGAGGGGGCGGTAGTCCGCACTTTCTAAAATTAAGATATCGCGTATATCCATAATGGAATCCATAAAGGTATGACATAAAAGAAAAATACAGATGCTTAAGTAAAACATAAACATATTATATATCATATATAAATATATTGACATATTAATGGCCACCTTTGAAGGTGTTATATGAGTTCTGAACAATCATCGTTTCGTGAGGCAAAATTCGCCATCCACATAAACAATATGTTCTTTAACCATTATATGTTGGTGTGTGTAATTGTAGCTCGAATCCTTATTATAACAACATCCTAGTATATGGACGATACTTTTTTTGTTACAAAAGAAATTAATAAATGGAGTTTATGGGGTTAGAGAAACAAAATAAAACAAAAGGACACAAGTGAAGACATTACCTTAAAAACGGATAACTCTTTTTGATTTGAGCTCAAAGGCTTCCTTGGGAAGACTTCTGCCCAAAGTGAGGCTTATAGAAGTAATAGAGGGATGTGGAGAGACAAAATGAGCAGGGGTTGTCCGAGCCAAAGGTTTGAGAGGTGTGGGTAAGGAGGTAGATGTGGGGGCCTTTTATAAGAGGAGAGGAGGGGCACTCTTGGAAAGTAATGAAATGTTACTTTATTTTAAAATGAGTTTCTGATTAAAAAGGTCCCACATTGATATAATTATAGGATAAAGTTATAAGAGTTATAAATATACCCATACAATTGGTTTTTCACAAGTGTAGGTATTAGATTTTACATTATCATTTCATTTTATTTAAATTGTTATATAATGAGGTAATCGCTGCATCATCATGATGTCATAAATAATTTAATTTATTTAATGTCTAAAAATTATGAAACAAATAATATGATGTAGGAAATCTTTTTAACTTTCCAATTAAAATTTATAGTCCGAAATATCATCTATGTAGACAAAATTAAAAATGTTTTACTCAGGTGACACATTCTTTGTTATATTTACTTTCTTTAAAAAAATAAAAAGATAAAAAGTAACTTTCACACAAAAGTGATTCCATGGGGTCCCCAAGTTTGGCACAAGGAATCCCATGGTCGTCCATGAGACAACAAGTAGAATTAGGACACATTTTGGTGTCATTTTTTATTATTATGATATTATTTTATTATCCTTAACTACCCGATTACTCATTTATGAAGATAATTAATGATAATTACCGTCATTACTATTCATAATGTCCAAAATAAAAAGAGTCTTGATGACATAATTTGGACCTTATGATTCCAAATATGTAATACATTTTACCAAATTCCAAACACATAAATTTCAATAATTAATTTAAAAATAATTCCCATTGTCAAAACAAATAGCGGGTTTTTTTTAAACAATTTCTATGAAACCTTTGGCATTAATTTATGCCCAATTCCAAAGTGAAATTATTCCTAATGACCACCATTGGATTAATTGGTAACAATATATTCAAATTAAACTTTAATACCAATTAAAAATATTATCTATCCATATAATTAAATTAGTTCAAAAAGCAGTTTTGATGTTAAGTGCAGTATTTTTCACTATTCATTAAAAAAACTGAACATTGTCAGCAAAATACCAAAAATTTATCCAATGTAAATTTCAATGTCCCAATAATAAATAATATGTTTATTTTGAAAAATAGAGCTTATAAAATTTTCAAAATGTTGATTTAAAAATGGTTTTCCATCAAAATGCAGTAAAACATTATTTTGAAAATATTAGTGTATTATATGCTTAAGATTGGATTTATTCTCATTTTAAGCCTCTAAAACACTATCTAATTCATTAGTAGACATAGATTAAAATATATATTATTCATTACTTACTTGGTATGTTACAAATATAATTTAGGAATCTTTAATGGTAATATGATTTAACAACATAAGTAAATAACTATTTCAGAAATTATTAGTTAAGTATTAGTATTTTTTCAGGTAGAGAGGGATTTTAATTAAAAATTAAATATATTATATTCAGTAAATTATTTTCATAAAATTGAGTTCATTTTTTAATTCATGACATAGATATTAGGTTTGGGTGAATTTATGATATTTTTATAAAATTTTTTGTTTTTTGGTGAATAGTAAAAATACAGTTTTTGAGTTTTTGGTTTGTTTTATGACATCATAATGATTTAATATGTAATTTAAAATTATGGTAAACTATTTTGGATTAAAATATTATGTCAGTTTTCCCTTGTGGAAAAACCTATGGGAAAATACCACAGCCAAGCCTATGTTTTTTCAAATACCACTAATGATGTGTCCCTTGCAAATTAATAAAATATCCCCCCAGTTTTTCCATAAATACCAAACCTTTACTTCATTACATTCATGTAAAATTCCTTCTAAATTAAGATCTAGATTTTTTCTCCCAATTAGTCCTCCTAAAGTTCCCTTAAGCCCCCAAGGTCCCAACCATCAAGTTTTTGAAGTTACTCTTCATGGTAAAGGAACCTTTCACCCTCTCTTTTAGAGAAGACTTATTTTATGTTATGTCTTTTCATTTGCATTTTCATATTTTGGGGTATGTTATTATGTATCCTTATTCATTTCTATTTTAAATCCAAATTATTATAGATCATTTCCTCGTCAACTGATATTCTGAATTTTTAAGTGATGTCATTAGGCTGCTAAATTTTCGTAAGAGAATTCATAACTTCACTTTTTTTTCTTTCAAATTATAATTTTTGTGGTATTTCTTGAAACTTTACCTGAAATTTTTTTATCTCCGTATAATTCTTTCAATATAATATATTATTATTATCTTATTAATGGGTTACCTCTTTCCCCTCACTTTTTAATGTTTTCTAAAATGATATTGTATAGCTGTTATGCTGTAGAAATTTAATCTCAAAATCTATCTCTTTTTATCAAGAAATTATTCTATATTCCTTATATTAATACCCAAACCTATTTAATTTATAGGTTTATATGTCATGAAATAAAATTTATTTATTTTGTTCATGAATTTTTCTATATAAATCCCTCATTCTCTTTCTGTGGGTTGTAAATTACATAATGATCATATTTTTAAGCACTTTTTAAAATGCCATGATTTTGATATAAACCCCATTTCTTTTATTCTCTTTGGGTTTTTTATGAATTTTTTTATTATGATATATTTGTATCAAATGGAAATAAATTCATATTTAATGTGAACCTTGAAAACTCTGTAATTCACTAGGTATTGAAATTGATCTCTAGAGATGACAAGTATTATGATACCTTGTTGAATAACCTTCGTAATTTTTATGACAGCTTAGGGATAGACCTTGGTTATATGATTATGAATGTATAAATTAAAAGTTGTAGCCATATTTTCGTGTTGTGTTTCAACTTATTATTATTATTATTTTCCTCTTTATCATCCATTTATAACAATCCATGTGTTCTTATTGGTATCGCTCAAATGATATATAAACGGTTTCACTTGTTTTCCTTACTAGGCCTTCATCTCACCATTTCATTTGATGTATGTCCCTAGGTTATGAGATTCAGTAACTATACATTGTAAGAACATTTGAAGAATCATTTCAAGATGATTAAAATATTTTTTTATGATTTCATGTATTATGTACCTTTTTTCCGAGACACATGACTTTAAATATCCTCTCTATTTAAAATGTAATAAAAAATTTGATAATAAGATTGAGGGATTCCATACATTCCACATATGAAAAATATATAATATGGGACATTAATAATTTCAATCAAATATATGGTGACTAGAAATTGGAGGCCTGAGATAGACTTAAAGTAATAATAAAATAATATGGACATCACTATCTGGAAACATGGATAAAATGATAAAACATATTATAGATTATACTCAAGAGTTTGATCTATAGTGGTTTCCAAAGATAATGGCGGACTTGTGATGAAAATACCATTAATTTATCAAACAAATCTTAATGATATTTCATAAAATTATAGTTTGTGTAATAATGATCAACATCCACAATGGTTTGTCATGCACAAAGTAGAGGATACCTATTCTAACTGAAAACTGGCCTCAAAATCAATAATTATGGAACCAAAATATTCCAAGATAATAAGAAACTCTTAGATACCTTTCTCAGCCAAAATCTCAAAAATCAATACCCATAATAATAATTTCAACAATTCTCACAACAACAGCTTCAACAGGATCTCATACCAATCCAGCTGGATGGAAATACTTCATAGATTTTGAACATTTTAAACATTATAAACGTATACATTCCGTGTATAGATCAAATACTCATAAACTATGATATGAACATGAAAAAACATAAATTTTACCTTCAAAACCTAAAAGATCAGGTGGCCCAGATAGGAAAAACTCTTTCTAATTTATTTCTTGGTAATATACTTGGGAATATAGAGAATTAGGTGAGATAAAAAGTTAAAATTATAACCCTAATAATTGTATGGGATTTATAAGAAAGGGAAAAGTTTGGGGATTGGAAAGATGATGAAATTCAACCACACCAAATCAAATATAATAACAATGAATTTCATCAAAACAGATATCCAAATATTAGATAGAATTGATAATAAGAGAACACATATATAGTAACACCACAATAAAAAACACCTATCACATAAATATTTAATTTTCAGATTCTATTTCCCATATGAAAAAAAATTCTAAATATATTATAGAAAAAATTTATAATAGAGTTAAATGGAATATATAGGATTCATCTTCCTAAATAAATAATGTTCTATAGATGTATAATAGAAAACTATATTAAATTTAATAGATCTATTTTATTTATTTCATGTAAAATTTGCATATATGATTTCACATTGTATATTTTTTGTTTAGGTTAAAACATAAATGTAAGGTCAACAGGTTTTTAACAAAATTTTTGACTTGATGAACAAAAACCAAAATATAATAGTTATGAAACTAGTAGACATATCATTAAAGTACCCTAGAGTAATTCTTGAAGATATTCTTATTAATTTTTGGAAATTAATTTTTTACAAACATTTCCATTCCCATAACATTGAAGAATAAGTTAATGAGCCAATAATTCTAGAAAAAACCATTCCCAGCTACTGGAAAGGAATTGATTGAATTAAATCATGGTATGGTGAATTTACAAGTCATTGAGGAACATGTTTTCTTCGACCACACCAAGGTGACACAACATGAAATTGAAATAGAATAATTTCAAGTTATCTTCACCAATGAGGAATAAAATAAACAAGAAGATTATTTATTTGAACAAATTAAACAATATAAAGAATATTTATGGGTTTAAATCATTGATTAAATGATAAGTTAAATTGAGGTAAAATCTCATGAAGAAGTCAAACACATCAAAAATATGGAAATTGATTGGGTAAATGAAGTAAGTGTTTGAGATTCACTGCTTATTTTTATAGATTCCATATTCACAAGCATTCTGAAATGAAATTTTGTTTTAGTTCCAAAAGGGATGAAGCCCCCAACTACACAAAATAAATTTAGTCATCCGGGCAGTACTTCTATAGAGTGAACACATAAAACATGGCATTAGAAAGGTATAAAAGAACATTTTGAAAAAAACACTCGCAACATTTAAAGGATTATTATAAAAAATGGTTCGTGAAGTTGTTTGATCTTAGAAAAAATATTCATAAACTAACATGAATATCAAGATCTCAACATTATATTAAGGGCTTACGAAGAAGAAACCCAATATTATTTTTTTGAATCATTTTTAGTTTTTATGTGTTGAAATAATTTTGGTGGTTCCCATTGAATTATAAAAAGGAAAGGGAGACGTACATTATATTAACCCATTAAAAAAATGAATTCTAATTTATGACATGAGTTTGTTGTGATGTGATTATATCAAACCAAAAAAATTAATGTCATAAAAATATATCACATTAAGAATAGTTCTCCATTTTTAAAGAAAGGACCATGAACCCTAACTCACATTGCAAGTTACACCCAAATTTTTTATCCTCCTACTAATTTTCTTTCCCTAAGCCCATGATCTTTACTCTCTTCGACCCAGTTCTATCATATTTCACTCTTATTCAATTTCCAAGCCTTCAGATACATTTCCCGTGTCTAGAATCAAAATTATGGTTGATATTACACAACCAAAACACCTGAACAAGCACCTAAAAAAATATCAAATCCATCCCAATAATAAATGGAAGACCCTTGAATATATTGTACCTTCATATGATACACCCACATGTCCATAAACCTCCACCTATGATTTCTATTATCCACACCCATCGTAGGTACTATTCATAAAAATATCCACTCAGCACTAAAAGAAGTTCACCATTACATAGAATCAAAATAGGCTTCCTCACTTGTAAGACAAACCCATGTGGAGTAACAAGACCATAGATTCCATAGTTTTATAGAAGATCAATATAGATGAATTTTTTTTGGAAGAATTATCCAGGATGCATCAAATAAATATACATTAGTATACAGAGAATAAATAAAAAGATTTTTTTCAATTTTTTACTACTTTTAGCTGGACATCTTCCATGTTTTATTTTTTCAGTGATGGTAGTAGTGACATATTCTTTTGAGAGAGTTTGGGTTTTTTTAGACTTTACACTATTTCTTTCTAGGGTATCACCACATATACCTCATAATCCAAGGATCTAAACAATGCTAACAGTCCAAATAAATACAAAATTATTTTCAATTATTCATAGAGTTTCCTTGACTGAAAGAAAATACATAAAACCCTACTAAAGGGTGGATCTCTAATGAATATACCTCAATCGTTGGACTTGTATGTATAGCTTGGGGAGACTCATATGGGGCCATTAGTCATATTATGGTTTTTATTATTTATTTGGTTTTAGGGGATCCTATATTATAAATGAGGGGAATGTTCTCTCTTTACTATATGGGTCATTCGAGGAAGTCTCACAGAACTCTCATGAGTGGGAGGTTCATCACACAGCTATCCAAGCATCTATGTGTTTTTAATTCTTTATTACATATATCCTCCCTCAGACTAGTGTGGTACATTTATCTTATTCTATAAAATAATATGGGATTTCATATCAATATCGACAAGAATTATGAGTGGTCACCAGATTATAGGGAGTTTTCATATGAGGAGAACTCCCATGCCTCAAGAGTCAAGGCTGGACCTCATTACTATTCCTCTAGAAAAATTATATGTTTACCCACTAGAGATTCCAGACCAACTGCCTTTAATAAATTACAGATGGTTCCACTCTGCCTGAAAAATTTGATGATTATTCGAGAGAATGGAATCCTTCAATAATTCTTAATAAACAATCATATAAGGATTTCTCTTAATTTTAATTCTTATTTTTAGATCTGCCTTAATCCCCTCATTCCATTCTAGTCAAAAATTATTTTTTTTCTTCAATTACATATACCCTTACAAATATGGATCCTTTTACTTATCATACCACCAAACTTGTTCTATACTATCCTCCCTAGATTCCTATTAGTATTACTGATCCTACAGATGGCCAGGTATTCCATTAAAATCATACTTGACAAGAGAAATAAGATACTACACCAATCCGAGACAAGTTCTGATTCCTTTATCTTGATTCCAGATCAATAGAATTAGTACATATTTGAGATTCTATTACAAATATACCATATAATAAATCTTCACTAATCAAGTTGTCTGTTTTGGTTTAGCGGACTACCGCCCTAGATGAACCACCTTCCAAGGACATGGGATCAATTAAGGCCTTTGGTTTTTCTATCCGTATCCATAACTATCCCATAAAAGAGGAGTTTAACGCATTTATAGGGGAATCCACTTTAATTATAATATTTTTCCCATATTATTTGTGGGAGGGTCTTATTATGACTTTTATGAGTTGATCTTTAAATTAAATTATTACTCAATTTTATATTAAATTGGTATTTTGAGTATCTATTGTGTGAATATTCTTATTTTTTTATTTTATTTTATCTATCTATTGTGTTATAACCATTTTTCTAATTTCAATTATATTTTTCTCAAACATTATTACTCTAAATAATTCACATAGGGTCCAATCACTTAACTTATGGAACACTACTTTAATGAGGATCACTTGTTTCCCTTTACGTTTTCTTTTTTCGTTCATTTATCAGTTTTTATGCTTACAAATTCCATCAAGATTTTAGATATTGAGGAAATAGTTTAATGTGTATGGGGAACTTTTATAAATAATATATTTTTTAACTTGGATACATTATTTTTCTCATTGGTATGGGAGACATTTATAATTGGAATCATGATTTAAATTTAATATTTTATTACAACAATGTAAATTAAAGATATAGTATTGGATGATATATCTTAGAAACAAATTTCTTATTTCTTATTAGGATCATCACATAAATTTTGAGTTTAATTTTTTTTCTTGTTTTATAATTTCAATTGTTTTTCTTTCATTGAGTAATTAATTGGTAGCCATTTTTTGTGTGATTTACCTATTTTTATTTCATATATTCTGAATATTATTTTGAATTTACTATTTCCCGTAATTTTTTTTATTTATTAAGATATACTTTATAAATGACAACCTATCAAGACATCCATTGTTATCTTCTTGAGTCTATGATTAAGGAAAATGAATTTTAAATTATTGTTCCAATTCAATTTTTGTGCCCTATATCTTGAGACCCATAAGTACATTGATCATATATATTCCATATAAGCCATTTATGGACTTTTTAATATTTATTTGAGATGTAATATAATTGTATCCTTTCATACCCCAATCATTCACAGTTTTCATGATATCAATTCACTGAATTTTTAGGACTTGGTAAATGAATATTGTTATTATACTCTATTGATTAGAGTTTTTAAAAAAATTAATTAAAAAGAAAAAAAAGAATTGGTTATATTTTAGAATGATCAAAAATCAATATTACCCAACCAATGATTCTATCTAAGTATCATATAGGTTTTGATGGTGGAATTGATTTCTTTCTTGAGCATAGATTCATAAAAAACACGATAATGAAAAAATGAATTTTCTTTACATTTCCTAGTTATGTTGATGAACATACTCTAAAATTTGGGTAGTGAAAATGTGTTATCATTCCATGGAGCTTCTACAGTATAATTTTATCAAGATATTCATTCAATGTTATTAAGTTTTGAGCCTCATTTTTTATCTTTACCTTTACAAATCTTTTTTCCAGCTTCCCTAGGCCTCGGATTAATTAGATCCTTAATGAGAATCCCTTGGTATTAATTGTTTTATTTGTATTTACAATGTTTAGATGATAATTATAATAAAATCATACGGTTAGGAGCATGTATTCATGGTATAAACAAAACTATAGTTGGATATTACCTTAATTAATGAGATAAAATTCATGGTGATATATATTACAATATAGACATGTCCATTGATGTAATAGTTGAAATAAAATGATAAAAATATGTAATAATTTAAATGATAAATATGATTATCTTGTGTGACTACATTATTTTTTGGGATAGTTAAGAAGTCCTAAAACTATTATGATAATGATCAACTTTATTTTCATACTTATTAAATATTGATTCATATTTTTAATCATTATCATTTGGGATCATTTTTTATTTATTTTTCTAACGAGGAGAATAAAATTTTCAAGGGTGGTGGATTTCATAAAACAAAATTGTATATAGATTTTAAATATTAATTTTACTTGATTTTATGTTTTTTGTTTATGTTTTTAAAAGAACATGTTGATGCCTCTTATTAATATTAAATAAAATACATATTTCACGCTGTGTAGAGGGGGACCCATTACATTGCCTATAGTCCCAATGCCAAGTGCCTAGTGAACATGACCTAGAGGCCCAGTAAAGCATCATGCCTCCATCATCCCACTTGCATCACTTGGAATGTGTCAAGACAATTCCATTTCATGTATACATCATTCTTATGTCACTTCATTCCTATGTAATCCCTGAATCATCGAATGTGAGAAAAAATCCCATGGGGTGTCACAAGATATGAACCCTAGTCTTTTGTAAGAAGGATTATTGGGTTTACCACTCAGGCCCAACCCCAACTACAGAACAGTGGATTCAATATTTTCAGTTTAAGACTTCGTGTAATGTTTTTATTTTTTATGATTTGTAAATCTATATTTTTAGCTATGTATTTATATGATGTTTCAAATAATAGTTATTTTATGTAGTAAATTTTTATTTATCTTTTGATTCTTTGAGGAAAAACTCTCAGCAGACCATTTAGGTTGTTAATGTATTTCATGTCATGAATGAAAAGTACATGTGGTTTTATACATGAATACAAGATCAAATAGGGAACATTAGAGTCAAAGTAAACTAGTCAACATCATCTATTAATCTCAAAACTTCCATAAATTCGTATTCCATAAACATTGGTCAACATTTTAAATCATATTCTCATCATGAAATTCTATTAAATGGATCATGTGAAAAAACCTAAAGAAAATTTTCATCGTGAATAATTTCATCTAATTTTGAATAGATCAAGTCTATAAATACTTTTATTGGCTGATATTTTTATAGGATAATCAGTTGAGTTTTAACTTTCCTTTCATTCCTATAGTCCTAAAATATTTTCCTTGTTTTCACTACTTTCAATTTTTATTGTGTTTGAATATATGTTGTTGATTCATTATAATTAATACAGATTCTAGTAATTGTTTTCAATTTATACTTGTTTCAAAATTGTTTTATTTGTATTATGTAATATTATTATAACTCATTCTTCCTATGTGTGATTAGATTTTCACCCATCATTCTTATATAATTCAATATGATTAAATAGTAAATGTAATTGAGCATTAGTGATTTATTAATTTCAACAAGTAATGTATAGACTGTTTAGGTATTAGATTGGAACTCAAATCAAAATAAAATAGTTTTTAATTTTCTCTAAAAATGTATTCCACTTGGAGGAATCCCAAAATATAATAGAGACGATGGAGATAAGAATATTGCCTCTCATTTGCTTTTGTTTTTAAGAGATGAAATCCATGCATCCAGATTGATAATTGGCATCATACCAAGGGATTGTCACAGCTGTATATTGGATCAAACAAACTGGACATAGGAGGTCGGTTTCCATAGAAAATATTTCAATCCAAAACATTTTTGTTGATCTGTATATTTATTAGTGATTCCTTGAAAACATGTCCCTAAAAATTTTATTATGATCCCTATGTTATCTTCAAACATAGTTCAACTATTATTATAGGTCAAAATCACTTTTAAATTAATAATAGTTAAGATTCATCTTCCTATGAATCAATATTTTAATTCCAACAAATTTCATCAAAATCCTTCCTATGGGTTCCACCCCAAGGGTATTGTTATTATGTGTTCATTAATAGTTAGTATTAATTAAGGTAAAATACTAATTTATAAACACAGAACAAAACTCGATGTAAATAGGCCAGTCATGATTCCCAAATATTGAGTCATACAATAGAAATTTAATTATGTCTAAAACCTTTTGATTGGTAAACACATGTTCACGTCTTATATTCTATTGTTCTCCCTTCACTTTAATTAAATGATATCATAACTCAATGTTCATTATTCATGCGTGTTGTACATAATTCGTTTTCAACATTTTTTCATTTTAGTTTTCACAATGTAAAACCATGGGGATCTTCACATCCTCTCAAAGATCATCCATTATTTCATTAATCCTAGTTAACTATAATATTTTTTGTTAAAATTTATTTCTACTTAGTGGTACTATGATAACTAATATTTTTCTTTTTACTAATCCATCTAATGTAATTGTTCCCATTGAAAAAGGTTCCCCAGTTTTGATTTTTCCCAGAATATTGACAATCTATTTCTAATACGAGTATCCATATAATCTATTAATGTTTCATGAATAATATACTAAACCTTAATTAGGTTTTGTTATAATTTACTACATGATTATCTTCACAAACAATATATTTTTCCTCCTCAGGGTATCTTTGAATGTGGACAACCATATGTATAAAATAATCTATCTTCTCATTTTTTATAAGAAATTAAATGATACTAATATTTTTTTTGGTAAAGTTTTAGATCAACCACTCTTCCATATGTATCTCAATATTTTTCAGCAATGATTTCATATATTTTTTCCTTTGGAAATACTTTTTTATTCCACTATTTGCATAATATCTAGATTAAAAATATTTATTATCTCTCTAATAGTCTAAATTTTAAATTATAGAATAATGAAAAATTAAAACAGCTCTATTGAATATTTATTACTTCCTCAAAATATGTTGTTTTTGCAGAATATGTGAGCTATGAACTTCTATTTCCATGTGTCTTTCATATAATAATTGTGAATAACCCTTTGTTTTCTAAATTCCCTATTCATTAAGAATATATCCAACCAAGTATACAAGCTCCGAGGTGAATGATTCAATCCATATAAGGCCTTCTTCAACCTTTAGACATTATACTTTTCCTAATTAATAAAAAATATAACTGGTTGTTCTTTGTAAATATATTCATTAATATCTTCATTTAAGAATTTTTTTTCGCAATCCATTTGATATGTTTCAAATTATTTCATAACAATATATATCAAGAAATAATATTACTAACTCACTCATTTCCATAAGTGTGAAGGAATTTTCCATATAAATCCAATTTACTTGATCTTACACCCTTCACACTTTCCTTGATTTGTTTAAGATTACTTTTCTATTCTTATAAATTTTATTTGAAACCCGTCATGTTGCTAGTAAAATGTGATATGTTCTCATATTCATGGTCATTTAATTATTATTCTTCTATATATGATCTAAATCCATAATCAGATACATAATTTATAACTCATCCTTACCTTACCCTTAAAATTAGGATAGATCAACTTTTTAAAATAGAGTTATTTTCACTATATTCCTCACCCCATGAGTTTTTGTGGGTATTGATTTTAACTACTGATCTTTAATTCATCGATATAAAAACATATTCTCTTATATGGATTAATTGGTTTACTCTCTTCACCAGCATCTTTTTCTAATGGTTTTAAATCATAATCTTCTTTCCCACTTACTCGGGTATCTAATACATTATGATTTGTATCCATTACATTTTCCCATTATATAAATCAACAAAATATGGAATTATATATCTATTTTTCTAATTTGATTAGTGATTTATACATAAAATATTTCCATAATCGAGCGACTTATCTTATTGATCCTTTACACCGAAACGATTAGCCTAACAATATCCATTCATTAACTAAACCTCTATATATTCCTTGAATTTATTCCTAGATCTGGATATAACACTTTATTTTGAACACTCTTATATGATTAAAAGTCATATTTCTTTCATGAAACATTTCATATGGAGTATTATTCTCCCCAAAGATTATAGAATCCAATTTATTTGTGTATAGGACCACATACATGGAATTCTTATAAATGTGATGAGATCTTCAACTTTAGATGATAAATGTTTTGGCTATGTTTTTCACCATTTGATTAGTCCATTCTATCACACTATTTTGTTTCTCTATTCTCACTGATGAGACTTCATGATTAACGTTTCACTTTTACATGTACTTATCTAAATCAATAAAGGTGTGCTCTATGCAATTTTTAGACCTAAAAATCAAAGTCATTCTACCATATCTCTTGTTTTCATTTATTTTAAATAAATTAATGCACTGAATGATATAATTCTTTTCCCATAGAAACATAATTCAACCCATTATACTATATATATCTATCAATATAATGAATTACTTCTCAAAATATACTCAAGGTATCACCATGGTTCAAAATCATTAGAATGGATCATATCTAGAATATTTTATCCCTACTTCTTAATTATCCATTCAATATATAAGATATGTATATATCTTAAACAAGCCACCCATTTCTTATCCACACTATGTCTTATATTTTTAATATATGTTGTAGCTTTCAACCATAAAAGTACATAAATGATTTGATAATTTATTTGTATGATCCTTTGATTCCAAATTGGTTTTTCTTACATTGAATGAAAAAATTCATTATTAATCACCTCATATATATTATAATTTCTTCAACATCCTTTCACAAGAGAGTCACAAGATTTTTTTTATAAGACTTCCCATATAATAGAATGTGACATTGATTCTAGAATCACATAATTAAAAAATACTCAACAAGTTATGCAAATGAAAAAAAAGATAAATAACTTATGTATTAATTATTTAAAATGAATAAAACTTTATCTTATCATATCCCATGATTATTAATGCTCTATTATTACTAAATTTTATCATAACCTCAAAATCGATCTTAACATTGCTCTAAATATTTATATTGCCATTGATGTTGGATGATCACCAATGGTCAAGGATCCATGTTTTTTTAAGTTTCTTATTGAGTAATATATATTAATATATATTTCTCATTATTTTATTTTATTATGATAAATTCTTCATTGATTGGAGACACAAGATTTTTTTTCTTCACATTTCTCAGCCTAATTTCGGAAATCATAGAACTCTTTATTCAAAGGATAATATTATTTCAATAGGTACCCATAAATGATGGTTCAAACCCTAGTATACATTGGATACAATTATAGTATTTTAGTCTTCTCTAATACATTCACTTTATTGGTTTGTGGAAATGTTTTGAGAAATTTTATCCAAATATCCCAAATTTTTTCTTATTATTATGTTGTTGGAAATGTTAAAATTATTTTTTCTTCACTTATTTCGAGCTTATACTCTTAGATAGATATATTCCTCTATGCACTTGGTCTTTGTATGGCATGTTAATCTATAATGTTGGAATATAATTAATGAAAATAGTGTATATTTCTGATTTCTGAAGAATCCTTGTTGACTGAAATCTATCACCAGATTTTTTTTGTATCCCTTTTATTGTACAATAGTTTCTTCTTCCTAGATCACTTTTATTCAAATATGATCCCATAATTTATTATAGGATTTGAACTATGATAATTTATGATTTATTCAATAGTCAGTATCCCTCTTCCTACTCTTTATATCATATCATTATTGGAGAACATCCAAAAATATATACTTTTCCTATAATAAAAATTCTTTTCTTCACCCTCAAAATTCAATCTTAAAGATAAAACTTCTTATTCAATAGAATCATATAACTAAATTTCATCTACTATTCAATTATTTAAATCTTAAACCATTTAGTTTTTCTATTTTATCCATATCTTGAAATCAATGCATTTTTCTAATGCATCTTGATCTACCTTAAGTCCTTCCACAAATGTTTCTAGCCAATTAATTTAATCTTTAGTTTGGTAAATTTATTATGATGGTTCCATTCGAATAAAACCATTTTTTAATTTTTTGAGGTTGAACATCAAAATCATCAAGTGAACCTTCATGTTTAAATTTCATATCAGCAACTCTTTTAGGATATTCTTCCACCACACCACTTGAAATTATTTTTTATCATTTTCATTATGACATATATTGTATCAGAAATGAAATGAACCTTATCATATTTAAAACACCTTTATATATCTTCTAAATATTTAATCAATAAGGTTTTCCCAAAGCATCATATTCCATATATTTTATTAAATTAATTTGTTTACTCAAAGAGAAATTATCTGATGTTCTCGAATTACATTATCTTTACCTCCACTGTTATCTTTCCCTGGGAATCATATTTCGAAAATCCAAAACATACCATATGTTAAATTATTTAATGGTAGTATATAATTGTGACATTTTTTTATCACAATAATTTTATCACAATAGGTTGTGGAAATTCATTATTAATACATATTTTAATGTTTCTAAATACAAGAACCTCTAAATTTTTAAAGAAATTAAAAGTAATATATTTTATTTATTATATATATATTTATTTATTTATATTCTTCAAAATAAATTTATTAATAAAATAATTTAATGTGAAGTTCGTTAAGATAAATTTCAATGAGGATTTTTTATCGAGACGACACATTGGACTTATAAAAAAGGATTTAGAATTTAGAGAATTTTATTCTTGATTTAAAACCCCATTATTTGGTCCTAAATTCCATAGATTGTTCCTATATCTTCAATGATTCGTATGAAGAATACATCATTTTTTTCATCTGTACTAATCGTTAGATCATCAACCATGTTATGAAACACATGTAACTCTTTCTTTATTACTTAATTATCTCCTCCATTGATATTGGACTATTTTTTCCAAATGTTCTTTGATGGTATAAAATCCGTAAAATTCATATGGATTTAATTGGGTAAAGATATGGATAAGGAATTTTTTTCCATTATACTATTAACAAGAATTTTTTGGTTGGTTTTAGTGAATAGAATTCTAATAACGTCACTGGATTATATCCTGTGAATTAGAATAGAAAACCAATCATGTACCAAATACTGTATATGAAATATCATGAGATTCATTCATATAAAAAATTTATAACTGTCAAACAAGGTAGCTTCATTGTATTAAAATAAATTTTTCATACCAATAACCAACCATGGAAATATTCATCATGGGATACCTCTATGGATCTTATACCATGTTTTACAACCATAGGCCCAACATACCCTATGTTGGGGGAGTGAATTATGTAGTTCAACTAGTCAACATCACTACTAGATCTTGTTCTCACGTTTTCATGAAGATTAAAACAGTTAAATATTAAATAACACATACAATATTCATATGCAGTAATTAAAATAAAAAACACTAGGTTTTTAATTAGTTTATCACAATGCGCAACTCCATGGAGAATAGGCGGACAGTGTATTGACATACCTGTAGTTAACACAATGCGCTATAAGTGTTTCCTTATTTTAGGGATGTTTCATTGTTTATTATGGGTAATCCATTATCTTGTCTATTTTATCACTATTTTGGGAAAAGTAATACAAAATAGGTGATAGGGTGATGACCTAAAAAAAATCTATTCAAAATAATAACAAGAGCAATACAGTGTTATTATCATTAAACTTAGTTTCCTCTAGTAGTTTTCTATCTTGCAAAGAATTTCTCTCAGTAATCTACTCAAACATATATTTTTACATATTTTTTAATTTTATATACTCTTTCTCTTATATTAGTTTTATCTAAATATAAATCCCTAACTAAATAAAGAATCATATATCCAAAACATTTCTCCATGAATTTCCCCCATTAGGACCCACATAATGGGTCTTCAAAGTGGTCCCATAAAGTTGACCAAAAAACCAAAAATCTTATATAATTTAGAGTGACTCGATTCATATTGACATAACCTATAAAATATGTCAATGATTCTTAATATCATGAACAATATAGTCATAACATGATCAAATTTAAATGATACAAGTTAATATACCTTTCATATGAACCAGTTTATCCTTATAAAAAAGTTCATTACCCTTTTATATCAAGGGACTTTGGATTTTTTTTAACATGAACTCCATTCATGACACTGCCCATGTACTCACACTAATACCCGTTCCTTCTTATTGAAATTTCTTAGAATATAATAAGATCCTCCATAAATAAACTCTCAATATCTCAATATACATAAAAAAGATAAGATTACTAATAATTATTAACAAAAAATATATTTGAAAACACCTCGATATGCAATATATTATTTATGTATTTTTGTTATTACACATTCCCATTATAAAGGTATTATCGACCGTGAAGGAGTTTCAAACCCATGATGTATCAATGCTCTAACATCATAGAGGATAATCCTTTCATAAAACATCTCATTTCCTTTCTCAAAAATTTAACTTTTCTATATTTATAGTATAACCCTAATTAAACAAGAAATAAATTCTTATGAGATAATTAAAAACAACTAAACATAAATATTTTATAACTAGAAACCCAACATTATCATACTGGTAAATACAGAACCAATTCTCTAAAACTATTTTAATTATTTCTATTTGAACCCATCTTGGATTAATAGAAAAGTTATGATCTATTCCCTTGTCCATAAACTCTAAAGTTTGGTGTCTCCTCAATTTTAGTGTGATGATGATGGAACCTATAATACCCCATATGTTTATATGGGTCCAGAAATATAAAGGAGTTTAAAATTTACATTTAGTGAATGGGACATATTTTTTTTATATTAAGAATAGAATTATAAGTTTTATAGAAACCAAATATTGGTGTTTTAGATGGGGAATGAGTTATATATAGGAGTTGGTGTGCTCAGATAAGATTTTAAGGTAGTATTGGGTGGTGAGGGAAACAACCTATATCCATTGGGTAAGAGGGGGAGTCTACTAGCTGATTATTGGCCTTGGATGTAACACCTATAGCTGTATTGGTGAGATTTATTAGTTAGGGGAAATAAAAGAGATATTGTAGCCCAATAAGGATCCACATGGGGAAACCCTTATCTCTCCCAATATATTTTTTATATGAACCATATATTCCACTCCATCCATCATCCTATTCCCCATCAAATGATCGGGGTGTATATTTTGTTTTCTAGAGACTCTTTATGAGTTCCATATTCTAAAAACCTTATTGATATTTTCTCTAGTATTCTTATAATTAATTTTATCTCTGGATAGGGATTTGATATTTATTTCACAATATCATGCTGGAATCTAAAATTCATGAAGGTTCTTCCACTCTACAAAGGAATAGGGATCAGTGAAACATTTCTTGAACTAGGTTTCTCAGTGATCCGATAAGGTATGCCCCCATTTGAAATTTTCTTTAGTTTTCTCTAAAAAACAATTAAACTAATACTGCAATTCTTTTAAATTCATAATTATTTCTCCTAGATTAGTGATGGAAATTGTTCTTGGACTTATGGTGGATGGTTGGTGACAGTTTGGATGTGATGATGCCACTCGTTGGGAGGTTGTGTGAGGACCCTTTCATGTGATTATCCTATGTGGACAGACCATAGGTGGTATTAGAGATGGGTAGAGTGAGTTGATAGGATTAGAGTAACCCTAAACATGGATTTAGGCCTATTCCCATCTATCAAGTCTAACACCAATGAGGAATACCCATGAGACTGATGAGGATGTGATGTAATTATAACCTTGTAGATGGGTGTGATGTCCTCTATGGGAAGGGTGATAACCTGACACTTGAACAAGAATAGAGACCCCATGTGAGATGTTATATTGCTTTTATGTGACCTAGTACATCTTGAAGGGTGACCAAGTGATATTATGATCATAGTGAGAGGGTTTTCTTGGGATGGTTTATAATGACAGGTTTATTCATTCCTCAAAACCATTTTTATAATGACCCATATTTATATTTAACAAACCTTTTATTACATGGTACATTTATAATATTATAGGTAATATTTTTAGGATTACTACTGTTGAAATAAGACCATGATGCATGAAAACATAAAAAAATTTCTAATCCAGTTGATGGAATTATTCAAAGTTTCATCCTATATAAATTTTAAGGACAATCATTTCCTAAGTACATACATCACAGAAAGGGGTGAGAATAAAGATCATCATGAGAATACACAAAGGAAATCCTTAGCGTGTGAATAACAGGAATATAAAATAGGCATAATAATATGAACATCATTCATATAAAAATATATTTAACTTTAATCATAACATTAAAATGTTCCAACAATATAAAAATAGTCCATCCATAATAATTATATCAAGGTTTACCACTGAGGGTACATAAAAGATAATTACCAAGTTTATTCACGAAGGTATCATAAAACATGTCATCACAACCTATTAATTCCTAACCCAATGAATTGGATCTCTATTATGGTATTCTATTTCCATTTATTCATACCTGTGATCCACATTTATCATATTAAATAATTTCATAAATAACCAAAGGTGAGTAAATAATGGGTTTCATAAGAAAACATTGAGTACATAAGTGCATAAAGACATTATCGTTACATCATTTCTATCCCATGAAAAGGTGATGTGATTTTCATACAAATAAATATCAACTGAATAAATTATAATTATATCTAGTCAAATTTCCATGGGTAAAGAAGAGGTTTGGAAATTAAAAATATAATAATATTTCATGAAAAAGGGGAAATTTCCAGAAATAACTTCAGCAACATAATAGTATAAAACATGGATTATGTAAAAGGTATAATGAGATAAAATGGAGGTATCACATTGTTAAAAACCATTTTGTAAGTAATTTTAATATCAAAAGTTCTTGAAAAAAAACCTTAGACATTTATAAAACTCACAAAAGGTAGGTACATTAATAAAAAAGGGAGAAGCGTGCAATTACCATGAATATTTCCTTCCAAGAACATGATGGTGGAACCTTGAATCCTTGATAGAACATTATAAGGAATATTTTTTAGGATAAATTACCAGAAATTTATTTCTTATGAGATTGGAGTGGAGAGGAAGGTGGAATGGGGGTATTTATACTTGAGGATGGGGGGTTTAAAGGATTAAATATTAATTATTTTATTATATAAGCTAACCACATAAGGGTACAATCAATTCCAACACTTTTTATGGAAAATTAATGAATATTATAGGTTGGTTGAGTTTTTAATGTTTTGTTAATTATAAACTTACATTCTATCCATCCCAATTAATTGAGAGAATCCAAAAATAATATTTATCTTAAAATTCCAATTTTCATTCAAAAATGTAAGGTTTAAATAACTAAATTAAAATTAATATTTTTAAATACATTTTTATAATTATTAAATTATTTTTTACTAAATAATTTTTTTAATAAATTTTTAATCGTGATGGTTTAATAATAATGTCATAAAATCATAGTTCTTTATAAAGTGGAATTTTTTTATTTGTCACCAAAAAAATAATCTTTCTAATAATATACCTAAAAGAATTTATTATAAGATAATTTTGAGGTTATAGGTTAAAATATTTAGCTAATTTTATCAAAATAATTATGTAAATATTAGAATGTAAACTTTTATATAAATATCCTTATTTATTAAACATTTAAAATTTCAAATAAAAATAAACATTATGACCAAAAAAAGTACATACGAATTCATAAAAATATATGTGCATTTAAAAGTGTTTTGAATTGTTATTTCATGAAAATAAAATTTTCTTAAAAATATTAATTTTATAATAAAATATTTTAATAGAATATGTATATATACTCAAAAAATAGTACACTTTTGTTTATAACATTAAATAATCCTTTTATTATTCTTAGATATAGTGTTCGATGATGTATAAAGTTATTATGAAATGTAAAATTATTTATACGAGATCATAATAAAATGTTCATTATATAAAAAAACGTTTTTTATGAATAACATAATAGAATTCTAGGGGTGTTATATTATTCCCCCTTATTGAAATTCCACCTTCAATTTTTTTTCCAACTTCAAATAGTCTAATATAGACTAGAATTAGTTTCAATCTACCACCTTTGGATTTACCCACAGGTTATAAAAGTGACCATGTTTTTCACAGTTGAAGAAATGCACCACAGGATGTTCTTGCACTATGGTTAAATTATTATTAGTATTAAGGTGTTGTGGGTTTGGATATCCATAATAGTTTCGAGAAATAAAGCCAAAAATCCTAAATTTATACCTCATATAAAATTATTAAATACAATTCTCTAAGTTCCTTTTCCCATAGTTGTTTCACAAGGGATTTTTTTTTCTTCCCATCCATTTCATGGTTAGGTCTATTCCCAAAGTTATGATCTATCCACCCCTTTTTATAGTTCATCCCATGGAATCAATTGTTATCTATAAAAACAATTTCATATTTAATATCACATATATGTATATATTCATAACTACCGAAGTCTTATATTGGAAAATATTTCCCTAGATGAGGTTTTATTATGATTAAGAATCGATCTCCCTTCTTGACATAATTAATTACTAGAAGTATGTTCAATGTGAAATACTTCAAAAGAAACCTTCTATTTTTTAGAATAATAGAGTATAAAAAATATTTTTTTTAATTTTTGATCCTTTTTTTATTGCATTAGTGGTTACACTAAAAATAGCTAGTCATTGATGCATGACGGATTCAATAACTTGTTATTACTTCCTTGGTGAACCATGATGCTCCACATGGTTTTAGATGTTTTTCATTACATGTATAAACCGATTCATTATCATCTTGATGTTTCAATTAAAAATCCCTAATATTGGGAAGGATAATATAAAATTATCCATTACATCTCTTATTTTCATGAGTAACTCTATTTCCTCCCATTTCAATTGTAAGACAAAACCTATATGATACACTTGTTATTTTTTTGGATCATATAATAACAATTGTAAATCAATGATTAATCCTAATGTTTTCTAATATCTTTCTTCTAGGTAGATATTATTAAATAATAAAAAAAGTTTTAAATTATCTTTATTATCTTTATAAGGGTTTGTATAAACAAGTGATTAACCAAATAAAAAACTCATGGAGATTAAAAAGAGGTGTGTAGCATAGCCCATTGATGTGAACTAGTTTGTGATTGATTCCAGATCAATACACTATTTTTAGGGTTATTACCCCCAAGGTACATTTGTACCAGAGCCACAACCACCTGTAGTATCCAGACATAGATCTGTTTTCATGTAAACCACTTACTCTATACATTACCGAAATAACATCATGTTTTAATATATTTATAATTATCAAATGGGTTTTTACTAATATTTTTTAATCATAACTAACACAATAAACTAAACCATCATATGATACTAGCTATGGAAACCAACCATTTTATTTCATAAAACATTAGTTACATTGTACTAAATTTAGCAGTACATATGATCCTTTGAGGTTTCTTGTCTTATAAAATATGAAAATTATATATGAAAAACATAAAAATTATTCTAAAAAATGTGAATTAATTATTAAGAGGTTTTTCATAAGTAACGTTTACTACATATTATATCATAAGTTCATATATCAAATAATGGGGTGGGTTTAAAACAAAACACAAGAATAAAAAAAAGATACATTGCATGTGAACATTAGGCAAAACAATTAGGAATGATCATATTAATGTGAGCCATATCATAATAGAAAGAAAATGAATCAAAACATTTAAATGAGGATACAAAATATAAAATAGGATATTTATAGGAATATCACTAATATTTCTCACCAAGGAGTCATAATACATGATTACCATGTTTATTCACCAATGTATCCGAAAACAAGTCATATATATATATATATATATATATATATTAATTCATTACCCAATTCATTGAAGCACTATTAAGATTCACACTTCATATTTATTAATTACTTTGAGCCACATTTACCATAACAAATCATTTCATAAATTACCCAATAAAAATAAACAATGGGTTTCATAAGAAAACATTTATTACATATGTTTTTAAAGACATGAAAATTATATCATTTTTAACCCTAAGAAAATTTCATTTGGGTTTCAAACATAAAAATAAAAGAAAAAATAATTTATGTTTGTATCTATTTTAATTACCATTTTTAATTATATGATTTGTGTATTCATATTATAAAAATATTTCATAAAAAATATGAAAATTCATGAAATGATTTCAACAGTATAATGGTATAAAACATGGATTATGGAAAAGGAATAATGATAGAGAATAGAGGTATCCCGTTATTAAAAACACTGTTTTGGATATAATGGTTCAACATAATTTTTAGTAAAATAAATAATATTTTACATTTGGATGATTCACAATAGGGTGGCACATGGATGAAAAAGTGAGAATAGAATAATTCCCTTAACTTGAAGATTTTCTTTGTAAAACTTGAGTGAGGAACCGTGAAACCTTATGAAAACCTTGTTGGGACACTTTCAGAATATATATGGTCATAGCTTCATGTATTGTGATTTTGGAGTGGATAATAGTTTTGAATGGGTGGTATTTATACATTAGTAGGGGAAAGTTTTAAAGGATTAAATATTGGTAATTTTATTATATAGGAAAACCACTTGTGGGTTTAATCAATTCCAACCATTTTTTAACTATTAATAAATGAGAGATAATTTTTGGATGTTTTAATGATCCCTAATTATAAACAAACCTTCCATCTAATCCAATTAAATAAAAAATCCAAAAACAAGATTTATCATAAAATTCCAATTTTTTGTTCAAAAATGTAAGGGGTTAATTTCTTTATAAAAACTAATATTTCTAAATTCATTTTTAAAATTACGAAATAATATATATATTATATATAATTTTCCATAAATTTTTATTCCATCTTAAAAAATATTGATCTCTTAAAAGGGCATTTCTTTGTAAGTGACAATTTTATATTTTTCACCAAAAATTAAAATTTCTCAACAAATTCCAAAAATCAATAACTCTACGATAATTTTTATGTGTTTATTGAATAAAATAATTTTATTTTATAAAAATAATTATCTAAATATGATAATTTATCTGTAAAAATAAATATACTTATTTATTGAAATTTATCAATTTCATGAAAAAATAAACATTCTAAACATTAAATAAATTACATAGGGATTCGTTAAAAATGTAAACTTTTAAAAAGGTTTTTAAGATTATTTCATTAAAATAAATTGTATATAAATATATGACTTTTTTATAAAATATATTAATAATATAATATTTTTATATTCTCTAAAAATAATGAAATTCTGATTCAATGATTAATTAATCTTTTTATAATTACATGTTTTAGGTGTGTAGGATCTGTGAAGTTATTATAAAATGTGGAAGTATATATGTTCTCAGAATAAAAAATAATGTTTAAAATAATATTAATATTAATACTATATTTTAAATTTTATTTTGTTACAGGTTTCTCAATTATTTATGATTGAACATGGTATAAGCCTCACGGTAGTTCTATTGTGAAATGGAAAATTCCTATAGGGGCGGTCTTTTATTTGGTATTTTTGAAGCAACCAATAGGGGATTGGTTTCACCACGTATTTTTGAAATAAAATATTGGTATTATAATTTATTTGTATATTTAAGTATTATTTTGGTGTTTTATGATATTTGTATGATAAAACTTTCATAGAGGTGTTTTTGTTAGTACTTTGTAAAAATATATCTCAAAGGGGAGGTCCAGAATAATTTTGGGTTATACCCTAGACTAAGAAAAATACTGTAGGGGTGGTCTATGATAATATTGGTAGGGAATCCATGGATTTTTATCTTGTTTTGATTTTTTATAATGGGATAGATTATTCTACTAGGATTCCCTAAGTCAATGATACTTATGGACATACACGTGGGTAGAGAAAACTCAAAAATGGGAGGTACATGAAGATTATTTGTATACTAGGGAGACACAATTTTTATATATTTGGTGTAATGTTCATTGTAAAATTTTTATAGATATCATTACACTAGTTGAAGTAGGTATTGTTGATCAGGGTCATAGACCTAAGGATAAAAAAGGTTGATAGATGGTATATGGGTTGGAAAGTTCCACACGATGTTCTTAGGAAACTTAAAATTATAGGGTGAAGCATGTATTGTTATTTGCTTATTTATTTATGTTTTTTAGTTTATTTATGGTATATAGTTGACCTTGTCACATTCATATATCACTTCATTTCCAGTTATGTATGGAACTAATTTGGTAGTTCCTAATAATGTTTTTACTCGCACCATGTTATGGAGGCCATTAAACAAGGGTACCTAACCATCTCTACTATTTTTGTTGGTACAGTTTGGTACAAGGTTTGGTATTATATTATTTTTTCATATATCATGGAATCTATTAGGGGTTGGGATGATGTTTGAATAAAATTTACAGTGGATACTTATTGTATCATTATTTGATTTCATTAATTTATTTAAATTTGTGATTGACCAAGTGGTTGATCAGTCTCAAATTTTAATCAGCTACATACCATTATATATTAGGATGTTTAGTATATTTATTCTTCAGTTCACCCTAATATGGATGAATCTTTGATATATATTTTTTATTTTACACAATGATATATTGGGTATACTCTACCTACAATATTATCATAGACACTTTTTCTTAGTCTACAACCTCTGGAATATAGGGATCCATGCCTAACATAAGAGGTGATCACCGATATGGATCTTGACTAGTTGTATGGGGTGGTTGGAAGTTAAAAATAGGTATTATAGCTTTTGTTATTTTTTTTAATAGTTAGAAACAATGTAGAAAATATACATAGGAAAGTATCAAAGATTGCTATGGATAATGGGTTGCTTCATCACGAATGTCATTTCAAGTCGAATGTCTATGTTACCAGGTACATAAAAGTGTTATTATTGTCTTATGATATTATATTTATATTATTTTCACCTAGTGTGACCCACATTTGGTTTGGGATTTATTATTTTAGTGCTATTAAATTTTGAATCTTGACCATTTTTGAAGAATCCATTGATTTTATTTTCACTCTCATCCTATAGAGAAAAGTCATGACCAATGAATCATGATTAGGAAAATGTATTCACATGGTATATTCCATCATATGTGTAGATTTATCACTATTGATAGTCTCATTTTTTTAATGTGTCAATAGCTACTCATTTTGTGTTTTCATTATGGTGGTATTCTACTAAATTGGGATAACATGTATATATATTTATTTCTAATGGAATTTTATTTGGATCCATGGTATGGAAATTGATGATGATGGAATAATATGTGTGAATAGATGGTGTGGAGACCTGTATAGTTAAATTAAACATTTTTTGACTTAGTATGTAACCCCAAATGGGTGACTATGATCATGGTGTATGTTTTTTTAAGTGTCTATAACAACCTATATAGAAGTTTATCAGATAAATTCTAAACTAAATATACCTAACTAAAAACTATTATAGTGTTTTTGTATAGAACATCTAGGATGATTTTTTTGGTTATTGAAGTGAATACTGATATGTTTTCATTATTTAGGGACTAGTCTCATAGCTGGATGATGGGTGAGAATCAGTTCCTAGTCAGATGGTATTTTCAGGTGATATCAGGTTGTTTGTTTTGAAACTAGATATGTGTTTTTATAATGTGGGATATCATGGGATATTTGAGACAGTTTCATAGAAGAAATTCATGAGCCATGGAATTTTTATAAGACCCATTTTTAGGTATTTCAACACATGTCTTCCAAGAGTTTATTGAAATAAGTGAGATTTCATCTCATGAATTATCACATTATGTGAGACATGTATTATAAGGTGTGTGGTATACCCCAGACACTCTTAAGATATGATTCGCAAATTAGTGAGTTAGTGACTTGTAAGGATGAGGAATGCCTATCATGGGGGTTAGCCTAAGTTTATGTTTTTCTAAGATACAATATGCATGGTAAGGTGCATCAGGGAATATATTTGTGTGTACACGGTGTTTCTAACCATGTTTTCTATGAATGGTGATGAATTAGAGATTTTTATATAAATCAACTTGAGTACTAGGGTCTTGGTATTAAGGAAACCTTTTAAGGGAATGATGTTTCTAACCATGTTTTCTATTAATGGTGATGAAGTAGAGATTTTTATATGAATCAAATTGAGTACTAGGGTCTTGGTATTAATGAATCTTTTTAAGGGAATGAATTTTTGGGTGCCTAAACCTATTTTTGAGCATGATTAATATTTCAAGTGCATGATCCTAGTCAATGAAATGTGAAACATGTTATTGTGAGATTATTTTTGTGATAGGGTAGTAATGGATTATACACTCGTTATGTTTATATTAGATTTAGTTTGTATTAATGGTTAACTCAATGCTTATTGAAACGTAAAATGGTGGGTAGTCATGTGAAAGACAAGGACTAATAAGTATTCTTATTAATGTCCATCATAGTTTACCAAGGGATAAATAAAAATAGGAAATTATAATATATGATTATATGTGATGTCGAGATGGATTGGGTAAAGTAACTGGTCAATCCATGATCTTTTAAATTTCTCAATTTCAAATGTGATTATGAGCATGCATTATAATGAGAAACCCCAGTGTGTTATGGGGATTATTAGGACATGTTTATGATAATTGATGAGAAAGGACTAATAGTGGGGAGAGAACCAATGGTCAATTATGGGTGGTGATACTAATTGTTTAGGAGAGGTTAAAAATTCATTACCACATGTAATCATATTTTTTGGATGTATATCATTACAATAGAGTCATTTTAGATTCATATGACTAGTTTCAGAATAATAATGTCTTTTCAAGGAGAAGTTGGATGGACATGGCTTCTTGAATAGATAGATGGTTTACGTCCATTTTTCTTCAGAATATATAAAAAATTATTTTACTAATGATGGATATGTATTCACTAATATATTAGGGAATATCATGATGAAAACTGCACTTAGAATATCATAATAATGTGAGGTGGGTTCTTCAATAGGCAATTCCAACAATATGAAGGAATTGCATGTTGGAATTAGCTTGTGTATTATGGATTATGGTGGAGAGTACCCAGGGACATGTGGTTAATTATATGAGAATACCTTCATTATCTAAGGATAGTTATATTTCAATTAATCTACATCTTGATGTTTTTATAATGAAAATGATAATTGGATTTATTGTCTTTACTTGGAAACTACGGTTTTGGAAGTGCACTTGGGGATTTTGTTAAGATATCACAAAAAAAGCAAGTTCATTTAATGGGTTCTTTGAAGAATTTTATATGTTAAATGAGGTTCATATGGGATTTGGGGTTGTCAATAATGCATTAGATTTAGGTCGAGTGGTCAGGGAAACATTTGGCAGCTATCGGTTCGTCGGGGGCCTGGCCGGTATCCCCGAAATATTTTCAAGTGAACAATATTAATGGTGTATGTAGTAGAGGTGCTAAAAACCTCTTTAAATCTACCAATGAAATAGTTTCCCAATACCTCAAAATAGGGGGCTTAAATTGGAAAAAATTTACATTTTCCACTGATTTTTATAGGGGTGTCCCCCACCCCCTCTTTTTCTTGTGTGAACCGGAGGCCAACCATCCTCACTCCTCCTACTACCCCTTGGAGGAGGGGATATGTTGAAGGATGTTTTTGGTTATTATTGATGAGTTTCTTCTTTTTTCAACCTTTTTGGATCTTCTCTCAAGTTTTCTTACAATTTTCACTATCTTATTCAAGGGATTTGATATTGACTCTACTAGATCATTATGGAATCAACTGACCAAGATACGACTTCTAATTATTATAGGACTATGACATCCATTAATGTGGTTTTCAATTAATTTATCGGTGATTTTATATCATATTTTTAATTTTAAATGTTCATGTTGTTTTGGTTAAAATTTAATTAAATTATTTACATCATTTTTTTTGATTCATGGAGTTTTTTACCTAGTTAGTGTCAGAGGTGAGGCATAAACTTATGATCGATAGTTAGTGATGATTTAAGGCTGACAAGCCACTCAGTATGTATGTAATCAATTATACAAATTTTTATAGTCTAGATGTAAATTAAAAATGATTAAATTAATTATAATTTTGTTTTAATTAATTATTTGTGAATATTACTTCTTGGGGTATGTGATAGAATGGTCAATCAGGATTGGGGAAGACATAGGTGAGTCTTAGTAACAATTAGAATGTTATAGTTCCAATTTTAATAGGATTAATATGAGGTTGGTGGTCATTGGTAAAACATTTTATGGATTTCATACATGTTTTTATGGTTCATGAGATATTTAGTCATTCCATCGAGAGTGTTGATGCTTTTGTAATGTAATCAACCATCATGTTTAACTGAAATTAAAAGGCTAAATTTAATTATTTTTAAATATAATATAATTTAATTTAATTTTAAATTTTCAGTCTATTTAAATTTATTTGGATGAAATGAGTAATTTATAATGCCACCAAGAACCTTGGCCAATGGCTTGACACCATGACCATTAATGGATGAGTCCTACACAAAGATGATAACTAGACTCTCAAACACCTCAAAACAGCAGTGTGATTTGTCCTGAAATGAATGAACCTATTGTGCTAGGTTATAATGCTTGATATGTGTTTAGTCTAGGTGGATATACTATAATAAGAATTGATGATGGGTCGGGGAGCTAACTGTCCTAGGGTAGAAAAGGAGATGGACCTTATGGAATCTCTTTTAGTAATCATTATGGAGTCTTACTATGATGATGATGAGGTAATCCTATCACTAGAATGTTTTTAATGGGTGTGATACTATCTATGAGATGGGTGACGACCCAAGACATGATCAAGATTGAGAATATATAGGGGGGTGACTCAATTTTGTGATGTGAGCCAGGGGACCCAAGTATGTGCCTTGATGTTATTATGAACATGGTGAGAAGGTGTACTGGGGTACAGTTTATGGTGATGGGCTTTGGATTTTGACCCACCAGTGTTTCCCATTATGATAAGACATGGCATACACATCAAGAAAATTATGTTGAAAATAGGGAATTCCCATAGTAGTGGTCTTGTATTTTTTTCTTATATAGAAAACACATATTAGGGATTTTTTATTTTGTAATTTTGGAAAACAATAACAGAAATTGTATTTTATCATATTTTTTTAATACCCATTGGGGTGGTCTTTAATTTAAATTTGAAAAATTCCTTGGTGTGGTTAATGATATCTGTCTATGAAAAGTATTATAAGGGGTATTTATTACTTTTGTCAAGGAATACATCAATAGGGGTGGTATGTTATACCTGTGTTCTACTCCATTGGACGAGAAAATTAAATCTATGGATTATATGGTATACTAGGATATAGATTTATAGGATAGTTTTCTAGGTTTTCGATACTTATAGTCTTATGTAGGGGATGTGAAAACATCCACATGGGAGGTCATTGATAATTGTCTATATACCGATATGAACCATGTCTATTATATTGGTAGGCATAGTCATCAAGACGTAATGGGAGACAAACTTGCTCTAGTCTATGCAGGTATTCTAGATTGGGGTCATAGACATACAAGTATTCAGTGGTTAGTATATATTTTTGGTGTTGGAATGATCCACATGATGTTCTGAAAGGTATTTCAGTAATAGGACAAAAAAATTAGTGTTGTTTTTTAATTTTTTTATCCCCTGAAGTTTATTTAAGTTTTACAGAAAAGAACGTCACATTCAATTTTCAATTAATTTTAAATTTTCTATAATCCTGAATTTCTATTTCCCTAATTATTGTTATACTCAAACCCATCCCAAGCATATATGGAACTTAGGTATTTGATAAGCACTTCTCTTGTTGCGGTAAATGGATAGGTTGGGGTCTGATATTACATGATTGAGCATGATAGATCAGATACCATTTGAAGTTGGGATGAGAAATTCGTCATAGTGTTATTGGAGACACAATGTATCATTATTTTTTATGCCTAATTATTTTAATATATGATCATCCCAGTGGGAAATCATTATTGTATGTTGTTTGACCACATTCCATTATATATTAAGATGTTCAGTTTAATTATTTTTCAAATAACTCTACTATAGATGATAATTTATTAATTATTTATGATTTTTCACTCTAATATAGGGATAATTTTCTCCATGTGGCACCATCACATACCCCCACTACTAGTAAAAAATCTCTAGAATGCGATTATGTGTAGATGTGGTAAGTTGGAACTATTGTTCTAGATACTAATTAGTCGTGTAAGGTGGTGAGATATTATAGAACCCTTGATTACAATAACAGGATAGATGGTTGAATAATCCCACTTAGGTGGTCTATTCCTAGTTAATAACTCCCATATAGATTAAATATATTCTTGTGAACCCCTTCCTGACTCCATCCACATGCACATCAGTTAATTGCATCACTATCTAACGTGGCATGGCGGAAGCCTTTCAGTTTAGTAGGTGAATGTGTTACGTATGGTTTGTGATATTATAACATCTTTATCTCATTACAAAATATAATATTATGTGCATCACTTAAGGAATGAAGATTATTCATGTTAAAAGGAATAAATTTGATGGAACTATTTATTTTTATTCCAAATAGTTAGATGCACATGGATTAATTTCCAATGGGTAAGCATGTGATTTAGAATCTTGTGGGGATACTCACAGTTTAGAGTCTAGAGGATATATTCAACATTCTATACTTGATGTGAACACTCATGTGTTAGAGTTTAGTTGGGACCCTCATGATTTAGAGGCATATTTTTTATTACATTAGAATAGAAATAAAAACCCACATTGTTCAATTTTCATAGATTAAGGTCATAAGACAATACCAATCCATGCATTTTAAAATAATTTTATATGGAATCATTTTTCTTGAAAGTGATTATAATAAAAGATTAATTATGTATTTTTCATTATCCTTCCCATGTTTTTAATAAATTTCATGATCAATTTAAATTGATATTCATGAAATATGAATAAAATCAAGAAAAAGATCAAATGGATAAGAAGAACATCATAAAAATAAGATTTAAGTTACTTGGTAATAATCCCTATGTCCATGGTGATGAAAATATCTTGAATAAAATTCATAAATAAAATTATAGGATTAAATCTCATATAATGAAACCCTTTCTCTAAATGATCTCATGAAGACGTGTTCTTCAATAGTTATCCATGTTTCTATAGTTCCATCCACCACATAGTATGTCCACCATGCTACAGTAAATGTGATTTAGAAGTCTATAGAGATACAGAGACTTACTGGTGTGTCTAGTCACATGATATTACAAAACCATGTCTAATTATTCATAACAATATCACCTCGTTTGGGGTCTATAGTCTATTATTCTATAATGGGTCAGCATTGCAATAGTACCCAAAATTTTGGGCCGGGGGCCTTTAGCCCCAGGACACCCAAGAAGGGGAATGCTTCCCCTATAACTTCTAGTGAGAAAATAACGGAGTTAAAAAAATGATATTTTCATACTTATATATATCATGTCCCACTAGTTATTCACCGAACATTATACAAAGGATCTAGATACACCATTTGGACAATATCCAATATGGAACTCATCCAAACAAAATAACACAATTTCATGTCTCCAACTTTAAAAAACATACATAATCAAAGATACTTCACATATTCACTTTCCAATTGGGACTTTCCTACAAAAGATTAAATTTAATGTTAAAAATTAATGAAATAAATTATTATTCACCTCCATGATCCAATAATTTTCTCCCATGTTTTTTCTTATATCCTCTGTCCATCAATGAAGACAAATAGAGGTATAATTGTGCCTCCAAATCTAAAACACCACCATATTCATAAATATGTCTACTAGATTGTTGGTTCTATGAATCATCTTCAATATAAATATCTGATCATGTATTAATACAATGATAAAATGGTACATCAAATGATTACACTTAATTTAATCATGAATCATTGGGCTAGTTATAATATGTATAGATCATCAAAATTCATAGTGCAATACATTTTAAAATTATTTATACCAATATCCTCCAAGATGTTCATCAGCTAAACCATCTATTTCACATCTTCTATTATGAAAATGTATTATTACATTGCGGTGAATTGACCAATGTAAATATATAATTTTCATATCCATCTCATTTAATTTCCTCTAAAGGTAACCACATAAACTATGGTAGTTCTCTTTTTTCTAACCTCACCAAGTCCATTACCCACATACCCTATAATAAAAATATTTTCCAAAATTATGGGGATACATTGTTAAATAACATTATAAAAATCAGTGTTTACTTCACAACAACCCAATGTTTATTTCCAGGTTTAGACATATATTGTCTCACAACTCCGACACTAGAAGAAATATCCAATTGAGTACAGACCATGAAATACATCTGGATTCTATCAGTAGAATTATATTAAACAATTTCAATAAACTCATACTCATTTTTTTGTTGAATGATCTTTTGACCATATTGATATTGATTTCCTGGTGAATAGAAACTATATTTCATTCCAACATAGTAAATCTACTAAAACAATTCCAATGTAGTAATCCTGTGATAACATTAATGTTCCAACTATATAGTACATCTAATTCTTCATCCAAAATATACTAAAAACTTATCCAAGATCATTAAACATGAACACCTTATCAAGTTTCCATTTCATCTCATTAATCCTATGTATACATGGTCCTATAATGAGAATTTCATGCTCATACAGAAGCAATATAATGTCTCCATCCCCACCTAAAATGGTAGCCTTGATCCATGCCAGACAATTTATATGACTATTTTATCATGAATTAATCCAACTTATATTTCCACTACATGTGTACCTAGTTTCCCAAATATATGTTCTTCTATAGTTTTCACACCAGTTTGTCCTTTCCTGAATTAATATATCCCTCTATTTAATATATATATATATATACAATTCTAGATCACCATGAAGATATGTAATCTTTATATTAGGATACCCAAAATAAAAATCCACTAATTCCAAAATACTATGAACCACCTAGGTTATAGTAAGATATAATAATAGTGATAATATTTCTATAAAATCCACATCTTACCCCATTGGAAAACCTATCACCACTAGCCTTTCCTTATACCTCCTTTTACCATTTTCTTCTTCCATGACCCAGTAAACCCATTTTTTCTATAATTCTTCTTTTCCTTTTAGAAAATGGGTGATATCATATATATTATTATCATGTAATGAATAAATCTCATGTTTCATACCTAAATCATACTAGATCAACTCCTTTAAATACATTTTTTATTTAAATAATTATTTTTTTCCATTGTCAATCAAAAAAAATAGTGTAAGGATGAAGAATACATCTATGAATTCTTTATCACCCTTGTTTATATCATCAAATGCAATGGAAGAGTATAGTACACTTATTCTGGCGTCATAAAATCGGGAACACCTTCAAGATATAATTTCAACTATAATTATAATTCTTTCTTACCACTATAAATTCCCACAAAATGATGGTTATTAGATATAAAACCATCCTTAAATATCACATTTTTTGTTCTAATGATCATCTTGTTCATATAATTTCATAAACGATAACCAAAATCCTTAGAACCACAACCAATAAAGAAACTTGATTTGGAATTATCATCAAACGTGTCCCTTGATTTAGAATCTATATTTACATAACCTAAACACCCAAATAATCATCAATGAGACTGTCTAACCTGATTTATTAAAATTAATCCTCAGATGAAAATTCTCCCATTAGTACAAATGGACTTTTGTTGATGAGATATCATTCCACAATAAATGCCTCTAAACAAAACTTCTTAGTTAACCATGATTGTTCTATCATACCCCAAAAACATTCATTAAATGTCTTATTCATCCTTTTTGACACACCGCAGTGTTATGTTGAACCTAGAAGTGTATTCTACCACCAAATTATATTATAAACACAAAGTTACCTAAATTATTTACTCTCATACTCTCCTCTATTATCAGAACTCAAGCATTTCATCATTGATAAAAATAAATATTCCAAAACATATACTTCCACTAATGAAACATATTTAAAACATAAAATATTATTTTTTAATGTAAAATCATACCTTTATTGTATAAAAATTAAAATTGACACATTATATTGTGACCCTCTAAGGGAATGACCTAGTGAAGGTCCCCAAAAAACAATGTTTTCTAGGTCTCGTGTCCCAACCCTCAATGCTTTTTATCTGTTTGCAAATATATACCATCTTCTTTCTGAAGGTATAGTTGTCACATTGGATAACTTCTACATACATCAATAACTCTCGAATGTTTTTATGAAATATCATCATTAAATGATTTTTATTCTTCTGTTGCATTCTTTGCACACAATAGTGAGTTTAGAGGATCTTTGATATATCCTTATTATAAAATTATTGTTATATCCTAGGATTTAGGTTATCTGGAATAATTATAACTAACTTATGAAAATGCATTTTGAATTCATTGGCTATCAATTATTTATGAAAAATATAAATCAGTTACACATTTTTATTTTGAGTAAATTACTTTTGGTAAGGAAATTAATTAGATATATATGTGTTTCATACTCAATAAAATATTTTTTATTTTCATCCAATTGATATTTTAGTCATAGGTTATGAATAAGACCTTATTTGATGTATAAAACCCTATTTTTTAAAAGGTTAATTTTACACCTTTGAATGGAGAACCCAATTTTAAAATAATATCTTAACATATTAAAAATCGTTTTAAGGCTATATAAACATGTTAATTTTAAGAGGGATATAAAAATTAACTTTGGATAAATTTCTAATATTTTTCTGATAGCGTTTATGTTTTGATGAATAGTTAAAATATGCTAAATTATAATTTAAAAAAATTATTGAGATAATTTATATGGTTAAATTAAATTATTTAATGTTTTTAAATTATAAATAGAATATATTTTTACCATGTCATATAATTAAGGTCGTTTTATTAATTTGACATTGAATTCATATGTAAAAACATTTCAATCTTCTCCAAGATTTTAACTTTTAAAAACTTGTTCTCTCATTCCGACAATGGGATTTATTTTAAATTAATTACTGCAACTTATGTGTTTTGAAATTTTAAAAAGGGATTAAAAATATAGAATCAGTTGGGCCAAATTATGTTAACATTCTACTTGTATATTTTTCATTATGAATAGTAACTTTGGTAATTATTTTTATTACCATAGTTAAAGGTCAATTGATAAATTAAGGGTAAAAATAATATTATAAAATTATCTTAACACCTATAAAAATCCTATTGGATGACTAAGTTATACCTTTATGATCTATCTTTCGAAATGTAATCACTTTATGGCCACTTACCAATGAGTATGACATGACTGAAACAAAAACAAATAAATGTGACAAAATGTCACAATCTCATGTTATATAAGTATATTAATTTTAATATATATATATATATATAACTCAGAGATAATATTGACTATAAAAAATATCTATAAATCTAATACAATTACCTAAAACATAGAAATTTATTTATAATTTTTAGAGATTAAATAATTACCATTAATGGTGACACAATAGTGATGTAGAAATTATTTTATTAATAGAAATATCAAATAAATGTTTTCAAAAATATTAAAATAAATATAATATGAAACAATTAAAGTTATTCACAAATTTTATAGGTTATTATGACATTTTATGAGTGTATTAAATAATTTGGTTCGAATTTATCTTATGTGTGAATTTTATTTAAAGTCAAATAAACGAATAGTGTCAAAATTGACACTATTTAGAATTTATTAAAATAAAATATTATTAAATTATTTAAAAATTATAAAAATATTAAAAAAATAAAAGGTGATAATTATAAGTTCTAATGTTTGATAAAATAACCATTTATATTTAATTAAAACCATATTGGAAAATATTTATAACCATTAAATATTTAGAATGTTATTGCCATAATCAAAATTAAATAGAATAACTAAGTGTTAATTAAACTGATAATGCATAAATTGGAATAAAAACATGTTTAAAATTTCTTGGTTGAGGATATTACAAAACTATTTCATATTATCATATAAATTGGAACATTTTGGATGATTTTATGTGGGGTTTGAGTTTATTATAAATTAAAATGTTTGAGGTTTCCAAAAGTGCCTCTCACCTCAATTATAAAAGGGAACCTCCTACCTCAGCACATAACATCATTTTGAGACTTCCAGAATGGACACCTCATGACATGTTTCCTTCTAAACATCCTTATTTTCATTCTATAGGTTTTTTTATTCTTCAAATACCAACTCTAATGCCCAAAGAGGAAATTTAAAGGAGGCATTTCGAGGAAGAGAACATATCTTCTAGTGATTCTTTCAAATTTATTTCTTCTTCTACTTCCTCTTTATTAGTTGTTTCATTATAAAGTAATAACAACAGTATCAAACGTTTACTGATATTTTATTATAAATATTAAAAACCCTATTTCACCTTTCATCCATCTTATGAAAAAGAAAATTACCATGTGTGTGTATGTACGGCGTACCGTCTCCACATTGCGGTGTAATCTATTTTTCACCATCACCTTACTTGGATCGGTATAATAAAGGAAATAATAACTATATATGATTATTATAACATGATATTAGTACTAATATATTATGAATAATCCACTTCAACACCATTCAACTATTATTGGAACGATATCATCACTCGTGCGTATATACGACTTACCATCTCCACGGTGCCATGTGATTCATTCAACATAATATTCATTAAATTATGATTATATAAATGAATTTAGGGAATAAATATGACATATATTATTCTAATAAAATTATATAAATGATATAACTATAACCTAAAAATAGTAATAATAACTATCTAAAAAACATGCATAAGAACATAAAGTAGTTAATACCTGAATAACGAGTAACAATGAAATGTTACCCACAAATAGATAAAAATATGATCATAAATCTTATCATCAAAATGATAATGATTCTGGTATAAATCAGTAACATTATTTTAGTCATCATAAAGTTGCTTTGTATACATAGGAATAAAATTGGACCTAAGGTAAGGATTAAATTTGAAAATCTCATTTTTATCTGAGATTGTTTATTCACAAGTATTTACTCGGGGTTATTTATCATCCACATCGATGTTTCCTAAATACGTATTTCAAAATATTAATTATATCATTAAATAGTTGTTTAAAGTCAATTTTACCTATTCGTCAATTTTTACTAAATGGTATGAATGAAAGCTTTTATCATTAGCGATGCATGGTACTTTTTGACATTTTCAACAAATATACAAGAAGAATGTTATTTTACTTTTCTGACATTAATGTATTTTTTCGATTTCATAATGATTTTTTTAATTGAACTATTTTTACTAAAATTATTTCTTCCAAAATTGTGTGGTATTTTGAATAGGTAAAACGTTTTTAAATAAGAAAGGATATTTTCCTCTGGAATGAAGCTCAAGTGTTTTATCAAAATTATTTTCCATCTAATATTACATAGTTTTATGTTTCAATACCTATTATTAATGTGATTTTATTCTGAAAATTATGTAATTATTTTTTATGATATCCATTTATGGATTATTTTATGATGGAATGTTGTTTAAGAAACCAGTTTTATTTCCTAGGTTATGCTATAGTGAATGTGTTTTTTTATGTTTTTGTGGAACACATAAGAATGGTTTCATTATGATATGGGTGGGACCTATATCTCCCTCCAATGCATTGGTTCATGATTTATATCTCGGTACATAGAGATTACTGGTATGGAAATTAAATCCAATTCAGTAATAAAGGGCTAGAACGATGAGTGAACGCGGTCCAGTAATGGACTTTTTCCGATATGATGGTCATAAAAATGAGACTTGAATAATATGAAATGATTTTCAATGCTTATGTGTGCATGAAAAAAAATTTCATATACTATTTTATGAATATTAGGATTACATTTCACTTTTATTATTTATCCTATGACACGATATTATGATATTTTGTACGTAGGATAAGATTTTAAAATGATTTCTTCTTATAAATATTATATGATTAATATTTCTATTGATTACCCTTACTGAGTATTTGAGCTCACCCTTTGATATGTTTCTTTTCCCCAGGCCATGAATAAGGGTATTAAGTAGGATATACTGAAAATAATTCTAGTTATGATGAAATAAACTGGAGACAATTTAGTTGTTTTATGAAACAGATGTGTATGTTTCCCAATTTCAAAATACAATGTAATTATACGGTCCTATTAAGGGTTTTTCATATTTTGTAATGAATATACTATAATTATGAATTAATATAAATTTATGTAAAGTATGGGTCACTATAACTTTAACTTGGTACAATTCCATTTCTTTTTAGCAACATTACCCTCTTCTTAACTCATGTGGCATGACATAAAATTCTGAAGTTGTGAAAACTTGATAGAATCAATTATTGTAAAAATTTGGAAGAATTTTTTTTCATATTGTATAAGGTTACATTATTTTTCTGTTGTCTATGAACATATCTCCCATTGTAATATTCCATAATCCACTAGTGAATGTGTTGATAAAACATACATCATCAAGCTTACCAATAGAAAAAATATTTCTTTTCATTATAATGATATATATCAAATTCTCAAGAATACGAAAAACCATATTACATTCTTTAATCTAGGCATATCCCTTCCCAAAAATCGGCAAGGGTTATTTATTTGCAACATGTACCTTGAAAAAAATATCACACAACATAATATTTCAAGAAACAAATCATTGAAATAAATTGGAATGCTTCCATTAACTCTATAATCCAAGAATTCATAGGGTAATTCCCACACAAAAAAATATATCATCATTTCCATGTGCTACCATATTTGATCTATTGGTTTAATATGCCTTTTATTTTTTTCTTCACTCATTCTTAACATGTCTTTCCTTTTTAAAAGTCAATCGTTATAATGAGGACCCAATATCCTATCTGGGATATTTACTCTTGATTTTTATCATCCAATACTATTATCTCATTTAACTTATATTCAACTTACATTTATGTCCATAGAATAACCATAGAATTAGATCAATTCTCTCCTATGAATATTGTCACCAAGGATCTATACTTTCACTTCTTTCAAAACCAACTAGGAATTACCAAATTAAATTTTCGAAACTGATATAGTTACTTACCAACATTCAAGTAATGAAGGTATTAACACCAGATCACATACCTCATCATGAAATATAATTCCCACTAATGAAATGTAATTTTTGATGACGTTGAATTTGTGGACATAATAAAAAATAATCATCTATGTATCTATATTTATATTTTATAATCATATAATATGAAATAATTACTTGTATGTAAAATATAATAGCTTATATTAATGAGATATTTTGTCAACCATGTGGTAATCTTCTAATCTATGATGTTGAATGACATTTTTACCAACGTAAAGCACACAAATCCTAAGAAATGTTTATCCAGTATTTTTAATTGTGTCTTCTCTATCTTTATTTATATTTCATATAGAAAATTAAAGTGAAACTTTTTATAATAAAGATAGTTTTAGATATAAAAATTATTCTAACATATGCGAATTCTATCAAAAAAATTGATCTTTTCCATTCTATCTACTATATATATCCAATAACTCAAGAAAATAAGAACAATTATCATGAACATAGGATCTAATAATATTTATGGAAAAAAATGAATGAGTAATGAAAAAATATTTTTATATATGAATATAAAAGGGGATAAAAAGAGAAAACATAAGAAAATGATCCAAAACATAGGATTTTGTTCATTTAGGATTAATCCCCACATCCATGGAGAGTAAAAAAAATCACAAACAATTAAGTGAATAATTAAAGGGTATAATCATAGATTATAAAGCCCTGTCTATAAATGAGATCATAGAGAGATGTGGTTCTATAGTAACTAGTGTTTCTATAATTCCACCAACGACATAGTAAGTCCACTGTGTTACAGCAAGAGTGGCTGGATGTTCGCATAGCAATAGTTACAAGTTAGTGTTTCTAGTCAAATTTTACTACAGTTTCTTGTTTAATTATACACTATTATATTGCTTCATTAGTATCAATGGTCATTTATTCTACATTGAATATTTATTTTTACTGTTCCCCCAAAAAAATGGTACTTAGTTCTTCATACCCAAGGCTCTTGAGGAGAGGAATGTTTCCCCCTACAAGCCACAATAACCTCACTCAGGATATAGAACCATTAAAGTTCCAACATCATGTGAAACACTGGATGTTAGTAGTTTTCCCAAGATTATACAATGTATCAGGTAAAACCATTCTAAAAAAATAAAATTATACTAGTAAGTAGTACGGATTTGTTTACAAATTTCACACATATTACCTCACTCATGTCTGATGAGAAGAGATCATAGGTGGAGGGTCACAATTACTATTATTCTTATGGAGTTTTTATGACAACCACTATATTTTATATAATTTATTTCAATATTTTTTACATTATGATACACATACCACAATATAGATAGGGCTAGTGCTTTTTAAAATAAGACACATCTCTCAATAACTTGAAATAGGGATACCATAACACTATTTTAAAAAACTCGATAACATTCCCTAATATTCAATTGATCTTAAAAATATTCACAGGACAATGTGGGGATGTACATAAGAAATGGGTGTGATATAAATCCCAATAAGGGAATAATAAATAAAAAACATGAAGTATGGTATTACATATGATTCAAAGTCATAATATGGTTATTTAAAAAACTAATAATTGAACATATGATCTTAAAATAATTACATATGATTATGACATCAAGGAATTATGGGAATGTGACAACAGCCTAAAAATGGCGTCACAAACATAAATTTAGGTTAACCATTGAGACATAATAACATATTATGCATAGGTTATCTTCCCATTCCACACACCTAGTGTATCTTAAGATAAAAATATAACTCAATGCATTAGAGGTATATAAAATATCAATCCCACCCATCACATTCATATCAAGTACATGCTTTTTGTGACACATAGATCATAGAAAATAAGAACATATTACATAATATTTAATCAACCTATTATGGTGTGTGGGTTACATACATTTAAATCCCAAATAAATTTAGTATATTTATATCTAGGAGAATAACATTGAGTGAAAAGTTTTATGGGTATTCACAACACAAATATTTGTCATATAAAATCATGGGATGACATCAAAAGCATAATAGGTGTACATAATGGTCCATGGAAGGGTTTAATGAGAGTTAATGGTGGTATATAGTTACTTTTAAATCATATATAAATCAATTTTATGTGTAAAATCAAATTGTAACATGGAAAATTTTAAATAAAAATTCATTATACAATGAAAGTACTACAATAAAAAAGAAAGAGTAAGAGGATATCTTTCCATGAAATGGTGCTTCTAAATGGATCATAGGAATTACATAATAGATTAGGATAACCTTGGGAGGGATTTAGAGAGCCATTTAAATAGTAAATTCAATATCATTGGGTTTCATGTTAAGAGGAATAAGAGGATAGTGGGTGTTTATAGAAAAAGTGATGTGTATTCCTTATGAAATTATAAACTTTTGTTTTCGACTCTATGTGATAAAATAAAAAAAACCAAAAACCTCACCATTCCTTTTTTCTACGGTGTCTTCTAGAGAGGAGTGGTTTCCAAAATATTATTGGGTTCAGAACCAAACACATTAAAATAATATCATTCATGATGTGGATGTGAGCCGGGTTCATAAAGAATATTTTTAAAACATAAAAATATAATATACATTTTGGAGGATTCATTATAGGATTGAAAAATTAATCAAATATTTTTTAAAATAACTTATTCTAAATTTAAAAAAATATTTTTAATCTTTTATTCCTTTTATAGTTTTAATTACATAACTTTTGGGCTATTATGATTTCATAATACATACCATATATTTATACCATAATTAATATTTACCCAAAATTTGGAATGGATCTAAAAATATTGACAAATTCACCATTGGATACTTTCAATGTGTTTATTTACAAAATAACATCTATTTTACAAAAAAAATATTATAATTTTTATAATTTACACTTTTAAATAAAAATATGTATTTAATGGAAGACACTGGTTTCTAATACACTAACAACTTTCTTGCCCTTGTAAAAATAAATTTAAATTCCTTAAATTACATTTTAATTTATATTTAAATAAATATCATATAATAATCAAATACCATGAAGATAAAATTTGTTTCCAAATTCCTAAATTTATCAAAAAGATATTTTAAACTAAAACTATATATTTATCAAAATTAAAATTTTGGTTATTTTACATCAATATCTAAATTTCATCAACTAATATATAATCATATATATATATAAAGTAATAATTAAAAGGGGTTATTATAATCATAGTTTTATTAAAATTTAAATTTTAAAATTCATAATATTAGGGTCTAGGTACATAACCCCTTATAACACTAGTGAAATCACAAAAGTTAAGGTGTGTGATGTGAGTTCGTTTATAGGTGGTTCAGCAAACATGATTTTCTAAGTGATCTATATAATCTTGGAATCTTCGATAAATAGTTTCACTTAGGTTTAATTTTTTGAATATCATATTAGGCTTGGTCAGTGGAAAATCCAACTGATGTTGTCTCCCTTAGAATCATTGATAAATTACTTCATAGGGTATGATCCTACATTTTGAGAATATATATTGTTTATTTTATATTAATTATATTTAATTATAACCATTTATATATAATAATATTAATTTAAAATATAGAATGTATATATTGAAAAGTGTATAATGCTTAACATTTTATCAAGCCTGGTAGAAAAAGTATGACTATATTTTATAAGAATCTAAAATATCCATTGAAATATAGTTCATGTGTTTTTTATATCTAAATTAATTAATAATTCATTTATTCATTCAAAAGGGAATTTTATTTATAATAGTTTAGTTCATTTAATTCTTCCCCCATTAAAAATGTTTTCCTTTGAAATTACATTTCATGGACTAAAATACAAAAGGGTACTTCTATTTCATTATCACTTTTAGTTAACATGTTCCCTCCTCGAACTTATGGTTTATCCACCATACATTGACTAGGTGAGTTACCTTATTTCATATAAATTAGTATATACTATCTAAGATATTCACTGACTTCTTCTCAAATTAAATAACAATCTCCAGAGGTTCTAGATTTGGATTAAATATACATGTGGCTTCTAATATATACTTCTTAAAGAGAAATAAATGGAACACATCATGTAATTGAGAAAGGATGTGTGGGAGTAATAGAAAATAAATCATATATATGAAGTGGTCAATGATATCAATGAGACCAATGTATCTTGGACTAATCATTCCCTTTCCCCCAAACCACATGAATTTCTTCCATGATGATATAGGAAGGATCAATATATCTCTGATATCAAACTCTATGTGTTATAGATGATTCTTGGGGTATCTTTCCTATAAATTTTTTAATAATTTCATTAGAATATAAATGGTTTGAAACTTCTATATCATATCTTGGATAAGATCTGGTCCAATCATCTTCCTCTCTATAAAAACATCCCCATATGTTGGATTCAGGAACCTCTTCCCATACAAAGCCTCATACAGTTCCATATAAATTCTAGAATGGAAATTGTTTTTGTATGATAACTCCATTATGTGAACTTGTTGATCCCAACATACTTGTAAATACGTTAAATGTCATCTAAACATGTCTTTTTAATATTAAATGGTTCTCTTGGAGTAACCATCCATATGAGGGTGATAATAAGTAAAAAACTTAACTCTGTATCCAATGCTTATTAACAGATTCTCAAAAACCGCAAGAAAAACTTTAGATCTCAATCAAGTACACTAGATAGTGGTAGTCCAGCCATTCATTCTACTTATCTTATTCATATATTAACAAGTCATCCAAGAGAGAAATATTCCTTGATATTAATGAAATGAACTTTATTTTAAAGGTGATCGACCACCTCCAAAATGAAATTATTTTTTTCAGATTCCATGGGGATTCCTATGATGAAATCCATGTTTAGGTTTTTCAATTTACATAATAGTATAGTAAATGGTCACAAAATACCCTTATACATATGCCATTCAACTTTGACTAACTAGCTTGCAAAGCATTGTGATACACGTTCTATAATCACACTCCTCTGGTTATACCACCATATGTTTCACTTCAAATCTATATTCAATGTATTTCTTCCTGGTTGAATAAAGAATGATGAACTATGTGCATAATACATAAGTTCTCTCTTCATTTATGTTTTGAAAGGGAAACTAATTCGGGTTTGGAGACATATTAATCCATCTTTATTAAATTTCAACTCTGTGATATTCACTACATTTTTCTACAGCTCTATATCATCTTTTTGGGACTCCATGATCCTCTCAGGAAAATATGGTTGATTAGTTAATTGATAAAGTTATGATAAAGTTCTATTTATGATCCTCACGTACATCCTATCTATATCCAAAAAATATTTAATCCATTTAAATCCTCATTATGGATAGTATTTCATGATAATTTCTACTAATATCATCTTCCACATTATACTCCTTCCTATGATTGTAATATATTGAACATTCATAGTCCTTTATCATCTTTAACCACCTTATTTGTTCATATTAAGCTCTAATTTTTGTTAACATATGCTTGATTCTTTTACGATCTTTATATAAGTCACACTTCTACCCATTTAGATAATGTCTCTAAATCTACAATGTGAAGATAAATATAGAAAATTCCAATGCATTTTTTAGGAAGTTATTCTCATGGATATTTAATTAGTGGGAGGCATTGGTTATCACTTTGTGATTTTTCATTAGTACACAACCCAAAACATTTTTTGGATTCATCCTTGTACATAAAAAACTTTTCCCCCACTAATGTCTAATGTTAGAATAGGTCCCATTATTATCCTCTTTATTAACACTTTAAATCTCTCCTCGCAATCATCGATCCTGACAAACATCACTCCCTTATGAGTTATCTTTGTTAGTGGTTTTGAAAATCCTAAGAGGATTCTAAAAAATTGAGGGTGGTACTCTAAAAATCCAAGAATATTATGGTTATACATCATATATTTCATTCTATGTCATCCTTAAATTTCTTATATATTTAAAGTATCCATAGATATCTATTTTCAAGTGGTAACATGCCCCAGGAAAATTACTTTATCAATCCAAAACTGATATTTATTGTACTGAACAAATTAATTTTCCTTTATAATAGTCTCCAATACATCATTAAAATTATCCCCATATTCCTCCATTCTTTTAGAGTAGATACAAATATATTCTACAAATACTGCCATAAATTTTTTAAGGTTACAACATCATACTCTATTTATTTAGTCGATAAAGATATTTGTAGGATTAGTGGGTCCATGAGGTATCAATATGAACATGTAGTTCCTATTCCTTTTACAAAAGGTGGTCTAACGTATATCATCTTTCATCTACATTGATTGAAAATATCTTGACCAAGGATCCAGCTTATAGAATTATAGGGATCCAAACAATTGATCAAAAAATTAATCAATATGTGGTATTGGATATTTTTCCTTTATCGTGATCTTGTTGAGCTCATGTTAATTAATTGAGAATTGTATTGACCAATCCTTTTTCTTGATTAATGTAATTAGTGAAACCTAAAAAGAACCACATGGGTATATAATCCCTTTATCCAGATTCTCTAATTTTTTCGTATAATAATACTAATGTTCAATAGTGGTTATTCTAAATGGAGTCTTGGATATTTTAAAATATCAGGGTATATATTCAATTGAGAACTCAACCTCTCATCTTGGGTAAATAATTTGAAATTCCTTGTGAGAACTCATCAACATATTCTCTTATAAATTTCATTTCATCAAGGATGATATTTTCCTTACTCTCAATCATTTATGCTAGATATATTTTTTCATATTTCAATAATATTAATGCCTGAGATGATGATTAAAAATGATATCAATACTCCTCTTGACAATTTTATAGAATCAGATCACGGTTAATAACACAGAGGGTGATTCCCATCTCCAAAGAATATATGATGTATATATATAAATAAATGCAATGTATACCGAGAATTGCATCGAATTACTCTAAAAAGGTATCATAATGTTCATAGGGAAATTCATCCACCAATTATTTATAAGGGAGTATTTATATACTATTGATGAAATAATTTACTTTTATTATAACTGATAACTCCACATTCTTATTTTTGGGGTGTTTGAATAGTTCTATTAAACTTGTGTGATGTGAAATAATGAGTATAAAAATGGATTATAAGTAAGTTTTTAGCTATTAGATTTTTTCTATAAATTACATTAAAAAAAATATATTTAAAGATTAATATTTTCAAAATATTATACATATAAAATAGAAACTTTGAATATTTATTGGGAAAAAAATAAATGACATGTATTTTTTAACCGATGAATTTAGAGGTTTTCATCTATCATATCCATGTTATATTTCCTAAAATTAAATTTCATCGGAATTTTTATGCCCCTTATATTGGGTTTTAAGGAGTTTGTGAATTTAAGAAAGAATATACCCTAGTATTGTCAAAATAGGTGTCCAAAAACACCTTTTTTATGAACCAGGTATAGGTATAATTAATACCCTATGATCCCTTTTTAGGTCATTACCCCATGAAATATAACTAAGGGAGCCACATACACCATTAATATCTAGATTTTGATTTTATTTCTATGAAATAACTCACTCTATACATTACAAAATGAAGGTATTTTTCATATGTTTAGTATTATCCCAATCATTTTCACTAAGTTTTTAGATACTAATCCCTAATAAAAACTAGACATTTCTCAAATACCATCTTTGAAAACTCATATCATTTGTACACTTTATTTCATGATTTTCTACATTAAGATACACATTAAACAATACCAAAACATCGAGTGGACTGTTGTATATGGATAATTAGATATCCATCACAAGAAAATTATATAGGGTTAAAAAAATTATAAAATAAAACATGAAAACATTCCCTTATATTCCATTGATCTTCTAATAATGAAAGGAATACCCTGGAGATGTACATAATAAAGGGGTTAGTTATAAAACCCAATAAGGTAATAATGAAATAATTCCTTGAATAAAAGTTCTATATATGAATCAAATTCATAAAATGTTCATATAAAAAATATAAGAATCATAATAATGCACTTAGATTCAGGACATAAGTTGATAACATCAAGGAATTCTAGGAATGATGAAACAACATAATAAAAAACGTCAAAATAATAAGTGAAGTATAAATATTGATACATAATAACTTGGTGTTTTTAGGATAAAAATATACACACCACAAATTGAATCTAATTAGATAAAAACAAAACCTAATGCATTGGAGATCTATATAATTTTTGGCACACCAGTCAGATTCATATCATTTACTTTCATTTGTGTTCTACATGGATCATGCAACATAAGAATGCATTTCATGATTTTTAATAAAAATATTAATGAGTGTAGGATACATACACTCAATCCTTGAATTAATTAAGGAAAATTCTTCTTGGTTAATAAACTTGAGAGGAAATTTTAATGTGTATTCAAAACACAAATGTTTCGCATAGAAAAAACTGAGAAAATTTATATATCCTAATGACTGTACAAAAAAGTTCATATAAAGGGTTTAATGAGAGTAAATGATGGTATATAATTATATGGGAATCATAATTAAAGGAATGGTATGTGTAAAAACACATTTCAACAATGAAAATTATAATTTAGAAGGATTAATACACCGAAAATACTTGAATAAAAATAAAGAGGATGGTGATCCCATACCTTGAGAGGGTGGTAATAAATGATTTAGAGGATCATCATTGTAGTTTGGAAATGCCTTTTGATGGATTTATATAGGTATATGGAGATTAAATTCAGGCTCAATGGGTTTTTAGTGATGAGTATTGGGATTTTGGGTGGGTGTTTATAGAAAATGTGAGGGGAATTATTTATTAATTTATAAAGATCAGTTTTGGATTATAAGCAATAAAATAATAAAAACAACAAAGATTAAAATTATTTTTACCATGGTTTTTATAAATTAGGATTAGTTACCAATATTTTATTTTGGTAGAAACTGAAATGATTAAAATTATACCATCCATGAGGTTGAAATTAGTCATGTTCATACATAATTGTTTTTAATCTTAAAAATATAATCTAGGTTTGGAAGAATTCATTATAATCTTGTTAAATTAATCAAATAAATTCAAAAACTTATTATAATAAAGTTTAAAAAAATTATTCATGGATTAATTCTATAGTTTTCATTACATCACCTTTGGGCTATTATGATGTCCTAATAAATACTATATACTTATACAATATTTATTTTTTACACAAATATTATAATATCTCAAAAATAAAAATAAATTACCATTGGGGAATTTTGATGACCTGGTTTTAAATATAATATTTATTTTTAAAAATAATAATTTTCTAAATATGAAAATTTAAACATCTAAATAAAAATATTTATTTATTGTAAAATACTAGTTTTTGAGACACTGACTACATTTTTCCCATTATAAAAATTACATTTGTCTTAAATAAATTATATTATCAATTATATTAAATAAATATTATTTAAAATATTATTTCATGAAAATAATTTTTTTTAGAAATTATATAATTTATCAAAATGTGTGTTTTAATTAAAATTATATATTTTTAAAAAATATAAATTTTGTTTCATTATATCAAAATTTAATTTTCATTAACTCGTATATATTCATATATACAAATTAAAAATGAAAAGGGGTCAATATGATCATTATTTTATAAAAAAATATAAATATTCATACTAATAGATTCTAGATACATAACACCATATTAGACTAGAGTACGTCTTAAGGGTAAGGTGTTCCATGAATTTTCTTTCATTGGGTGGTTAAGAAAGAATGGTTTGTGTTATGATCTCTATAAACCTGAAATTATCAAATAAATGGTTCCTCATAGGTTTTAGTTGTCAAATAACAGCTTGGTATTGGTTAATCATGAATACTAGTAATGTTTTCTCCATCTAAATCACTGATAAATGGTATTAATAGGGTATAATCATACTAGTTGAGGTCATTTATTCTTATAATTATTTATATTAGATTTTTTTATGAACTTTTATATATATTAGTTTGAATTGTATCTGTAGAATGATTATATTGACAATGGTTATTATTCTTAACAGTCTATTAATCTCAACTAAAAAATTATGACAATATTTTATAATTTTTAGAAATAATAAATGGAATATAGTGAATGTGTTTTCATAAAATAAATTACGTAATATAGAAATAATTCACTCAAAGTGGGATTTTAAATCTAAAAGTTACATCATAGTTTTCATGGTTGATTATGAATTATAGGTTATATATACAAAATATTATATAACTCTCATAGAATATAGTGTCATGTAGGAGGCATAAAATGGCTTTCATAACCTAGTTTTGGGGAAGATATGGGATGCATAATAACATCACCTTTACAAGTAATTATGAAAATGGTTAATTGGTATTATTCATGTATATGTAGTAATATTATACAATATCAAATAATAACTAATGAATTTAAGGGATTTATTGAGGTAATTGTCCAAAATATTATCATCTTCAAGAGTACATTGAGGTTCCCTGATTTTTTTTTCAATGAAACATAATTCATTCTTGTGTGAGTTTATATACTTCATCTTCCAAAACATCCTAAATAAATACTTGACATAGTGGGAACAAGGGTATTTATTTGCGTTTATAGATCTCATATAAGTCTAGGTTGGTTAAACATGAAATATTTAGTTTTTCTAGATACTTCATAAATAGACGTGAACAAATCGAGATTTGTGCATTTTGAGAACTGTATTCTTCTATAGTGACTTCAAAAATGATCTCGTGAGTGTTGGAGTTTTATAAAAGACTCTAGTTATGTGATAAAAAATATCTTTATATGGTTTTTATTCTTTATATGGTTTTTATTCTTCATATGGTTTTTATTCTTCACCCATTACCCTATATAAATGGGTGTGATACCATAACGGGACCACAAATAATTATTAAAATAAATAAATTTCTCTATTTTCATGGAAATGAACCCTTATGCAAGTCTTGTGAAATAAGTTTTTATATTTCATAAAATAAACATTTCACACAAATGAGTCTTATATGACTAAATATTAGAAAAAATCTAAACCCTTGTGGCTGTGATTTCATAATTGTAATTTGGAAGAATATGAGATTTACCTAAATATATATTTATTAAGATTCAACTATTTCACCAAAATTATAAACTAATGGCCTAAACTAGTTTCCAGGTCACCAAAAATAAGATTTTAATTATTAAAAATCATAGAGCTAGACAAAGTGAATGGATTGATCCAAGACATATACTGTTTTTGAATCTACCAAGGATTCATTATAGAGAGTATCTACTCTCATAGAGACTTCCTCTATATGGGTTCATCCTAGTGGGTAGTGTATCGATCCTAGAGGCCACCTTTGACACACAATGATACTTATTTAAAAATATTGTTAAAATAATTGTCGATGGACATATCCTCCACCATCCATGTTGTAAGGTAATAAAAAGTTGAATTAGACACCACTATATAGAATCATATTATGATGGTAAAATATAAATATCTAGATAACTATATTTGACCTCTATAGAATTCATGTATTTACCATTCTAGAATAAAGAATAGATGAAGAGAATATATAAAGGAGTGGGATCTTCACCTCTAAATCGAATTATATGATGTGTGGGCATGGAAAAACTTTTTGAGATTAACCTCAGAATATTTTTATTTATAATATTCATGTTGAGACTATATGATGTTTCGTGGATGTTGTAGTCCCATGCATAGTACCAATAAAGAGTTATTCCACTACTAATAATCATGTGTTCATTGGACACAAATTCTTATAACCATCACCATAGTGAGGCCACTATCAGTATGTGATATATCCAAAAGATTATAGGGAGCACAATCCTTAGTGAAATGTATGGTTACATTTATCCAAAAACCAAATATTATGGGTAGATAGGATACAACCTTGTACATGTTTTGCATGTTGTCATCACATGATCAATTTATTATAAATTTAATACTAAAATAATTATAGTAAAACATAAATTTTAAGTCATCACCCATAGATTACTGAATTGAGTGTTTAAAATTGTATATTTTTAAATATAGAATAAAAATTAAAAGTTATAATGGGGGTAGTTGTTTGTTTTTTATTTTTTGAACATAAAAGAGCGAATAAAAAGATATAATTCAATTGAAAAGTGTTTTATAAAATCGTGGTGAAATTTTGGAAAATAATATGTTGCATTGACATCATCAAGAATAATGATTATTCATGTTAAATCAACTTATATTATACTTCGTAGATTGGTTTGTATTTCAACTAGGCTTTTGAAATAATCCAAGAAATGACGCAAAAAATTCTCCATCAAGGATTACCCAAAATGAAATTTCTAATAACCCAGGGACTATTAAATGTCTAGGTTCTCAAATATACTATATATACCCTAAATTCAATCACATTTACTAGTAATATATGACATATGAGAGAGATGACACATAATGATGATCTAAAAATCATAAAAGTGTTTTTTCTCTATGATTGCTCCATCCTTAATCGTAGCGCCACCTAGAGAAGTAGATTTACCCACCCATATATAAGGAAAATAATAGAGATAGAGTGATGAATGAAATAAAATAAGAGAAAACATGAATGAAGATGTAGAAAATGAAATATTAAAAATAAAAAAATACTGAAATAAAAATAATGAAACTATAAAATTATTATGATAAAATATAAATACACATAATGGATTATGAAAAAGAAAAGGGACATAATAGATCAAAATTTCTAAATAAGACTCAAAATGTGTGGAACCCTACCACTATTTAAAACCTTGAAAACAATTATCTAGAGAAATTATTATAGTATTTCAAAATTATATAGTGTGTATAAGAGTATAAGGCATGTACTTTCATCTTCATCCCTAACCAACTATGGGAATGTATTTTGGTTATCTTTTTTGTGTGCCATCATATAATATATAATGTGTACATTCAAATCATATGTCCAATATCTATTTGTTTATCTGAAAATGCTCCCAAATTTAACATTTAACTATTACAATAATAAATCAATCAAAAACACAAGAATAAAATATTTTACCTTAAAAGAACATAAAGCAACATTAACTAACTTTTTACTCATTCTAAACACCAGTATATATTGCATAAAACCAGTCCATCAACTCCCCTAAACATAGACTTTTTATTACCCTCAATAAAAACTGAAACAAAAAATTTAAATAATACAAACCTTAACTAGATAATTATTAAATTAATTATACTTATAAACATAAATCCATACATGAAAATGTTCAATACATATAATGTTTCCTAGTCCGAGTGTTAGAATCATGCCAAATATACTAATTTAATTCAAAATATTATTTCTTTTTCACCCACATTATTCATCCATTTATTGATAATCGTCCTATTTATGATTTAACTCACCTGGAATTAATTTCACTCATCACTCAAGTGTAAAATAACTATAGAGTTATTCTCATATAATAATTTTGTATGTTATACCATAGTATTAGTAAAATCATAGCAATCTACATAAAGACAGATTGACTTTTCCAATCTTTATAAATTCATCTATTTACATTGAGTCTTGGGGTTAGTGTGTCAATATTTAATAAATCAATGCTATAGAGAGAAATTTTTTCTAATAAAATTAAATGAAAGATCACTCATTAAAAAAATGGTGATATATCACCCATTATACCAAAAATTATAATACAAAAAACTGATTTTAGATTCCACTAAAAAGTCAAAAATCAAATCAAATGAAGTATAATAAAATATTATTCCTCTTATTTTCATTATATTATAAACATATTCTTATATTTTTTTGTTTAAATTTTGTTAAAATTTATTTTTTAAGTGTATTTACTTGAATTAGAATGATTAATGTCTTGTGTAAATTTTCGAAAATGATAACCAATCCAACCATTCCCCAAAAATTAAACGCATCCAAATAAAAACACAAGAAATAAAATGATTTCCCCATACTCATTATAAACTATAATCATGAAATAAATTTAATATTAAGTGTATGAATCCAGAAAAAGCATGAAATATGGATACCTATAAGGTCATTCTGGACTCCTAGGGCCTTTACAAGGGATAATGTGAGGTAGGATTCCAAAATATGTCAATAAGTGGCTCAAGATAACAAATTACAATAATCATACTAGGTAATTTAATGTTTGTCAAAAGAATCAATAGAGTATTAAACCCATGTTCTAGATAACATACACGATTTGAGTTTACTCAAGAATGTAGGTTACTATTAAGAGTTTGAAACTTTTGATTTTGAGTTCCTCTATGGATAGTAAGTAATGTTTAATCCAATTATGTCACGAGAAAAATGAATTTTCCTAGTCAATGAAAATTTTCAAAAATTATAAAATCAAGAATTAAAATTTTATCATCAATCATTTTAAAATTACTAAAAAACTTGAAAAGAATGTAATTTTAAAACTGTCAACCTTTTTTTATTATTTATAATAATAGTAAATTAAAAAATTGACATGTAAAAACACAATTTTTAATTAATGATGTCTCTTGGATTATTAAAATGTGTCAACTAGTAAGTGTCAAGATACCAACCCACAGAGTTAATTTTGAAAATGTATACATGGGAAACAATATTGAGTACAAAATAGATTCATGACAAGAAAAATGGGGAAGCAATGAAAGAATTATATTATGAAATAAAATGAAAACATACATAAAAATAATACTTCCCTGGTGGAAGATATCCAATATGTGAGAAATATTCATAAAAATATTCCCAGATTGTGACTATCGATGCAATGGAAAATAAATCTATTGGAACTCCTTTAATGACTTCAAGAAATAACATACATACCTAAATGTTAAGAAAAAATATTCTAAAGTAGTTATTGTTCTAGAGGTGGTGCCACTCACGGTCTAGAGGAACTATATGAGACGATTCTACAACCATGTTATTTATAAGGATATTTTGAGTATAAAAATATTTATAATGATTAAGGACCACATCAGTTCCAAAATCCTTAAATGTAAAATTTATATACACATCATCTGGAGTAGAAGTAGTGTTCTATGTGGTGGATAGTGCATAACTAAATAATTAAAAAATTAAGTCCCATATACTGAATAAGGATTCTTATCAGATCATAATGATGCGCCAATAGGATGAATAGTACTTCTAGCTGACTCTAAACATGTTAATACTATATAACACCCCAATATTTTGTTATATGACTTCTTTTAAATAAGTCCCTATGTTTGATAGGTTTCACCATACACAATATGGAACAAAAACAAAACCACGATGTTTTTATACTCTTAAAACCTCCCCGTTAAATTAGTATGAATGAATTGGAGAAACCTCATTATGAAATATTTATAGAAATAAAATAATTCCTACTTTTAATTTGAATGAAATTCATTTTGTACAGTTAAAACAACAAAAAATTATTTTATTCATAAAAATTAATTTTCTAAATTAGGTGTCTTATTTCAAGAAATTTATTATATTATTATTAGATAATAATAAAATATAAATACACTATATATAATATATTTACATTAAATTAATTAATAATTAAAAGTAAATAATAATACATAATAATTAATATGTTTACAAATTAATTTTCAATATGAACACTTATCTATAATATTTTGGGATTTTATTTAAATATCTAATTATAAAATTTTAGAAATTTATATTGAAAAAATGGAAATCATTTATTTATTAATCATAATAATACATTCTAGAGATGAATTTATGAGTTTCTTTCTAAAAAACAAGTTTTATGTATGAAAATGTTTAAATTGGTATTGCCTATACATATTGTTAAGATGTAATTTATATTTAGAATCATTAGGTCAAAATTATTTAACTTTGAGAATATTTTTTGTAGTCATTGGACATAAATTACTTATAGTAAAGCTAAATAATCATAGTAAAAGTGAAATGGTTTTCTTCAATGAATTAATTTGATAAGAGTTATAAAATATTTATCTAAGTAAATTGTATAAATTTACTTTAAAATGTGAATCTAAGGTGATTTTTAAACCCATAATAAAACATATAAAATTTCATTAAATTAGTATTTAATAGTAAATAAAGATAAATAGACACTAAATATATACAAATATTTTTTTTATAAAATAGGATTTCATATATATTTTGTTTTCATTTAAAATTTTACTTTATCATATTTAGAAGTTTGATTATAATAAATAAATCCCAAATTAATATTGAGAAAATCAATGATTAGTAATAAGATATATCCTATAATTTTAGTATCCATATAATTAACATGTTAATTTTTCTATGTTATTAATATGGTTAAAATGGCTACATGCATTATCTTGAATTTTTAATAATTAAAAGTTCACATACGCATTATAGATAGCCTTAATAAATTCTAATGTCATACCCAAATTTATCACATAGAATTAATTATCCTAAATCTACTAAATATGTTGAGATTATATTATTATCATTTACCCAATATTCTTTTCCAATTATTTATCCCTCTTCTTCACTGATAAAAGGAGTTCACTTTCTTTAATTTTAATCAACACCTATAGTTCAAGATTCCAATGACAGAGTAACCCTATTACTTCCTATAGAGATCATATACACATTTTCAATACCAAATCCTATAAAAATTACTCATGTATTTTATTTCTAAATGATAAATCAAGAGAAGATCCAAATTCTAAGTATATGTATTACATACCATTTAACTTTTATTCTTTATCCTTCCCATCAACCCTCCTCAAAACCCATTGGAATATTATTTATGTAAGTAAATAATTATAAATAACATAATGAAATTTTATTATATTTATGGAATAACCATTATATATTACCTTATAATTCAATCTAAAAATTTGAAAAGAGTTCTCCTTCCCTTGTGCATACTACCAACTCCGCGAATGACACATTTCGTTTCTCATCACAACCATTTAAGGATTATTCTAGAAATGAGTTTAGTGAATATATTATTTATCATCGTCATGAATTATATTATATAAATTACTAATTACTAATTGTATAATTAATTTTATAAATAAGTAACAATTTAAAAATTAACCATCTTAAACAAGCTCACTAAGAGGGAAATGTTTTTATTCATAGTATGTAATATTTTCATGTCAATTACTTCTTCATATAATTCATTGAAATTTTAATATATCACACAAATATTAACTAAATAAGATAATAATTCTTCTGTAATAGTGATCTCAAAACTAAACCACATTATAATCATCCATTAATTAAGGTATATTTATATTTGGGTTTGTTTAACCACTTACAACAATAATACTATGCATTTAACTCATTGAAGACTATGAGTGTAACACCCTGATATTTTTAAAGATGAACATCATATTTGACAAAATATATGAAATTAAAACCTAGTATTAGATTATTATATAATACCATGAGACTATATGATATATTTATTTTAAAATAAAATCAATTTATTTGATAGCTTTTATAGCATGTAACATCGGTTTTAAACAAAACATGCTAGTTTATTAAAATGTTATCATTAAAATATGATTATTATAACCTAGAAATTAAGTTTGATAGAATGAATAGGAAAAAAATAAATTTTTAAATTTATGTTGTTTAAGCATTTATAAAATAAATTCAATTGTTATATATTGATTAAAAATAAAATAACAACCATTGTAAAAAGAAACCAATATTTTCGGAAATATTGTATTTGTTTTTTAAATTATAGATTAGTCATACTATGTACATATAATGTAAAATTATTTTTCACAATATTTAGACAATATATTTTATAAAAAAACTTTTATTTTTAAATCAACATTGCAACATTATCCTTGGTTGAATTTTTGAGAATTTTTGGAAAATATTAATTATTTGATGAATAGTGAAAAATACTGTTTTTTAATGAATTGTCATTCAAATTAATTAAAATATTAAATTCTATTTTAAAATTTTTTCATGTAAAAATAGTTTATATGTTTTAAAATTAATCTAAATTAGGTCATTTTAATCATTTTTTTTCTTTTCACTTTAAAACATTCTATACTTATGGGAATTTTCTCTTTGGAAATTCATTCTTTCTTTGTGTTTATGGTTTAATTTTGAAATGAATTCTTCCAATTCTATAAATTGAATTTGGAAAAATGGATTCCATATTTTTAACCAGAATAATTCATATTATCTAATAATTCTAACTTAATTTTTTAACATAATGAATAGTTAAAACTGTAAAAATTAATCAATGTAAAATGGGTTTACCGGGGGTTCAATTAAGATGATAAAGTTTAAAAGGACATAAAACTTCTCCCACACCCATTTTATGGAAATATTTATAAATTATAACATTAATATTTGAGAAATCCCCAATTTTTAAATCTTTTTACAAGAGAAAAACAAGGGTGTCACTTTATCTTTTAGAAGATTCCATGTGTATCCTCTACCCCACTTATAAAAGGCCACCCCCTCTCCTCCCCTGTTCACACTTCCAAAATCATATGGTTCGAAAAACACCTCCCAGAATCCCTTTTATACTTACCTACACACATCCTAGAGGACGTTTTTTAAGAATACCTCCTACAAAGGCTTTAGGTATAATCTTAATGTGGGTCTATGATGAATAGTTAATATTCTTAAATGTATATATTTGTGTTATTTAATCATCCACCTACTTCATACCATCTTTGAATATGATAATATAATAACATCAATATCTAATATATACTTGTATGTTATTATTCTAATGTAATAACCCAGATTTATCTCCACTTCCAGTAAGTGGAAAACAAACGATCGATCATCTGTACATAGGACTACCGCCTCACAAATAGTTGTAACTATTTTTCCATCACAAACTTTGATGGATATATATAATTATGTATTAAATATATATATATATCATATTAATGACTTTATTATATTTATTAAATTATTATATCAAATATACCATCTTAATTTATACTCTGTGGGGAATATGATGACGTCGCTCGTTTGGACGGCGGACTACCACCTCACAAAGCGATGTGGTTCATTTTTCACTTACACCCTACATTAATGGTAGTAAGGTTAAATTTAATGAAAATATGTTATTTTTTATGATCCAACGATATTATTTTAAATATTATATCACTCTTAAATTATTACCTTCCAATTTTTTGGAAAATAGTAATGTCGCTCATGTATACGTATGGACTATTGCCTTTAGTTAGCAATGTGAAACGTTTTCATTTTATATTTAAATGGATGTTAATGAAGATTTATTTTATTAATATAATTTTTTTTAAATGACATAATAATGATTCTACAATGTTGAATCAATATTTATTTTCTATTAATTCCATCTATTTAGAAAAATTGAAAAACATTCATGTGTACATATGACCCACCCTCTCTGTGAATGATTTAATCCATTTTCTATCACCAAAATTAAAATATTATTATAAATACAAATATAGGGAATATATATGATATTAATATCATATTTAACAATAATTATATTATTTAACCATGAAATAATTAGGATGACCAAAATTTATCAACAAAACCATACATGAAAAACAAAGCAATTATCACCTAAAACAACGATTTAAATAAAGAATTATTAAATAAAAAGTGATAAGTACTATATTTAAATAAGATATGGTGTGAGATATATGATTATTTCTCTATAATATTGGAATAATAAACATATATTTAATGTATATGAGGTCCAGATTCATAAAAATGAAGTCGAACCTGAGGTAAGGGTTTCTCATCCCACTTTGACTTCTGTGATACATAAGCCATATTTTCCACTTATTCCTATATGTGGTATATATAAAACACATTTTATATTTAATATCATAAATGTATTTATCTAAATGGTAATTAATGATTTATTTGATTTTATTTCCTTCTTGGGTCTTATAATACAAGAGTTACCAAAGGAGTAAGAGTTTATTTCATAATCTCAACATTATTCAACATTTTTATTGTTTACATATACCATTGAGTAAATATTAAATATTTATATCTTAAAATTAATCTATTTTATTATACTATTGTTATTCATATACTTTTTCATTTTATAGTACAATTTTTTTCATTCTTTGGTACTTAAAATTATTGAGAGAATATTTTTAAGAAAATATGACTTTTTTTATCTCCTCAGTCGAAAATCCCTTTTCAAAGAAAAATACAGGTTTTCAAAATAAATAAAAAATAAAATTTTTTAAATTATTTTTAAACACGTTTTTTCAATTTTAAATTTATAAAAAAAATTAATGGAATATTTGAGTCTTTTTTTATGTATAATTTTGATTTTGCCCAAAATGTGAAAGTATTTTTATTTTTTACATGTAAGACATGAATGAAATTTCATACACTCATAGAAACACCATTTTTTAAATATTAATTTATATATTTAAGTATTTATTTAAAAAGGAAATTATTTTGAGAATATTTTGGAGCATTTACATTAAAAATATATATTTTCAAAGTGAAAAGGTTATCTTCAACAAAATATATTTCCTAATATTCTTATGATATTTATATTACATGGAAAAATAACCCCTCCATGTACTCATTATCCACTAGGTATTTATTGTATTGATATCATCCTTGCTCTTTTTAAGGATGGTTTATGTCAATTTTGACTAGAGATGTAAAATCATTATTACCATTCACCATATCACTCTTCATTGTTTATGATTATTTTATTTAATTGGGGTAATTACTAAAATTTCATGTATTAGTTTTAAAATATGAATTTTTATGTTGACTATGTTTCACCAATTTCATGTAGGGAATTCATTGAGCTCAGTATGTTATAGGTGAGGCCTAGAAATATATAGCCCCTCGATGCATCAACATGTTTCATAAGACAAATGAATTGGGAAAATTTAAAGGGTTTTTACCAATATATTAAATTTATATTGTGAAAGGAATTGATAGAACATTTTAGATGTGTAGTATTATGAATTACTTCATAATGAGATCAGTTATTGATATTCATGTGATTATTTTATTAGTTATAAAACTAATTTACATGTTTCAAACACATTTTATTATTTATATGGATTTATTTAATCATCAATTATTTATTCCATTTTATGATCAGTTTTGTGATTAAATTCAATGTGTTTCTATTATTTACCTTCCCATATTGATTATGATTATTTATTCATGAAAACTTTTGATGCACTCTTACCCTTACTTAGCATCTAAGCTCACCCCTTTCTTATGTTTTATTTTCACAAGGAAACAATCATGTATTTTTTGATTGATATACAGAGATACGTTATGAGGAATAATGGACTTCTCAAAAGAAAACACTTTGTGTATTTGATGTTGTTTAATTGGGAGAATATATTTGTATGGGATCCACCTTACTATTTTATTGTGGTGAATTTGTGCTATGTAAATTCATAAACATAAATTTCCATTGACTCTATTACCAAAAACTCCCAATGGTTCCCTCATCTGTAACTGGATATTGACCTACTTTCTAAGGGTATAAGGTCACCTGAAATTATAGGCCTAAGGAATCTTTGGGACACACATTGGTTGAGAGGATGGGAGGTCAGGATCATTCTACACTTTGGGGGGAATTATTTCCTACTCTAGGTCTCTCTTGTGGTTTTGAAATATTTTCTGTAATCTCTTCCAAATCCCAATATGGGGTCGGTAACCTTGAAAAAATGATCATGGGTTAATTCACATTCATGTAAAAAATATTGGGGGTGATTTAGTGAATCCATCTATATATATCTGAGGTTCTACATCATTTTTACATAATGGAAGATCACTTATTTTCTAAATATATAAAACCAAGTGCTTTATATTGTTCTTCCAAATAAGGAGGTAGTAAATATTTCGAGGAGGGGATTGAACCATTATAAGGCATCCTATATATCTTGGTTATTGAAAAAATCAAAACCCACATAGTTCATTGTACCCATGTAGTTTAAAATCATGCATAGAGGACTTATATAGGTTCTCTATGACCCCAAGTGTTAAATCTAATTTCCTGGAGGTACATCCTACATATCCCTATTATGATGAGAATCATATTAATCATAGTTTATTTTTTGGGGGATTATACAATGAGGGTTCCCTTGTCATTTTATGGACTTATGGTGTAGATATAAATATTATTGAAACTCCCTAAGCCCACAAGATTTATGCTCAGTTTGAGAAACAAGGGATGTAAAATATTCATTTCTCATGATGTGGGACTTATGTACTGGGAATTCCCAAAGATGATTTATTATAGGGCTCAATCCTTATAGAGACGTCCTACATATCATAGTTATGGTAGGAGTTAGAGTCATCTTAGTTCTATTTATTTCTCTATATTTTGATGGATGAGGTAGAGGAATCATCCCATGGGAATGAATAGGTCCTAATGGTCTAGAACAACATTTTAATTTGGATTACATTTTAATGGATGTTTTCTAGCTCAATACTTAGGAAGGAGTCCTACAGATCATTTTTATTACATGAATCAAAGTTCTTATAGTTCAATCATGCCCTTCAGATTGGCCCCAATGTAGATGCCCTTGTGTTTAGGATAATTTTTCATCCCACTCATTGGGGATTTATATAAATATTGGGAACTGGTTAGTAGAGACTCATGATATAAATTATATGATTATTTCAACTACCTAAGAACATATTAGCTATGCCCAGGGTGATAAACAGGGGATAGAAATAATCATTTTTTCATCGCTTGGAGAGTAAAGGACTTATGTATTTGGAAAACCTTATGTAACATAAACCTCTAAGAGGTGACCTACAAAAGCTACATATAATAGGATTTAGATTCACTATAGTTCCTTTAATAAGGGATTCTACACTATGGCTTCCGTGGTCTTTTTGGATGATTATGGTGTAGATGATATGACTAATGAAACTCCCTAATCCCACGTAATTCATGATCGTTGTGATAAAAAAGGGGTGAAAATGATCAATTTCATTTGTTTTAGAGATGGGAAAAATATAATGTGATCTCCCTGTATGATCTAAATGGAACTCAAACCTTGAATATGAGACCTACATATCATGAATATGCAATGAATCAACCTCTACAATGTTCTATTTATCGGGGATTACACATTGATGTTTTCCAATTGATCGGGGATTAAATACTGTGGATGGAAAATTCTATTAATTCTTTTGATGCTTGTATGAATTTTTTCTTCATTTCTAGAGGGCATGAATTTCATGGATTACATTCTTAGAGGGCATCACGAGTCACGGAGAAAATGTGTGGAGGGTGTCACGAGTCTCTAGTGACATTTCTAAAGGGAATCAAGAGTCTTTGCCAACATGTCTGGAGGGATTTGTGGGCCTTTACTAACATTCCCAAAGGATATTACGAGATTTATTTGAAATGATTAGATATGACCATGATACTGGGTTGACATTTGATGGTTTCGTTATATGAGTTAGGAGATGTATCTAAAGTATGTCTCAAGGCTTGGGTGACAAGACCATATGGATTCAAGAGGCTAAAGTGGCATGCCCATGGGGGACTATGTGACTTACTCTGACATGTTCAGAAGACTTCTCGAAACCTAGGTGGCATACCAAAGGAGAATCACAAGATCTGGGTGACATATCCCGATGATGGTTTTTTTCTTGGATGCTTACAGAATGTGAATGAGGGTCAATGAACATATTTTTGTTTAATTCATTCACATTTAGTATTTTTTCTATCATGTGTGTTGAAAATTCATTTGAATTATATAGTGTCAAATTATTTTAAGCCTTGCGTGATCTAGAATACATATGGGAGGTTTTCTATATGTCCTACTAGGATCACTTCATGTGATGTATGAATGATCACACAAACTGATTTTTTCATGAACCATGATGAATCCGTCTATTCTTCGGCATTTTACATGATTTGAGCCCTGTCATTCATGAGATCATTCACTCTAAGAAATTCGCTATGGCACTTGGGTGTGCAGATACACCTCTATGTGAAAAATACAACCTTCTTCTAGATTTTCTTGCTCATTTGGTAGAAGTACATTTTTCATGATGGGGTGGAGAATTTATAGGCCGTACCAACCTGTTTATTCGCTGATTTGTGAAGATTGTATTTCATGGATCCAGGATGGAGTTGGCGAAGGGGATTGGAATGACATGTCATCAAGATCCTTTTTCAGAGATTGTTCTGAGGTAGTCACCTGATTTTCAGTGACTGTGAGTCCCTCTCAACAATGAATCCATTATTCGATTACATCCAATTATTGTGTACCTTGTTTTATCATGTGGTTATGCCAAAGTACTTCCATACTATATTACTTATATGTCTATGGGCCTTCATGAGAAAACATTTCATATTTAAAGTCATTCATGATATGCTTGATGCATTTCCTGGGACATTTCACGAGGTAATGGTGGCTTATCCAGGGGTCTTTGTGAGAATAGGGTGGCTTTTCCATGTGTCTTAGGGGACTGTGTTGTTGGAAGACTTAGCGCATCACAAGAATTATACTACAATGATATGATTCTTCCTCCTCCCTCTTTTATTTCCTTGTTTTATTTTACAAATGTTTTATTGTCAGGAAATATTACATGAGTAATTTCAAAGAAAATAAATCAATTTTGTTATATGCACCACATCAACAACAGTGGTCATATAGGGATGCATGATAATTTCATGGACAACCCCATCATCATCATCATACTATAAATTTATTCAAAGAGCGTGCATAATAGAAGAGGGATGAGCCCAATGTTCCCGAAGAGAAAACAGAAGCCTAAGGTGGCCAAAAATAGTGAAGTCTGAGAGCATCCCCTTGAACCAAGTTCACACCCTTTGGCTTCATGGTGGTAGCAGTGTGAGAACAACAACGGGCTGGACCGGGGACATGAATGGAAGAAAGGTAATCAGAAACCTTATTCCCCTCACACCAAGTGAGGATAATGATAAAATTTCTACTGATCATGTCCCAGTATTTCCTGGATATGTAGTTGATAGACCATGGGATGACGCTGGATCCATATATGGCATTGTAGAGGATTAGAGAATTTGTTTCCACCACTGATAAATTGATCCCCTCTTGATGGAATAAGGAGAGGCCCATCAGCAATGCCTTGGCCTCAGCCTGGAGAGAAGAACCACACCCCAGGCTGGTAGATAAATCCATAATAACTGACCCAGAAGTGTTTTGAACCACCCCACCTCTTCGGATTGACCCCATGATGCATGATCTACCGGAGTTGTGATTGAGCCCTATGTTTGGCGTTAACCAGTGAACCCAATTTCCTCTCCTATTACTGCTACCTAAAGTATCGGTATCAATATTTTCCTGGAGACATTGAAGAGTTGGATCCTCATTCCATTTGAGAAAAGTTCTAATCAAAACCAGTAGAAGGAACTTGGTACGTATAATGATCTGATAACCATAGGTTGCGTTCCCTTCATGTCGAGCCTATTTTTGTGCTTGCAAAATCAACCAACAACCCGCATGAAGGACCATCATGTGGGATATTTTCTCAGGGCTCTTCTCCTATGCGATGTGGAACCATTGGTCCAGAAACATCATGTCAGTCATGCGGTTTTCAGAGATTGATGTGAACTCACCGAAGTGCTGCCACACCACCCTCGCTTATTCGTCTTCAAAAAACAGGTGACCCATGTGATTTATTCAGTGAGGATGAAAATCTAAGGGGATTTCATGAGATTATGCAGACATGTCATTGGGGTCGCGCGGTGCCTTACAGATCACCAATGGTGCACCTCATGACTTCTTACAACCATGAGTAGCTCTCACCTCCTCCAATTTGATTTTCTTTGTTTTATTTATGAAGGTTTGGGGTTATGGGAAATTTTTGGGACAATTTCAAGGACAAATATCCTTCCCATAGGTGATATTTCACATGATCTTTTCAACTATTAGGGGCCTCTACCTTTGTATGTATTTCCTCTCATTTTAAAAGGATTTTTTTTTGTATTGGTAGGAATTGGCTGATGAAGAATTATTGTCCTCTGGGAGATTATTTGGATTTCATAGTGTGATCACTGGTTTTCTAGAGAGCCTTTGTAAAAGAACTTATACTTATTGAATGTGGATCGGTGGGGTTATTTTTATGTTATGTGTTGCATGTGGAGTCTTCATGTGACCTTATGATGTTCATGTGATTGTGATTCCCCTAAAGTCTCATGAAATTTGCAGGACTCATCCACATACTTCTTCCTTTAATTTTTTGGGGATAATAATACACATATTCATGTATTCCTTCCTTTGGGAATTTGATGATTCTCATTTGGCGGGAGTCAAAAAATTCCCCCTCATGAATGATTTTGTCGGGGAAAAGGACACAGTTCTAAGGAAATTAAATGTGTGCCATAGTTTTTGGTGTTGTTGTGAATTGGTGTCTAGGTATCCATTTGGTATACCAGGCGTTTCTTGGTATTCCAAGAAATACCATGTATAGGGTGATGGGGGGAGTCTTTATCCATTGTCTATCATTCGTTAAGAGGTATCTCACCCAACCTTTATCATGTACCCATGTTTCAATATTGTTCTATAAGTCTTGATCATGAGACCTATTCGTGAGACAAAAGCATGAGAACTCATTTCATGAGAAATTCCCCATATGACCACTTTTATTTAGGCTCTTGTCTACCCAAATATGAACCACACTTCAGTAATTTTGTTTGAAACTGGACCATGATGTACTGAAATTATCTTGAGGGTATCATGAGATCATCTAGTGTGATCATATGATCTATTTATCCTCAAAAAAAAATCTTGACCATGTCCAGGTCACATGATCACGAATCTCCAAAGGGGTCATGAGATTGTGTGATATCTTATGGGGTTCATGCGACCCATAAGAACTTTGGGGTTTAGGAGATATACAAGCATCCAATGTGGTTCATGAATCCTCTGTTGATTCACATGATGCAAAAGATGATGCCATATCATTATTTCATTTGTTATTCATGGGATCTCATTTTCAATTTTAATGACAAATAATGCTTACTATTATGAAGATAGATTATTTTTCTCATTGATATTCCTTAGTCGTGTCCAATCAAAGTTCAATTATGACTTGGAATTCTGAGGAATACCCTTGATATTTTCTGTAAACTAATATTGAGACTCTAAATAGTTTCCTCTCATCTGAGCTCTATGACAGTCCATTATCTCAACAACATATTCTCTATGGGTTTGCTCTACTAGATGATTCCCCCCCCCCCTCCAAACTCTAATTTGTTGCCTCACTGGGTGTCGGCTTCTCTCGATTGTGTCTGAATAATAATTTTTACGGAAAGTTGAGTGATCACAACTCGATCTCAAGAATTATCTTATATATTTGAAAACTCTCCATTAGGTCCAAATGATTGTGAATTTTCTCATCAACACATTTCTTAGGTCTATTCGAGTTTATTTTCTTCCGCTCAGATCAATCCTAGTACATGATAGGTTTTGAAGTGGGATCTCCATCCCAACAATAATTTCTCTAATTAATGGGCATGGACCTTTTAGGTTATGTAATGCATTATAGAGTATTCTGATCAAATATATAGAGTTCATATTTATGAGGCTATATAGATTTCCTAGTTTACTATTTTCTTCCATCCCAACCCTCTTTGATAGATGATCAGTTGTTAGTTCCCTAGAACCAACATATAACACATATCCCATCATGAAGTGGGTATCATCCTATGGGATAGCTACATACTTTGGGGTATCCCCCTCTTGGAGAGATGTATGATGAATTCCTCCCTACTACAGATTTCTGGGATGATCCTTTGCGAACCCTAGTTTTTAGGGATATTCTTATCATTGTAATAGAGAAACTAAAGAAAAATATAATAATTCGTTATCTCATTTCTTTCAAGTATTGGATCAATATTTTTTTCATCATAGTGGAGACAGTCCAGTTGTTATACATCCTCATCGGTTCCCTTCTCGGAATGTATGTAACGACACTGTCTAGTATTGGGTTATCTTGGATGTTTTGGATTATACCTCCTAGGGATACCTACTATATTTGGAAATATCTCTGGACCTTAGGTTGGAAGGCTTTATATCCATGTATTTTAATGGGTGGTTTTACCAGCTAGGGATATGTTCTTAGGGATTCAAGTTAGTACAATGGTGATGGTGATGGGAATTGAAGATATACAACATATAAATGTTTTTAGTATCTCTCCTTGCATGCTTTTACTAGATCTTGAGAAATAATCAGAAAATTTGTGCCCCTTTTAGGATCAGCAGTCCCCTTTTGTTTCATTTTTGGCTTTATAGGGGAGCACTTTCATTGTTACAAATATTGCAACATGACATGGATCCCTAATGCTTCATACCACCTCATATTATTGAATATATCTAGGTTTTTTCATATGTCACTAAGGACTTATGAGGATAAAGATGCACTAAGACAATTTTACATCTTCGATTTTACATCATGTTGGGCATTAGATGGATAGATTATTCATAACAAAAGTGGTTACCTTAATGAGAGGTCATATATCATCTCTCTTTGGGATGTGGTTCTCACATACATAGTGAATGAGCTAGTTATCTATGAACCATATTCCCATTATCAATTCTCTCTTTTGTTTGGATATATTCAATGTGTCTCCCCTCTTCCTTTGGTTGGTCTTCCCGAGGAGTGATACTCTGGGGACATCCACCAATTTTGGAATATGATGACACATGAAGATACTGAGGCTATGATCATGCTTCCGCTTGCTAATTCTTCTATGATATTTCTTTCCCAGGATTATTCCCAGGCTTGGGTAGAAGCTTATCCAAGTGGTCTGATAAACCATTTGGTTCTTCAGTTGAATATTCCTTTTGCCTCACCAACCCCTCTATTAGATAAAATAATATAATAGATCGAAAATATAGGGGATAATTCAAGAAAGAGTCCTTGTTTGGGTGATAACTATTAAAATAGTTAAACAAACAATATTGAGGAAGTTAATCATCCATCACTACATATAGATATTACACCTATGGATATAAGGAAATATGGGGCATGATAATGGGAATAAGGTTCATAGATAACTAGCTCATCCACTATGGATATGAGAAACCCATCCCAAAGAGATATGATATATGATCTCTCATTAAGGTAACCACATTTGTTATCAATAATATATCCCACCAATTCAAAAAATGATGTAAAATCGAAGATGTGAAATCTTCTTAGTGCATCTTTATCCTCATAAGTCCTTAGTGACATATATTAAACCCTATATATATTCAATAATATGGGGTCGTATGAAGCATTGGGGATCCAGGTCATGTTGCAATATTCGTAACAATGAAAGTGCTCCCCTATGAATCCAAAAAAGAAACTAAAGGGGGTTGTTGATCCTTTAAGGGGTACTTATTTTATGATTATTTCCCAAGATATAGTAAAAGACTACAAGGAGAGAAACTTAAAAAATTTAGATGTTGTATTCCGAAATTGGTGGATGACCCTAGAATATGATGACACGTGAAGTTACTGAGGCTACGATCGTGCTTCCTCATGCTAATGCTTCAACCATATTCCTTACCCAGGTTTATTCCCAGGCTTGGGTAGAATATTATCCAAGTGGTCTGATAAACCATTTGGTTCTTCATGTAAATATTCCTTTTTCCTCACTAACCACCCTATTAGAGAAAATAATAGAATAGATAAAAAATATGGGTGATAATTCAAGAAAGAGACCTTGTTAGAGTGATAAATATTACGATGGTGAAACAAACAATATTGAGGAAGTTAATCCTTCAACATTGCATATTGATAGTACACCTATGGATATAAGAAAATATGGGGCTTCTTCCCCTGTTTTCGAATTGGTTATGTGACAACAGGGTCCCTGTGACTGCACATCCACCTCACCATAACATGGTCGTCGGGTCCTGGCCCGCCAGGTTCCACCAGTTTCCCTATAGAAACATGGTCCCCACCCAAGGGCCCACCCACATTCCGGAACGGGTCATCAGACGAATGATTTTCCCCTTAGGCCAACACATGTCTTTTCCAGTGTGATCGTTATTCCTCCAACAGTGGATATTGATGGTACACCTATGGATATAAATAAATATGGGGTTTCTACCCTGTTTCTGTATTGGTTCTATGACTACTGGGTCCCGGTGACTACACAACCACCTCTCCTTAAGATGGTCATCGGGTCCTGGCCCGCCAGGTACCACCAGTTGCCCCGCAGAAATGTGGTCCCCACCCAAGGGCCCACCCACGTGCATGAACGGGGCATCTAACTAATGATTTTCCTCATAGGCCAACACATGTCCTTTCTAGTATGCTTTTTCCTCACTCACATAGACCCTAGGAAGCTTTCCAGAAGGTCACCCATCCGGATTACTACTCCAGGACAAACACGAACTATAGAGTTTTAATCAGGTAGGCTCCCGAAAAGGAAGGTGCATCTTGTTGGCATGAGTCATATCATTTATCCATTTAACCCATTATCATTTTTAGGTGTTACAATCACCCCCTCCCCCTTAGAGCACAACGTCTTCAGTGTGGGCCCTACATATCAACCTAGGTAGTGCACACCACTTAAGGCTGGGTACCACCTCTGATACCAAATGTGACAACTGGGTTATGGTGATAGCACAACCACCCCGCCTTAACATGGTTTTCGGGTCTAGGCCCGCCAGGTACCACTAGTTTCCCCACAGACACGTGTCCCCCACCCTAGGGCCTACCCACATGCCCGAATGGGTCATCTAACTAATAAAATTCCCCACAGTCCAACACATGTCCTTTCATTTGTGTTTTGTCCTCACTCGCACACACCCTAGGAAACTTCCCAGAAGGTCACCCATCCTGATCACTACTCCAATCCAAGAACGCTTAATTGTGAATTTCTAATCAAGCACGCTATCGAAACGGAAGGTTCACCTTGTTGACATGAGTCAAATCATTTAGCCATTTAACCCTGTATCATTCTGGGGTGTTATAGGGTCAATTGGTTAGTCATCCTCCATCCATTCCTACTTCATTGGTTATAGATTCTCGCCTAAAAAATAGGTTGATCTGGAAATAGATTCATTCCTTGATCACTAAGACCCCTTGGAAGTGTTTCTTGTCCAAGGGGAACACCTTCACAGGATATTTTATGACTTGGGGGAATATGGTTTTGACTGAAAATCTATGTATGAAATTATATAGTAAATCTTCCAGACCCCATGAGATCTGGCTGTGAGTGAATTGGATTTTCATGTTCATGTAGATGAGGATACACTTTCTAGGAAAATGAAGGAGATTTTGAGGGAACTGGATAAATTTCATCAATTGATATCCTGATTTTAGGTTCATATGGATACTCGGGCTATGAACATGTGGATATACGAGGAAATCATAACTCATATTAGGTATGATCTTTCAATGTTTTTATCATCCTTGGAAACCACCCAAAATATGGTTGATGAGTCTATGGATTTGTTTGAGACTCTTCTTTTTTATAGTTGTAGATGAAGAAGTGGGGAAAGTGGCACTTCAGCATTCCATAGAAATTGTGAATGGATGAATTTTCTAAAAATTAAATATAGCTATCAATTTCTCTTTCAGTAATGATGTTGATGATATTTCAATGCTCTGATATTATGAGAATAACCAATTCTAACCATACATTTCATAACATCAAGTAAACCTAAATGTTTGGTTTAGAATATTTAAATCATAATAGATTCCTTTCGAGAAATACTCATGATTTCCAGGAAGCAATAGATTCTCTACTGATGATGTTTTTAGATATCTTGAGATCACCTGGTTTGCAGAAGGATTGTCGGGTAGGATACATGTCCCAAAGGGAGAGTTCTCTATCCTTTTTAATGATGATATGATTGGATAGAATCACTTGATTTTGCTTAGGCCATGTAGTGGTACTTATATTATTTTTCATTCTAAAACCTACCATGCTTTAGATTATGGTATTTTATCTCATACCTTATTTCTCATTTAGTTTATAGTCTTTTAGGTCAAGCATTCCATTACTTTAAATTTAAATTCTTTTCATCTCATACCTTTTTTGTGATATAATTTAGATTATTTGATATTCAACCTTTGTTTTTCTATAGTTTAGGTTCATTGAGCATGGACCTCGGTGTATTGTTTTTTAGGGTGTTTGAGCTTCAACCGTTGTGTGCTTTATTTTAGGGTCTTTGATCTTGGACGTTTGGTGTCTGTTAGATTAGTGTCCTTGATCATCGGCCTTTGTGCGCAATATTTTATGTTCATTGATCTTGGACCTTTGGTGTGTTTTATTTTAGTTTCTTTGATCTTGGACCTTTGTGTGATATAGTTTAGGTTCTTTGTGCTTCTGCTATTGTGCGTTGTAGTTTAGGGTCATTGAACGTAGACCTTTTGTGTGTTGTAATTTACGGTCTTTGATCTTAGAACATTGTGTAATGTAGTTTATGTTCATTGAGTTGAGACCTTTTTGTGATTTATTTTATGGTCTTTTATCATTAACCTTGAGTGTTTTTTAGTTTAGGGTATTTAAGTTTGGAACTTTTTGTTTTGTAGTTTAGGTTCTTTGAGATTATACCTATGGTATGTTGTAGTTTGGGGTCTTTTAGCTTGTATCATTGTGTGATGTTGTTTCATGTCTTTGATCTTGAACCTTTTTTTAGGGTCTTGGAGCTTAAACCTTTGGGTTGATATAGTTTATGCTCTTTCATATTGGACCTTTGTGTGATGTATTTTAGCTTTATTGATCTTAGACCTTTGTATGTTTTATTTTAGGTTCTTTAAGCTTGTACCTTTGGTGTTTTTTATTTTAGGGTGTTTGAGATTAGACCATTGGTGTGTTGTAGTTTAGGGTCTTTGATCTCGGACCTGATATTGATGAACATGGATTATGGTATAGACATTCCATGAATGACCTAAAACACACTAAGGGTCCAGGTTCTTCCATGGTGTTTCTAGGGATCACGAGGGTTTCAGTTCCTTTCCTGCAAATATGATATGCCTTTTATTGGTGGGTTTAATCCCTTATGTGACGATTTCGTGGCCAAGAAAATATTATCTCTACTCTTTTCCATGGTTTAGGGAATATTTATGGAATCAATATCAGTTTTGGCAAAAATACTAGTTAGACTAGGCTCATCTAGATAGTTGGAATGTTGGTGACATAAATCATAAAACATAATATTTAGTTTGTGGATATATGATGAAGTAGACATTCTAGGTATGTCCCATAACACTCTAAGATGTTCGGTTATGCCTAAGTGTTATGGGTCTTGTAATGATTCAAGATCCTTTCTTGCAAGGAGGAGACGCCTTTATTTGGTGGGTCAAAGCCCTTATATGTCTATAGCATGGCCAAGAAAAGTTAATCTCTATTTCTTTCTAAGGACTATGAAATTTTATTTAATACTCAAACATCTAGATGATGAAGTTGGATATGATAATAAGGCTATATAGGATGGGTTATAGAACCCTAGGGCATTTCACCTCTTGATTTTGAATCTCAAACCCTATGCCATGGGGTTTTGAATCATGGGGTGTGATCCATCAAAGGTTCAGGAATGGAGTGTCACGTTCCAGCCTTGAGAATGAGTACAAATCATGTTGAAATGAGATCGACGATGACTAATCCACCTGAATAGTCTAGTTTTGGGAATTTTAAATCATGGCCCACAAATATCCAGGTTAACCAAAGAGAAAGAAAACTTGTGGGTATAGGTCAATCGAGCCTCTACTATTCCACGAGGTCAAGGCGATAACTATTGGGTTTAAGGGGGGCCTTCCTAGGATCTGATGGTCCGTTCGGTAGAGCGAGTCCTTGTTACCAGTTTTTGTGAGGAGGTTTCATCATCTTAGATATTAAAGGTGTAATGACGGTTTAGAAAATGTGTAACATTAAAGAAAAAAGTTGATCAACCTAAAATCTGTTTCACTGCCTATAGAACATATTCTCATGGTGAGGATAAGTGGAAAGTAATTCCTATAACTATTTTCTAGACTAGGGGGTCTAGTGAGCATATCATGGCTTTTATTGGGGCCACAAAGTGGACCCCATGATCTTTATTCCTTATACATTTTCACCTTACTTTTTTCCTAAGATTTGGAGATTGAGAGTTTAGCGAGCGAATACATTACTTTATCATGGATCACCCTTTGTGGGATTTTGACCTGAAAAGTTTTCTGTCTCTTCCTATAGCAGTTTAATGTATTTTTATTGGGACCATTATAGGATAGAACTTAAGGTTGTACAACTTTAAAAAATGTGTAGGCAGTTTAGCATCATAACTCACATGGACCTAATCTGGGATATGTTACACAAGATCTTAATTTGGATATCTAATATTAAGAGTAATCTAACAACATTTATAGAAGGAGATGTAATTTTTGCAAATAATGGGTTGAATTTCATAGGTCATGAGTAATAATACTGGACAGTCGCATAGGGAGAGGTACAGACCACACAAAGGTTTTGGGTTATTCATTGGGGGTGTAAAACTCTAAGGGATTGTGAATTTATTTATATCGAGCCAAGATGTCACCGGTTGGTGGGTCTCAAGCCCTTATGAATCAATAGAATTGTTGAACTAAGAGTTCTATTTTTTACAAGGGTCATGAAAGATTTGAGGCAACCAAAGGTACTCATGATCTAAAGTGTGAAACATGGATTGAGGCACTTTTAAAAATGGTATAACAACCACAAACTCTTATTTAACTAGGAATGTCTCTTGCAGTCCATTGATAAGGAATGGAAAATTGGTTTTCATCTGCATTGTTTATCATCATGTCGTGGGGAAATTTTTTTGTGCTATTTAATGTCATATGGTAAAGACATTTTCTATGCAATTTATTATCATGTGGTAAGGATGTATATATAATTCAATTCTAATTTCATGTGACCAATGTAGGTTCTGGGCACAGCGGAAGCACATTGATATGTTAGCCCAACTTTAATTTTAGTGTTAAACAACATTCAATTCGATATCTGTCACGATATAAAATATCGAATCTTCGAAATATAATGAAGAACGAAAAGAAAATAAGAGTCCCATAACCCTTGGGGAGGATCATCATATGTTGATTATAATTAATTTAATTAATGCATAAGAATTACCTCTTTGGAATTCTTTCTTCGTTGATGTGTCTGATCACGATTCGGTGATCCGTTGTTGCGTCGTAGAATCCAAGTGTAGGATTCCTCTAGCGGTGATCCACACGTGTGTCACGTATCTCCGGACATCACTGAAGGGATCTCCGAGTGCTAGCGCGGAAGAACCTTTTCTTGCGATGTCCGCCTTCGACCACCTTGATCCGGTGGAGGATCTTTCTCTCATAACTTGAGGGCGTTCTTGGTGGAAAGGGAATTCTCTATTGGCTTCAGATTATTTCCAAATTCGTTGTTCAAAACAATGGATCTTCAATATGTTGTGGTTGCGAGGATATTTATAATCAGGTTTGAGGTTAATAGAGTTATGACAATAAATAAATGCGTTACACGTTTTATTTATTTCATTAAATCTTATTAAAAACACCCATGTCAAATTATTAATTCCTTGACAATAAATAAACACGTTACACATTTTAATTGGGTCCAAGATTAAATACTCAGGCTTCACTATGTATCATTTGATGACCGAATACAATCCACACATAGTTCTTAATGAACTGTTCATTTTAACATCATGTGGAAAGGATGAAGATGGACTAATGTGAAAAATTAGTGACGTTGTGGCTGGACCCTAGGATGTAATTCTAGGCATCGCTACCTATCTCATAAAAATTGTAATTATGAAAAATGTAGTCCATAAAGAACCAGGAAGTTTAATTCCATGTGTTAATGATATGGAATCCCTAGCATGAAGAGGGATATAGTGAATGGAGGTGTGGTAAAATACCAACACCAACTGTAGTGGTACTCTTGGGTGAGTTCCACAAGAGTATAAATTTTTATGTCATATAGGGGGAATTTACGGTGTAATTTAATGTCATGTAGTGAGGACTAATGGTATTCCTATTACAGTTCTTAATTCAGGACTAATATGGGCCTCTCAAAATTTGGTTTTCCTTGTCTGTTCAAGGAAAAACATACCAATATACCTAAGTCCATGTGATTTATGCTTGATGTGATAAACAATGAATGGAAGGGGGTCATTTAACTATGAGGAGGAATTTAAGGGAAGGATATGGTCATTTTATATCATGTGGTGGCTAGACTGAGACATGAGATTGAGTCATCCATACATATCTCATTGGAAATGAGAATCAAGCCACACATAGTTATAGGAAAACCATGAAATTTAACATTATGTGGTAAGAACATTAGTGCCATGACATGAAGGAAGATTGATATTATGGATCCATGAATTTTTACATCATGAGGTAAGGACATAGATCCCCTATCATGATGGAGAGGGGATGTTGTGGATCCATACAGTTTTAAATCATGCAGTATGGAAAGTTTCCTTCTAGTTTAATGTCATATGGTTAGGAAATTTTCCATGCAGTTTAATATCATGTGGTAAGTGCATTGGATCACCCAATGTGAAAGGATATTATTTATATGGTTTGACCCAAGAATAAATTCTTGGGAACCAATATGTATCCTGTGATATCAGGAATCAAGAGATAAGTAGTTCTTAAGGAATTATGTAGTTTGATGTCATGCGGCTATGAAAGACTCTATAGAGTTTATAGTCATGTGGTTAGGATGAATTTTTATAGTTTAAAGTCGAGTGCCCATGATGAATGATGGGGATTAATATGATGTGGATGTTCATCAGATGAAAGCTATGAAAAGTATTTCTTCAAAAATCTCGCATTGGTGGGTGGTGTGACATGCTCCCTATACATGGTGGCCAATGTGTAGGCTCCATTATGATAAAACTTATGTATGAAAAAAGATACTTCCCAATTTAGCTCTAGTTTTTGGGGCTTCTTTCCTGGTATTACTGGAGTTCTGAGAGTCAACATCAGTTCCCCTTGGAGGAACGAACAAAGGTGAACCGTTTTGTTAAAGGCTTGTTTGATGAAATTCTGAAGGACCTCTAGGTTTTGTAGTGTTTGAAATCTATTCTCATCAAGTTGTACCAATTCATGAATCCACTTTTGTGATTGTTCATCTGCTGAGAACTATCTAAAAATGGAAATTCGGAGTGAAGGTTGTTGGACCTCTATGGGTAACACTGCCTCGGTCCCATACACTAATGAGTATTGAGATTCTTGTGTTGCAGTACGTCTAGTGTAATGGTAGGGCCATAAGGTATGAAGGATTTTGTCTAGCCATGATATGTTATCATTTTTCTCCATCTTATGGAGTCTATTTTATATAGTCTTATTGTAGACCTTTATCTATCTTTTTGTTGTCGTATGATAGCGAGATAGGTGATTGGACTCAATATTGTATTATTGGTACAATATTTTCAATTATGTAGAACAGAAGTTGTACCATTGTCCATCAATATTGTGTGATGGAATACAAAACTAGTGATGATATGTTAATTTACAAATATGAATATATTATTTCTCACAACATCCTTGAGGGGCATTTCCTTATCCCGTTTTGAAAATAAGTCGGTAGGAGTAAGGATGTACTTGAACTACTTAGTTGTTGATTGGGATATAGCCCCACCCCATTCCCCAAATGGAAAACTAGGAGGAATATTTAAGTGCATATAGAAATTTTATTCGTCGATAGATGAATTTTTCATAGTTCTAGAATGCATGATATTTTCAGGTGAATTACCTGCAATCTTGTATCGTGGTTTTCCAGTAATACCCTGACCTCTTGATTTGGTAGTTGAACTTGGTTACGAATTGGGGGGCATCGCAAGAGCATACATGGACTTCTACCATGATGGTGCAAATATCTCCTTCTACTATGCACCTAAGGAGTATATCATAAAATCCTCATTTGTAGAGGTCTTTCTACTAATTTGAACTATCCTACAGAGTTAAATTTTTTACACAACACATAATCTCTTCCCTTTTAGTACGGTTTGTTATTATTGTCTCATTTCATAGATAATCAATAATGTGCTCCAACTATATAGGGGTGGTCATTTGATTATCATGCTCTTGGGTGATATTGACCTGATCGATTTCTTCCATATCACAAACAAAAATTGACGAGACCATTCTTCTATGCATGATATGGAATATTTATTCCTCCTGATCAAGTTCGGTCCAGACGGTGGGTGCATTAGCCAATGCATCAGCATGAACATTATGTGATCAAGGAACATGAAGCAATGTGATTGCAAAAGGTAAGTCTTGCATCAGTCCTATGAAGTAGCTAGTGAGGGGTCAAGTTATTCCTTTTTGATGGAATATTCACCATTGATATAAATTATCTTCTATTTTGATTCCCCATTGATATTTAGGTAGGCTATATGTAATTGTAGGGCTAGTTCCAATCGATTGATGTAGTTTTATTTTCTACCTCATAATTTTTGAAACATTTAGATAGTGAGAAATATTAGGGAAAAATTATTTTTCTTGATAGACAAATACAATCCCCAGTCAACGATGATTGAGCTTTAGGTTTTTAATTTTTGTACCAAAAGGACTTCAGGGGCGCCATCAATGTACATCTCTCATGTCCAGGGAGTGTCATGGGCATAAAATACCTCTTCATCTGGGAGATGAGTATCTTCCATTGAATTTTCTTAGGAAGGATGTGCTATGAGGAAATCAGCTACAGAATGGATGACCATCGATCCAAGAACCTATTCAGTATAGGTTATCCTAGGATTTACTTGAGCTGGTCATTATGAGAGAACAGATGTACTTCGTGGTGCTGCAATTTATTCCTCATCCTTTTCATTGAGAAGAGGAGTTCAAGGTAGTTACACTCAACATAATAATATCTAATAATAGTACCTAGCATCATTTTTCTGAATTATTATATAATATTATCACTTCTCACATCATTTTTATATATGTGGAGGGTGCCTAGTGATCATTCCATATTAGCCACATATAAGATGAGTGGCCTCCCTTCCACTTAAGGCATCAGAACTAGTGGGTGTGCAGATATTGCTTGATAAATTCAAAGTTTTTTTGATAGTAATCATGCCACTAATAGGTGATTAATTTTTTTGTTATCCTGGTGTAGGGAGGATATTTGTTATCCAGGTTAGCTATGAATTTCTTAATATAGGAGTGGATCCCTTAGAGTCCCTCAGTTCTTTGATATTTTTGGGGGTAACATTGATAGGAGAGCACTAGTATTTTCTAGGTCACCTCAATGTCATGGTAGTGTACCAGAAATCCAAGAAACTTCCTTGATGTTTTCCTAAATGCACATTTCAATGGATTTATCTTTAGACTATATTGTCACAACATGTCAAGGATTGTTTAACGGTGTGTGAAGAAATCACATCGTTTTTTGGATTTAACAACTAGGCCATCAATGTAACACTCGATTATCATTCCCAAGAATGGAATAAAGATGTGATGCATGGTGTGTTGGTATGTAGTTCTAGAATAATTTAATCCAAAGGTCATTACCTAATAGTAGAAGATCCACAAAGGCCATCTAAAGGTAGTGTATTATTCATCTTCAGGGACATCCTGATCTGATTATACCCCGAGTAACTGTCCATGAAGGAATGGTCTTGGAAACTGGAAGCTGCATCAATGAAGAGTTATGTGTTCGACAATGGGAAATCATCCTTTTCCAATTAAGGTTTCTAAAATCAATGAACACCAAGATCGTACTATTATTTTTCTTTATGGGGAAAATTTTGGATGTCCATCTTGGGTATTTCACTTCTAGGATGAAGTTGGATTTGATCAACTTGTCAAATTCTTCCTATATATTGGTTACATGAGAGGGGTGTATCATATTAATTGTATTCTTGAAGCCTTAATGTTCATCTAGTAGTCTGATATGGTGAGTAGCCACATCTAGATTAAATTCAGTAATTTCATTATAGATCCAAGAGAACGCATATCATTACTAATTTAGAAATGCAATGTACAACTCATTCTCTTCGAGGGGCATGGTAGAACTAATCAAATTAGTCTATGATTCATATTTTTTCCAAAATTTATCTATCTGAGATCATCTATGATGGTGGATACACCTTCCTTGAATGTTGGAGGGAAATTATAGAGATCACCCTCACCTTCCTCTAATTCTTATTCTGTGGAATAATTTTCAGATGAAGATAGAAATATGGGGGCTTCTCCAACACGATTAGGTTCATGGAGTAAATTAGAAGATAGATTATCATACCTTTATATCTGAGTCATTGCAAAGAGATTCTTGAACTGATTTCATTTTACAATTCCACTATGGAAAGGAATGGATTTGACCTCTAGGATTATATCTTCTACCTTGACCATATTAATGTGGATCACATAGTCGCTATCGAGTATACTATAGGGATTCGAAGGGGTTGTCTCAGACACTGGGAGTTACAACCTATATATCATCATCCTCCACTATTTTCTTTCCTCTAATCTCACTGAAATCGACTTCAGTATAAGTGGATCTGTAGGTCACCAAGGGGGAATTTCCACCATGTAGTATACCTAATTTTCCATCAATGGAATACTTAAAATACTGATGGAATGTTGAAGGTACTTCTATGTGTCTAAAGAGCCTAGTCCTTCAAAGTAGGACATTGTATGTAGTTTCTTACTGGAAAACCATAAAATCAATGTCAGATGTTATCTCCCCAAACTAGGATTTCAGTTTCATCTTTTTTATAGGTCTTTACACATGCTTATCATACCCTTGAATGATCATAATTTTGGGAGATGGGTCCCCGTTTCTATATCCCAAAATTCAGAGGTTCGAACTGGTATGAGATTGATCCAAGAACCATTATCATTTAGAACCCATTGAAAATTGAAATTATTGAGTCTGATCGAGACATATAAGTGTATGATGTTCCCTTGGATGGCATCTTCCTAATCATGATCAGTGAATAAGATTGCGACATGAAATTTTGAGTACATGGTATCCACTAGATTGAACTCAGATATAGAGGCTTCTATATCAAACTTTTAAAGTCTCTAGAGGGCTTCAAGGAGTTCCTCACAGAGTTATTTTGAAATACAGAGCGTATCAAAGATTGAGAGATTAGTCAGGAAAATAGCCAGCTATCATATACCTTCATATATTTGTGCCAAAAGCCGATGCTTCCCAGCATGGGGTTTCTCCTAGGCATGTGGTTAAATGGGTGAGGCATTCGAGGTGGATGGTTTTGTTTCTTTAATATAAGTCAGGGAAATTTATTCTTCTAGTGGTGCAGGTCCTCCCGGGCATCCATGTTACTTGGGTATATCAAATTAATCTCCTCCTAGGCAGTACCACTTGATAATAAAATTTTGGTGACTCTTACAATGTTCTCAGAAACCTTATTGCCTCTATTGGGCTATCTGGAGTGTTTTCCCATGAGTCTCAGCTACATATATGTCCTACTTGGGGATATGACCAAATTATTGGGTCCGAAAACATCTGTATTGTCCCATGTATCCATGATTTTAGTGCATGCATCCTCTCGTTCCCTGGTTATGTGTGGGAAATTCATATTCAGGTGCATATTCATAATCGGAGAAGGGTTCTTCCCAGTGTATCACATTAATAGAATCAAATATGAGCTCTTCGTCCGATGAGGATTCCATTTGGTGGGGGCAGTGACCATACTACATATATTTTAGGGAATAAATCTCCTAGGGTAATATCTAGCATTGGATGGAAGTATGATTCTACCTCATCTATTTCTTCTTGATTCCCATGATCACACCCACCTTTAAGAGTTGCATTCGATGTTACCTGTTTAGGTGGTGGAGCTATTATGTGTCTGTGCAGGTATCCTCTTAGGGTGGCATGAGCTCAACCATCTATTTTTTTAGTCATCTAGTTATCCAATTTTTGTGCACCCATGGCTAGAACATTCTTCCAACTAGCCTCTTCTTCTAACTGAACAACGGTTATGCACACAACCAGCTCTGAGAAGTTTTCTAATGCCACAAATCTAGAATCAACCATGCCTTTAAGGGAATCTATGAAGTATAATGAGTCTTGGATGCTATGAACCATCAATATATGGTAATGTAAGTATTTGGTACGGGTGATGATGTTAAACTCATGACAATTTATAGTTTTTTTAAGCTTGAGTAGGTTATTTTACATGGTTGCCAAGAAATAACTAGGGAATTTTTTATTTCAGAAGGAGTATGCTTTGTTCATCTATTCCTCAACTCCCAGTAAACCCTGATTTCTTAGCGCTTCTGGATGAGGATGATATGTGGTTGTCACCACACGATATGAGGTGCTTGGTGGTTTAGAGCTTTCCAATATTCCTAAATTGAAATTACTATTGGCTTGAGAGTGACATTTCCAACATCTGTTTTTATGGGAATTTACCCAATGTTGTGGGCATGATTCCAGCTTCGGATTGAGTTTTCTAAATATATTCTTCTAAATAGTGTGTCATTTATGAAAACTCATGGAATCCACCTGGATAATTCATGGGGATTAGGGGTGTCCGCAACTCATCCCTAATAATTTCAGCACAAATTTACCGTAGTTTCTTTTGCAAGAGAGGGATGTTGAGTGAATAGGTTAAACCTTTTCACCTTATTATGAAATTATAAACCCTCTTGTTCTCACGTTTCATGAATTTCATTAGGTTGAAGATCATTTTTTACTATCGTAGAGCTGAATTTATAATGGAACTGACGATGAAGTTCTTCCAATCCTACAACGGATCATGGTTGAAGAGTGTTATACCAAACAATGGTTGGCCCAATCAGAGTTTGTATCAAACACCTGAGTTTTGTTACCTCCTGTTGGTCTTGAGGGCCCATAATCCGCCCTCATTAGGATACTAAGTGTGTGAGATGTTGTTTGGGGTTGGATGCACCATCAAAGGTATTGAAGGATGAATTGTAAAAGTTCAGTGGAGATGAAGTATCATCCACCCATTCAGGATATGGCTTTCTCTTCAGCTTCATAGGTGTGAATCTGCATTCAATGGATCCAATTCGAGTGTGTATGGACTTGGTGATATTAAATAACTCTAGGGTCACTGCTTTGTGAGCCATCTCCCATCCACACGTATCAGGTAGGGGCTAATGAGGTGGTTCCACCTTTATGTCATGATGATTCTTGATTCATCTTATGACAGAATGATTTCCCCAGCGATGGAGAGGTTATTACAACAATGGAGGTATGTCACAATTGTTTTTCAATTTCCTCATTTATTTTCACTAGAGGCCAATGTACAGATCCAATCTAATGCTCATATACTACAATTGCTGGAATATCAGCTATGGTAGGGAGAATATTCATCTCTTCTTGAAGACAATACCGAATGGGAATATTTCCCCTAATTCTCTCCTCATTGAGTTGCCTAAGAGTGTGTATTTCACTCTCATATTTTGAAAACCATTCTTATGGGGAAGGAACTTAAAATACTTTGGTTAGTGATTAGGATGTAGCCTCACCATTCCATTTTTCTTTAGCAAGGTTTCACCAGAGAGGTAGTAGCTCATTATTCAGTGGTGAAATAATTATTAGCCATCTCTGGTACTAGGTGCATGCAACATCAGTTGGTGCACCCAAATCACCCTCCTCTTAGGGTACATTTTCTATGTCATGGACCTCTACATTAGAGTCTTGCTCAATTTCTTACATGTTGATTATGATGACATTCATAATGTAATATTGGTCAATGGTGGTTGTTCCATTACTTTAAATGCAACAGGCTGATTCTGCACTTCCTCCATTAGGGTTGTTATTGGAAACATAGGCCATATTGATCCATCTTGGTTTGTGACCCCATCGAGGTTTAATCACCTTTGTCATATGGTCCTCTTTTTTAGCCTCTGAATAGAGAATACAAGGTTTTTTTAAGTTATTATTTCCATACAAGCCCCAACCAGTAGTGGTTTGTCTCACGGTGGGAGGTATAGGTGGGACACCAATAATTTTCCTCATAACCTGGGGAAGACTGATTCTCTCTATGGTAAGGATGATGATATAAATTCTCCCATCCCTATGGGATGGGGATCATTCGAGACTACAATTGGTAATGAATTTTCCTTTTTTAGAATCTAATTACTCGAGTTATGGATTTGATGATTCCAAAGATAGATATAAAGATATAAATGCATCCATCCCAGTGGGATGGGGTGACCAAGATTCACCACTAATTCTCCAAGGAACCTCTTAGGGTATGTTGAAACTAGAGATGGTGATAGAGATATAAATTACCCCAGACCAGTGGGCTGGGGTTTTCTTGCAGCAATAGATGATATGTCTAAATCCTCTCAAGAATTGATTATCCAAGGGTTGGTGGCAATGGTAGATATTTTCCTGACCTAGGGGATAAGCCCGCTCCTAGAAGGTTTCTATGTAAGTTTCTATTTCAAGTCATTTGATGACTCGTATCTATGATTGTATAGGATTTGGGGATGATGAAATCACATGATGAGAACCATTATTTAAGGGATGTTGTCTTGATGATCACAACTTTGGTATACGTGTCCAAAATAAATTCAAATTGCATCAGAGGCCCTAGTTGAATGTCCATTTGGCTATAATCTCCCTTTGTTCAGGATTTCTATGAATCATTGAAGTGGATAATTATATTGTAGTGACCAACTAGCTCAATCACAACCTAGTCCACCAATATTTTCTGAGGATATAATATTACAGGATGCTGAATATGAGGGGTTTTGTTGTTCCAAGGGTGCGTAAAATTGTAACACCTCATACTATCCCTATTATTGAATATGGATACATGATGTGGCTTCAATGATCATCTGCCAAAGTGTCATGATTAAATGGTGGCAAGAATGTTGTAGATTTGTGTTGTGTTTTTTCAGTTTTGGATCTCATACCATGGAGATACCATCTAGGTCTAGAACGAAACAATGTATATTGATTGTATGAAGTTAACACTCGTATCATAGATAAGGGATATGTTGATCCTTCAGTCGCTTATGGGTAGTCCACATATTTTGGTATTTTTAAGTTATGCACTCCTTTTTTAGATCATTTGGGATCTCATAGTCAGATATAGATATGGGAAAGAACATGATAGGGAGGATTTTGATGGATAACTCCCCCCATATGCCAATGTTGTCCTCCTCCTCGTCAGACATACATGCCTCCATCTAATCAGAACATAGAATATGGATCTGATGTTTCCTTACATATAGGAGTGGAGTGTTGTTAGAATTTAATGGGGATCCATAATCACTTGACCCAAGATATTTCTAGAACATCTATATAAATGTTTTTGGAGTTTTGAAAACCTCTCTATATGGTGGTTTTTGGGAAAATCAGAGGATTTCCATGTCCTTGGGAGATATTATTATGGTGAGGTTAACAGTGTTGGATTTTAGGAGTAGATTCCCTATGATCCATCTCTACACTACCATGAGTACAAAAATCATGGAAGTAAAGGCCATATACTTGCACTTCAATATGAGAGTAAACACACACTCATAGTGTTGAGAATGTATCTTGAAGAACCTCAAGGACACTAGCATTTAGCAGATTATGAATATAGTCCATGTTCTGTATTGTGGTCAAAATATGTCGACCTACCTTTTGGAATTGTGCAGGGAGGTGATCATACTATATAATTATTGCTAAAAATTTATTATAACCATCTGGTGGTGCAAGATTATGTTCATGTATCTTATAAGTTATTGGAATATTCCAATAAGATATCTCATTATTGTTTTAAATATGAGCATGTCCTTAGGCATGTGTTATTCTCACTTGGTGATACATAGTCAATATCAGATTATGATACCAATCCTTATTATTTGGGATATTCCATTGGACTTTCTTGGAAGGAGTATGAGCCTACCCTGAGACATGGGCCTCTATAACCTTTTGATCCCTGATTAGAATAGGTATATGAGTTAGGTATGAATATGCATTTCCTGCCGAAATATGCGGATGGACCTCCAGAATGGGAGAAGGGATATTAGCTTCCTCGTATATTTCCTTATAATGATATGGGTACATTCATTTATAGGATGAATTTGGAATATATGTTGGGTTTCTGTGATCTGCTATAATATTCAATGAATTTCCACTAACAGTAATATGATCCTATCCCTAGGCTTGTGTCATTATCACTTGGGAATCCCTGACCAAAATAGGATATTGCCCAATATTGGGATTTTGAAGTATACTGCTGGAAAACTTTGATAGGAATATGATCATATCCTGAGGCTTGTTCCCCTCTACGTGGTGATCCAAATCCAGAATGGGGATCTGAGCCCGATTCTGGGCCTTTGGAATATATAGCTAGACATTTTTTATATGCATGTTCCCCTGTCATGAGACATGTGTTTCTATCACATGATGAGCCCCAATTGAAAAAGGAGTATGATCTCATTCTAATTCCCCGACCGTTATCAAAATATGTCGATAATCCTCTTAGAATGTAGAAAGAATGTTATCTTGCTCTGGTATACACCACTTGTTCACAATGATCATCATTTTGTGTTTCCCAAGCTGTAGGGATATAATTATGCACTAGTACCTTTATATACAACAGGTCGGAAATATACTATTGCAGTACTTAAATAGTTTCTAAAATATATTGGAATTTTAAAAAAGTGTGTGCATGTATATAGTCATGGACCTTTACTACCTCCATTATACACTAGCTGATGTTTTCGATTTAAGTGGGAATATCTACATACATTTTCCTCCTCATTCAATCATAATATGTCGATGGGATTCATGAATGGGTGTAGGGATATACCCCCCCCCCCTTGCCTTCTTTACGAATATGCCCACAGACGTGTTATTATTCAGGATGGATATGGGCATTCTTAATAGTTACAACTCGAATATGTAGGCAATAATCAATAGTGGTAGTGGGGATATAATCCCTCTCCAATATATCCAATGCTTTCATCCTCTGATGAGACTTCCTTGTTGCTCTTGCATAGAAATTAGAGGCACCAGTGGGTTGGGTGGTACCCTCAGTATGTGACCGGTGGGTACCAGTGGGATGGTGTTGCAGAAAATGGTTGACAGGTGCCCTCCTCGGTGGCACCTAAATCAAAAGGGGTCCATATGTTGATTACTGATCCACCTTCATTAGAGAATGAATGAGGTGCTTATCAAGCTCCAAGTATAATCTCCAAAAGCATTTAGTTGTATCCATAATGGCTACTGGCTTATCAGAATATTTTCCTGGGGAATGCGGACTCGTCAATTGTCATTATTGGAGAATCTCACAGGCAGCTTCCATGATTGGGATCATACTGCATCGACAGTACTCCCATTCTATCATGTTTGTCACCAAATGTCGGAGTTTTTGAGTAGGTGATATCACTTTGTGACTCTCTAGGGTTTCATTGCCAGATAATTTACAGTATCTAATTCTAGATGATGAATATATTGTCTCAAATTGGGATGTTCAAATTAGTATCTTCGGTAATACAGATAACTAAGAACAAGGTTACTAATTAGTGCAATATCATAGGCAGAATATGCTCAATAAGATATAAATGGTTAGAGAAATTTTCCTTTTATTCCCATATCATCTAGTCTACTCAATTGTATTTAAAAAAATGAGGATGGACTTATGAGAACACTGATAATAGAGTATTATCTTTAAGATCATAATGATTCTGATATTTTGTTTTTATATGGTTTTCAAAAAAAGTATCCAAACGCATGATCATTCAATCATCCTATCATATTAAATATTCACATCATGTATGTTATTTTTGATTATATATTGGGTGAAAAAAAATGGAATAATAGAATATAACCAATCATTTTTAATTTCAGAGATTCACATCAAGTTCACCTTTTTTGTTTCATCAGGTGAATAGGCATGGATGGGATCCACATAATAGATTAAATATGTGTAACTTTTGTTGTGCACAATAATGAACATTGGATTACCATTATCTCTCTTACCCAAAACACGCAATGGTTCCATAATCCATAACTAAGTATATAACCGCCTTCCAAATTTAGGGATCACCTGGGTTTTCAGGACCAATGACTCTTGGGGACCTTCCAAAGGTAGGGATCACCTTGGTTTTCAGGACCACTGACTCTTGGGGACTTTCATTGGTCTAGAGGATTCTATTTCAGGCCAATCACACCCATTGGGGGGAATTATTTCCTATTCTGGGACTCTGATATAGATTTGAGATATGTTCACAAATTCCTTCCAAATCCTGATATGGGACAGGTTATCCTAACAAAATAATCATCAATTAATTCCATTTTAAGTGAAAAATACTTGGGGGGATCTTTATTGAATTCATGTATATGTATATGAGGTTCTCCACCATTTTCAAGTAATGGGTGGTCACTTATGTGTTAATCTCATAAAAACACGTGCTTCATAATGTGATTTTGTGCAAGGAGGAAGTTAATATTCTCAAGAGGGGATTTTTCCATTATGATGCATGCTATGTATCTTGGTTATTGGAGGAATATAAACACATGTAGTTCATTGGACCCATACGGTTTAACATCATGATGAGAGGACTTATATAGGTTCTTTGGGACACCATGTGTTAAATAATTAGTCCTAATGGGAGGTACTATGTATCCCAATTATGGAGAGAATCATAGTTTTCATAGTTCATTTGTCCAGGGATTATATACTAATGTTTCTATTATCATTGTAGAGACTTATGGTGCATATGGAATGATTATTCCAACTCCCAAATCCCACATTATATATGATTCTTTTCAGAAATATAGTATAGAAAATGATCATTTTTCATTCCTCAAGAAGTGGGACTTATGTATTGGTACCATCCTGAGAAGATTTATTATAGAGATTATGACTCGTTAAGATTTCCAATGTATCTTGGTAATGGCCGGAATTAGAGTCATCATAGTTCAGTTTATTTATTTTTCTGCTAATGATTGATGTGGATTCATTATCCCATGGGAATGATAGGTTATTTATTGTCCAAAACGATATTTTTATAAGTATCACATAGAAATGGATGTTTATTTTAGATCGGGCCTTAGGAAATAACCCTGTATATATTTTTCATTATTATAATTATAGTTATCATAGTTTAATCCAGACCATAGGACTGTCTCCAAGGTATATTCCCTTGTGTTGAGGCGAATGTGTAATTCCACTCATTGGGGATTTATATACATATGTATCCATAGTTGGTAGAGACCCCTGATATGAAAGATATGATTATTTCATCTCACTAATATCATGTGATCTATGCTCACTGTGAGAAAAAGGGGGTCGAAAATTATTTTTTTTTTGTATCTTAGAGAGTGTGGGACTTATGTATTGGGGCAACCATATGGATAATGAACCTTTAATAGGTAGCCATCACATCATGAATATGGTAGGAATCAAAGTATTTATAGTTCCTTTTATCAAATCTTATATGCTAAGGTTTACCTAGTCTTTGTGGAGGTTTGTGGTGTAGATTATATGACCAATGAAACTTCATAATCCCAAGTGATCCATTCTCTTTGTGAGAAATAATGGATGGAAAGAGATCAATTTAATTAATTTTAGAGAAGATACTTTTATTCTATGATCACCCTAAATGATCAATATGGAACTTGAAATTTGAATATGTGGCCTATTTTTCTGGAATAAGGTAGGAATTAAAGTCTTCATAGTTCTGTTGATCAGCACTTACTATAACATCCAAGGTAAATAAATAAATATAAAATTTTCATATTTATTAATATTTTTGAGTTAAAAATTATTTTACATTAAAGGGGTTTCTATGTTTGATGGCGTACCTGATATTCAACAACGGGTTTCTTTGAAATCTTACGTTGCACATTTACAATATAATACTATTATTTTAAATGTTTGTTAATGACTAGCCATTTTATTGGAGGGAATGAACATAAATAACTACGAAATTATTATAAATGTATGTTAAATGTTTTTACATTTTTTCAATAAAATTTAGAGGCTTAAAATGTGAATGAATCTTATTTTAAGCCTAATTTACTTTAAAAGGTTGATTTACCACCTTTTAATGGAGAAATCCCTTTAAATATGTTTTTGGTCACTTTTATATGTCCAATTTGATAAAATAAAAATTTTATTTAGAATCGGGGCATCAAAATTTAATTTGGGTAAATATTTGGTATTATTCTGAAAAAATCATTTTTTAATGAATAGTGAAAAATACTGTATTTTAATTCAAAAATGAATTTTAATATAATTTATTTATATGGATAGATTATATTTTTAATTGGTTTTTAAGACTAATTAGATTATATTTATACCATTTAATCCAATGGTGGTCATTGGAATTAATTTCACTTTGAAATTGGACATAAACAAGTGTCAATCTTTTGATAGATATTGTTTCTTAAAAACACGCTATTTGACAACGAGAATTAATATTATATTAATTAATCCAATTTATATGTTTTGAATTTGGTAAAATAGACCACATTTTTTAATTCTTAATATAAAATATAGCTTATGATTAATTGTTTTGTATTTTTTTTTTAAACATCAATTTTTTATAAATAGTGAAACCACTAAGAAATAGTTAAAAAATTGAATTTTATATTTAAATGAAATTTTACCACTCATGTGAATTGAATTTTGAAAATTTGACGTACATGGTTTTTATTTTTAAGTAAAATTTGGTTCAATAAGATGAAAATAATTTTGGGTGAATAGTACCTTTTGACTCTTATTTACTGTGGTTAAAGGTAAATAGGGTAATTCAATTTAAAAATAATATTATAATAATACAAAATTAACTTAAAACTTCTTCTAACCTTATTTTATGAGAAATGGATGACCAGGGGCATCCTTGGGTTGATTGCAGGATCCCATGGAAGCACTTAAGAGTGATAATGACACTTAATTTTAATTAATTTAAAGTAAAGACAAAAATTGTATAAACAAATATGTTTTAGTAGAGTAATTTTTACATAGGGTTATATAAGTTATCTTTTAAACTATGAATATTAATCGAAAATATAAAATTATTTCCTACATCATGGTATTTTTTCTATAATTTTTATACATCAAATAAATTAAATTACGTATGATACTATAATGATACAATGTTTACATCATTAATAAATGATTTAAATATATAAGATTATAAAGATTAAAATAATATACAAAACCTGTCCAATTTCAATTGAGTGATTTTATTTCGAAAATTAGTCATCTTATCTTCAATTTTAATTAGTTTTGGACCATTAGAAACCTAAAATCGTTATATAATAAAATAATATTTCCACACTTTCCTAAAAACCCCTCCTCACCCTTATAAAAATCCCTCACCTCTAACCCATTACTGACACCTCTCAAGACCCTTGGATCATACAAACTCTACCCAATTAAGCTACCTACATCCCTATCCTCCTTCTAGAATCCTTAACGTAGGAAGAAGGCACTTCAACAACCCATTTTGGTTCAAACCAAAGGGAGTTACCCGAATTAAAGGTAACTGTTTATCTTAAATTCTTTTGTTTTATTTTGTTTTATTTTGTTTTATTTTACTTCTATGACCACCTAAACTCTTTTTATTACTTTACTTAATAACAAAACCATTATCCTAAATATACTAGGTTGTTGTTATGATATGTATTTGAACTACACTTACACACACCTCCATCTAATGGGTAAAGAATATATCGTTTCTGTGGACGGAGAAATACTGCCTCACGAAACAATGATTATCCAAATATCTTCAACCACCTCCCATGGTGTCCATTATTATGGAACTATATTTATATATGATATATATTATATTTAAATCATTTCTATGCTTCTGTATTTTTCATTTAAAGAATTCCATTATGGTGTCCATATTGGGTAAATATGATAATCTCGTTTGAGAAAGTGCAGACTACCGACCCTCAAAGTGATATGACTCATTCATGCCTCATGTAGAACATATAATATGTAGAGTTAATGAAATTATATATGATATTATACTGTAATTATAGTATACTTATGTATCATTAATTTTCCATTCCATTACAATACGAAATAGAAATTGAAGTAGCGTCCATGCGTACATACGGCTTACCGTCTCCATGAATGGTGCATTTCATTTCTTATATCCAAATGTTATGGACTATTTTAAATACATGTATATATTGGATATATATGATATATATTATATTTAACTCATGAAAATTATTCTAGATATAATGAACTTTTGACCACATGAATAGTTTGTAATTATAAGAAGTCCATTTTTGACTCAAGTACCAAATATCGACAAAACGACCCTTATTAACATAAATGATTAAATAATGTTTATAAAATGGTAATAAGTAATTTAAAATGAATTATAAACTATAAAAAATTCTCTTAAGCAAGTAGAAATTAACTTTAGTGTATTATTTAGGAGATTAAGGGATGAACGGGTCAAGTTAGAAATGAGGTAATGGACTTTGTCCCAATATCCTTTCATTGAGGCATATTTTGTTTAAATACACAACTATTATTTATACACTGTATAAACACCTTTGACATTTCATTTCATTCAAAGGGAATATTTTTTAATTTAGCATTTCAATAAACTAAAAAAAGGAATGTTTCTTTTAATGTATGCGGTGACAACGAACTTTCCGCCACCATGAGTATTATTTTATGTTTGGATTCCTTAACAAGCCATAATGTTTTTAAAAGGGAAATAAATACCATATAATCTTTTATGTATTTTGGTATTTAAAATGGTTTGGATAATGTATTGTTTATTTCAATATATTTAAGTTATATATTGTGATTTAAATGGGGAAATGTTTTCTTTCTTTTATATTTGTTGTATGTGTTATGATTTTATAATTGTACTTAGACATTTGACGAGTGGTTATGTGATAAACCAAATGATAGGTGGTGCCATGATAAAAAAGGATGGGTTGTTACATTATAACCTCCAATACATTGGATATGGGAGTCAGTTGTTTGGTTATTCCATTTAGTGATATGTGTGGAAGTCGACTGTATGGTTATTCCATTTACGTATGTTTATGTCCCAAGTTACCTTTATATGTTATGTGTTATTTATATTGGGTTTATGGCATAATTTTGGTTATAAAAGGGTAATCAATGATCTTTTATTTAGTGAATAGTATTTACTACTTCATAAAGGTTAAAAGTATTACTTATGATAAATTATTCATGGTATAATTATTGATTTAAAAAACTAACAGTTTTCCTTCTCTGTGTATCCCTTACTGAGCTTTTAATGCTGATACCAATTTTTTTAAATGTTTTTCATAGGACATAAAGTGGAATAGGATCAATTATGGGATCAAGGAAAAGTCATTCTGTCTAAAACATGGAACTAGACATGACCCTTTTTTTCCAGAATTTTTATTTTGTGAAAAATATGGGAATTGAGTAGAAGTTTCAACTTTGTAATTTTTTAGAAGTAATGTAATATTTATTACCTAATTATCTAAAACTATAAACATAAAAAGATCCTCAATCTGAATTAATCATTTAATTCCAGATTATCTAATATTTAAGGCTGGTTCCTTATAGTTGGTATCAGAGGTCAGTTTAGACAACTTTAAGAGTTAGGGTATTGTTAAATTAATATAGATAAATTAATTTATGTTAATATCGAAATGATATAGCATCTATTTATTAATATGTTGCTTCGCCGAATATATTTCTGTGTTCAGAATGGTTTTCCGTAGAGGAAACATGGAAGCTATGTTTGGACGACATTAGGAGGAAGACAACCTGCCAAATCAGAAACCTGAGATGGTAAGAATCGGAACTGAACAGTTTGTTGTATTGGTGGCACATTTGACTCAGGATATAAATGGTGGTGGTATACATGCACGAGGTCATCCAGATCTACCACATAGAAACATTTCATTAGTGGAGTATTTCATAAGGAAACACCACCCATCATTCATAGGATCATCTGACACTGTGCTAGCTGAAGGGTGGATTAAAGAACTGGAAAATATTTTTTATGTCATGGGGTGATCAGAAAATCAAAAGGTTAGTCTTGTTGTTTACCATTTTGAAGGTGAAGATAATCAGTGGTGGTACATGGTGAAAAATATTTTGGATAGTGAGAAGACTGGTGATCTTGATTGGGATGAATTAAAATATATGTTTCTTGAGAAATATTTTCCTAAGGTTGTTTGACTTAGGATAGAAAAATCATTCCTTTAATTGAGGTAGGAGGATGAATCAATGGCTGCTTATGAAGGAAAGTTCACTCGACTGGCAAGGTATGCACCAAATTTCATCTGAGATTTTGATAGTAAGATAAATCGGTTTTACTCAGGACTGAAGTTGTGATATCAAATATCATTTGCATCTCGTGAGTTCAAAAGTTATGAAAACTTTGTTCGATGTGCAGATAATGTGTAAATGGAGTTTTCTGATGATCAAGTGTTCTTTAAAAAACAACAGAATAAGATGTCTAGTTGGCAGGAAAAAGGAAAGAATTTCTCAAAGAATCCTAGAGGTAAGAAAACTAAATATACATCTTGTGAGAAGTTTGGTAAAAATAATCTAAGAAAATGTTTATCAAAGTATGGAAGGTGCTTCCAGGGTGGTAATTCTAGTCATATTGCTTGTAATTGTAAGGAAGATGATCAAGCAGGCAATGAAAATCTAGTGGTATGATGTTTTAAGTGCAATGAAATGGGTCATTATACAAATGAGTGTATAGAGAAGAACTCAACTAAGGGAAAGAAGACATACTACAAAACTAAAGGGGTGGTGAAGTCCTTTGAAACTACTTCAAGCAGATTTTGGGCTATAAAATGATGTAGTATCAGGTACACTTTTATTTTGTTCAGATTATACAAATGTGTTGTTTGATTTAGGGTATACACATTCATTCATTTCTGAGAAGTTTTTTAGTAAATTGGGAATTCCATATCCAGATATGAATCATGAAATTATGGTAAAAACACCTCAAAGAAATGTTGATAAAAAAAGAAATTATAATAACCTTCTTATCCTTGTGTGTGGAAAGAATCTGCCTACAAAAAATTATTATTTTTCCTCTAGTAGAGTTTGATGTTATTTTGGGCATGGATTGGTTGTTTTTTTATCATGCTAGGATTGACTGCAGAGCTAGAGGTTTCTTTTTAGAAATATTTTCAGTTTGTGTACAAGAATGAACCCTTACTTTTGATAACATATCAGGAAGATTAGAAACTAGTAAAAGATGGAAATGAATGTTACCTTGCACATATTATTGAAAACAAAGGAATTGTTCATATTGTTGATGTTCCGGTGATAAATAGTGGTTGTGAATATTGATTATATTTTGGTTTATTCTAAATGTAAAGAGGAGCATGAAATTCATTTAAGGGTTGTCATGAAAACCATAAAAAAAAGAAATTATTTGGGAAATTCAGTAAGTATGAGTTTTGGTTACAAAAAATTTCTTTCTTTGGTCACATTGTTTCAAAAAATGGCATAACAGTTAATCCAGCTAAAACAAAAGTTGTTGATGAATGGACAAGACCCACAAATATAACCAAGATCTGTAGTTTTATTTGTTTGGTAGGTTATTATTGGAGGTTTGTTGAAAAGTTTGCACAGTTATCTTGTCCAATGACTAAGCTAGATCGAAAAGGATTTAAGTTCATTTGGAAAAAATAATGTGATGATTGTTTTCAGGAATTGAAAAGAAGATTGGTGAATGCTCCGGTTTTGGCACTACCTTCCAGAAATGGTGAGTTTTTTATCTACAGTGATGCTTCATTGAAACGACTTGGTTGTGTCCTTAATCAGAATGATCATGTAATTGCCTATGTTTCACATTAGTTGAAACCTCATGAGTTAAATTACCCTAATCATGATTTAAAATTAGATGATGTTGTTTTTTCTTTATAATTTTGTAGGCATCATTTGTATGGAGTAAAGTGTGAAATATATATTGATCAAAAAAAATTAAAGTGTATACTCACCCAATAAGAATTTAACTTGAGATAGCGTAGATGGTTGGAATTAATCAAGGATTATGATTACACAATTCATTACCATCCGGGAAAAGAAAAAATGTGGCAGATTCTTTGAGTTGAAAAAGTAATTCTTCATTAACCTTGCTATGTTTGGAACATGATCCTTTGGTTTTTGATTTGATGAAATTTATTATTGAAGTTGTTGGTCCAGTAAATTCTTCTGTTTTGTTTCAGATTTCAGTGATATCATCCCTATCAGACAGAATTAAGAAAGCACAGAAGGAAGACAGTGAGTTGTAAAAAAGGTAGAGTTGTTTCAGAAGGGTAACTTACCTGATTTTAACTTTGATAATGATTTTATTTTGAGGTTTGGGAAGAGATTATTTTTTCCTTGTGATTCAAAGTTGAATAATGAGTTGTTATGTGAATCTCATAGTTCCCCATTTTCAGTTCATCTTAGACGTACTAAGATATATAGAGATATTTGGGAGTATTACTGGTGGGATGGAATGAAAAGAGATATTGTTGACTTTACTGTGAAGTGTTTGACTTGTCAATAGGTTAAAGAAGAGTGGCAGTTACCAAAAGGGATGCTTCAGTCTTTACTGGTTCCAGAATGTAAATGGGAAAATACATCCAGGGACTTCATTGTGGGATTACTGAAGACATCCTGAGTTAATAATGAAATATGGGTTATTGTTTATCAATTGACTAAATCTACTCATTTCCTTCCTATTAAAGATACTATTTCTCAAGATTAACATTCTCGGTTGTATGTTAAAGAGATAGTTAGGTGCATGGGGTTCCCCTCTCCCTTGTATCTGATCATGATCCCAAGTTTACTTCTAACTTTTGGAAAGGCCTTCAGAAGTCATTGGGTACTGAATTAAATTTTAGTCCTACATTTTATCTACAATCAGATGGACAGTCAAAATAAACAATCAAGACCTTAGAGGATATATTACGTGCTTTCTCGATGGATTACCAGGGAAGTTGGGACCAACATATTTCTTTGGTTGAATTTTTATTTAATAACATCTTTTATTCCAGTATAAAGATGTCTCTTTTGATGCATTATATGGGAATTGATGTCGAACTCTAGAATTTTGGGATGATGTAGGTGAAAGGAAATTGATGGGACCAGAATTAGTAGAATAGATGGTAGAAAATTTCAGTTGATTCAGAAGAACATGAGAACAACTCATAGTAGGAAGAAACGTTATGCGGATAACTGGAGGAAGGATCATTCTTTTGAGATAGGTGATCATGTCTTTCTCAAAGTTTCTCCATGGAAAAGTGTGATGTGTTTTGGTAAGAAGGTAATGTTGAGTCTGAGGTTCATTGGACCTTATAAAACCCTGGAGAAAGTTGGATCTGTTGTGTACAGAGTGTATTTACCTTTATGTGTGTCCCAAGTACAAAATGTTTTTTCATGTTTTAATGTTGAGAAATTATATTCCAAATCCATCTCATGTTTTGAAGCCATAGGCAGTTCAGTTGTAAGTGAATCTCATTTATGAGGAACATCCATTCCCGATTCGTGATCGAAGAGAAAACGTGTTGTGGAATAAGTTAATTCACCATGTAAAGATTTTGTGAAAAACCATATGGTTGAAGAGGCAATATGAGAATTTGAAAATGATTTGAGGGATAAATACCCCCATATATTTGATAAGTGAATAAAATTGTGAGGGCGTAATTTCCATAATGGGTTAAGGATATAACATCCTAGGTAAATAAAGAAATATGACATTTTTATATTTATTAATATTTGTGAATTAAATATTAATTTTACTTTAAAGGGGTTTCTATGTTCGATGGTGTACCTGATATGCTACAATATGTTTCTTTGAAATCTTACATTGCACAATAATAATATAATATTATTATTTTAAATGGTAGTTAATGTCTAGACGTTGTATTGGTAGGAATGAAAAGAAAAAACTACAATATGATTATAAATGTTTGTTAAATGTTTTCACATTTATCCAATATAAGTTAGAGGCTTAAAATGTGAATTAATCTAATTTTAAGCATAATTTATTTTAAAAGGTTGATTTACCGCCTTTTAATGGTGAACTCTGAATTGACCCAAACTTTTTAATTATATTTGTTTCTTAATTTTGTGTGTTATTTTATTTTTATACTCAACAAAACTATATCCTTTAATTAATTAAGTGGGTGTAATTTGAATGAGACCATTGGGTTTCAACTTTTATATGACCATTGGTCAATATGACCATTGAAAACTGTAATCTTAACATTGTGTTTTTATTAATACGGTTATCTTGGTTAATTAACATAGAAAGAATATAGAATGGCATCATCCAGTAGACTCGAGCCATATGAAGCCCATCTGTCAGAGCTTGGGAAGGAGGGAGCATCACTAGGTTTTTCTCTAGACCAAGCCCAATCTGAACTTCAATGTATGAAGCTTGAACGGAATTGCCTACGAGAGAAGTTCAAGCTGATAGAAATCACCACTCAGGCAATGTTTTCTGAGCCACCCTAAGATTCTATCACCATAGCACACCTAACACTTAGGTCCTATGCTGGTGTAATAAGGGGCTATGTAATGAGACCATAGCTGCTTTGTGTAATAATTTTATATAAATATAATTATTATTTCTTCTTATGGAAAATTTGTGAATTTCAAATATCCAGATAAATATCGGATGTGTATCATTGATGAATTTAGGGAAAAAATGTATTATAAAATATTTTTGTATTCATTAAATAATTAATAATGTGAAATTATTTTCAAAAAATGGTCTTCTACAGTTGTGATCAGTGAAAACATTAGAGTCTAATAAGATCAACTTCGCTTTAGTGAATAGTAAAGTAGGAATAGTAATATACCAATTTGAATATTAATGAATAGTAATTGGACCAAAAAATAGAAACTTCACCCATGAATGTATAAATACATTTTAGACATCTTCAAAGTTAAAAATCGATAATAGTTTAAGTTTTGGTATTTTTGTATGCCATAAATATTTTATTTAAAATTTTATAATGATTTTAATAATTTAAAATGGAAATGTATTTTCATAAAATTTAATCATAAATTTTTAATTTATTGCCTTATGGTTATACAACAATTTTATGCGACCTTGAATACTTTTTTATGGTGTTACAAAATGAGTTATATTTTTAAAGTTGTATTTTTGGAATAAATAATGATTTTCGTTAAAAATTAAATTAAAAATATTTAGAAAAATATTTTCATGAAATGGACTTCATTTTTTATTTTAGAGAATTGATGTTAGGGTAGGGTGATTTTATGGTTTTTTCTAAAATAGTTGAATTTTCGGTGAATAGTAAAACTGCAGTTTTGAGTTTCTGGTGTTTAATGCCATCATTAATGATATAATAATGATGTAAGCTTTCTGGTAGACTTATGAATAGTGAGATATTATATGAGGTGTCCCAAGTGGCCAATACCATGGGAAAGCCCATGGGTTTTCAAATATCACTGATGAGGTGTCCCTATGAAATTAATAATTTGTTCACTCACTTTTCCTATAAATACCAAGCCATTTCCCTCATTAATTTCATTGAAAATCACCCTAAATGAATTTTTTATCTTCTTACATCCCATTTAGTCCTCCCAATGTGCCCTAAATCCTCCCAAGGTCCCGACCTTCATGCTTTCGAAGTTACTCTTCAAGGTAATGGATCATTTCACCCTCCTCTTTTAAGTCGTGAATTCCTTTGTGTTGTGTCATCTAGTTTCCATCTCTTTGTGTTGAGGGTATGTTCTTATATGTTCTTATTACTGTTAATTTTATTTAAAAATGATGATAGACACTTTCTTCTCTCATTAACTTGTTTTCTGAATTTTTAATTGGCATCGTTAGGTTGTCGAATTTCTCGTAAAAGAAATCACATCTTCTCTTTTCTTTCATTTTTCTTTTTCATGTGGTATGTCATTAAAATATCTATACCATGATATTATCTCCATGTTATTCTGTATATATATTGTAAATTGAGTTATTTTTGAGGTTTTTACCCTTGTACCCTCTCTATTTATTATTTTCTAAAACCATGTTATATAGCTGTTTTGCTGTACAAATTTTGCCTCAAAATTTCTATCTCTTTCTCTCAAAAAATTATCTTGTTTCTTTATGTGAATAACCAGACCTATTTCTTTTCAATGGTGGTACATAAATATATAAAAAGGATATATTTTATTCTGGAATGGACATACATATAACCCTCACTCCCTTTCCATGGGTTTTAAATGATATAATGGTCTTATTTTTAAGAGCATTTAAAACATCATGATTTTCAAATGAAACCCATTACTTTTATTCTATATGGGTTATTTATGAAATGTTTGATTATGATATATGTGGCTCACATGTAATTAATGACATTATTGTTATGACCTGATAGCGCTCCAATGCATTGGGTAAAGAATTAATCTCTAGAGATGACAAGTTTTATGATACCTTGGTGAATAACCTTGGTAATTTTTTTGACAACTTGGGGATCGACCTTGGTGATATGTTCATGAATGTATAAATGAAATGTTGTAGAAACACATTCAATTTATGTTTCAAGTTATTTTCATTATGATATGCCTATAGTTCCATTTCTCATGTCCTTATTTTTTTATTCAAGTTCTTATTGATTTCACAAGTAAACTGATTCCCCAATTTATCCTTACTGGGCCTTCTGCTCTCCATTTCCTTTGAATATATATCTCTAGGTTATGAGATGCAGTAATTGTACCTTGGATGAACTTATTATGAAGCCTTAAATGTGTATTAGAAGAATGTTTTATATTGTTTTTTCATGTTTTATGGTCCAAATTTCCAAGACACTAGACTTTAAAGATCCTCTTTTTATAAAATGTAATGAAAAGTTATGTAATAAAAAGGCAGGATGCCATATTTGGTATCAGAGGATATTTTAGTTATTTATGGAAATTATTCTATGAAAAGATTTGGAAGAATCATATAGAAATGTTTAAAAATAGGAAAACGTCCTGGTAGTTTGGTGAATATTGAATAAGTGGTTTATCAAAAAAAATACATCCCAGTCTGGATACGAGAAGGTAGAGGTGTCTCTGGCACAGATGTGCATAGGGGTAAAACCCGAAAACACCACTTTGATCTAGACTCGAACGGGAACTGGTACATGACAGCGGGCCTTGCTACACTCTTGGTTATGACACTCACAGTGGATATGTTTGGTCAATCACTAGATTTTTATAAATCATTATGAATGAATTATATAGAAATGTAATTGTTTAAGCATTAAGTTTTAAGACATAAAATCATTTATAGTTAAAAGATTTGAAAATGAAATAAGTTTATTGGTAAGGTTTTATTCTTTTAGAGAATGCTGTTCAATAGGAGGAACTGTGCAAATGGTGATAGCAATGGACCATTCGATGACGGCCCTCTGATGAAAGCCGAAATGGAAACATTCATGTGAATGATAAACCAACTGACTCAAGTTATGGGAAATAACTTGAATCAAGCTAAGAGGTTGAACTCACTGCGAAGAGAAAAACATTCTCTTGAGTCCTTTGTGCATTAATGACCACCAACCTTAAGTGGGTTGACTGACCCATTGATTGTTGAGCATTGGATCAGCTCCATCGAGAAGATCTTTTTTGTGATGTGATGTTCAGAGGAAGAGAATGTCACACTGGCTGTCTACCACTTGGAAGGAGAAGCTGATCAGTGGCAGGAGATAATTAAACACACGAGGCAAAGAGTGGAGGTCGAAGATATGGAGTGGGAAGAGTTCAGGGGGATTTTCTTTAGTAAGTATTCCCCTCATTCCATGAGAACTAGAATGGAGAAGGAGTTTATCGAGCTAAAGTAGAAGGATAATGAATCTGTCGGAAGCTATGAGATGAACTTCACCTGAATTTCACGATATACCTCTAGCGTTGTCATGGATCCAAATGGTAAGGTTGACAGATTATTCAGGGGACTGATACCTCATCTGCCGAAGAATCTATCCATCCGAGACTATGATATCTATGAGGAGATCATGCAGAGTGCAATGAAAGTCTAACAAGAGTTTGGTGAGACGTAATGATCTAATAAATCAAATGACAAAAATAGATTGATGGATCCCAAATTAGTGGGGACCTTTGATCAAGGAAGAGGAGGCAAGACAGTGCAATGTCCCACGTGTAATAAATGTGGGAAGAGGCATTCAGGTAACTGCCTGCTCGGGAGCGGTAAATGATACAGGTGTGGAGTATATGGCCATATTGCATGGAATTGTCATAGTGAGGTGAAACCTCAACTTCTAAACACTAACAACAAGGGGAAGATGGTGAATTCCCAACCTGATGTCCACTGATTTATGTGTGGACAACTAGGCCACTTTTCCAATCACTGTCTGAATCTAAGGGCAGTGGAGGGGAACCAACATCAGCCTCAGTAAAGGCCAAGTGAGGAAGGTCATGATTTTTCTATCACGACAGTTGAAGTTGAAGCTCCAAATGATGTGGTAGCAGGTACTCTTATTGTTCTCTCATAGCTAGAAAGTACTTTTTTTATTCTGGTTCTATGCATTCCTTTATTTCCTCCAAGTTTGTAAATAATTTAGAATCAACCCCCAACTTTCTAAATGTAGAGTTATCGGTCAATACTCCTAGTAGGATTAACCAAGAATCATCAGTATTTAGAAACTCTAGTATTTATTTTGGTGAGAATAATCATAACACAAATCTAGTATTCATTCCCATTCTGGAATTCGACATTATACTAGGGATACTCTGGCTCTCAAAGTATAATGCTAAGAACAAATGGAGAAGTAAGAAAATCCCAGTTTTCTTGAATGGAAAACCAACAGTTATCTTCCAAGGAGAGATATCTCAACCTGATCTTTGTATAGAAGAACCTCCAATATCCTTCTTTATGAAATTTATTGGTGAAGAAGAAGAAGTAAATGAGAGTTTGAGGATAAAAAATGTACCCATAGTTCAGGAATACATTGACGTATTTCCTGAGGAGTTGCATGGACCTCCCCCAGAAAGAGAGGTAGAGTTCTCCATTGAACTCGTACCTGGATCTCATCCAATATCAAAGACCCCATATAGGATGGAAAATGTGGAGATGGAGGAATTAAAGAAACAACTCCAAGTTCTTTTGGAGAAGGGGTTTATCTGACCAAGTGTGTCTCCTTGGGGATAACCTATTATCTTTGTGAAGAAGAAGGATGGATCTATGCAGCTATGAATTGATTATAGAGAACTGAACAGAATCACCGTAAAGAACAAATACCCTCTTCCAAGAATTGATTACTTATTTGACCAACTTCGTGGGGCTCAATTCTTCTCTAAGATTGATCTTTGATCTGGTTATCATCAATTGAGGGTTAAGTAATAAGATATTCCAAAAACTGATTTTCGATCAAGATATGGTAATTATGAGATTGTTGTTATGCCTTTTGGACTGACTAATGCATGTGCTATTTTTATGGATTTGATGAATAGAGTCTTTAAAGACTACGTTGATAAATTTGAGGAAGTTTTTATTGATGATATTCTGATATATTCCAAAATTTGTGAGGAGCATGAGGATCATCTGAGGGTTATTTTGAAAACGCTATGGAAGGGGAGACGTTTTGGAAATTTCAGTATGTGTGAATTCTAGTTACAACAAGTTTCATTCTTGGGGAACATTGTTACCAATGAAGCAATCATAGTAGACCCTACAAAAAAAATTTATAGAGGAGTGGCCTCTGCCTATAATAATCACTGATATTCATAGTTTCCTTTGATTATCAGGATATTATAGGAGGTATGTGAAAAACTTTTCACGACTTTCTAATCCATTAAACAAGTTAACTCGAAAAGGGGTCAAGTTCATTTGGACAAAGGAGTGTGAGGAAAGTTTCCAAGAGTAGAATAAGACACCTGTATTAACTCTTCCCTCAAGTGGAGAAGGATTTTTTATTTTTAGCGATGCATCTCTGAAAGGGCTTGGGTGCGTTCTCATGAAAAATGAAAAGGTCGTTGCTTTTGTATCTTGATAACTGAAGACTCTTGAGGAGAATTATCCTACGCATGATCTAAAGCTAGTGGCGGTCTTTTTTTCTCTGAAGATATGGAGGCACAATCTTTATAGAGATAAATGTGATATATACATAGACCATCAAAGTCTGAATTATATTTTCACACAAATGGAATTTAACATGAGACAAATGAGATGATTGGAGCTTCTTAAAGACTATAATTTCTCAATTCATTATCATCCCGGAAGAGCAAACAAATTTTCAGATGCATTAGGTAGGAAAGACCCAGTTATTCTTTCCATGATGAGGATTCAAAAATATATTTTGATCAATGACCTAGTAAATCTGAACATGGGAATTCTAATGGAAGGGATATCATCAACCCTAACCCAAATGATTTCTCAATTGTCACTACTAGAGAAGATCAAGAAAGCTCAAAAAGAAGATCCTTTGTTACAGAATAAGTTTTAGGCTGTGAAGGATGGGATGTTTTTTGAGTTCAATACTAATCAAGAAGGTGTACTGAAATTTCGTACAAGACTATGTGTTCCATATATTATAGAAATAAAGAAGGAGCTGACGGATGAAGCTCATAGATATACTTTCTCTATACATCCTGGAAGCCTAAAAATGTATAGGGAACTTTGTGATCATTATTGGTGGGATAATATGAAATTGAAGATTGTTGAATACACTTCAAGGTTCCTGGTAAGTCAGAAAGTGAAGGCAGAGTGACAACTTCTTAAAGGGGTATTGCAACCACTACCCATACCTGCATTGAAGTGGAACAATATCACTATAGACATTGTCACTGGTCTCCAGATAACTTCCAAAGGAAATAATGTGATATGGGTTATTGTGGACCATCTCACTAAGAATTCCCATTTTACCTCCATTCGGGAAGATTTCTTTCTTCATCAACTTTCCAGGATTTTCGTGAAGGAAGTGGTAAGGCTACATGGAGTTCTACATTCTATTGTATCTGATCATGATCCAAGGTTCACATCAAAATTCTGGAGAAGTCTTCAACAAGCTCTGAGAAATGAATTGAATTTCAGTACGGCCTATCACCCCCAAACTGATGGCCAATCTAAATGGACTATTCAAACACTCGAGGACATGCTGAGAACTTGCTCAATGGAATTTAATGGTGAATGGGATTAACATCTCTCTTTAGTTCAGTTCTCTTACAACAACAGCTTTCACTCGAATATTCAAATGGCACCCTATGAAGCTCTATATGGGAAGCGATGTATAACTCCTACTTTTTGGGATGAAGCTGGTGAGAGAAAACTTCTTGGACCTGATCTTGTGCAAGAGATGACAGAAAAGGTCTATGCCCTCCAACAACACATTAAGGCAGCTCAGAGTCAGCAAAAGAGTTATGTTGACAACCTTCGAAGGGACTTAGAGTTTGATGTTGGTGACAGAGTCTTTCTTCGGATTTCACCTTGTAGGAGAGTCATGAGTTTTGGGAAGAAATGAAAGCTTATCCATAGGTATATAGGCCACTATGAAATCCTTAATCGTGTGGGAGCAGTGGCCTATCATCTTGCACTTCCTCCAAATCTAGACCAAGTTCATGATGTCTTCCACGTATCACTTTTGAAGAAGTACATAAGTGACCCTTCACATGTACTAAATCCAGAGGTGGTACGACTGGAACATGACCTCTCTTATGAGGAGGAGCCGGTGGAGATCTTGGATCGTAGAGACAAGGTTCTACACAAGAAGACTACCCACTTGGTTAAGGTGTTGTGGAGGAACCACAAATGTGAAAAAGCCACGTGGAAACTAGAGGAGTCTATGAGACATAAGTACCCACACCTTTTCCACTTAGAGGGTAAGAGATAAAATTTTAGGGATGAAATTTGTTTAAGGGGGGAAGAATGTAACGACCCAAACTTTTTAATTATATTTGTTTCCTAATTTTCTGTGTTATTTTATTTTTATGCTCAACAAAACTATATCCTTTAATTAATGATGTGGGTGTAATTAGAATGATACCATCGGTTTTCAACTGTTATATGAACATTGGTCAATATGATTGTTGGAAACTATAATCTTAATGTTGTGTTCTTATAAATACAGTTATCTTGGTTAATTAATAAAGAATGAGGATTGAATGGCCTCATCCAGTAGACTCGAGCAATATGAAGCCCATCTATCGGAGATTGGGAAGGAGGTAGAATAACTGGGCAATGCTCTAGACTAAGCCCAATCTGAACATCAATGTATGAAGATTGAACAGAACCACCTAAGGGAGAAGTTTAATCTGATAGAAATCACCACTCGGACACTATTGTCCGAGCCCCCCCAAGATTCTATCACCATAGCAGACCTAACACTTAGATCCTATTCTGGTGTAATAAGGGGTGATGTAACGAGACCATATCTGCTTTGTGTAATCCTTTTATATAAATAAATTTTTTATTTCTTCTTATAAAAATGTTTGGGAATTTCAAATATCCGAATAAATATACGATGTGTATTATTGAAGAATTTAGGGGAAAATGGTACGTTAAAATATTCTTGTATTCATTAAATAATTAATAATGTGAAATGATTTTCAAAAAATGGTCTTCTACAGTTGTGATTAGTTACAAATTTAGAGTCTAATAAGATCAACTTGGTTTTAGTGAATAGTAAAGTAGGAATAGTAACATACCCATATGAATAGTAATGAACAGTAATTTTACCAAAAAAATAGAAACTCTACCCATGAATGTGTAAATACATTTTATACATCTTAAAAGTGAAAAAATGGTCATAGTTTAAGTTTTGGTATATTTTTATGCCATAAATATTTTATTTAAAATATTATAATTAATTTAATAATTTAAAATGGAAATTTATTTCCAAAAAATTTAATCATAAATTGTTACATTATTGTCTTATAGTTATACGATAATTTTATGGGACCTTGATTACTTTTTTAAGGTGTTACAAAATAATTTATAGATTTAAAGTTTTATTTTTGGAATAGATAATGATTTTATTTAAAAATTAAATTAAAAATATTTAGAAAATTATTTTCATGAAATGGACTTCATTTTTTATTTCATAGCATCAATGTTAGGTTATGGTGAATTTTTTGTTTTTTTTTTTGAAACATTTGAATTTTTGGTAAATTGTAAAAATGCAGTTTTGAGTTTCGGGTGTTTAATGACATCATTAATGATGTAATAATGATATAAGATTTCTGGTCGACTTATGAATAGTGATATATGCTATTTGGTGTCTTAAGTGGACAATACCATGGTAAAATACCATGGTCAAGCCCATGGTTTTGCAAATACCACCGATGAGGTGTCCCTTGGAAATTAATAATTTATTCACTCACTTTCCCTATAAAAACCAAGCCATTTCCCTGATTCATTTCATTGCAAATTCAACCCCAACAAAGTTCTGGTCACCTTACCTACCAAGGAGTTATACCAAGGTTCCCTAAAGCCTCTCAAGGTCTCGACCATCTATCTTTCGAAGTTACTCTTCAAGGTAAGGGATCCATTCACCCTCCTCTTTTAAGTCATGAATTCCTTTATGTTGTGTCTTCTAGTTTCCATCTATTTGTGTTGAGGGTATGTTCTTATATTTTATTATTAATGTATATTTCTTTTAAAAAAATTAGAGAACCTTTCTTCTCTCATAAATTGTTTTCTGAATTTTTAAGTGACGCCGTTAGGCTGCTGAATTTCTCGTAAAAGAAATCAAATCTTCTCTTTTCATTCATTTTTCTTTTTCATGTGGTATGTCATTAAAATATCCATACCATGATGTTATATCTGTGGTATTCTGTATTAATATTTTAAAATGAGTTATTTATGATTGTTTTACCCTTGTACCCTCTCTTTTCATTATTTTCTAAAACCATGTTATATAGCCATTATGTTGCAAAAATTTCACATCAAAAATTCTAACTCTTTCTCTCAATAAATTATCTTGTTTATTTATGTTAATCCCCATATATATTTCATTTCTATGGATGTTCATAAATATATAAAAAGAATATATTTTATTCTGTAATGGACATACATATAATCCTCACTCCCTTTCCATGGGTTATAAATGATATAATGATCTTATTTTTACGAGCTTTTAAAACGTCACAATTTTCAAATGAAACTTATTTCTTTTATTCTATATGGTTTATTTATCAAATTTTTGATTATTATATTTGTGGCTCACATGTATTTAAAGACATATTAAGGGTGATCCTTGATATTACTCCAATGCATTGGGTAAAGAATTAATCTCTAGAGATGACAAGTGTCACGATACATTGGTGAATAACCTTGTTAATTTTTTTGACAACTTGGGGATGGACATTGGTGATATGTTCATGAATGTATAAATGAAATGTAGTATCCATAGATTTATGTTATGTTTCAATCTATTTTCATTATGATATTCCTATACTTCCTTTTCTCAGGTCCTTATGTTTTTATTCAAGTTCTTATTGATATCACAAGTAAACTGCTTCCCTTGTTTACCCTTACTGGGCCTTCGGCTCACCCTTTCCTTTGAATGAATGTTCCTAGTTATGAGATGAGGTAATTGTACCTAGGATTAACTTATTATTAACCCTTAATAGTGGATTAACAGAATGTTTTATGTTGTTTTTTTATGTTTTAGGTTCTTGATTTCCAAGACACTAGACTTTAAAGACCCTCTCTTTATAAAATGTAATGAAAAGTTATGTAGTAAAAAGGCAGGATGCCATAAACTCTCTTTAAATATAGTTTTGGTGACATTTATATATTATATTTGACAAAATAAAATTATTCTTTATAATCAGGACGTCAAAACTTAATTTGGGTAAATGTTTGGTATTTTTCTGATAAAATTAATTTTTTAAAGAATAGTGAAAAATAATGTATTTTAATTAAAAACTACCTTTTAATATAATTTTACTATATGGTTATATTATCTTTTTAATTGTTTTCAATGTTTAATTAGATTATATTATTACCATTAGATCCAGTGGTGGTCATTGGAATTAATTTCACTTTGAAATTGGACATAAACATATGTCAACCTTTTGATAGATATTATTTCTTAAAAACGCGCTATTTGAAAACAAAAATTAATTTTATATTAATTAATCCAATTTATATGTTTTTAATTTGGTAAAATAGACTTCATTTTTGAATTTTTAATACAAAATATAGCTTAGGCTGAATTTTTTTTATTTTTTTGAAAAACTGAAATTTTTATGAATAATGAACCCACTATGTAGTTGTTAAAAACTGAATTTTTCATTTAAATGAAATTTTACCACTATTGTGAATTTAATTTCAAAAATTTGGCATACATGGTTGTTATTAGTAAGTAAAATTTGGTTGAATAAGATAAAAATATTTTTTGTTGAATAGTAACTTTTGACTTTTATTTACCGCTGTTAATGGTCAATAGGGTAATTCATGGTCAAAAAGAATATTATAATAAATAAACAATACCTTCACACTTCTTTTAACCTTATTGGATGAGTAATGGATTACCATGGGCATACTTTTGCCGATTTTGGGACCCCATAGAGCCACTTAAGAGTGATAATGACAGTTTATTTTAATTAATTTAAAGTAAAGACCAAAATGAAAAAAACAAATATCTTTTAGTAAATTAATTTTTAAATAATGTTATATAAGATATCTTTTCGACTATAAATATAAATTAGAAAGATTAAAAAATATAAACATCATTGAATTTTTTATAATTTTTAGACATAAAATAAATTAAATTATGTATGACACAATAATTATGTAGTGTTTACCTCATTAACAAATGATTTAAATAAATAAGATTATAAAGATGAACATACTATCCAAAACCTGTCCAATTTCTATTGGATGATTTTATTTCTACCATGAGTCATCTTATATTTGACTTTAATTAGTTTTTTACCATTATAAATATACAATAATTATATAATAAAATGATATTTTAACACTTTCCTAAATAGATCATCCTCTCCCTTATAAAAATCCCTCATATCTAACCCATTCCACACACCTCTGAAGCCCCTTGGCTCATCCAAAATCTACCCAATTAATCTCTATATATCCTTCTCCTCCTCCTATAAGCCTTAACTTAGGCATAAGTAATATCAAGAAACCCTTTTGGTTCAAACCAAAGGGAGTAACCTGTATTAAAGGTAACGGTTTCTCTTAAATTATTTTGTTTTATTTTGTTTTATTTTACTTCTCCAACCCCCTAAACTCTTTTTATTACTTTATTTTATAACAACACCAATTTCCTCAATATACTAGGTTTTGTTATGATAAGTATTCTAACTAAACTTACACATACCTCCGTTTAATGTGTAAAGATCATATTGTTTCTATGACAGTGAACTACTACCTCACAAAACAATGACTATTAAAACATATCCAACCACCACTCATGGTGGAAATTATTATGGAAATATATTTATATATGATATATATAATATTTATATTGTTTCTATGCTATTGTATTTTTCATTTATAGAATACATTTTTCATTTCCACAATGGGTAAATATGATAATCTCATTTGAGGAAGCGAGGACTACCGCCCCCTCAATGTAATATGACTCATTCATACCTTATGTGGAATGTCTAAAGGGTAGAGTTAATTAAATAATATATTATATTATAATGGAATTATAATATTCTTATGTATCATTATTTTTCCATTCCATTACAATACGAAATAGAAATGGAAGTAGTGTTTATGCGTACGTACGGCTTACCGTCTCCGTGAACAGTGGATTTCATTTATTATCTCCAAATGTTATGTACTATTTTAAATACATGTATATACATGATATATGTGATATATATGATATATAAATCATGAATATCATTCTGGATATAATAAACCTTTTACCACATGAACAAATTGTAATTATAAGAAGTCCATTTTTAACTCAAGTACCAAATATCTACAAAATGACCATTATTAACTTAAATGATTAAATAATGTTTATAACATGGTAATAAGTTATTTAAAAGGAATGGTAAACTTTATAAAAGGTTATTATGAAAGTAAAAATTAACTTTAGTTTATTATTCTAGATATTAAAAAAGAATAGGTCTACTCGGACACGAGGTAAGGGACTCCGTCTCAAATTCCTTTCATTGAGGCACATTTTGTTTTAATACATGACTTTAATTTATACGCTATATAAATACCTTTGAATTTTAATTTAATTCAAGGGAATCATTTTTTACAATTCTTTTTACTAAATGACAAAAAGGAATGTTTCTATTAACATAAGCGGTGACAACAACCATTCTGCCGCCGTGAGTATTATTTGATGTTTGGCTTCCTTAACAAGTTGTAATGTTTTCAAAAGGAAAATAAATAACATATAATCGTTTATGTATTTTTTTATATAAAATAGTTTTGATAATGGATTTTTTATGTTAATATATTCAAGTGGTATATTGTGATTGAAATGTGTAGATGTTTTCTTTCCTTTATATTTGTTGTATGTGTTATGATTTTATAATGGTACTTGGACATTTGACGGGTGGATACATGACAAACCTATTGAAAGGTGGTGTTGTGAAAAACTAGGGCAGGTAGTTACATTATAAACTCCAATTCATTGGTTATGGAATTTAGTCGTATGGCTATTCCATTTAGGGATATGTGTGGAAGTTGACCATATGGTTATTCCATTTAAGTACGTTTATGTCCCAATATACCTTTATATGTTATGTGTTCTTTATATGGGTTTTAGGGTAATATTATGGTTACAAAAGGGTAATAAATGATCTTTTATTCAGTGAAGAGTATTTACTACTTTATAAACGTGAAAAGTATTACTTATGATAAAGTATTCATGGTTTAATTTTTGTTTTCAAAAACTAATAGTTTTCCCTCTTTGTGTATCCCTTACTGGACTTTTTATGCTCATCCCAAGTTTTTGAAATGTTTTTCACATGACATAAAGTGGAATAAGGTCAAGGATGGGATAATGGAAAAGCCATGTTGTCTAAAACATTGAACTAGACATTACACTTTTTTCAAGAATTTTTATTCTGTGAAAAATATGGGAACTAATGTCTACATTATAATTTTTGAGATGTTATGTAATAGTTATGACCTAATTCTGTAAAACTATAAACGTGAAAAGATCCCCAATGTGAATTATTCATTTAATTCAAGATTATGTAATGTTTAAGGTTGGGTCCTTATACTTACACTCTTAATTATCCCTATTCTTAAGGGTTTACACATTGAGGATGAACAATGTTATCAACTACTAGGAGGCCCTTGTGACATTGACTACTTTTCTAGATGGTGGATCATTTTTTGGTTAAAATTATTATAGGGAATCCTGGATGCTGGTCAACATTTCTAGAGGGATTCTTGATTCTTGGATGACATTTCTGGAGGGGATTATTAGTCATGGCCAACATGTCTTGGGGGAGTCATGAGTCTTAGTTGACTTACCAGGAGGGTATCGTGAGAACTTAATTGACATGCCTAGATGCGACTACGATACTCGGCTGACGTTAGTGGGAATTGTTATATGATTCAGGAATTTTATCTGAAAGACTTCAAAATGCGTGGGAGATATGCCTCGAGAGATTTGAGAGAATAAAGTGGTGTTACTAGTGGGGCCTTGTGACTTACTCGGACATGTCCATAAGACTTTTCATAACCTGGTTGGCATACCGAAGGAGTGTCGTGAGATCTCGGTGATATATACCGATGTTTTCATGTATCTTGGATGGCTCACATGAAGTGCATGAGGGACAATGAATATGTTTTTTGTTTAAGTCTTCCACATTTAGTCTTTCTTCTTTCCCTAGTATTGCGAATTAATTAAGTTTATTCTTTTTTTAGTTTATTATAAGTACAAAATGATCTATTAGAAATGTTGTACATTCTTCGTAGGTCATTATGAGAGCCCTTTACATGATTTATGAATGATCATTCTAATATCTTTATGCATAGCGTAGGATCACTCTAGATATTCTCTGATATAATACCTAATGATACAATTTTCAATCACGAGATCAGACACATTGAAAAATTGCCTATAACACTTGGGTGTGCTGATGCACCTGGAAGAGAAAAATCCAACCTTCATCAGGAGTGTCATGGTTCTATGGAAGAGGTTCATTTTTAATGATGTGGTGGATAATTTATAGGCCTTTCCACCCTTGTTGTTTTCCAGTTTGCACAACGTATCTGTTGTGGATCCAGGCTAGAGTTGGTGAAGGTTTCTACTTCCAAACATCTTCAAGAGCATTTATCATGGATTTCTTGGAGGGCATCACCTGGTTTTCCGTGACGGTAAGTCCATCTAGTCAACACCTCCATTATTGTATTATTTCCAATTAATGGGGAATTTTTTTGATTATGTGGTTATGCTTAAGGTCTTCCATATTTTCATACTAACATGTCTTAGGGCCTTTGTAAGATCAAAGTACATATTGAAGGGCCTTCTCAAGATTCTCTATTCCATTCTTAGGACACATTTCAAGGCAAGGATGTCTTGTTTGAGGGTCTCTATGAGATAAGGGAGGCTTTTCCAGGAGACTCACAAGACTGTGTTACTGATAACCTTAGTGTGTCGCAATCATTTTACGACCGTGAGAGGCATCCTCCACCTCCATATTTTATTTACCTTATTTTATTTTACAACGATTTAGGATTCATGTGAGATTACATGAGTAATTTCAAATTAAATTATTTTATTTTTTATGATGCATCGCGTGACAAACAGAAGTCCTATGGGGAGGTGTGATAATTTCATAGACAAACACTTCGGGGGTTTTTAGGGAGACAAAGGGGGAGCACAAGGTTTCCTAAACATAGTCTACGAACTTTGCATGGTGAGGATGATAATCCAAAGTTATTTTGCGAGATTAGGTAGACATTCCATCGAGGTCTCACGGTATCATGTGGATCACTAGTGGTGCATCCCAAGCCTCTTTATGACCACAATTATCTCCCTCCTCCTCCTATTTTATTTCTTTTTTTTATTATAGAAAGATCTGAGGGTCATGATAATTTATTTGGATGTTGTCAAGAACAATTATCCTTCCCATTGGTGATATTTCTCATGATCCTTACGACTGCTAGGTGCCTCCAACTTTGGAAATCATTCCACCAATTTTTGAAGGATTTTGTGTTGGTTTTCCATGTGTTTACCGGTGAAGAATCATGTGGCATGGGGGAGATTTTTTTGCTACCTTAATGTAATCATTGGTTGTCTAGAAAGACTTTACAAGATAAATAATACTTTTTGAAAGTGGTTATGTGGGTTTTTTCTAGGTTATGCGCTGAATGTGGAGTATTCATGTGAATATGTAAAGGTCACACAATCGTGAGTCTCCTGAGGGATCACACAATACACATGTGTTGTCTATCTTCTTCTTCCTTTCCTTTTTCATGGAAAAATAATACCCATATTCAAGTATTCCTTCCATTATGAATTTACTGATTCTCATTTGGCGGGAATCAATAGATGTTTTAAAATGTAATAAGAATTTCATCTGTATGTCTTGTTTACCCGAACTACTAAACTATTTAGTGCTTTTATATATGATTACTTGTATCGAGTTATAATTTAATAATGTATTCCCCATCTCCGGGATACTAGAGTTGGGATCATTATAGTTGGTATCAGATGAAATTTAGTAGAAACCTTCTGAAATATATTTATTAATAGGAATATTAGGGAGAATAACCCTATTAGAGACACCGAGGATAAGTATATAAAAACATCCAAAAGTTTTGGTATGGTAGAGATTATGTGGGTTTTCATAGGAATTCACTCATATATGGATACTATGAGTAGACAATATTATGGAAAAAGATATACTTAGGGGTAATAAATACATTTAATGTGATCCGAGCATGACTCGAGTGTCACTTGGTGTATGACAACAAGACTTACTATGCCCTTGGTTTGACACTATTGTAGGATATGCTTGGTTAATTATTATTTTCATTATGGACCATCATGAAATAATTCAATATATTATAACCATTAACAACCTAGGTTAAACCAAAGGTTTTATATATTGAAAATGTGTTTCTCAGATTAAGAAATTATATAAATGATTCTTAATAGATGTGTTATTTCCCACTTCATTTAGGGTTTCTCACACTTTGATTTTTGGTTTTATTCAATAGATGGAACAAGAAGAAACTAGGTTAATGTTGAATCTAATAGGAAATGTTTTTATGAGAAACCAAATGGGTGATGAATGGGGTAAATTGTATTTTGATTATGATTAATCATTTATCATAGTATATAATTAATAACATGAACCTTAACTAACTCATGGACTCGCCAAAGAAGATAAGGAAAAATTCCAATAAGAGCATGAATAGTGGAGAATATGGAGGAAAGAAGGGTTGATTTCCTTCATGTCAAAAATTTTGAAAGATACACCAAGTAGAGTGTCTCAAATGAATAGTAAAGTATCTTATGTGTTGAAAATAATTACATAAAAAATAAATTGATGAGGAAAAATGAAAATATCAGTAAACAAAATCTATGAGATTAAAGGTATCCCAAAAAATTATTTATGGTAGAATTATTTAAATTCGGAAATTATAGTAATTAATAAAATATACGTAGTAAGGATAAATCTTATAAACCAAATCAGTAAGGTTGTATAAGTAATGGTTATGTTGTTTATGATTAATTGACTACAAATAAAAAATACAAGGTAGGATGTATTAAGGAATTGGATGGTGAATCCTAGTCAATGGTTTAATAATGAATTGGAATGATTAATTTTCTTTTGTATGATTCAATAATAATGTTATCAAAATATTTTACAAATTCCATTATAGTTAAAATAATTATGAAATTTATAATGATTGTATTGATGTACTTTTTCTTTAAGGATTTGATTGCATATGTTGAGTAGTACTGTTGACCAGGAAAAGAAATTCAGTGGAAAGTAGGTCTTTTTGGAAAACATGTGATAAAGGCAAGATAACCATTAACAAGATATCTAGTTTTAGATAATAATCATAAATAGATTTTAATAGGATAGTATTGGTGACCTTGAAATTGTTTAGTGATTATATGGTTTATGTTATCTTTATTATATTTTACTTCATGTTTGGATTTATAGAATATATTCAACGACTTGAGATTTTATTTTTGGAACCATTCAAGTTTTCATGAATATTTAATGGTGATAAAAAGTATTCACATATTTAGAATGTGACATTAAGAAACACATTATAATGTATGGGAGTATAATTTTGATTTAGTTTCTTACATTTTAAATTTTTTAGAAATAGTTTTGATGATCTGTAAGGTTAACTATTTATGGAATAGATTAAGTTTAACATCTATTTTTATTAGATAGCTTGTGATATTGATTTTTGTTTTATAAAATATCTAGTGATTGGAAGAATAACTTTTCATTCTTATGATGTTAAAAATGTGCTTCAAGAATTAAAAATCATTGTTTTATTATTCATTTCATGGAGTAATAAATCATGTGGGAATTGATCAAATCACAAGAAAAGATGAAATTGTGCCAATTAAATAGAAATATATCAATTATGTATATTTCCTTATGTTATTATTCTATATAGTGAAGGAATTCCTCAAATCTTAAAAAATGATCTTGAAACAAAAATGATTTCCCATTAAAATCAAATTTTATGAATCTATAGTCATTTAACTCATCATAGATTTATGGTTTTGTGGTCATTGAATTTATCTTGATCATTCAATTCTTTATTATCAATGTCCTAAATCACCCTCCATATTTATTTGGTCATTATTGTTTTCTTCTATGTTCATATCTTCACTTCCTAACTATGTTCTCCAACAAGGAAACCTATTTATGTGATTATTTGAGATGACAATCATACTTACCTTTCTCTATTACCAAGAGGATGTTTTAGTAACCATTCTGAATATGTTGGATTTCAAGAAGGGTATTTTAAAATTTTAAACCATTAGTTATTGAGATCAATATTAAATTTCTTTTGAAGACATTTATTTAAGGAGGTATATTTTAACACCCCAAGATTCTAAAAGGGGCATATCATATTCGATATTATATATCACTCGCAACACCATGTGAAGTTGAGAATAAAAATATTCAAGACTTTATGATATATTTATTTTTAAATAAATTCAATTTCATCAATATCTTTCATGATATGAAACACTAGGTTTAAATGAAATGTGATACTATATTAAAATATTATTATTTAATCATGGCTATTACAACCTGGATGTTAAGTTAGAGGAAATGAATATGAAAAACTAAATTATAAAAATCATATGGTTTACATAGGTATAAAATAAATTTAATGGTTATTTATTGATTATAAATAAAATAAGAACCATTTGAGAAAGAAAAATATATCACCAGAAAACCATATTTTTTCTAAAATAAGAATTAGTTATGTTATGTGCCACATAATTTAAAATTAATATTTTCCACTTTTAGAAACCAAATTTAAAAAACATCTACACGTCAACCTTATCATTGGTTGAATTTTTATGATTTTTCTGAATATTTTATTTTTTTATTAATAGTGAAAAAATATTGATTTTTATTTAATATATTTGCATTTAAATTATTTATAATGTTAAATTATATTTAATATTGGTTTTAAATTAAAATATATTCAATAATATTTCAATTTTAATTATATATTTCATTAGAATAAATTTCATTTTAAATTTTGATATTTAAACATTCTATACTTATGAGAATTTTCACTTTGGATACCCTCTCTTTCATCACCTCAGTGGTGAAATTTTAAATTGAATTATACCACTACTATAAATTGAATTTGGAAAAATGGAGTCCATTTTTTGAATCATAAAATTTTATATTATCTAAAAATTTCCCCAAATTTTTTAAAATAATGAATAGTGAAAATAATAAATAATAATTACAGTAGTTAAGATAAAATGGGTTTACCATTGGGTTAAACTTAAAGGATAAGGGTTTAAAATAACATACAACTTTTCCAAGACCAATTTTATGACCATATTACTACTTCAAAAACTCTAATGTTTTATAATGACTAGTTTTTAGGCTTTTACATGAGAAAAATATGGGTATCACATTATCTTCTCATAAATCTCATGTGTTTCCTCTCCCCCACTTATAAATATTCACACACTATCCACCACTCTTCACAATTCCAAAACCATTTGGTTCAGCCAATAACTTCTCAAATAACTTCCTTAATTCCATCCCAAAAACCTATATGTGTTATTTTTATTTCTAATCCCTCCAATTAAGGCTTTAGGTATAAACATTTATAGGCTCTTGGAAGAAGAGGTAAAATTATTAAACATCTAAATTTCAGTTATTTCTTCTTCCAAATCCTTAATAACATCTAAAAATAATCTAATATAATAACAAAATATTATAAAATATGCTTAAATTTTATTATAATAATGTAATAACAATGTTCTATGTCCACCTTCAACAAATGGGAAATGAAATTATCGATCTGGGGCATGGTGGACTACTAACTTTTGAAATGATATAATTCGTTTTCCATAACCACATTTAAAGACTATATATAATTTTGGATTTAACATATTTAAATTATATTTATGAAATTATTATACTTCTATAATTTTTATACCAAATATACCTCCTTTAATTCCATTATGTGGGGGATATGATAATGTCACACCTTTGTATAGCGAACTACCGTCTCTCGAAGCAATGTGATTGGTATTTCGATTATGATTTACAATAAAGGTAGTAAAGTTAAAGTTAATAAAAATGATATATTTTTTATAAAAATAAAATTATAGAAATGTAATATCACACATAACTTCTTACCTTACAATCCGTTGGAAAATAAAAAACGCCACCCATTTATATGTGTAGACTGCCGCCTCTATATAGCGAAGTCAAAAAAAATTCATTTTATTTTTAAATGGATAGTAATAAGGATTTATATGTATTAATATAAAAAATATATATTAAATAATAAAAAACCATCAAATTTTTAATAATATTTATTTTACATTCATTATTTCCATTGAGTAGAATGAAAAACATGTTCATGTGTACATATGAAAAATCATCTCTATGAAATATGTAATACATTTCATATCTATGAATTTAATAGATTACACTAAATAAATATATAATGAATTCATATGATATTAATAAAATGCTTAATATTATGTAGATGATGTAACAGTGAAAACAAGAAAAGGATAAAAATTACTGAACTAAAGTATACATGAAAAACGAAGCACTTAACACACGAAATATTGATTTTAACAAAGCATTTTTAATAAACGGGTGATACAATACTATAACTAAATGATATATAGAATGAGATATGTGGGTATGGTTCTATAGTATAATGAAAATAAAACTATATTTTTTATAAATGAGGTTAAGACACATATGGATGAAGTCGAACCTGAGGTAAGGGTTTCTCATCTTACTTTTACTTTTGTGAGACATACGCCACATTCACCGCTTATTAATTTTTGTGGCGTATAAAATCACAATTTTGATATTTTATATTGTGAATATATATTTTAATGGAATTTAAATTTAAATTTTATTTTATTTCTTTAATTTGGATTATTATTAAAAATTTACCAAAGTGGTAAGGGTTTATTTCACAATTGCATTATTATTTATGATTGTTTCTGTTTAAGTCTCCCATGGAGGAAATATTTTATATTTATATTTTAAACTCAATATATTTTCCTCTCCATATGTTATTCATTAACCTTTTCAAGTAATAGTACTATGTTCCCTGTCTCTGTTATATAAAATAGTTGACAAAATGTTTTTAAGAAAATGAAAATTTATTTCTCGCTTTGGTCGAAAATCCTTTTTCATCCAAATACATGTTTTTATAAAAAATAAATATTTTTTTAACCTTTTACAAATTATTTATTAAAAAAAATTACCCATTTTTTCTTTTTAAAAAAAATATTTTTATGGTATATTTACATCATTTTTAAAATAATTCTTATTTGTCTTTTTCTGAAAAGAGGAAAAGAATATTTCTTTTAACATGTATGGAATGAATGGAATTTCTGGCTCCCATGACAAAACAATTTTTTAAAAATTAATTTATAAGTTTAAAAGGATATTTTAAATGAAAATTATTTTCACAATATATTTTGAACTTTTTGTTTTAAAAAATCGATTTACAATGTTAAAAGATTTTATTCTTCAAAAATCATTGTATTGCAATTCTTATGGTATTAATATTCATCAAAGATATAAACCATTATTTTACTTATGATTTAGTGGATATATGTTGTATTTATTTCATCCTTATTATTTATTTAGATATTTTACAGTTATTTTGACTAAGGATATACAATTTTATTACCATTCTTGATATCAATCTACATAGTTAAAGATGGTGTTTATTAGATTGGGGTAAGTATTAACATTTTGTATGTTAGTTTTGTAATATGAATGTTTATATTGATTATTTACCCCCCCCCCATTTATATAAGAAATTCATTTTACTTATTAAGATATGGGTGGGTCCCGGTTATAGATTACCCCTCAATGCGTCGACATGTCTGATGAACCAAATTAGTAGTCTAAATTTGATGGGTTGATACCCATAGATCTAGAATATATTGTGAAAGGTCATGAAAGTATGTTTTAGATGTCCATAATTATGAATTATCACATTATTATATCATTTATTGATGTTCATGTGATTATTATATTAGTTATAATATCCAAGGATAAGTTTCAAGATCATGTGATTATTTATATGGATTTATTTCATGATCATTTATTTCTTCCATTTTACACTCAATTTATGGATTTAAAGGAATGTTCTTCAGTTTTTTACCTTATAATATTTATTTTTAATATTTATTCATGATATCGTTCATTGTAGTTTTACCCTTACTGAGCATCTGATCTCACCCCTTTCTTATGTTTTGTTTGCCCTAAAATACTAAGATATATTTTGCGAGTGATATTCAGGGATACCCCATGAGGAATACTGTTTTTGGCTCGAGGCTACTAGAGTTAGGGTCATTGTAATTATAATTTATTTTCTTGTAAAATATGATATAAATATGTAAATAATGTTTTTATGGTTATTTTATAACAAAATTTACCTCATTAATTACAAAAACACATTTCATTCATTAAAAATCACTGAAACATGGTCATCACATATTTAATCTTCATAGTTCATAAGAAATAATAACAGGAAATGAAGTTGTATATTTTAAAAATATCTTGAAATATATATTAAAATACCATATATTATTTAATAGTGATTTAGTTTGGAAAAATAATATATAATGATAAAACAATTTAAAAATAGTTAGAGCGATAAAGATTACTTACACCCAGTGTTAATAACTGGTAAAAACTAGATTATATAAATAATTATTATAAATTATAGGTATAAATGGTTATAGTTATGAATAATGTTCTTGGGTATGTATTTTATTAACTTGATGTAATTATTCATGACATTTTTTCAACTATAAAATTAATCAACACCGAGGTAAGGGTTTTCATATCAAATTACTCTCTTTAAGACATGTTTTGTATTATGAACCTTATTTCATTTATGTTGTATATTTACTTACTATGTGATATATAATATCATGATATACCTTTTAATCATCATATTTTATTTTCACTTTTAGTGTCTCTCTTTCTAGGGGTTTTGATTAAAGTATTACTCAATTTGTAAATGTTTTCATGGTCTAAATTTTGACTCTTTGGGAGAGGATTCATTTTATTAACCATGTTTCCTTTGTATTGTGTTATATTGATTCCAAATAAAACTAATTTTCTATTATTTATTTTCTATTATTTCATGGTAAAAATAATCAAATCAAATTATTTCTTTTTTATTTCTTTGGACTCAAGTGTTACACCACTTGTAAGATAGTTTAGTAACTCAACATTCATTCATTATGTATGTGATCATTCTCTGAAAATTATTTCATAAAATGTTTGGTACATTATGAAATTTGAATATATTATGTGTTATTGTCTCATTTTTTACATATTTACCATATAAAACCCTTTTAAAATGATTCATTCTTCCTATATTAAGTTTCCCTTAAGGATACTAATGACTCAAGTCTCATTTCATAGAGTTATATTATAATTTCATGAACTTATTCCTTCCATTTTTGGGTCATACCAACCTAATATTTTATTATATATAATTTTATAATGCCATTATAGAAAATTATGTTTTAATACAAATGAATATTTTTTTACTCTCCTTATAATGTGATTTTTGAACAATGTTATTCTGAAAATAATGAAAAGGTTTTTAAATTTCTCTTTCATTATCTTTGTTTTATTATACATTCTTCACCAACATATGATTTATATATTTTCAAGGATATATTATTGGATATAATTTTTAAATTAATGGTTTCAAAAATCTTTTATAACATCTTTTCAAAATTTATAATTGATAATGACATGAAAATTTGTATTATATATAGATATTAAACATGTTTTCCGATACATCTGTTAATTATTCGCTTCCATTTCCATTATAATATTCAAAATTATTTAACCTAATGGGGTTTAGGATTTATGAATTATCATATAATATATATATTTATCATTTTGGTTGTTGAACTAGTGGTGTCAAATAATTTAATTCTTGATTCCTTATTTTGCAATATCGTTCGAAGTATTTTTTGTGAGGGAGTTTTTTTATTTATGTAAACAGCCTTCTATGTTTCCTTTATTGCATGGGGTTTATATTTCTTAGAAACCATATACCATTATTTTATATATAGTATTTGATAAAGTTTTCACTTTTATTGACATGGGGGAAATGTATTAGTGTTTCGTATGTTTTTATTCCAATAAAGATGATTATTGGAAAGTTTTCTATGTATAGTTAACCATACACCTTAATCCACTAAATGGGAAATGGTCATGTAATCACTTTCATTAACTTTGGTAAAATGATTAGCATTATATATATATATATATTTTTTTTTTGATTATCATGATTGGTGGATAATTGACTATGTATTGTATGATCATCCACCATCATTCCCAATATGGGTTATTAACACTTTATCCCTATTATATACAAGATGAAAATTAATAGGATATAGTATATTGTTATTCCATTATGGTCCATAATTGTAAATTTAGATAATAATTTTTTAACAATCCACCTTCTTTCTCGATATGAGGTGTGATCATGGAATCTCTTTTATTGACATGGGGTAAAGTATTGACATTATTGTGGATTATAAATTTTTAAATGAGGTTCATCATGTTTTGATATTATAGATTCTAAATTATAAATATAGCCATGTTTTTATTAAGAAATTGATTCCCAAGGGAATTATAATAAAATTATTGTTGAATCCTATGGTGAATTGATTTGAATTAATCAAGAGACTGATGAGCTTATAAATTATATAGTCTCTTGATTCATTAGTATATCTCATAAGGAAAAAATGATTCAGTTTTGGTGTTTTCATCTTCCCATAACAGGATAGTGTCTTAGAAAAAGGACTTGAAAATAGGTTTTTCATGTCTAACATTATCTATTCCATCAGTATAATATTAGTATGATTGATTTCCACATTTTCATTTATTATCATAGAAAAATAATTCTCTCAATTTAAAGTTGATAATGAATTAATGTTTTTAAAAATTCATTTTATATTATTTATTCCATGATTTCATTAGTTGTTTGTTTTTCCATATTGGGCATTTGAACTCACATATTCTTATTTTTTAATCACTCAATTCATGATAAAAAATAGTATACATGACATTTTTAAAAGTATAAAACATGTGAGAAATTTTATAGGATATGTTAAAGACTAATTATATTTTAAGTAGTTCATTATATTTTCAAAAAAATGTCAGATTGATAAAAAGAATAAGGGATTTTTTATTTTATGATGTGTCATTATTCTCTAAATCCCTAAAACTAAAAATATCTTTGATGTATAATATATAAAGATAATCATTATTTGTTTTTTATTTTTAGATTGTTATGCCCAAGATTTTATAGCTAGTTTTGAAGAAATCTTTTAAAGTTCATGTTTATAGATCTAGATCCGAGAGTGAAGGTATGGGCATCATAACTGGTATCAAAGTAATGGTATAGATATTTTGTTCATTGTGTTGTATTTTTAAGATAATTTAAGAGGTGATAAGTTAGGGTTAGTCACAATTTCAACGGTAAATATCGCCTATTTGGATAAGTATATGATTTATTATTATAGTAGTAGTTAGCATTTTATTTACAGATTAAGATGATATTATTTTATTAAAAACCATTGGAATAATTCTATGTAAGGAAAAACATCCTTTTTGTATAATAGATATTATGATTTTTTTCCTTGAAATACATCTAATTCCTGAAAATGGGAAGTTGATGCAGTTGTGGAACAAAATCAAATAGGGGTAATCACCCCAAAAAATGATTGGTTGAGAATTGAATGATCCATCACTCGGATACAAGATGAGTAGCCCTAATATAGAACACCTAGACAGAAACAACATGGAGATATTCCTTAGTAAATCACATTATCTTTATGAACAATCATGATGTATTTGAATATATTCAAGTTAGATATCCAAATAAAAAATTCCCATGGATATAAAAATACAGAATAAGGAGTGTAATAGGTAAATATGAAAGCATCAAATGTAAAAACCAAAGGTTTCATATGGGATCAAATATTTAGATAGATTTTTTTTCATATTTTCCTTTTTTATTTTATCATAACCATTTTTTCGTATTTTGATGAAAATGGATCAAAAAATTAAGTTGGGGGAAGTTATGTATCTATAAATTAATATGTATTCTAAATGAATTATATTGAATAATTAAATAGTTTACAACAATAATATTTTTCTATTTTGATGTAAATTTTTAGTATCCTGGACTTAACTAAGGCAGTGGGTTTGATATTATAATCAACATTAATTCTTGATACACTAATCAATTTTCATTAATGATTCATATTAATTGATGATATTCTGGTACATTTTATAAGTTATAAGAATTTTATTAAACATAAAAGGATATTTCTTTGTTATTTTTTTTAATTTATATAAATGAATATTAAATGGTTTCAATATCCCTAAATAGTTATTTTATGATAAGGTTATATTTCTTAAATAACTATTTTACAACATGTGATTGTGATGTGGATAACCATTAGCTTTAAAATAATATGATATTCTAGTAATAAAGGTTTGATTTATTTTGAAAAAATTGAACTAGATAGTTTTAATAGGATTGGAATTTATTATTAATTTCATGGAATATTATCCCATGTTTTTTGTGATGTTTAACTAATTTTTAGTATTATGATATAAATACTAGTGTGTGACTTTATGAACTAGTGGTTGAATGTAATAGTTTATTTTGGATGAAATATATGATCTCATTGAAGTGTAATTTCTTATATATTCATATGGTTTTTGTAAATGTATATCTTGTATATTGTATGCTGACAGTATATACATACAGGGGTATAAAGTCGAATGAATGGATAATATTATTTAAAGGAACACAAGTATCCTGATATAACCTAAGAGAGTAAGGTATATGTCACATTAGATGTTATATATATAATAATTAATAATTTAAGAATACCCTTACCTACTTTATTAAATGATTAATTATTAAAATTTCAAGGAGTTAGTTTTTTAAGGGGGGACAACGTAACACCGTAAGATTTTAATCTATCACATCCATTAAATAATTCAATGTGTTCGATAGCTTGACACACACAAAACATAAAACTAAAAATAAAACACAATATTTTAATACCATTATAACTTAGCCGTTTAATTAAATTAAATGAATTAAATTAACCACTTTATGAATTATATATGGAATGAAAATAATAGCTACATTTAACAAGAATAAAATTCAATTAGTATGAAAAAAACTATGAAAATAGTTTTATTCTTATAAATGTTCATTTAAAAATTAATATTTTATTTCAAGAGACTATTCATATTTGTATTAGATAATAATAAAATATATTTATAATATAAATAATTCAATACTAATAAATAAATTAATAAATGATAGGAAATAATAAAAAATAATACTTACCTATTTAGAAATCCATTTTCTAATATAAACAGTTCAACATAATGTTTTATAATTGAATTTAAATACTTAGTTATCATATTATTGAGATTTAATTTGAAAAAAGGAATATTGGGGTAAGGCATAATAATATTTTTTTAAGATGAATTTTTTGTATTTTTTAAAAAAATGGGCTTTATGCATTCAAATGGAAAAATTAATTTTCCCTACATATATTGTTAAAATGGAATTTATATTTACAATTGGTAGATAAAAATTATGTTAGTCTTATTTTTAATCATTGAAAATAAATTACTTTGAAAAATATTAGTTGCCATAGAAAAAGTAAATTTGTTATTTTCAAATAATTAATTTTATAAGAGTTGTATATTTTTTATCTAAGAAAATTTGATTATTATAATTTATAATATTATTAGAAAATTATTATTAAACACATAAAAATATTCACTTATTAGATTAATCATTAATAGTAAATAAGGATATAAAACACTTAATATATAAAAAATAATTCTTCTATAAAAATAGTTTTTCCAATATCTTATTTTTTTAATTAAAAATTGAATTTTATATTATTTATACATTGAATTAGGATAAATGGATCTAAAATTTTCATTCACCCTAAAATATTTGGTAAGTTTTATCATGTTTTATTTCTAGTAATAAAGTAATTACCATGGTTAATTTTTAATCAATATTGATAAGGGTAAATGGGAAAAAGATACATCCTGAAATTTTAATAATTAAACGGTCATATAAACCATATAGAAATTCAGATTATGTATAAAATTAAAACCTTTAGGTCTCACATAAAATTTATCCACATAATTCACCTAACCCTCATGAAATTTTGTTCTTATACCTTACCTAACAATACTTTCCAATGATTTGTCCCTCTTTTTCACTTATAAAATGAGCTCACTTCCTCCCACTTCAAGACACACCTATAGTCTGAAATTCCCATAGAAATCATACCAATTTACTTATACTAGAACTATAATACAACATTTTAATCCTATAGCCCCATCCATTTTTCTCTAATTTTTTATTTCCATAGGATACTTCAAGAGAATATCCAAATTCTTAACATAAATATTACTAACCATTTTAATTTTATTCTTCATCCTTCCCATACACCCTTCTATGGGCCCATTAAAACCATATATATAATTACATACTTAATAATAATATACTTGAAAAATATTATATTTAAACTTTAACCATAATCCATTCCCCTTTTATTCATCGAAAAAATGAAAACGTTTCTCAAGTGTGTGTGGACTACCACCGTCATGAACAACACATTTTATTTTTCATCCTCAAAATTGAAGGATGGATAAAAAATATATTTATTGAATATAAATATTACTTATGTCATGATTTTTATTTTTTAAATATAAATTATTCATTATATATTTAATATTATAAATAAGAACACATTGTAACATTAACCATTTTATATAAGCAAACTAAGAGGAAAATATTTTTATACATACTGCATAATATTTTCATACCAATTCTACCCAATTTTAATATATCAAAGTCATGAAAACTAAATAATATAATTATGTATCTTCTATAATGATATTAAAACTAACCTACCTAATAATCATCCAACAATCATTCTTGGTTCATGTTTGGGTCATTTTAACCATCTCCTTGAACAATAATATGTATGTATATCCGTGATGACTATGAGAACATATTTTCTAGTATAAAATGATATAAATATGTAAATAATTTTATATTTTTTGATATATTAAGGTTATAAAAAAATTAATCATTAATTAAGAAAAATAAATTTTGTTCGTCAATAATCAATGCAACAAGATCATCGTTGATTTAATCTTTAGTGTTCATAGTGAAAACTAACATGAAATGAAATTATAGATTTATAAACCAAATTTGAAAAAAAAACTAATATGTTAACTTATATGATTTAATATTTTTTTACTTTCAAAAAACAATAGATAACAATATCACTATTACAAATCTTCTCGAAGCGATAAATATTTCTTACACCTGATGTTGGAAATAGGAAAAAACTATCAAATACAAATATATAAATATATATAATGATTATAAATGTGGGTTATAAATGGATATTGTTTTTTATAAGTTTATTGGTTATGTTTTAAATGAACTTATTCTAATTATTCATGTCATTTTATGCAATTTAATAATGGATCAAGGCCAAGGTAATGGTTTATGTCTCAATTCCCTCTCTTAGAGACATGTTTGGTATGATGCACCTAATTAAATTTATATTTGGTACATACTGACTATATGAGATATCATTTAATGAATTATAATTTACTAATTTTATTTTAAGATCAATTATAGTACCTCTTTTTTAGGGGGTTTCATTAAATTTTTACTCAAGACACATGGGTTTTATTGCTCTTAATTTTGAGTCTTTGTGACATGTTTCATGTTAGGATGAATGTTTCTTTTGTATGGTGATTTTTTATTTATATGACCAGGATTTTTATATGAATTATTTATTTATATTTAATGGGATAAACTAATACAAATTAGGTATTTTCCTTCATTTGTGTTTTGACATAAGTGATAACATAATCGTATGTGTTTTCAATAAATCAAATTTTTATTCATTGAGAATATGATTTTTATATTGAAAATATTTCATATAAGTTCATTTAATTCAACCCTTTGTTTTTTAGGTGGTACTACTTCATTTTTTAAATTTTTACCACATAAACCTCTTTTTAAATGATTCATGCTTCATGGATAATAATTATTGTAAGAGATATTGACGATGAAATTCTCTTTTACATATGTTATATTATTTCATCATGAACTTATCCATTCTAATATTGTGTTATTTCACACTAATATTTTATTATATAGTAATTCCTTAACCCATTTTGAAAAAAAAAATTATTTTTTGTTAATATTGTTGCACTATGTGTTTTAAGAAATGGAATTTTGAAACAAAATAAAAATGGTTTTTCATTTCTATTTCACATGTATTTTATTCTTCTCTTTATTCAAACGACATAAAAAATAGGTATTTAAAAGGTTCCATTATTGGGAATTCATTTGAAAGTAAATATTTTCGAGGGATTTCACATCAACTTTTTCAAAATTTACCTTTAAAAGCGGCATATAATTTTTTCTATGTCTATATTTTTTTCAGAATGTTCTATTCAATTATTTCTTCAATTTACCACATAGTTTTCAAGATGATTTTACCTAATACATATTATATTTCATGATTTGTCATATATTATATATATTTATCATTTTTCGAATTGAACTCATGGTTTCAAAAAAAATTGAATTCTTTATATCATATTATGAGATATTGTTTGAATTATTATTTTTTTAGGGATGTTTTCACATTTATTTTAACACCCTTCTATGATTAGTTTATTTCCTTGGGGTTATGTTCTTTTGATTCTATCCACCTTCTTCCTCTATATGTGTTATGATCAAGTTATCCCTTTTTTTACAAGGGTTGAAAGTATTGAAATTTTCTATGTTTTTATTCTAATGTGGATGATTATTGTGATGTTGATTGTGTGTTATTTCACCATCAACCTTCTACCTTTGGATGGGTCGTGATCATAATATACGTATTAATGAAATATAAATAATTCTTGGAATTCCATTTTTTTAAATATGGATGGGATGTTTATTGTGTATTTTTTGACCATCCTCTATTTATCTCTAGATGGGTGATGATCATGTCATCCCATTTATTAAAATATGGAAAATTATTGGAGTACCGTATATTTTTCTTGCAATATAGATAATTTTGGGTAAGTTGACTAATTTTTTTATAACCATCATCCTTCCTTCCTAAGATGGGTTATGATAATGTTATATCATTTATTATCATGGTTTAAATCTTTGAAATTCTTGGTGTCTATTCACATTTGACATAGGTTTATTAGGTATTTATATTATATATTAATAATTATATATATAGTTCTATTTTTATTCAATAAGAGGTTCCTTAGGTAATGGTAAGAGAAATTATCATTATCTATTATATTGAATACATTGGACTTCATCAGGTGATGGGTGGGACCCAAAAATACTGCATCCCACCAATATATAACCAGGTATCATAAGGTAGAATAGGTTAAGTTTTTGTGTACACCTCTTACCAAAATTGGATAGTGTCTTGGAAAAAGGGCTTAATAACAAGTGTTTGATATCTATCATTATGCTTTCCATTAATATAAGATCATTATTATTTTAATTCTTTTTTTCATTTATCATCATAGATATATAATGATATTAGTTTTAATTTGATTACAAATAAATTTTGTTTACTTATTCCAATCATAATATTTCTTTCATACTTATTCCATGATTTATATAGTTTTATGTTTTCTTCTTCAAGGAATTTTAGCTCACCCCTTCTTATGATTCCATTCTATAGCTTATGAATAAAAGAAGTAAATCTGAATTGGTTTTAATAATATCATGTTTGGGAGAATTTATGAATTATTATAAAGTCTCATTATTGATTAAGTAGTTTTATATAATGTGGGAAAAATTTTATTAGTACAAATAATATGGTCTTTATGATTTTATGATGTAACCCAATTCGCTAAAATATATTATAGATATAAGAGTTACATTTAATCATTATTATTATTTTGATTATGGATGGTTATATACATGCTTTTATAGCTAGTATCAACTAAATTATATGAAGTATGTTTTTATAGAACCAGATCCAATAGTTTGTATCAAGGTAATCATAAATCGGTGGTTTACCTTATCCGTATGATAGTCCAAAAAATCCTATTGAAGGGTACTGAAGTGTCAGTCCAAGTTAAGGGTGATGTTGGGGATATGGATATATTAGGGGTGTTTGATGGATGGTGGATTATAGATAGTGGGTGAGAAGAATAGGATGAAATAGTAGAAGAAAGTGTGAAAGGTTTTGTCACTTGATGAAGGATGGAGGTACCCGATTAGCTACACTTCAAGGTGCATACAAAACCTCAGCTTTGGTAGGTTTGGGGTTCTCCTAGATGAGCACTTAACTACTATTTCACGTTTAAATTATCGCTACGAACATTATCATAAGTAAATTCATCTATTGAGGGTTTTTTAGGAGACATTTTAGAAGTATCAAATAATTATACGTGGTGTTCCAAATATTTGGAATAAAAAATCATTCTAGGCACTACAATGACTAGCGGACATGGTATGGAAGATTGAGGTGATAAATAAGGGTTGGTCATGTATAACACCTCAAAATATATTCAACCAATAATTATATGATTTATTAAAAGTTTTTATCATTCATACATTTTCAATAAATTTAATGTTTATTGATTTTTATAATTTCTTTTTCCATTACATAACTTTTTGAAATTTTCTAGAAAATATACGTTTTTTTCACCCAATTTTTTTTTTCTGTTTTCACTCTTATTTCATTCATTGAACTTTATCTTTTTCGAGTACATGTCACCCTTAATACTTATCTATTCCCTTGGAATCCTTATTCCCCATGGAAAATATTTAAGTACATGGGGTAATAAAAACAATGATTCATAAATGATATAAAATGAAATTAAACTCATTAGTTTTTTTTGAAATTTCATGAAAAAATATAATTAATTTTTCCCTTTCCCATAATAAAAATTCAAAAAATAGTAATCATTACATAATCTTGAAATATACTTTAATCCAAATTGTTTTTATAAAAACCTTTTCAATTAATCATAGAGGAGAAATAATAATCCTTAATTTTATTAAGGAAAGCATGAGGTCCCATGGAAATAAACATTTCACCTTTATAAGATCATACACTTTTCTTTACTCTTGAGTTCATTATCTTTCCTTTATAAATAATAATATTTATTTTCAAATACATAGAAATCATTGAAAAAATGTGTAAGTATCTAGGTAAATTATCCTTACATTCACTATCATTGGAACCCTTATAAAGAAATAACCCACATGGTTAATTCTAATTTATCCATTTAGAGTAACTTAATTCTCATTAACCTAGTCATTATACATAATTCATTAGATAAATATATCGGGAAAACCTATGGCTATATAGTCCTCACCCATTACCATATTAAATTTGCAACAACAACATTATGAGAAAAAAACATAAATTATTTCATTTAAAAAAGAAAATCTCATTAAATATCCTATTAGACATATATGAGAAAACACTTTCAAGCATCACGTAAAAATAAATATTGAAATCCCATTTCATTTGAAAATTCTAAAAATGAGAAATTCATATATGAGTAGGAAATATGATACTATTTTAATGAATATATAAACTTATTGAATATTTCTCATAATTAATAATAGCTATTATGATACGAAATGTTAGTCATGTGGTAAATATCATAAAATAATCTCTTCCGCATTGAAAAAAACATCAAAATGAAATTTAAGGGAAATGGTTAAAAGATTAATTTTAAATAACTTTAGAACAATTCAAGAATAGTAGAAAATCATATTTAAAACCCCATTATAATAAATAAAATAAAATCATTTATACATTTTTATGAACATATATATGGTAGATAATGTGTTTAAAACATTTAAAACAATGTTTTAAATAAAAAACATTTACAAAAATGTAACATTTGAATCAATAGGTTATTAATGGATATAATTTAAAAAAAAATTAAAAAAACATTAATATAAGTAAATTAATGATAAAATAAATCCATATGGAGCTTTATAGACCAAAATAATTAAACATGTCGTGAAAATGTCATCAGTCTCAAAGAAGGGAAATTGAGATGAGAAATCCCTTACCTCATAATATGAATTTCCATGTGCGACATTATAATTACTAAACAATAAAATTATTTTAATTTTATACTTTATTTGGAACCATGTTTGATTATTAATTTTATTTTTATTTCATGTATTACCAGGTCTAATTTATTTATTAATGTTTTTATGTTCATGTTGGGTTTTTTAGGATGTTTAGTACAAAATCGTAAAATAGTATTAGTGGGACTTATATGGTATAATGGTTCATTGATCCATCATATATAAAATATTAATCATGAAATAATAATAATTTTTATTCACCAAATAACTTTTTGAACCATACATTAAATATGGAAATGAAAAAACTAATAACATCGGTTCATATACGCAGTAGTCCACAAACGGGGATGTTATCATTTGCCAACGAATGGAAGGGAAAGAAGGTGAGAAATGTATTATAATTATAGAATAAAAATTATGTTTAGAATACTTTATATATTCAATAATTTCATATTTATTTCTATATAGGATAATTAGTGATGAAAAAAATACATTGCTTCATGGATGTGGTTGTGCACACGTACACATGAGTGATGTTTTCATTTCCCATAGGATGGAAGGAAATATGAAAAGGGGTTATAATATAAAAAATATAAAATTTATTATATTTTAATTATATAATTATATCATCATTATTTTTATTGGTTTTAAGGAGGTATAAGAAGAATTAAAGTGAAAGAAATCAGTTAAGAATTATACCACTTCTATGGAAAACCTTTATTCTATTAAAACTTAAACTTAATTGGTCGGACATTTGGATAAAATATATCCTCTAGTACCTTGGTAGGAAGTTTAATAATATATATTCTTATCTCATGGTTAAGATAAATGGATCATGAACAGTTAGGGAGATAGGATCGTTCGTTCCCTTTTATAAGCGAAGGGAGTAGCACATTGGTAAATTTTCACAACTTTTAAATATATTAAATGTATTACTCATTTTATGGTGGAAAAAATTAAATAAAATTTTGCATAAAAGGTGATAACTGTAAAATTTATATCATCCAAAAAAATTAGTTTGGTATTTGTTTGACCATATCATATAGTTTTAACCTTAATTAACATGTTTACCCTTTGTTCTTGTGAAAACTTGTAACCATGGTTACAATTTATTTTTTAAAAAAATAAAATGAACATACTAAAAAACAGATTCTAATAATTCAAAATGTGAAATTATTTTTAAATATTAATTTTTTAGAAGTATAAAAACCCATTATGTGTATAAATATGCAATACATAATGAAAAAACACTTTCATAAAAATGTCTTTTTAAGAATAAAAACGCACTTAAACCAATATGAAATATAAATATCATTACTATGAAATTATTTTTATTTTTTAAAACAAAATTAATTTTATTTTATCTTAAAAAAAGTCCAAAATATAATGTAACTATATAAATAATTAGTTTATAGAAATTAAATAACATTTTTTCCAGAAATCAACATTTTTCATAAATCGCTAAAAAAATTCAGAAAACCACAAAAAATAAATTTTACATGATTTTGATGTGATAAATAAAAAAATGAATTTCATTTTAAATATATAGTTTCTAAAATTCGAAAAAAAAAATAATTATAATTTCCATGCACAAAATCCAATAAAATTATTTTTGAGGAAAATATATTTTTGAAGCATAAAATGACTTTATTCTCATTATTTCCCAAATAAACAAAATTAAATTAATTATTATTCATTTAATAAATATACAATCTAAAAATTTAATTAGAATCATTTATCAGCAGTGATTATTTTAATATAATGACATAATAATCCATTGCACACATAAAAGTTTTTTTATGAAAAATATATCTCTAACCAAGAAAATATTTTATATTAATTTAAAACAATTTGATAATAAATGTATGATTTATTATTCATTTTACTAAGGTAAAAAATTATATAACTATTTAAAAATGTGGTTAATTCATATTTATACCCTCTAAACTAATAGTTGGTATTTGAAATTCAAATTTATAAAATAATATTTCTATATAAAATCATTGTTTATTTAGGCTTTTTGTTTTGTAGACCATTCTCTATAAAATGATGAAATATTTTCAAAAACGTTTTAAAATATTGGGGTGTAACATTCTACCTTTATCCCCAAAAATTTTTCTCATGTTTGATAGAAATTTAATAAAATAATTTTTGGAATGAAATCCAATGAGTCGAAGATAAATATACATAAGTAAAGAGAAATAACTTTAACTCAATATCAATATCTTTTATTTTTAAAAATAACATTAAATTATATATTAAGACTAATAAATAAATCATAAATATCAATTAAATCACGAATTTACCATTATAATACTTTTACTTGTGAATATATTTCTAAAATATTAACTTGATAGTTGATGGATTTATATTCCTCTTGCTTGAGTTGATGAATTCTTCTACAGTTGAGGTAAAGAATACGATATAATATAATTAACTGATTTATTTCAGTTCCACCTGTAAAATTTCATCCCTTAGTTGTGTTTTGAATTCTTTTTCATCTCTACGTTATCTCATATTCTAAATAATTAAATTTTCAAGATTGAAAAAAAAAATATCATTCACAATTTAATAAAATTCACAAATGGATAACATGGTACTCCTCATACCTCTAGAAATTTACCTAAATCAAAGTGGATATCATAAGGTAATATAATATTTATTATGAATAAAAGTTCATACATAAATCTCTAAAACCTCAATAATTACACCCAAAGTCTAATATAAATGATTCCAAATAAAAGTAACCTTAAAACTATATTAAATATTTCTTATCAAATTTTAAACCCAAAAATAAGAAACATTTGATCCCATATTCTTACAATATCAACCAAACCATTTCCATCAAGAAAACCTAATCACTCATTAAGTCACATAAAAATATATACATATTCCCTAATCATATATTCTCTAAAATATGTTAATATTTTCTATAAATAACATGAATCACTATTAAACCTCAATAAAATCATGTATGCTTCTAAATTTTATGTCAACCTTTCTTAGTGAAATAAAATACCATATTATTCAATAATATTTTATTTACCTTAATTATATAATGTTCCAAATATGTTGAACAACATAAAAAATAACTCTTATCACTTAGTCTCCAACTATATTTTCAATCCCATGGTTATCTATATGATAAAACATATGTTCCAAAATGTAATAAAATTTTATCACAATTAATTAACATTAAAAAAATGAATGTTTATACTAACCCTAAAGAGAATAAATAAATCTCAACATATGTCCACAAAAGATAAAACCATTATTACTAAAATAATGTTTTCACTAAGAATAATTATAAATTTAATGGGTACATATTCCACAATAATCAATTAAATTTGAAAAAATATCTCCCATAGTGTCTTTAATCATCTTAAACTCCAATTACATAAAACATAAAAGGGTATAAATTCCATATGATCATCTTTAAATTTCTAAACTATTAAATAATATCCACCAAATCTTATCACTTTTATTCATGTATATAAACACTTTATTCAATCCAATTTCTTTATAAACTATTAACTAGGATTTATCATATAATTCTTGAATACATGAATTTTAAAATTAAATATATGAATCATTTATTAAGAGTCATATATCTAAAAGATTAATACAAAATATAATTATATCTTTTATATATTATTCTATGTTTCATCAAATTCATCATATGACCTTGTAAATTCTTTATTCACAGGATCTTGTTAACCCATTTCTAAATCTTTCATTCTAGATATTTTTATTACATAATGTACATACTCACCACATTTAAAACATTCAGTTGTTATATTAGGAAGATCTCTATCCCCTTTAATTATTTTTTCCAAACTCTTTATTTTTCCAATATATTTTATTACTTTATTACTTCACTTCCCATAACTGAAACTTCTTTATATACCTTTAACACATTTCCATGGGTGAGTCTTCCCACATTCATTACAAGTTGAAAGATGAATGTTTTTTCATTTAGGATCTCCATCACCATAAAATCCATGAAAATCCATTTTAATCTAATTTGGGAAGTTAATAAACTCACCTAGGATTTTATTTTTCATCATAACCTGAGATATTTTTTACAAATAAAAAATTATTTTTCACTCCAACACAAATAATTATTAGTTTCTTGGTTGGTAAACCCTCGCAATGTCCTTAAAATCCATTTTTAAAACGGTTCCTATTAGTTCTATAAATTTACTGAAAAAAAATGGTTAGTGTCACTATGTTAAATAATATCATACTAAACCATCATATGAAAAGGATAAAAACTAAGAAACTTTACACAAATGTTTTTTCAATTGAACACATCCTACTCAACTAATAATCTCTATAATATATTAGAATATAAGATTATATATGTATGTTAACTTATGATCCCACCCCATTATATTAACCAATAAATACTTCTAAGAATATTAAATTATTCTAATCTAACAACATCCTCACCTCTAATGTATTCTATACCTTCCATTGATACAAGATATAACTTGGAATAACATTATCAACACAAAATTAAATCATTTATAAAAATGGGTGTACCTTATTAAATTTAAAAATATTATTGTTTTATAGTTCTAGATATATAGCGAAATTTTTATATAGCATAGTGGACATTTCCATACATTATATATTTTTTTTAAATAAAATAATTTCATTTACTTAAACTCGTGTTTCATTCATGGAAAGATTTCTTCATTTAGGATGTGTCACCATTGACCTTTAAATAATCCCTAGACATATTTAATCCTAGTGGAAAATATTTTAAAATGTGGGATAACAAAAATAAATATTGGTAAGTGATTAAAGAATAGAATCGTGTTAGTCCTTTTGAATATTAATGAAATCCTGTATAGAAATTTGATTTTTTATCATAAAATTTGAAATGAAAATAATCATTTCTCACTCCTGAAATAAAAATAATATCCCAATGTTTTCTTAATTCATTTTATAAGTATGAATGAAGGAATAATCATATTCATTAATTTTATGTAATAAAATAGTAGAATCCTAGAAAACAAACCTTTCACCATTATATGATCATAAACATTATTTCATTCATGATTTCATTATCTTTCCTTATGAGTTAAAATTATTTCCATTAAAATCCGTAGTAAGAATCAAAAAAAATGTTGGTATCTTGAGTAATTATCCTTAAATTGACCCTTATAAAATATTAACCATCATGGTAAATTCAAACATGTCCCTTAAGAGTTACTTAATTCTCATCAACGTCATCACTTTACTAAATTCATTAGAGAACTATATCAGGAACACCTGTTATAGAGCTAAATCACCCTGATCAGCTCTCATATAAAATTACCAAGAACCATATCATGGGAAAAAAATAACCAGTATCATTTAAATCATAAAATATCATGAAATATTTAGTTTAACACACATGAAGAAACCCTTTAGGAATTCACATAAAAATAAGGATAAAAACCTATTTCCTTGGAAAAATATTAAAATGAAAAATTCTCAGACAATTGAGTAATATGATAATCATTGAAAATAAATATAAATTTCTCATTGAATATGGTTAATTAATTACAACTTTTAACGTGTAAAAAAGTTTTCATGTGGAAAATGTCAAAAAAAATATTCTTTTGCACTTTGGTAAACAGTGTCAAAACTGAACCATATTGAGAATATTTAAAATATTTATTGTAAAAAAATATAAAAAATAAATGATTGATGAAAACGAATTTTAAAAAATATTGTATTAAATGGAATAAAATTATTAAAAAAATTATTATTCCATGGGTATGGAAGATAAATATTTTAAAACATTTTAAACAACATTTCAAAGAAAATTTCATTATAACATTAGTAACTTTTGAATAAATAGAATATTTAAAGATATAATATGAAAATAGTTTTGAAAAATATTAATTTTGGTAAATTAATTATAAAATAAATTTATATGGAATTATATAAACCATATAATAAAAACATGCAGTGAAAATGTAATAAGTCTCAATGAAGGGATGTTGAGATTAGAAATCACCTACCTCACCTCTCATATCTCTATATAAATATTCTAATTTACTAGATAATAAAATTTTATTAGTTTTATAATTTATTTATAACATTTTCCATGTTCATTATCTTATTATTATTCCTTTTATTCCATTTCTTTTAATGATTTATTTAGTTACTAATGTTATTGAGTTCATATTGATTTTTTTGAGGATGTTCGGTTCATAATCCCAAAATAAAAACGGTTGGATGACCATGGTAAAAGGTATCATTGTTACATCATAAATAGGGTATTAAAAATAAAATAATTTTTATTTTCATACATTAAACACAATCTTATAACCATTAGTGATAAGGTAAAATGAAAAAAAAATGAATCACCTCACTTTGTGGAGATGGTAGTCCACACATATGCTTTGGAGAAATTATCATTTTTCAATAATGGAAAGGAAAAAAATAAGGTAATACCTTCTCTTTCAGAACCACATTTATGTAATAAACATTTTATTTATTAATTAATTATATATATTAAATATTCATATCATTTGGCCATAGAAAATAAAATGCATAGATTCTTAGAGGTTGTAGTCCACATATACACACGAGTGAAGTTTTTATTTACCAGGGATGAAAAAAACATAGAACATTAACATTTTAACATTGAATTATATAAGATATAATTATATTATTGTTTTATCATGGTTATGAGTGGTTTGAGGAAGGTATAAGAATAAATGAAATGAAAGAACTTGGATAAGAATAATAATCCTTTGGAAAACCTCCTTTGTCTTACACCTTAAGTCTTCAATGATGGTATTTTGGTGATAACATCATATAACTGTCACAGGGGTATTTTTGGGAAATGATTTTGGTAGGTCATGGTTAATATAAATGTTTCACGAAGAGTTACTAAGAAAGAATAGGTTGTTCCCTTTAAGTGGGGGTGACACAACTTTTAAATATTATAAATGTCTTCATTAAGGTAAAGTATATCAAATTCAATAAAAAATTATTCTAACATTATATAAGTTGAAAAAATATCATAAAATAATAATTAATATAAGATTTTGTGACCATATCACATACTTTTAACATTAATTAACTTGTTTTAAGCTTCACCATGGTGAAAAATGTTTTCAAAGGTAACTATTCGTTTTGAAGAACAATTGACCATAATACCTATTTTGATCCTGGTTGTTCTAAATACGAAATCCATATTTTAAGAATAAAATTATTGAATTGGATGAAATAAATTTTATCATGTGTTCCCAAAATGTAATGAAAACCCATTTTTAGATGAATTCATTTTTTAAATAAAAATGAACATAAACCATAATGAAATAGAAAACTAACTCTGATTAAATTAATTATATTATCATTAATAAAAGTTATATTATTTTAATTCAAAAAAATACAAAACAAAATTTAAATTTTATGTTAATTTATTTAAAGAAAATAAATGTCTGTTTTTTAAAAAAATAATTTTTTACTATTCACTCAAGATCAATAATTTCAAAAAAAATCCAAAAAATTAAAAACATTATAATTTTATTATGATAAATCAAAAAAATGTTCCCAAATTTTTAAAATAAATTTTAAAAATGTAGAAGAAATTATTTATAATATCTGCAGTCAAATTACAATGAATATCATAGTTGAATTAAAATTATTTTACAAGTATAAAATTGATGTATTCTCAATCCTTTCATAATAAACACGCTTAAAAGAGTGATAATAGATTTAATTAGATATAAAATATAACCATTTAACAAGAATCATTTATTCGTTGTGATTAATTTAATGTGTTAATATAAAAAACATTGCATATAAACAGAACCTCAGGATTATCATCATATCACTCCATTAAACTCTTCATATTTTTCTTATAAATTAATATTTCTATGACCTTTATTTCTATATAAAAACATTTAACCCTTTCTTTGAGGCATTCTCATTGATTTTTCTTCCCTTGTTTTTTAAATTTTGAAAATTAAACTTTCATTCCTCTATGTTCACGCTGACATGAAAATCTATAAATTTTCATCTTTCTATTATTTGACATGTTAGCAAATTCACTAAATTTTATATTTTTAATCATATATCATGATAGTTGATTAGGAATAATAACAAGGATTCTCCTTCTGGATCCCATATTAATTTTTTTATTAGAAGAATAGTTATTTCATTTTCCATCTCATTTAGCATTAATGTGATTCCTCCTTGTTCTATCCATTGACTAAAACCTAATAAAAATGAACATTTTATCACCAATTTTGTAATCATATAATCATTAAAATGTCTCAAAATGACAACAACTTCCTCTCAATCTATGAAACATTAGGTTTAACCAATTCCATACATGATAATTATATATTAATATACTTCATAGTGGTTTACAAATAAAAAAAGAATTTTTCAAGGTTTATCCCCTAGGAGTGTCAAAAATGTGCATAGTAAGGGATTATTCACCATGATCTAGATTGATGTTTGAGATATATTCAACCAAATCTATTCATGGTTATTAACCCTGGATGTATCTGTACCAAAACAATGTTCACTTTTTGTATCTAGATAGGTATCTATTTCTATAAAAACTATAGGATTTTATCTTATTCCTAAGATTATTCTCAAATTCTTTCTTAGGTTTATGTTCCCTTATTTATATTTTACTAAATATTTATTCCCATGATTTCTATATAAATTTATCTAATACCATTTGTAATAACCCCAAATCTAGTAACCCAAAGTTGGTGTCTTGTTTTTTACATTAGCACTATATACAAGTGATCATATCCCAATGGATAGAATAGTTTAGTTCTCCTAGTAAACAAGATACCTACTTAAATCTCACATTTCATTTGAAAAACGTAAAATACAACACAATATTTTCTTATAGAACACCATTATTTTCATAAATATATTCTTGATATTTTTTCCAAGTAAATATCATGGGATCCTAGAAAATAGGAAACTTATGAAAAGGGATACCTCAGATACTGAGGAAAGGTTGTTTAAAATGGAATCTATCATGAATAAACTAGGAATAATTAATATGGTAAGGTAAAAAATTGAAAACCTATTGCATTTATTCAGTAACTTGGGAACAAAATGTGTCTATGAAAAATATAAATATAGTAATATCAAGGACAATAATAATTAATTTCTCATTGATATAAATACAAAATTTTCGATATCATGATCTCAAACATCATGATATAATTACCATAAAGTCCTTGTCCCAAGATATTTTAATTGATGGGTAGTAATAAACCAAAAACCCATTCAATAAGTTTACCTAACTCGTTTGTCTCATAAGACTAGTCAATGTTTTGAGGGGACATTAATAACAATACCCTACCTATCACTAAATTCACAATGCATTAATAATGTATTTAATGATTAATTTAATTCATGAATAATATATATTATTAATAAATATCTGTATTGAGTAAATAATAAGGAATATTATTATTTCCCCATCAAATCAAATAACATTCATAGTAAAACACTATATAAATAAATAGAATATATTATATTTAATAATCATATCTATGACATAAAGAATATGAATAATTAAGAGAAATGTAATTTCAAATGAAAACAGGTCAAAATGATGTGAATGTTTGAAAAGAAAGATAATTATAACAAAATTAACAAAGAAATATAATATGACTATAAATTCATTAGAAAAGTTTATTTTGTATTAAAATTATGTGTTTTGGTGAATAAAAGGAAATGGAATCGAAAATTTTAAAATTAATTTTAATAAAATGATTTTCTCTATAAAACTATATAAAATATTATAAAATAATATAAATATAATAAAATTGTTATTATTAATGGAATATATTTTAACATTATATACATTAAAAACATTCCTTTTGAATTTTGGTAAAGAAATTAGAAATTATACAACCAAAAAATATTAGAGATATTCCACTTGTACTTTATAAAAAGTAAAGTATAACTAAAATTTAATTAATTAATCCTTTTAGTAAAAAATGTGACTTTTGTTAAATAATTTTGAAAAAATAGAGACACAAAATTAAAGTATACCAAATAAAGAAAGAAAAAAGATTAGTTTTTAAATTAAATGTTTCTTTTCTTGATAACATTTCTAAGCATATAAATTTTTTTAATAAAATAAGAAATCTCCTCAAATATCTAATAGACAAGAAAATTGATGGACATTATGTGGGATATGATATAATATTTATTCAATGAAAATAATATCTATCCCAAAAATTGAGATTGTAAAATAAATTATAATATCTTTTGGTAACTTTAAATATGAAACCCCTTGAAAGGGTGAACATGAAGTGAAAGTCTAATCATAATTTATAAATATATATTCATGTTAAATACATGAAGGGGTAGTATATACTCCACATAAAAAAACTTAGGTCTATAATACAGACATTTTCATAGTGGAGTGGAAATTTAGAATAAATCCCTTGCAAATATCATATCATTGATGTTAGAATTAATAAATGGATTAATTATTCATAAGAAATTTAAAACAAAAAAATAACTAGAAATAAAAAATTAATACAATTATAGGTCATTTTACACATAATCTTGGCATAATATAGAGAATGGAGTATAATTATAACACAATGAATGGAAAAATAGTTAAGAAACCCATTACCTTAATTTCAAATTTCATTGAAAGTTATATAACCTCCTATATAATAAATTTAAATTTATTATAATTTTATACCAATAAAATTTATATAATTATAATATTATATATGATCCACATAAAACATTTCAACACAAATTTATTAAAAAATTTATTGAAATCATCATTTTTTGGGAGTTACAAGTTTCATTTTTGAGGAGAATTTGGTTTTGTAGATCTGGTCCATGTACTTTGATTCTTGTTCATATTCTCAAAAATTTTAATATTGATATAAATATAATATATATTAATTATATATATATATATATATATGTATATATATGTAGATTCATACAAAAATTTTAGAGATATAAAATTGAAATACACATTTCATGGAGATGGTAGGTCGTACGTATGCTTGTACATTATTTACACTTTTTGAAAGTCAAAAAAATTAAATTATAATTAAACTATAAATAATTATTATTATATCATATATATATATATAATATTTATTACATTTATCTTTATTATAATCCATGTAATCATAAAATGATAAATAGGTCACATCACTTTGTAGAGGTGGTAGTCCAAACATATGCATGAGCAACGTTGTTGTTTTCCAATGGATTGGAATGTAAGAAGGTAGATATGATATTATAATTATAATATCATAAATAAAATGTATATTTTTTAGTTGCGTATTTATAACCATCCAAGTATAGTCATGATGAAAGAAGAATTACACCACTATGTGGTGACTGTAATCTGTACGTACACACGAGCAATGTTATCACATTTCATAGGATGAAAAAGAGATTGTAATAAGTTTAATCATAATAAAAATAAAATAAAATTATATTCAAAATACTGGTGTTATTATTTTAAGATGTGTAGAATAATAGTTATAGTATGTATAAGAAGAAATCTACTTAAAAGAGTCTGTACAAATGATTAACTTTTCTTTGGTAAACTTATTTTAGATCCCTTCTTAAGGACATTTGGAGTTGTATTTTAAGAACAAAATAACCTAAAATGCATGGACTGGGAATTTCAGAATATAATTGGTCATGTTTTGGTTGATATAGGTTTTTCAACAAGGTGTAATGCAAATATATATGGGGTTCCCATTTAAAAGTCTATGTAGGGGAACTCTTTGAATTATTTATATTACTAAATAAATATAAATTAATTTTCATGTAAAAATGGATCCAAATTGATGTAATTATTAGATAATATGGGTATGAGTATGAATAAACACTGAAGATAAATTTTTTACAAGTTATAGTTTTGTTTTTACCCTTATTCCTTAGTTTTAACTAGCCCAACACCCCCTCCCCATTAACTTGTTTGAGAATTACAATGATATCAATGTTTTTCAATATTAATCAGAAATGAAAATTACTATTAAATGGAAATCATCCCATAAATTGACCATGGTTAATATTTTAAACCATATAGTGTTTACTTTCCTAGAGATAGGCTATTTATAAATTTTAAATCATTTAACAAAATATATTTCATTTTACAACATAATTAGTGTAACTTTTAAAATACATGAAATATTATAATAGAATTTGAGTATAACTCCAGTAAAATGGTTCAAACATGAAATAATTATATAAGAAAATGGATGTATGATCTTATTATAATTACATAATAAAATTTAGGAAGTATTAGATATCATTTTAAATATCATCTTCTTGTTTAACCTATTGGGTAACTAATTTTAACCTTAACATTGGTAATGAACATTTCATTATTAAAGGGTTTTAATTTTACTTATAAGGTGAAAATTAGATCATAAAAGGAATTGGGATAATCTTTCATACGATTTATAAACCGATTTTCCCTATTTATAGACATTTATTATTTTTAAATAATTTTAAAAAAATATTATTTTACAATAACTCTCATTCATGCCATTTTTGAAAATATTTATTTAATTTTGCTTCAATTTCATCAATCTGGTAATTATTTTTGAATATAAAACATTAATAAAACCCTATGATGTTATATGTATATATAACATTCTATAGACACTATAACTAACAAGAAAATATTACTCTTATAATTTTTAAAAATAATTTTTTTTATCTTTGTATTGCCTTCAAAAGCACTATGTCAGCGTTGCATATGCATTTAAGGTAACTATTTCATCACTAAATAATAAAAAAAATTACATGAAAAAAACATTATATTTTAAATATATATATATAACTTAGTATAATTGTTTTTATTTCAGTCATAAAATATTATTGATATTAAATGTAAGAATGTAAAATTTTTCACTTTATCTTTTACATTAAATTATAAAGGTATAGATCAAATTTTAAAGGAAACAATGGTCATATTTTTACTTTTTCAAAGATTATATATGAAATTGACTCATAAAAATAAATAAATCCAAGTTTTTTATTTTCTATAAAGCCTTATCAAATCATTTTAAACCCGAATTAACTCATTTACCCTTTACCGAGATGATAGGTTTTACCACAATTACTATTTATATTTCCTAAAAATTATAGGGACCTATTTTCTCATTTTTAACCTACATATTGAAAATATTACATCCATTTTTCGATATTAAATCTCTAGAAGTGATATAATTTCATTTTAAAATAAACCTTCAAATGCGGTGAAAACAATTATCTAGAAAAAAAATATTTTCATATGTATAAAAGGTTTTTATAAATAAAAATCCATATGAAATTAATTCCCATCACATTATATGTATTTTTGATAATATAAATGAACTAAATTTACTCTAAACCCCTGATTTTAAAATAAAATATAATTTTTTAAATACTTTAAACAATAATATAGTTTTTAATAAAAATCATATTTTTCACTAATTATTGAAAAATAAATCTTTTCTGAAAATTATCAACAATTTGATCTTAGTTAATTTTTACATAGTGCTTTAAAAAATTATATCATGTTTATAAAATATTATTTTTTAAATTTATATAAATTATTTGTGATATTCCCTCACAAAAAGTAATAAAAAATAATTTTTTTAAAAAATAAATTTTTAAAGAGTAAAATGAACTTACTCAAAATTAATAGATTATTTATTAATAAATAATCAATAAATTTGTATTTATTAGAACCTATATATGTATATTTCATAGTTTTTGTTATCTATATTCACACATTACAATTCAAAAGCTAGGTTATAATGGTCATATGTGAATAATAATATTTTGCAGTTCGATTAAACTCGGTGTTGTATGTATTATATGCTATCAAATGTATTATTAAATTAAAACATATGAATATTAAAAGTACAGACCAAATCTATCACATTTAGTAAACTCAAGGGTCAAACCACTGGATAATGATCTCACTTATAAAGAACAACTGGTAAAGAATATGGATCAAAGAGATAAAGTGAAATGAAAAGAGACCACTAAACTATTAAAAGTAATGGGGAGGAACCATAAATTTGAGGAACCTACATGATAACCAAAATATATTATGAGGAAAAGGTATCCTTAGTTTTTTTATAACAGTGATACAATATTTTGTGTAAAATTCTTATAAGGGGGTAGAATATAACATCCATGTATTTTAGAATATTTATTTTGTTAATGAGTCATATATGTTAAACAGTTTCTCAATACCATGAAGGTAAAAATAAATGAATAATTTGTATAAATTATAAAATTGATCACATAATGTTATATTCAAATGATATATAATTTTGGCAAATAATTTCTTTAGAAATAATATTGATCTTAAAGAACTATTTTGATATATTTTTTATGAGCATTTTTTATGTTAGATTTTAGTAAAAAAAATATTATTACTAATGTTTTTAAAATTGATTTTTTACATATGTATAAAATGGACTTAATGGTTATCATTTTTTTAGAAATTAATATAAAATAATTTCAAGGTAAATATTAAAGGTTTTTTTTAAATACTTTTTTTATTCGCAAAAAACTTATTTAACATTTTAAATTAAAATAATCACTATTTATTAATAGTTTCAATAAAAAAATAGATAATATATTAAATAAAATATTTTAACATTCATATAATTTATATTTACTATTCAATTAAATGGATTAAATTTAGTTTTATGCTAAAAAATTCATCTCTCTAAAAATTATTTCTACAAGTTCTCTACACAGATATTAGAATGGATTTATTCCACATATATGAATTGAATCTTGTAAAATGTAGTATATAGTTTGAATAGAAAAAATAAAATTATTCTATAAATAATACTTAAATTTTGGTCTTAATTAAAGGTGATGATGGTAAAAATCTCATTAAATCAGTAATGGTTTAAATAGTAAAAAAGAGGTTAAAATAAAGGGTTAAGGGTTAAAATGACCATAAAACTTGTATAAATACTATTAGATTGATGTATTATGATGTAATATCATCTCATATTCACATTTTAACAAATTTTGAGGCACTTTATTTTGATAATTAATTTATTTTATTTTAATATTATTAATAATTATAAGTGGGTCACTCCCCATTCTTGTAAAACAGAACCTCCTCCCCGTTATTATCTACATCACATTGTCCTTTTAATTTGACCATTTTATACCCCAATAATCCAAAAAATCATTATCCATGACCTTGAGTAACTTTTTATCCTTAAATATGCATCCAAGATACCTTAAGGTATTTTTCAAAGTAGCATTTAAATAGAAGAGGTATATGTTTTTACTGATATTTTTCAGGTTTATTTCTTCTTAATCCTCATAAAAATATTATATAACTATAATAGAATGATGTAATCGGTATCTGTAATATTATTAGATGTTTCTATAATAATTTTATATCCATTTTCTATCTTCTCGCCATTTATTGGAAAATGATAATGTTTATTGTGCGTACATGTGGACAACCACCTCTATAAAGAGATGCAATTTTTTTAATTTTTTATTAAATGGATATTAATAAATATATAATTAAGGAATTTACTTGATAATTATGATATAATTGATATTCTTTAAATGTGAATTATTATTTACATTTCTTTCATTCCATCCACCAAAAATTAAAAACATCACTTGTGCATACATATGGACTGTTGTATCTAAAAAAGTGATATTACTCATTTATCAACACTGCTTTATATTAATGGTTATAAAAGTGTATAATGAATAAATATGATACTTATGAAATGATTAATATTTTTTTGATTATTAAACCCTGACCAATTTCAAACAACTAAAACTATCGAATTGAATCATGTATAGTCAATGGGAAAATTTTAACTCGATTAATGATTTTAATAAATAATTGTTAATAAAATCATAATTATATATAAAAATAGAATGGAATATATTAATATTTATTTTAATGTGGTTATGTAATATATTTATAACAAATCCATATTTATTATACATGTGTTCAAAATTTATATGAATCAATACGGGATCTAAGGTAAGGTTATTTGTGACAATCTCATTTCATTTTGGGATTATCTATACCAAATTTATATAGAGGGAAATTATAATATTAGTATCCTCTAAATACTCATAGATTCTATCATCCTATATAAATTATTGTAATTTTAATTTATTATTCCCATTTTCCACTATTCATTAATTAAAATTATATAGAAAATGAATCTAAGAAAATTTAACCTTTTTTCCTCTTTGGTTAATGAACATTTTATTCCATGTCCATGTTCTTCATAATCTTTTCTGGAAGTTTTTGTATACAAATAATTTTTTGAGAAAAAATTTGTTTACTATAGTATATTATTTTACAAATTATTATCATGAATATATAAAAAAATACATATGAATCAATTTTGAATTTCTAAAAATATGTGAAAAAGAATGTTATCTTTTAATGTATAAAACATGAATGGATTTTAGTACCATCATGAATATTATATTCATTAAATATTATGTTAAAATATTCCATGGTTATTTTAAAGGAACGTATTTTTCAAGATATAATGAGATTTTTTAATTTTTTAAATAAACTAAACGAAAAGAATATTTTCTTTGTATTCAAATAATTGTTAAAATTATCTTGTAAATGCATTTTAAATATATATAAAAATATTAATATGATTTTGGTACTTCACAATGGAAATATTATTATGTTACCATCACCTTCTTTTCTATGGATATCTAATGATGATTATGATTTAAGAATGTTTTTTATATAACCTATTTCATTCCATGGGTTAATTAAGTTATGTTTCAATTTTTATAATTCATGTATCTATTACATGGGTTATTCTATAAAGAACTCATGATAATTATTATGATCTTATAGAAATCTTATATATGGTTTTCATTATTTAATGGGTGGTCTAAAAATTATATATCATTCTAGTGTATTGAGTAAATAATGATATCTGATGGCATAATATGAACTTGGATGGGGAGTGAACCCAGCTCAGTAAGGGTCTTGTCCACTATTATAGTATTGGGAGTGAACCATGACTATGGGAATGATGTAATGGGGAGTGAACCCAAACCAATATGATATTTATTCCAATATGATAGTCATGGAATTGATCCTTTAATGAGGAAATTATTTCTAATCCTTTTCTATACCAAAATTTATTCCTTGTTCTTATGATATGTTCTCATAGATCCTAATTGATTATTTATAATTCCACAATCTTATGAATTATGTTTTTTATAGGATTAATAATTATTCCATGTTTCTTGGTAAATGATATTTCATTGATTGGGTATGAATTTTGTATGTTATGATCATGTTATCATACACTTATTCATATTTTATTCACACTTATAATCGTTAATTAATATCACCTATTTTTAATCTTACTAGCATCTAATGTCACACCTTATTGTGATATTTTTTTAATATTAATATAAAATCATGTAATATTCGTGTATATAATAATTGGTAAACCTCAATAAACTTGGTATCTAATATAAAATCTAAAAATTGGGTCTTATAATGGATAGTTTGAGAATCTTGTCCTTAAAATAGTTATTTTAAAAATAAAATTATATCAGATGTTGATAAATTAGCCTCCAAATATCCTAACTGATAGAGTATCTATGTCTAGAAAAATTGATACCAAACCCATTATCCCCTAGTAAACGATGTACATTGATACCATTTACCTATCCTGAGATATAAATGGGGTGTATATAACCCAATATGATTCTTCCAACAACCTTCCTAGAAAAATAAATGAAGGTTTATCATTCATAATGTTATTCTTCTTTCACCTACAATGGTTCCAAGGAAACTACTTCATCCTCAAAATATAGAGGGCCTTTCAGTGCCTTGATAAGGGCCTCCTAAAGTGGCTTTGATAAACATAATGAATAAAGAATTAAGAATTTATCGTGGGAAATAATGAAATTACTTATCAGATCATACTTCCATGCCATGGGAATATTTCTTCTCTTAAAGGTTCATTCCCTGGATATATTTATAGAGAGCCTAATTGGATGGGAAGAAAGTGTTTGCCCAACGCCCTAGTAATTCTTACTATAGTTTTAAGTCTATGACTCATATATCTTATCAACCTATTTAGGAGAATTTTGAAAAACACTAGTTGATGCTTATATTGATGGATACTCTTACTCATCTCGAATTAATATGGGATTTTCTATATTATCTATATAGACAATTTTTTCAGGTATACAGTCTAATTTTTAGGGTGTGTCCAAGGAACATTTTCCCAAGGATAGAGAAAATTTTTACATGAATTAAGAGGAGCAGGTGTGTGTAATTTATTTGTTAGATTAGTAAGGAGTTCTACCATTCTTGTGAAATTAATAGAATAACATCGATATTACTTATCATAGGATTCCTCTAACACCTAGTGGGCCATGATATTTCCTACCAATATTGGGGGGAATGAATTACATGAGAGTGCAGAGTTACATTGCAATCAAAAAAATTCCCTTTTACACCCATGTAATGCCATCGTTGACAACTAAAATATATAGAGAGTCATGATGCTGATGGTTTAACTACATAGAATGAACTATGAGGGTAATGTGGTGAATTATTCATCCATGTGCAGCATATCACATGGAATTGAGTATTTGACTTTTTTGATATCCAATAAATATCCTTTTGAGAATCTTAACTAAAAACCTGATGTAAATCCTTAAAATATTTATCATCCCTAAGGGAGATTGAATCCCATGCGAAATTAACCTATGGATCACCCCACGACATTATGTAATTATATATTTTTTACTAGAGATAATACTTTAGGAAAATATTGTAATTTCCAATAATTACATGTAATTTTTTTAAATTTTATGGTATTATTTCAAGGCCACGTGCTCAGACGACACTTGATTCAGAGGCTTGGTGAGCCCGAAATAAGTTTTTGAACTTTTTTTAAGTTTTTTTAAAATAGAACATGTGTGCATTTTTTTCAACATCAATGTTGATGCACAGATTAAAAATATGAGGGCACGGTTGTGTTTGGAATGAAGACTTTTCCTAAGAAAGGAATTAACCTCACCTCATGCGGGTCGAGGGAAAAAGTTATTTTTGAGAAACAATTAATAAAAAATAAAATAACATATTTTTATTAATGGAAATAAAATAAAAATTAATGATTATTTTATTTTAAATTAAAATTTTCTTTCAATGTAATGGAATTTCATCTCGAGTTTAACTAAAACATTGTTTTATAAATGAAATAGTGTAACGACACTACATCAGAACCTAAAAGAAATTCCAAAAGGTGTTTTATACCTTTAATTTTTTAGCTGAGGATAGATTTTTGGCATGATCAGGGACTACACTGAACCCCTGCAGATTTGGAATTGGTGAGCAATGATCAGCGAACAATTTCCAATGAAGGATTATAGAGCGACGATGGCAGTGGTACGATCCTCACCAAATAATGACCCAACATCGAGGTAGGGGTTTATTCTTGTTGAAATTGTTTCCTTGTTATTTCTTTCTAAACAGAAAATAAAGATCAACCCACTAACAGGTTGATTTTTGAGTCGTTCTTTCTTGAGGTACGTTTACTTTTTCTTGGGGTTTTTTATTTGGGGTTATACTTGATAGAATCTTGCAACCTCCCCCAACTTGTTTTAAACTCTAATGTGGAGGGATAGGGCTAACATGAACAATGCTAGAATCCCTCTGTTATGGGAGTTCTTGTGTTCTTTGTGACCAAACCCATGGATTGATAGAAAGAAAACATTGATCCCATAGTAGTGATTGTAACAATCTGATGATCTTGAATATGCACGTGGATTAGATAACAGACCACTGAAACGAACATAGTGGCCCGCAGAAGAGATCGTTGCTGCGCTGGTAGTGACGGAAGCTGCGTGGGGAGGTAGCGCAACCCGACGACGCCCCATGGTGGTAGATAAATCCCATGGGAGGTGGTCATGGTGTAGAAATGGGGGTGTAGATCTACGGTCGTGGTGGTGCAAGAAGGCATTGCGCCGCGGCGGGGAGGTGGCCCGCGACATCAGTTGCGGGCGGTGGACCAGGCAGTTGGCAACAGCCGATGGCGGCGATGTGAAAAAATGCAGAGAGTCGTGTTGTGTCACATGGTTATACATATGCGGTCCACCAGGACCATTGTGGTGGACCCCGGGGTTAGAGGGAGACGTGGCGTGCCCACCGTGTCTCGGCCAGAGCAGGTTGTCCTGCTCATAATGGGTCGGGCAAGAGGATATGAGCCACCCCGAGCAGCCCAGCTGGCTGGACCCATGACCAAGATGGTCTTTTCTGAGCCCAGTGGGCTAGGTAGAACCTGAACAGGGTCATATCTGGGTTGAATCAGACCCATGTCAGTTTTATGCATCCCATACTGGGTTGGACCAGACACGAACCCAACCAACCCTTTTTTTGTAAAACAAACTTTACTTCCAAACTGTATGTCTAATTGATATGTAGTTTGTGGGGTTGGTACCCTCGCAACTATAATGTCTTTTTGACATAATCCAACTGAGGTTATGTGGAGTTTGGGTTATGATCGATGCCCTGAGGATTAGATTCTCCCAGATTCAAGCACTCTACAAGCAAAAATCATACGGCTGGTTATGACGAGAATGAAGTGACAATAGGACCTCAGTGGCCCAATATCCAAGCATACCTTGGTGGCCCGATAGATAAGAGGACCTCAGTGGATTAGTAGTTGAGTAGACCTCAGTGGGCTAGAAGATTAGTAGTCCTCATTGGCCCAGTAGCTGGGCAGACCTCAGTGGCTAGGTAGAAGAGCAGACCTTGGTGAATCAAAAGACCTCGGTGACTCGTCATAGATGAATCCCTCAGTAGTACAAGATATTCATCTTTACGAATAAAAATAATTCTTTCTATAGTTTAGGTTATACCTATGTGATCTGAAAATTCTTAATGTGTACTTTTCCTTTGTGGTCTTTTTGTGTGCTTTGGTATCCCTACTGATTATTGTGTTACTCACCCCTTAATGGGATTCTCCCACAAGTGTAATGTCTCTTGTAGATGACCAATTATTTGATAGAGACCTTGGTGGTCTAGGACCAGGCTGCACCCTGCAATATCAGACAAGAAAGTCATACACTTATGACTTCTGGAAACTACTCTACAACTACCCTTCAGGTTGGGTTTTATGTGGTCATATTATCAAACACCTTGTATTCCCTTTTTTACATCTTATTTTTGATGGGGTTATATTATTACCCATTTTACTTATAGCTTGTATTTATACATTCATTGGTTGTATTTGTGGAATTCAGGTTTTCTTTTTCATCATTTCGGGATGGGGTTTTGAGGGTGCATGTGTATAGGTACTCGGAAAATGCCTCCAACCTATAGGATAAAGCCTTCAGCGCTAGTCACTAGCCTCAGGCCTTTGGTAGGAGGGATTGGGGTAGTATTTTCATGGGCCTCAGTTGATGGTTCATGAAACATTGGTATCAAAGGTGATAAGTTCTACCTTAAATATCGAGAGTTTGTTTTTTTTTAATGGTTCAATAGTGTTGAATGTTTTGAGTTTGACTTTTAGGCTCGCGGTGTCTATTGTTGGTGCAGAGGCCGACATATCCATACACTTGGACCATGAATTATGTTTTTTTACTCAGTGAATGAAACCATAGGTTGCATGAATCATATAGGAGTTTTAGTTTTTTCTCATTTCATTCTTGAGTCATTTCACTGGGTATAACCTATTTGTGATCATTCCTCATGATCTATTTTAGGATGCCTCCACATAGAAAACTGGCGAGGATTCTAGTATGTTACCATGAATATCACATTCCTAGTGATGAGGCATCAGTATAGGGACCAGTACTGGAGATGGCCCAACATAGAGTTGCACCCACATTGCCACCACCAATTGGTCACCAGTTTCTACTAGTGCTGTTGGTAGAGGATGCATGTAGGATCAGTGCCTTACACGAGTTCCATAGTTAGAGACCTACTAGGTTTAGGGGTGAGACTAACCCCCTTGTGGTAGAGGATTTTCTTGAGGTGGTTACACAAGTCTTTTTTCTGGTAAGTAATCCTCTCGACTAGATGGTGATTTTAGTCGTGTGCCTTCTTTCAGGCTCGGTAGTGAGATGGTGGAGCTTGAAGATCCAGACACACGACTAGGCGACCCTCACCTGGACAGAATTTTAGTGACTCTTCGGAGAGTATTTATTCCTATTGATGTTGCACTCAGTGAACATACCGGAGCTACTGCACTTACAACAGGGTGGCGTGACAGTATTAGAGTACTTAGTGAGATTCACTTCTCTTTCTCCTTACTCCACAGACATGGTGCGAGACCCATTCTTTAGGGATTCATCTTTTGTGCACGGACTAATCCAGGAGATCAAGAAATCCATGGTATTTCTTAGGATCCCTACTTAGGCTGGGGTGATGGAGAGAACTCTACTCATGGAGAGCTTCCTAGCAAAGAAGTTGCCAGCAATAGGGGGTACCTGTAGACCCTAGGTGGAAGAGTCTTTAGTTTTTTGTAGCAAGAAGTAGAAATATGGGACCAAGAAGGCCAGCAATTTATAGAGATAACCTTGAGAAGAACGATTTGTGGTACAAGACCTCCAGGGTGGATTGATTCATCAGAGGGGCAGGTTGTACTACTCAAATGGAGGGCATGGGCACATGGATCAAGATTTCCCAATTTTGCCATGTAAATGATCAGAAAATGGTTGAGGGATTACTAAGGTAGAGACAGAGGTTCCAGTGGGGTGGTTGATATCCCCTCAGGGAATCATTAGTTCCTTATGGTTATATCCAAAAAAAAATTTATAAAACCAAACTATGTTACTCAATTAAAATTTAGTATAAGGAACATTCTGGTGTCAAACCCACAAAGACAGAGCATGTGTGTTAAATTAATTAGGAAACATAAATTTAAATTATTTTATTTGTTTGGAATGAGTGAAATAACAATAGTAATGGTTGGGTAAAAATTCAATAGGGGAGACATGCCAGGTTTTGTGATGTTTTGGGTCATACGCTAGGGATTTTCTAGAAAGGGTGTTTATTGAGTTTTGGTGTTAGAATTGGGTCAATAGGGATCCTTGGTCTTGGTATCCCATCCTAGTCCTACGATCGCACTTTTGGAATAGTCATCTAATTAGAACAATCACAAAAATAGGTGACATGAAACCATGATTAACCATAACTATCATAGATTGTTCAATGGTCATGAGAAAAGTATGCTAATAAATTGAAGTAACAAAAATAATTATCTTCAAATCACAAGAAATGGTCATGAAATTCTAAAAATAAAGAGATTTTAATTGATAAATGATTTTTTCAACAATCCAAATCATGAATAAAATAAAATAAAATCTCTAAGAAACACTCCCCCAACAAATTACACCACCTAGAACTATGGGACTACTCACTCAGGATTAGAGCGAGCATCATGGTTACCCAAGGAAGAATGTTGCTGAATAATGGCTTTAAATCATCACCCAAGGTCTAGCAGACATCCTTTTTTGTTCCGTGGATTCCTCTACCCTTGCGGGTCTTGTAAGGTATATCTAGGATGGAATTTATGTGATTTTTTCATCAAAACCTATGGCATGTGTCGCCTGATTTTTATGTGCATGTTGACGCTTACACGATGTGTAACTCGGGTACACAATGTGTACCTTAGATCCACTTTTTCCTCAGGTGCATTGAATCCACGCAAATCTCATATGTTGGTTTCACTATTATCACATCCTGTACTGATGGTACATGACGTGTACTTGATGTTCACAGCTTGTTATGTCATCACAACTAGTATAGCGCATATCTACATCACAATAAATGGTCACAACATGTACTTCTGGTAAACAATGTGTAATCACTTTTTCCATTAGTTTCTTAGCTCCTCATAATCTCCAAATATACTTTGTCTTGCCATGACCAAAGATCATGGTACGAAGGGTTGTTTGGCTCATTTATTATCCACTTTTTGTTTCTTTTTTAAATATCTATCATTTCCTATCACAAAATATAGAACAAGAAAATACATTCCCAATTTGGAATGATTAATCATATAAATACAAAATTTAATATATTAAAACACTCAAAACTATATGCTTGAAATACACATATAATTGGTCATTAGGGTGAGGACGTGGTAGGGGAGCCGATAGAGCAGCAGGCGGAGGGTGGAGGTTTGATGTGCTACCACCACCACCCTTAGGCGGTCTACCACGGGCTCCAGTAGCTAGTGGAAAAGGGCAAGGCCATCTATAGGTGATGGAGGACAATTGACACGGTGCTCCAGAGATTATTAAAGGTATGATATTTGTATTCTACACCTTAGCTTTAGTTCATATAGACACAGGTGTTAGCCACTCTTTCCTTACCACAGGACCTGTTTGGAGCACGAAGATTCTCGTGGAGACATTATCTTGATTGTTATGATTAAAGACTCCAACAGGAGGGAATTCAATTATTACAAACTAGTTCCAGAAATGTCAGCTTACTCTAGGAGGTGAGGGATTTGGTTGGGATATCCTAGTATCAGCTTCCAGGAAATACAAAGTCATATTGGGTATGTACTGGTTATCCATAGTTCATTCTTAGATTCATCTATATTATGCGCAGAGTGAGGTGTTTCCCTGAGTATGGGACCTAGTTTTCCTTCACCAATGAGAAGGGATCCCTTGCAGCACCAGATGTACTTTCTCATATGAGGGTGTAATCAATCTCTCACCATTGTTATAGCCTAACCCTCAGTGTGGTGGATGATAAGAGTATTCAATTTCCCATAGTTGTGGATGGGTACGAAGACATCTTTACCGAGGATGTTTCAGGATTACCCCATTGTAGGGATGTTGACTTCTGCATTGATTTGCACCCCGAGAAAACACTAATATCTACACTATCATATCGGATGGTTCCTGTAGAGCTTCATGGTTTGAGGATACAACTAAAGGATTTGAAAAAGTAAGGGATCCATGAGTCCCATTGTTTCACCAAGGGTAGCCCCGGTACTATTTTACGAGAGTGAATATCAGATTTTAAGGTTATCTGTGGACTTCTAGTTCTTGAAGCAGGTGATTTTGAAGAACAAGTATCCACTACCTATGATTGATGACCTCTTCGATTAGCTAAATGGAGTGATATGGTTCCTGAATGTAGACCTCAGGTCATGATATCATCAGCTTTGTGTATAGGATGAGTATGTTCCAAAGACAAACATCAGATGTTGGTATGTCCACTATGAGTTCTTGGTGATGTCTTTCGATGTAACCAATTCCCCAACAGTGTTCATGGGAATCATGAACATGATCTTCTGGCCTTAACTTTACCGGTTCCTTATGGTCTACATTGATGACATCCTGGCCTACTCGGCATCTAAGGAGGATCACGCCACCAACTATTGATAGTCTTGGATACACCCCAAGAGCACCTTTTTATTCTCAAAGTGTCAGTTCTGGATTTGGGAAGTCCACAATCTAGGAGACATAATTTCGTAGGCTATAGTTTAAGTTGATCTAGAAAGAAAATATGTTCTTCTTGCTTGGGAGCCTCCCAGGAGCGTGGCTGAGGAACAGAGTTTCTTGGGTTTGGATGGGTACTACTGGATGTTCATGCCTGACTTCTCTAACGTAGGAGAACCCATGTCAACTTTACATGGAATGGAAATCCCTTAATTTGGATAGAGAAGTGACAACAGAGTTTCCATAAGATGAGGTAAATACTGACAAGTTCCCCCATATTGAGACTGCTAGAGGAGGGAGTTGGGTGTGTTGTATTTTGTGACACATCTGATACCGGAATGGGTTGTGTCTTGATTGAAGGGAAAGCAGTGATAGTTCATTTTTCATGATAGTTGAGGTATTACGAGAAAAGATATGTTACCCAAAACTTATATCTAGCATTAGTGGGCTTTTCTTTGATGATGTGGCGACAGTACTTCGGGGGCGAACAGTTTACTGTCTACTCTGACCAAAAGAATCTCAGGTATATCTTCTCCCAGAAGGAAAAGAACATGAAGTAGATGTGGTGGTAAGAGTTCCTCTGGGACTATGACTTTGAGATAGTCCAATCTCTTGGGAATGGAAATATGGTAGTAGACGCACACAGCAGGAGATCCGGTTTGCAGTTTCTAAGTGAGGCATCAGAGTAGTTAGTCACAATAGAGATATCCTTCAGGGATGGTGATGAAGCATCTCATATCCAGTTGATGGATTTCACTCTCCCACTCATACAGTTATTTAGGGATTCACAACTTTTATATGTGGGCTAAGAGGCATGAATTTCTCAGTTATCCTCCGGACAAGCTCCTCATAGATATGATATAGGTGGGGAGCACTTCATCCTTTTCAGAGGGATCACTGTTGTGCCGGTGAAATCTATTTAGAAGGTTCTAACGGAGTTCCACACCTCCCCGTTAGTAGTAAATCTATGAGTGCTAAATATGTACCAAGACCTCCAACATAAATAATGGTGTTTGGGGATGAATAAGGCAGTGGCATAGTTCGTTTCTTAGTGCCTTACTTGTCAAAAAGTGATGGAAGAGCATCCAGTTCAATTTGGCTTAACTCAGCCACGTGAGGTACCAGAGTGGAAGTGGGATAGTATCTCGATGGAATTCATGGTGGGTTTACCCCACACATCCAAGGGTCATGATTCCATTTGGTTTATTGTTGACTGACTCAGCAAGTTGGCCCACTTCCTACCCATCTAGGAGTAGAGTTCTGTATATATCTTGGAATGACCCTATATGTAGGATATAGTTAGACTCCATGGGTTCCCTTCAATGATAGTCTCGGATTGTGACAAACTATTTATATCTCAGTTGTGAAAGGGATTTTAGGAGGCATTCATGACTTAGCTTCGCTTGAGAATAGCTTTCCACCCTCAAACAGTTGGTTAGATAGAGAGGACTATCCATGTTTTAAAGGACATGCTTCATGCTTGCATCTTGGACTTCGGTCATAGTTGAGAGGATCGCATAACACTATTTGAGTTCATGTAAATAAAGATACCACTCCACCATTAGTATGGAATTGTTTAATTCACTTTATGGGTGACCATTTAGATCACTGTTATTCTAGATAGACCCAAGGGAGTTAGCACTCATGGGTCCAGAGTTGGTACGAGCTACTGCTGAGAAGGTGCAGGTCATCCAGTAGTTGATGAAGACTCCATAGATGATACAAAAATCTTATTTTGATAGGAGAAGGAGGCCCTTGCAGTTCTATGAGGGAGAACATGTGTTCCTCCAGGTCTCACCCTGATGGGGATTGCAGATATTTGGTCAGGGTGGCAAGTTTTCTCTGGGATTCATCGACCCTTTCCAGATTCTGAGCATAGTTGGCGAGCTGGAGTACCACGTAGATCTTCCCCCATAGATGCACCAGGTGCATAATGTATTCAACTTATCACAGCTGAGGAGGTACGTGCATGATCCATTATACTTAATCAACTGGGGTGAGTTTTATATTGATGATGGGGAGACATTTGAGGATTCTTTTATAAGGATTGAGGATTGACAGGATCAGATCCTTCATGAATGTTTGATTCCAATGGGGCACATTTAGTGGTAGCACTTAAATCTCTAAAAGAGTACATGGGAGCACGAGGCTCAGATCCATGCTCAATACCCCCATTTCTTTCTTTAGACCATGTTTTGACTTACGAGGATGTAAATCCTAAGTGTGGGGGTAATGTAATGTCCATGAATTCCATGTAATTGTTTTAATTATAGTGGATTTTTCCATGGCCATGCACTCAGATAGAACTTGATTTTGAGGCCCAGTGATCCCAGAATATGTGTTTTAACTTTTTAATTATATTTAAAATAGTCTACGTGTGCAGTTGTATCAACTTCTAAATGGGTGCCCAGATTTAAAATATGAGGGAGTTTTTTCATCTGAAATAATGAATTTACTTAATAATGGAAATAACCTCGACCGGCACAGGTTGAGGGAAAAAGTAGTTTTTCAATTTTTTTAATAAAAAATGAAAATAAAAAATTTTTCTTAAGGGAAATAAAACAAACCATAAGGTTTATTTTATTTGAAATTAAAATTTCATTACAATGTAAAGGTTTTGCAACTCGATCATTACTGAAACATTGTTTCATAAATGAAATAGTATAACGATGCTGCAACAAAATGTAACAGAAACACCAAAATGCATTTTTTTTCTTTTAATGGTTTAGCCAATGACGGATTGTTGGCACGATCTGGGACCTCTCTGAACCCCTTGATATTTGGCGTTGGTGAGTAAAATATAACAAATAGTAGAAAATTGTGGATTATGCTGAAACGAGTACAGTGGAGTGATCTTCACTAATGAATGATCCAACATCAAGGTACGGGTATGTTCTCGATGAAATTGTTTCCTTGTTCTTTATTTCTAATCAAAAATTGTGGATCAACCCACTTATAGGTTGATCTGTGGGTAGTTTGTTCTTTTATGAGGGTAACTTGGTCTCAGGGTTTTGGATTAGGTGTTATACTTGATATAATATTAAAACCTCCCACAACCAATTTTAAATTCTAACCTAGATGGATTGGGCTGACAAGAACAAGGCTTGGATCCCTCCATTATGAGAGTTATTTGTTTTCTTCATGACCAAACCCTCAGATTGATGGAAAGACATATTTGATCTTGTGTAAATGAAAACAGAAATTCGAGGATCCTGAATATGCTTGTGGACCATAAAAAAGGCCACCAAATCAAACCTGGTGGCCCCTAAAAGAGACCATTGGTGCACCCGTATGGGCAGCGACACATAGCGGCGGCCATGTGTAAGAGGAGGCATGCACCGATGGTATTCCTTGGTGGAAGAAAAATCCCATGGAAAGAGGCCACGAGCAGTGCACCGAGGCTGCGGTGGTGTGGGAAGGTGGTGTGCCATCGGTGTGGAGTCCCGCGACATTGGTTACGTGTAGTGGATTGAGCTGTTGGAAACTACCACTGGAGGTAGTATGAGCGGACACGGAAATCCTCTCCGCGTCACACGGCTAGAGGGCCTGGTCCGCCGGGACCATGTAATTGGACCCCATGGAAACCTGCGGGGTTGAGGGAGACACAGTGCACCCATAAAATTGCAGTCGGACTAGGATGGCCTGCTCATAGTGGGTCAAGCATGAGGAGAAGGGCTGCCCCAGGTGGCCCCGCGGGCCGAATCTAGGTCAGGTCAGACCGAGTTCGGGTTGGTCCGATCGGGTCAGACATGACTCGAACACCACCTGCCCCTTTTCAATAAAATAGAAATATCTTAAAAAATTTACATCTTATTAATGAGCCATTTTCATCACTGGGATCCAACAAAGAGGCGGTCCTTTGGACAAAATACAAATGAGTTTTAGTGGATTTTGAGTTATGGCCAATGTCTTGAGGCATAGGTTCTCTTCGAATTAAGCACGATACAAGTGGAAATATTTTAGTAACTATGAAGAGAAGGAAGTGATGAGCAGAACTCAGTGGCCTCACAGTCAAATATACCTCAGTGGCCTAGTAGGGAAGATGACCTTAGTGGCCTGATATCCGACCATACCTTAATTGGTTGTAATATGAGTGAACCAGAGTGGCCTAGTAGCTAAGTGTAACATAGTGGCCAGATAGACAAGAGGACCTCAGTGGTCCAATAGACCACCAAACCTCAGTGACCTGATAGACCTCAGTTACTCAACAGGGATGAGTCCCTCAGTAGTACAAGATGCTCATCTTTACAACAAATAATCTTTCTTTCTATACTTTAGCTTATACCAGTGTGAACAGACAACTCATAGTGTGTACCTTTTCTTTGTGGTATTTCATTGTTATTTGGGGCCCCTAATGAGTTTTTTGTTACTCACCCCAACATGGGCTTCACTCGCACATGTCTTGTCTTGTGTAGATGACCAACTCTTTGATAGATACCTTGGTGGTCCAAGACCAGGTTGTGCTTAGTGATATCTAATAGGCGAGGTGTACTGATATGACTTTTTTCACCTACTCAACACCTACCCTTTAGGTAGGGTTTTCTGTGGATGGATTATCAAAGACCTTGTACTCCCTTTTTTATAATTTTTCTTTTCTTGGGTTTGTATTCTGGTCAATTTTACTTACAGCTTGTACTTCTACATTCAGTGGTTGTCCTAGTGGCCTGCATGTTTTCATTTTTAGAATTTGGGTTGGGGGTTTTAGAGTGTGTGTGAACAATTAATCCAAAAAAAATTCCCACTTGCAGGATAAAGCTTTGGCACAAGTCACCAACCCAGGTCCTTTGGGAGGCGGGCTTTGGGATGTTGCGGCACGGGCCCCGGGGGACGGTTCGTGATAAATGTATTCATAGATAGTCTGCCTGATAATCCTATGGCAGAGGAAATAGCTATGTTGATTCATTAACATAACTTCATGAGGCTTCATAATTTACTGAATCTTGAGAATATTCATTGGATGGAACTTCTGAAAAATAATTGAACATTTTTATCCTTAAAGGAGTACACCATTTTCTTTCAATTTTTCAATGGTCTGTCTATTAGTCATTATAGGGAACCATAGACAATACTATCAGTATGAGCCTATATGTGAAGAGGATTTTTTTGACGCCTCCTATAACCAAATTGATTGAGGATATAGAGAATGTTAAAATGTGTAAATCTATTCTCATCCAAATAATCATATAGGTGATGTAGGTGTTATATGTGAATCTTTATCTATCCCCAACATAGTGCCCTAGACATTATGAACACAAAGATAATTCATATAATCCACCCAGATACTTTTGGTAGATTAGATTTGATACTCCCTTACCCCAAACATTCTACATCAACATCCATAATAACTTCTCCTTTGGGATTTTAATATTGACAGAGTGTGTGAGACCAATCCACTAGAAAATTAAGTCAGTGAAACATTCATTCTCCCACAGTTTGGGTGTGGAATGGTTACTAACACTCACGATATGCAAGGTGGGGATGAACTATTTGAGTAATTGTCAATAGAGGTATTCTAAGGGGAATATTAACCCCAATGATTAAATTATATACCCGATAAATCCAAGTCCTGCTAATTTTTGAAAAACATATTGATTCTTGTCACCTTATACTAGACTAGGGTTCAATACACCAGGTATAAAATTAATCAATTTTTTTAGATATTATCTATGTTACATGTTCCATTCAAGGATATCAATCTCAGAAAACTGAAATTTAGTGGAGGGGTACATGGTCCATCCACTATTAATATTTATTCCCATAAAAATTTATTAATTACAGCAATGTTACAATGTGCTCTATTAAATTTATAAGGGAATTCATAATCACATCTTATGAGATCTCCCCATTTTAATCCCCTTTCTGGTCAAATCACTTTTGAGGTAGATAAAGCATGGTCCAAAGGATGAAAATCATATTAATCTAGTGTGGGATCCACAAGGACGAGAGGTTTATATCTCAAAATGGATCAACACCCATCTTTATTTAAGTTAAATGAATAAGGGTTGTCATTTTAGTCAACTCGGTGAGAGTAGTGATGTGTTTTCCAGAAGATCATATCAATATTGATGGTATTTGGGCATCTGCAACGATCTAAGTGTTTCTATTGATTATCTCAGTAGTTTTAGTTGTACTAAAATCCATAGATACATGATTTCCTTTTTCAATATTTTATTGGGAGTTTAGTAGTGGTGTGATAGAAGGACTCATAATACTCAGGGTATGTCATTAGTCCCTTGTGCGAATACCTCTGGTGGTATTCACCAATCATAGTGGATTCTCTACAGAAAATCATCCTCGCTCCATTCTTTAATGGTAACTTTCTTCTGATTGTAATGTAATGTCCTATATTTTATATGTATTATTTTTAAATAACATATGGGATTAATTTGAAACTAGGTACTGAGACAACATGTGATTCTAAGGCTCGTTGTACCTGGAATAAATTCTTGAAATATATTAAATATATTAAATAGCGCACATGAGAGGTTTCCCAGAAAAATGGAATAACTAATAAATGCATTCCTAGATCAGAAATATGAAAGAATCATTGTTTTTAAAGTAGTGATTATACCTTAGGTGATTCCTAACATCAGTTGGCGCAAATTAGTTGTGAAAGATAGTTTATGGACATAACCTAAAATAATATAATAAAATAAAAAATTATTGTATTTTCAAATCCTAATAATTCAAGAACAGGGAATCTGATTGGAAATATGATACCACCATTGAGTTCATAATGTGGTTTTTCCCTAAGTGAAACATAACTTTAGGCAACACGGGTCTTCTATGGAAAATCTTGAAAAGGACATAATTATCATTAAATAATTTAATGATAAATTATTGTGTTGACATAGTGACACATCATTATTTCTTATTTTTTAATGAACATAAGGGAAGGGGTCCAGGGTTAGACTCATAACCTTGGAATTTCCTAGAGGCTTTAAATAGAGGAACATGGAGGATTCTCTTGGTGATGAACAATGACAGGAAGTTGGAATGAAGATCAGTGGGAGATATTCTTGGTAGATCATGTGAACGACGATGACACGAAAATTAATCTTATTCAGTGAATGATCCAACCCCGATGTAGGGTGTGTTATTTTTATTACTATTTTCCCCATTCGTAGATTCAATGAACAATGTTTACCATCCTACTAATAGGTCGATCTGAGGTTTACTCGTTCTATAGGGATAGTATTTTCATGTTTGTTTTTATTGGGGGTGATTATGATTATATTACTGTTTTATTAACTTGATCATTATTACTGAATGGATCTAGGCTGGAACAAAAAATGACTAAAGTTCATTCTTTGGGTTGTTCAATTATGTTTTTCTCCCCCTGTGTTCTTTGTGTTTTTCGTGTTCTTCACAGAATATGAACCGATGATAGTTGTTCCCTTGATTCCTAAAAAAATTATCCAAGATTGTAGATCCAACCTCGTGATGCCCTAGCAGAGTTGAAAATATGATGGAGGTGTATGGATCAATGTATTTCAGGAGATAACATTCTTCAGGTGAATTTTGTGTGAATTATCAGAATTAGTTTTTGGAATATATTGAATGCCCAAAACACACCGATTCAGTGCTTCAATGGGAAGACGACACTGGATCTTCTGTTTCAGGTAGATATGATCATCGAATCAAACACTGAAGTATCAACTAAGGCACGTGGTGAAAGATCTAGTATTATGGAAAATTTCAAAGAGAACGGCGTGTAGATAGGATTACACTACAAGTGGGACCTTCCCTGAGTCTTAGCATGTATCTTGAGAGGTGCACAGACATGGGGTGGAGTACACGGTTTGCCCACATGGAGTATACCCCAACACACGGCCAGAACCAGACTAGACACACAGGTCACCCCATGTATTGGTACACAGTCAGGAGAACACAAGTTGACACCATATATTGGCACATGGCCAAAGTACACTGGTAGACCCCAAATGGAATGACATGGTGTGTAACCCTTCTACATGTCATGTACCAAGTTTTTTCATGACATGTACTAATTACATGGGTCATTGTACACGAGTAGTACCCTTGGTCAAGGTACATGGCATGTTACTATAATAGACATAATTTACTTTATTCTACAAGGCTTGATCTCCATGTCCACCATATTTTGGAATAGTTTCATTAGGTTTGGTTCCCTTGATCCATCCCTTGAAGGTAAGTTGGTTTCATTTCCTACTCATAGAAGTATAATCCATTCAGTGGGACTTTCTATATGGAGTAGTTGGAATCCCCTCTGATATGTACAAAGTCGGATCCTCTATCCATTCTTGTTCCCTATATAGAATCTTTGTATCAGCATGACCAATCCTACCAAATGTCGATCCTCTACATAGCAAGTGAATCTGGATGAGTCATTGTATCACCCCATGGCCTTCGTTGTGATCATTATCTGTGTATCCTGATCTTCCCCACACATATAGTGAGTTATCCCATAGTAAGTGTATCATATCTCTCTTCAGATCGATCAGTTTATCTCTCTCATGACAGTTTCTAATGGGTAGAACCTCTCAGACAGACGTCATCAGTGCTATCATAATCAAGAGTATGTTCTCCCGGATGAGTGATTATTAGAATATTCAGACTGAATCTCTAGTGTTGGTATATAGTGATTGCAACATACCTCTAGACTATAGTTCTGGATTCGAGTATATTTGGATATCTTTTTTATATGGATTTTATAAACATACTTGTGTAGTGATAAATGTACCTTTACTTTTTTGTATTTATTCTTTGTTTTGGGGTGTCCTAATGAGTATTTGTATACTCACCCATGTCAGGTCTTTTCCCACATGTGTCCTATATTGGGCAGACATACGACCTTTTTGATAGAGTCTTAGGAGGACCAGGACTAGGACCCAGAGTAGGCGGTACTTCATGAGTTTAGATAGGTTGAGGTGTTCCAATGGCTATAGACAATAGTCCTAGTACCTTTTTTTATTGGTTGGAATTTTTATTTTATAGACTCTTTTTTAGGGCTTGTATTCTGGCCCAATTTACTTTATTTCACTTTAATTTCCCTATTATACTCTTTTGGTTGGGATTAGTGGTATGCATCCATTTTTTTCCATAATGGTTTTTACATTTCAACATTTTTGGTCCTGGAGGTGTGTGTGTGTGTGTGTGTGTGTGTGTGTCTAGGTACTTATTTGATTTCTTACATGGTAGTAATATTCCTTCTCAGTGTTATTCACTAGCCCCTGGTTTATTAGACATGGGCTTAGGGAGTCACGACATACGCCCCACTAAGATGGGTCATGATAGAGTGGTATTAGAGCTAGTCGGTTCTTCTCTGGGACTGAGAGTATGTGAAATTGGTTTGGTGAAATAGTTTTAAGTGTTTTGACTTCATCTTTTAGGCCAGGGACTCCATTGTTGGTGTGGAGGACGGTGTATCCATACACCAGGACTCTGATAAACTACTTTTCAACTTGATACATGATAATAATGGTTGAAGAGGAATAATAATGGTATGTGTATTATATAGGAATGTGTTTGGTTTCTTTATCCTTCTTGAGTCATCTCTCCATATATAGTCATTTAATGTGATGCATCTTGTTCTCTTACCTGATGTCTTCGCAACATATACAAGCTAGGATTTAGTAGCCTGGTCATAATGATATTACCCTCAGTGAAAAGGCTTTGATACAGGGATCAGTTTCCCAATGTTTACCTCCAGGTTGTGCACCTACCATACTTCCACCTTTAGAGAATCATATGGTATATGTAGTACCAGTAGATGAAAAGTACAGGTTGATAATGATTCATGATTTTCAGTATTAGAGACCCCTCAGGTTCTGAGGTGAGCCCAACACACAGGTTGTTGGGGACTTTCTTGTCGTGGTGAACCATGTTTTCCATATAGTATGGAAACCATCATAATAATTGGTGGTTCTAGAGGTGATCCCTCCCTATAGCACAGCTAGGTGATGGTGGGGTTTAGTTACCTGATATTATGACGAGTCAAACCTTCCATTGGAAGAGATTGAGTACCGCTTCAGAGAGGAGTTCTCGCCATAAAAGTCCAGGGTTATGTGAATCCAAGACCTTCTAAAACTCTGGAAGGATGACATGTTGGTGTCTGAGTATTCATCGAGGCATACCTATCTCTCTAGGTATTTGATGAATATGACACATGGTTAGCACTACAGGTGTCAGACCTATGAGCGAGGTCTGTGCAGAGACATCTGAGCCAGTCTATCCCCTCTATGAATTAAAAACTATTATGGGGTTCCAGATCAAGATTTTTCAATAGGGAGTTCCTTGTATGGTCCGATATAGTAGGTGTTAGATAGCAGCGGGTAAGTAAGAGTAGATACCACAACAGTGGGAAGAAGGTGTCAGCCACAGAAACAAAGACGTGGGAGACTTTACAAGCAGAAGACCTAGAATAGGGATTCTACTATTTAAGACTTATAGGGTTGGTCTATTTAGCCTAGAGAAAGGAAATTATATTATTATGGAGGTAGGTGAAATCTCTCTATAGATTTTCCAACCCTTCGAGCTACTGGTAGGGTGAATGTGGTTTTTCCACCATGGAAGAGGTATAAATAAGAGAAGGCATATCTACGGGTTGGTAGATGTGGTAGAATATATAAGAGATCAAAAATAGGTGGAATACATTTCAGCATGTTACCACCACTACCCCCAGGTAGTATGTTCCAGGATCAGGGGGCTAGAGGATAGAGGTAGGTACCTCTATGTGTGGTCTAGGCATATGACCTAGAGGTTCCAAGAATAATTCATGGTATGATATGTGTATTTTATTATTTAGTATGTGTATAGGTAGACATAGATATTAGTCATTCATTTCTTGTCACAAATCATGTATGAGGCCTTGATATTCAATTTATATTATTTACTCAAACCTAACTTTTCAAGACACCTACTGGAGGAGGCTTGGTGATCACACTTATACCGATAGTGTGAATTGAACCTTAGAGGTGAGATTTTTGGTTGTACCCTCTTGGTGGTAGCATTGAGGCATTAAGATTTCATTCTTGGTAGGGACTGGTTATCGTCATTCCACACCTAGATTAATTGTTTTAGGAGAAGGGTGTGCATAGGGTCCTGAAAATCCATAACGAAGAATGAGAATCCCCTCTAATCTAAGGGAGGTTCTACCCAAATTTCCCTCCAATTTTGGAACTATGTGGAGAATACTCAAAGGATGGAACAAGATGAACTGGTCTGCAGATCGGTCCAATGATAACGGTACACGGCTGATTTCGCGAAGCACCCCCCTCCACGGACTGCTATCGTTCACGGAATAGAGGTGGGGATCCTCTGTGGGCACGAAGCAGGACAGGTGCCAACCCGGTCCACTATCACGAACCACCCTAGTTGCGAACCATGTGAACCGGCCTAGGTCGCATCCACTATCGCTCGTAGAATGGAGGCGGAACCCTGTGCGGCTACGAAGCACTCCTCGAGCTAGTTTGGTTCGCAAGGGAGGTGCGTTCAATGCCCCTCGCGAGTTGTGGATTGACAAATTCATCCATAAACCGGGTTTCTGGTCATGGGCCTCTACAAAAGGTGCCGCATGACCACAGATACAAATTTTTCCCCACTCTATAAAAGGAGATAGAGGGGGGAAGAGGATGGAGATTGATCATATTCGGGTGGAAGGATTTCGATGGAAAGAGATTAGGGTTTCGCAAACAGCGAAGTTCCTGTTTGCGAACAAGAATAGGTATGAAGATGGAAACAAATTAATAAGGAACCGAAAACGCATAACAACTTGGTGAACCACGAACTTAAAATAACAAAGAAAAGAAGACAATGACCCATGAACCCTCCACGGATGCACTCTCCGTAGACCAGGGATTTTATGCCCCTTTTCCGATCTGTCGCACCACGTAGCACCCTCCTACATGGGTGAAGCCCCGACTGATGAACCTCCGACCGGTGTCACCCTCAGTCGTTACTGCTCACGTGGACCCATCTGCATACCAACTTGGTACGCGGGCCTAACCTGAAGTCACGAACCACCCTGGTTCGCGGGATGCCCATCAGTCCGTGAACCACCCTTGCATGATCTTTCGCAACCCCCTCATTGGCCCATTCATAGGCCCCGATCCGGGGCCTCCACCAGCGCCACCAGACTCGTGTGATGTAACCTTCAGGCGCATCAGCGCACCATTTTGAGTTCACATACCCATGGTAGGTGAGGGCGTAGGGGTTTCCTCGGCCCTTGAGTGGGTTCCCAAGTCACTCCTGGGTCCACATTCCCATGGTAGTGCAGAGTTCAAGCCCAGGAGTCCCCTTTCTTCCCATCCACTTGTTATGACTGGGGTACTTCTCCCCTCCACGGGGAGTGGTGGACTACCCATCATAAGGAAGCACCCATGCACCTCCATACTTCCCCATGGCCATGGCCAAGGAAGGGTGTAGTGGGGAAGGGTGCTGCTCCAATCTTCTTTGGGGCCAAGTCCCTTTCCCACTAGGATTTATCGTAATGGGAATCCTTCTCGGAGTAATCCCCAACTTTTTGGGCCGCCCCCACGCGTAAGCCCCATTGCAATTTCCACGAACGCACCTTTCGTGACGTAATCGTATGGTCCCTACTGCCTCTTGTTTCTTACACCGAGCATGACTCACGTGGGCTTAGAGTAAGCATCGACCATGACATCCTCTCTTGGGCCTCCTCAGAGTGTAATCCCCAATCTATTGCCCTGGGATGCCTCAGAGCGTAAGCCCCATGCCAACCTGAACTACATGGACTTTGATCCCAGTTTCCTAGGCAGGGTACGTAGGAAGTGTAGAGACCCGAAGCTTATCTTACATGGACATTACATTACTTTTGCGGAATACTTAGTACATAACAAAAAAACACACACACAAGGACCGTAATAGTTTAGTGTCTTTGGAAACTCAGAATATAATCTTCTAATCGTGGTGAAAGATCTTCAAAATCTCCCATAAAGATCTTCCTTTTTTTTACCTAAAACATTTCTTTATATCCTGGGGAAAAGAAAACATAAAAGGGTGAGCTCAAATGCTCGGTAAGGGTAAACAAAAGAAATATCAATCACATCATATACATAAGCACATAACTTTTGGAAATCTTAACCTGCAAAAGAGATCATAATTTCATAACATGGGGTAAATCATGGCAGTGAAATGTAATCACAATAATCATAACTTAAAACATGAAACTTTGTGGCATTCACACATAACAATAGAGAATCGTTTCTTGTTAGTCAGGACTCATTTCCAAGACTATATTAGTGGACAAAGTCCGTTTTTGAACCGAGTCACCCTCGTTTCAGTCCTATTTCACTGAACCGGTATAACCTACCATTCCAGCCATGTCTATCTCATTAGATATAAAATCTTTACCCAGTTCATTGGAGGGAGATATAGGTCTCAACCATCTCATAATGATACCATTTTTATGTGTGCCACAAAATCATAAATCATACATCATTGCATAACCCATGTAACACAAATGGGAATCTTAAACATCATGACATCATAAAACAATTCATATACGATAAAGGAATTCATAAAAATATTTCCATCACATCATAATCAAATCCATGTAATATTAGGGATAGAAACAGAACCCTTTATTATCTTAGATGGAAAATAATATTGATAAAACACTTGAACTCCATTCTTGAGGAAAATATCCCTTCTTCTTCAAAAATATTTTTCCTTTCTTTAAATTTCATACAACTTTAAACTAAAAGAAGTTGATTAAAAATAAACTTGAAAACTTGTAAAGGATTATTTTTGAAAATAATGTTTTAAAAATCCATTCATGCCGTATAAGTTAAAAAAACATTCTTCATACTTTTGTCTGAAAAGTCAAAAAGTACCTCGTACGGAAAACGACAAAAGATTCCTTTCATATCTTTTACTAAAAACTCACCGAAAGGTAAAATTGGATATAAACTATTGTAGAAGGATATAAATATTATATATTGAGGAAACATGGATGTGGATGATAAAATACACCCCAGTAAAAACTTATGAATAAACAATCTTGGATAAAAATGAGATTGTGATATTTCCCTTACCTTAGGTCCGACTTGCTTTGTAAGTGTCCGAACCTCCTCTTCTTTGGAACACCTCTTTGAATCCTCCACTTAGGGAACTAATATTGGTCTTTGAAGAAGAGAAGGACCTCTAGGATTATTCTAGCGAAGTGTAGAAGGGATTTTGGCAGGGGTTGGCCGAGCTGGAGTGCTCAAATTGGTGTGAGGAGGAGGGGGAGGAGGTGCCCTTTTATAAGAGAGGAGAGGGGCACTTTAGGAATATCTCAAAATATTATTTTATATTAAAGTAAAAATCGGTTTATAATGGTTCCAAAGGGTCTTATTTCTAAGCTAAATTGGGTATGGGTCGAAACCCTATCAACCAAAAGGATTTAGACAAGTTTAGGTTATTATTTTAACCTTATCAATTAGATTTAACTCTAAGTTAAATAATTTAACTTTTACCGTGTCTTTTTGTTTTCTTACACTATATGGTTAATAAACTTACTATAACATGCCAAACGAACCCCAAATTGTTTATTATTAATATATATATCCTTATCTAAGCCATTTGGCCGAACCTTAGATTTTTAGAAATAAAATAACAATTACTAATATAATATTTGATTTAAAAACTATTTTGTGTCAATTTTGACACTATTTGATATATGATTTTTGTGAAAGTCATAACATAATTATATGTTCAACCAAGTTGATTAAATCAACAATAATATATCATAGTAACCTAGAAAATTAGTGGTATTCATAAAAAGTCTCAAATTACATTTATTTCGGTGTTTATAAATCAATTATGTCAATATTTCATTAATAAGATAATTACTGCATCATCTTTGTGACATGAATAAATTAAATTCTTTGATGTCTAAAAATTACAAATAAAATACAATTATGTAGGAAATCTTTTTATCTTTCTAATGAATATTTATAGTCGGATTTATCTTATGTATAGCCCCATATTTAAAATGTTTTACTTATTAAACATAGATTTTAACTATTTTAACCCTTCTTTAAATAAATTAATAATAAATGTCCTAATCTAATCCAAGTGGTCCTAAGTGGTCATATATTATTACTAAGATTGTTTTTGGTCGAATTACACTTGTCCAATAGAATTAGAACATGTTTTAGGGTAATAATAATATCATTTTTACCCTTAATTACCCTATTTACTTTTAACCGTGGTAAATAAAAGTAAAAAGTTACTATTCACCAAAAATTATTTTCATCTCATTGAACCACATTTTACTTACTGACATCAATCGTGTCTCTCGGATTTTTGAAATTCCATTCACAGAATCGGTAAAATTAAGTTTTATGAAAAATTCAGTTTTTTTAACTACCACTTAGTAGTTTCACTATTCATCAAAAATTGATGTTTTTCAGAACAATGCCAAAAATTAGGCCTAAGCTATATTTGATATTATGAAAGCAAAAATGATTTCTATTATACCAAATTCAAAACATATCAGTTGCATTAATTAATTTAAAAATTAATTCCCGTCGTCAAAACAAAAGGCGTGTTTTTAAGAGATAATAACTATCAAAAGATTGACACTTGTTTATAACTGGTTTAAATGTGAAATTACATCCAATGACCAAAATTGTATTAAATTGTAAAAATATATTCTAAATATACTTTAAAACCACTCAAATTAATAATTTATCACTATTAATTATTTCGATTGAAAAAGTTGTTTTTAATTAAAATTTAGTAATTTTCACTATTCATCATAATATGAAAGTTATCCAAAAATCACCAAAATTTCACCTTAAGCTAATTTCGATATTCCGAATCCAAAAATGAAGTCCATTTTGAAAAATAAGATTTACAAAATTTCAAAAAGTGGTTATTACTATTCATAACGGCTAGTTTTAATAATATTTTAATAGCATATTGTTGTTTAGTGAAACTCGTTATTGCGTACTACACACGCTATCGAGGAAGGTCGCGATTGCGTGTAATGCAAGGCAAGTCAAGGATGCGTGTTGTGAAAGCTCCTTTTTGTGTAGCGTACAACACAATATATTAGTGAAATTAAAAAGAATATTTTCCATAAAATCTTGGGCTGTTACATTCTACCCCCCTTAAAATGAATTTCGCCCTCGAAATTCGTCGTGGTTATAAATGGTTTACTATTAGAAAGTTTCTTTAATCGAAACCCACATCGTAAAAAGGAATACCAAAACCAATCTTTAAAAACAAAAGTATGAAATGTAACGGTTACCCAAATAAACTAATCACTGGGTTTCCACAGAGGTGAAAATATGGATATGGAAGAGAAATCTAACCATCATGTTCTGATGGAGAGTGGTAGAGAACATGGCTATGGAAAAGCGAGCAATCACAAATCCATAAATTTGTGACGATCTAAGGTACCATCTGATTAATCAGATATAAGAGCACTAGGAGAACATTTTTGGTTTTCAAGATCGTTTCCCTAAAGTTGAAGAATTTGAATTAGAATAAATACTTACTTTATTTTGGTACAATCTCACTGTTGTTCGTGCCTTGAACAATTTCCACTTCATCTCTTAAATAAATGAAGTTGAATTTGATATTCGTGAAGTGTTAGAAGATCATGTGATAGAATGACGGGTCATTCCATCTGTCTCAAACAAAAGGTTAACAAAAGTTATTAAATATACATAAGTCATTCTATAGTGAGATTAATCATATATGGTACCTAAAATGGACTTATACTTCATATATCATACTGCTTAATATAATAAAACTAGTTTCTACTAAACAGGGACTTCCTGTAGGCCAGTGGTAGGCGATAAAGGCCAGTCGCACTTCGGTTGTGGGTTCGATTCCCACAGCCCTGTCCGATGCGATGGGTTGTCGCCCGTCCTGCAGGTTGTCCTTTTTCTAAAACTATATTACTATAACATCCCATCAATAATATCAAAAAACGTTTTATCCTAACTTATGTCCAACATAATCCTTTACAATCTTTAGGCTTATCCATAATACTTCAGTCAACTCTCATAATATAGTGAAAACGATTACCAGAGATTTAATACCATCTTTGATCCCCATATATCATAAGATATGTCTTGTGGGTCACATTCCAAACATTCAAAGGCCTTAATAATGTATTCTCTTGAATACCCATTGAACCTTAGTGAAATCATGAATGCAGTTAAAAGTTAACACTTTCCACATACCAAAATCCTCAAAATTCTATATACTCAAACCATGATATCACTTTGTCCTTATATCAATCATGAACTCATGAATACAATCAAACATCTCATTATCTTCTTATCCCTTCATTATGCTCATATCATCTGTTTACCAAAAATGTCTAAATCACTTTTCATGGTTACCGGTACCATAAAATTATTGAAAACCACAATAGAACAAAACATAAATATTCCAATATTCCACGATACTATATACAACATTATTTTGGAATCCCATTACATAAACACTTAATCATTCCACCACATCATTGTCATATTCAACATCGCCAATAGTGATCGCATGTGACTTCCCTTTGTCCTTTTCCTTAAATGGTTTATCATGTTGATCATCACTAACCCTTGGATTAGGTCATTTATTAGCATAATGCCCCATTTCCTTGCACTTGAAGCATTGAAGTGTTGGTGGTGCGTTCTCTGTAGTGTTTTCTTTATTCACATCATTAGAAACCCTTTTTCCATTACCTCGACACTCAGCTGCTCGATGACCTTCTTTTCCACATTTAAAACATTTTCTAGTCCCTTTAAGACAATCTCCACCATGTTTCATTCCACACTTTTAGCATAAGGAAACATTCATCTTCTTTTCACCATTATTCTGAGATTTCTCCTTGAACTCCATCTTTCATTTCTTGTCAAAACCATGAGATGGATATGTAACACCAACTTCCATTTCTACCTTGATAGCACAACGCACAATTTCTTCATAGCTACTGAAGTCTCTTATAGTTAATTCCCTTCGAAGACTTGGTTTTAAGCCACTGAAAAATCGATCAACTTTACTTTCAGGTTGGATGATAATGCCAGATGCATACCTTGCAAGTCTTGTAAAATTTTCTTCGTATATACCAACAGATTCACCATCCTTCTGCTTCAGCTCAAGAAACGCCTTTTCCATCTTTTTTCGAAGAATACAAGGGAAGTACTTACTGAAAAACAAGTTCTTGAACTCGTCCCATTCCATGGACTCAATTTCATCTCTTGGCCTCGTATTCTTGATAAGATTCCACCATTGATCAGCTTCACCTTCCAAACGATATACTGCTAAGATGACTTTATCATGTTCAGAACATTGAAGAACTGAAAATATCTTTTCAGTGGTACTGATCCATTGTTCAGCAACAAGTGGATCAGAAGTCCCACTGAAAGAATGTGGACGTTGCCTCATGAAGGACTCATTAGAATATTGTTCCCTTCTCTGCTCATTTGGAAGTCCAGAATGATTCATAGCTTTTGTAAGGATAGAAATAATATTTTGCACTCCATATCCCATAACATTTGTTTGTTCAGGAGGACAATCATTGCATTGTCCATTTCATTGATCAACATGGTTCCTTCGGGTTCCAGCCATCATCTAAAACCCAAAAAGAATAGTGTGAGAGGCAAAAATCATGCTAGGGAAAACAACATAATAAAGGGGGAGTACCTTCAATATCTAACATCTTAGGTTTAATTCTATGATCATTAGCGTAGTTCTAGCACTATAACCTATACGTATACTTAACTTAGGGACATCCCTAGACATACCTTAGAAATATCTCTAGGGATCTCACTAACATTTTCGCATCCTAGTTTCCAAAGGTTGACTAAACCTTTCCTCTGATACCAACTATAGAGAACCGAAGCTTATCGTACATGGACATTACATTACTTTTGCGGAATACTTAGTACATAACAAAAACACACACACACAAGGACCGTAATAGTTTAGTGTCTTTGGAAACTCGGAATATAATCTTCTAATCGTGGTGAAAGATCTTCAAAATCTCCCATAAAGATCTTCCTTTTTTTTACCTAAAACCTTTCTTTATATCCTGGGGAAAAGAAAACATAAAAGGGTGAGCTCAAATGCTCAGTAAGGGTAAACAAAAGAAATATCAATCACATCATATACATAAGCACATAACTTTTGGAAATCTTAACCTTTAATAGAGATCATAATTTCATAACATGGGGTAAATCATGGCAGTGAAATGTAATCACAATAATCATAACATAAAACATAAAACTTTGTTTCATTCACACATAATAATAGAGAATCATTTCTTGTTAGTCAAGACTCATTGTCAAGACTATCTTAGTGGACAAAGTCCCTTTCTGAACTGAGTCACCCTCGTTTCAATCCTATTTCACTAAACCGGTATAACCTACCATTCCAGCCATGTCTATCTCATGAGATATAAAATCTTTACCCAATGCATTGGAGGGAGATATAGGTCCCACCCATCTCATAATGATACCATTCTTATGTGTGCCACAAAATCATAAATCATACATCATTGCATAACCCATGTAACACAAATGGGAATCTTAAACATCATGACATCATAAAACAATTCATATACGATAAAGGAATTCATAAAAATATTTCCACCACATCATAATCAAATCCATGTAATATTAGGGATAGAAAAAGAACCCTTTATTATCTTAGATGGAAAATAATTTTGATAAAACACTTGAACTCCATTCTTGAGGAAAATATCCTTTCTTCTTCAAAAACATTTTTCCTTTCTTAAAATGCCATACAACTTTAAACTAAAAGAAGTTGATTAAAAATAAACTTGAAAACTTGTAAAGAATTCTTTTTTAAAATAATGTTTTAAAAATCCATTCATGCCGTATAAGTTAAAAAAAACATTCTTCGTACTTTTGTCTGAAAAGTCAAAAAGTACCTCGTACGGAAAACGACAAAAGATTCCTTTCATATCTTTTACTAAAAACTCACCGAAAGGTAAAATTGGATATAAACTATTTTAGAAGGATATAAATATTACATATTGAGGAAACATGGATGTGGATGATAAAATACACCCCTGTAAAAACTTACGAATAAACAATCTCAGATAAAAATGAGATAGTGATATTTCCCTTACCTTAGGTCCGACTTGCTTTGTAAGTGTCCGAACCTCCTCTTCTTTGGAACACCTCTTTGAATCCTCCAATTAGGGAACTAATATTGGTCTTTGAAGAAGAGAAGGACCTCTAGGATTATCCTAGGGAAGTGGATAAGGGATTTTGGCAGGGTTTGGTGGAGCTTGAGTGCTCAAATTGGTGTGAGGATGAGGGGGAGGAGGTGCCCTTTTATAAGGGAGGAGAGGGGCAGTTTAGGAATATCTCAAAATATTATTTTATATTAAAGTCAAAATCGGTTTATAATGGTTTCTAAAGGGTCTTATTTCGAAGCAAAAGTGGGGATGGGTCGAAATCCTATCAACCAATAGGATTTAGACAAGTTTAGGTTATTATGTTAACCTTATCAATTAGATTTAACTCTAAGTTAAATAATTTAACTTTTACCGTGTCTTTTTGTTTTCTTAAACTATATGGTTAATAAACTTACTATAACATGCCAAACGAATCGAAAATTGTTTATTATTAATATATATATCCTTATCTAAGTCATTTGACCGAACCTTATATTTTTAGTAATACAATAACAATTACTAATATAATATTTGATTTAAAAACTATTTTGTGTCAATTTTGACACTATTTGATATATGATTTTTGTGAAAGTCATAACAGAATTATATGTTCAAAACAAGTTGATTAAATCAACACTAATATATCATAGTAACCTAGAAAATTATTGGGATTCATAAAAAGTCTCAAATTACATTTATTTTGGTGTTTATAAATCAATTATGTCAATATTTCATTAATAAGATAATTACTTCATCATCTTTGTGACATGAATAGATTAAATTATTTGATGTCTAAAAATTAAAACTAAAATACCATTCTGTAGGAAATATTTTTAGATTTCTAATGAATATTTATAGTCGAATTTATCTTATGTATAACCCCTTATTAAAAATGTTTTACTTATTAAACTTAGATTTTAACTATTTTAACCCTTCTTTAAATAAATTAATAATAAATGTCCTAATCGAATCCAAGTGGGCCTAAGTGGTCATATTTTATTCCTAAGATTTTTTTTGGTCGAATTACACTTGTCCAATAGAATTAGAACATGTTTTAGGGTAATAATAATATCATTTTTACCCTTAATTACCCTATTTACTTTTAACCATGGTAAATAAAAGTAAAAAGTTACTATTCACCAAAAATTATTTTCATCTCATTGAACCACATTTTACTTACTGACATCAACCGTGTCTCTCGGATTTTTGAAATTCCATTCACAGAAGCGGTAAAATTAGGTTTTATGAAAAATTCAGTTTTTTTAACTACCACTTAGTAGTTTCACTATTCATCAAAAATTGATGTTTTTCAAAACAATGCCAAAAATTAGGCCTAAGCTATATTTGATATTATGAACTCAAAAATGATTTCTATTTTACCAAATTCAAAACATATCAGTTGAATTAATTAATTTAAAAATTATTTCCCGTCGTCAAAACAAAAGGCGTGTTTTTAAGAGATAATAACTATCAAAAGATTGACACTTGTTTATAACTGGTTTAAATGTGAAATTACATCCAATGACCAACATTGTATTAAATTGTAAAAATATATTCTAAATATACTTTAAAACCACTCAAATTAATAATTTATCACTATTAATTATTTCGATTGAAAAAGTTGTTTTTAATTAAAATTTAGTAATTTTCACTATTCATCAAAATATGAAAGTTATCCAAAAATCACCAAAATATCACCTTAAGCTAATTTCGATATTCCGAATCCAAAAATGAAGTCCATTTTGAAAAATAATATTTACAAAATTTCAAAAAGTGGTTATTACTATTCATAATGACTAGTTTTAATAATATTTTAATAGCATATTGTTGTTTAGTGAAACTCGTTATTGCGTACTACACACGCTATCGAGGAAGGTCGTGATTGCGTGTACTGCAATGCAAGTCAAGGATGCGTGTTGTGAAAGCTCCTTTTGGTGTAGAGTACAATACAAGATATTAGTGAAATTAAAAAGAATATTTTCCATAAAATCTTGGGCTGTTACAGGAAGCCTCCCCAAGGTTCAAGCCCAACAATTGGTCTTTCTGACCCCCTTTACGTTGGTTTACCCACACCTTGGGAATCCCTTCCGGTGTAAGCCCCATACCAATCAGAACTACATGGAATTTGATCCCTATCTCCTAGGCAGGGTATGTAAGAAGCCTCCCTGAGGTTCAAGCCCAACAATCGGTCTTTCTGACCCCCTTTATGTCGGTTTACCCGCACCTTGGGCATCCCTTCCAGAGTAAGCCCCAAAATGCCACTCATGCTAAATTCATGCCAACTTCATACACCAACCATCAGAGTTACTTCATTAGGCCAAGTACTCCTGGCCATTTTTCGTCTGGGGAATGGACGTCGTGGGACCATATCCTCCCGCCACAACCAAGCAGCTGATGTATATCCTCACGACAATCGGCATTTTTTCCAAATGGGAAGATGTTGTAGCCCTTATGGAATTCGGGGCACAAAACATTGTCAGCTTTGTGAAAACCAATATAATCACTATATTTGGTGTCCCTCATAACATACTGAAGGATAACGGCACCAACTTCTGCTCTACTGAATTGGAGAAACTATACCAAGAATATGGTATCAAGGCTAACCACTCATCCTGCTACCACGCAGCGGCCAACAGACAGATGGAGGATTTCAACAAGACCATGTCCAACATTATCTAGAAAATGGTGGTCAAATAAAATAAATTTTGGTCGGATAAACTCCTTCATGCATTGTGGGCTTATCGAACCACGATCTACACCACTAATCGGGCTACTCCGTATTCATTAGTATACGGAACAAAAGTTGTCCTGCCCATTGAGCTCCAATTACCCTCACTCCATGTTTCCATTTGTGATCAATTATCCAACGATGAGCAATTATAAAAGTGGCTAGGTGAATTGGAATAGCTAGACAAGAATCGGTTGCACACTTTGAACCATCTGGAAGTATATCAGAACCGGATTTCACGAGCCTTCAATAAAAAGGATTGTCTTCAGTCTTTCTTGGAAGGAGAATTGGTATTGGTCCTCCAGACCCCAATGATACCCAGAAAGAAACCTCCAATGTTGGATCCCAAGTGTGAGGGACCATATGTTATACACAAGGTCTACTCCAATGGAGCGTATGCCCTGATCTCCATGGACGGTCACTTCTCTACTACTCGTACAAATGTGAGATTCCTGAAGAAGTATTTCACATAGAAATAAAAAGTCGTTATCGTCTGAGCTGCAGGATGTTAAACTTCCAAGCACCCAACGGTCTAAACACAATTACCCGAAACTAAGAGTATTTCGTCCTCACCGGAAAAACTAAAAGCAGTTATCGTCTGAGTTGCAGGACGTTAAACTGTCAAGCACCCAATGGTCCAAACTCTAGGACCCTAAACTAAGAGTATTTCATGCTCACCGGCATAAATAAAAGAAGTTATCGTCTGAGCTGCAGGACGTTAAACTGTGAAGCACCCAAGGGTCCAAACTCTATGACCCAAAACTAAGAGTATTTCTTCCTCACCAGTATAACTAAAAGCTGTTATCATCCGAGCTATATGATGTTACATGGTCAAGCACCCAACGGTCCAAACTCAACGACCCTAATGTAAGAGTATTTCGTCCTCACCGCAGGACATTAAACAGCACGGATTTAAGAGAACTACGTATAGATTTCTTCCTGTCCTTGCAGGATATATAGCGATGCCAGGATCCCCTATCTTGGCCAAGCCACTCCCAAATGGAATAAAATTAAAAAAATGTCCCCTTCCCCTGTGTACGGGCTAGCCCTGCACGGGGCATACTTCTTTCATATAACTAAGTACGGCTTGATTCATGCCTTTGCAGGATACGTAACTGTAACTTCCTGACCCCAGTTACCCAGAGTCGGTGCATTATTGCGTAACATTGGCATGATCACAAAAGATCAAGTCTCGAAAGACCGATTAGTTTAGTAGCCTTGGAAACACTAGATACATTCATAAATGTTACATTACATCATAAAGTGAAAATCTACAATAACAAAGTCCCCATAGTCCACACTCATATCCTCTTCTGACTATCCCTGTAGGTCATTCATAAAATACTTCTTCACATCCTGGAAAATATTAAAACATTGAAAGGGGTGAGCTCATATGCTCAGTAAGGATAATAATATAGCAGAAGCTTTCATAAATAAACAAAAACATTTAAGGCAATGTATAATTAAAACAAATTCCTTTTAAACATGAACTTCAACATAATATGGAAAAAGTAAAATAAAATAATGTCATTTACTTATTCACATGGATATTCTACTGGTCGAATAATCACATGCAATATCAATAACCATTTTCATAATGATGGAATGCATAATTCCAGACTATCATAACCACGTAGCCAAGGCCTCGTGCCAAGACAACAAATAAGATTTTGTCGAGGCCTCGTGCCAAGACACTAGTTTGTCTCATTAGACCTGCCGATGCATCGATGAGCTATAGCGGGCTCCACCCGTCACTTATTAAGTCAAATTCATTCCTTATATGAACATGTTTAAACATATCATAAACCATAACATAATTGTATCAATTAAAACATGCATAAAGGAAACATAACATTTCCACATTTAAATCACAAGATATCAATATAACACATTGATATAATAAAAACATTATCAAAACCATTTTCAATACCAAAATAAAAGAAAATTAAAACTTGGTATTTATTTTTCATTTAAAAAAAGTTATGTTTATAGAGGAAGCCGAAACTCAAATAATGGTCATGGCGGTGAGGAAGTCATTGTCGCCGCATACGTAAGAAAAAAACATTCCTTTTGTTGTTTAATAAAAATGCTTCGTATAAAAAGATTCCTTTTGAATAAAAGTAAAAGTCAAAGGGTTTTATACACCGTATAAAAGAAATTTGTGTATAAAACAAAATATTCCTCAATGAATGGAGATTGAGACAATGTACCTTAAAAAGATCATTTTTTAAATAAAATAGATCTATTATGTGTATTCACTATAAGTACACATAATGAAATTACAAATACAAGATAGGATATAATAATATCATGACATAATTTGAAAGTAGGAGATTAACCCAAAGAATGGAAATTGGGTTAAGAAGTTCCCTTACCTCGTGTCCGACTTGACTCGGTCGTTCTTTAACATCCTGATTAATAAACTAGAGTAAATTTATAATTTCTTAAAAACATTTTTAATTTTTATTATTCCTTTTATATCACTTATAACCATGTTATTAACATTATGTAATTATTTATGTTAATAACGGTCGTTTTGTCGATCTTTGGTACTTGAGTCAAAAATAAACTTCTTAAAATTACAAGTTGTTCATGTGGTAAAATATACATTATATCCATAATTATATTCATTATGTAGATATAATAAACATCATATATATCCAGTATATACATTAATTTATAATATTGCATAACATTTAGAGGTAATAAATGAAATGCTCCGTTCATGGAGACGGTAAGCCGTACGTACGCATGACCGCTACTTTCATTTCTATTTCGTATTTAATTGAATTAAGTAATAATTATATAAAGGTATAATATAATTCCAGTATAATATAATGTATAATACCATTTACTCCATCCTTTATACATCCCACATATGGCATTAACGATTCAAATCTCTTTGAGGGGGCGGTAGTCCGCACTTCCTAAAATGAAAATATCGCGTTTACCCATAATGGAAACCATCAAGGTATGCCATAAATGAAAAATACAGAAGCTTAATAATAACATAAACATATTATATATCATATATAAATACATTGACATCTTAATGGCCACCTTTGAAGGTGTTATATGAGTGTTGAACAATCATCGTTTCGTGAGGCATAAATTCGCCATCCATAGAAATTGTATGTTATTTATCCATTAGATGTAGGTGTGTCTAAGTGTAGCTCGAATAATTCTTATAAAAACATCATAGTATATTTAAGATACAGGTTTTGTTACAAAATAAAGGAATAAAAAGAGTTTATGGGGTTGGAGAAGCAAAATAAAACAAAATAACATATGAGAAGGCATTACCTTAAAATCAGGTAACTCTTTTTTGATTTGAGACAAAGGCCTCCTTGGAAAGCATTCTGCCCAAAGTGAGGCTTCTAGGAGTAATATAGGAAAGTTGAGAGAGTATTTGGGCAGATTTTGGCCTAGCCAAAAGGCTTTGAAGGTGTCAGTAAGGTGGTAGTGGTGGGGGCCTTTTATAAGAGGAGAGAAGGGGCACTCTTGGAAAGATTGAAATGTTACTTTATTATGAAATTATTTTCGGATTCTAAAGGTCCCAAAATGATATATTTATAGGATAAGGTGATAAGGGTCCTAAATCCACTCATCGAATATGTTTTTGACAAGTTTACGCCTTAGATTTTACATTATATTTTTATTTTATTTAAATCATTAATAAATGAGGTAATCGCTGCATCATCATGGTGTCATAAATAATTTAATTTATTTAATGTCTAAAAATTATAAAACATTTATAATGATGTAGAAAATCTTTTTATTTTTCTAATGGATATTTATAGTCAAATATTTGACTTAAATAACCCGATTTAAAAATTGTTTTAGTAAAAGAACTCATGTTTGTGACATTTTTATTTTATCATTAAATAAAAAGTTTTTAATGTCATTTTCCTACCAAAGTGGCTCCATGGGGTCACCAAGTTGACCTATGGATTGTCTTGGTCAGACATGACTCATCCAATAGAGGTACGACTAGTGTAAAGGTATTTTTCATATTTTTATAATATCATTTTTACCTTAAATTTCACTAATTACCTTTAATCGTGATTAATTAAACTTAAAAGATACTATTCACCAAAAATTATTTTAATCCCATTGAACCAAAGTTTACTTTATAATGACAACCATGTATATCAGATTTTTGAAAATCAAATCACAGAAGTGGTAATGTTTCATTTAAACAAAAAATCAGTTTTTTAACTACCACTTAGTGGTTTCACTATTCATCAAAAATTGAAGTTTTTCAGAACAATGCCAAAATTTCACCATAAGCTATAATTGATATTCCGAATTCAAAAATGATGTATATTTTAAAAAATTACAAACATATAAGTTGCATTATTTAATTTTATAACTAATTCCCGCTGTCACAACAAATACCATGTTTTTAAGAAACAATATATATCAAAAGATTGACAATTGTTTATGTCCAATTTCAATGTGAAATTAATTCTAATGAACACCATTGGATAAAATGGTAAAAATATATTCTAATTATACTTTAAAACCACTCAATAGTATAATTTATCACTATAAATTATTTTTATTAAAAAAGTTCTTTTAAGTATTTTTCATTATTCATAAAAAATGAAAGTTCTCAGAAAATTAAAAAAATCAACTTTGGATAATTTTGATATTATGAATACAAAAATGAATCCCATTTTGAAATATAAAATTTCAATAATTTTAAAAAGTGGGTATTACTATTCATAATGGCTACTTTGATTAGTCGTGGTGTGTCAGAACTCGAACTTGCGTACAATGCAAGCTATTGCATTATTGAAAGAGAAGTGTATCGTGAAAGCTTGGGGTGTTATAGTAACAACGCCAGGGTTCCCCATCCTAGCCCATCCACCCCTGAATAAATGTTAAAAACACCCTCTACCACCGTGTATGGACCATACCTGCATGGGGTGTATTCATCATCCTTACCGCACGACGTTAAACTGCACAGATAAGGATAAAAGAAAAAAATGCCCCTTCTCCCCCGTGTGTGGACTAAACCTGCACAGGGTGAATTATCTTTCAGAGAACTACGTGTGGCTTGATTCTTGCCCTTGCAGGATACGTAGTGATGCCTGGATTCTATATCCTGGCCTAGCCACCTCCGAATGAGGTTTAAAAGAAAAAAATTCCTTTTCCTCCATGTATGGACCAGACCTGCACGGGGTGTATTTTCTTTCAGAGAACTATGTGAGGCTTGATTCCTACCCTCGCAGGATACGTAGTGACACAAAACTTCCACACCCTAGCCCAACCACCTCAAATGAAGCAAAAAATACCCCCTTCCCCCGTATAGACCAGACCCGTACGGGGTGTATTCTTTAAAAGAACTATGTCAGGCTAGATTCTTTCCCTTGTGGGATACGTAATGATGTCAGGGTTCCCCATCCTGGCCCATCCATTCAAAAAAAATGCTCTCTCCCCCCGTGTATGGACCAGACCTGTACGGGGTGTATTCTTCGTCCTCACCGCATGACGTTAAACTGCACGGATTTCAAAGAACTACGTGATACTTGATTCCTTCCCTCGCGGGATATGTAGTGACGCCAGGGTCCCCCACCCTGGCTCAGCCGTCCCCAAATAAAAGTCAAAAATGCCCTTTTCCCCCGTGTACAGACTAACCCAGTGCGGGGTGTACCTCCTTCAGGGAACTATTCATGTATTGATTCATGCCCTCGTTGGATGCATAGTGACTTCAGGGTTTCCCATCCTAGCCTAGCCATTCCCGAATGAAGATTAAAAAATGCCATCTTCCCCTGTGTACGAACCAGATCTTCACGGGGTGTATTCCTCGTCCTCACTGCACGACGTTAAAACGGCACGGACTTCGTCCTCACCACATGACATTAAAACTGCATGTACTTCATTGCAACCCACCCAAGATATATTGTGAAACGAGATGGAAATACTCCTTGTGCATTTGGATGAATCCTCTCCATACATCCAACTCCACGACCCGGATAATTACAGATCTTCATAACCATTCATGGCCATCAGAAGTGGAAAGTAATCGAACTATGGACACCTTAGCATGACTATTCATACCATGCCCTTAGCGGCTCTGTAGATTTATAGCCCATGGCCCATCTACCAAAGGCAAGATTTCCTCAGGTGATACTTGTAATAACCCGATATTTTACGATAAGTATTCTTTTTAATTTATTTTATGTCATGTTTTTTATGATACAACAAGATTAGCTTGTACTATACGCAACACTGCATTATCTTGTAGTATACACAACACTATTCTTGGCTTGTATTACACGCAATCGTAACCTACCTAGATAGCATGTGTAGTACACAATACCGGGTTTCATTAAACAATGATATATTGTTATAATATTATTATGGACTAGCCGTTATTAATATTATTAACTAAATTTTTAATTTTATAAATTATTATTCATCTTACACATTTTCTATAATATGGTATGAGAACAAAATAAATTTTTCGTAAAATATGTATTTTTCAAAAATTGTAGTTTTCCCACTTTTTGATGGCGCACCCACCTTAAATATTGTTTTTGACATGTCAATAAGTTCAATTTTACAAAATAAAAATCTTCTTTGGAATCAAGTTATAAAAATTTACTTTGGATAAAATTTTAATATTATTCTGATAACTTTCATATTTTAATGAAAAGTAAAAACACGCTATATTTTAATTAAAAACAACTTTTTTCATCGCAATAATTTATATGGTTAGATTATCTTTTTAATTGGTTTTAAAGTGTAATTATAATATATTTTTACCATTTAATCCAATGTTTTTCATTGTAATTAATTTCACTTTGAAATTGGATATAAACAAGTATCAATCTTTTGATTGTTTTTGTCTCTTAAAAACACGCTATTTGTTTTGATAACGGGAATTAATTTTAAAATTAATTAATGCCACTTTTATGTTTTTAATTTGAAAAAATAGACTTCAATTTTGAATTTGGAATATCAAATAATTCTTAGGCTGAATTTTTGGTATTTTTCTGAAAAACTTCAATTTTCGATGAATAGTGAAACCACTTAGTAGTGGTTAAAAAACTGACTTTTTCATTTAAATGAAATTTTACCACTTCTGTGAATTGAATTTTGAAAATATGAGAAACACGGTCAATATCAAGGAATAAAATGTGGTTCAATGAGAAGAAAATAATTTTTGGTGAATAGTAACTTTTTACTTTTTTTACCACGGTTAAAAGTAAATAGGGTAATTAAGGGTAAAAATGATATTATTATTACCCTAACACATGTCCTAATTCTATTGGATAAGTGTAATTCGACCAAAAATAACCTTAGGAATTAAATATGACCATTTAGGCCCACTTGGATTAGATTAGGACATTTATCATTGATTTATTTAAAGAAGGGTTAAAATAGTTAAAATCAATGTTTAATAACTAAATCATTTTTAATATAGGGTTATACATAAGATAAATTCGACTATAAATATTAATTAGAAATATAAAAAAACTTCCTACATAATGGTGTTTTATTTATAATTTTTGTACATTAAATAATTTAATTTATTTATGACCCAATGATGATGTAGTAATTATCTTATTAATGAAATATTGACATAATTGATGTTATAAATACCCAAATAAATGTAATTTGATACTTTTTATGCATTACACTAATTTTCTTGGTTAATATGACATGTTATTATTGATTTAGTTAACTTTTTTCGAACTAATAATTCTGTTAGGATTTTAACAAAAATCAATTAACAAATAGTGTCAAAATTGACATAAAATAGTTTTTAAAACAAATATTATATTATTAATTTTTATTTCATTCCTAGAAATCTAAGGTTCAGATAAATTAATAATATAAAGTTATATATATTAATAATAAACAACTTTTGGTTCGGTTTTCTTGTTATAGTATGTTTATTAACATTATAGTGTAAGAAAACAAGAAGACACGGCAAAAGAAAAATTATTTAACTTAAAGTTAAATCTAAATGATAAGATCAAAATAGAAACCTAAACTTGTATAAATTATATTGGATAAGAGTATTGTGACCCATCCCCACCTTAGCTTCTAAATAACTCAACTTTGAGCTATTAAAAACCAAATATGACTTTATAATAAAATAATATTTTTAGTTATTCCAAAGGTGCTCCTCTCCTCCCTTATAAAAGGGCACCTCCTCCATCTCTTCCTCACACCACTTTGAGCCTTCATGCTCGGAAAACCTCTACCAAATTCTCTTATCCACTTCCCTAGAAACATCATAGAGGTTCTGGTATTCTTCAAAGACCAATTTTAGTGGCCTAAAAGGAGGTCTCAAAAAGGCGCTTCAAAGAAGAGGTAATGTCCGTTACCAATTCTTTCAACTTTATTTCCTCTTCCACTTCTTCTTCTTTAGTTGTTTCATTATGAAGTAATAACATCAGTATCACTCATATACTGATATATTATTATATGTATGAAAAAACCCTATTTCACCTTCTATCCATCCTACGGAAAACAAAATCACCGAGCGTGCGTACGTATGGAATACCGTCTCCACGCCGTGGTGTAATCTGTTTTCGACCACCACCATACTTGGATGGGTATAATTGTGTAAATAAATAACTATATATGGTTATTGTAAAGTGATATTGATTCTGTAATATTATACATACACTTGAATACAATTCCATGATCATGAGAATGATATCATTACTCGTGCATACGTACGGACTACCGTCGCCATGAATGCGATGAGATTCATTTTCCATTATTAACCATTCAAGAATGATTATAAATTATATGTAATGAATAATAATGAAATATATGAAATAATTAAGCTACTGGATTTATGTATACATATATATATATCATCTACTTACTTCCATTCAAGTCAAAAAAAGAAAGGAAAACAACGTTCATGCGTACGTACGGCCAACCTTCTCCATGAACGGTGTATTTATTTCCATTTATCGATCTAATATATATATGTATATTGTGAATATATATTATATATAAATCATTTTTTACATTTTTGAAGTAAGTAAATCATGATATAATTAATAATAATATCAAGAACAACAAGTCCAAACACGTACGATAAAAGAAACAATTTTACCCAAAACACTACTTTAACATGGAATTGACAAATGAACAGGTAATATAAATACCTAAGTGAACCATATATGATATAAAGTAATGAATATGATTCTGTAATAAGTTTATGACATTATTTAAATCATTATACAGGAGGTTCGGATACATACGAAGCATATCGAACATAAGGTAAGGTATAATGTTCCAATCTCAATTGTTTTCTATCCGAGATTGCTTATACGTAAGTATTTACTGGGGTTATATTTATCATCCATGTCCAAGTTTTAGAAAAAAATTCATGTATGTTTAAAGTCCTTTTTACCCATTTTTGAATTTTACAACATGGTATGTATGGAATCTTTCATTTATGAGGTACTTTTTGTCTTTTTCGGAAAAAGTACGAGAAGAATGTTTTTTTTAAATTATACGGCATGAAAGGATTTTTTAAGGTTTTATAAAGACTTATTTTCATGAAGATTCCTCCAAAATATTTCATGACTATTATCAACAAAATCCTTTTCTTTTAAAATTGCATGACATTTTGTTAAAATAAAATGATTTTGAAAAAGAAAAGATATGTTCCTCAAGAATTCATTTCAAGTGTTTTATCAAAACCATTTTCCATCTAAGATGACATTATTTCATATGTGTATGTTTCAATTATAATGTATCAATGATTTACATTGTTTCACTTTTCTTATTATGAAATGATATCCATTTCTTTTATATGGATTATGTGATGATTGGATTATGTTTATGAAACTCCTTTTATTCGTTGGCTTATTATGATTGATGTATGTTTATTTTGTGGCACAAGTAAGATTGATTTCATTATGAGATGGGTGGGACCTATATCTCCCTCCAATTCATTGGGTAAAGATTTATATCTCATGAGATAGACATGGCTGGAAGGGTAAGTTAATCGGGTTCAGTGTTACAGGACTGAAATGAGGAGTGAACTCGATTCAGAAAGGGACTTTGTCCACTAAGATGGTCTTGGCAGCAATGCCTTGGCTACTATGGAAATCATGACATGTGCTAAATGGTTTCCACAATTACATGTTTTATTCCCATGCTATTTTATCTTGATTGATGTTCCCTTATGAGATATGTCGTACGTACTTCCAAGATTCATGTCTTTGCTCAAGATTTTGATGTTTAGATTTTATGTTCAAGTTTTAGCATTCAAATGTTCAAGGATTGTTTTATGGTCTCTATGTTTACCCTTACTGGGCATTTGAGCTCATCCCTTTTATGTTTTATTTTACCCAGGATATAAAGAATGCTTTTAGGTAAGAAACAAAAGGTAAGATCTTTATGGGATATGTTGAAGATCTTTCACCATGATTAGAAGATTACGTTATAAATTTCCAAAGACTCTAAACTATTACGGTCCTTGTGTGTCTGTTTTTGTTATGTACTAAGTATTCTGCAAAGGTGATGTAATGTCCATGTACGTCAAGATTTGGGTCTCTACAGTTGGTATTAGAGGAAAGTTTTAGTTAACCTTTGGAAAATAGGATGCGAAAACTTTAGTGAGATCCCTATAGATATTTATAAGGTATGTCCTGGGATGTCCCTAAGGTTAAGTATACGTATAGGTTATAGTCATAGAATTGCGCTAAAGATCATAGAATTAAACCTCAGATGTTAGATATTTAAGGTACTCCCCCTTTAATATGTTGTTTTCCTAGCATGATTTTTGCCTATCACACTATTCTTTTTGGGTTTTTGAAAATGGCTGGAAAGAGGAAGATTCATGATAATGGAAGAGATGATGGACAATGGAATGATATTATTCATGAGCAAACAACTGAAATTGGATCTGGAGGTCCACATGTCATTATTATACCTAATCATCAATCTCATAAAATGATCAATAATCTCAACTTTGGTAAGTTTCCTGACTCAGCTAATAAGAGAGAGATGAAGTTTCATGATGATCATAGAGGAAAGAAAGTTCAATTCCCCTCATGTAAATCATGTGAGAAGAGGAATCAGGGAGAATTTTTCAAAGGAACTGGAAGATGTTTTGGGTGTGGAAAAGAAGGACACAAATCTAGTAATTGCAAAAGAAAAGGGTTAGTTAACACCATGGACAAGGATAATGGTATTTCTAAGAAATAAACAACGGTTAAATGTTTTAAATGTGGAATGTATGGGCATTATGAAAACCAATTCCCTAAGGGAAAATCTGATGAAGAGAATCAGCATGGTCATATGGTTAGTATTTATGTGGATGATGATGAGGAGACTACAAATGATATATAAGATGAAAGAAGTGTTGAAGCTTAGTCAGTTGTTTAAGAAGGTAGTGGAATGATTGTATGTTTATCAATAGTTATGTTGTATAGTTAATGGTACTATGGAATAAAGAATCGTCTAAGGATTGTCACACTATTATTTTTTCTAAAGCATTTGAAAGTATATGTTGAATGGTACCGGTAACCATGAAAGGTTATTCAGATATTTTGGAAGGTAGATGATATGCACATAATCAAGGGATAAGAAGATACTGAGTTGTTTGGTTGTATTCATGAGCTCATGACTGATATAAGGACTAAGTGATATTATGGTTTGAGTATATAGAATTTTTGGGATTTTGGTATGTGGAAAGTGTTAAAATTTAACAACATTCATGTTTTCACTAAGGTTCAATGGGTATTAATTCTTCAAGAGAATACATGATTAATGTATTCACAGGTTTTTAATTTGACCAACAAGATATATCTTATGATATATGGGGGATAAATGATGGCATTCACGTGATTGTTATGTGACATTTCAAGTAATCATTTTCTTTATCCTATGAGCTTGGACAGAAGTATTTTAGATAAGCCTAAAGATTGGAATGGATTATGTTGGACATAAGTTAGTATTGTTTAAGGATAGAACTTTTTTCTATATTATTGATGGGATGTTATAGTAATGTAGTTTTATAAAAAGGAAAACCTGCAGGACGGGTGACAACCCATAGCGTTGGACAAGGTTGTGGGAATCAAACCCACAACTGAAGTGTGTCAGGCCTTTATCTCCTACCATTGGCCTACACGAAGTCCTTGGTTAGTAGAAACTAGTTTTATTTTATTAAGAGGTATGATAGATGAAGTATAATTACATTTTTAGAATCATATCTGATTAACCTCACCACACATGGACTTATGTATTCGATAACTTTTTCTAACCCTTTCTTGGAGATAGATGGAATGACCCATCATTCTGTCACATGATTTCTTAGAACTTCACTAATAACAAATTCAACTTCATTTCTTTAAGAGATTAAGTGTAAATTGTTCAAAGCATGAACAATAGTGATATTGTACCAAAATCAAGCAGGTATTTCTTCTAATACCAAATTTTCAACTTTAGGGAAATGATATTGAAAACCAAAAATGTTGTCCTAGTGCTCTTATATCCGATGAATCAGATGGTAACTTAGATCATTTCAACTCTATGGCTTAGTGATTGTTGGCTTTTTCATATCCATGTTCTCTACCACTCTCTATCAGAACATAATGGTTAGATTTCTCTTCCATATCCATATTTTCACCTATGTTCTCATATGTGGAAACCCAGTGATTAGTTTATTTGGGTAACCGTTACATTTCATACTTTATTTTTTAAAGTTAAGTTTTGGTATTTCATTTTACGATGTGGGTTTCAATTATAGAAACTTTCAAGTAGAAAACCATGTATAACACCGAAGAATTTCGAGGGTGAAATTCATTTTAAGGGGGGTAGAATGTAACAACCCGATATTTTATGATAGGTATTATTTTTAATTTATTTTATGTCATGTGTTTTATACTACAATAAGATTAGATTGTACTATACGCAACACAGCATTACCCTGTGGTATACGCAACACTATTCTTGGATTTCATTACACGCAATCGTGACCTACCTAGATAGCGTGTGTAGTACGCAATACCGGGTTTCACTAAACAATGATATATTGTTATAATATTATTATGGACTAGCCGTATGAATAGTATTAACTACATTTTGAATTTTATAACATTATTATTCATTTTACACATTTTCTAGAATATGGTATGAGAACAAAATAAATTTTTCGTAAAATATGTATTTTTCAAAAATTGTAGTTTTCCCGCTTTTTGATGGTACACCCACCTTAAATATTGACTTTGACATGTCTATAAGTTCAATTTGACAAAATAAAATTCTTATTTGGAATTAGGATATAAAACTTTACTTTGGATAAAAGTTTCATATTATTCTGATAACTTTCATATTTTAATGAATAGTAAAAACACGCTATATTTTAATTAAAAACAACTCTTTTCATCACAATAATTTATATGGTTATATTATCTTTTAAATTGGTTTTAAAGTGTAATTATAATATATTTTAACCATTTAATCCAATGTTGTTCATTTTAATTAATTTCACTTTGAAATTGGATATAAATAAGTGTCAATCTTTTGATCGTTTTTGTCTCTTAAAAACACGCTATTTGTTTTGATAACGGGAATTAATTTCAAAATTAATTAATGCCACTTCTATGTTTTCAATTTGGATGAAAATACATCAATTTTGAATTCAGAATATCAAATAATTCTTAGGCTTAATTTTTGGTATTTTTCTGAAAAACATCAATTTTTGATGAATAGTGAAAACACTTAGTGGTAGTTAAAAAACTGACTTTTTCATTTAAATGAAATTTTACCACTTCTGTAAATTAAATTTTGTAAATCTGAGAGACATGGTTAATATCAAGGACTAAAATTTGGTTCAATGAGATGAAAATAATTTTTTATGAATAGTAACTTTTTACTTTTTTTACCACGGTTAAAAGTAAATAGGGTAATTAAGGGTAAATATGATATTATTATTACCCTAACACATGTCCTAATTATATTAGATAAGTTTAATTCGACCAAAAACAACCTTAGGGATAAAATATGACCATTTAGGCCCACATGGATTTGATTAGGACATTTATAATTAATTTATTTAAAGAAGGGTTAAAATAGTTAAAATCAAAGTTTGATAACTAAATCATTTTTAATATAGGGTTATACATAAGATAAATTCAACTATAAATATTCATTAGAAATATATAACTATTTCCTACATAATGGCGTTTTATTTATAATTTTGGGACATTAAATAATTTAATGTATTTATGAAACAATGATGATGCAGTAATTATCTTATTAATGAAATATTGACATAATTGATGTCATAAATACCCAAATAAATGTAATTTGAGACTTTTTATGAATTACACTAATTTTATAGGTTAATATGACATGTTAGTATTGATTTAGTTAACTTTTTTAGAACTCATAATTCTGTTATGATTTTTACAAAAATCAATTACCAAATAGTATCAAAATTGACCTAAAATAGTTTTTAAAACAAATATTATATTATTAATTTTTATTTTATTCATAAAAATCTAAGGTTCGGCCAAAAGACTTAGATAAGGTTATATATATTAATAATAAACAACTTTGGGTTCGTTTGTTTTTTTATAGAAAGTTCATTAACATTATAGTGTAAGAAAAACAAGAAGTCACGGTAAAAGAAAAATTATTTAACTTAAAGTTAAATCTAAATGGTAAGGTTAAAATAGAAACCTAAACTTTTCTAAATTATATTGTATTAGAGGATTTATACTTATCCCCACCTTAGCTTTGAAATAAATAAATTTGGACCTATTAAAAACCGAATATGACTTTATAATAAATTAATATTTTTTGTTATTCCAAAGGTGCCCCTCTCCTCCCTTATAAAAGGGCACCTCCTCCCTCTCTTCCTCACCCCACTTTGAGCCTTCAAGCTCGGAAAAACTCTTCCAAATTCTCTTCTCCACTTACCTATAAACATCCTAGAGGTCCTGGTCTTCTTAAAATATCAATTTTAGTGCCCTAAAAGGAGGTCTCAAATAGGCGCTTCAAAGAAGAGGTACTGTCAGTTACCAATTCTTTCAACTTTATTTCTTCTTCCACTTCTTCTTCTTTAATTGTTTCATTATAAAGTAATAACATAAGTATAACTCATATACTGATATGTTATTTTAATTATTAAACAACCCTATTTCACCATCTATCCATCCTACAGAAAACAAAATCACCGCGCGTGTGTATGTACGGAATACCGTCTCCACGTCGTGGTGTAATCTGTTTTCGACCACCACCTTACTTGGATGGGTATAATGGTGTAAATAAATAACTATATATGGTTATTGTAAAATGATATTGATTCTGTAATATTATACACACACTTCAATACAATTCCACGATCATGGGAATGATATCATCCCCCGTGCATATGTACGGACTACCATCTCCACGAATGCGATAAGATTCATTTTCCATGATTAACCATTCAAGAATGATTATAAAGTATATATAAGGAATAATAATGAAATATATGACATAATTAATCTACCGGATTTATTTATACATATATATATATATGTCATCTACTTACTTCCATTCAAGTCAAAAAATAAAGGAAAACAGCGTTCATGCGTACGTACGGCCTACCGTCTCCATGAACGGTGTATTTATTTCCATTTATCTCTCTATTATATATATGTATATTTTGAATATATATTATATATAAATTTTTTTTACATTCTGGAAGTAAGTAAATCATGATAATTAATAATAATATCAAGAACAACAGTCCAAACACGTACGATAAAAGAAACACGTTTACCCAAAACACTACTTTAACATGGAATTGACAAATGAACGAGTAATATAAATACCTAAGTAAACCATATATGATATAAAGCAATTAATATGATTCTGTAATAAGTCAATGACATAATTTAAATCATTATATAGGAGGTTCGGATACATACGAAGCATATCAGACATAAGGTAAGGGATAATGTTGCAATCTCAATTGTTTTCTATCCGAGATTTCTTATACGTAAGTATTTACTGGGGTTATATTTATCATCCATGTACACGTTTTATAAAAATGTTTTCATGTAAGTTTAAAGTCCTTTTTACCCATTTTTACTTTTACTACATGGTATGTATGGAATCTTTCTTTTACGAGGTACTTTTTGACTTTTCCAGCAAAAGTACGAGAAGAATTGTTTTTAACTTATACGGAATGAAAGTATTTTTTATGGTTTTATAAAGACTTATTTTCATGAAGCTTCCTCCAAAATATTTCATGACTATTTTCAACAAAAACCTTTTCTTTTAAAATTGAATGACATTTTTTGAAAAGAAAATTATTTTGAAGAAGAAAGGATATTTTCCTCAAGAATTCATTTCAAGAGTTTTATCAAAACCATTTTCCATCTAAGATGACATTATTTCATATGTGTATGTTTCAAGTATAATGTCTCTATGATTTACATGGTTTCACTTTTCTTATTAGGAAATGATATCCATTTCTTTTATATGGATTATGTGATGATGGGATTATGGTTATGAAACCCATTTTATTCGTTGGGTTATTATGAATGATGTATGTTTATTTTGTGGCACAAGTAAGAATGATTTCATTAGGAGATGGGTGGGACCTATATCTCCCTCCAATGCATTGGGTAAAGATTTATATCTCATGAGATAGACATGGCTGGAACGGTAATTTAATCCAGTTCAGTGTTACAGGACTGAAACGATGAGTGAACTCGATTCAGAAAGGGACTTTGTACACTAAGATGGTCTTGGCAGCAATGCCTTGGATACTATGGAAATCATGACATGTGCTGAATGGTTTCCACAATTACATGTTTTATTCCCATGCTATTTTATCGTGATTGATGTTCTCTTATGATATATGCCTTACGTACTTCCAATATTCATGTTTTTTCTCAAGATTTTGATGTTTAGATTTTATGTTCAAGTTTTAGCATTCAAATATTCATGGATTGCTTTATTTTCTCTATGTTTACCCTTACTGAGAATTTGAGCTCACCCCTTTTCTGTTTTCTTTTCCCCAGGATATAAATAGTTGTTTTAGGTAAGAAAAAAAAGTAAGATCTTTATGGGAGATGTTGAATATCTTTCACCATGATTAGAAGATTACCTTCCAAGATTCCAAAGACACTAAACTATTACGGTCCTTGTGTGTCTATTTTTGTTATGTACTAAGTATTCCGTAAAAGTGATGTAATTTCCATGTACTTCATGCTTTGGGTCTCTACAATACTCTTCCTAGCTCTATACGCTTACCGGCCTCAAATCCCCCATATCATATCTCCCGATCCAGAAATTTGTGGCGTAGTGGTTTACAAGTTCGTCCCCTTTTCCACATCCAAACGTTGCCAGGGTATCCCTACCCAGTTAGCCTATATATCTGCCTGTGGTTCACATGACGACCTGCATCTACGAACATCAAGCCAGGGCTAGGCTACTTTGACTCAACGGAAAATTGCAGTGAAGATGTTTCTTGTATGTTTGAACACCATTATCCCAGCGTGACAAACTCTGTACTGGGAGAATTTTTAGATTTTCATAATCATTCAGGGACATTAGAAGTGGAAAGTCATTGAACCGTGGACACCTTGGCATGACTATGCATACCATGCGCTCAACGGCTCTGCATATTCATATCCCCTGGCCCGTCTACCAAAGGCAAGATTTCCTTGGGTGGTACTCTTCCTAGCTCTGTACACTTACCGGCCTCAGAGCCCCCACACCACAACTCTTGATCCGGGAAACCTCATAGTTACATTTTACAACCTCTATCCCCCACCCTGTTCAGAGTTTATCAGAGCATGGTAACTCAGTTATCCTTCAAGTGACTACAGCAATAGTCACCCAATTGTCCGAGCTTTATGACCGCTAAACTAGGAGTACTTTTTCCTTACCGCACGACGTTAAACTGCATGGAGTTACGGTACACCCCCGCACGCAAGATGAATCAGCACAGGGAGCTCTCTAAGCTTTAACAACAACTAGGGTTGAATGTACTCAACATGTCCAGATATTTTCTTACCAAATGACAGACTTTGTGGCCCGGACAATCTCATATCCCCATAACCATTCACGGCCATCGAAAGTGGAAGGTTATTGACCTGTGGACACATTTGCATGACTATTCATACCATGCCCTTAGTGGATCTACATATTGATATCCCCTGGCCCGTCTACCAAAGGCCATATTTCCTCAGGCGATACTCTTCCTAGCTCCGTACGCTTACCGGCCTCAGAGCCCCCATATCATTTCTCCTGATCCAAGAAGCCCTGGAACCACTATTTACACCAATAAACCCCTCTACGTGTCTTGGGCATGCCGAGATGTTCAAGCCCAGTTACATTTTGATCAAGAGCATCCTTTGCAACTACATCCTTACCGCAAGACATTAAAACATCACGGAAAATATCTTGTTCGTTTGGCGTAAAGCTGCAAAGACCAAGAATTAAATATCCAGGGAAATGCCTCCAACTACAATCATTTTCAATGGTGTAAACATTCCCCCTGTCCTCGCTGCACGACATTAAAATTGTACAACATCAACAAAAATTCCCCTTGCTTTCGCTGCATGACTTTAAACTGGACCGCATCCTTTAATAATTATCTGTGTCTTTCCCACATGACGTTAAACTACACGGAAGTCATCCCTACCGCATGATGTTAAACTGCACAGTAAAACCTGTCATGGGTTCAGTAAGGAACAGAGGCTTTTCTCTGTCCCTCAGTGCACGGGTCAGACATGCACAAACCACTGCCTCACACCAGCGTGAGAAGGAATGACTTCACCCATTCTCGGGAAATTTATCCTAGATGTTTCTCCTGTATCCAGACACCATCTCCTCATAAACAATACTCTATACTCAAAAAAAAGCTGAACTCTCATACGCCACCCCAGGTTGTCCCAAATCTCAACTTATCATAAGTTTCTTGGCTATCGGAAGAATGCAATCATTGACCTAAGGACACCTTTTCAAAACTATGCATACCATTCCCTCAGCAGCTCTGCATATTGATCGCCTTTGTCCCGTCTAAAAAAGGCAAGATTTCCTGGGGCAATTATTTTCTCCATAAGCCTCTTGGCCCCTGAGCCCCCATGTCCATCCTAGGATTCAGAAACCCTATGAGCTAAATTTTACCAGCCTCTTTCATGACCCTACCTGAATATGGTGGAACGTCTCTGATGAGATTACCAAGAACCAGGAGAAGTCATTCAATTCTAGATAATGTCCCAGCTGCATGACTATAAACTACACCAAGATCCAACCATCCTTTACGCTAGATAAATGCGTAGGACAGGGGCCTTGCTTCCACACTCCTGATTGATACAGATGTTCTCAAACCCTTTCTGACGTCACATACCCTTTCCGAGACACCCCCGGTGGTTTTCATAATTCTCCAAGCCACCCATGGTGGTTTCCATAAGCCGGACTTCCATGAAGTCCTCATGCCATCATAAATGAAGAGTTATTGACTTAAGGACACCTTTGCACAACTATGCATACCATGCCCTCAGCGGATCTGCATATTGATCACCCCCGGCCCATCTACCAAAGGCAATACTTCCTTAGGTTATTCTCTTCCTACCTATGCACGCTGATACAGCTCCCATGCCTTGAGACATGCCCTACATGTCGTCAAATCTAAACATGCTCTCCCCATGTGCATCTGAAGGGTATCGAGACATCTTTTAGTCTAAAAAATATCATTGGGGACCTCGCCCCACCATATCTAGTCAAGGTTCTTCGAATGAAAACATTATTAATGATAGTCTTATCAGCAGGACTGTAAACCGCTCACAAAAGGAGGCACAAAGCCTGTTATGCCGAAAACCCGAAATTGGCGACCTAAGAAAAAGTTGTGCCATAAGCGATTGGTCCAAACCAAATGGGCCTAGGAAAAATTAGGGCATTAACAAAAAATACAAAAAAAAAGTTTGTGGGGATTTTCTACAAAACCCTAGAAATAGTCAAACTATGCTCGCTGGATCCCATGGTCAAGGAAAAAGTTAGAGTTTCAATCTATTTTCCTGAATTATGATTAATTCTGATTCAGTGAGTTGTTATTTAAGCCACAATTGTTCCAGTAACAATCAAATTTTAGAGCAAGGAATGATTGACCTAGAATGTATTCCGTTTGAACAAAAAGGGAGGACGTCCACAAGCTGGGGCCTCTCCCTCACAAAAAAGAAAAAAATGGGTGGTAAGCAAAAAAGAGTGTACAGGAATGGCTCTGACCGTCACAAAGGAGCCTGGCTCGGTCTGTCCATCAGATCGGCAACTGTGCGGTGGAGGTTGCTGCCAGTCTGCTCCAGCATGACCTTTTCCTTGGCCTCAACCTCGGCCACCGAACGAGTATGCCCCACTATTGATTAGAGATCGTTGATACCTTTCCTGGTGGCTTCAAGGTTACCAATCAGAGTTGAAAAATGATCCCTCAGCATCGCTGCCCGTACTTTAGATTCATGCAACTCAGTAGATAGGGTGGCCGCCTGATCTCGATATCTCACCTCCTGTGCTATCAGCTGATAGAGCTTTATCATGGCTTCCTCCAAGGCTCGGGTCCCTCAATGAGAGGTAGCGAGGTGAGTAAGTTTTTGTTCATTAGTTGAAACTTCCTCACGGTCCATGACAACCTGGAAAGCGAGAAAATGAAACTGCCGATAGTCAAAGACACCTAACCTCATACCCCGGAAGAGTTGTCGGAGAGCTTCAGTTTTAGTTTCCATCTCAGACATAGGAGTTTCGGAAAAAATCTCACAAATCTAGGGCAGGCCCACCTGCGTACTGCTCGGTAGTCCACCATGACACAAGGATCTTTGGTATCCTTGCTAGATAGCATGGGAATGAAGTCTGGAATTGCGATCAGCGCAGACAAGTGCAAGCTAGGGATGGTTCCGAAGCTGGAAGGTCTAAAGCTTCTAACCACGGTTCGGGCTTGGGAATCAAGTTACTAGGTCTGGTATCGGCTGGAAAATATTCAGGAATTGTCTCTCTGGGAACTGACGCCACATGGTCATCCTCACCCACGTCCAAGAAGGTTGGGTTATTCTGAACTTCGTCCGAAGAGGGGCAGGAAGAGTAAAGTCCGCTGAGTCTATTTGACCGATGAGTAATCAGTCAGTCCTCCCTCAGAGATGACGAGGCAGGTGCGGTAGGCACAGCGGTCGCAATGACTCCTGATTTGGGAACCTGCCGGACAGCCTTCCCTAGGATCCCATCGGGATAATTTTTTACCCACATTCTTTTGTACTCCAAGGATAGGCGAGAAGCCACTCTTATTCCAGGAAAGGGTATGCTTGTGTCAGATCCCTCTCGCATCAGCATCAACCACCATTGACGGAGAGTGGCTGGGTGCAGTCCTCAAGCTAGAGGAGGGGGAAGGGAAAGTTGGAGTTGCGTACACCCAAACTGGCAGGAAAAACTATGGGGGCATACAACACACACATAGAAAACCTATCAATCCGTGCGGAAAAAAACCCATCTCGTAGTGAAATCATGTAAGAACGGTCCTCCAGGCTCCCCCTGCGGTTGTCAACCACGACGCCGGAAGGGATGGGGTAGGGAGTGAAAGCAAACTGGTAGGAGTCACTCAGAAGCATGATGAATTCATCAGAACTGAGGTACTTCAAGTGAACCCCATCCATATCGACCAGGGTATGCTGAAAGGTGGGGTGTGCGATGATTGTGTTATGAAAATACGTATAACAGCGACAATGATTCTCTATCCCGACGTATAAGAATTGAAATGGACCACTAAGATGGTAGGGTGACCTTCCCTCCTGTATGTGGCTCAGTAGTTCGTAAATACGAGCCAAAGTGGGCATGGACAAATTCATCGGGTGGCCCTCTGCCAACTTAACTACCATCATCAAGGTGCAAGCCCTGACACTTGGGTTGATATCCCAAGAAGGTAATAGCCACCCGCTCAAAAACATAGAAAATAGACCTGCCAGGATGAGCATTGGCAGCACACCTGGGCACACCTCATAACCCCATGAAAGGTAGTTGCCCGCCTCCAGAATCGCCCAGTAGGAACCTTGGATGGTTCATGACTGTTGAAAACGATGAGTCCTGGGGCACTTGATCTTTGGCCCAGGACCAGTGGTGTTCAGAAATAACCTGATCCAGGTGTTATAGGGAATAAGAGAGTGGGCACGCATGGCCTGGCCCAGTGACCGCTCCACCATAACCAGCAGATCCCTCGCCAACGAGGGAACTTGTTCGACATCGTCCCATGCGTCAGGAGTGGGCAGAAACACGTCATACATCTCACCAATGATCGGAAGCCCTCCCAATTGGTAGATGTCCCATAAACTAATGCAAACTTCACCATGGGCAAGGTGGAAAGTATTAGTGCTTGAACACCAGCGACTGAGCAGGTCAGGCAGGATCAAAGATGGTGGGTAAACAGAAAAATGGGGGGCCCACACTGTAGAGTACAGATTGACTGCTTCCAGTGACTCGGGAGATTCCCTGCAATGATGATGGACCCAGAAGGCCCAGGCCCAGTCATTTGAGAAAATCCCACCAGACCAAATATCCCACCTAAAAATCCACCCCACGTCAGGATCCACTTGAGCAAGGTTGATAATAGACGGGTAACTCTTGAAGACAGCTTCTTGAGAGAAGTCTTGGGTGCACTTCTCACTTTGGGTCCAAAAAGAGCCTCTCAAAATAAAAGTGTCTTTCAGATCAGAATCAGAGATCATCACCCCCAATGAGGCAAGGTTCGCCTGAATTCACTTTGGTGACGCTTCTAATCAAGGAGACGGAAGACCGGAGAAAGTAGGTGGGATAGAGACATCGTCTTGAAGACCGAAGCCTTAAAGAGGATGTCGATTTGATAGCGGATAACCCAGGAGCTCAGGAGAGAAAAAATCATTCAAGACACCATCGTTGGGAATGATGGATCGGCTAGGGTCCTCTTGGATGCTCTCTGCTCTACGAACCATGGCTAGAAGTTTCCTTGAACCAATCGGAAGAGGCTCAGTAGAAGGCATGGGTGCAGGGGGAGGGTTAACCATGTTTTCTCCCTGTATTATAAAAACATGGAAAATGTTTAGTCTGGAATAATAAAATCTGGAAAAAAATATCAATTATATGGTAAAGGGGTCTAGGAGCCTTCATGATGATATCCACAAGCAGGCCTCCAAATGTGGTTTGCAATGATTACATCCCACGAACCAACCCTACGCGGAAAGGGGTCTGTGGCACTCTGGGCCACAGAGCGTTGGCCAAAAAACCGCAAACCAAGTTGCTCTGTGGAATGTTAATACCGAATTTAAATAGTTAGGTTCAGAAGACTGAAGAAATTTTCAAAGTCTGGATGATTTCAGTCCACAGACCATCAAAACCGCGGAGCGAGTTTCTACGCGTCCCATCGTGACTTACTTTTTCATTAATTAAGAGTGTTAGTTCGCGACTGGGAGATTGGTCCGCAGATGAAGGCGGGCACGAATGAGGAATGGTTCGCAAAAGTGGTAGCTGGTTCACTGATGAGGAGTTTCGCGAAGGAACGAGCATGCAGAGATAAAAATAAAGAGAGCTCTACTTTCACGAAGAATCCAGTAAAAGACAAAGGAAGTGCCCCTATATTTATAGGGGTGGTCCCCTACCGAGTACACTCCCTGACCGCAAACCACCCAAGTTTTAGGACCACTCTACATCGTAATGGCCTCCTCTTCGTTCCGATCGGACCCCATTCCAATGGGTGGAATTTGTTGGTTCCTAAAAAATTCACAAAGAAGAATGAGAATACCCTTTAATCCAAGGGAGATTCTACCCAATTTCCCCAATATTTGGGAAAAGTGAGGATAATACTCAAAGGATGAAACAAGACGAACCGGTCTGCAAACTAGTCCAATGATAATGGTACGCAGCTTGTTCTATGAAGAACCCCCCTCAGCGGACTACTGTCATTTGTGGAACAGGGGCGGGGATCCTCCACGGGCGTGAAGTAGGACAGGTGCCAACCCGGTCCACTATCACGAACTTCCCCAGTCGCGGACCGTGTAAATCGGCTCGGGCTGCATCCACTATCACTCGCAGAATGGAGGCGTAACCCTGCGCGGTCGCAAATCACTCTCTGAGCTAGTTTGGTTTGTGAGGTAGGTGCTTTCAATGCCCCCTACGAGTTGCGGATTGACCAAGTCTTCCGTAAACCGGGTTTCTGGTCATGGACCTCCATAAAAGGTGCTGCATGACCATAGATACATCTCTTTCTCCACTCTATAAAAGGATATAGAGGGGGGAAGAGCAAGGAGATCAATCAAATTTGGGTGGAAGGATTTTGAAGGAAGGAGCTTAGTATTTCGCAAACAGCAATGTTCCGGTTCGCGAACCAGAACAGGTATAACGCTGGAAACGAATTAATAAGGAACCAAAAATGCATAACAACTTGGTGAACCATGAACTGAAAATAACAAAGAAAAGAATACCGTGATCCATGGCCCCCCCGTGGAGGCACTCCTCGCGGACCAAGGAGTTTATGCCCCTTTTTCGATCTGTCGCACCGGGTAGCACCCTCTTACGCGAGCGAAGCTCCGACCGACGAACCTCCTACCGACGTCGCCCTCAGCCGCCACTGCTCGAGTGGACCCATCCGTGTACCAACCTGGTACACGGGCCGAACCCAAAGCCGCGAACCACCCTGGTTTGCGGGATTCCCATCAGACTGCGGACCACCCTGGTTCACGGACGGCCTCTCTAGCCGCGTAGCACCTCCCTACGCGAAGGGTTCCTCCACTCATACACCTGTGTGGCCCACCAAATCCTTTGGAGTTCCCATTCCCCGAGTCAGATAAAATCCTTCCAATCCGGCATGATCCTTCGCAACCCCCTCATTGCCCCATTCATCGGCCCTGAGCCGAGGCCTCCACCAGAGCCACCGGACCCGTGTGATGTAACCTTCAGGCGCATCAGCGCATCGTTTTGAGTTCACATAGCCACGGTAGGTGAGGGCGTAAGGGATGCCCCGACCCTTTGAGCGGGTTCCCGAGTCACTCCTGGGTCCACATACCCACAGTAGTGTAGAGTCCAAGCCCGGGAGTCCCATTTATGCCCCTCCACTTGTTAGGACTGGGGTAATTCTCCCCTCTACGGGGAGTGGTGGACTATCCATCAGAAGGAAGCACCCATGCACCTCCGTACTTCCCCACGGCCATGGCAATGGAAGGGATTAGTGGGGAAGGGTGTTGCTCTGTTATTCTTTGGGGCAAAGTCCCTTTCCCACTGAGATTTATCACCATTGGCATCCATCTCGAATTAAGTCCCAACTTTTTGGGCTGCCTCCACACGTAAGCCCCATTGCACTTCTCATGGATGCACCTTTCGCGACGTGATCATCTTGTCCCTGCTGCCTCTTGTTTCTCACACCGAGCATGACTCACATGGGTTTAGAGTAAGCATCGACCATGACATCCTCTCCTAGGCCTCCTCAGAGTGTAATCCCCAATCCATTACCTTGGGTTTAATTAGTGCGTAAGCCCCATGCCAACCTGTACTACGTGGACTTTGAACCCTGTCTCCTAGGCAGGGTACGTAGGAAGCCTCCCCAAGGTTCAAGCCCACCAATCGGTCATTCTGACCCCCTTTATGTCAATTTACCCACACCGTGGGCATCCCTTCTGGAGTAATCCCCATAACAATCCGAACTACGTGGACTTTGATCCCTGTCTCCTAGGCAGGGTATATAGGAAGCCTCCCCGATGTTCAAGCCCACCACCCGGCTATTCCGACTTCCTTCACATCGGTTCATCCTTTGTCTCGCATGGTGTTAAACTGTACTACCGAACTACGTGAATTCGGATTCCTATCACAGGGATACGTAGGAGGCTCGTACAACGAGTTCGATCAAAATGCTCAAGTCATTATCTGTCACCCCGAGATGACAATAAACTCCAGAGTTCCTGGTTACGAGGCTCTAAACCAGTGTCGTCTCAATGAGTCCATACTCCTCGGGGTCATTAATCCAATGAGGGAGGGTAAACCTCAGGCATAAATGATTCTGAACCCCTGCATCCATATGACCATTGCCAACCAGGAGTAATCCGGGGATACTTTGCTTGGGTATAAACCAAAGATTAACAAATATATGAATACGTCTTAAATCTATAATAGTGTCCTGGAACACGCAATAATTCACCCCAAAAGGGTGCGATGAGCCCGAATTCCCAGCCTCTCAACCAGTGTGAGTTCTTAATCATCGCTGGTCAAACCACCCAGTGAACGCCTGCCTTTGGAAAGCAGGTCCACGAATTGCTGGATATGGAACCATTGGGCATTGTGAGGAGAAAACGGTGCACCTGATATGAGTGATTAAGCATAACCCAATCTTCTCAAATCAACCGTTGGATAGCGCACGTTTCTCCCCCACGATCCCATCATGCACCGAGAGATAGTGTGGTATATATGCAGTGATGGAACATGGTTTTCCTCAGTCATAGAAAAGGAAATCCAAGAAGATCATGATAGACTCATGCATAGATAGGTGCATTTGATTACTCATGAGTTGGATAGCATGTCCATTGGAGCAACAAATGTTATGAGTTTTCATTTCTCAGTTGTAGTAGTGGAATACAAGGATGTATTTTCAGAATATGTTATAGGATTAAATCCCTATAATGAGATATAATTATACAATTTTTTACACCCTAGTACGGAAACAGTATCCACACCAATAAATCGGATAGCTCTAGCAAATCTTCTCGAGCTGACCGTGTTGTTGGATGACTTGAAAAGTAAGGGCTTATTAATACCCAATTCTTTACCCTCGAAAAACCCCAGTTTGTTTTACCGAAAAATGGTAGATAGGAATTTAAGGTTGTGTGAGGATTACCAGTAGTTAAACCAAGTGACCATAGAGAATGAGTATCGAGTACCAAGGATAGATGACCCCATGGAGTAGTTTAGAGGGCCATGATAGTTTTCAAAGGTTTACCCCATGTCAATGCTTTCAGAAGTTGAGGAAGCTTTTGACGAGTTCCCTGATATATATATTTCCAGAGAGGGGTTTTGAGTACTTAGTGTTCTGAGATGCATCAGTGACTAGACTTGGTTGTTTCCTAATGCAGAGTAACGAATATATTTTTTATGTTTCAACACAGTTGATTCCATATTAGCAAAACTATGCAACCCACAGTCTTGAGTTTGTAGCGGTTGTATTTTCATTGAAGATGTGGTGACACAACCTGATCAGTGAGTGTTTTATCATCTACTATGATCATAAAATTATCAAGTATATATTCTTGAATAAGGATCTAAGCTTGAGATAGAAGCGATGGCTAGATTTCATCTAGGACAATAACTTTGAGATTTTCTATACTCCTAGGAAGGGGAACGTGATGGTAGGTTATCTCAGCAAGAGATCTAGTTTGCAATTACTAAACAATTCATTGGAGAAGTTGACCTCTTAACAATTATAATTTCTGGATTGAGATGATGCATCTTACCTCGAGTTGATATTTGTCACCCCACCACTATTGTGCCGAGTCTAGGAGGTGAAGCTTTGGGATACCAACAACGAGATCTTACATGCTCAGATGTCTGTAGGGCACTGCCCTGATGGATATCCCCAAGGTTGTGAGAACATAATTCTTTTAAGAGGACATATAGTTGTACCAGTGGCATTATAATAGGAGGTTCTACAACAGCTTAATGCATCCCCTTTGGTGATACACCCTTAAGTGTAAAATATGTATCCGGACCTCTGATCACAGTTATTGTAGACAGGTAAGAAGAAGGTTGTAACGGCCCAGATTTTCATTAATGGAAATCCCTCTTGACCTAATTAAATGTCTCTTTTATAAAAATTTTATATAAAATGTCAACTTCTTTGGTTTTATGATTTTGGATTTTAAAATACTGTTAAGAATTTTGATTGTTACTAATATAGTCGTTGAATAGTGATCACATTATTAGTATAAATATAGGGCTTCAACAAATCCAATTTACTCAGAAAATGGAAGCAAGGGCCTCATCGAGTAGAGGTGCCCCGTACGAAGCCCATTTTTTCAGATCTTGGAAAGGAGGTGGCATAATTGGGCTTCGCTCTTTAACAATCCCAATCCAAGCTTGAATATGTTAAGCTCGAGTGGGACCGCCTATGAGAGAAATGGATGTTGATAGAGATTACATCCCAAGCAATGTTATCTGAGCCACCCCAAGAGTCTGTCAACATCGCAAACCTTACTCTTCGGTCTTATGTGGGTGTTATAAGGGGTTATGTAATAAGACCCTAGTACTATGGTTATATGCATTAATTTTGTTTATAATAATTAATATACTTTCATTTTATTATTGTTACCTTGTAAATAGTTTTTCTTTTTAAAAGCACAAATAGTATTTTTAGTTAATCTTCAACTAAGAAATATATTTTGAAAAATTAATGGATTTTTTAATTGAATAAATTTTAATAAAATATTATTATTGTTATTAATTTAATTTCTTTTAAATATAAATGATCTTATAATTTTATAAATTCAATTGCAATTTTTATTAAGGTTTGAAAGATATTTTTTTCAAAACCCGTGAATTTTTTATAAATGTCAATTTTTATTTTAAAATTGAAAATTAACATATTTATAAAATTATTTAGATAAAATAAATATTATTTCTAGAATCAGGATGTCGAAATTACCCAACGGTGAATTTTTCCTGATTTTCTGAGACTGTCAAATGTTTGGGAAACAATTAAATACCATTTAAATAGATAATGTGTTTTATAACATCATAATGACCCAATTGTGATATAATAAAATACTATAATCTTTATGTTCGTCCAATATATGTTTTACCATTAAAATAATGTGGTTTTGGGTTTTTTTGACCTATTTTACAAAGCATTAATGGACCCTTCAAGACTTATTAACCATTTTGTCTTTTTAAATTGTTTCCCTAGGGAGTGTGACTCACCTACACATAAGAAGCCCCATTATTTGGATAAGTTTGGACCTTTTCCTTATAAAATATTGTTTTCCTCTTACCTTTTCAAAAAACCATGGGCTGGTTTGTGTTTTGGATTAGTTTAATGTGAGGTTCCCTCAACTTTCCTATATAAACCCACCAAAGCTCCCACTTCCTCATCACTCAAAGCCTTTTTAGTTCATCAAACCTCTGACCTACTCTATCTATAATCCTCCCTATGTGCCCCAATCTCCCATGAACCCTCTCCCAAGCCTCTCCCAATCCTTTGGAAGTACACTTCCAAGGGTTTTTCTTCCTTTCTCATTTTTGTCCAATTTTCTTAATGTTGTTATGCCCTTTTAATTTCAATTATAAATGTTGGGGTATGTTTTTTCACCTCCCCCATATTTCCCTCTTTATTTTTGAATAATGGAATACCCCTTTCTCTCTAATTAAATGCCTCTCATGTACAACTATTACTATGCCGAAATTCCAAAAGGAATTTCTCTCTCCCCATTTACATTCAAGCAGTTCTTTTGTATCATGAATCTAAATTCCATTACAATTGTTGGACATGTATTTATATGACCCCCTTAATTTCCATTTCATGTACATATGATGAGACACCCTTTTCCCTCTTAGCAACCATTTTTATGAATTCCTACGTCACGTCGTTACGCTGCTGAAATTGCACCGATTTTCTAAGCCAATGTCATTATGTAGTGAATACCATGCCCATTTCTCTATCAAGGGTATTCTCCATTATGCACATTTTCTCATTGATTATAAAGTTTCATATATGAATTCCACATTACTTTATCGTGGAATAAATGATGATGTTTTTATGAATCTATGTTATATGGTCTATGTGGGGCACTTATGCATGAAATGAAATGTTTAAGAAGGGTGTGCCCTTATATCGCTCCAATGAATTGGATAAAGTATAGTATCATGATACGTCATGTGAAATGGGTGTTTACTCATGATAATTCAGGTGCAACGAGGTTTTACTTGTGCTTCATGTGCAATTAGGATTTACTCATGCTCCATGTTCAATGAGCCTTGGCTCATTCTAATTCCATGTTAAGTGTTGTTGTCACATTTCCATGTTATGATTATCATGCTTTATCATGATTTTATGTTTATTATTCTCTTGTGATCTATTGATATACCTACTCTCTAACATGTATTTTATTCCTCATGTTATTCCATGATTATTCCCTTACTGGGCTTTATAGATCACACTTTTTTATGCAAGTCCTCAGGTTATCCCATGCAATGCTAAGTACGAGGGAATGTAGTGGTCATGTAAAGGAAGTTTTCAATAAAGATGTTTTATTTCATGTTTCAAGTTGTTATGTAATGATACTATGCCCCAAATACACTAAACCTCTCGATCTTCTATGTTGTATCAAGTGAAGTTTATGTAATAAATTATGTTTAATTTTGTAATAAAAGATCAAGGTTTCCATTGTTGGTATCAGAGGATCAGTTTAGTTATTTTTGGATTAGGATTAGAAAACCCTAGTGAAGCCTTAGAGACAAGACTAAGTGTAATAAGAACATCTCTATGTTTTGGTGAGTATTGAGTAATTGGTTTATCAAGAAAATACTTCCTGGTCTGGATATGAGCAGGTAGAGGCAGCTCTGGAACAGATGTATCCTAGGGGTAAAACCCAGAAACACCGCTTTGAGCTAGACTCGAATGGGAACTGGTGCCCGAAAATGGGCCTTGATGAAATCTTGGTTATGAAACTCTCGAGCGATATTCTTTGGTAAATTAACAAGCTTAGTATGAACCATTATTAAGGGACAAAACAATTCCCTAAGAATATATGTTAGATAGTATATCATGGATAATGTAGACTAAAGACAATAGATTCATATGTAAAGGAAATAAAATTTATTTATAAGTCATCAGTTTTGTCCTTGTATTACCCTTTATGTGTTTCCCCCAAATTTCCTTTTATTATATCCAATGGCTGGTAATAGGAGCACTCGGGCTAACAACTGATGCGACAATCAATGTGATGATTGTACTAATGAGATCCCCAATCCAATGGGAGTGAGAATCGCAAACATTGTCATGATTATCTCTTAGCTAACTCAATCTTTTAATAGAAACATGGTTCAAGACGAACGTTCAACCCCCCCCCCCCCCCAAAGAAAGAACAAGTCGTTATCGAGAGCTTCATGAGACAAAGGCCTCCTACTTATAATGGATCATTTGATCCCTCAATCATTGAACAGTGGATCAACTCCATTGAAAAGATATTCTCCATCCTTCAATGTTCTGAACAAGAGAAGGTTCTCCTGACTGCATATCATATGGAGGGTGAAGCTGGACAATGGTGGACGTTGATCAAAAATACAAAGCTTGAGGATGAGATCAAGGTGTTGGAATGGAAGGATTTCTTGAAGATGTTTTTCAATAAATATTTACCACACACCCTCTGGATTAAGATGTAAAGTGACTTACATGACCTCAAGAAAAATGACGATGAATCTGTTGGAGAATATGATGTAAACATCACAAGGCTTACACGATACGCTTCCAGCTTTGTCATTACTCCAAAATACAAGGTTGACCGCTGCTTTGGTGGGCTGAAACCTAGCCTCCAGAAAGTGATGGTGATTCGTGACTTCAACAGCTATGAGGAAATTGTTTGATGTGCCCTCAAGGTGGAAATGGATATCATATAATCTCAGGGGTATCATGGGGATAAGAAGCGTAAGGTTGCCTTCAATGATGTCGGTCCGACGGATAAATCTAATGGTGATCAGAAGATCTAGCACCCAACTTTCCAATGGTGTGGAAAGAAGCACCCTAGAAATTGCCTGAAGGGGAAGAGGAAATGCTTTAGGTGTGGAAGAGAAGGGCACCTAGATATTAACTGTCAACAAGAAAGTCATGCAGCTGCGATAGAGAATAGGAACACTCTGTTCGAATCTCAACGCATGGTTAATTTCTACAACTGCAATTAACAAGGGTATATTGAAAATCAATGCCCTAATCCAAGTGTTTTCAGAGGCAACCAACATCCTCTAAGGCAGAAAGGGTGAGCTTTTTCCATCACTACTACTGAAGTGAACCATGACAACAAAGTGTGGATAGTTACGCTAGTTATTCTTTCAAGAGTGGAAATGTTATTTTTGATTCAGGTTCTACGAATTCTTTTATATCTCGAATTCTTAGTAGAACAATATCAGCACCACCACAAATCATGAAAGTTAAGATGTCAGTGAGTACGGCAAAGGGGTCCATCATTTCATCCCATGAATATAACTCCTCCCCTTTAATAATTTGTGGATTAAACTTCCCAGGGAACCTCATCATACTCACTCTGGTGGAATTTTATGTAATTCTTGGCATGGATTGGATTTCCTTATATAGAGACAAAATAAATTGTCGCGAGAGGGAAATCACTCTCCATATAGAGAATCGACACCCGATTATTTACAAGTGCAGGGAGAAAGATGAATATTCCTCAGCTCCATCATCTCGAGCATGGATATTACTGCCCTAAGAGCATGTGTATTCATCTTAGATGATTGAGTCCAAGGAGGAAACCATCCTAGAAGACATGCCTATTTTGAGGGAATTCGCTGAAGTGTTTCCTGAGGAATTTCCTGGTCTTCCTCCTAGAATAGATGTTGAATTATCAATTGATCTTATACCTGGGGCATTGCCGATATCCGAGACTCCTTATATAATTTCTATTGTGGAGCTTGAGGATCTGAAAAAAAAAACTACATAAGAATATGGATAAAGGGTTTATGCGCCCAAGTGCTTCACCGTGGGGTGCACCAGTCCTCTTCGTCAAGAAGAAATATGGGTCAATGCACCTTTGAATCGATTATTGTGAGCCTAAAAAATCACGATAAAGAACAAATATCCTCTCCTATGAATAGATGACTTGTTCTATCAGTTGTGTGGAGCACAATACTTATCCAAGGTGGATTTGCGGTCGGGATATTATAAAGTAAGAGTGAATAAGAAAGATATCCCCAATACTACTTTATGTATAAGATACAGGCATTATGAATTCATAGTAATGCCTTTCGGACTCACTAATGCTCCAGGAATCTTCGTGGACTTGATGAATAGAGTCTTTAGATATTACCTCGATAAATTTGTGGTAGTATTTATAGATGATATTTTGATATACTCCAAAACTATGTAGGATCGTGAGGAGCATCTAAGAACTGTACTAGAGACCTTGCAGAAGCATAATCTCTATGCAAAGTATAGCAAGTGTGATTTTTGGTTCAAGGAGGACTCATTCTTGGGCCATATCATCACAAGGAATGGGATATCTGTTGATCCCTCCAAAACAGATTCAATTGAGGGATGGTCGAGGCCAACATCGGTAACGGATATCTTAAGATTCTTGGGGTTAGTTGGATATTATCGGTGATTTGTGAGAAATTTATCATGATTTTCCAACCCTCTTACCAAGCTAACTCGGAATGGAGTAAAGTTTTCTTGGAGTGATGAATGCGAAAAAATCTTCAAGGAGTTGAAAAGGAGGCTTATCACTACACCCGTGCTCACTTTACCCACAAGTTGATAAATTTTTGTGGTATTCAGTGATGATTCGAAGAAGGGCATGAGATGTGTGTTGATGCAAAATGACAAAGTCATTGTGTATGCCTCAAGGAAATTGAAAGTTCATGAGTAGAATTATCCAACACATGATTTGGAGTTGGCTACAGTGATCTTCACTTTAAAAATATGTTGGCATTGTCTCTTCGGGGAGAAGTGTGAAATATATACAGATCAAAAAATCCTCAAGTATATATTCACACAGAAAGAGTTGAACATGCGCCCATGAATATGGTTAGATATGATCAAAGACTTTGACTGCTCAATCCATTACCACCATGGGAAGGTGAATAAGGTGGAGGATGCCCTAAGTAGAAAGGACCCAGCAATTCTATCATTGATAATAATTGAAAATGATCCAATCTTCTTATATTTAATGAATATGGACATAAGAATCATAAAGAATGGAACATAATCAATCCTTTCACAAATGATTGGTCAACCATCACTTTTGGAAAGGTTATAATATACTCAAAAAGATGATGTAGGAATTCAGGAAAAAATGGAAGCTCTCAGAAATGGGAAATCCTAGGAGTTCACTGTTAATGAAGAAGGAATTTTGAGATTTGGGAAAATACTATGTGTTCTATCAAGTCTGGAGCTGAAGAAGGAACTTTTGGATGATGTACATAGTTCGAACTTCTCTATTCAACCAGGAAACACAAAGATGTATCGAGATCTCCGAGAGAATTATTGGTGGGATAATACGAAGAAGGAGATCGCTGAATATACATCAAAGTGCCTAGTTTTCCAGCAAGTGAAGGTTGAGAGGCTGAAGTCTAAGGGGATGATGCAACCATTTCCCATACCGGAATGGAAATGGGAGAACATTATCATGGTCTTTGTCACCAGACTTCCGAAGCATCCAAAGGAAACAATGCAATCTGGGTTATTGTGGATCATCTTACAAAGGCTACACACTTCATTGCTATTCAGTAGGATTTCCCATTGGATCAACTGGCACGAATATATATCAAGGAAGTGTTAAGGCTGCATGGAATACCACTATCTATTGTTTCTGATCAAGATCCAAGATTCACCTCTAAATTTTGGAAGAGTCTTCAACATGCTCTGAATACTAAACTAAACTTCATTATGACAAAACATCCTCAAACTAATAGCCAATCTGAGGGGACTATCCAAACACTTGAGGACATGTTGAGAGAATGATCAATGGACGTTAAAGGAGGATGGGATAAACATCTTCCTCTGGATTAATTCTCTTATAATAACAGTTTCCACTTGAGCATCTAAATGGCACCATATGAAGCCCTTTATGGGAAAAGGTGCAGAACACTGGCATGTTGGGATGAGTTCGGTTAGCATAAGATGCTTGGACTAGAAATGGTCGAAGAAATGGTGGAGATGGTCAAAAACCATTCAAGAGCATATCAAGGCAGCCCGGAGTTGACAGAAGAGTTATACAGATAACCTTTGACGAGACGTTGAGTTTAAAGTTTGAGACATGGTATAACTACACATATCTTCGTGGAAGAAGGTCATGAGGTTTGGAAAGAAAGGGAAGTTATGTCCAAGGTACATCGGCCCCTTCGAGATTCTTGATCATGTCGGGGTTTTGTCCTATCAACTAGCACTTCCACCTACAATGGCCAAAGTACATGACGAAATTCATGTATCCCTATTTAAAAAGTACATACCATACCCTTCACATGTACTATCTTAAGAGGTGGTACAGTTAAGGGATAACCTTTCTTATAAGGAGAAACCAGTGAATATCATAGATCATAGAGAAAAAGTTCTATGAAATAATAAAATGCCCCTCGTCAAGGTGTTGTGGTGAAACCACAAGTTTAAAGAAGACACGTGGGAATCGGAGGAAATGATGAAGTAGAGTTACCCACATCTATTTTAGTGTGGGAAAAGAAAATTTCTAGGGTGAAATTTTTTAATTTGGGAAGAATGTAACGACCCAAACTATCATTAATGGAAATCCTTATTGATCTAATTAAATGTCACTTTATGTAAAATGTTTATATAAAATGTCAGATTATTTGGTTTTATGTTTTTGGATTTTAAAATACTATTAAGAATTTTTATCTTTTCTAATATAGACATTGAACAGCGATCACATGATTAATATAAGTATAGGGCTTTAACAAATCTAATTTACGCAGACAAAGGAAGTAATTGCCTCATCCAGTAGACATCCCTCATATGAAGCCTATTTGTCAGAGCTCAGAAAGGAGGTGGTTTCATTGGGATTTTCTCTTGACCAATCCCAAGCCAATCTTGAATATGTTAAGCTCGAGATGGACCACCGACGAGAGAAATGGAAGTTGATAGAGATTACCACCCGAGCAATGTTATCTGAGCCACCCCAAGAGTCTGTCAACATCACACACCTTACTCTTCAGTCTTATGTGGGTGTTATAAGGGTTTATGTAACAAGAACCTACTATTATGGTTATGTACATTATTTTTTGTATATAATAATGAATATACATTCATTTTATTATTGTTACCTTGTAAATAGTTTTTCTTTTTAGAAGCACAAATAGTATTTTTAGTTAATGTTCAACTAAGAAATATATTTTGATGAATTAATAGATTTTTGAATTAAATAATATTTTAATAAAATATTATTATTTTTTAAAAATTAATTTTTTTTAAATATAAATGATCGTATAATTTTATGAATGCAATTGTAATTTTTATTAAGGTTTGAAATCCATTTTTGTCAAAACACGTGATTTTTCGAAAAATGTTGGTTATTTAAAAAAAGTGAAAATTAATATATTTATTAAATTTTTTATATAAAATAAATATTATTTCTGGAATCAGGACGTCAAAATTATTCAATGGTGAATTTTTCATAATTTTCTGAGACAATCAAATTTTTGGGTAAAATTTAAATACTGTTTAAATATATAATGTGTTTTATGACATCATAATGACCTCATAGTGATGTAATAAAATACTATAAGCTTTATGTTCGGACAATATATTTTTTACCATTAAAATAATGTGGTTTTGAGTTTTTTTGACTTAATTTACAAAGCATTAATGGACCCTTCACGGCTTAGTAAACATCTTGTCTTTTTAAATTGTTTTCCTTGGGAGTGTGACTCACCTCCACATAAGCAACCCCATTATTTTAAGAAGTTAGGACATTTTACTTATGAAATATTGTTTTCCACTTCCCTTTTCCAAATACCTTGGGCAAAAAACATGGGTTGGATTGTGTTTTGGATTAGTTTACTGTAAGGTGTCTCAAACCTAAATAATAAAGAATTCCCTCACCTTTCATATATAAACCCACCCAAGCTTCCACATCCTCCTCACCCAAATCCTTTGTAGATCGTCCAAAATCTAACCTACTCTCTCTATAATCTTCCCAAGGTGCCCCATGATCCAAATAAGCCACTCTCAAGCCTTTGGAAGCACACTTCCAAGTAAGGGTTTTTCTTCCTTTCTCATTTTTGTCCAATTTCCTTAATGTTGTTATTCCCTTTTAATTTAAATTATAAATGTTGGGGTATGGTTTTTAACCTCCCCCATAATTCCCTCTTTATTTTTGAATGATGGGAGACCCCTTTCTCTCTCATTAAATGCCTCCCATGTACACTCGTTACTATGCTGAAATTCTGAAAGGAATTTCTCTCTCCTCATTTACATTCAAGCAATTCTTTTGTATCAGGAATCTAAATTACATTAAAACTGTTGGGACATTTATTTATATGACCCCCTTACCTTCCATTTCATGTAAATATTATGAGACACCCCTTTCTCTCTCATCAACCATTTTTATGAATTCTTATGTCATGCCGTTACGCTGCCGAAATTACACCAATTTTCCAAGACAATGTCATTGTGTAGTGAATACCATGACCATTTCTCTATCAAGGGTATTCACCTTTATGCACATTTACTTATTGATTCAAAATTTTAATATATGAATTCCACATTCCTTTATCATGGAATAAATTATGATGTTTTAAGAATCCATGTTATATGATCCATGTGGCACAATTATGCATGAAATGAAATGTTTAAGAAGGGTGTGCCCTTATAGTTATCTAATGCATTGGCTAAAGTATAGTATCATGATACTTCATGTGCAATGGGTGTTTACTCATGATAATTCTAGTGCAACGAGTTTTTACACGTGCTTCATGTGCAAAGAGGATTTACTCATGCTCCATGTGCAATGAGCCTTGGCTCATGCTAATTCCTTGTTAAGTGTTGTTGCCTCATTTCCATGTTATGATTATCATGATTTATCATGCATTTATGTTTATTATTCTCTTATTCTCTATTGATATTCCTATTGTCTAAAATGTCTTTTATTCCTCTTGTAATTATTTTATTATTCCCTTACTGGGCTTTACAGCTCACCCTTTTCTTTTGCATGTCCTCAGGTTTTCCCATGAAATGATAAGTACGAAGGAATGTAGTGGTCATGTAAAGGAATTTTCTAATAAAGATATTGTATTTCATGTTTTAAGTTGTTATGTAATGATCTTAATCCCCAAAGACACTAGACCTCTGTATCTTCTATGTTTTATCAAGTGAAGTTTATGTAATAAGTTATTTTTTTTTTGTGTAATAAAAGATTAGGGTTGTCATAAAGGCAGTGCTAGAGTTCATTTCTCGATACCTTACATGCCATCAGGTGAAAGGTGAGCACCAGGTTTCGGCGGGTTTAGCTCAACCACTTAATGTTCCTGAATGGAAGTGGGATGAAATATCCATGGACTTTGTCATGGGTTTATCACGTACATCTATGGGACATGATTTCATTTGGTTGATCATTGACCAACTCAAAAAGTTAGACCACTTCATAGAAATTAGAGAGAAGAGTTTAGTAGAGAGCTTGGGGCGCCTCTATATGTAGGAGATAGATCTAATCCATGGAGTCCCATAAATGATAGTTTTAGATCATCATTCTCGTTTCACATCCCAGTTGTGGAAGGTATTATAGGAGGTGTTTGGGACTTAGTTGCGCTAGAGCACAACATTTCACCCACAAACAGAAAGCCAAATGTGGTGGACCATTCCGATGCTAGAGAACATGCTACGAGATTTCATGTTAGACATTGGAAATAATTTGGAGGAACCACCTACCACTGGTGGAGTTTCCATACAACAATAGCTACCATTACACCATTGGTGTGGCACCGTATGAGGGTCTGTATGGGAAAACCTATAGGTGGCCACCTTGCTAGACTGGCCCAAGATAGTCAATACTCATGGGGCAGGAGTTAGTGAGGGCTACTACTGAGAAGGTGAAGATTATCATTGAGTGAATGAAGACTACGCATATCTAGAAATCTTCATATATAGATAGGATATGGTGGTCTATATATTTTGAGGGAGGAGAACATATGTTCCTTAAGGTCTCACCTCGATGTGGGTTACAGGGATTTGGTTGGGCGGGAAGTCATCTATGAGGTTTATCAACCCTTTTCTTGTACTTCATAGAGTGGATGTGGTGGTGTATCACTTATATCTTCCCCTGCAATTGGATGGGGTACCCGACGTCTTCCACATGTCACAATTGAGGATGTACGTGCATGACCCTTCGCATGTCATCGATTGGGGTGAGTTGGAAATTGACGATGGAGGGACCTTCACTGAGTATCCAGTGGAGATTAAGGATCATCAGAATAGGATATTACGTGGTTAACTGACTCCCTTAGTGTGTTTTCAGTGGAAGAAATGGAATCTCTATGAAAACACATGGGATCAGGAGGCTCAGATTCATGTGTAGTACCCATATCATTATGTGTAGCCTTGTTTTTTAATTTTCAGGGACATAAATCCATAAGGTGGGGAAAAATTAATGTCTTGTATTTTAAATGTATTATTTCTAAATATTATATGGGATTAATTCGAGACTAAGTGCTGAGACATGAATGATTCTGAGGATCAGTGTTCCTGGAATAAATGCTTAAAATATATTAAATATATTAAATAATTTAAGTAGTTTTCCAAAAAAAAAGTGGAATAACATATGAATGGGTTCCCAGATCAGAAATATGAGGGGCTAATTGTGATTGAAGTAATAGTTTTACCTTAGGTGAGGCCTAACATTGGCCGATGTGGGTTAGATATAAAAGATAGTTTTTGGACGAAACTGTAAATAAAATAATTTAATAAAAAATTATTTTATTTTTAAATCCTATTAACTCATAAATCGGGAATCGTAATGTACATACGATACCACCATTGAGTTCTTAATGTGTATTTTCCCATAAGTGCGCCATAACTTTAGTCGACGTGGGACTTCTATGGAAAACCTGAAAATGACATAAGCATCATTAAATAATTTAAAGATAAATTATTTTGTTGATGCAATGGTGATTATATTTTTAATGAACCTAGAGGCAGGGTCCATGTTTAGACTCATAACCCTATAATTACCCATAGGATATGGATAGAGGATCTTAAAGTATTCTCTTAGAGATGAACGATGACGGGAAGTTGGATCGAAGATCAATGGGAGCCGTTCTTACGAGATCTTTCCAATGGAGACGATGTGACAACTAATCTTCTTCTGGGAAAACTCAAACCCCGAGGTAGAATGTGTTTTTTTATATTATTTTACACATTATTATATTTAATGATGAAAGTGGACCAACCTACAAATAGGTTGATCTACGGTTCACACACTCTTGCATGGTGGGCTTTTCTTGAGGGTTTTTATTAGGGGATGATTATGATTATATTGCTATTTTTTATCAAGATCATTCTTACAGAATGGATCAAGACTAGAATGAATAACATCCAAGGTTCATTCCTTGGGTTGTTCTACTTTAATTTTCTCACCCTATGTTCTTCTCCCTCTTTTTGTTCTTCATGGGATATGAACGGATGATCGTTGCACCCCTGATTCATGGTACAACATTCCAAAATCAGCGATCTAACCCTACGACAACCTAGAATAGGTGTCACGACAATGGAAGAAGAAGCATCAAATTATATCAGGGGATATCATTCTTTGGGAAACTTTCATGTGGATGATTAGAATCGGGTTTTAGAGCCAATAAGAGGCCCGAAACCCACTAATTCAGTGTTAAAATGGTGAGACGACCTTGGATTGTCAGTTTCATGGTGAACACATCATCAGATCAAACACCTGAGGATCAACTGAGGCATGAGGAGGAAGATCCATCATTCTAGACAATTCAAAAATAACATGGTGTGCAGTTCGGACTACACAGCTTGTGGCCCCCACTTAATGGTGTCTAGAGTTTCGGGAGGCATTAAAGTATAACACAACATGTAAACCCTGTCGCACGACGTGTGAGACTATCCCTGAGGCCCGACGTGTATCTCGGGAGGTACATAGACATAGGGTCCAGTACACATCTTTTCTACATGTCATGTACCCACCACACGACCATACCCAAACTAGATACAAGGGTTACCATGTGTAATGGTACACGAGTAGGCAAACACGGGTTGACACCATGTACTACCACACGACTAAAGTTAACAGGTGGACCCCAAATGGAATGACATAATGTGTGACCATTCTACACACTATGTTCCATGATTTTATACAATATGTACTTTTGACACATGTAATTGCACACAGGTAGTACTCGGGGTCAAGGGACACAGTGTGTGACTCTACTACACATCATGTACTCTATTATACATGGCTTGATCTACTTTTCCGCACTATCTTGGATGAGTTTCAGTAGGGTTAGTTCACTTTATCCATCCACTGAAGTTTAGTAGGTATCTTTTCCTACTTATAAGAATATGATCCCTTTAATATAACTTTCTAGATATAGTAGTTAGAATCCCCTTTGAAAGACTCGGTTTAGGATCCTATATCCATTCTTCTGCCCCATGTAGAGTCTTGGAATCAGCATTACCAATCCTATTGGATGTCGATACTCTACTTAGTAGGTCAATTCAGATGAGTATTAGTATCACCACATGTACCTAGCAGTGGTCCTAATCTGTGTATCATGATCTTCCCCACTCATGGAGTGAGTTACCCCAGAGTGACTGTATATTATCACTCTTGAGATCGATCATCATATCTCTCTCGTGATGGTTTTCGATTAACAGAACCTCTCAGACAGATTTCATTAGTGCTATCAAACTCTGTAGTATGTGATAGTGGATGAGTGTTTCATGCAATTTTCTGACTGAATCTATAGTATTGGTATATAGTAGTTATGACTTACCTCTATAATACGGGTCTGGGTTTGAGTATATCTGGATATTGTTTTTATACATGTTATAGATACATACTTGTGTATAGATGAATGTACCTTTACATTGTGTATTTCTTTGTGGTTTCGGGGTGTTCTACTGTATAGTATTATACTCATCCCTATATGGGATTTTCTTATACGTTTCATGCCTTGTGTAGACAGATGACCTTTTTGACAGAGTCTTAAGAGGACCTGAACTAAGACTAGGACCAGACAGTACTTCATGATCTCAGATAGGCCAAAGTGTTCTTAAGGATTTAGATAGCAGTCCCAGTACCTTGGGTATATAGGTTGGACTTTTTAGTTTACAGACTCTTTCTTTTAGTGGGATTTAATTTTTTCCTAGTTTACTTTTCTGCACTTTACTTTTCTTATTATACTCTGGTGGTTAGGTATAGTAGTATGCATGTATTTTTTTCCTTAGTGGTTTTTATATTTCACCATTTGTGGGGTTAGAGATTTGTGTGTGTGTGTGTGTAGGTACTTAGGAAATTTATCCTATGTCTATGACATGCCTACTCAGTGCTAGTCCCCAACCCATGGCCTATTGGAGGTGGGCTTGGGGAGTCACGACATGGGCCCCCCTGGGATGGTTCTTGATAGTAAGGGGTCCAACTATAATGAAATTCACTATAGTAGTGCTTTTTTGTGAAGGTACATAGAAATCATTGGAGGGACAAGATTTGAAAATCTATTATTAGTGCCTGAGAGGGTTTATCTATAGGGTGATATACTACCCATCCCCTAACACACACATGGTTATATTCCCCTTTGATAATCCAAAATATTTTTACAAGTATTTCAGTAAATAGATATTAGATTTTATAATGGAATCTACTTGAATAAGGGTATTTTTCTATCATGAGAGAACCAAAGTCCATTTTTTTGCATTTCTATACAAAATAAATGAGAAGGTTAAGAGTTATTGCATACATTAATTATCATTTTTTATGGTGGTTGAGAATTTTCTGTAGAATCTATATAAAGTATGACACGTGATTTTCTTCAAGTATCTCTCAGATGAAGAAGTGTATAGTTGTATGTGGTAAAAAATGACTTAAATATAGTCTATAGATAAGGAATAACATGGTTCCTCATCATCCTCCACATATTTATTTGAAGGAGTCTCCTATAGTGAGGTAGTGGATTTACTATCATCCATCTTAACCATAGATTTAACATCACTATAGGCTTTGTACTACATTAGTATGAAGCCACAAGGAAACATTATGAGGAACACCTTTATTGTGAAACACTAGGTGGGTGTCATGTCATCTGATACATCCTACAATAAGATATATATATTTATTTCTAATATTAAATGGTCATTATCATTACCTCCATTTATGATGGGTCCCTTGTGTCCTCTTAAGGAGGGAAGTTTCCTCTAAATTCTCTTTTTTGGATTATATAAAAATTCTATTTTGGGGGGTTCAATGAGAAATTGAATAATAAAAAACATATACTAAATTATTAATCCATGATTTAAAATAGAGAATCATTCAAAAAACATCAAAGAGGATGACCCATGGTCTCCTAGGATATTCTAGTCCAGGTGAAAGTTTTCCCATATAGGCTCTTCTTAGGTGGCAAGATCAAAGAGAGTTTATATGTTTTTTAAAATATATTGATACTCCTCTAAATTGATACCTTCATGAAAACAATATAAAAAATTCATTTTGAGATTCAATCCACTCCAATTTTATTTCAATAAAAATTATTTAATTTGATCTTCCGAAAAACATATCCTCCTCTTCTTCTATATCTATAACTAAAAATTAATCCACCACCCCCACCTAAGAGTTTAGGCGTTCCATTTAAAATATTTTTTCAGAATTTTGTTTGATTATTCATTAAATTTTATATTCATTTCCATAAAATTTATTATTGTTTGATTGATCATTCGACATCCACCAATAAAGCAATGATGATTAGCTTCTTTTCTAATATATCTTCTTTGGATTGGTGTCAAAATTATAAAGTAGTTACTGGATTCCTTTAATAATCTTATATAACTGGAGTTTTTGTCCTTAAGTTTAGATACAATGAGATTTATAATTTTATTAGCAATTCAATATGTTTCTACTAATATTTCCTCTCTCATTTCTATATAAACTAACAATGTTTGTTGTTGGTTTCCAGCATCCTCATTTTTTAGTGATTCCTCTTTTCCATTCTCTAGAATAAAATATATTTTACTATATGATCTTTTTATGGGTTAACTAGAAAGTAATTTATAGTCATTTAATTCCCATAACCTCTTTCCTAACATTAATGAATCCTTTATATTCCACAACCATCTTCTTTCCTTTCTTTATAGTAGAACAAAGATATTCATAAACTTGTTTCTATGCCATGATTTTAATATAACATGAACATATATAAGTCCATGTATCTGAGTATATTTCATCCAATATTCCTACCAAAAATATTTCGACATTATGTATTGCTTCATCAGAATACCCACATGCATCTATGTTTATCATACCAGAACTCATCACCACTCTCTTATTCTAAATTTCAATGCCTTAAGAAGGATCTATGACCCTATTGATAGTATATTATAACTCCAAATCCAAATATCCATTACTATTTAGGACCTCAATTCCATAATCATTTATAATTAATAAACTCAAACCAATTGTTGTGGGATTTTACATAGACTTTACAGTCTTGTCCTTAGCAGAAGTTTATTTATATGTAAATTATATTTGAGAGGTAGATGTTTGGTTCACTACTTCTACATAATATAGTTGGGTGATGTCAACTTGTGTATTACCAGTAGGTGGATATTTCTCTAAAAAAATTATTTTCCTTATGAATTCTAGAAGCTATAATTATGAAATTTTATGCTTCTAGGTAAACATTTTCCTCAATCAAATAACCACTCCCTAAAAATTATTTCCCAATGATCCTATATAACCACACAATAAAAAATCCAAGAACACCAATATGATTGACATTTTAAACTGAATAATTGTTTTAGGTACCTAAGATTATTTATGATTTTTTTCATCATCTCAAAAAGGATGGCCAGGATCATGATGTTTCCCCAAACATTAGTATATAGGTATAGGTAAACTTTGCTGATACAACTCGGGATGAAATCATTAAATTCCCATGAAAGTAATATAGAACATCCTCCATGAAAATTACATGTGGAGGGTATTAAGAACCATTCACACAACAACATTAAAAATTGATAACCTTAATCATAGATTTATTTCTTCACATGGTTGTAGTTTTAGTCGAACAACCATCTTTTATGGGTCCTCAGTTGTTTGGGATCTTAAATGAAAGGGGGAAATCTCATTTTCATATGACTAGTTAGCCTTCTAAAAATTATGAGAGTTTCATAAGCACAATATTCTCCACATTATGAGTTATATTTCAAACATCATTATTGATAATTTCAAAGGGAGGACCTCCATAACACCTGGTAGTCATTTCAATATGGGGAGGACCTTCAAGGAAGTTCACTTATTTTTCATAAAGAGGAAATTAATGAAATTTTATGGTGGTGTATGTTTCAATGAGAATCAACCTGGTGCTCTAGGTGGGTTTCTTTTGACTTTATCACCCAATGATAAATAACTTCCCTTGTATGGTAGTTAGGATGGTAGGGTATCCAATAATATCTATAGGAGTAATGACAGCTTTTGAAGAAGTGGTGGTCATCAGAGCAGGGACTGCTGAGGTAGTGTCTTGGTTTATACTAGAGAAAACACCATACCCCTAGAATATGTGTTTTGTGTCCTAAACATGGGTAACCTATATAAGATAAATATCAACCTATTTAATTACTGGTTAGGTTACCCTACAGTGATGGTGGTGTCAGTTGGAGGTATCCCTTCTTAGTGACTCTTGACTGGAGGTCGGGTTTGGGACACCATGGACATCCCCAAGCTCATCATCATAAAGAAGGAGTCATTGGTTCACTCGGAGAAAATACCTCTGAAGTCATTAATGAAGGTTATTAGTGGATTTATCCCTTTTAATCCGCTTTTTTTAGGGGGGTTTTGATGTGGTTACATGGAATAAATGTCATATCGTTCCATATATCATGTAGTGATGATGATTTCTTTCTCATACCAATAGATGGTTTCATTGATGATCCTTCCCTATACAACCACTATTAAGGAATGGGTGAATATATACACAAAATTCATGGGAGATGTAGTAGTACCTTCCAAGGCATAATTGTATGAGATCACTGCACATGTATACCAATTAGTGTTTGAAGTATCAAGGACATCCCTTGTTACTCCATTCCCATTTTAAGTGGTTTAGACTAATCATCTAGTATTCACAAAGGGCATCATTTATTGGGAATTTTACGCAAACCATTAATAAATAATTAATACATATTATATCCAATGTGAATTATTAAATCACAATTTAATGAGAGTGCATTCACATCAGGTTTACCTCTTTTATTTTTGAGTCCCTCCATTAGGATTATAATTAGAATCATGAAATGGACTTGATCATATATCATGTTTCTAATTTTAAATGGTTCAAGAAATTTTATAATTAGAGTGATATTGATGTATCATCTGATCAGAATGGGAGGACAAAAGGCTAGTTTATCCAATAATAGAATGTGTTTCCTAGTAATTGACTGACAAATATTTTTTTAAGAAGCTTATGAACTTATTATTAATGTCATATTGTTGGATAGAATTCAATTGCATCATCTTCTTAAATAATATAGAAAAGACCTTAGGGTTTGTGGGATGAATGATTTGGGTATACTGGACACTTAATATCCTCCACATTTCCTAACACAATGTAATATTATACTAATCATATAATGAAGGAAGAGTTTGTAGGATATAATCTATATTTTTTATGGATATATGTATTTGGATTCTAAATACAAAGGAGCTTGTGATGTAAAGACTAGTCAGGGAACTCTTGGTCTAAAATCAAGTGGAGACACATATGGTTTACTGTCTACTAGGGACACTTGTTGTTTAATGTGCAGTGGGGATCACCACGTTCTAAAGGCTAGGGGACAATCATATTTTAAATTCAAGTGGAGACATACTATGAAATCAATCCTCACATCTCATGAATTGGTGAAGTTTTTTTCTCTTTAGAAAGGTGATCAGGATTGGGAGATACCATATCTCTAGGAAATTGTGTAGTCATAAGTTTAGGATTAAACATCATGGAGGATTCTTGTGTATCATGTTGGAATGAAAATCAAAACCATAAATTTTGATTTATATAATTTAATGTTCCATGAAAATATCATTACATAAAGTTTAACATCGTATAATAACGATGAAATTTTCATAAAAAGGATAATAATAGGGAAATGGGTTGGGATTATACATTGGGCTTCACATATCATGCTTGGAAATAGAAAGGATACACGTGGATATTATGAAAACAACACCTGGACCAGGTCACAAAAAAGGTCTTAGAGGTGGAAAATCTATACTCAAGTCATGTTTATAGTGTTTCAGGGGTGAGTATATATTGGGAGACTAACGTACCACATATTCCATCGATATCATAGAAGTTTCACCCATTAAGGATGAAAGAAATGGGTTTCATAACATAGTTTTATTAATGATATGAGTTTCATGATATATTAAATTACATCTGACAATATTCCATCCTATCATATCTTATCTTCACTAAGAGGCAGTTCCTCAAAATCATCTATGGTGATTTAAAATTCATCATTGGTCTTGAATGAGTTAATTTACATAAAATTTATAAATTCTATGATTTCATGATGGTTTAATAATTGGGATTTTATAAGGAATTTAATTTGGGGTTGAGTGAGATGAGATGCTCTGGATACCAAAACCTCAAGAAAAAATTCCTGAATGGGTTAGATGAAGGGTATTTATAGGCCTCCAAAGAGCTCTTGAATTTTTTTTTCATGATCATAAAACATTTGGTTTCCATGGAGACTTTATAAATAAACTCACCCAAATTAGGAGTTATGTGTTCATCAAACTGTCATATTTGGTGGAAACTTAACAAATGGTCTAATTCATATGTAAGTTTTTTCAAGAAATTCTATTTATGCACATTAAAATATATTTATTTAGTAATTATTTATCTTTAATAGAGTTTGAATTTTTTTTTATAATAAAAAAGAACTAACATATTTCAACCTATGGATTTATAGCCAATATTATTCTCTATAACAATGACTAAAGATAACTAAATTTTATAATGATACAAATTCTAATATCCCCTATACACACATTTTTAATCTTGTGTAGTACATACAATTTTTCATACAAAACATGAAATATCTTTACAAAAAATTTATAGAATTCTGTATTTACTGAATTTTATACCTTATTACATATCACATCCTCATCCTTTATAATGCCATTTTTTTTGTAAAAGTATCATTTATATACCACTTAGAAGTTTTTTAAACCCTTCTTAATACATGTGATCAATTGTTAACATACATCGATGAATGTTTGATCTAAAAACCAAGTTAGGGGAATGAAATGGAATTATAAGGACCAAAATAAATAATAAATATCTGTGATATTCATGTAAAAAGTAAGATTAAATCATAATTGAACCATTCATATAAGAATTTATCTAATGAAACCATTAAATTGTATGAAAATTAGACAAATAATTTGAATCATAGAATGGGATACGGATATCACAAGTAAATACGATATCATGATATTTTTTAATCAATCATCGGATTACAGCATTGAAGTAACAAAAGAAATATTAATGAAAAGTAGAAAATCAATGTGAAAATAATTGAAATTTGGAACATATATAGTAATGGAAAATTATTAACATAATTCAAAGATGATGTCCTGGACATCATAATATAGTGGTTAAATCTAACTAAATAATTTCCATGAATAACATTACAGAAAAAGGTAATTACATATTGTATAAAAATCACATTGTAAAAAATGATAACTATATAATTTTCATACATAATGGTAACATGAGATATAAATCCATACCCGATGAATTGTAGGGAAGTACCACTTATTAAATCATAATATGTTCAAAATTATGTGTTCCATTTTGGTGTAAAAAGAATCCAATGATGAAATTTATTTCATAAGAAAAACATTTATAACATGTTATGAAAATGATATGGTCTAGAGAACCATACCATATATCATATAATAGTATCAATCACATAATAATTATAGTAATGGATAGTATTTCATATTAATATATAGGGAATATATGTAAAGAACATTTATATTGAATAAGAAAATATTGTATGATCTAATATTTTGTAGTTGTAGACCATTAATAAGTAATTGGAATAAAACCTAAAATTTAAAAGTGTTTTTGATATAAATTCATTATGATTTAAATGGGTGCAATTTTAAAATATATATTCTACGTATATAATATATAAATGAATTCTACAAGTATTATATAATGTTATAAGAATAATATATACAATCATTTTGAAACAAGATAATGAAATAGAAATAGCTTCACCGTGACTAAGGAAGAAGACTCTATAAAATATTATAGCCCACAAAAAAGGAATATATAAAACAAATATCACAATAAACTATAAAATAAATTAATGAACATTTATTTTTTATAATATTGGTTATAAAAGGACACTACGAAAGACTAGTTAAGAGAATCCCATATGAGAAAAAATTTAAAAGGGAAACCCAGTTAAGAACATTATTGGGTTTTATATGAGAATGAATCTAGTGACATCGTATTTAAAAGGAATATAAATCCATATAAAATTTCAATTAGGAAATGGATCGGATAATTCTAGTACAATATGGTAAAATTCATTTGAAATAGGCTTAGATAAGATAAATAATTCTATATAAGAAGACAGATCTATGGATAACCCCAAAAAATCAATGTACTGTTGGACATGAGCATAATGGTTTTAAAATTCAACTAATAGGAATATAAATTCCAAAAATAAAACAATAAAAAAATAATATGATAATTTTGGTATAATAATTTATATTTATTTTATAAAACTCATCAATTAGTTATTATTTTTTAAATTTTAAATTTTTTTTGTTTTAAATTCATTATTTGATTTATTATTATTTATCCGTTACATAAACTAACTGTAAAATCTAAAAAAATAAATTTATATTTAAACAATATTTATAAGCTTAAAAACCCTTTTATAAAGCTTATGGAAATTAAATAATTGGTATTCTCTTCATAAGTTGTCAAACCCACCATTAATGGGACATGCCGAAAGAAGTAGAAGGATAGTGTATATGTTGTAAAGAGTTTATAATAATAACATATTATCATAACAACATTCATATATACCTTTATTTTTTACACTAACATATTTTATTATTTTGGGAATAAAAAAATTAGCAACATCCTTATATATGGTTGAACCAACCATTGATGAGACATATCAAAAGGTGGGAGAGATGTGATATACATATTAAAAATAGTTTAAAAACTCTTCAATTTCATAATTAAATTTATATTATATTGATACAGGGACTTGTTTAGATGTGAGATAAAAGGGGTAAAATTAAAGGAATCATGAGAAATGATACTTCAACATTAAAATTCTCTCTTTTACTCAGGTGCTAATGTAATAGAGGATTGTAGTGGGGTGATAACGAAATAGCTATAACGAACCTATGAGGAGTAATTGGATATGGTTTAGTAATAATGGTAAATGAGATGAATTCTTGAAGTTATTTTCTAGTTCATAAGAGTGGATATTTTTACTTGGATTAGAGGGTTAGTTTGCGATAAAATAAATTAAAAGACTAAGACTTTCAATAGTGTTCCTCTATATGACTATGCATAGTATTAATTAAAAATATATATTATCATGACATTTATAATCGTATGAAAAATTATTTTTTATAAGAAAAATTTAAAAAAATAACTTTATATATTTTTTTAATGAATATGTTGTAACTTTTAAATTTTTAAATTTAATTTTTAGGATTAAAATTTTAATTTATTATTATTAAATACAATATTTATCTTATAAAATTTATTTTGATTCTATAATTACTTTATATAATTTAATATGTAATTATTAAATAATTTTTATGTTATAAAATAGATAATATTTAAAAACTATTTTATTAATATTAACCAAAAAATGTGCATTTTTTAAGAAAAATGAAAAATAACTTCTTTATATTTTAAATATAATGTTTCTCAAAATAAAATTCATTTTATCAAAATTATTTTCATTTTTTTATAATTTTAATATTTAAATATATACATAAAAATTAAGGTGTTTACAAAATATGTTAAAACAAACATTATTAATAATAAATATTTTATTTTATTATATTTACCTAATTTAAATATTTATTTAATGGTATTCTAAAATTTATAGTTACGTATTTTTCTTTTGGTTAATAATACTAAAATTTCATTTTACTTTTCTAACATGAATGTTACTATTCTATCTGCCATATTAAATTTATAACAGACATGTTACTATTCTAAAAGTTATGTTACTATTCCAAATATTATTTTACAGTTATAATTCAAATATATAACTCTTGTTTCTTTCACTAATCATTCATTGGGTATTCTCCCTGGGATCTCTATGACATTTACAAACTGCCAATCATATTTTGATTGTGTTTTTCTATTTTATAAAATTTTTAATGGGTGTGTTATTTCAAAGAGAACACAACCCTATAGATATAAAAATTTCATTCATGTTTTCTCTCTTTTTATCCATTTGTAATATTTATATTTTTATGTTATTTATTTTCCCTTCAAATTTAATATAAAATTATGAATTTATATAATATAGATCTTTTTGTTTTATATTCCATACAATTTATATATTTTATACTATATATTTGAATTCCTATTTTATAAACATGTATTTAATCCATGTATGAAAAGGTTGAAATATAAAGAGATATATAAGAAATATGTTTTAATATTATCAAAATAAAATATTAATGAAAATATAAAAAAAATAGACTTATAATTTAAGAGATATACTATAAATATATATATATAAGATGTTACATAGGATATTCACAAGATATTAGGGTGGAATAAAAATGAGGATAAGTTACTATTTTATTACCAATATTCAAAGATTATTTAATCATATTGTAATATCACCTTTTGAAACTTATATAAAGGATGTTTAATTTAACATAACCCACAAGTTGTTTTCACTGAGAATTTAGAAAATTCGTACAATGTTTATTTTTAATTAAGTATATTTGATGTCCAAAATCTAATATTTTATTTATTTTTACATTTTAAATGTTATTTTCACATGAAAGAGTTTCTTAAGAAACTATAAAACATATTTTGGTCAATAAAAATTGTTTTATAGGTTTTGAAATTTTAATTTATTAATTTCAAGTGTTTTTTTCTTATTAAACTCATTTAAAACCATTAAAATAGTTAATTACATTTTTATACCATTTTTTAACTAAAATGGGATGAAAACCATATTATATATGTATACTATATATTTTCATTCACCTCAAAATTCATCTTCTCCCCAAACCTTAATGATATAATTCATTGTTATGTTATTTTATTATGATAATTCTACATTTTTAAGGAAACCTATAAAATAAGTGTATAATTATGAATAATTTAATTATTATCTAAATATTAAAGACATCATAACATGATATTTTAGTTTAAAATATAATACATCACTATTTGAAATGAATTTTTATTATATCAAACCAAGAACATAAAATAATTTCTAATATTAAAGATATTTAATAACATGTTAACAAAATAAATTCATTATATATATATATATATATATTAAAAATATATAAATATTACATTGGAAATATTATTATTCTAATGATATTATTACTAATCAGGGTCTTATAAAACTAATATTAATGTAATGAAATTACAACCCCTAATACAACCTACAAATTACCAAAAAAATATATAATTTTAAATTAATTTTTTCATTTCATTTATTTCTTCTAGGAAATCTAGAATTCGTATCCAAATTTATTTTTTTCTATCCACTATAGTTTTTCATATTCTAATTATTTCAATAAACTATCAACCAATGAATTTTAATTTTGTATTTTTTTTAGTGAAATTTATTATCAAATTTTACTTTTACTAGTTTTTATGAATGTATACCTTTGTAAAGTAATGTCCAAATTTTGAAATAATTTTTATTTCATGATATAGTTCTTCCAAAATATTTATTTGTTTTTATAAATACCATATTCACACAAATTTAAAGATATTATATTTTTAACAACACCAAACTCTATAACATAGTGGTTTGGTACTATATTTATAATTAACCTTTTGGGTTCATCTTGGTATAGCTGGAGAGAAGTCATGTTTCGATGAGTTTAAACCATGGAATATTTGAGATTTTTATAAGGGGGAATCATCATTTCTCTATATGTTTTAATTTAATATAGGTAATATCTCAAGATGGATTATTAGGTGAAAAATGCCTGAATCAGGGTTTGGAGTGGTAGTAGAAGGGAACCAAGATTGGTGGTTAAAATAATCACACAATTCTAAGAATGGAAGGCTTAGTTTCTTTGAGGATCCACTATATAGGAAACTAATTTTTTGATAATTATAAATAGTTTATTATAATTAAATGAAATTGGTCTCCCTTATAGACTTCTCATAAATTATATTCATCTTTATAAACTAGAGAAATGAGAAACATAAGAAATTCTTTTATCTAAAATAATCAGTAAGGGTAAAAATATGTGATAAAAATTAAAGATATTATATGAGAATATGATGCGAATATGGGTGTAATCAAGGGTAATTGAAATAACAAATGAAAATCATTCCCAAAAAAACCATAGATCACAAATAATGATTCATAGCATAAGGTCTAGCAGAGCGTAAGAGGTGATCTAAAAGGGAGTGGAAACATTATGAATAAAAAGGATACAAGAGAGTGTAACATCATAATAACTTAGAAATGTGGCATGAACATAAGCATAGGGGAACATCAACTTCATGAGTCACACGCTAATACCCAACCTTATGAGAAATTAAACTATGCTAGTGTATACATGTATCATGAGATATAAATTTTTAATTAATGCATTGAAGTGTGATATAAGACCCACTACTCCAATTATCCATATATATATATATTTATTCCATAAGAAATTTATCAATCATCATATCATAAATAACCAATTAAAAGAAAATGTGTTTCACGTCCATTTAAAATGTAATAACATAATAAAATCATTTAGAATTCCATAAATAACATTAAAATAAAAACCTTATGGAAAATAAATTTATATCTAAATCTATTTTCTATAATTATTGGTAAATACCCTTCAATTATGATAATGGGGTTTGTGTAATTTATATCATATAGACAAAACGCCTGTTAGGTTATGTTCATAATTTCCCAATCAATTGGGGTATCTTATAAAGGTGAACAAACATTAATCAAAGGAAGGATATTAAAAGTGTTCATAGGGGAAATGAATTAGAAGAAAACCCATATTTATATATTGTGGATGATTAGGAAAGAGAAAGATCACAATGTATTTCCATGTGTTTAATCCCAAAAATACTATAGAATTAAGAGGGTAATACATGGAAAATAATTTTCATGGAAAATAACTTTTTTGATAAAGGGTAAAATAAATGTGAATCTATAAGAGAGTCTTTAAAAATATCTTAAAAAATTTTATAAAAGAAGACATTGTGGGTCCCTATCATAATAATTTTTTTTAAATACTGATTCTAAAACTTATGAAAACATTTCATTTTGTACAAACCATCAATAATGGAGTCATGAAAGTGAAATAAGTTTTATATAATGGAAATGGGGATTTTTAAAAAAATTGATAGAAATCCTCTTTATTATTTTTATAATATTTATTGAAACCAATATCAAAAAATAGGATAATAAAACATACTTTGGAAATTAAGAAATGGAAAATTTTATGGTAATATGATATATTAAATACTAAAGTTTCCATATATTAATGAGAATATTAGTAGGAAATACATATATGGATAGGTTGGAGAATATATCATTAAATATGATGTAATTTAGTCTCGAAAATGATATATTTATCAGGAAAGAAGTAAAAAATGTTAAAATATTTCAATTAGAAAGTAATTTCCCCCTATAAAAGAATAAAAGGTATAAAGTGTTAGGTTGGATATGATGATGGGAAAGGACTAAAGGGGGGTTTAATAGGCCCTCATAAAAAATTTCAGAGTTATTAAACATTATTTGGATAATTTTTTGCTTTAAAATTAGTAAATGAATCTTTATTAAAAGAAATATAATATTTGTTGTGTGAAGAGTGAATATAGAAAATTAAATAGATTAAAACATTGAATTTTTACACTAGTTCATTTTAATAAAGACCTATTCATCCACCTCCCCCTATAGTTCTTATTTCATCAACCATTATGATCATATAATTAATATCATAGGTTGAACTTCTTAAGGATCTATAAGATCTATTATTCCTTTCCCATGTACCAACACTCATTATGTAACGGATTCCCTTTTAGGAATCATCAGTTATATTCAATTATCCTTAAAATAATTTTTTTAACTTTTTTTATATTTTTGGGGGATAAATTGTATCCCAGTACTTAACAAGTCTAAGTAAATATCATTTTCAGTGATGAAAACATAGGATACTAAATTATTGAATCCATTAAGAACACCTAATTTTAATGGAAGTTACTATTCATTTTAGGAATTCAAAATGGAGGTATTTTTGAAAAATATATTTATTGAATATTGGGTAGTCATGACTAGTCCTTATAAAATACTAGAATTCATACTTGAAAATTTGACTAGAAATGAAGCAATAAAATACGTTTTAAACAACAAAGTGATCAATTTTCAATACTTAACTCTTATTAGAAGTGTGTATAGTCATATATCTTATTGAAAAACTTCTTATGAAATTTGGTGGACTTTAAATTTCAATCATCAAGGAATTAAAAAAATTGAATTGAACTATGTGTGGCATTCATTAGGATGAATTTCATGAATTTATAAAGTCTTATCATGAATGTGTGAATGAAATGTTCAATAGATTAAAAAATATCTTCAATGGTATGTTCACACTTTCTAAATCCAAGAAGAATAAATACATTTGGCGAAATTATACATCGAGTCTGACTAAAGAATTAATATTTAAATAAATCATTCATTGAATAAACAACATATTTTACATAACAATCTCTTGGGGACCTGATTGGATATCTATTAAAATATAAAATTGATTTCAAGAATAATGAGAATGATTTATCTGAAAGAATAATGGGTGTCTCTTTTAAATAAAAATATGTTTCTTCTAACTCTTCTAGTGATACCACGTATTATTCTATCTCAGAGAAAGAATATGATTTAAGTAATGTTTTTAAATATATTCAAGGGCCCATAAATAAAAAATCATACAACCAAGAAAGAATTAAAAGAATTGTTTCAAAAGAAAAGGTTTGAAAAAGTAAATCTATAAGTACTTGTTATGAATATATAAAAATTGGTCATTAAAAATATGAGTTCCCAAAGTTGAATCAAGAATGGAAATATAAGAAGTACAAAAAAAATCAGGTGTGCCTATCATGATGATTGGAGCTGAACTTAATTATCAGAATCTTTTGAAGATTTTGTAACTAAAAAAGAGACTACTAACATAGATCTTATGTGAAAATATCCCCAGGTAAAAATCCTTCTTATGATATGATAAAACCTTCTAGTTTTTATTTAATGGTAAAAAAATAGGGTTAGTAACTACTCTAATTATAATTTTGATTCTGAATCCTCTTCTAGTTATGATTATGATAAATCTAAAGCTAAATAATTAAGTTATTTAGGTAATTAATTTCATATGTAAATTGAAAAAATTTCTAAAATGTATTAAATTTTGACTATGGATCATAAAAAAGTATCTAAGGAAAAGAAAAATCTTATTTTGAAATTGAAAAATTAGAAAATCCTATTTCTATGTATGATAAAGAAAATGATAAAATTAATGATATAAAAATTATCTTTCTAAACATGAAAAGTAGAATCACGGTTTAAGAAAGTATGCTTAATCTATAAAAGATTAACTTTTTGATGATCTTGATTATCTTCAGGAATAGAATGTTTATCTGAAAAATAAAATAGTCAATTTAAAAGAAATTTTATATCCCATAGTTCAAGGAAAATAAAAATATGATAGTATGGTATCTATGATGAAAACAATTAGATATAAATATTTTTTGGTTATAATCATCATATTCCTATGATTTATAAGACCACTTTTGTAAAAATTTTCTATAGGGAAGGTTTATATAGTTACTTATTTCAAATTATTTTTGCTAGGACATTGTTCTGATGATTATTTTATAAGTTTTACTCAATCACTCGGTATTACCAGTGTTTCAATCTCTAATAATTTATCTACTCATGTACCATATAATAGTTTTTTTAAATCTTCCTAGGTGCTGAACATTTTTATTACTAACCCAATTGGACACAAAATAGAATGTGTATCAAAAAGTGTTTTTATTTTGATTTTTAAAGTACTTTTCCACATGTTCTTAATTTTTTAATAAAATGGGGGATACTCTCTAAATAAATTTTATTTTCATTTAATTATAGGGACTATTTAAAATTTTATATGCTCTAATCATTTTTTAATGGTGTAACTTTTTGAAATAAAACATAAACTCATGGGGAAATTTACCTATTATATTAATTATTTCTGGCATGTTATTTATAGTTTTATCATAAGTTATTTTTTAAGGGAGATCTTATAATTATTATTCATATTCTTAAATTATAAAAGGTAATATGTTTTTAAATAGAATTAGTAGTTATCTTTTTGTTTATTTACAAAAGGAGGGAGAATTGTTTGCTTCATATGTTCATTTTTGTAATCAAACAAAAAGGGGGATATTTATTTACATGTACTTTCTTATATTTTATGTTTTGTTTGATTAAACAAAATATTAATATTTTATTATTATAAAAACCCCTCTTATCATTTTATGTAAAAATATTCATTTACAATATCATTGTGTTTTAATTATATATTGATTCATAATAATATTATTTTTATAAATCAAATTTCATATCAAATATAAAAAATTTATATAACTTTTATTCTACTTTGAAAATTTCTAATTCAGCCACTAGTATGTTATCATTTTAGTCTAAACTTATAGAATTATTTTTCTTTTTTCACAATTTTTCAGTTTATAGTGTTTTAAATTTTGCATCAATTATTCTATTAAACATGAGTTATATATATCAAAATATTAGGAATCTTATGTATTTGGATACATATTAGATTTATATAAATTTCATTAGAATAAATGGAAATATTAAGTAATTGTTTTAATAGTTTAAATAATTTACTATGTTAATACAAATTCTAGAATTCTATAACTTCAATGATTCAAAATATTTTTTTTAGTGACATATCTCTTCATTAACATCGGAATGACATTCATTTTCTTAGTTTAGAAATATAAGAAATTTATATCAATTTAATTCAACTAAATTATTGTATAAGATTTTTGTTAACAAACCTCTAAAATTGGATGAATATCTGTATCTGTTTCATTTTTTTCCCTCAGTTTTCATATCCTTTTTTCTCTATATTTTGATGATTTATATCAATATTATTGTTGGATTGATGATATTTTTTATATATTGGAATCCTATTCAAAAAATATATAAAATTAAATATATGGAATATAAATATAATTATAATGTTTAGATAGGATAAGAATTATACAAAGTTAGTGATACTAATCTGCACAAGTTTCCAATTACATTTCATCTTACCATGAACTTTATTTTCAGCCAACCATAAGACTTCCCCCACTTACAGCATGAAGGCTTCACTTTACCACATGAAGGTGTCACCTTTTATAATGAAGGATTCACCTTACCCCATGAAGGATTCATCTTACTGCATGAAGCTTTATCATGTTACCACATGGTTTTTAAAAGTACCACATGTTTTGTTTTGCAAGTAACCACATAAGAATTATTTCATCCAATGATAACTAAAACAATGGCCAGATCTTATTCCATTTATCTTTTATTTTCATATAGAATGAACCTAAAAATGATTCCTTACACTCTATCATATACTATATGGTATTGGACACCAATAAAACCATTCCATATATTCTTTTCTTACTACAAGTTTCCTATAGTTACAATATGATATAATTTGTTCACTTAATAAGTGTAGTTACCACATTTCAGTATAGTGACTGTATGATGTATTTTATCATGTTCAGTATGGTTAATGAAATAAAAACTATTGCACATTATAGGTTAGTTAATCATAACAACTGCAAGTTCACTTTTCATACATGGTTAGTTATTTACTTTGTTTGTTTCTTCTTAAAATTGAATTCCACACTTTGTTTTCTCCTATATTGATTATTTAATTAACAGGATACTTATTATAAAAATTTTATTTGTTTTATTAATTTTTAATATTAATATATATTATATAAATATCATGAGAAGTGTTTTTAATATATTTTAATTAGTTTTAATACAGTATTTATTTTATTATCTATTCATTCATGTACTTATAGAATGTATTTGGATTATTTAAAACATTAAATTTTTTGAATTTATTTTATTGACATATTCTTTTGAAATTTAATATTTAATAACATGAAGATTATTCATTCTTGTTTCATTGCATTTAATGCATTATAAATAACTTTTTAATTAATAAATATTACATAAAATTGGAATGTTTTGTTAGAATTTAAACCATCCAATTAACTTACAATATTTATGGAATTATTTTGATCGATTATTACAGAATCTAATGAATTATTTAATAGGTAATTTAAATTATTTTTAATAAGGATATTATTTTTTTAATTTAAACAATTATTGTTACGATAATTTTTTATGATAAACTTTCTATATCCTGAATAATTTTGTAATTTTGACTTGAATTGTTTTACACATTGGGAGATTGGTTTCTTAGATTTTAAACATTCTATTTAAAGGATTTTAGGTTTCATGGATCTTATAGACCACAAATAGGATGATCTCATATGTTCATACACTTATGAAATTAAAGTGATCCTATACTAAACCATTTACACAATTTGTGATAAACTCTCAAGAAATGAACAACTATTCTTTTTCTTAATTCATCTGGAAGATATGTATTGTACCTTTGCTGGAAAAAAAATAATTCATCATTAAAATCCATTAAAATGGCCTACATCAACTAGTTCATCACGAACAATTATTTGTTCTTCTATCCATTTGTATTATTTGTTATATTGTTTTATTTGGGTAGTGGTATAAACTTAAATCATTTCTCACACAGGTTATACTACCAATAAAAATTATCCCGTGGTTATTCTTACATAACCAAAATTTAGCACACTTTGGTTGGGGCTGCTCCTTTTAAGAAACATGGGTTCTTTCTTCTCTTGCAAAAGGATGTGTGTGTTGGTTTTGTAGTTCTCATCACAAAGCCTTGGGTTGGGATTTCTCCCATATGAAAATATGGGTTTAGATTTCTCCCATATAAAAGTCTCTCTCCCTTACTTATTGGGTTCTATACTCCACCAATTAGGGTGTAAAGATCGAACAATATCACTTTTACTATACCCATATAGAATTATTTGTTTTCTCATTCGTTATATTTTCCACTAATAATTAACTATTTTAATTAAATTTAACAATTAATTTATCCCACATAATTTTTATAATGACGATAATTTTGAGGAAGAAGTTCTCAAACCCTAGTCATAATGCCACCAACCATTATGACTCAACACTATAAAATAAATTCATAGGCTTAAAGAAACCAATATTTTATGAAAGAATATTAATAATAAGAAGTTCAACCAAATGAAGGGAGTATAGTTAACAAAATCCCTTATAGATTTGGTATCTTTTGAACCAAAATCCCATGAAATATATAATGTGTGATTAATATGTAAATATATTTAATTGAATTAAAATGATGAAATAAAAAGATATATATGTTCAATATATATAACAAAAAAGGAAACAAGTGATTAATACAAATCATATCTCAATGAAGAGTTTTTTTATGCAAAACCCCTTACCATAATGGAAACATGGGGATTATAAGTACATAAGAGTGTTACCATGAAATAGTCATTAAAATATCATCAAATTAGAGATATTATTTATCCATGAAATAAATGTGGTATTAAATGAAAAATATAAAATAAATAATGGTGTGTAATATCAAACATGTCTCAAAAATTTTAAAATAGATACACATAACCCATACGGTGTCATAATCATTAAATTGAAAATCAATGTATGGTAGAACATGATATGGATTCCTCAGAAACATATATTTCATGAAAGTTAAAAAAATATAATACATGCACTATATAAAGAAATATTTGGTAAATATGAATTATATCCTAATGAAATATTATTGAGATCCAAAAACTCTTAACTTAGTTCCAGATTCATTCTGTACATGAGCCTAAAATCCTAAATAATCAAATTAAATTTATTCGAATTTTTTTTTAAAAAAATTTACCTTATATATTTAATTTTATATGTTATATTTATTATCATATTTTATTTATTTATTAAATAATTATCTCTTATGGAAGTAAATTTAGGGGGTTCAGTCAATTTCCTGGAAAATTCCTTATTTTATTGACCATTGTAAAATTCATTGCAAAATAGATTCATAATTTCTAAAATTATAAAGTTTATATCTTTTTTATTCTATTATTATAAAATTTTAGCAGTTTCCTACATTTTCCCAAAATGGACTCAAATCAAGAAAGGTGCATTGATATATTTATTTTAGGCATTTATTTTACGATGATCATTTATTATTAATATCACTTATATACTTTACAATATATTATTTATTAGATAAGTATCATAAATATAAAATATTTTCATTACATACATTCAATTAAACATCCATGATTCACTACTGGGAAACTGGGTTTTCCCAACACTTTTATACCAACAGTTCAATAGAACCATTGGTATAGGGGTCCTTTAGAAAGAGTTTATTCAAACTGTTGGTAAAGGTTGAGTAAGTGAAGTATTTCCCAATGGTTTAAAGAAACCATTGGGAAATCTACAATTTTTCCCTTTACCAATGGTTTGTACAAATCTTTGGTAAACTCCATGATTTTTCCAACAGTTTTTAAAAACTATTGGAAAAGTCCCCCCCCCCCAATACAGCACCTCGACCCCCACGCAGGTGAACCATAACCCGAGGTCTTCCATCTGATCAGCTGCAACTTTCCCATCCAGGTTAGACTCATTCAACATCTTCCCAAATACCGACATAGAAGCCCTCATTGAGGTAATTTACATGGTTGGTGTGTGGTCTACCAAACTCTGTGACCTAAGATGCTGAGATGAGGTATCTTATCCATTTCTAGTGTTGTTCATCCCAACTATGAGCGGATATCCTTCTATTCTCAACCTTTCTCAAATTATTTCACAATCTAGAAAGATTATGTTATTATTCCCTATTTATAGGGATATTGGAAAATTTATGATTCACACTATTTGATATTGAATCAATGACTGATACTTGATTGGTAGATGTCTGTGAGTATGTAAAAGTTTGTTTAAAACTTATCTCTTAAAAGTATCACTGTTTTTTATTCTTTATTATGTGTAGTATCATTGAAATACTTTATTATAAATATCTAAATTAAAAATAAATGTTTTTCTCTATACTTTTGTAAATTAAAACTATTTACGATCCATGAACAACCTATTAGTGTAGAAGCCTAAACTTTATCCACCCATGGGGTGCGCTTGACTTGGGAAACTAATTGGGTAATGAAAGGTATGAGAATAGGTGTGCGAAGAATGCATTAATGATCATGAATGAATTATTTGGGATTCCTATAACACATAATGGGACCTAAAGAATGTGGCTAATATATGAGACCTAATAAAAATGAATATAAAAAAATTTTAATTTAATTTTTGAGTACTTGTTCTTTGATTAAGGATTTTTAATTCCTTAAAGAAACCAACCAAGGATTAATGTTAAAAACATAGCTTTTAATTCCATTTGAAAACCCACTTGGATTCATGATGATTTGGTTTAGAATAACCTGGAGAAATCTACCTTGGATTCAAAGTGATTTTGATTAAGGAATCCTTGGGGAATTCCCCCTTGGATTATAAACTAGTGGCCTCTCTTTTTAAATATGATGGGAACTCCTTCCTCCCAAAAATTCCATCCGAAGTCAATCAATATTTTATTTTTTCACTCCAAGTCTGTAAGGATTACCATAGATTTAATTTTTTCATCTATTATTCTTTGTTTCTATTTTGATTTGACCAAAACCAGGTGGCGAATTGTGTAGCTTGACATACCTAGTAAGTGTAGTTTGATTTTTTTCTATTTTGATTTTACAATTCAAGTGTCATGATAATATGAATCAACTTGATTTGAAGTCTTCATAGCCACTCATTTTATGTAGTTAGTGAATTATATCGACTAATGGAGATTCTGGTGAGATGTATCCCAACTCAAATATGGGAAATGGTTTGTTTAGTCAAATTTTCTCAAGGTGGGTAATGGATATAAGGATGATCCATGTAAAGGGATTGGGGACGATTGTGGTAGTGGGGTAGGTGGTTTTCATTTTTTTAGCGGGGTGATATGGTACTTTCTGTGGACTTCAGTTTGGGTGTTCTGAAATGTACTAACTTTTCACAATATTTCCATTTTTAGCATCAATAATTTATTTCAAAAAAACTCTCTTTACACATTCTTCATCTTTCATGAAAATCCTTCAAAATGTAATATCTTGAACAATGTTCTATCAGGTCTATGGTGTCTTCTTGTATGTTATAAATGAAAAAAATTACAAAACACATCTCACCTCAAATTTAGGCACACATAACTGAATTAATATATATTTACAATGTTTTAATAGTTCACTACATCAACTAGAAACTCCTTCATTTATCATTTACTTAAAATATATTCTTGATTAAACTTAAAACTTATTGAATTTCTTATGGATAAATGACTTATAATAATTCTTTTTTCAGAATGGATAGAAGTTGGATATGTGAAACCGATTGGATCTCAAGAAATTTTCAAAAAAAATTGGAGAGATTTTTATATTTTTCATTTCACAATGATTCAGATAGTGGTCGCAAACAGTGCTCATGTTCCAATTATGTTGGTAGTCCTTGGTTGAGCCGTCAAGAAGTCAGCTACCACATAACCAAATATGGTTTTCAAGAAAACTACTATGTGTGGTATCACAATGGGGAGAAAATTAAATCTCAAATTGTTGATGATCGAAATGAAAGGACTGGATTGAATAATTTGTTAGATGATTGGTTTTTGTTTATTCATCATCATGAAAAAGAAAGTATTTCTACTCAAGAAGACTTCGATATGAGGATAGATAATGTATCTAATGAAAATGATGAGATTATCAGGGTGAAAAAATTGAATGATGTTGTCACGACACCAGTATATCGCCAGTGCGATAAAATGAAAATGCTGGAATTTTTAATCCAATTGTTTCATGGGAAAACTATGTATGGGATTTATAATATATAAATTTATAACACTCTTACCTTATAGAAGGATTTACGTATAGATGATCTAGATATTCCCTCAAACCACTATATGGACTGGATGTTAGTTGAGGAACTTGGATTTTCAAGAAACAAAATTCATGCTTTTCCAAAAGATTGCAGTTTATTTTCGGAGGAAACTGCTGAATGAAATGATTGTATAAAATGTGGCACATCCCTCTAAAAGTCAAAATCTGATGGAACACCATCTGGCATGCCATGGAAAGTAATGGGGCACTTTTAATTGATCCCTAGACTCCATAATATTTTTATTTCTGATGAAATATCAATAAAAATGAGATGGCATGATATCGAGAGAAAGAAGACTAATGATGAGTTGGTTCACCCTGTAGATGGATTTTCATGGTAGATATTTGATTCTCAATATCCTAATTTTTGCAGTCGACGTTCATAATGTGAGGTTGGGTCTTTCATGCGATGGTTTTAATCTGTTTGGGCATATGCTTACTTCGTACAACACATGGATAGTTTTTATATACATTTATAATCTTCCCCCATGGTTTTGTATGAAAAAACCTTTCAATTTCATGAGTATACTCATATCTGGACCTTTTTATCCTGGCATTTATATTGAAGTATACATGAAACCTTTAATAAAAGAGTTAAAACTTCTTTGGGATATGGGTGTGCACACATATGATGCATATTCGAAAGACATATTTCAGATGTGTGTTGCGCTTATGGGGATGATCAATGATTTTCTGGTTTATTCAATGATGTCTGGATGGAGAATGAAGAGAAAACTAGCATGTCCTATTTGTATGAAGAATACATGATCCAGAAGAGTGAAACATCGTTGTAGTTTCAGTTTTATGGGACATCGAAGATTATTTCCAATGGACCATCCATATAGAAATATTCGTTGAAAATTTGATAATACCATAGAGACTGATGATCCACCTCAATTTATGTCTGGAAGTGATGTTCTTAATGAATTTAAAGATTTCAGTTTTTCATTCAGGAAGGGTCAAATGAAATCTGGAAAGAGCAAGAATGTTTCCACTGAAACCTATTATAATTGGAGGAAGAGGAGTATCTTTTTTGATTTTCCTTATTGGTCAACCAATTTGTTATGTCATTTCTTAGACGTAATGCACATTGAAAATAATATATGTTTAATGTTCCTTTCGATACTTCTAAATGTTAAGGTAAGGACATAGGATGATTGACGGTCTCGGCGTGACTTGCTGGATTGGGGTATCAGACCAGAATTGCATCCTGTGCATATCAGTGAAAATAAATGGCAAGTTCCATGTGCTTCTTATGTAATGAAACCTATGGAAAAAAATTCTCGAAGTATTAGAGACTATTAGAGTTCATGATGGCTATTCAAGAAAGAATATCTAAAAGGGTCAACAGAAGAGAGTTGAAGCTAAAATCTTTGAAGACTCATGATTATCAAATTCTTCTGCATGAGTTGATTTTAATAGCAATCCGTCACCTTTTGTCCAATAATTTAAGGGTTGTTGTTATTCGGTTGTGCCATTTGTTTAGAGATCATTATGCTAATAATTTTTCCAAGTATTTCTTGCAAAATATTTTTACATATGCCCCATTAATTTTTTGTGAGTTGGAGAAAATATTTCCTCCATCATTTTTCACATGCATGTAACTTCTGACTGTCCATATTCCCACCAAAATACTTCTTGGAGGACCTATTTATTTTCATTTTATGTATCCAACTGAAATAAATATGTACGTATTAAAGTATTATGTCTAAAACATGAATCATCCCAAAGGTTCTATCATGAACGGTTACTTGGATCAAGAAGGTATGGATTTATGCTCAATATATTTGTCTGATCTTACTTCAAGAATGAATAGACCAATGAGAAATGAATAAGAATAGTATGAGAAAATTGAACCCAGTTTTCCATCACTTACTCAAACTGGAGGAATTCCGGGATCATATACATTGAAGACATTAAGCCTTGAAGAGTGGGAGATGGCACATCGCACGGTTTTGTTCAACTGTATTTGTTCGATGACTACATCAAGTAAATAAATAGAATATGTATATCTTACATATATATATTAAACTAATAATATTTTTTTTATATAGGGTACATAAAATAATGATAAATAGAAATCATCATTCTTTACCTTTGATAATGATGGAGACATTGCATAGCAAAGAGTTTTCTGCTTGGTTAAAATTAATGGTAAAAATATTACTATTTAAAATAATTAAATAAATATTTAATTAAGTTTAATATTTATTTATATTGTAGGTATTGAGTTTTCATGTTGACCTTGTCTCTGTGGAAATACGATCTTTGTATTTTGGCCCTAATACCGTGGTTCATGACTATAAATCAATTGTAATCAATGGGTAAAAATTTATTATCACTAAACGAGAAAAGAATATGAGAACACAAAATGATGGTATTATGGTTACTACCACAACATATTGTTATTCCAGTGCATCAGATAGTATACCATGATTTGAAAATAGGGGTTATTATGGAGTCCTGGAAAAAAATGTTGGATTATTACTCTCATGGATGAGCCACGATGATGAAATTCCATTAGTTTGAGTCGATGACGAGACACGACACATTTATTGATGATTGGGGATTTCGAGTAATTAATATGACTCGCACTCTTACTACCGAAGAACCATATGTATTGGCATCAATGAATAAACATGTTTTTTATGTCAAAGACCAACTTCGACCTAAATTTAGTGTCATAGTTGAAGTAATTCAAAGACATATTTCTGATGATGGTGATGATGGAATTTACACTATCCCTACTGCCATTGGATCCAATCAATTTATTTCTTTTGAGGAGTCCAATAGCTCAATTGTCAGAGTTGACTGTGAACCTGAAGTTATGGTAGGAAATATATTAAATCGTCCATTCATGTTCCTAATTCTTTTGGATTACCTCGACTTGGGTTGTTAAGGTTGGTTCTATTCAAATTGATTTAATTTTGATTACAAATATGCTTTATACGAATTGACCGTTATGTGAATTTTTAATATTTATTGGTTGAAATTTTTATTTAAATTTCATTTTATAATTTGGAATTGAACTGTATTTAAACCTATGAAACCAACCTTTATAACATGGTGAACATTTCAATGCTTCAACTGTATAAAATTTGTATGACTCTAAGACCTCTCTTTAACATTTTACTAGGTAATTAACATGCTGGTTTGTATTCTTCTGCAAAACATGTATTGAAACCTAGATCATCTACCTGAGCTAAAGAACATTAATTTTTCCTTAATTTTTACAATTTCTTTTCCACTTATGAATCTGGTAAAATCAATGTTCCATGATTTTAATAGACTGATGACACTTAGAAAATAATCATCCCATTAATAATTAAATTTATTTATTACATCTTGTATGATTTATTGACATTATTATATATTTGTTTAAGCTCACCTAAACAATGGTTAGTTAAATTATTCATGAATCTGCCTATTCCCTCTCATTTATTTTGTCTTTTGGGTTACATATTAGTTAAACGTTTCTATTTACTTCCATATTTGTTTTCAAATGCAGGAAATGAAACCAATTGAAGATATGTGACTAAAAAAGATTATCGACAACAATCTTCACATGAATGAGCTGGTAATTCCACCACTAGTGACTGCAGTGAGTATTTTATTTCAAATATATTTATTTAAATTATATATAATGTCATGTGATTAATTTATTTTAAACATTTTTTTAGAACCCATCTATTTGGGGATAGTTATTTGATGAGAAGCCTAGTAGCGGTCCCAATACTTGGGGTGTTCGTATGAGGGGGGGTGGTACGGGAGCTAGATGATCTGGTCGGCATACCCGATTAGACCACGCCCCTCCCACTAACATACCATCCATCCCACATTCTAATCTTGGTGTGTCCTTAGGGACACACAATATATTTTGGCCTCCAATATTTTCACCACCCTTTACATCTAACACTCCTCACCCGTCTATACCATATCTGATGATGATTTCCACTCCCCATCACGTATTTGGCCAACCATCTCTTTCTTCTTCTTTTAATAATCCTTCGATCTCTTCAGGCTTTTATATTCCATCTTCTTCGACTCCTACTCCACCAGAGTCTATCCCTATAGAGCATACATTGTGACTCACTCCATTTGTACAGGGTGTTCCTTCTGTTTCTACAGATCCAAAGGCTCCCATTGATCATGAAATCGTAGGTATACTTATTCAACCCTAAAAATTTGTTACACCATTATTTATTTTCATTATAACATCTATGGATAAAATATTTGTTTTTATTTCATAACAGATAAATATACTGATAAGAGGCTGGGGCGGGGGAATAAACGCATGCGTGTGGTGTGGAACTTCTACACACAATTGATGGTGGACTACAATGAAGATAATTAGATGATTGAAAAATCAGGGCAGCAATGTTGGAGTTTTTTTGTGATTCTTTCCAAAAAATCCGACATCATTTCTGTCAGCCCGCTCTCATGGAGACAGCTTCCAAATGAAGTCAAGGATAAATCCTATGAAGAGATATGGGTACAAAAATCTGTTGTATTTTATGAAATATATTAATTTTTTTAACTATATGAATTAATATTTTGGTGTCATCTGTGGTTTAATTTCCCTAATGGTGAGGGTGCACGACCAGTATGTCTAAAGGATTTAGGCGAGCTTTGGAGAGCTTATAAGCATGATTTGTAAATTGGATGGTGTGCTTGAGTGGGCACAGAGTTAGAGTTTGTCCCTGTCATGGATGATTGTCTATTAGAATAGTACCGAAAGATGATTACTCATTGGATGATGAGCCAATTTACGGTATTAATCCAATTAGAGGTATTTATATGAAAATTTTCATGTTTTTCATTAATACTAATTATTGAATTAAATTTAGGATGCATCTGGAAGAAATAAAAAAACATTGATGCTATGAAATATGTCCACACATTGGGACATACTACAATTTCAGACCATGAGAGACAGTAGGTATGACAGTTTATAATCTTTATTTACAACTTGCACTTTCTATTGCTTCCTCCATAATTTATTCAATTGATAAAGTTGTTATATAATTTTAGTTATGAAATTACTGATTTTTTGGTATCCTATTTTTAATTATGGTTTACTACATTCATTTTTATTGTAGAGGCATAAATTGAATATAGAAGGATGTGTGCCTCCAGAAAAACTGTTTTGCTCGAGTAGAATGAAGAAAGATGGAAGTGTGGTTAATAAACCGACTCAGCAGCAGATTATAAGTTTTTCTTTGTAGATTTAAAATTTTAATCTCTATTTTTTAAGTTAATAATCTATTTATATTTGTAACAAGCTACTTTATAGTCTCTTGATGCCTAGGAACCTGACAATTTTGGGCCAAACAATCAGTTAAATCAAGTGTTGGGAGATGAGAACCCTGGTAGAGTACGTTTCCAACCTGGGAAGAGTATAGTTATGAAGATATATTGGCCCTCCTTAGGTACAAGTTGTAGTGCCACCGAGTTGCAGTAGGCTAAGTCACATGTAGAACATGATGAAAAAAGGGCCACAAAGATGGCAGAACAATCTGTTATGGCAAACACTACATTTATTAAACTGATGTAAACTTTACATCCCACACGTCCACCAGAGGATATGATTTCTTATGATGAATATATTTCATTAATGCATTCTATATATGGTGCACTAGGTGCCAGTTCTAGTGGTGGTCGAGATGATGGTGAGGAGGAGGCTGAGGCGGAGGAGGAGGGTGAGGAGGAGGCCGAGGCAGAGGAGGAGGGCGAGGAGGAGGCTGAGGTGGAGGAGGAGGGTGATAAGGAGGTCAGGGCTGAGTACGAGGGCGAGGAGGAGGGTGGGGATAATGATGGGGGCGGTGATTAGGATGAGGTTTGGGTGAAGATGATGGTGATGAGGGATAGATTGATCCATTGGATATTTGAATTATATTACTGACCTATGATATTTATTGATTTGTTGTGCCTGAATATATGTGTGATTAGGTAGGTCACATTATCTTTATTTTTTTATCTATAAATAATAAAACTTGATTTTATGTTTTTCTGTGAAATACCCCAATTTTAATGAAATTGTAAATTTTTAGTGGAATTTTGGTGGTCTGATTAGAATTTGATATAATGAAATTATTTTTTTAACCATGAAAGAATTTGATTAGAAAATATGTAAATACCATCCCATGAACCTGATAAATCCCCCTGTGCAGCCCCCCAAACATCCCCCCACCCTCCTCCCTAGACCTCGGACAGCCCCTCGGACAACCCCTTGGACAACCCCCCAGACAAACCCCCAAACAACCCCCCCCCCCCCCCCCACCCGACCCCCCCTCCCCACCCCCCACCCCCCCAACCCTGCCTCTGGACCCTGGAAAGCCCCCCAGACAGTCCCCCACCCTCCACACTGGACCCCAAACAGCCCCCCCCCCCCCCCCCCCGCATTCATGGACCCTGGATATCCCCCCACCCTCCTCCCTGGACCCCAGATAGCCCCCAACCATCCTCCCTGGACCACGGAGAACCCCCCCCCCCCACCCCACCCTCTTTCCTAGAATTCGGACAGCCCCCCAAACTCCCCCACCCTCCTCTCTATAGCCCAGAGAGCCCCCCACCCTCTTCCGTGGACCCAAAACAGCCCCCACCCCCCTCTCTAGACCTCGGACAGCCCCCACCCTCCTTCCTGGACCTTGAACGCCCCCTACTCCCTGGACCCCGAAAAACCCCTCGGACTACCTCCCCACCATCTTTCCAGGACCCCATACATCCCCCCGGATAGCCCCCCACCCTCCTCCCTAGACCCCGGACACCCCCCCCCCCCCCCCCCCCCGCCACCCGCCTCCTTGGACCTTGGACAGCCCCCAGATAACCCCTTGGACAGCCCCCCAGACAGCCCATAAGATATCCCCCCACACCCTCCACCCGGGACCCCAGACAACCCCTCGGATAGCCCCTCAGAAAACCCCCCGTACATCCCCCCAGACAGCCCATCAGATAGCCCCCCACCCTCCTCCTTGGACCCTGGACAACCCCCCCCCCCCCCTCCTTCCTGGACCCTGGACAACCCCCTCCCTCCTTCCTGGACCCCGGACATCACCCCCACCCTCCTCCCTGGACCCCGTACAGCCCCCCGAATAGCCCTACCACCCTCCTCCCTGGACCCTGGACAACCTCCCCACCCTTCTTCATGGACCTTGAACACCCCCACCGTTCTCCCTGGACCCGGACAGCCCCCTAGACACCCCCCCCCCCCACCCTGCTCCCTGGACCCTGAAAAGCCCCCTGACCCGACACCCCAACATTGGGTGAGCGGCGATTCAACATATATAAAACATCGTGACAATTCAAGAAACGAAAAGGACCACCTACCGTGATTTTGGAGACAATCTCACTCTTAATTCGGCGTCTCAGATCCCAATCTAATCTCTCTTCAATATTCACCAAAAATACCAATAGAAAAGAGGGTTTTAGAGCTTCAAAATAATATGATAGAAGATTGGAACCCTAATATAAAAGAGGATGCAAGGAGAGAATTAGACTCACCCGGATCTTCAATCTCCACTTGAAGACACTCAAAATGCTCAATGATCGAAAGAGATCCTCCCTTAAGAGATCCTGGGAGCTTTGGATTGTGCTGATACTTTAGAAAAAGGATCCATGGGTCATATGTGATGTGTACAGGTCAACCCTACCTCAATTTGAGGCACGATGTGGTCGGTACCACTCAAAGAGTCTTTCTTTTGTTTAAAATGGTCACCCTTTTATGTAAAAACAACTGGCATATGGAAAACTAACCAAACATATTCTGATTGTGTTGATACATTATCATAAGGATCCATGGGTCATTTTTGACATGTAAGAGTCAAACCCTCCCCAATCTGAGGCACAATCTAGCCGGTACCACTCAAAGTGTCTCACTTTTATATGAAATGGACAACATTTTAAGTGAAAATAACAACTGTCATATGAAAAACCAACCAAACGCTTTCTGATTGTATTGATACTTCAAGACAACGATTCATGGGTCATTTTTGACGTGTAAAAGTCAAACTGCCTCAATCTGAGGCACGGTGTGGCCGGTAACACTCAAAGTGTCTTTCTTTTGTTTAAAATGGACACTCTTTTATGTAAGACAACAAACATACCGAAAACTGAAAAAACATCTTCTGATTGTGTTGATACTTTAGCACAAGTATCCATGTGTCATCTGTGATGTGTACGAGTCAACCCCGCCTCAATCCGAGGCACGGTGTGTCTGGTATCACTTGAAGTGTCTTTATTTTGTTTAAAATGGATACTCTTTTAAGAAAAAAAACAACTGGCATATGGAAATCAGACCAAACGTATTCAGATTGTGTTGGTACTTTATCACAACAATCTATGGGTCATTTGTGACGTGTCTGAGTCAACCCCGCCTTAATCTGAGGCATAATCTGGCTGGTAACACTCAAAGTGTCTCACTTTTATTTGAAATGGACAACATTTTAGTGAAAACAACTGGCATATGGTAAATTGACCAAACACATTTAGATTGTCTTGATACTTTCGAACGATGATCCATCGGTCATATGTGACTTGTACGAGTCAACCCCGCCTCAATATGAGGCACGGTGTTGCAGGTATCACTCGAAGTGTCTGTCTTTTGTTTAAAATGGACAAAATTTTAAGTGAAAACAATTGGTATACGGAGAACCGACAAAACATATTCGGATTGTGTTTATAATTTAATAGAAGGATCTGTGGTCCAGCCTCACACAATCCACTTCCCATGTTAGGAATTCTTACCCCAATTCTAAAACACGTGACATTTAATACGGCAAGGACAACTACATTCCCTAAGTCACACAAGCTCATTTATACACACCTATTATCATCATCACTAATTTCAAATAAATTGACCCCAAACCATGTGACATTATATTTGTGTTTGGTTGAAGCCATTTATCCATTTCCTTATTTTGGGGTAATTAGATTCTAATTTCTGAATTCAATCATGTATGTGTTATAAAAAGTGAAATTTTGTATGTATTTTTAATTCTGCATAACACATATAATTACCTATTCAGTTTTTCATGTATTGTATCCATAATTGATAATTAAATTACATATGTATTGAATTCAGTATTCAATTATGAATTGAATTCTGGATTTCACATGTAATTGTCATCTCAATTCTGAATTGAATTTTAAATCAATTATGTATGTTTATAATTACCTTATGGATTATGTTTTAAATCTATACATGTATAGTTTCAGTTTGCGTTATGTGTTAAATCTATATGAATTAATTGTGTATATGTATGTGTTATAGTTGGTTATTTCAGGTAATTGGAGTTGGGAAGCTGGAAATGCAGAAAGGGTAGCCTGCAGTAGGTTGCTGCCTGAATTGCACATAAAATCCTATGACAACGGTTGTAAAATGTTGGCATAGGGCTGTGAATGTGTTTTATACCAATGGTTCTAGAGAACCTTTGGTAAAAACACTTTCCCAACAGTTTACAAACCATTGGGATATAGTGAAGTGTCTAACCTTTACCAAAAGGTTACAAACTGTTGGGATGTAGTGAAATGTCTATCCTTTACCAAGGGTTTACACAAACCGTTGGTAAAAGGCTATAAAAACTATATTCCAACAGATTGATGCCATTGTAATAGCATTATTACCAATGGTTTTAAACCGTTGGGGAAACGTTATACCAACGGTTCGACATAACAATTGGTATAATGTATATTTCCTAACATAAAACAACGGTTTTCCAAAAACCATTGGTGTATTTGTTTCCCTACGACTTAATTCCCTATGGTTTGGATATTCAATGGTATATATTATACCAATGGTTATTCATCCTTTACCAATGGTTTTTAACTGTTGGTAAAGGTTTCATTTCTAGTAGTGATTGTCGGTGGTGAAAAATTTCATCATTCGTGGAGGCGGTAGTCTACGCATACGCATTGTTAACATTTCAATTTATCAAAAAATGGGATGGAATGAGGGTATATGATATATTATAATTTAAAAATCCAAATTGTGACATTGTAAACATATTAATTCATCAAATACATCCATTTTTTTATCCATGAGAGGTAGTGATGAAGAACAAAGCACATTACTTCATGGAAAAGGTATTGTGCAGGTATGCACAATCAATGTATTTTTTTTCTTCTTATTTGATGGAAAAGATTGAATAATAATTTCTCTATGAATATAATAAAATATTAGTATATTAATAATACTTATTTTATTATATTATGGTGGAAAAAATATTTTTTAAGAGGATTATTAAGTAGAAAAGACTAAGGAGTAAGAAATATTAACTTTCAAAACATGATATTTCTCATGGAAATATCCTTGGAAATTAATAATTTAAGATAAATAATTGAGACTATCGGTTTATAAAATTTAGATAGTATTATTTAAGTATAAAATGGTAGATAATCATGATGAAATTCAAATGTATTGTTGTGTAATGGATTGGTGGAAGTGATCCCCTTCCACAAGTGAAAAGAAGGCTAATTTTGGAAGTACCCATTACATTTCAATAATTTTATATCATTATTAATGGTTCAAAGACATCAAAAATTGGTAATAATTATGTGGGGAGTGATATTGGGTTTTTACCATTAGATTATTACACATTACCATTTAGGGTTTTTACATTCGTAATAGGTTTTTGACTATATAGTTAATGTTTTAGTAAAAATAAAAGACAATGATTCATATAAAATCTAGGTGGGAAGAAAATAAATTTAACACCCATATAATCTAATTAAATTTCCAAATGATGTAAAATTAAATTTATAAATTAAAACATTTTATGTAGAAAAAAATGTAAAAAAATATTTTTTGATGTTAAGTGTTCTTAATCTTATCTATTTTTTATTACTAATGGAATGATTTTATTATATTTATATTTATTTTTAAAAATTATATTATAATAGTTTTTAAGAAGATATTAATTTGTTTAATTAGATAAAAATTAAAGAATTTTTGTAAAAAAATTCATTGAAAATGAAAGTTTTACTTGGGGGGGATAAGACCCATCCTCTTCATCTTGTGGGTGTGGGTGTGGATGTTTCATTATATTGTACCATTAATAAATAAATTTAAAATGGTTATTTTACCACTATCACAATAATTAAGTTTTATCTAATTAATTGTATTTTTATGTCTAAAAATGAAAATAAACATATTACATAATTTCAAAATGATGGTCTATAATTTGGGAACTATTTTTTTGAACTTAATTCTTATAAGTGATTTAAAATGATTTTTAATATAAGTGAAAAAATAGTTTTTTAGAGTAAAATTATGCTTAAGTTTTCAAAATGATAGAAATGGGTTTTTTAAATTCAAAATTGTATTTTTTTTTAAATGATATAAATATTTATTTTATAAAAAGTATTTGAAATTTTTTAATACATTTATGTATAATGATATTGTCATAAAAGTGATTATCTGAGTATAAAATCGATATTTTTTAAATATTCTATTAAAATTAAATTACTTTAAAAAAATATCCAAAATTCACCAAAAGAAAATTTCAATATATTCATTCCTAAATTTATTATTTTATAAAACATTAATTATAGAATTTATAAATTAAGTTTTTAAATGATTGCAATGTATACAGATAAAAACTTCCTTTATTGAAAAATTTCCTTTTAAAACTTTCAGTATTGGTAATTATATTCTGTATAAATTTCTAAATGATTATAATCATTTTTTTATTATATATTTCATTATTCTAATGTTTTATTCATAATATTTATCTAATATGTTACAGTTTGTGTTATTTGGGTGTTTCATTAGTTTAGTGTAGCATGTGACTCAATCTATCAAAGATAATATTAATTTAAAGTATCCAAAATCTCAGGTCGTTACATTCTACCCCCTTAAATAAATTTCATCCTCATATTCTTAATTATTGATCACTATTGAAAATATTTAAGGACCTTATTAATATATTTTTAAATCAAAATATAACTTATCACAAGAAATTTTCCTTACTATCTAAGGTTAAATCCAGATTTATATCATTTTTCTTCATTAATTACTCGTATACCCAAGTATGTATATACCCTTATCATTTTTTCCAAGACAACCTAATTTTACAAGTGATAAACCCATAGTTAAGTTATATATGCTTTCAAACATAACTCTATATTTCACCCATAAATGGTGTCAACCAATAGGTCATAAAAACACATACCAATAAATATGTACTATAATCCTAAAATTTCAGTAAATTCACCAAAAATATCATGAACTTCTTTTTATTAAAATAAAATATCAATCATTCGGTTACCAATATTGTATAACATAATATATCTAAATCAATCAATCATTTATCTCATCGATCTATGATTATTTCACCGTCAAGATAATATTAATGATAAGTTTTATCCATCCCCAATCATTTATTCATCAATAGTTATATCTAAAAATATTTCTTTTTTTATAAAATCACTTTTCAAGGTTTTCGATACCAGGTTACATATATTTCAAAACATTTAAAGAAAAACTATAAAATAATCATCCCTATAAGTTTCATATAATCCTCATAACATTTGAATACAAAACAAAAATTGATAAATACCACTATGTCCTATTCCTTGGAACCAAGTACATATCCACATTAATTGTCCCACAATATTCATAAAACAAGAACTTTCCACAAATTCCACGAATTTTTCTTCTTGAAACTAAAAAAATAAATCAGGTCATGCAATTTATATAAATCAATCTAATAATGTTCCCTACCTTAAACATAAGAAAAAAAAATTCATACCTTTTATACATTTATTGAACTGATTATTTTTACTTGTAAATTTATTACTCTATGCCCTCATTTACAATAGATAACATCTTGTTGTAAATTTTATAAAATTAACTGGATTCCAATTTTTACATTTTTAGAATAGATTAAATTGAATCCTCATTACTTCTTCATCTTTATTACTTACACATCAATGAGGACCCACCCCTCTCTTCTTTTTTGTGTTTGGAAACTCAACTAATTTTAGGTTTTTAATCATAATTGTTGATATCTATATTAGAATAATTACATGATTTATCACATAAGATATTTTATCAATTAGTTTATAATTTGAAAAATATCATCATTTTACATTGAATCCATGGTTAACTTGGTTCATTTGGGTGTAATTCATTACTAAATTAAAAAGGGTTTAGGTGAATGATGGATAATCAACATCATATAATAATTGAAATAAATTATGTTTGGAAAAATTCATCCAAGAAAATATTTACACTTTAAGACCATCACATTAAATTTCACTTCAACCTAAATCAGTCTCATTTCAATCTGGGTTTCTTTATATTAGGTACTCTCATACTACCTAACCAAATTCCTAAATAATAAATCCTTTGTAATGGATTCAAAAGAGAATTTTATTAGAAAAATCGTATCCCTAGTAATTTTTATATAGGTTTGCAGTCATATTCCAACTCATTGTGAAATGAGTGAAGATTGAGTTAATACTCAACCATCCATTTCTAGGTGATTACCCTAGGTGAATTTGTGCCAAGACCACATCGACTTTATGGTATCTAGATAGAGATTTAATTTCTATAAAATCCAAATACTATGAACTTAGTTAAAATTTCTTATTGTTATCCAATACATAGATTCATCTATTATAATTATCCTTAGGATTTTCACTAACGTTTTCTTGTCCTATTTACAAAAAGGAAGTAAATTAATCCTAAATAATACCTAAACCCAACTCTAATACCAACAGAGAGAGCCCAAACCCAAACTCCCAGGACCGGTGCTAAAAAAATCTTTCAATTTTAGAGTTGATACAAATAGAGATGATCGATGCTAAGGATAACATTATTTTACATCATTTACATAAGTTAATTATTACATATCACAATAATCATACAATCCTATGAATGGATGTTTTAATTTATTTGAGGAAAAATAAATATTAAACTTATTTTTATACTTATAAACATTTATCCATAGTTCATCCATGATATAATCCCTTTTGGACTTCTCATAAATTACTATAATCTTTATAATTTGGGGAAAGAAAGATATAAAAAAGGGATAAAATCAAATACTCTGTAATGGAAAACATAAGTAAAATAAAGTTAATGAAATTGATGGACAATAATATGTGAATATGAATATAATAAAGGTATATTTTTATAAAAAATGAAAATCATTCCCAACAAAGAAAATGTCACAAATCATGATTCATGGAATAAGTCTTATCTTAAAATAAGATATGAATCAATAAAGTTTGGAATCATTACTCATTAAACCTAATCTATGATATTATAAAACTAGGATACCATAGAAATGTGGAACAAAAATAAGAATACTGAAACATCACGTTTGGGAGTAAAAACACTTGCACCCATCCCTGTGTGTAATAAAAATTTTCTTGTGTATACATGTATCATGGTATATAAACTTTTAACCAATTAATTCTTGGGATATATAAGACCCTTCACATCAATAATCATTACATATGATTTTCACTTGAAATTATTCATTCATAATATCATAAATAACTCATTGAATGAAAATGGAATTCATATACTAATCAAAATGAATCACATAAATAAAGCATTCATAATTCCATAGATAATATAATAAGATAAACCTAAGGAAAATAATTGGGTATCTATTTATATTCAATAAACACCTATGTAAATGTAGTTCAATTAAGATGATGTTTTATATCAAATCGAAACCATATATATAAAAAGGGTATATATTTAATCCAATGTTTTCCCAAAAAATTGATGTATGGAATCTTGGTGAACACCCATCAGTCAAATAAAGGTAATATAGAGTGGTCTCTAATGAAATTAATTCGATGAAAACCATATTTATACATAGTGGATTATTAGTTAAAATATAAGCAGTACTAAAATTCTATGAGTTTATCCCCAAAATTTTATTCATATAATTTAATGGGAAATTCATGAAAAATAATTTCAAAGAAATTAAAACCATTTAGGAAAATTTAAATAAACCCATAGAATAGGGTTTAGAAAAAGTTTCTAGCATTATCATAAAAGAATAGGTTATAGGTAACGTTCAGAAAACAATATTTTTTGAAATATTTATGTTAAATCGTTTAATTTTAAAAATAAACTTCCATATTATATTTATGAAAAATAACTAAGGGTTATATAAACAAAATACAGAGTGAAAGATATGTGTAATTGATGGAAAACCATTTATATATTTTGAAATGACTTCACTGAATCTTGCATCATGAAAAGGGAAAAACATGATTTTGAAAAGAGGAAAGTAAATATAAGGATCACATGAGATGACATATAATTGGGTTCTCATATATAAAAGAGAACATTGTCAGGAATCAAAAATATGGATAAGGATGAGAAACATTCTTTAAACGGGATGTGATTTTTTGTCAAGTATGGCATATTTTTTGAGAAATAAGTTCATCAATATAAAATATTTGAATTAAAAATAATTTCCACTGGAGGTAAATTGAATGTTACATGACAGAAATTTATAGGGTGGAAGAAACCAATCATGGGTGAATGATATTTATAAATAATAACTTTAACTAGAGAAATGGAGTAGAGTTAACAAAAAACCATATAAATTTGGTATTTATTTGGTCAAAATACCATGAAATATAAAATGTGAGATTAATTTTTAAATCTATTAAATTTAATTAATGTTATTAAACAAATATATGGCCAATAAATACAACAAAATAAGAAACAAGTTGTGAATATACATCAAATCTCAATTAAAAAAAATTATGATTAAAAAACCCTTACAGTAATGGTAACATAAGAATCAAAATAATATAAGAGAGTTACAATGAAATGGACATTAAATTATCAATATTTTAAATATATTTATTATTCATGAAGTTATTATGATATTAAATACACCATATAAAATAAACAGTGGTACATAATATCAAACAAGTCTCATGTAATTTAAAATATAGACAAATAACCCCTACAGCATCGCAATCTTTCAAATTGAAAATCCATAAAGAGTAGAAGAAGTGATGGATTTTTAAATACCATATATTTAATGAATTGTATGAAAAAATATAAATCAATGGAAAATACAAAAACCAAAAAAGAAACAAGTGGTGAATACAAATCATACCCTAATGAAACAAAATTGAGAACCAAAAAACCTTAACTTTGTTCTTAATTTGCACATGAGTCTCAGCCCAGTTGGTGAGTTATTCTTTAGTGCATCCATAAGACCCATGTTTGAAACTAGGCAGAGGCATATTTCTGGGGGGTTGTAGTAGTACTGTAGTATTCACTATAGCATTACTATAGCAGGCACTGTAGAAGTACAATAATAGGTACTGTGTAGGTACTGTAGCAGGTATTATTCGGTACTACAGAAGCCAGAACTATTCACCTTGGGCATCCAGTTTGGTCTTGGAGTCATTAAGACCTTCCTTCCACCCAGTCCTTTGGGTTAGTAGGGATTTCGGGAAACCATTAAGGCCTTTGGGCCACCTCAAGGTCTTCGTTCCACATGCAGTTTCCCCAAATAGACTCTACAAAAAATAAGAATCCCTAGAGGAGGATTATCAGAAGGTTCACTCACCAGAGAAGAACCAATGGATTTGGAATAATGAGAGGATATGGCTATGCCATGGTGACCAACATGTGCTTGCACAAGAAGCTCATCTAGATGTTCATGCGAAGGTGAAGAGCTATCATCACGATACAGATGTTGGGGAGGGGTAGTTCCTTGTATTTATAATCTGGTTGAATTCCCTAAGACTTTCGAGTAATGTAATGTATCTTAAGCCTATGGGTCATGTAATCACAAAGCCTACAAGCCTTTTAAGGGTTCTCCCTCATCCCTTAAAAGGGGGGGTTATCAAAATCAATAAAAAAATATGGCCTTCGGGTCATTCAGGCTAGTTCTTGATTTGTTATGCAATTGAACCTAACATCTTGAATAATAAAATTTTTTTATTGAAAAAAAATATTAAAAACCTTTTCCATATCTATTTTACTTTAAATGATATATTTATTGTCATACTTATTGTATTTATTAAATAGTTATCATTTATGGTGGTTAATAGATGTGGTTCGACGGATTTCTCTAGAACTTCCTTGATAAATTGAAAATGGATAAATTTATTGTAAAATAGCCTCATAATTTAAATAATTTTATATTTTTATCTACTATACTATTAATCTATCAAAAAAAATATTTATTTTCTTATCTTTTCCCAAAATGGAAAAAAATCAAGAAAGGTGACTAGATATGTTTATTTTAGGTGGTTAAGTTAATTAAGACTATTTATTATAAATTTCAATTGCGTAACATAAAATATTAACTTTATATCAGACTTATAGTTTCATATATATTATATATTTTATTTAAACTCAGTATTACAATAAACATTAAGGGTGGATAAGAAAAAGTAAATTCACCATTGATGGAGGCGATGGTCTGCATGTATGCGCAATTAATTATTAAATTTTTAAATTAATGGTAAGTATTGAATATATATAATAAATTATTTTTTTATAATAATAATTTCAACATTTGAAACATATTCATTTATCAAATACATCCTCGTTTCCATCTATGAGTGGTGGTGATGAAAAACAAACAACATCATTTCGTAGAGGTGTTAGTCTTCACGTACTTATTAATATTTTGTTTTTATAAGGAGATGTAAAGGATTGAATAATAATTTATCCATTAATATAACAACATTTTACTGAATTGCTAATATTTACTTCAAAATTTCTTGGTGGAAAAAATATGGAAGAGGAATATTATGATGAAAATACTAAGAAGTAAGAAATATACAAGTTGAGAAATATAATTTCTCTTATAAATATCCTTATAAATATATGCCTTAAAAGAGGTTTCTAGGAGGAAAAAAATGAATAGTTTAATGATATAATTTAGAGGGATGTCAGTATCATTAAGTGCTGGAAGTCATCCCCAATCATAATATAAGAGAAAGTTAATTTTTGAAGTACCCAATACATTTCAATAATGGAGAGTCAAATCTTGAGTAAAATGCTCACAGAGTTGTAAATATTTAATTTTAGTGTGATATTGGGTTAATAAATCCTAAAAAATAATTTTTACACATATTTTAAACAATTTTTATTCATTTTTCATTATATTTATACAATTTCCTATTTTGGTTTCTACCATGGTAACTAGTTTTAACTAAGTACTTTATGTTTTACTAAAAATCTAAGATAATATATTTTACCAAATTTAGGTGTTATGAACCAAACATTAAGCATAATATAAACTAATTAAATTTCTATATGATATAAAAATCAATTTCATATTAAAACATTTTTTATATAGGAAAACTATTTTGTAGAACAACATTTTTTTAATCATTAAGTGTTCTTAATATTATCTAGTATTGATTTAAAATTGATTGAGTGTCAATATATTTATATATAAGATTATAATTTATATTTAATTAATTTTTTGAACAAAATAATTTATTTTATTAGATAAAAATTACAAAAGTATAAAAAACAAGTCTTTGAAAATGATAGTTTTACCATTATCACAATAATTAAATTTAATCCTAGTATTCTAATTTTTGTAACTAAAAATGAAATTGAACATATTACATAATATCAAAATATTGATAAAAATTTTAAATAAATTTTTTAAATTTATTTTATACACGTGATGAAAACTAATTTTTAATATATTGGAATAAAAGCATTTTCTTTAGAATTAACTATTACATATGTTTTCGAAATTTTAAACATGTGTTATATAAATAAAAAATAGTATTTTAAATGATATAAACCTAAATTTTACATAGAAATATTGAAAAAAAATTATTCTATTATTTTATTATGATAATTTCATAAATGTATTGGTATTTACAAAATTATTTATTTATTATAATTCAAAAATAATAATTATTTTAGAAAAATTTCAAAAATTTCACCTTATGATAATTATGACATAACGAATAGGAAAATTATTTTTACTTTCTAAAATTTGAAATAAAACATTTATAAATTAATTTCTAAATTAAAATAGAGAATAAAAATAAAAATTAATTTTATCAAAAAAATACCTTTAAAAAAATTAAGCATTCTTAATTCTATTTATATGCATTTTAAATTGATAAAAATAATTACATAGAAGAGGATTTATTATTAATAAATTTTATTAATAATATTAATCTAATTTATGGAGGCTCATTATACTCAGATATTGCATTAGTTTTTTTATTTCATATGATAAATCTATTGTATATTTAATTAATTTAATGGCTCTAAAATCTTGAGTCATTATAGGGGAGGTTTACTGTAAAGACCCGTAAATTTCAAGGGAAATTTTTTCTTAATTTGCTTTGGGATTTTACGAGTACGCAGTTTCTGACGGCACCTGATTACGAGGCCCAGTGTGCCTGAAATCAATTTCTGAAGTTTAGCTCGGGTACGTTCCCTGAACAAACGAGTGGGTTATTCTAAATTTTAAACCAGTGCTCGAAATCGAAATCCGAGGGCACCGATGGAATCGCAGCGCCGGTAATTTCTTAGGAACACCTTTTCTGGAGTTGCGTTTTCTCGGGTGAGGTTATTAAATAAATGGGTTAACCAAAGAATGAAATAAAAATTTGTGCTACATTTTTTATTTCTATTCTCATTACATATAACCTATGCATGGAAGTAGGAGTGGGACCCACTACATCCTAACTCCACTAGGTAGGATATTTGTGAAGTGCGGCCCACAAGAGCCCCACCCCCTTCATTTCCATTTAACCTCCCTCTCGTGCTTTTAATTTTGTAACTCACCCACAGCCCAATTTAATGACATGTCAACTCTCGAAATTAAATTTGGATTATTAAACGCTCATTAATTAAGTCAATTAATTTATTGTGATCTTTTGATTTTTGAAAAGGGTTGGCATGAGTAATAAAATAAGCCAAGCCTTATTTTATTATTTTGTTGAATCGTTGTGTGGAGATATTTGGGAGAGGAGAGCTCAAGTCTTGGAGATCTTCTTCTTCCTCGGAGGAGAATGCGAAGAACACCGACACGCTTCTCGATCTTCTTTCCGCGTTAAGGAGAGGGGGACGCCGCATCCTTCATCGGGCGTGCACCGACGACCCATACGGAGCCTCGTACCATGACGCCATCTTCCGTAACGTCATCTTCCGTGACGTCGTCTTCTGCGATGCCGTCTTCTGCGACGTCGTCTTCCGCGACGTCGTTTCTCCACAACGACCATCGTTCGACAACTCCATAAGGTAGGGGTTTGATTTTATGTTCGTGAATATTTGGGTGTTCGACGTTAATAACTTAGCCACCTGTTATCAAGATAATGGGAGGTGGTCGGGCCGCACGAACATGACCGAACCCCCTCCCCTTTTCTTTTGTTGTTGATTATTATGTGGTTTGTAAAGAAGGCAGCGCGGTGCCGTCGCACCGCGCGAAAATGAAGAGGAACGCGGTGAAAGAGAATGACACCGTCGCGCCGCGCCGGAGCACCACGGAGGGTCGCTGCTGGGGCGGGCCGCAGCACTTACTATTGTACCCAGTTTACTTAGTGTTTACTTCTTCTCTCTTACTCTATGGTGTTTGTTTACTTTATAAAGGAAATTCCTTCCCCTTTTATCAGGATTTACGCCTTGGGTGCTAGTCTCCATCCCCTGGCCTATGGAAGGCGGGCTTGGGGTAGTCATGACACGGGCCCCGAGGTCGGGTCGTGACAAATTGGTATCAGAGGAGTTCGGTTCTACCGTAGAACTCAGGACTCTGATCTTTCCTCTATGTGAAGTAAGAGTGTTAAGGGTATTTAGTGTGCTTATCAGTCCAGGGAGTCTAGTGTTAGTGTGGCGGCCGACGTATCCATACACCAGGACCCTAAATTCTGATTTCCGACTCAGTGCACGAAAAAATTGATTGCATGTGTGTTTCAAAAGTTTTCTTTGTGATTATTTTGTGTCAGCTCACCAGGTATACTGTTTTGACCGTGGCGCACCTATTTCTTTTCAGGATGGCCCCACGACGGTAGCCAGCTAGGGTTTCGAGCTTTGTATGAGACGACAGCACACCAAGCGACGAGGCCTCAGTGCATGGCCCTTTCTCAGCAGAGGCACCGGTGGTACCTCTACCCACCGATCCACCGATGCCACCAGCCCCAGCCGCTAAGAGTGCACATCGCCTTAGTGCACTGCACAAGTTTCAGCATCAGAGACCGCCCAGGATCCACGGGGAGAAGGACCCTCAGACAGCCGAGGACTGGATGGAGGTTGTAGTTTGAGTTTTCAGATAAGTGGGGACACCAGCTATCCTCATGGTGATCCTTGCAGTGAGCCTCCTGCACGCGGCAGCAGGCAGAAGGTGGATCTTGATGCTCCAGGTGCACGATGAGGCATCTCTCCTCTGGACGGACTTTGAGAGCCTCTTCCACTCGGAGTTCGTCCCTGCCACCCTCCATGTGGTGCGCATTTAGGAGCAACTACAGCTGTGGCAGGGTAGCATGACGGTCGCCCAGTACTCGGTGAGATTTACCGATCTCTCGCGCTATTCGACAGACATGGTACGAGCCCCATTCTTCCGGGTCGAGACCTTTGAGTAGGGACTGAGGCATGAGATCAGGGAATAGATGGTCTCCCTCAGCTTTCCGATGCAGGCAGGAGTACTGGAGTGAGCCCTTGTCATAAATAGATTTCTTGCCGAGCCTACACCAGCAGCGAGACCTGCCTCAAGGCGACACGTAGCAGAGTCGTCTGAAGCTAGAAGTCGAAGGATTTCACAGGGGTCCAGGCAGACCAGACCATCAGGCGGACGACCTTAGAACCCTCGCTCAAAGGTGCAGGGCACATGACACAGAGCCAGCCTTCCGAGGAGAAGACAGTGCTACGCATGCAGCGGGCAGGGCCACATGGCTCGTGACTACCCGACCCGCCTTGCAGAGGAGCAGCAGACGGTTGAGGGCCCACCCAAGCAGAGGTAGAGGGTCTACCATGGCGGTCTGCAGAGAGAAGGCAGATGAGGCAGGGGAGCTGGCTGAGTAGCAGGTGGTGGGCGACGCTTTGAGGCTTTACCACCACTACCACAAGGAGGTCCACCCCGACCACAGGGAGCTAGACGGTAGAGGCAGGCTCAGCTTCAGGCAGCGGAGGCCTACAACCACGGTGCACCAGAGATGATTCGAGGTACTATCTACGTCTACTTCACCCTTGCTGCAGTTCTTATAGACACAAGAGTGAGTCATTATTTCATTGTCGCTACCCTTGTTCGTAGCTTGGAGATTCTGACGGAGCCGTTGGCTCGATCCTTACGGCTAGAGACTCCTACAGGAGCAGACTCAATGATTACGCATTGGTGCCGGCAGTGTGAGCTTACTCTAGGAGGCGAGAGCTTCGGGTGGGATCTTCTTGTAGCAGCGTCGAGGCCTTACGATGTCATCTTGGGCATGGATTGGTTATCTACAGTCCATTCTCAGATCGACTGTATTAGGTGCAAGGTGCGGTGTGTTCGCACCAATGGGAGCAGGATCACCTTCATCGGCGAGAAAGGAGCCTTAGCATCGTATGATGGACTCACGCAGAGGAGAGGATAGCTGATCACTCATCAGTTGGCAAGCCTCATCCTAGGAGCAGTTGACGTGCGGAGTCCTAGTTTTCCTGTAGTAGTGTATCAGTATGCGGACGTTTTTCCTGACGATGTTCCGGGACTAACTCCTTGAAGAGAGGTAGAATTTTATATTGACCTGTACCCTAGGACAGCCCCGATATCCACTCCAGCATATCGTATGGATCCCGCTGAGCTTCGGGAGCTACGGGTACAGCTGGAGGACTTGCAGGGCAAGGGATTCATCTGACCCAGTGTTTTACCCTGGGCTTCCCCGATTTTGTTCGCTAAGAAGGCGGATAGGAGCTTGCAATTGTGTGTAGACTATCGTCGCTTGAACCAGGTGATCGTGAGGAACAAGTATCCACTACCGAGGATTGACGTCCTCTTCGATCAGCTCAATGGACCATGGTGTTTCTCTAAGATAGACCTCAAGTAGGCTATCATCAGCTCATCGTTCGGGATGAGGACGTGTAGAAGACGACCTTCAAATGTCGGTATGGCCACTATGAGTTCTTGGTTAAGCCGTTCGGCATAACCAATGCTCCAGCAGTGTTCATGAGTCTCATAAACAGGATCTTTCAGCCTTACCTCGATCGATTTGTCGTGGTATTCATCAACGTCATATTGATATACTCGACCACTGAGGAGTAGGACGCCTACCACTTGTGGGTTGTACTGAACACACTCCAGGAGCACCAGCTTTATGGTAAGCTCTCGAAGTTTCATTTCTGGTTACGTGAGGTCCACTTCTTGGGACACGTTATCTCTGAGGCGGGGGTTGCGGTGGACCCTGTGAAGATCGAGTCAGTGCTAGCTCAGGAGCCACCCAGGGGCGTGACGAAGGTGCGGAGTTTCTTGGGTCTAGCTGGGTACTACCAGAGATTTGTGACCAACTTTTCCAGAGTTGCGTCACCACTTTCAGCTTTCAAGAATAAGGGGAAACCCTTCGTGTGGTCACATAGATTTCAGCAGAGCTTTCAGAAGATCAGACAGAGATTGACCAGCGCACCTTTCTTGAGGCTGCCGGAGGAGGGAGTGGGGTACGTAGTCTACTGAGATGCAATAGGGACCGGACTTGGATGTGTCCTGATGCAGGAGCGAGCAGTGATCGCCTATGGATCACGTCAGTTGTGGCAGCATGAGCAGAACTACTCTACCCATGACCTGGAGTTATCAGTAGTGGTCTTCGCTCTGAAGATGTGGCGACACTATCTGATGGGCGAGCACTTTATAGTCTACTCTAACCACTAGAGTCTTAGGTACATCTTCTTGCAGAAGGACCTGAATCTGAGACAGTGGTGATGGCTCGAGTTCCTCCAGGACTATGACTTTGAGATAGTCTATACTATTGGAAAGGGGAACGTAGTAGTCGACGCCCTCAGCAGGAGGACGGCCATTCAGCTACTTGGAGAGGCGACGGAGCAGATAGCCACTTTGTAGATATCCATCATGGATAGAGATGGAGAATCCTTTCTTCATTCACTCACATTCACTCCTCCACTACTACAGCGGGTCAGAGAGGCACAGTGTGGGGACGCTGACTATGAGACGTGGCGTGCACATATGTCCTCAGGACTGGAACCAGATGGATTCTCTATAGGAGGAGAGCACGATGACCTTTTCATAGGACGTACCATGGTACCGGCTGCTTTTTAGGAGGAGGTGCTGAGGGAGTTTCACACTTCCCCTTTAGTAGTATATCCAGAAGTGGTGAAGATGTACTAGGATCTCAGACGACAGCAATGGTGGCCGGGTATGAAGAAGGTTTTGGCAGAGTTCATTTCCCGATTCCTCACCTGCCAACAAGTGAAGGCGGAGCACCAGGTACCAGCAGGCTTGGTACAACCCTTGGAGGTCCCAGAGTGGAAGTGGGATGCGATATCTATGGATTTTGTGACTGGACTTCCATGCACTTCCAGAGGTCACGACTCCATTTGGGTGATTGTCGACCAACTCACCAAGTCGGCCCACTTCTTACCCATCAGAGAGCAGGGCTCAGTAGCGAGCTTGGGAAGTCTCTACGTTCAAGAGATTTTTCAGCTTCATGGTGTTCCATCATCTAACGTCTCCGATCGAGTTTCTCACTTTACTTCCCGGCTTTTGAAAGGGTTGCAGGAGGCATTCGGGGCGCAACTACGTCTGAGCACCACCTTTCACCCTCAGATGGATGGTCAGACAGAGAGGACCATTCAGACTCTTGAGGACATGCTCTGTGCATGTGTCCTCGACTTTTGTTGGAGCTAGGAGGGCCACCTACCCTTGGTGGAGTTCGGATACAACAACAACTACCACTCCACCATCAGGATGGCACCATACGAGGCATTGTACGGCCGACATTGCAGATCACCTCTGTGCTTGACAGACCCTGGGGAGTCAGCAATTGTGGGACAAGAGATGGTCCAGGACACGACAGAGAAGGTTCAGGTCATCCAGGAGAAAATGAGGACAGCTCAGAGCCGGCAGAAGTCTTATGATGATAGGAGGCGGAGACCACTAGAGTTCAAGGATGGCGACCACGTCTTCTTGCGGGTCTCACCTCGACATGGATTACGGAGATTTTACCGGGGCGAAAAGTTATCTCTGCACTTCATCAGATCATTCCAGGTTCTCAGAAGGATAGGCGAGGTGGCTTACCGCCTGTCTTTACTACCTCAGTTGCACTAGGTGCACGATGTCTTCCACGTATCTCAGCTGAGGAGGTACGTGCACGACCATACGCATATCATCGACCATAGGGAGTTGGACATTGATGATGGGGCGACTTTTACGGAGGTCCCAGTGGAGATCGAGGATCAACAGGAGTGGGTCCTATGTGGGTGGTCGATTCCTCTAGTGCGCATCAGATGGAAGCACGGGAACCTCTAGGAGAGCACTTGGGAGCGGGAGGCTCAGATGTGTGCTCAGTACCCTCATTTTTTCCCCTAGTTTGTGTTGTATCTTTATGGGGACGTAAAGCCCTGAGGTGGGAGTAATGTAAAGACCCATAAATTTTAAGGGAGATTTTTTCTTAATTTTTTTTCGGATTTTACAAGTCTGCAGTTTCTGACGGCACCTGATTTCGAGGCCCGGTGAGCCTGGAATCAATTTCTGAATTTTAGCTCGGGTACGTTCAGTGAACGAACGAGTGGGTTATTCTAACTTTTGAACTGGTGCTCGGAATCAAAATCGGAGGTCACCGATGGAATTGCAGAGCTGGTAATTGCTTAGGAAAGCTTTTTATGGAGTTGTGTTTGCTCGGGTGAGGTTATTAAATAAATGGGTTAACCAAAGAATGACATAAAAATTTTTGCTATAATTTTTATTTCTATTCCAAGTACATATAACCTATGCATGGAAGTTGGAGTGGGACCCACTACATCCTAACTCCACTAGGTTGGATATTGGTGAAGTGGGGCCCACATGATCCCCACCCCCTTCATTTCCATTTAACCTCCCTCTCGTGCTTTTAATCTTGTAACTCACCCACACCCCAATTTAATGACATGTCACCTCTCGAAATTAAATTTGGACTATTAAACACTCATCAATTAAGTCAATTAATTGATTGTGAACTTTTGATTTTCGAAAAGGGTTGGTATGAGTAATAAAATAAGGAAAATCATTATTTTATTATTTTGTCGAATCATTGTGTGGAGATATTTCAGAGAGGAGAGCTCAAGTCTTGGAGATCTTCTTCGGAGGAGGAGGAGAACGCGAAGAACACTGAAATGCTTCTCGGTCTTCTTTTCGCATCAAGGAGAGGGGGACGCCACATCCTTCATCAGGCGTGCACCGACGATGTATACAAAGCCTTGTACCGTAACGCCGTCTTCCGCGACGCCGTCTTCTGCGATGCCATCTTCCGCGACGCCGCCTTCCGCGACATTGTCTTCCGCGATGTTGTCTTCCGCGACGCCGTCTTCCGCGACATCGTTTCTCCATGATGACCATCGTTCGACAACTCCTTGAGGTAGGGGTTTGATTTTATGTTCATGAATATTTGGGAATTCGACGTTAATAACTTAGCCGCCTGTTATCAAGATAACGGGAGGTGGTCGGGCTGCACGAAAACGACCGAATATCCTCCCCTTTTCTTTTGTTGTTGATTATTATGTGGTTTGGAATGAAGGCAGCATGGTGCCATCGCACCGTGCGGAAACGAAGAGGAACGCGGAGAAAGAGCACGGCGCCATCGCGCTGCGCCGTTGAGGCCAGAAGAAGCTGTGGCCGGATTCGGGCCATGGCAGAGGAGCGCGGCGCTGTCATGCCGCGCTAGAGCACCACGGAGGGTCATGGCTGGGGAAGGAAATGACAGAGGGGTGCGGCGCCATCGCGCCATGGTTGTGCGGGGAGCGGCGGTCGGAACCGGCGGCCGCCGGCACAAGGAGGGTGGGACCCGCGGGGTGGGTCCCCCGGTGGCACACCGGCCAGCCAGTTTCTGGGAAATCCATGTTTCATAACCCCCGGATGGAAAAGGACAGGCCCCCCATGTGGGGGGGGGGCGTTTTTCAATCAGGGGGGTAGCACGCCCCCCCCCCCTTTGCGTGACCGCTCGGCCAGCGCTGGGCCACCCCGCTCGGCCAGCGCCAAGCCACCCAGGCCGCGCCGGGCCGCGCCGGCTGGGCCAGGCCACGCCCACCGGGCCGCGCCGCGCCCTAATGGGCTGGACCCGGACCCGGGTCGTGTCGACCCGGGGGGTCTTAGGCCGGGTCGGTCCGGGCCCAAAACCCCCTAAAACCGAACAGGTTCATTTAAATGCCCGTAACATGGGCTACAAACCTCCGATCGATGCACTGTCTGTTGAGATGCGATCCATGGATCAATATGGTCGTTTAGGTATATTACACTCAAGGTTTCGGAGAACTTTGGGTATGGCCGGGTTGGTTCGAACACGAAAGCAACCGGGCCCTCAGAGCGGAAAGGCTTATAACCTGAGCTCCAGACGTCCGATTGACGTGTCGTTGACTTTGTTGGATTCATCGTAGTGAGACAGACCTTTTGGCTTACTCCGATCGAGGTTTGGATGCAGTTGTAGTGTGTTCGGGTTGGTTTTGACTTAAAAACCAACCGGGCCCCTGGAACAAAAAAGCAAATAACTCTCAGACCATGTGTCTGATTGACGCGCCGTCTGTCATGTTGAGTTACTTTTGTCGAGACGGAACTTTGGGATACATCAACTCCGAACTACGTGTCAGTTGATGTATCGGCCCCCTTGGCGCGTGGATCGGACCCTCCCAGAATCGAGCATGCTGTGTGCGGGAACCCTAGAGCTCGCTGCGATTGCGCTGAAATCCTCTGTGGGTTCGGCAGTGACGACGACTGCACTGAAATCCTCCGTGGGTTCGGCATGGATGACGACCGTAATGAAATCCTCCGTGGGTTCGATGGTGATGACTACTGTTCTTGTATCCTACATGGGTCCGGCAGTACTATTGTTCTTGTATCCTATGTGGGTCAGGTATTGTTTGACTATATACTTGTATCCTACGTGGGTCTGGCAGAGTAGCTGGTCTTGTAACTTATGTGGGTCCGACATGTTAGCTGGTCTAGTGTCCTATGTGGGTCCCAGCTTAGATAAATCAGTGGCTATATCTAATCATCTCTATCACCTTACGAAGAAGTATACCTGTGTGAGCTGAGTCTTGACTTTCAATCATTATCTTCGATATGATTGATTTTCTTTCCTATGTGGATTGGGTTGTGCTTTTCTGTGTGGATTGGGTTGTACTATCCTATGTGGACGTGATCGAACTTGGGCTCGGATGTTGGAGCCGAACTGGAATTGATGACTTAGGTATATGTATGGGTATATACCTAAGTAGTGTTGGTTGTTACTTCGTGATTGTATCTTTCATTAGTGGATTATCCTTTTTGGATTCTAGGAGACCTTCGGGGGGTCTCTGTGTCCCTACTGAGTAGCGTATACTCACCCCTGCACAGGCTATGCCCGCACTACGTTGTGTTGGATGTAGACGACGGACAGCGCTGATCGTGGTTGAGTCTTGTAGAGCAATTCGATACCTGGAGGTGGACCACTGGGCAGGACGTACACGGAGTGGATGGCTGGACCCGTGGAGCTGAGCAGACTATTTGTACCCACCCTTCAGGTGGGACTTCTAGTGGACTGCTCGACGTTGCTGCTTTACTTTTCAGTTGCTGTACTTTCTTTCTAGTTGTAATTTACTTTCAGTTTGGGTTTGTATTATGGCCCATTTACTTTCCGCACTTACTATTGTACCCAGTTTACTTAGTGTTTACTTCTGCTGGCTTACTCTGTGGTGTCTGTTTACTTTATAAAGGCAATGTCTTCCCCTTTTATCGGGATTTACGCCTTGGGTTCTAGTCGCCATCCCCTGGCCAATGGAAGGCGGGCTTGGGGTAGTCATGACACGGGCCCTGAGGTCGGTTCGTGACATTGACACCCTATCCTTCTCTTCCCCCTCATATCCTATGATCACCCTATGAAATAAATTTAATTTTGGGACACTTATTAAGTTTGGTTATCTACCTCCTTTCCTCTCCTATCCTATCCTATTCCTTTCCTCTCCTCTAATTCAAATAACCTAGATTTGAGTTCTTGGTGATGATTCTATGGGAGCATATTGGAATTATTTGTTATTATTTTTAATTTATATGGATTAGATATAGAAATATCAGTAGAGGTTACCACACATGGTATCTCAATGTTTCTAGATCTTTTCATCTCTATCTAAATTATTTTTTTGGTTTCATCAAATTAGGAATGATTTAAAATATGGATCAGTACTTATTTAGATATTTTTTTTCATATATGGTCTAAATTGGTGTTAATACTAATATTTATACCATTTAGTTTTATCATTTTTAAGCCCTCCAATAACATATCCATCAATTAATAGAGAGAAATTAATTATTTAAAAAATTTCCCTAAATTAATTAAGTAATTAATTTATTAAATTAATAATGACGAAATAATTAATAAGAGTTAATTTTTATAGGGATATGGACACACATATGAGGTTGATGGATTATATAGTCTTGGAAGAGATTAAGCAATGGAGTTTGAGCTTTGATTAACTCGTTAACTCCATCTTGACATTGGTGGTCACTACCTTTCCAAATGGTTAATGCATTGTTTCTTTCGACATGTGATATGTGGTCTCAAAAAATATATTTGATTAACCTTATAATAATTTAAATCATTCCCACTAACCAGAATGTTTTGGGTATGGGATTCTAGGTCCACGATTGACCCTTATAGTACAATGACTTAATTCCTTGATCACCGACAGTCATAGTCTCTCATTGAAGTTCGTTGGAATTTATACTCAAAAATTAATGGATCTTACCTGTAGTTATTTTATTTTTCCTATGACCTTTATTATGTGTCTTTGTCATTATTTTCCATAATATTAGTGTGGAAACAATGGTGGTAGGTGAGACACACGACCAGGTATGTTTCTTTCATGACATAAGAGAGTGTGTGTATGTATTATAAGGGATATGTTAGGTCTTTCCTTTTAATGTAATTTATTGTTATGGTCTCTAAAATCCATGGGGTCAAATGAATCCATTAAGGATTACAGTCTCTTTAATAAAGAAGATTGTATCCATGGAATTTTATGACCTAATATACTTGAAATAGGTTCCGTTATCCTCCTATTAGTAGGTTATGTGGAAATTATTTATAGTCAATATTTGTATTGAACTAATAGGATCATTAGTAATGCCTTGTCAAAATTTTAATATTATATAAATAATTCTTGGGGTGAGTATTCTTTCCCATTTATGGATTATAGTAACTGAGTGAGTTATTATTTGAGTATGGATTTGGATATGGGTTAGATATGGGGGGACCAACACCGAAAAAACATAATCTGAGTTGGATATGATGACAACCTAATTCTTCTTTCATATATAGATCTACCAAAAAATAGTATTCCATAACTATTTATTTATTTATATTGTGGAATTCCTTGAAATTTTTATTATTCTATTGTGTAATACCTTTCCCATGCTTAAGTAATGGGATTAAACATGCAATGTGATATTGTTACATATAGTATGATACATATTTACCATTTAACTTCTCATAATGTGTTTATGGATGTTATTCCCATTAGTTGATATGTCTTGATATAGGATTACATAACCAAAATGATTTGATATCTTTATGGTATAGGATAGAATTCAAAAATTAAATTTATTATGATACTATGGGATGGATTTTATAGTTACAATTATCTCACCTATGTAATGAGATTACATTCCCACTATGTTATTGGATAAGGTAGGATAAAATTACCACTTATCTGAAGATATGTTTTTGGGGTATGATATACCAATTATGTTATGTGCTCATAATCAGAACATGACACCCAATATTGGGGTATGTAATCCCTTCTTCCCCATGGAATAATATTCTTGTGTGGCCTTAGTAATATTGATAATTTGATTCTATGACCATGTATTTTATATTACCCTTATAAGTAAAATGTGTAACCCAATGTCTAATGCTTCCAAGGAGTGGAATATAACACTCACTTGAGAATGGTTTATTATGGAATTAGATTCTATATCTTATGATGTATCCTAGGTATAGGGACACTTTTCCCTCTCATGGTTATGAACATGTCTAGAGATTTTATTCCCTAAATTTATATTAAATTTTAGGATATGTTTCATACATATATATATATATGAATTCTTAAGATTTTATTACATCACATGGTATTATATTCGGCATATAATTCCCACTAGAAGATTATTTCTCAATGACATTATTCCCACTATTATGATTATGTTATCTTTTCGTATATGGAGACCCTCACTTTTCATACATTAACATTACATAACTTTTGTGGAATACGTAAAACATCAGACAAACATATTCCCAAAGACCCTATTAGTTTAGTTCCTTTTTAGAAATTAAAACATAAACACTGATACATAAGGGAGCGAAATTATCTCCCACTAGGTTTTTCTTGACTAGCACCCTTCTTAGATACATAAAAAATAATACATACCTTAAATACCTAGGTAAGGAAACATAAAAAGGGGTGAGATAAAATGTTAGGTAAGGATAAACAAGGGATATATGTAAATGTAATCATGAGAATGAGGGTATGAGAACATGATCGTGAAAATAAAAGATCATACCTTGCATATCAAAGATTATATACATGAATCGTGGAATAAATATTATTAGTTCATAAGACAAGAATAATAAGGATATAAATAACATAATCCATGAAATCCTAACAAAGGAATAAAACATGGAATTATGGAATACACAAAATCATATTATATGATTTCCATAGTATCTAAGGCATCACTACCAAGACAATCTTGGTAGTATAGGTTCACTACCCATACCATATTTGTAGTCATGGTTTACTCCCGTGGAAATATTAGTAGCAAGAGTTTTCTCCCCACACCATCTTGGTAGTCATGTTTCCCTTCTATGCCCATATTAGTAGTCACAGTTCATTCCCATGACCATCTTAGTCTATCTCATGAGATATAAATATTTACCCAATTCATTAGAAGAGATATAGGTCCCATGCATCTCATAATGAAATCATACATACATGTTCCACAATATCATAAATTATCATATCATAACCCATGAAATGAAATGGGTATTATAAATATATAATTATATCATAACCTGTGGAAAGAGACAAGTTTCATAATCATTTCATCTTATACATAACCCGTGAAAAGAATCAGGTTTTAAAAGTATATAATCTCTGAAATAGAAACAGGTTTCATCAATATTATGTCTTCAAAACACAATTCATTAATAGAATTAATATGAATCAAAACATTTCATAATTTCCCTAAAAGGGAATGTGTAACACCAAAATATTTTATCTTATATAGGAAATAATTTGTAGTGATATTTTTAAAACATTTCATGAGGAAAATATCCTTTTTTCATTAAAAATTATTTTTAAAACATAAAACCTTTTGGAAAACATTTTTATTTGAAATTATATTTGAAAAATTATAAAGGAATAATTTAAAACCATAAAACGTTTTCAAAATCCTTTTCCTTGAAAATGGGTTTCAAATATCTTTTGAAAACATGGTTTTGGAAAAAAAATTGAATACAATAGATTTCCGGCCGAAGAGAGAGATGGTCATATTTTACAAAAAAACATTATCATAAGTACCAAAAGTGGTAAAATATTACTAATAAATGAGGATATCTTGAATAACCATAGGGGAATAAAATTCATGAGTGTTCATGAGATATAGATCATAAGTGTTTATCAAAGAATCATAATCATTAACAATCTCTAAAACCGATGATATTGTATCAAAAAACTCTCACCACATGGTTACTTGGGATTATCTCTCTATGTAATAAAATGAAATAACATGATGGTTAAAATATCATAAAAATAATTATATTCATTATATAACATGTAAAATGTAATTTTATACACCTCTAAAATAATTTAGGTGCATAAACAAACATGAGCCTTAATGATGGAAAATTGACACAAAAATATTATACTGATTTGGTAACTTTTGAAACATTAACTCCATGAAATAAAGATTATAAAATGGATATGTAAATACTCATAACTTTTAGTATAATAAAAATTGAATACATCCATGGGCTATATACAGACCACAAAAAAGGATTGGGTGTTGAATAAATCATGCATCACATGGAAATAAAAAGTGAGATGAAATCCCATCACCTTGTGTCTTGACTCTCGTCATACTCATTCAAACCAATGGTATAATAAATATAAATACTTTATAAATATTTTAAATAATCATAGTATTATATCTAATACTATATATGGTTTTATTACGATCTTATATTACCATCGTGTTAATCGTCTTATGTTAAGGTTTCACTTCGGATAATGTTCGCTTTGTTCTTCTCATGTGTCTTAATTTGTTATATTGTTGGTCCATATAATTATATCATGATTTTAGAATGTAAATCGTGATATAAATAAAATGTATACCCATTTTTTTTATAAAAATATATATAATATATATGTACAAAATGGAATACACTATTCATTGAGACGATAAGCCTTATGTACACATGAACATTTTTTCCGTTTTATTGACATATTGAAAGAAAGAATGAAAATGAAATATATGTATATATTTATATCATTATTAAAGTATCTTTATGATATCAAAAATAAAATATATATTCACTAATACCATCTTTAATACATTCTATGTAGTGTATGAACGAATCATATCTCTTTGAGGGGGCGGTAGTCCACACTTCCTAGAATGAAAATATCATATTTAAACCATAATAAATATAATATATAAAATATATAAATAAAGATTCCATAATAATATTCACCATGAGATATGGGAAAGGAAAAATTAACAATTGTCATTTAGTGAGGTGATAGTTCACCGTACACATAAACAGTACGTTCCTTACCCATTAGATGAAGGTGTTTGTAAGGGTATGTTGAAACATTATATTAAAAACTCATAGGATATTAATTATTCTATTGTTTTTATAAAATCATGGAAGGAATATATTGGAGTGGGTGAAGAAGTAAAATAAAATAAATGTGCTTGAGATAAGGTGTTACCTCCTAATTGGGTCACTCCATTTGGTTTATGCGAGAAAGATTCATGGAAGACTTTATGTCCAAGGGGAGTCTTGAAGGATGAAGGGAAACATGTTGGAATTTTTATTGGTCAGATGTTGGACAAAATTATGTGTTTTGATAGGTGTCAAGAAGAGGTATAGGTGGTGTCCTTTTATAGGGAATGGAAAGGACTCACTTGGAATTTTTGAAAACAAGTTAGGTGTACCCACATTATTACCTAAACATAATCATAACAAACCAACATAACTCAATAATGGAGGGTCAATTGGAAAATAATGTCCATAAAATAGGTTTTGAACAAGTTTATAAGTCATTTTTCATCTTAAATGTGAGGTTTACTCCCTTATTAAGCTTAATTTAACCTTATTTTATGTAATTAATTTTAATCACTTTTAATAATATTTTTTGTAAAAAACTATGTTTACCTTATTATACATCATAAATTATTCAGATTCCGAATATGGGATTCATTTTTCAAATTCTAATCAAATAATTGGTTTAAATTAATTTAAAATTAATCATGTAGTCAGGTCAACAATGTGGGTTTTTAAAGTAAAAATTATCCAAACTTTGCTATGTTTTTATGTCCAATTTCAATATGAAATTGGTTGAAATTGCCTAAATTATTTTAATTGATAAAAATATAATATAATTAAATTCTTAAACCATATTAAAATATAATTTTACCATATAAATAAATTATAAGAAAAAACATTTTTGAATTAAAATCCGGTATTTTCACAATTCATCCAAAATGAAGTTTCTCGAAAAAAACCCAAACAATATCTATAAGAAAAATTTGACATTATTAATTCATAACTTAATTTAATTTTATTATATTAAATTTCTAAATGTTTTCAAAATTAATTTTATTATTTTTCACATAAATACATTAAAAATAGTTCATTTGAGAAAACTATATTTTTAAACATAAAAGTACTTTACCAAGAATCACATCTTTCATTATCAATATATTTTATTTATATAAAAAAATTATGAAAAATATTTTAAAATTAGTTATTAATATTTATATAACTATTTTATAGACTAGGTTAAAATTATCTCATTTAAATAATTATAACAATAAAATGATATTTTGTAGACACATTGATGTTGTGTGTAACATATTCCAAGTCGATGTTTCGTGTAACATACACCAAGTAGATGTTACATGTAACATATAAAAAATTCAGGTTCTATTTAATGTATACCTAGTATATTCCATTTTAAAAAAATGTTTGACTTGGTTCATTGCAAGACATAAATGAAAAATTAATTTATTCAAAAACAATGTCCATAACAACTCAGCGTGTTATAATGTACTACCCATGCATGGATTATTTTGAAATTAAAATTATTCTTGGACCACTTTTAATATTATATTATTGATAAATATCTCCCATTTATTTATTATCTTCATATCACTAGAATGTAATGCTCACTATTTTGAAAATATTATCAGGATGCATTGCCCATCTACTGGTCGATGTACAATGATGAGAAAATATGCCTTTATATATGACTTTTTTATGTGACTTACATTCTATTGTGATGTGATATGTTCATAGACACCCCAAAACTATATAATTCAATCATTTTATCACTTATGTGGTTATGTATCAACAATTTCTAGGAAATAGGTTTTTATTATTATTGGTGTGTATTTATGTTTATCAATAGTAACATCATACTATAAATTAACTTTCATATAATTCATATGGTAGGTACAACATTACTATTGTACTACTGAGTTGTATTCCCACCTTTTTCATGCACTTAGGTTCTTTAGAACACATTATGGTAGAAAAAAAGGTAGGGATAGGGCCTAGATCTAGGTAGTTGAGGAGGTGGATTATACATAGAGTCAAGAGATGGTGTTATATAGACACTTAGAAATTTTTCATGTTGTTGAATCAATTAGATTTTTTAATTATATTTATAAAAATATTCATGCTTTACCTCTGGGTGACCTTTTTCCATTATGTATGTTTTCATGACATTATTGATAATCATTTTTTAATTGTATCGGAGTTGTAATTTGACAATTGATGGAATGTATCAATGATGTTTGATTTTATTGGTTTATATTGTTGTTAATATTAATTTTATTTATTCCACTATGATTTATGAAAATATATACTAGAGAGGGTACGTCCACCCACTTCATACATAAACATTTGTCACTAGTCATTAACCTCGGGCGTATAGGGTGGAATTTTTATAGTATGTGGCACCCAGTTCCTTCATAGTGGAGGAGAACCAAATAGGGGATGCTGTAAACATTTATTTGATACTTTATTTTGTTTATATTACTATTTGAGATATGGTACACTGAGATATAAATATTCAAAACATGTGATGGATGTTATGTCTTATGCATACTGAACACCATCTTGAGTATATATCTAATTTATCAGGAAGTTTGGATTGTTGTTTTGGAATTTCCATGTTATATTTGAGTTGTTTTGATTATTCAAGGAATTTTATTTTGGTATTATTAATTACATATTTTTCACTAGTTCTGTAGTGGATATATTCTTTCATTCATGCATAATATTTGGCATGTAGAATTCACATATAATTTGTGTAATTACTAATTTATATCCTAGTATATTATGTGGGTTATTCTTAATTAATGTCTGGGTAACTAGTAATATAGAATTTTTAGGTATAAAAAGTTGGTATAATTATACTTAACCAGTCTTGTATTTTGATTGTGTTTTAAAAATTATGTATTTTAGGAGGTCAAACATATTTTTATCCAAAAGCTTTCCAAGATTGGGTTAGTAGGTACAGAGTTATGAACTAGTGATGAGAGACTCTTTAGTTGTAGGGTGACTATAGGGTAATGAGATTTATTTCCCACCATAACACATTTTTTATTCCATGAGTGGATAATGGGATGTGTTACATTGGGGGTGGTGTCATCGATGTACCTATTTATGTGATAGTGATTATCTAAGTGGTTGTTTAGTAATTGGGTACCCGGTGAGGGTTGGCACACTAAATTTTAGCGTGTTATTCCCATCAATATTCCTAGTATTAATGAGGCTTATAATTGGGAAATATAATGTGAGATGACTTAGATATTTATGAATGAATCATGAAGAATGTGATTCATGGCTTTTAAATATCAGAAAAAAAGATATATAGAATTGGTTAAATATCTTAGTGATAATTTCTTCAGCACAAGATCAAATTGTTTTTAGTTTTATATATGATGTTGGGTTATTTTCAGGATTACAGCTAGTACAAGTTGAGAATATGTGAGGGTATCCCAATAGAGGAGTTGGACTTAGGAATGTGTATAGATTTATAATAATGGGAATGGGTAGATGATTATATGATATGTATGATACAAAAAACATGTGATAAATATTTTATTGAATATCAATTCAATATGAGGGATTATTTGAGTTGTTTTGATATAACAAAATGAGTTATAATTAATACAGTGATATGAACATCATGCATCTGAGTCATAGTTAGTTGAACATTATGCTGGTGAGCCTATGATCATTGGCATATGACTCTTGAAATTTTTATTTGGGTAATGGAAAATATATCACTTGGGTGTCTCCCTATTTTGGATTTTCTTTGTAATTGACCATGGTGGATTTGTGCACCTTTGAATGTATAACATTATTACTCCATTATTATTGGATTGAAGGATCAAACCCCCACATTATTATTATGGCCCTTGTGATGGATAGGTTCTAATATCATATTTATAGTGGTAAGAATTTTTGTGGATATGTATAATAATCCTTGAATGGCATCGAGGATTTATAGACAATTTGATTTTGGGAACTATTTGGGATAAAGTGAGTTTGAATGTAGGTCACAAGATTCCAATTGTTATGTCATGGTGACCCTTTAAATGTATAGTTTTTCCTTTTTTGATGCATCCTCACTATGTGTTTATGTCAATTGGGATGTTTTTAAGTCTCTCGAGCACTGTTTGGGGTATAAGATCTTGTTAGGTTTGAGTTGTTCTAGTGGGTTTTAAGACTCCTTAGACTACTTAACGACACAGACCTAGGTTTTGTAATGTTTACACCCTATAGACAATCCCACTTAGAGTGATATTGGGTACCAAATAAGGTTGTAAGGTGTGAGAAAACTTTTTTTCCTAAGGGTGATGGTCCTGGATGTTATTACATTATTGACCACCATAGGAATGTTTGGTATATCATATTCTTTGAGATTAAAAATGTTGTGTTCACTGATAGATTTAGTATGAAATTGATTTTTTCAGTAGCATTTCCTGATTAATGGAGTTTTCAGTGATGTATAGACTTTTTTTATGGGATGTGTGAAAATATTGTGAATTATGAGACTAAAAATGGATCCTAATAGAGTCCAGAAATTCGGTGGAACATAGAAGACACATTATGTAAAGAGTAGTCACTAGTTTTAGAGTTATCAGTCAATATCAAGTATGTGGTGTAGGATTATTGATGATTCTGTATAATGGTAGTGTGGATCACCCTGATGTTATAGACCTCAGAACAAGGCTCTTGGGTGGTTCTCTTAGGATATGATGAGATGGGGATTTTGAATATTAGCATTAATAATATCATGGGATATTTTACTTTCTGTATATAGTACCAATGAGGTGGAAATTATATATTTTGGTGACACCATTGAGGTCAGTTCCATTATAACCTTTATTAGGGTGGCGTGTGGTGAAAGCTATGTATTATTTGTATGATTGACCTAGACCGATAGTGGTAAAGGTTATACATTGATGTTAGATTGCAAGTAGCTTATGTGTGTGTATTTAAATCTTATTATTGGGAGATAATCAATTTCTGGTATCATATCCCTAAAATAGAGAATTTAAATTTATTTAGGGACTAACTAGTTGAAATTTGGAGACTTTATTGTTTATAGTATTACGTTGGTAAATTTAGATACACACTAGGAGTATGAAACCTGATGTAGTAAGGAGAGTATTTTTTGGGTCATGTCTAAAGAGTGATACTATGGGTTGGATGCCTAGTTGTTTTATACGTGCATGTGTTTATCACTAATAATGTGATGGTATATTATAGAAAATTAATTTCAACCATGGTTGTATGAGGTCTATGTTTTGGAAATCCATGAATTCTACAATGAATGGGACATAGTTAGGGATTTAGTGCAATTAGATTACATCATAGTGCTCAGGTTTTTAGGTATTTTGTATTGAGTCAGTTTAGTGAGGTATCTATTAAAATATTTCAAGAGTGATAAATAGTGATTTATAAAATGAATATCTGGCCACTTATTTTGAGAAATTACAGGAATTTATGTTGGGGAATAGCAAGATACATCCAATGATTTTTCAGTTCAATTGGTTTGGGAGTGGTGTCAATATGGACATAGTAAGTGAGATATATAGTTTTATTTTTTTTCATTTAGTTTCGTCGACAGATGAGGTTTCTCATATATAAAAATAGAAAATTCTTAGGGATGGGAATTATTATGGTGGATAGATTGTAACAACCCACACAAATTAATGTTAGTTTATATGAAGATAAGTCAATATAAAATGAATTTATAAAAAGTTTTTATTTGAATTCTATATTTGTAATTGATAATTAGATTCCTTATACACATTTTAAATGTTCAAAGTCATTATTCTTATTGAACAAAACCTCAATGGATGCCACTGATGTTTTTGTAGCTAAGATAGTGATCACTAGCCACCACACCATAAGGCAGGTTGGTAGGGTAGAAAAATAATAATTTGAATCAAATGTATGGCATAATACCATCAATGTGATATTGTGATAGGTAGTGGGGTGCCCCAATACATGGGCCACTAGACACCAGGTGGCATGCCACTAGGATCCATGTGTTCTAACTAGTTTCTGAAGGTAAAACCGAACATTTAGTGGATAGATGGTTATTTTTTAAAATGTACCAAAATTAAAAATCCCCCCCCCCCCATTTTAATTTGGATCCCACTCATGGATCCATAATTTTAACAAGTGATTAGAGATGGGAGGTCCACTCTGCCTCCTTATCTTTCACCTCCTCTTTCCCACTTCAACCTAGGTGATTTGAAGAATTTTGGTCCACCCATTGAGGTGGGTTCTCTCCCTACTTTCCTCTACTCTCCTCTTCATTTACACTCTTCTAAATCTAGGTACATAATTTAGGGTTTTTATTCCAATTAAACTAGTGCATAGTAGAATCACGTGGTTATGTTGATAAAACCATATGTATTGGGTAGAGGAGAATCGATATAGATGATCTAATGTAGTATCTAAATATATTTTTTTCAGTAAGTCACTACCCTAATAGAATTTATTGATGAATCAGGGTTGTTTTTTAAGAATTATATTACTTTTGGTTTTAGGGGTGTTTCAGGTGTGTTATCATCCTCGTTGCCTATGATTTTTAAAAATTTTATGCCATTAAATGAGCTATATATTAGTAGTGAAAAATATAATAATTATACAATTATTGTTAAAAATTAATTATAATGAGTTATAATTAATGGAATGATTATTGATGGATCTTAGGACTCGTTGATGTGATTGAGGGATGGTATGGACATGGATGATCTTGGGAGATGGAAGTTAATCACTTATTAAGGAGTTAAATATATATTTAGGTAGGTAATCCCTATCATTCCTAATACTTTTTACAATTTCACATAAGATGAGTATTATTTATTTATCAATAGTGTGTGCTTTCCCATAAAAATAGTTTCCATTGAGTCGTATGTGTTTGGTATTGAATATCAAGGTTGTGATAAACGAACTTATAATTTTTCCTTCATTTCTTAACCACTTATGGTGATAGGATATAATTATAGTGTATTATACATTATAATAGGTACACAATGGGTCTTCCCTTGAGCTATGTTATGATTTCAAGAACCTAATTAAGGTGAAATTAACATCCTTGTAAATTAGGTAGATATGGAAATGAGGGTGTTGAGTAGGACCCACTACCAAGTATATTCCATTTACTATATAAGATAAAATTTACCCTATAAGGGATATTTTTTCATCCCTTTTAACATAATTTGATTCCATGACTACTGAGAGACAATGGTTAAAATTAGGATGTTGGGTATTACGGTCACTCGAACCAATATAAATGTCTTATTGATAGATTATAACATAGTGGGACTTGAATAGGTTACCTTAGTATCCCGCCAATAGGATATGTAAGAATTATATAAATTCTATATAAGGATTGGCCTAAGTTGAACATTACTGATGCCTTGTTAGCCATTTTGGATTATATAACTAATTCATTGGGTGACTATTCATTTCCCCTTATATCATTTCATAATGGAGTGAGTTATACTTTAGGTGTGGATTAGGATATCGGTTAGGCATGTGAGGACCATCCATTATTAAAAATTAAGTTAGATGGATATGATGTCAACCAAAATATTCTTGATTGTATAAATATCCCTAAACAATAATTTTTTCCATTTTATATTTTTCTTATGTTTCAATTTTTTTTACCCAGTTTCATTATTCTTCTGTTGTGGATGAGATTCACCTTGTTTTATTTTTTTGTTCATGTGTGGGATGATATGTTAATACACTATGATAATTATTATTTCCTAGGATGATACTCCATATTGTGATGATGATTTATAAGGTATAGGAAAATAGACTTGCTGTAATATTGGGATGTGTGGTATGTGACACATTCCCCAACTACCATATGATAAAATTTTCATAGATTTGTTGTCATAATTTTATATGCTTATCTCAATAGACAAGTTACACAATTTATTTGATATAAATATAGTATAGAACTACATTTCCATTTTTCACCTAGGTAGATATAATAGGATTATGTGACTAGTAACAAAAATCATGTCTAGGCATGGAATTTCATGGCCATTATGTTGTTAAGGTATAAGATAACATTCCTAGTTATTTTATGATTTTATATTGAGGGATTCTATTCTATTTGTGTGATGATATCATGATAAGACATTACATCCGTTACTGAGAAAGGTAATACCCACTAGTCCATGGAATGAAATTCACATGTGATCTTGGTCAAATTGAAAATGGGATGTTGTACTCAAAAATTGGAAATTACTATTTAATGTGGGACGTAATGAACGTTGTGTGATTATTCCAAGTAAGTGAACATGTTATTTTTATGAAAATGGTTTCTTTTCAAATTTGATGCCCTATCTTATGTTGTTGTCTATTAAAAGTGACACTTTTATCTCCTTAGGATTAAACCTTTTGATAGGTAAACTATTCCCCCATTTTATATTGTAGTATTGTTATAATTATCACTTTTATTTTACATATAAGGACATTATACCCCCACAAGATATTATAGTTGGGAAAGGATGAAAACTTGAACATGATTGCCCTGCGATATTATGCCCACTATTTTGATTATGTTATCAAGGAATAATTACCATGCATATATCATTATAATAACATAGGGGTAGAATTACCATTGTTCTGACGATGTTTTCATGACATACATCCCATGTAAGAATTGTTATCATATCCCAGGGTTGTTATAATAACTATTTAGTCTATGGTATTGAGTTACGCTACTTATGTACTGATTGATGTGCTATGATGAAAGATTCTTCCATTTTTATGAATTTGGACATGATTCCCAAGTGATTGTGATGTGATATATTTAGAACCACACTAAAAATATATGAAATATGTATTCTCAAAGTTGGATGCTTCTATACCACCCATAGATAATATATATTTAACTTCATTAATTGTCCTATTTAATTGCATCTATAAGAATACCCCATTGTACAAGAACTATATTATAAATAATGTGGTGTTAATGGTGTACGTGGTTTCCTATTTAGATTTACTCACACCTTTCCCTTGCACTATGGTACTCAATAACACCTCACAATGAAAACCATAGTTATGGATACATTCCAACTTTAGATAACTGAGTGGGTAGAGACTTGATGTATTTAGAATATAGGACTATCTAGAGACTTAAGACCCAATATTGGTGTAGAATATTTAACTTTATTTACTTATATCTGGTAGATTTTTCAGAGTCATCCTATGGGTGACCATTTTACTTTATGTATGCCTACATGACACTACCTATATTCATTTTCTAAAGCATGAAATTTTATATTTTTTTACTAATATAACATAGCTTTGATGAATGCTTTTATTTGTTTATCTTATGATGTCATTGGATTTATCACATACACTATGATATATGACAATTTCTACCTAAAGGGAATAGTAACCCAATTTATACATAGATCTTAGTCATTGCAAAGAATACTATATCATATTTAGAGACGCACATAAAAAATATAGACCTGTATTGATCATAGATGATTTTTCCTAGTTTGAGGGCACTAAAATACGGTCAAAGGAACTAATCATTTGGGTCTATAAAAATTAATTATGTTCAAAACATTGTATTATTATTATACATTATTATATAGGTTTCCCAAATTGATCCCTTATTTCTTCCTAGAGAACGGATTAAGCAATACTTATTAATACTTCATCTAATATAAATAAAATTAGAATAATTTATATTTATTTAAAAATATTTTTCACATTAAACATGTGATGAAAATTAACATAAATATAACAATAATATATTAAATAAAAATAAGATAGTGGATCATTATATTACCAGGATAAAATTTACTACATGTCCAATTATTTATGAAATCATATTTCTAAATGAAAAAAAATAGAGGAAATATTCTTATAATATAGGGGTTAAATTATATAAAATCATATCATCCCAATCACTTTTGATGATATTTTAGAATCATCTGAGTCATTGAACATGTATCAACCATGTCATATATGAATATTTTTTTCCTTAATTTTCCTCCAAGATTAAAATCTAGGTGTGTGGATTATTCATTTTTTTTAGAATCATTTTTCATACTAAAACGTTGCACTTTAAAAATCACAGAAAAATTATAGTTTTCTTGTTTTTTTTAAATGAGTTCCTAATTAATTTTAATATATTTTTCACATAATTTTATTTTGAAATTTTTTGTTTTGTGATTTAAATAATTTCATATACAATTATATAATTTTTCATGTTGCAAGATTTTTTTTTATATTAAATTTATTTGTAAAGAAAGTATTGTAAGAATGAACACATCTTAATGGTTTTGTTTTCTTCATAAAATATGGTTAGAAAACTCTTAAACCACAATACTATAAAAAGTTAAATCATGTGATTATTGTTTTGTAATCATGATTCAAATAAGTGATTTGTAGTGACAATTTGTCAATATAATTCAGAAATTTATGACTAAATATAACCAACTAAAGAAATTCCAAACACCTATACTAAATAAAAATTATAAAAATGATAAGTAATAGAAATGAATCACTGAAACTTTATAAATTATATGCCACTAAAATATTTTTACATATTTATTAATAACACATATATAATTTTTACTCAACATTGTTCTCTATATTTAATAGAAATCGTGGAATTCAGTTGATGACATACCTATAATACTGAATATAATTTCAATATAAATTTTATATCTAAGTTGAAACACGAAAAAAATTAAATTTCATGTAAACACTATTTCAATTAAGTTAGGTATTATCAAAAAAAATCAGTTCATATAAATAAATATTAAATAATTACAATTTATTTAATCATTGAATTATTCAAGAAAAGTATTATGAAACAAATAAATCATTTTTTCTATTGAATTCAATGTTTATTAGGAAATTAATAATATATAAGGATACTAATATTAGGATACTAATATTTGGTGATCATTTATTTTGTTGAAAAGATTCTCCAATGGATTTATAATGGTTTTCACCATTATGGTTGTGAATTTTAGAGGGAATTTGAACTTTTCATATGGTATATGGCTCATTCATAGAATCAAGTGTAGACTCGGTATGACCAATATCTATGAATCCTTGAATTGTGAACTTTAAACTTGAAAATATCCTTCTATGGTGAATCTAAACTCCAAAAATGTTTGAATCTCGACTAATCCAATCGGGCTACTATAGTAGAATCAGCTTGTTGGTAGCCCCCAATGGCTAGGTAGTGGGGTGGGAAGAGACATTAACTCCCACCAAGACTCTCCAAATGACCAAGGATCCTCCACTAGCTCAAATGAAATACCGGTAGAGATCCTACCAACTAGTAGGTCTCACCAGCCAGCTGGGGATCTAGCATCAACCCACCAGTGGGGTGTACTATATAGTTTTAATGTAGGGGCCTTTCAGTCTATTTATCCACTTATTCCCCATAATTTAGAAACCATTGGATGGATTTTTTGTATTATTTGTGTTTTTAACCTCTCCTCTCCTACCTCATTTGGTTCCTCACGATCCATGGTATATCGTGTTGGTGAATCTATGTAATATCCTTCATTTTTCATCAATCTTGACATCATTATTCTTTCTTAACTAGTGGATAATTGTATCATTCGTTATGGATAATCCTATTGTAAGGATTAATAATTTTTGATATTTTTATTTCATTCCCTCTTTAGATTTTATTCAACCTGATTATCTGGGTCATTGATCGATCATTGGTCTGATCTTAATTCAAGGATCAGATGGAAAATTCATTAAATTGTGATATAATTGTACACGATTAATGGAGTGTTCTATTAGTATAGATATATGATGTCCTATAATGATTTGAATGTTTCATTTATGGGATTCTCAAAGAATATATGTCCCTTGAAATTATTCTAGGGATTTTTCTCTTTTTTTATCTGACCATCAAAATATAGAATTAATATGGAACATTTTATCATATTAGAACTGAGATTGGGACACGAGCAGCTCAAAACTCATTGAATGAAATTGTATATAAGGTTTTTTATTTAGTTTCTTTATTCTAAATTTTACAATTTAACTATATTAAATTTTAATTTCCATTATTCATGCATGATTATTATTTTTCCCAAAATGAATTTTGAAGTAGTAGAAGAACCTTCTATAAATGGTAGCTCATGTTTATTACTATGAGGTGATATTCAGAAATACTTATCGAATGGGTGAAATCGCTTTGAATTTTAGTTATTCTAATAATTTAATTAATAATAATTTAGTTATAATTAATTAATTAAAATAACTTGTCCTGAGAAGGAACTTATGGTGATCGTTGGAGGCTGAATAGACTTAGAAAATATTTGATAGGTTGTTGGGGTCTTCTTGTTTTAGTGTTGACTCCATTTGAAGTTGGTGGTACAATAAACTCTAACCTATGTTTTATACATGGTGTATTGGAATGTGAAAAAAGGTTCTCCATCTTAGACAAATGACCATTAAATTCATAATTGTGTTATGAATGTGTAATGTATACTTAAGTAATGAACCTAAAGTCTAGATTAACTAAAGGAACTGTGCATAATGTAATTGGACAAGGTGAAAAGGGCTATATTGGAACCTTGGGTACTATCTTATTATCGAATGACAATGGTCAAGAATAGATCTCTATATATTTCCCTTATTTACATGGAAATATTGAGTTGGGTTCTTTGTACATGTGTAGCCCATATAACCATGCATGATGAATAATTCTATGATTATGCTTTAATTTAATATTTAGAATGTGTGTGATTCTGATCACATGTGTAGCTACTATGTCTCATCATGATATTTAATCCCCTATTTATATGTTCACTCTTCTTTTCCTTGATGTGATATATGTTTTGGCATTACATTTTGACCGTGCTTCATAGAGATCACATGTTGTTGCATGAGTAGCCCATGAGATTTTTTAGGATGGATTATGGCATGAGTATTCCATTCTAGCTATTTATGCCATGTTTTATTATGAAAATATTCATTGAATGTTTCTATTAATCTTGATGATATATTGTTTTATTCTATCCTTATATGCATGCTATTCCTTGTTGTGTGATATACCTTGTTACCATTAGAGGTTTATTCTTGGTATTTGTATCGGGTGGACCATTGTGAATTGGTTATCTCATTGAGTGGGAGTGTGTATTACAAATGATGATGGTGGTGGACCCATACATAGGTAATGAGCAAGATATACTTGTGTCTTGATCAGGAACTCAATGCCTTGCGGGTACAGAGTAAACTTACTGGAACTCCATGCCTTGTAGATATTGAGTTCATATTCGCTAGTCAGCCTAGTGTCCTTAGTCAAGACTCAGTTCCTTGAGGATACCAATTAGCATGTATAAAACCCTATAAATAGTTCATGATTACTTCTGATACACATTTTGAAAATTATTCTGTCATGGCTCCAAAACCGATACGTTTACGGTTAGAGGACGCTTGGTAAGCACAAAACTACTTAGGACATGGTTGTTACTAATTCTATGTGATTGTTCATATTATATATATTTATTATATTTTATATGTGTTTAATGTATAATTAATAATAATCTTACCACATTCACATACACGAAATTCATTGGTTCTATACTGGACCACATTTCTAGTTTCCAATGAAGTTATACCCACACCCTTCTCGGATGACCATAACACTTGGGTACCTGAGTAGCCATCACTTGTTGCAGGTACAGGTTAAGTTGAGGCCTGGGTTTATCATCTATTAGGATAGTTATCTATGAGTTTGGATATTGTGATAAGATGTGTCTTGGAGTGGGAGATTATTTCCTTATAATTTATACCTTTCATTAATTGTATACATGATAGGCTTAGTGGGTGATCAGTCATTGTACCCTAATATGACTATTGAGTCTATTGTTTCCTTATTCATTCGTTACTAATTATATGATATTTTTTTCAAGTAAAATTATTTTATATTATTATATGTTTTAATATTTATTTATATTTTTTACTTTTTTAGAGTGTATATTCTCCCCACACTTCCACTTGAGACTCTCACTAAAATTTAGCAGCCTTTGGGAAACATTGAGGTGCAATAAAGGTCATGTGGAATTCTAGATCAGAACCACTGATTTGGTTCTACATGTTAAAAAATGGTATCATATAATATGATTTTTTATTCTTGTTTTGGATAGTCATTAGACAGGAGACATAGAAATTGTTCGGAGTTTGTGATGTAAATCAGATCGGTTCATCACAAACACCATTTTCAACGGAAGTCCAAGATACTAGGGTATGTGATATATGTGATCGTTTTAAGCTATTATGATTATATGTTTTAACATAATGTGATGCACATGGATTTTGAGGTTATCGTTTCATATGAATTGCACTCTTTTCCATATCAAAAAGACACATCATGTGAATTATATTTAATGCGTAGGTTTTGAATGAAATATATGATTCTTGTATATGATTGTGAACACAATTGAGGAATCAACTATTTTCCATAAAAATAATTTACTAAATTTTAAAATATGAGTTCTTGGTGATTTTATTTTTGGTTAAAATTATTTGTATTTCAATTTCTGATAAAATTTTATGTTAGTGTACATTTTCATGCACCAAGGTGACAATGATGGTGATGATGATGAAAACGATATTAAAAATGAAAGTGTGGTCCCATTTTGTATGGGTGGTGTAGTGTACATTGTTAAATCGTTTTCAGGTATTAATTTCCTTATGAAATATCCATTCGTGAGTATCTATTATGGAGTTCTAATTAATTAAGGTTCCTACTAAATCCTATTTGGATTTATCCATCTAGCACATATGGGGTTTCTGTTTGACAAAAATAGGATTCTATGGCTTATCGATGTGGTTAGCCTATGGTTTAATCCATATTTACAAATCAATATATATCTATATAGATGATTTTACAAGGGTATGTAACCTATTGAAACCTCATTATGGGTTTTGTGGGAGGCCTTGTAGCCATAAATGTGACTGGTTACTAGAAATTTCATACCTCAAGCTAATTGAAGGTAACTTAAGTGAGGTACGCATTATGATGGGATAAAAAGGTTAATGAATTAGGAATAATTTTCATTGAGGAAAATGACATGTGAATGTCACGGAGAAACTAGTGTTCTAGTACTCATGATACAAGTTTGAGTTTCTGAGAACTTGGATGTTTGTGCAAGGTGAACGCACGAAATTTGGAGTTGACAACTTTGTAATGGGTGGTGAAAATGAAATCTATATTTAAGGAGATTACTTTTCTAAAGATGATTGTTGTGAGTTCTTGGATTTGTGGTGTGGAATAATTTAGAGTTTGTAATTCTTAAAATGTGAGTGATTCCAGACATTAATATTTATGACCTGAGGGAAAATTACTTTTTTGGAGTAATGATTATATTTTTTTTCATTTCTAGAAACCTTGATGTGAAAGTTCATGCATGTAGATTCTAATTGGGTTAGATTAAATGGTAGAATTGGGGTGGTGAGTGGACCATTGTGAATGATTTGGTTTTATTGATAGACCTAGAATATATATTGGTGGTAGTTTACTGATGTTTTCGATTCAATTTTATCCTTTCTATTAGAAAATAGCATGTTGGGCTTGATTCTCTAAGGTCTTGGTTGCATTGAGGTTTTTTTAGTTGATATGACTCTTTGATAGAGTATGGTATTAAAATTGATTAGGGTGAAATTGTTTGGTCATGCTAAGTTTTTCCTTGGTGGATATGTCATAGATTTAAATAGATACTTGTTTGAAGGTAAGGGACTCGTCAGAATGGAGGATGTAACCTATGGATAGGATGATGAAGAAATTTTTTCAATTCTAGATGGATGTTTAGGTGAAGTGGATTATGTTTTGAGTAATCTATGTATACGCAGTTTGTGTTGTTTTCTAATAAATTAGATGGATATATGGTTCTGATTAGTCATTGGTTTTTGTGATGACTAGTCATGGGTTGGATAGAATGATGTGATAATTTCATGGAGAAAATAATGATACTCATATAGAGGAGGTTATTGAACTAGATGCATGTTAAATGAACTCTCTAGTATGAAGGGTAGAATTCTTTTGTAATACTGGACATTGGATTATCGAAGTTACTTCAATGTATGATGTATATTGGACCCAAGACTATCTAGTTATGTGTTAAATGTATTATGTTTTATTCAAGTTTATAAATATATAGATATTAGATATAGGCATTGGAATAGGAGAATAATCGGTATGAACTAACAGGGAGTAGGACTTTTGGTGTGTTGAGACATGGTAGGGAGCTTTGTGGCAAGTTAAAATAGACAATAAACCCATGGGAAAACTCTATTGAAGTCAAATCAGACTTCTGGTAGGATTTTTGTCGAATTTAATGATGCCTTTGATGATTAGGTATCATAATCAGTTGCTTCATAAAGTTTCATTTTTTTAATCTAGTTACCTTCGTAGGGAGACGACTAAGAATATAATAACTTTTTTATGTGAACATGAATGTAATGGGTGGGAATCAAGTAAAACTTTTCATATCACGGTACAAATGAGGTGTTTAATAATATTATGTGACCTTTCAGAAATGTTGAATTGTTCAGACAGTGTTGGTTGATAGAGACTCGTTGTTTTTTCTTGAAACCAAGATCAAAGTTTAGGTGTCAATAATCAAAAAATTTCTTATGTTGAGTGGGAACAATTGAACTAACTCACACTGAACATGTCCTTAGACCATTAGAATCTTGATCCATATATCCATTCCTATAGGGAATATAACCATCATTTTTTCAAGAGGAATTCATTGTAGAGAATTTGGGGGTTTGAGTTCAATGGATGCACTGATCATGGTCTCAATATTGGAGGATAGTGATCATTTGAATCAAGAGGGTACATGATTATAGTGAAAACTAAATTATATATTTATATATTAATGGTTAGACTTATGGTTGTTGATTTAATTTTAGTTAATTATCAAGGGACTTAATAGAAGTGCATGTGGAAAAGGATGGAATCACTAATGTGGGTGTTGTAGTTTCTGATTTGATAGGGGATTTGGCCATTATCGCAAATATGAATTATAGTTGTGTTTATTGTTATAATTATTGATATAGTTGTGGAAATAGATATGCATTTGAGTATATTAGGGGTATTTTAGTGGGTAGGGTGGTAGTTTCCAATACAAGATAATTACCAATAGTGATTATAATTATTTATAAACTATGTACTCGTAATATTATTAATGATTTTATAATTGACCAATTAAATTACTATGTAATTATATAGGGTTACTACTATGTAATTAATAATTAAACATCGGGGTTATTATTTATAGTGATAGGTTAATTATCAAATATTCCTTGAATGATTAAAACGAGTGCTTAATGGTGAAATTAAGTGTAATTTCCAATGGTTGATTTGGGTATTTATAATTTTTTTTTAATTTTGGGTATATATAGCTATAAAGAGTGATTAATGATGGGGATCATGAATTTTCAGTTATTATACATTACTGAGTTGATAATTGTGTGTGTGCATGTATGTTTATGTCAATTTAGTGGTGATTCTCACTCATCATCTTATATTTGGTCAGTACCCAAGACTCTAGACCAAGTGTGACTAATATAATGTGAATGGGAATGTATACCAGATTTAAAAATAGTCTATTTTTTCTATCCCTCACACAGGACTAGATTTAAGCTTTGATGATATGATCATTAAAATTTGGATCTATGTTGAGATAGCTGGTGGATGACAGTATATAGGGGGTGTATTTTGTAGATTACTAAATGTGTGACCTATACACACACTCACACAAACACATAATTGTATAGTGGGTGATTGATGTGGGATATGGGGAGACTTTTGGGTTGATATTTATTATAATTCAATTTATCTCATCACCTCACATATTCATTATTATGGCCTATATACTTTAATGTTGTTTGGTTCATGAGAGGAACATATATAATTATTTAATTATCTTTGGTATCTAGTATATATGAAATATTTTTCATATTACCAATTATATATTATTGGAGAAGTTTATAGTCGTTATCTTGGGCTCATATATCCGGGTATATGTTTCTTGGTGGAGATAATTATAATTAATATTTTAGGTATATCATGATATATTTTTTGCCTTGCTCACTTCTATTCGATTTTGGGTTATTTATGTTGTATTAAAAAAATTAGGCACCATTTTATATTTTGTCATGTAATTTTGGATCTCATTATTTCTACCATTTGAGTATTTCATTTATAATGGGTAATGTCTCCCATTTATGATGTTTATACTCTCAATTATAGTTGCAACACATTGTCTATTAGAGGTGGGAATACAGGGTTATACTCAATATTATTATTAAGTCATGGTAACTCTATGGGAGGTTATGTTATAAAAAATATTGATATTATAATTCATACTAATTTTATTTCTAATGTTTTTCTTATCTTACTAATAATTTTTATTTCTTATTTCTGACTAGTAGATAAATTTGGGAGTCTTTTATTTCCATAATGTAATCATTAAAAAATAGTACTTAAGACTACTTTCTCATATAGATATGATGGTTTTAGTAGAAAGTTTTTTTAATTTACCTTTAAACCAAATCTTCTAATTATTTTTCATTAATAATAACCAAAAATGAATTCATTACATTTATGGATACATTATAGAGTATTTACAATATATTTTAAAAAATAAATATATGGGATTTCAATGAATTAACCCATGTTTTTTATTAAATTCTATAATAAAGGCACTATGAAGGATATACTTTCTCTATAGAATAATCACAGTGACATAATAACTAATTCCAAGGGTCCATTAGTGTTGGGATGAGGGATAAAAATTATATTACTTATTTAAATGAGAATTTTGTTTTTATTATCCCAGATAATGATCCAATTAATGACTATTCTAGTTTTATCTTTAATTTTTGTTCGATAGAAACCTAATATTGTTTGTCATCATACATAGACCAGAGTTATATCATCTAGGTTTCCATGAAAAAATATTAATAATTACTTAATGAGCAAGTTATTTCATTATTTCTTCCTTTATATAAAAAATAAATTTTATATGTTTTAACTTCTGACAATTCCCTGCTCTAATTTAAGATGTTTCCCTCCCTTAAATATAATCTTAACATTTCTAGATATCAAAATATGTAATTGAATCAAAATAAAATTATTTATAATTCTGAATAAATCAAGGGGACTGTTTATCTTGGAGTATAATATGTAGATTCTATTTTAAGCACAGGAAATGTAAAAATAATCTTAGGATTCAAATGAAATGTTTTTTTACAATATTTTATAAAATTAAATTCATGGAAGAATATTTTTCTATGAAAGAAAAAACATTAATTAATACCCTTTTTATTAAAAGTAGGGGATACTTTTTCAGAGTAGTGCAGATGAATTTTTATGTTTCTTAACAAAAAGAATAGTTTTTCAATAAAAAACGAAATATAAATTTACTTAAATATGATAATTTAAATTCAAATTTATTCCATGAGTTTTCAAAGATAAATAAATGTTATAATATTTTTTTATCAATCATTAATGAGATGGTTCTTATATAGATTTTATGAAAGATATTTAAATTAATGTTTTTGACTATTTTAAATCTATTTTTTAATAATAGTATGTACATTAATCAATATATTTTGAATCCATAATTAAACACAAATATTATGAATCATATAACTATTTTTATAAAAAATTCCACCAAATTGATTGTCAAAATATATTTCTTCTCATTAAATTAAGATAGTGTTATTAAACCATATGGACTTCACTTGTCCTTCTATAATAAATATTGTGATATTATGGAAGATGAACTTTTCTCTTATTAATATATTTTATCTATATAAGTATGATTAGTAAAAAAATAATATTTGTTCTAAAAAGGAAGATATTTAATATAATTTGATGCCTTGATATATATATTATTTGTAAAGAGGAATATTTTTTAAGATAATGATAGATTTTAGATGTTTTTTGTTATTTGTGTTATATTTATCTTTCAAAACATAAATTCTAGTTATACACAAATGTATTGATAATTTTCAACTGAGTAGAAATTCATTTGGAGGTTTGATGTTTATTAAAAGATGTTTTGAGTTTATATGTTCTGATAAAAGTTGTTTTATATAAATATATGAATTTTATATTGTGTGTAGTCTGTAGAATGGAATTATTTAAGTCCATAAAAATATATTTCAAAGGAATGTAAAATTATCGATTCACTTATTGTAGTTTTTATATAAAATCTTCTATACCAAAGGGAATGTTTTCTTAGTGTGTTAGATGATGGTTGAGTGAAAATACTCCTGTATTGGAAAAGTAAATATTCATAGTTTTATTTTTGGATGCTGGAATATAGATTGAATATATTTTATTGGGTAAAGAAGAAAAACCAAAAACTGAGTCCCTAATTCTTATCTATCTTGGTTGGGGTCACTTTTACTAAGTTTGATAGTTCTACAAATGTTGATTTGAGTTCTACTTATGGTTTTTTTCTCGATAAATAATTAAAAATGGCCAATGTAATACAACATAATGAAGTCATTGGGATCATGGTTAAACTATATGGAATGCATGGTTTTCAAACCCATGAGTGAAATGTAATCATGGTTTTTTTAGAGAAAATTTGTGAATATTATTTAAATATTTTCCATGTTTTTGAGAAATTAAAAACAGTTTAAAGAAATTAATCCCAAAAATGTCATGTAATTCATCCCATGATGTCATGTTCTACTAATAAATCTTGATTTAAAATTTTTTATTGGATATGGCCTTGTACTTGACACATGGTTTATTCAAAATATTATTTTTATTTTTATAAAACATATAAACAGTGACTAAAATCATTATATTTGACCTAAATTGTCACATTTATGTGGGAAATGTTTTATCTTGTGATGTTACATAATTTTTAATTTTAAAATAAAATTCTATGAAATATGTATATGTGTTTCTATGGTGAAATAGAAGTATGTAAAGATTTTGTATGACTAGACAAGAGAATAATGAATATTGAAAGACACATAGAAAGTATTCAGTTTATTTTTTTCATAGGTTCTTGTTAGAGTAATATGTGAATAATGAATTTTAATATATTTCTTTAAATATAATTGGGTAATTTTTTAGATCATTTTATTGAGTTTTTTTATTTTTTATGATCAAGGATTTATCTACACTTCAGGATATCTCAGTTGAAAAAGAGAGAATATATTGGGTTGTCTCAATTGAAAATTACCTACATGAATAGTTATAATTCTCCAATAGGGGTTGAATCAATAAATTCATTTCCTTTTAGATTTATCCTTTATTAAAAATTCAAAACATGTTAAAGGGATTCAAAAGTTCATTGTTCAAGATCTATACACACATCAATGAAAAAATATGACATGCACAATAGATATTTATACGGTTCGCCACTCAAAATGATTGTGTACATCCTAGGAATGATTGAGTAAAACCTATGATCGCATAATACTCTAATCATCATGGAATAAAAATGAGCAATGATTATCATTAAAATCATCATACAAAATACTTCACTAAGAATTTATAATGTGGTTCCATAGAAATAATGAAATAATGTTTTGAAATATTAAAATAAGAGAGTCTTCAACAATTGTAGGCTTCCTTCAAATTATTTTTGTGCTTCATCCTTTTCCTCTTCTTATTCTACTAATCCACATAATAACTACAAATATGGCCTTTATTAGTGATAGAAAAGGGCATTAACAGTGCTAGAAAAGCATTGTTAATCGAGGCGAATATAAAGGGGGTCCCTTTTATCAACGCTCAGAAAAGCACTGATAAAGGCCCATTTTATCACCTCTAAAAAATCACTGATAAAAGAACACTTTTATCATCCTTTTTTTAGCGCTGATAAAAGTTAAAAAATAATAAAATAAAATAAGATATTTATTCAATTCGAGGAGGATCTTCAACAGTGCCCCACCCACCAAAACCCAAAATCGCATGCCCCAGCCACACCCCAGGCCTTTAACAGCGCCCCTACTCCCCTTTAACATCACTAGGACTTACTCACCACCCACACGCCACCCCTGCCTCCCCTGATATTTGAACTTGAGACCCCACACATGGTTTCCTAACACTTTTCCAATCCTCTATTTCTCTTTGCTCTCCTTTTATTGATATATCTATATATTTATATATATATATATATATATATTGGTATATAAATATATATATATAGTTATATTAATTTATATATATATATTTATTTATTTATTCCTATATTAAAATATTTATATATTTATATATTTATATATTAATTTATATATACATACATATATATAATAATATTTATATATTTATATATTTATATATTTATTTGTATATTGTTATATATTTATATCTATTTAGTTATATTTTTTATCTGTATATTTATTCATAAAATAATATATATTTATAAGATCATATTTAAATACATTTATAAAATATGTTTTCTTGTGTGTGTTTATAAATAAATAAATAAATAAATACATATATACAACATGCATACACACGCACACAAATATATATATATATATATATATATATATTATATGTGTATCTGTGAGTATAATTATAAATATTTATATATATTTACCAATATTATATATTAATATGTATATACATATATTTAGAATATATAGATAATATATATCAGTTTTTCAATACAGACGCACACAAATACACACACACACACAGACATTATATAGGTATATAAATATTTGTATATTTGTATTTTCAATAAAATGGATATTATTTTTTATTTAGATAAGGATTATAAATTGGGGAATATATTTTATATGTAAATATGGTTAATTATATATATATGAAATTAAAATTTTATGTGACAATATATTAAAAAATATGTATATATTGTTATATATTTGGTTATAAATAATAGTGCATTATGAAAAATGATAAAATTTAAAAGCCTTAGTAGGATTATGAATGTAATACATTGAAATAAATTCATTACCCACTGAAAAAAGGAAAAAAACCCCTTAAACAAGGCTGGAATGCCATAAAATCCTAAACCATCGGGGTATCATGACTAAAAACTCAGTTTTGGAGGCCTTCTGGGCCTTTTTGGCATTGAAAATGTGATAGAAGGTTTCTTTCAATTGATAGTGAGTATAGCTCATTGTAGGCTTCAATTTGATATGTGTTAGAGCTCAAAAAGACACTCCGATCAAAAGTTATTGTCATTTTAAGTTTGAGTTACATTTTCAACTTATTTTAGATATTTTATTAATTGTTTTGATTTTTTATGTCTTCGAATTGTTATTAAATAATTATCAGTGGATGATAATTATCAAATTATTAATTAATAATATGTTTTAAAATATTTTAAATCCATTTTCACTAAATTTCTTATATATTAAATTTAATAGTCTATTTATACTTCTCTAAAACAAATTTAAAAAATATATATTATATTTGTATCAATATTAATATACTTAAATAACAATATATTATTTTTCATGATTTTTTTGTTTTGAAATTTATCAGCACTAGGAAAAAGCGATGACAAATCCCCCCCTATTAGCACTACTAAAACAAGTGCTGATAAAGGGGTTCCCTTTAACAGTACTAAAAAAGGGCTGATAAAGGGTGACTTTTAACAACGCTTGTTTAGCATTATTAAAAGTTACCTTTATCAGTGCTTTTTTTAGCACTCGTAAAGGCCCCAACTTTATAAGCAAATTTGTTTAGAGCTATTAAATGGTGGCACTGCGGAAACCCGGTTTTGTGGTAGTTCCTCTTATTCTACGTCTTCTATATTTTATATATATACTCAATACACATTATCTTAGCCTCTTATTCATCTCTCTAATTATTTTATATTTTATAAAATTAATCTTCACGGTTTATTCATTCAAATATAAATTCAAAATTCATATTCAAAATATAGACTCTTATTCAACTAATCCCTCTACTTTTATAGATTTTCAATTTCTAAACACTTTATAGTTACCATCAAGATCATTTATGGTTTTTTAGATAACTTTTTGGTGTTCTATTATGGTAGAAATTAATCTATGTAATCAATGTACTCTAATTATAGAAATTATTCATCACAGTTACTTGTATATGTTTAACAAACCATGTCGTATTCTATTTTATTTCTAAAGATCTAAAATTCTAGGAAACTTCATTCAAAAAATCTACTAGAATTTCAACACAACATTTTTGGAAATCTTTTCAATTCAAAATTTAGTATTCTATGTCATATATATTGGCATAACATTTCCCATTGTGGTTTTCTAGACACTTTACTCACTTAAACTAGGTCATTTCACTTTCTTGGGTACAATCATCATCAATTCTTTGAACTACTCTCAAAATAATAGCATTATACGGTCCACAATAGTCTATACCATTTTTATACCAAAAAACATTTCATGATCCTTTAAAATTATTAACTCTCCATTATAGAAACAAGATTCAATTTCACTCGGTGTTTCACTAGCCTCAGGTCTTTTTCTTCTTGGACCATAACCCCTCTCTATAGAATAGATCGCCTTCCCATTGCGTTTATGGAGTGATTAAAATATAAACACCCTTCAAAATATTTTTTATGATGCTATAAATCCAATTTTACATTAATATATTCACAATAGTGTTTAATATATTGTACCACATCATAGTCTAGACATATACCATAGAACACAATATAAAAAATACTCATTTGCATAGAAATAAACACCTTTGATTTCTAGATGAGGACCAATCCTGTTTTAGTACTATCTACGACATATTTTTGGAACGTTCCCCTCATTATACTCAAAATAAACATCTAATCATATTCTTATAGATTTCATTAATTTAAAAACCTTGTAATAAAATTATTCTTATTTGAATAAACAAGAATAAATAGGTATAGAATTTGATCAGAAAAAATTGGGTAAGATGTTCTGCTTCTTAATTTATATTCCTTTACTTTTGGAAATCACATAGACATTATTAAAATATGTTAACTAAATTTTTATGTTCTAACTGTTTTAGAATTCTTTTGTTGAAAAGATTATATTTCACCAAACATAGATAAAGTTATAAAGTGTTATGAATATGGAATTATTATTTTTCATTATTATTATCTTAATGAGTATGAATTTGATATATTGGACTCACCTTTACCATAACAGTAGTTGTACTTTCTATATTTTCTATTTTACTCACCAAAGTATTAATAATTGGACTGATATTGGTACTGATAACATCATATTAACACTCACAAGTAATGTCATATTGACATTGTTAATGGAGACTATCAGAATGATAGATGTTTATAATTGGAATATAAATACTTATTTATATTTTAAGTAAAGTAATTAACACTATAATGGGGTTAATAAATACGATATTGGGAATTCAGTTAAGATGAATTGTAGGCCACAAGTTGTCCAAGGTCATTGCAAAAAAACATAGAAATACAGTTGTTGGGAGGGTCCCTATAAATACCTTGTCATTTGATGAGTTTAGTGTTAATGAATTTTCTCTATCAAGTTGTATAAATAATTCATAGCCCGGACATATCGTTCTTAGACATTTTTATTTCTTTATTGATTCATATTCTTAAGTAATCCTTGTCATGCTTATTTCCTTAAGATTTTTTTAAATCATATTAACATCCAATCATTATTACATTTGAAGGATTCAAAGGATAAAAATATATAGAATCTTATATATTAGATTGAGGGATTATGAGGATAAGAAGACAGACTCAATCATCATATAGATGGATTTTGGGGATATGAAGAGCGAGAAAATCCAATCAATATAACAAGGGCATTCTTGGTAAGGTGAGATAGACTTTACTGTAAGTACAAAATAGTGGATACATTAAGTCAGGGTTATTGACTACCTTACTCTTGAGGTTAAAAGGGGTTTATATTTTTAAATATATTTTAAGTCCTTCATAAATTTTTCTCTATTCTATTACTTGTTTTTATAATTTTTTCTATTCTGTTCCACATTTAATAATAAGTGAGTCATTGTATTCATCTTTCTATTTGGATTTATTTTATAATATTAACTCTATTTTGGATAATAAACTTTTTATTTAATCAAAACCTTCATGGTTATGGTTATTCTACTTTGATAAATTGTATCCATAGTGATTATGATTTTTACTTTGATAAAATTATACTGATTTCTAGTTTCAATTCTGTGACTTTATTAATCAGGATGAGTATAAGTCTGATAACCTAACTTCAAGAGTATTGTGTGTCAATTATATTAAACTTCTTAAACTATATTTTTTAAAACAATAATTCGCACCCCCTCTTTTATGTATATCCATCATAATATAATTCTTACAATCCTATAATTATAATTAGAGGAGGATTATAGTGGAAAAATATTTTCAGAGTTTTTGTTTATTTTCTATTGCAAGTTTAAATTTTGATATAAAATTTTTGTTTATGTACTTTGTGTTACACTGGCATGTATCTATGAAAAATAATTTTCATTTTTTAAATATGGAGGGTCTTAATGTTGGTTAAATAGACAATATAAATCAATACAAACCACCTATCTTTCACTACTGGAAAAACGACCTGTACCAAAGGTTCAAAACCGTGGGTATAGCCCCCAAAACCGTGGGTATAGCCTATACCCACGGTTTTGGGAACCGTGGGATAGAATGGCGTCGGTATAGGGGTCTTTGCATATACCCACGGTTTAGAGAACTGTGGGTATAGGGGAGTAAAATGTGGCACATTGCTGTTTCAGCGTGGCACACAACAGACCCCACAGTTTTCAAACCGTGGGGTATTTAAATTCAAAAAACCCGCTCGTGGGGTTTCGAACTCGCACCTCGCGCTGAGCCTCGCGGCCGCACTCCACCAACGGACCAACCGATCTGTGTTTTTTATTTTTTATATATACATACGTCTGTGTATATATATTAATATAACTCACATGGGGTATTTAAATTCAAAAAACATGGCCAGGGGGATTTGAATCGGCGACCTACAGCACCTGCGGAGAAGGGTTTACCAACTGAGCTAAAGAACTTTTGAAAGATTATATTTATATTTATATAAATATATTAATCTAAACCATGAAAAAATTTATTCCCACATAATTTTATTTCACCGCCATAAAACAGGAAATCTATACCCACGGTTCTGGAGAACCGTGGGTATAGGTCTTCAAAAAAAACCGCAATACCTATAGTTTTCAAGAACCGTCGATATAGGTCTTCGGAAAATACCCTATACCCATAGTTTTCTCCAAAACTGTGGGTATAGGTCTTAAAAGAAGACTATACCCATGGTTTTTGGCACAACCGTGGGTATAAGTTCACATACCATCCCTATACGCACGGTTTTGGAAAACCATGGGTATAGAGGTACCCTATACCCATGGTTTTTTACAAAACTGTGGGTATATACCTATTTTCCAGTAGTGTTTAATGGTGATGATTATGAGTATTGGAGATATCGGATGAAAACTTTTGTTATCAGCACTAGAGTCGACAATTTTTTTATTATTAATATAGACTAAAAGAATCTTGAAAAAGAATTTACTGATCTTACACATCAAGAAAAGTTAGAGTATTGGTTAAACTTATGAGTAAGGAATAATTTTTTATGTACCATGACCAGAAGTATTTATATCCAGATATCTTCATGAGAAGTTACTAATTGTATTTGAAAAAATCATTAAGTCACACATTTTGGTACTTATAAAGTAATTTATACAAGGATAGGTATTATTAGAGTAGACTAATAGGCCTTTTATTTATAACTAGGAGAATATGTTTCAAAGATACATCAGAGGTTCATGGAAATCATAAATAGTTTAAAATCTATTGGGGAAAAGGGTTTCAATGACGATATTCTTATTGAAATTATTATTTCTATTATTACCAATGATGTGGAATAAAAAATAATAGATTTGGATGAGACAAGAAAGATTAATGATCTTACTTTGAATGATTTTGTTGGAACCCTTATGTAATATGAGGGTAGTCTCAAAAGAGACACTAAGAAAGTTAAAAAGAAAAACGGCGGTGTTGTCTTTATTGCAACACATACCTTAACTTTTAAAGTACAATCATCTGAGAATGTTGTAAAAAAATTGAGAAAAAAAGAATTAGTTGTTCAATCTAATCTTAGTACTTTTGAACATTTAATAATGAGTTAGAAAATTTTCCCAGAAGGATGAATAATATATTCAGATATTTCCAATACTAATACAAGAAAGGTCATAAGGATATAAGTGATAAAAAAATGAAGTTACTTTCTATGAATGTACGAAAGTGGTACATATTTGAATAGATTATCAAAAGATGAAGATGAAAGACATGAAGGATAAGAATTCAGAAATGTGTAAAAAAATTATTATAAATATAATGGAAAGGAATTCATGAAATCATTTGACATGTGGAGTTCTAGTGGTGGTGATTCATCTGAAAGTTATTCAGATAAAGCAAGTTACGAACAGAGGAATATAGCTCTTTTTCAAATAGACCCACGGTTAATAAATGTTTCATACCTAATGTATGAACATCTAAAAACATACCAATATTTCTTTAAATGCTGATTATCCAGATGAGAAAAATTATACATATTTTAAGAAAGATTCTTCCTCAGAATAATATCGTTTTCTTCTTATTTATGATAAATACTCTCATTGTAACATCCCAAGTAATTAATGAATAATAGATATTTTTATCCATGTCTATTAATGATTAAGATAGTGTTTTAGAGGCTTAAAATGAAAATAAATACAATCTTATGCATGGAATAAACTAATATTCTTAAAAGATTTTTTTACTGCCTTTTGATGGAAAACCATTTTTGAATCTATATTTTGACAATTTTATAAACTATTTTTGTCAAAATAAACTTATCCTTTATGATTGGGACATCAAAATTTACCTTGTGTGAATTTTTGGTATTTTTCTGACAATATTCATTTTTAATGAATAGTGAAAAATACTGCATTTTACATCAAAACTGCTTTTTAATCTAATTTATTTATATGATTAGATTATGTTTTGAATTGATTTTGAAGTGAAATTAGAATATATTTTTACCATTTTATCCAATGGTGGTCATTGAAATCAATTTCACTTTGAAATTAGACTTAAACTGGTGTCAATCTTTTGATATTTATTGTTTTGTAAAAACACGCTATTTGCTCTGGCAGCGGGAATTATTTATTAAATTAATTAATTTGACTTATATGATTTGAATTTTGTAAAATAGACTTCATTTTTGAATTTGGAATATCAAATATAGCTTAGGGTGAATTTTTGGTAATTTTCTGAAAAACTTCAATTTTTGATGAATAGTGAAACCACTAAGTGATAATCAAGCAAACTGATTTTTCAGTTAAATGAAAGTTTACCACTAATGTGTACTGAATTTTTAAAATCCAACATACATGGTTGTCATTAAGAAGTAAAATGTGGTTCAATGAGATTATAATAATTTTTTGGTGAATAGTAACTTATTAAGTTCTTAATCACGATTAGTGGTAATTAGGGTAGTTTAAGGTATAAATAATACTTTAATAAAATGAAATGACCTAGACACATGTCCCAACCTTATTGGTTGTGTCATGGACGACCAAGACAAGCCATGGGTCAATTTGGGGACCCCATGGATCCACTTTAGTTGGGAAATGACATAAATTACTTTTTATTTAATGTTAAAGTGAAAATGACACAAACATAATATGTTTTACGAAAACAATTTTTAAGTGGGGTTATACAAGTCCAAATTTTGATTATAAATAGTCATTGGAAAGCTAAAACGATTTACTATATCATAGTAGTTTTTTTATAATTTTTAGACATTAAATAAATTAAATTATATATGACATAATAATGATGCAGTGATGACATCATTATTTGACGATTTAAATAAAATGGAATGATAATGAAAAATATAAAACCTACACATGTCCAAAACCAATTGGATGAGTGGATTTCGAACCCTTATAACCTTATCCACGAATTATATCAATGTGGGACCTTTTGAAACCGAAACACATTTTCAAATAATGTAATATTTCTTTACTTTCCAAAAGTGCCCCTCCTCTCCTCTTATAAAAGGCCCCCACCTCTACCTTATTTCACACACTCCTCAAGCATTTGGCTCGGCCAACCCCTGCCCATTTTCTCTCTCGACATCCCTCTCCTCATCCTAGAGGATTCCCTTTGGGAATAATCGTTTCAAAGGAAGCCTTTAGGCTCAAATCAAAAGGAGTTACACTTTTTAAGGTAATTCATTCTCTAATGTTCATTTGTTTTATTTTGCTTCTCCAACCCCCTAAACTCTTTTTATTTAGTTCTTTTGTAACAACACCAGTATCTTCAATATACTAGGATGTTTTTATAAGATTTATTTGAGATACACTCTCACACAACTACATCAAATGGTTAAAGAACACACGGTTTCCGTGGATGGCGGAATTCTGCCTCCCGAAACGATGATTGTTCAACACTCATTTAACACCTTCAAAGGTGGCCATTATGATGTCACTATTTTCATATATGATATATAATATGTTTATGTTTTCCTTAAGCTTCTGTTTTTTTTTCATTTTGGGCATACCTTTATGGTTTCCATTATGGGTAAAACACGATATCTTCATTTTAGGAAGTGCGGACTACCGCCCCCTAAAAGTGATTTGATTCGTTAATACCATATGTGGGATGTGTAAAGGATAAAGTTAATGATATTATATATTTTATTATACTGGAATTATAATATACTCTTATATCATTATGATTCCATTCCAGAAAATATGAAATAGAAATGGAAGTAGCGTTCATGCGTACGTACGGCTTTCCGTCTCCATGAACGGTGCATTTCATTTCTTACCTTTAAATGTGATGTAATATTATAAATACATGTATATGCTGAATATATATGATATATATGTTATCCAAAATATTAATATCATTCTGTATATAATGAAACTTTGACCAAATTAACAACATGTAAGTGTAAGAGGTCTATTTTTGACTTAAGAACCAAATACCGACAAAATGAACATTATTAACTTAACTGAGTACATGATGTTCATAACATGGTATAAAAGGAATAATGAACTTGAAAAAGATTCATAAGCAAGTAGAGATTAACTCAAGTTTATTATTCAGGAGATTAAATAACGGTCGAGTCAAGTCAGATACGAGGTATGGGACTTCGTTTCAATCTCCTTTCGTTGAGGCATATTTTATTTTATACACAACTTTCTTTTATACGGTGTATAAACCCCTTTTGACTTTTACGTTTATTCAAAAGGAATATTTTTTATACGAAGCGTTTACTAAATGACAAAAGGGAATGTTTTTGTCGTACGTATGCGGCGACAAAGACTTCTCCGCCATCGTGACCGTTATTTGAGTTTCGGCTTCCTCTACAAGCCATACCTTCTTTTTAAAAGAAAAATAAATACCATGTTTTACTTTTCTTTTATTTTGGTATTGAAAATGGTTTTCATAAGGTTTTTATATCAATGTGTTGTATTGATATCTTGTGATTGAAATGTGGAAATTTTATGTTTCCTTTATGCATGTTTTATGTGATATGATTATGTTATGGTTCTTGGGCATTATTATGAAGACGGGTGGTTCCGTGATAAACTAAGGGCGGGTGAGCCCGTTATAGCTCTCCAATTTATTGGGTAACGCGAAGGAGTGAAACGTTAAGGTTTCTCCGAAGAGATTTTAGGGAATATACTATGATGGGTATTCCAAACGTAACCAAGAGGGTTACTCCCTACGTAAGAATGTTATGAATGCCTCAAGTTACCTTTATGTCTTCTGATTTCTATGATTTATTCATGATTTTATGAGGTATGTTAAAGTGCCTATGTTTTATGGGTAAAGTATGATTTCATTCTTATGTATAAATGAACTCATGTTTCCTTCCCATGTTTTTATAACCCATACTGAGTTTTTATGCTCATCCCAAGTTTTTGAAATGTTTTTCACAGGTCAAGGGAAAGGTACATGATAAGATGATAGGGTCAAGGATGTGTCAAAAAGAATCCATGTTTTATTTCAAATGTGTTTCCATTTATGGGAATGAATAATACTATCTTTATGTAACCACTTTATTTATATGTGGAATGTAACGCAAGTTTTATGATCTAATTCTCTAAAACTCTAAACCCGAAAAGATCCTCAATGTGTAATCTTGTAATAAATCAAGATTAAGTAAGGATTAAGGCTGGGGCCTTATAGTTGGTATCAAAGGTCGGTTTAGATAACTTTAGGAGTTAGAATTATATTAAATGATTATCCAAAAATATTTTTTTGAAATGATATAGCATTTAAAGATTACCATGTTGCTTCATCTAATACATGTTTGTTCAGAATGGTTTTCCGCAGAGGAAACAGGGAAGCAGTGCTAGGAAGGCATACAGAAGGAAATAACCTTCCGAATCAGCATCCAGAAATGGTCGGAATTGGAACTGAACAGTTTGTTGCAGTAATGGCGCCGTTGACTCATGCGATAAATGGCGGTGGTATCCATGCACGAGATCAGCCAGATCAACCACAGAGGAACATGTCAGTGGTGGAACATTTCATGAGGCAACATCCACCATCATTCAGAGGATCATCTGACCCTGTGCTAGCTGAAGGGTGGATTAAAGCACTAGAGAAGATTTTTGATGTCATGGGGTGTTCAGAAAATCAAAAGGTTAGTCTTTCTATTTACCGTTTGGAAGGTGAAGCAGATCAGTGGTGGTCTATGGTTAAAAATATCAGGGATGCCGATGAGATTGATTCTCTTGACTGGGATGAATTCAAAGGTATGTTTCTTGAGAAGTATTTTCCTAAGGATGTTCGACTTAGGATGGAAAAGCAATTCTTGGAATTGAGGCAATAGGAAGACTCTGTGGCTGCCTATGAAGAAAGGTTCACTCGTTTGGCAAGGTATGCTCCAAATTTTATCCGGGACCATGATAGTAAAATCAATCGTTTTTACTCAGGATTAAAGCCAAAGTATCGAAGGGCATTAGCTTCTCGAGAGATTAAAAGTTATGAAAAGCTTGTTCGATGTGCTGAGAAGGTGGAAATGGAGTTTGCCGATGACCAAGTGTTCTATAACAACCGGCAGAAGAAGAGACCGAGGTGGCAGGAGAAAGGTAAGAATTCTTCAAAAAAGTCTGATGGTAAGAGAACTAAGTTTCTAGTTTGTGATAAATGTGGAAAAAGGCATGCTGGGGAATGTCTTCTGAATTCTGGGAAGTGCTACCGATGTGGTAAGATGGGACATAAGGCTCGTGATTGCACTGAAAAGGATCAAGGTGAAGGTAAGAACAAATTTGATTTATAGTTAGTGAAGTGTTATAAGTGCAATGAGATGGGTCACTATGCAAACGAGTGTCCGACAAAGATCTTGAGTGATGGGAAGCAGTTAGACTACAAGTAGAAAGGGGTGGTGAAATCCTTTGCAACTACTTCAGCAGATGTCGGGCCATCAAATGAAGTTGTATCAGGTACTTTGTTTGTTTTTTCAGATTATGTCAGTGTGTTGTTTGATTCGGGGTCTACACATTCTTTCATCTCTGAAACCTTTTCTAGTAAAATGGGAATACCATCTCAAGAAATGACTCCTGAACTTTTGGTAAAAACACCTGGGGGAAATGTCGAGGAAAAAAGAATTTATAAGAATCTTCCTATCCTTATCTGTGGAAAGAACCTACTTGCAAACCTTATTGTTCTACCTCTAGTAGAGTTTGATGTTATCCTGGGTATGGATTGGCTCTCTATTTACCATGCTAAGATTGACTGTAGAGCTAAAGAAGTTTATTTTCAGAAAGACTTTCAGTTTGTTTACAAGAATGAACCCTTACTTTTGATAACATATCAAGAGGCCGAGAAACTTGTAAAAGATGGAAATGAATGTTACCTTGCACACGTCGTTGAAAATAAAGGAACTGTTCAGATTAATGACGTGCCAGTGGTAAATGAGTATCCTGATGTTTTTCCTGATGAGTTGCCTGGAATAATACCAGATCGGGAAGTTGAGTTTACTGTTGACTTAGTTCCTGATGCTAAGCCAATTTCAAAACCCCCTTATCGAATGGCACAAATTGAACTTTTAGAGTTGAAGGAGCAATTGCAAGATTTATTAGAGAAAGGTTTCATTAGACCTAGCACATCACCATGGGGTGCTCTTGTTTTATTTGTTAAAAAGAAAGATGTTTCTATGAGACTTTGCATTGATTATAGAGCCTTGAATAATATCACTGTTAAGAACAAATATCCTTTACCTCATATCGATGATTTGTTTGATCAGCTCCAGGGAGCTCAGTTTTTTTCAAAGATTGACTTGAGATCGGGGTACCATCAGCTGAAGGTCAAGGAGGCAGATATTCAGAAGACCGCGTTCCGTACGAGATATGGCCATTATGAATTTGTAGTAATGCCTTTTGGGCTAACCAATGCACCTGCTGTATTCATGGACTTAATGAATAGAATTTTCCATGAGTTCTTGGATAAGTTTGTGGTGGTTTTCATTGATGATATTTTGGTGTTTTCTAAAAGTAAAGAGGATCATGAAAAACATTTAAGGGTTATCTTGCAAACCTTAAAAGAAAAGAAACTGTATGGAAAATTCAGCAAGTGTGAGTTTTGGTTGCAACAAATTTCTTTCCTTGGTCACATTGTTTCTAAAGATGGAATAAATGTTGATCCTGCAAAAAAAAGGTTGTGGAAGAATGGCCAAGACCCACAAATGTAACCGAGATTCGTAGCTTCCTTGGTTTGGCGGGCTATTACCGAAGGTTTGTTAGAAATTTTTCACGGTTATCTAGTCCAATGACTAAGCTAACTCGGAAGGGTGTTAAGTTTATCTGGACAAAATAATGTGATGATTGTTTTCAGAAATTGAAAAGAAGATTGGTGAATGCTCCAGTTTTGGCACTACCTTCCAGGAATGGTGATTTTGTTATATACAGTGATGCTTCATTGAAAGGACTTGGTTGCGTCCTAATACAGAATGATCAGGTAATTGCTTATGCTTCACGACAGTTGAAAACTCATGAGGTAAATTACCCTACACATGATTTGGAACTAGCTGTTGTTGTTTTTGCTTTAAAAATTTGGAGGCATTATTTGTATGGAGTAAAGTGTGAAATATATACCGATCATAAAAGTTTAAAGTATATATTCACTCAGAAAGAGTTAAACATGAGACAAAGGAGATGGCTAGAATTAATCAAGGATTATGATTGTACAATTCATTACCATCCGGGAAAAGCAAATAAAGTGGCTGATGCTTTGAGTCGAAAAAGTAATGCTTCATTAACAATGTTGCGTTTGGAACATGATCCTTTGGTTAACGATTTGATGAACTTTGGCATAGAAGTTGTTGGTGCAGGAAGTCCTTCTGTTTTGTTTCGGGTATCAGTGAGATCTTCTCTATCAGATAGAATCAAGCAAGCACAGAAGCAAGACAGTGAGTTGCAGAAAAGGGTAGAGCTGGTTCAGAAAGGTAAGTTGCCTGAATTCAACATTGATAATGATTGCGTTTTGAGATTTGGGAAGAGATTGTGTGTGCCTTGTGATTCACAGTTGAAGAGAGAGTTGTTATGTGAAGCTCATAGTTCTCCGTTTTCAGTTCATCCGGGCAGTACTAAGATGTATAGAGATCTGCGGGAGTATTACTGGTGGGATGGAATGAAAAGAGACATTGCTGATTTTACTGTGAAGTGTTTGACTTGTCAGCAGGTTAAAGCAGAGCGGCAGTTACCGAAAGGGTTTCTTCAGCCTTTACCAGTGCCAGAGTGTAAATGGGAGAATATATCCATGGACTTTGTTGTTGGATTACCAAATACATCTCGAGGTAATAATGCAATCTGGGTTATTGTTGATCGCTTGACCAAATCTGCTCATTTCCTTGCTATACGAGATACTTTCTCTCTTGATCAACTTTCCCGTTTGTATCTTAAAGAGATTGTCAGGTTACATGGAGTTCCTCTCTCCATTGTATCGGATCGTGATCCCAGGTTTACTTCTAACTTTTGTAAAGGCCTTCAGAAGTCGTTGGGTACTGAATTAAATTTTAGTACAGCTTTTCATCCTCAATCAGATGGGCAGTCAGAACGAACAATTCAGACATTGGAGGATATGCTACGAGCTTGTTCTATGGATTATCAGGGAAGTTGGGACCAACATCTTTCTTTGGTTGAGTTTTCATATAATAACAGTTTCCATTCCAGTATACAGATGGCACCATTTCAGGCATTATATGGGAAGCGGTGTCGAACTCCAGCTTTCTGGGATGAAGTGGGTGAAAGGAAGTTGATGGGACAAGAATTGGTAGAAGAGATGGCAGAAAAAGTTCAGCTGATTCAGAAGCACATGAGAACAGCTCAGAGCAGGCAGAACAGTTATGCGGATAACCGGAGGAAGGATCTATCTTTCGAGGTAGGTGATCATGTTTTTCTCAAGGTTTCTCCTTGGAAAAGTGTGATGAGATTTGGTAAGAAAGGAAAGTTGAGTCCAAGGTTCATTGGACCATACGAAATTCTAGAGAGAGTTGGATCAGTTGCATACCGAGTGGCTTTACCTCCGAGTTTATCTCAGGTACACAATGGTTTTCACGTTTCGATGTTGAGAAAGTATATGCCAGATCCATCTCATGTTTTGAGTCCAGAGGTAGTTCAGCTGGAAGAGAACCTATCTTATGAGGAACAACCGGTCCAGATTCTTGACCACAGGGAGCAAGTGTTACGGAATAAGGTGATTCACTAGGTAAAGGTTTTGTGGAAAAACCACATGATTGAAGAGGCAACATGGGAATCCGAAAATGCAATGAGGGATAAGTACCCTCATTTATTTGATAAGTAAATAAATTGCGGGGACGCAATTTTCTAAATGGGGGAAGGATGTAACATCCCAAGTAATTAATGAATAATAGATATTTTTATCCATGTCTATTAATGATTAAGATAGTGTTTTACAGGCTTAAAATGAAAATAAATACAATCTTATGCATGGAATAAACTAATATTCTTAAAAGATTGTTTTACTGCCTTTTGATGGAAAACCATTTTTGAATCTATATTTTGACAATTTTATAAACTATGTTTGTCAAAATAAACTTATCCTTTATGATTGGGACATCAAAATTTACCTTGTGTGAATTTTTGGTATTTTTCTGACAATATTCATTTTTAATGAATAGTGAAAAATACTGCATTTTACATCAAAACTGCTTTTTAATCTAATTTATTTATATGATTAGATTATGTTTTGAATTGCTTTTGAAGTGAAATTAGAATATATTTTTACCATTTTATCCAATGGTGGTCATTGAAATCAATTTCACTTTGAAATTAGACTTAAACTGGTGTCAATCTTTTGATACTTATTGTTTTGTAAAAACACGCTATTTGCTCTGGCAGCGGGAATTAATTATTAAATTAATTAATTTGACTTATATGATTTGAATTTTGTAAATTAGACTTCATTTTTGAATTCGGAATATCAAATATAGCTTAGGGTGAATTTTTGGTAATTTTCTGAAAAACTTCAATTTTTGATGAATAGTGAAACCACTAAGTGATAATCAAGCAAACTGATTTTTCAGTTAAATGAAAGTTTACCACTAATGTGTACTGAATTTTGAAAATCCGACATACATGGTTGTCATTAAGAAGTAAAATGTGGTTCAATGAGATTATAATTAATTTTTGGTGAATAGTAACTTATTAAGTTCTTAATCACGATTAGTGGTAATTAGGGTAGTTTAAGGTATAAATAATACTTTAATAAAATTAAATGACCTAGACACATGTCCCAACCTTATTGGTTGTGTCATGGCCGACCAAGAAAAGCCATGGGTCAATTTGGGGACCCCATGGATCCACTTTTGTTGGGAAATGACATAAATTACTTTTTATTTAATGTTAAAGTGAAAATGACACAAACATAATATGTTTTACAAAAACAATTTTTAAGTGGGGTTATACAAGTCCAAATTTTAATTATAAATAGTCATTGGAAAGATAAAAAGATTTCCTATATCATAGTAGTTTTTTTATAATTGTTAGACATTAAATAAATTAAATTATATATGACATAATAATGATGCAGTGATGACATCATTATTTGACGATTTAAATAAAATGGAATGATAATGAAAAATCTAAAACCTACACATGGCCAAAACCAATTGGATGAGTGGATTTCGAACCCTTATAACCTTATCCACGAATTATATCAATGTGGGACCTTTTGAAACCGAAACACATTTTCAAATAATGTAATATTTCTTTACTTTCCAAAAGTGCCCCTCCTCTCCTCTTATAAAAGGCCCCCACCTCTACCTCATTTCACACACTCCTAAAGCATTTGGCTCGGCCAACCCCTGCCCATTTTCTCTCTCCACATCCCTCTCCTCATCCTAGAGGATTCCCTTTGGGCAGAATCCTTCCAAAGGAAGCCTTTAGGCTCAAATCAAAAGGAGTTACACTTTTTAAGGTAATTCATTCTCTAATGTTCATTTGTTTTATTTTGCTTCTCCAACCCCCTAAACTCTTTTTATTTACTTCTTTTGTAACAAAACCAGTATCTTAAATATACTAGGATGTTGTTATAAGATTTATTTGAGCTACACTCTCACACAACTACATAAAATGGTTAAAGAACATACGGTTTCCGTGGATGGCGAAATTCTGCCTCCCGAAACGATGATTGTTCAACACTCATTTAACACCTTCAAAGGTGGCCATTATGATGTCACTATTTTCATATATGATATATAATATGTTTATTTTTTCCTTAAGCTTCTGATTTTTTTTCATTTTGGGCATACCTTTATGGTTTCCATTATGGGTAAAACACGATATCTTCATTTTAGGAAGTGCGGACTACCGCCCCCTAAAAGTGATTTGATTCGTTAATACCATATGTGGGATGTGTAAAGGATAAAGTTAATGATATTATATATTTTATTATACTGGAATTATAATATACTCTTATATCATTATGATTCCATTCCAGAAAATATGAAATATAAATGGAAGTAGCGTTCATGCGTACGTACGGCTTACCGTCTCCATGAACGGTGCATTTCATTTCTTACCTTTAAATGTGATGTAATATTATAAATACATGTATATGATGAATATATATGATATATATGTTATCCAAAACATTAATATCATTCTGGATATAATGAAACTTTGACCAAATTAACAACATGTAAGTGTAAGAGGTCTATTTTTGACTTAAGAACCAAATACCGACAAAATGAACATTATTAACATAACTGGTTACATGATGTTCATAACATGGTATAAAAGGAATAATGAACTTGAAAAAGATTCATAAGCAAGTAGAGATTAACTCAAGTTTATTATTCAGGAGATTAAAGAACGGTCGAGTCAAGTTGGATACGAGTTATGGGACTTCGTCTCAATCTCCTTTCGTTGAGGCATATTTTATTTTATACACAACTTTCTTTTATACGGTGTATAAACCCGTTTTGACTTTTACGTTTATTCAAAAGGAATCTTTTTTATACGAATCGTTTACTAAACGACAAAAGGGAATGTTTTTGTCGTACATATGCGGCGACAACGACTTCTCCGCCGTCGTGACCGTTATTTGAGTTTCGGCTTCCTCTACAAGCCATACCTTCTTTTTAAAAGAAAAATAAATACCATGTTTTACTTTTCTTTTATTTTGGTATTGAAAATGGTTTTCATAATGTTTTTATATCAATGTGTTGTATTGATATCTTGTGATTGAAATTTGGAAATTTTATGTTTCCTTTATGCATGTTTTATGTGATATGATTATGTTATGGTTCTTGGGCATTATTATGAAGACGGGTGGTTCCGTGATAAACTAAGGGCGGGTGAGCCCGTTATAGCTCTCCAATGCATTGGGTAACGTGAAGGAGTGAAACGTTAAGGTTTCTCCGAAGATATTTTAGGGAATATACTGTGATGGGTATTCCAAACGTAACCAAGAGGGTTACTCCCTACGTAAGAATGTTATGAATGCCTCAAGTTACCTTTATGTCTTATGATTTCTATGATTTATTCATGATTTTATGAGGTATGTTAAAGTGCCTATGTTTTATGGGTAAAGTATGATTTCATTCTTATGTATAAATGAACTCATGTTTCCTTCCCATGTTTTTATAACCCATAATTAGTTTTTATGCTCATCCCAAGTTTTTGAAATGTTTTTCACAGGTCAAGGGAAAGGTACATGATAATATGATAGGGTCAAGGATGTGTCAAAAAGAATCCATGTTTTATTTCAAATGTGTTTCCATTGATGGGAATGAAGAATACTATCTTTATGTAACCACTTTGTTTATATGTGGAATGTAACGCAAGTTTTATGATCTAATTCTCTAAAACTCTAAACCCGAAAAGATCCTCAATGTGTAATCTTGTAATAACTCAAGATTAAGTAAGGATTAAGGCTGGGGCCTTATACTCATTTTTCAAAAAATTTAGAAAATTCAAATTATAAAATTTGAGAAAAATAATTTACAATGATAAGGATAAAATTGCAAATGATGATTCAAAATAATTTGATCACTAATGAAATGTCAAACCATTCTAAATATTTTTATAAGATGGTTTTTGAAGAATAAAATATTTAAAAATATAATGAAGAAGTTGTTTCTAATAGAGATGTTTTAGAAACAAAATTTAATTATAAAACTAATACTAATGAGGATAAAAATTTATTTATAAAACTAAAGTCCAAAATTTCTTGTTTGACAAAACAATTATTATACTTTTCCACTGGTAAATAAAATTTTTATAAAATGTACAACAAATAAAACCTTGTGGTAAAAGTTATGAAATTTATTTTTCTTATAAAAAAACCTATTTTTATTTACAATTTCTTTATTCCAAAAAGTGAACCATTTTACACTAAGTTCCATAGTGGAGGGTAATGGAGGAAGAATTTTTCCTTAAATATTTTTCAATCAATTGGTTTTCATAAAGCCTATTTTTTTAAACAAATGTGGATTCCTAAAAACTATTACAATACAGGAACTAAGAAGGCTTTGGTTTTGAAAGTATAATATTTTTGTTTTTAGGATAAGAAAGATAATATGAATGAACAAAATATACAATACATGGATAGTGAGTGTTCCAGATACATGACTGAAAACAAAGACTTCTTAAAGAATATTGTTAAGTTGAAATGTGGAAAAGTAACTTTAGAATATAATGCTCAAAGATAGATCATCAGTATAGGAAATATTTTTATTCTTATAAAAACTCTTATTTCAAATGTTTTATTTGTAGAAGGTATTAAGCACAGCCTTATAAGCATAAGTAAATTATTTGATGAGGGTTTCCTTGTGATATTTTGGAATGATAAATTTTTAGTACATAGTTACATGGTTGAATTTATTCTTTTTTTCAATAAGTATAAGAATTTTTATACACTTAACAAGAAGACATTAAAAGCCAAGACTTACCATGACTTAGTGAAATGGAAAATAAATATTAGTTATGGAATAAAATTTTTGGGCATTGTAACTATAGAAACTTATATAAATTAGGTTTGATTAATCAAAATTATGTGAACTTTATCAATACGATAGGCAACATAAATCATGTTTTAAATATATTAGTGAAGTCTCAACTTATTATGATTTATTATTATTTCACATGGACTTATTTGGTTCTAAAAAAACTAGAAATATTGGTGGAAATACTATGTATATATCTTACTTGATGATTACACTAGATATAAATGGGTTTCTTTTATCACAAATAAATCAAAAGCCTTTTGTTATTTTAAAAAACTATTTATCCAAATTCAAAAATGACAAAACCCTCTCCCTAATAACTATTCATATTGATCATGGTGAAGAATTTGTAAATTAATGTTTTGAAACATTTTGTAGTAAGAATGGCATTAAACATAACATTTAATCACCTAACCCCCCCCCCCACCCAGAAAAATGGTATAGTTGAAATAAGAAATATAATTATTCAAGAAATAACAAGAACCATGTTGAGTGATGATTAATTGCTAAAAAAATTTGGGATGAAGAGGTTAGTATTCCCTTCTACACAATAAATTGAGTTTTAATTGTACCTTTTCTTAACAAAACTCTTTATGAGTTTTGGATATGAAGAAAACCAAAAGTTTCTGACATAAAATTTTTTGGTTGCACAGTATGTATCCTGAATAAATTAGATAAACTTTCACCCAAAAAAATGATGGAATATTTTTAGGTTATTTCACTACCTCTAAGTATTATAGAGTTTTTAGTAAAAATTATTGTATTGTTGAGTGAATATTAAGTGTGATGAAATCAGTCATTTTGTTTTCAAACAACCCCATACTAAATCTTCGGATGTGATTTCTAAAACTGATTTTCAACCTTTGTTATAAAGTTCTTATCATAAGGAAATAACTCTAGAATTTATTTCTGAAGTTATTCCGAAGGAATATTTTTCTATCTTTAAAGAAAAACCTTTTTAAGACCATAGAAGTTAATTGTTTATCAATAATCATCTAGTAAAAGTATCATTGGTGATATAGATCATCCAATTTGTTATAGAATTTACTTAATGAAAGAAATTGAACATCAAGATTTTATATCCCAATTTGAACCTAAGAATCCCAATGACGCTTTAGGTGATGAGTATTGGATTAAATCAATGTAATATGATCTCAATTGGTTTGAGAGGATCAAAGTCTGGGATTCAGTTGAATGGCCTTCAGGAACTTCAATAATTGGAGTAAAATAGGTTTTTTCAAAACAAGTGTAATGAAAATGGAATAATAATTAGAAATAAATCTAAAAGTATTTATAAGGGTTATAATTAACAAGAAGTTATATATTATGAATAAAACTATTCACCAGTAGAAAGACTTGATGTTATTTGAATACTTCTATAATTTCAACATTATTTAATTTCAAACTTTTTCAAATTGATGTGACATGTGATTTTCTAAATGGATATATTTAGGAGGAATTTTATGTTAAAAAACCACCTGGTTTTGTAAATAAAAAACATCCAGAATATATTTATAAGCTTACCAAATCCTTAAATGTACTTAAAAACCCCTAGAGTATGGTATGACAGGTAAACATGATTTTTGTTACAAAACCATTTTGTTAAGGGATTTGTATATCAAACTCCATTTATAATGAATTTAATATAAATATTACGGCTATAAAAAATTTTTTTGATGACATTATATCTGGATCAACTCAAAAAAAATTTACATATTCCTTTATAAATCTTTTTGAATATGAGTTTGAAATGGGTATGATGAGTGAGCAAACATATTTTCTTAGTTTTCAAATTTCAAAAAAAACTGGAATTTACTTTTATATCTAAACATAACTATACAAAATAAATTCTTAAGAAATTTGGATATGTTAATACTAAATTTATTAGTACTCCCATCGTTATCTCAAATACTTTAGATCTGGATGAGGCTAGGTAACCATTTTATTAAAATATTTCTAAATATTTGATACAAAGTGTACTATACTTAATATCTAGTCATCCAGATTTAATATTTTTTATATGATTTGGTGAAATATATCAATCCAATACCAATGGATCCCATAAAAAAGCTACAAAATGAATTTTTTAATCTTAAAGGAACTTTTTATTTAGGACTTTTTTGTTCTTCTGGAAATTATTTTGAAACAATTTTTTTTCAAATGTCCAATTTGATGGTTATAGAATGTATGGAAAATTTAATTATGAAAATTTTCATTTCATAATGGATTCTTTAGTTTCTTGTTCATGTAAGAAACAACACTTATTATAACTTTCTACTACTAAATCTGAATATGTGGTATCTAAAAGTCATTTTACTCAAGTATTATAGATGCAACACACACTCGCTGACTATGACATGAGTTTTACTAAAACTCAAATACTTTGTGATAATACAGGTTCCATTACTTTAAGTAAAAATCTATCACATCACCCATTTCCTAAAAACATAAATATAAGACATAATTTCCTTTAGTATCACACACTTGAAAGATATATAATTTTATAATTCATTAGAACACAAGATCAACTTCTTGATATTTTTACAAAACCTCTTAGTTCTGATAGATTTGAATATATTTAATAGAATCTAGGAATGATAAACATAAATTAATCATTCATATCTACTTCTTGTTGACCCAAATCCTTATATTAAGTTACTCATTTTAATTGGGGGTACATATGTTTTGTGTTTTTTTAAAAAAATAGTTTCTTAAAACATTTTGTTTTCTAAAAAAATCTTCTTAAAATTTTATCATAATGAGTTTTTCAGACTCGTAATTATTATAATATTTTTGTTGTAATAATTATAGAAATGATTTTCAAACATTTAAAATGTTATAAAATTTCCTAACTCAAAATTTGGTAACAAAAATTTTTCAGATTCAAAAATTATAATAATTAGTTTTTTTAATTACAATTTATCTATAGTATTCAGTATGTATTTTCAAAACTATTTTAATCAATTTAGATTACAAACAAAAAGTAATATTTCAATTTTAATGATGAAAATATTCACTCCTAAAGTTACTCTTATATTATTTTAGTTTTTACACTATTTTGTTAAATTAGTTCTTTAATTATTATTGTTATAATTTTGATTTTTATAAAAACATTTATTTTGTTTTCACAAATTTAAAAACAATTCCCTAATCGGATTCATCCTCAATTAGATAACTGCTTTAAAATCCTTAATAGTTTAAAATTTTATTTACAACATTCTTTGAAGTAATCATGGTTATTAGATCAAAGAGTTCTACATTTCAACCATTGGTGTTCATGTGTAAGATAAATTCTCAACCCCAATGCCTATATAAATGAGGGACACTCCCATTTCCTACATCATCTTTACAAATTTTTTGATCTTATGTTACCGACCCCTTCAAGGTCATGAGTTCAAAATAATTCATTTCAATATGATTCAATGGTTTCAGTTCCAAATCTAATAGTGACCAATTAGGATTTTGTGAAATTGTTCTTATTTTGGGTGAGGTTATTTGAAATATATTTCTAGGAGAAATAATATTCTATATTGGAGAAGATTATTGTATTCCAAGTACGGGAATCAGTTTTGGTGACAAAACTAGTAAAATATTTCAATATTTTCTTTTGTAAGTTAGTTTATGAATTCCATGAATCGGTTCAGTTTCTAAAAGATAATGGGAAATAAAATGTTTATTTCCATATATATGGAAAAAGGTAAAAGGTATCATATAATAAACATGATAGTTTAGTTGGAATACCATCATAAGGTAAAGTGTATTGTCCTTCACACAAGTTTCTTGATGATATTAATATGTTTAATAATAAAAAGGTAGAAGATTCTTGGTCTTTACCTTATGATAAAGTTGGAAAGGTCTCACATCTAACTCCAGATAATAAAGTAGTTTCTTTTTGAATGGAAGAATTTATCTTTCCAAGAAATGTGGATAAAGATACCATGAATATATCAGATGTTTTCATGCTTGATTTCTTGTTCAATATGAGAAAGATATAACTTATTATATTATTCCTTCTCACCATAAAAAATATAAAGACTTCCTCAATAATTTCTAAAATCATTATATTTCCTAATTTTATAACAAAATGGTTGTAAATTGTATGGGGATATTTAATGTTGAAAATAAATTGTATCCATTGAGGGAGAAAATTTTATTTATCAATGATGATACGATGAATTGAATGAAGTTTTTTATACAAATATAATGAAATTTTTTGATAAAGTTGATGGAACATCTATAGAGGCACAACCATCAAAGAAACTTGAGGAGGAAAATAAAAAAAATTAAATCAAGGAAAATACATATCATCTAGAGAAAAAATAAATATAAGAAAATATTTATAGATTTTTTTAATGAGAAGATGAAAAATAATTCTAAAAAAACCAAGGGACCTAGAGTTCATAGTTGACCCTCTGTAAGCTATGGAATAAATAAGTTGGGTTATTAAAGTTATGGAAGAAGAATATAAGAAGAAAAAAATAAGAGGTTTCAAGAAGTTTTTTTATGTGAAATCTTATTTAAAGGACTATTGGGGGAATCTAATAAGGCCATCCTACCTAAATCCCAAAAAAAATCAACTCAACCCAAAATGTGGTTTAGTCTTTCAGGAAATGATAGTTGTTCATGAATAAATTCCTTTAATTTCTAAAAAAGTGATATAGAATTTTTTTGATGATGAATTGGTTCTATTCATTCAAGAAAAAGAATCTATACTAAAACCAGCTGGTAAAGGTGTTTTTTGAACGAACAAATAACTTCAAGAATAGCTAGATGAAGAAGTTAATGAACAAGTTGAATGTAAATAGGGATAATGATAAAAAGAAGAATAATAATAATATGAAGATTTTGAAATTTAAATTGAAGAATAATATAAGGTAAATAAAGATGAAGAAGATGAAGCGGAAAAAAAGGAAGGGGTGATGGTGAAGAAACAAAACTTGATAAAGAACCATCGGAGTCATCCTCATTTGACTAACACTATAAGACTACTAAATAAAAAAAACTATTTCCTAGTAAGAATCATCCTCATCAGAAGAATAAGTTGAGTCATCATCAAAGAACGAAGCATAAGATCAATAGTTTAAGAAAAAAGCTATTGATAAATACAAGATTGATAAAGATGAATATATTATGTAATTATTAGATGATAAAAAGGTTTCAAAAGAGTTTTTTAAATTTTTTTCAAAAATAGATAAAAATAAAAGGTAAGTAAGTTTTTATCTGAATAATTAGAATAAAACTACATGGGATTGTGAAAGAACATTTGGATTTAGATGGAACAACAGTTTGATAAGAAATCAATTATATTGTTCATGTTTTGAGAAGGTTTCAAGGAACTATTCCTCATTTTCTGAAAAATTAATATTAGTGTCGACTTAATCAATATAGACTTAATGAGAAGTTATAGTCAATAAATATTTTCATAGATAAAGTTATTCAAATTGGATATTAGTTTAATGTTTTTCAATAAAGTTCAATGACTCATAAAACATCATGTAATTTGATGGCTGTATGGTTTTATCATGTTAATTTTTATATAATAATGCATGATGAAAAATTCAATCAAGTGAAGAATATAATTTTTGAATCATTCAAATCCTTCAATTATTAATCCAAATACATGGATATAGGGTGATTTTTATAGAATAATTTATGGATTTTATTAATTATCATACTCAATAAGTTGTGGTTCTGAAAAGGAGGATTCAATAAAAATAACTAGAGATGTCTCAACTCTAATCTAGTGAAGAAAAATTCATCATATTTAGGAATTAAAGAAATATATTTTAGGTGAATTCTTGAATTTAAGGACTTTGGAAGATAAATTTTAAAATCTTGATAAAGATATAAAGGATTTCAAAAAGATAAAGGCCTTTTTGAAAACATTAATGAAGAAATAATGAACATTTTTCTTTTGAATTATTATTGTATTTGTTTTGTAAAAAAAATTGATTTTATTTTAATAAATGGATTATATTTTTATCCAAATCTAATTTTTTTGAATGTTTTCCAATTAAAATCGGATAGATACTCTTTAATTTTTTATGGATGATTAGAAAGTTCAATATTGTTTCATTCATTACTTTTCTAACATTTATGAAATGTCAGGCCCTTACCCATTCTTTTTTAAAATCAAAAAGTGGGATAAATTATTATATAATGAGAAATTATCAAAAAGGGATAAGTTATAATATAATGGGGGAGTTATTTCATTAAGGGGGATAATATGATCCATTGGGGAGAAGAATTCCTAAGGGGGAGAATTTATCTTAAAGAAAGATATATAATGAAACTACAATGTATTCATAATCATATTCAGAAGAGTTATAAACTCAATGTTGGTAAGGTTTAATGAATAACATTGAATATGATATTATTAAAGGAACAAAGGAATTTCAACTTTTTAATGTTTTTCTTCATTTAAGTTTTTGGGTTTTTGTTTTCAAAAAAGGGATATATTGTTGTGTTATTAGATATAGTTCTTAATTTTCCAATCCTTTAGTTTTAGAAATCATAAAAACTTCCTTCAAATATTTTTACTAAATTTTTATGTCCTAAGTGTTTTAAGAAAATTGTTGAGAACATTTCCTTTAACCATAACTAGAAAATGTTCTAAATTATTATGAATATAAACTTACTATTATTCATTACAATTATCGTAATGAGTTTGTGTCTGATATATAGGACTAACCTTTATCTTCCCAAGAGTTCGACGTTATGTCTTATCTATTGTACTAAAAAATGTATCAAAAATCAGAATGATACTGGTACCAATAACATCAGATTAACACTCATAATGATTATCATGTTGACATTGTTAAGAAAGTCAATTAAACTTTTTGAAGTTTATAATCATAATATAAATGCTTATATTTATTGTAAGACACATCTATTACACTTTAATGGAATTAATCAATATGACATTAGGAATTAAGTTATGATGAGATTTAAACCACTAGTTATTTGAGGCAGTTGCAAAAAAAACATGTAAATATGACTATTCAGAGGTTGACTATAAATACCAATTCATTTGAAGATTTTGGAGATAAATTTTCTCTCTGATGTTTTATAAATAATACATAGTGTGAACTTCTCATTATTAGTTTTTATATTTATTTAGGGGTTGTATTCTTAAGGAATCCTTTTTAGGTTTGTTTAATTAACAACTTCTGAAATTGTATTTTCACCCAATAATTGTTATGATCGAGGGGTTCTAGGGATATGAAGATAGAGAATATGATCTATCAGATTGAGGGGTTTCATTTATTGGAAGACTGATATGATCATTATTTCTAGGGATTTCGAGGATAGTATGATAGAGAAAATATGACCATCATATCGAGGGATATCCTGGAAAGGAAAGATAGACTTTACTGTACGTATAAAACATTGGATACTAATAGTCAGGGTTATAAACTACCTTACTTTTAATGTTAAAAGATGTTTCTCTTTTTAAATATTTTTAATTCATTCTTACATTTTTTATCTATTGTATTACTTTTTTATTTCAAGTTTTTATATTATGTTGCACATTTAATAGAAAATGATTCATAGTATTAATATTTATATTCTAATTTTATTATCATATTAACTCAGTTTATAATAATCACATTTTTATTTAATAGAATCCTTCATGATTATTATTCTTTTACTTTTATAAATTGGATCCATAATGATTAATACTTTTCCTATAACATAATCGGACTCATTTTTGGGGCCGATTCTATGAATTTTTTAATTAGACTGAGTAAAATTCCAATAACCTTACTTCAAGGGGAATGTGTTTTAATTAGTTTAAACTTCCTAAAATATGTTTTTTAAACTAAAATTCACCCACTTTAAGTATATACATTATAATAAAATTATTATAATCCTATAAAAATAAATGATTTGACGAAAACAAAAGTCACCAAAGAAGGCATTAAATCAAATAAAATTGATCTTCACTTTAATAAAATATCTCTTTTAAAAACATCTCATGTTGGGGTTTTGTTTCTATATATAATACATCTACTCTCCAATAAACTCCTCTAGATTACCCTCAATATTCTACATTAAAATTTCATTCAATAATCACCCTCTTTATAATTTTTTCATACATTATATTCAAATAAATTTTTCCAACATTATAAAATAATTCACCTTTTCAACAAAGAAATAAATAATCACTAAATAATTTTAATAATATATTGGTGTGCTCGATGAAGGTTACACAAACTAACAATAATAGCACCAAACTATAAATTAGAATAATATATGTCAGTAGCTTCTATATAATCTTCCATTTCTACCAAATCTTATTTCAGTAAGTCAATATTTTCACTATTGAAAACTATTTTTCTCTTTTCTAAACACAAACAAACCATACACATTCCAAAGAAACATTGGAAAAAATATACTACTTCACCAAAACATATATTATATTCGGGTTTTCCCCATTTATAAATACAATAAATATATTATATACCTTTAAGGGGGGAAATTCATTGAATTTATGTCCTCCCACACCCCCCACCCCAAAAATATAAATATAATATGATTGGGGACAGAATCACCACACATAATCCTTAAATGTATTGAGTATAAACTCCCATCATCAACCTCATTTTCTAAAAAGAGACCTTTCAAAGTCCTTAGAGAAAAAATCCATAATATTATCCATTGTTAGAATAAACATCTGTTTCAACACTCCATGATCCACCAACACCCTCATAAACTAATAATTCATATTAGTATGTCTTGATTGATAATTCTGAAACAAATTTTTGATAAATTTATACTGATTTGGTTAACACATCCCATGGGTAGGTATAACATCTCATCTATATTGTGATCATTCAATTCAAACTTCATTCATGTCAATTGGGTTTTTTCCTAAGTTTCATCCTTTTATTACTCATAATAATTAATCTATGTCATTGAATTTTAATTCTTAGATTGAAATCTCACAAACCATTCTCAAATAAATAAAAATAAACCGGATGAGGATCTTTTACCTTAATCATTTCTATTAAAGATAAATCTTTATATAAAAAAAATATTGCCACTTAAAATGTTATTATGATTAAACTAATCATAAATTTTTACCTTAATTTATCTAAATACGCACTTTTTAGAACCCTGGTGTAAATATTTTAATGTACCTTGAAATCTGGCCCAATGTATAAAAACATAATATAAATTCAATCATGAAGTATTATAGAAGAGTAAGCTCTCAATTAGTTTTATGAACTCTCTAAAATCAATTAATTTTTTATAATTATACATTAGTATCATGTATCTTACTAAAATTATGGTTGAAATAATTTTTGAATAATTTATACTGAACTTCTTGAACATTTATTAGACAAAAATATCTTGAAAATTAAAATATGAAACATCTATTGAGAAATTTGGAGACCCATTAAATAATTTATCTACCCATTCATCGAAATATCAAAAATATAAATCATTAAAAAATAAAAATCATACTAATCATATTCTTAATTTATTATAAAGATAATTCATCTACAAAGACAATGGCAATTAGAAATAGATATTTATCTTTTTAGGATATAGAGGTTATTTTCCTCCCTAACCTTCTTGAATTTCAATGATATCAAGAATTTTTTTAACCTATAATATCATGATATTTAATTTTTCAACCTATATAGAGTCTTATTTATCATAAAAATATCACATATTTTCTATGAGAAAAAATCCATTATTTTTCTAAATATGCACTTCCTCCTCAAATTATATGTTTAAGAAGTCTAACATGATGTCCATTTTGATGATCATACATCACCTTTTCATGGATATAGAAAATAATATCATACTGTAATCAAGCCTTGAAACCGATGTGAAATTGTCATTAAAATAAATCCATTCTACCTATTTATATACTTTTGACATATGTTCTTCATTTTTTCTCAACATCTATCGTCTTTCATAAACATAATACATACATTTTGTTATAAAATTTCAATCAATTAGCTTGGTTAAAAACTCCAAATTATAAACCTTATTGAAGGAATAAAATTCACATTACAAGAATCAATCCACTCTCAATTCTCTAAATATTACTTTTTTATCTTCAGGATTAACCTGAGAAAATAATAAGGTATGTGTTTTTTTGCAATTTTTTCTTCATTTTAATAGGTTATAAATGATCTTGAAAAATATTTTATACCTAAATCTAAGTGTTAAACCCTTTATGAGTTCAAAATGGTTTTTATTAATAACTATCAATGGATGAAACATCATCTTTAATCTCTTCTTCTTTGAATTTCCATTATTTTTAAAATTTTCATCTAATTTCTAAACAAATTCTAGTTCAATACCTTCACTTTTAGAACATTATCCTAAAATAATGACTTCATCATATAGTGTTACTTCACTTTAATATATAATTTATCAAATACCCTTTTGTGTTTATTTATTATAACCGTTATATCCTACTCTATTTATAGGATAAAAAACAAAGATAACTTCGACCCATATTTGATTGAACTTCAACAAGTTTTCCCTATTAAAATTAATAAAATATGAGCTTCCAAATATTGATAAATATTTAATCACTAATAATTCTTATAGTAAGTCTCTAAAATAGAAATATTTTAACTATTCTAATGGAAACAATTATTTATTATATAAATGGATTTGACAATATATAGCCCATAGAAAAATCAAGAAGTAGTAGGATCGATAAACTAGTGGAGATACATTAACATTAATCACATGTTCTTCTATTAAGAAATATAAGTTTTTAGTGTATATAGAGTCTTATATTCCTGATGATTAAATTTAATTTCATGATATGATCCAAGGTTTCCACTTGTGTATTTAGAACTATTTTCCAATATTAATCTTTACAAGAAAAAACCACACTCATTCTTTATAAATATTTTCAATTTACTAGAAATGCTCAGTGCATATTATAATTTATTTATAAACATAAAACCTGTAGTTTGACTGAATTAATAAATAAAAAAATTATATCTATTGGTCTAAATTTTCCTTTTAGGCCGACAAACATCTAAATAAATTTGCTCTAATGGGTGATATGTTTGAATCCCCACTCAATTGTTTCAAGAGTTCACAATCTTCTCCATTTATAATGTAATGAACATCTAAACTATTTATCTATTTAGAATCATCACATAATGAACATTACCAATATGAATAATATTTCTTATATTCTATTGACTAATGTGTCCAGTTATTTAATTCTATATTTTATTTTCATCCTTCTTACTTAGGTAAAATGATATTTTATCATTACTAATCTAAAACAATATTCCCTTTGTTTTCATCACTCTAGTTAATAAATTTCCATATTTTAACATCTTTACTAAGTATTCATAATTTTGAAAAACCATTTCATTTTATTCACCACGGAGTTAAAGAACGCATAGTAAGTAATATTTTAACCCATCCACAAATAATGTGTTCTTATATTTTAATTTAACCACTAAAACAACTACTATATTAATTCTTCTTATATTGAGTGACCCATATTTTCTAAAAGTAGCTAATCATTCCCTAAATTACACAACATCCAAGAAGAAACTAAAACATTTGTTATATGATAAGATCTTCCACTATCTAAGATCCTTTTATATTCAATTTTAGATTATTTGAGTTCCTACTTGACCATAAATTATTATCCCTTTCCTTTCACTTTAATTTTTAAAATCATTGGAGTGTTATTATCCAAACTCGTTTAGGTACATAAAATAATGACACATTAATTAACATGGTCCAATTTTCCACACATTCTTGAAATCATTTAGTGGTATTACTCCCATCAATATCTTCCTTCCATTTCATTAAGGATTATAGATATGTTTTTAATTGAACTCAAATAGTCATTCCATCTACATGAAGCCACAAAATAACCATTACTATCCTCAAAATGAATTTTTTACATTGAAATATGTGTTTTTATTAAATTTTGTTTCTTTGTCTTCGACCATCTCTTTACTATTAACTTTGTCTCTAATATATGAAACAAAATTATTTTTAACGCCAACACTTTATTCATAATTATATTATTCTTTATTGATGTTTTAAAATGACCCTTTATAGTATTTTCACAATAAAAATAATATTCAAAACAATCAAAAAATTTAATAGTTTTCATTAATTACCAAAAAAATGGATTTTCCACATAAGTTTCTATAATTTCAATTAAATTTCTCTTTGGGATTTCTCCAAATTCATAAATATGATTCTAAATATATATTATCACTTATTCAATTGCTTGCCTTCTCCTATTAATTTATTTTGAACTTATTGAATATCTTTCTACTTTCCACTTTCCTTCTAATCTATGGTAACATTCAACTTCCTCTCTTTGTAAAGTAACTTATTTAAGCTATCAATGCCATTAACCAATATTAAATCCATTTCTACTTGTAAAATGGAATAGTTTCATGATGATAAACCTTCTTTAAATTGATTCTGTTTCTCCTTATCCAACTTTAAATTTTTTGTAATATATTCTATAAGTAACAACTTTATCATTAATTCCATTTTTATCTCATATTCACTTACATGATTTTTTCTTTTATCACAACTAAAATCTTTACCTTTCACTTTTTTAATCAGTATTTTTTCACTATCTTCACTAGAAGTCTCAATTTCCTATATATATTCACCACTATAAATGTCATAAAATATAGATAAGAAATTTATATTCTTGAGTTTAGAGTAATTTATACCATTACATTTAAAGAAAACATTGTGTTCAAAACTTTTGAATCATTATTGTTTAAGGAAATATCTATCTTCTAATTCTCATCTTCATAATATTCATCTTGTATTAATATTGAAACTTTTGTTCGTAAATTTCCAATGGATACACACTAAAAACACTTCTTTGAATCTTTACTTAACACTTTCATTTGAATCCTCCCCCACTTTATTAAAATAATAGAATAAATTCATTATATTTAAATTCATTATTTTTTGTTTATTATAATCCTCTTCATATTCACCGAACACTTTTATAATACTCTATTATTTAAATATTTTAGAGGACATTTCCTCGTAAACAAGAATAATATTATTGAAATCACTTCCTTTACACATTTTATAAATGATATTTTTATCATTAATATCATCCTATAGTTTTTTATCGAGATCACAATCTTCAAGTTATGAAACCATTGTGTAAACATTTTATAAGAAAATACATAGTATCTTTTTGAAAACCATAGAATATTTTAACTGTAAACCAAAAAATAATAAGGTTATCACAACTTCATTAACTCCATGGTGGAAACCGTTAACTACTTTTATCATAATTTACCTTGAAATATTCATATTTCAACCTATAAACTTACATAATTTTCTAATTCACATTACAAATATTAAATATATTTTTTATAATTTACCTTAGACTCCATTTACTATTGAAATACCTTTAACATTGGGAAACTCTTTTGAAAAGATACATCAAGATAGAATTTTAATCATCGTCATCATTTTTATACACATTTTATCAACTATTATTAAATAATCACATTTATCATGAGGTGTAAATCTATAAGTAGTAGCCATGAATTAATCTAGATTGATGGATATAATATATGAAATCATCTGATTATTATATATATAATAATTTCTCTCATGGAATATTGAAAACCCCGTTTTTTCACTTAATGAATGTGATCCGTATCCAATGAAAAAACATAACTCTAACAATTCAAAAAAAGAAGAAACAAATTTCACCAAAATCTAAACAATTTATTCATATTTGAATAAAACCTAAAATGATCTAATAAACTATAAATGAGGCCCATAAAAATTATGAGAACTCACTATGATAGGAATGAATCTGTGAATTCACTTAATTTTATATTTCTTATTATGAAACCTTTTATATCTATAAAATTAACTAATAATATTACTCTCCAATATCCTCACACGCATTATGACACAAACATTTTCTAAACAACACATTTTCAAATGGTTCATCAAAAAAATAATGGTTCCATCCTTATAGTGATCTGGTATAATCCCTGATCACACGATCCATTAATCATTATATATTAGAAATCATCAATGATTATTATTGACCTTATGATATACAATGAGTCTCCTAACCCGTGTACATGCTCCAATATAAAGAGAGATACTTAAATATTATAGTAGAAGAGCCTTCCCTGAATGTCAACTTCCTTCATATTATTATTGTGATTCTTCATCACTCTAATTTTTTCATTCTCTTATTATTACAATTTTTATATTTCTCTTTTCTCTCAGAATACCCACTATATAGATACTTAATTTCTTCTTATTCTCTCTAATTCCACACTATTTAATAGAATTAAGCTTCTCTCACACGTCATGAAAATATGAATTCAAAATAAAAATTAAAAAAAAATTAATTCATATAATCTCACTTATTTTATATTTTTTGTTTCACTTGTGGGCTTATTTTATCCCTTAGACATAATTTTGGGACTTTGAGATCATATTTTACTGGTCCAATGTGAAACCAATTGATTCATAGCATCCAAGTAGTCAATTTTTAGAAATACTTAATCACTCTAACTGTTAGTGTTCACCATTAAATGTTATAGGATATTTATTTCAACCATTATAATCTTATTTAAAACCATTTTAACACCAAAAAATTAAATTGTACAAAAATATGTGTGGATGTCATTTTTTTCAAACTATAATGCGCCAAATCTTGTATAGTGGCATAACCTTTCCCATTTTGGTTTTCCAAAAAAAATTAATTCAACTAGGACATTTCATTTATCTATGTAAAATCATCCTTGATGTTTCAAAATCTTCTATATTTTTTTTCATTTCATCATCCATGACATAGCTTATGTGATTTTCTCCCTAAGAACATATCATGAGTATCTCAACTCTTCAAGTTTCTATTTTAACTAACTAATCCACTTCCACATATAATTTGACCATCCTATAGTTTTTTTTATTCTCATAAAAATAAACTGTATCAAGACATAGAGAATATTCCCATTTCATTGAGGTAATTTTAAAAATATAAACTCTATTAAAATACTCACTTCCAAAAATGAAATACAAATTTTCATCAAGAAATTCACGGTGGAGTGTTCTCCATAAAAAAGTATATTTAGGACTTCTTCTAGATAATATGTAACTAAAAAACTAATTAATTTTCTAATAAAGTATGGCTTTTTTTTCTAGGATAGAAATATGCATTTTATTATAAAAAACATGAATTTATCTAGCCACCTTCACTTTGTTATAAATTAAAACAGATCCAAATGTCATTCAATCACTTCTAAAGAATTCTAATCCTCAAAAAGAGCATCACCACACATGAAAAAAAATGAATTATTTGATATTTAATTAGATTAATATAATGAATTATGTGTTAATGTAAAAATTTAATACTAAAATTATTATGATTTACCTACTTGTTCTTCAATTCAATAAACTCCACTTTTAAGAAAATATATCTTCTTTGTGTTATTTCACTATCTCCCTCGATATTTAATTTTAGTAATCTAATATAAAATGTATTAACATTATTTATTTAATGTGTTCTCAAAATAGAATAAGAGTTTAGTTTATAAAAATTAGATTTTTAATGCTCAAGAAGAATAAGCAGAGGTCATACATAATTAAAATTTTATTCAAAAATTTATAATGAAATTATATGATTCTTAATATAGTATATATTAGAGAGGTATCTGGTATTTATATATTATTATATCTTATCTTTTAGGATTTATTTTTACACAAATGAGTTCAAGTATATACTCTTTTCAATGTAATCCATTTACAGATTATAGTGGATCACATGGAAATGGAAGATACCACTCGATTGTAATGATATATCAGTTCATTTTTAATGGTGAAACTTTTATATAATTTTTTCCAATTTAATTATGTGTTTGAAAAAATAAAATCACTAAACTAAACATATTAACATCATTAAGGTCATTTTCATAAAATAATGTTGGTGATCAATTATTTGATTCATCTTAACCAAGGATAATTGTTGATTAGTGAAGAATCATAAATGATATTAATTAATTAATTCTAAATCAACCTATTAATGATTACATTCATGGTACCACATCTCAATTATTGATAATTTATTTTATAAATTAGTGTAGGATCACTATCACGATTTCTATCAAATACATCATGGATTCTTGTAATTTAATTTGTAAATATTTGTAATGTTTATTGACAAAATTACTTTTAAATATTTGTCTTCATCAAGTACCACTTAAATTAATTCAATATAAAATAAGTACTTCTATTAAATAGGAATAAGTATACTATTTAGATTGAAATAATACTATCTAAATTCTCTTGTTAACAATCAAAGTAATAGAAATTGTAATTAATGGAATTATATCCATCATAGAAACTTTAATGATAAATTTAGTTGAGATAAAGAATATTGATATTCACTAATTTCCCATTACAATTTATCATCATAAATACTCTTATGGAATAAGACTTTAATATTCAGTTACAAAAAATATATTTTTTTCGGAAATGAATTTTTTCTAAATTAATAGAAAATAGTTACTATTTAAAGATGAAGGAATAAGAATGTGATTACTATGAATGTAAAAAAGATTAATCATCTAGTGATTTAGGTTGGTGATTACTGGTCAAAAAGTATAATGAAAAATAATTTGATATTTAATGATATTAATATGGAATATATAAGGAAATAATGTTGAAGAGAGTGTAACGCCCCGACCCCAGCTACCCAGAGTCGGTGCATTACTTCGTAACATTGGCATGATCACAAAAGATCAAGTCTAGAAAGACCGATTAGTTTAGTAGCCTTGGAAACACTAGATACATTCATAAGTCTTTCATTACATCAAAAAGTAAACAAACTACAATAACATGGTCTTCATAGTCCACAATCATATCCCTTTCTGACTACCCCTGCAGGTCATTCATAAAATACTTCTTCACATCCTAGAAAAATATTAAAACATTGAAAGGGGTGAGCTCAGATGCTCAGTAAGGTTAACAATATAGCGGAAGATTTCATAAATAAACATTAACATTTAAGGCAATGTATAACTAAAACAAAAGCCTTTTAAACATGAACTTCAACATAATATGGCAAAAGTAAAATGAGATAATGCCATTCACTTCTCCACGTGGATATTCTACTGGTCGAATAATCACATGAAATATCAATAACCACTTTCATAATGAGGAAATGTATAATGCCAGACATTCTGAAACATTTTGTCAAGGCCTCGGCCAAGACGTCTAAAATGATTAAGGCCTCAGCCAAAACCATAAATCAAATTGGGATAGGGCCTCGGCCAATTCCATGTCTAGTTGTCTCATGAGACCTACCGATGCATCGAGGAGCTATAGCAGGCTCCACCCATCACTTATTAAGTCCAATACATTCTTCATATGAATAGGTTTAAACATATCATAAACCATAACATAATCGTATCACATAAAACATGCATAAAGGAAACATAACATTTCCACATTTCAATCACAAGATATCAATACAACATATTGATATAATAAAAACACTTTCAAAACCATTTTCAATACCAAAATAAAAGAAAGTTAAAACTTTGTATTTATTTTTCATTAAAAAAAATGATGGCTTGTAGAGGAAGCCGAAACTCAAATAATGGTCACGGCGGCGGAGAATTCATTGTCGCCGCATAAGTACGGAAATAAAAACATTCCCTTTTGTCGTTTAGCAAAACACTTCGTATAAAAAAGATTCCTTTTGAATAATCGTAAAAGTCAAAGGGGTTTATACACTGTATAAAAGAAAATTGTGTATAAAACCAAATATGCCTCAATGAAAGGGGATTGAGACGAAGTCCTTAAAAGATCATTTTTTTTAATAAAGTACATCTATAATGTGTATTCACTATAAGTACACATAAATAATGTAAAAATACAAGATAGTACATAATAATATCATGACATAATTTTAAAGTAGGAGATTAACCCAAAGAATAGAAATTGGGTTAAGAAGTTCCCTTACCTTGTGTCCGACTTGATTCGACCGTTATTTAACCTCCTGAATAATAAACTAGAGTTAATATCTACCATTTTAAATTTAATTATCCTTTTTATATCACTTATTACAATGTTATGACCATTATGTAATTATTTAAGTTAATAACGGTTGTTTTGTCGATTTTTGGTACTTGAGTCAACAATAAACTTCTTATAATTACAATTTGTTTATGTGGTAGAATATCCATTATATAAAGAATTATATTCATGATTTAGATGTCATATATATCATATATATCTAGTATATACATTCATTTATAATATTACGTAACATTTAGAGGTAAAAATGAAATGCACCGTTCATGGAGACGGTAAGCCGTACGTACGCATGAACGCTACTTTCATTTCTATTTCATATTTAATGGAATGAAATAATAATTATATAAAGGTATAATATAGTTCCAGTATAATATCATATATAATATCATTTACTCCATCCTCTATACATCCCACATATGGCATTAACGATTCACATCACTTTGAGGGGGCGGTAGTCTGCACTTCCTAAAATGAAATTATCGCGTTTACCCATAATGGAAATCATAAAGTATGCCAAAAATGAGAAATAAAGAAGCATAAGTAAAACATAAACATATTATATATCATATATAAATATAGTTACATCTTAATTTCCACCTTTGAAGGTGTTATATGAGTGTTGAACAATCATCGTTTCGTGAGGTAGAAATTCGCCATCCACAGAAACTGTATGTTCTTTAACCATTAGATGTATGTGTGTGTAATTGTAGCTCGAATCCTTATTATAACAACATCCTAGTATATTGAGTATTCTGGTGTAGTTACAAAAGAAATTAATAAAATGAGTTTAGGGGGTTGGAGAAGAAAAATAAAACAAAACAACATTAGAGAAGACATTACCTCAAAATCGGGTAACTCTTTTTGATTTGAGCCAAAGGCTTCCTTGGGAAGAGTTATGCCAAAAGTGAGGATTCTAGGAGTAAGAGGGGGAAGTTAGGAGAGTATTTGGGCAGAGTTTGGCCGAGCCAAATGGCTTGAAAGTGTGAATGATGTTGTAGAGGTGGGGGCCTTTTATAAGAGGAGAGGAGGGGCACTCTTGGAAAGTAAGGAAATTTACATTATTATACAATGTTTTTCGGATTCTAAAGGACACACACTTATATAATTCGTGTATAAGGTGATAAGGGTTCGAAATATACCCATCCAATAGTCTTTGGACAAGTGTAAGCCTTGTATTGTACATTATCTTTTCATTTTATTAAAATCGTTAAATAATGAGGTCATCGCTGCATCATCATGATGTCCTAAATAATTTAATTTATATAATGTCTAAAAATTATAAAAAACTACTATGATGTAGGAAATAGTTTTATCTTTCCAATGACTATTTATAGTCAAAAATATGACTTGTATAACCCCATGTAAAAATTGTTTTAGTAAAACATTTCATGTTTGTGTCATTTTTTACTTTAACATTAAATAAAATGTATTTATGTCATTTTCCAACTAAAGTCGCTCCATGGGGTCCCCAAGTTGACCCATGGATTGTCTTGGTCGGCCATGGCACATCCAATGAGGGTAGGACATGTGTCAAGCTCATCTCATATTATTAAAACATAATTTTTACCTTAAACTACACTAATTACCTCTAATCGCGATTAAGAACTTAAAAGTTACTATTTACCAAAAATTATTTTAATCTCATTGAACCACATTTTACTTCTTAATGAAAACCATGTATGTCGGATTTTTGAAAATCAAACCACAGAAGTGGTAATATTTCATTTAAACAAAAAATCAGTTATTTAACTACCACTTAGTGGTTTCACTATTCATCAAAAATTGAAGTTTTTCAGAATAATGCCAAAATTTCACCCTAAGCTATAATTGATATTCCGAATTCAAATATGATGTCTATTTTACAAAATTACAAACATATAAGTTGCATTAATTAATTTTATAATTAATTCCCGTTGTCACAACAAATAGCGTGTTTTTAAGAAACAATTTATATCAAAAGATTGGCAATTGTTTATGTCCAATTTCAATGTTAAATTAATTCTAATGACCACCATTGGATAAAATTGTAAAAATATATTCTAATTATACTTTAAAACCACTAAATAGTATAATTTATCACTATAAATTATTTTGATTAAAAAACTGCTTTTAAGTATTTTTCACTATTCATAAAAAATTAGAAGTTCTCAGAAAAATACCAAAAATTCAACATAGGCGAATTTCAATATTCCGAATCCAAAAATGAAGTCCATTTTGAAATATAAAATTTCTATATTTTTAAAAAGTGGTTATTACTATTCATAACGGCTACTTTGATTAGTCGCGGTGTTTTAGAACTCGAAGTTGCGTACAATGCAAGCTATTGCATTATTGAATGAGAAGCGTATTGTGGAAGCTCGGGGTGTTACATTCTCCCCTCCTTCAATAAATTGCGTCCTCGCAATTTGAAATTTTTCTTGGAAAATAAAAGGTTGAAAATAGAAAACACCTTTGTGGAAAACCCACATCGGAAATAAGATTAATAAAATTTAGCCTTAATAAGAGGGAAAGGGCAATGAAATAGTCACCACCCAATTATGATCTCGATTAGGAGAACATTGGTGGCAATTAGAGACATATAATTGTACGAAAAACGTAAATATTTGTAGGGAGTGATTGAGGTCATCAATCACAATCAACTGTCAAATTGAGGGCCTCAAAGCCTTCAATCTATGTTGATTTAAAATATCATCAGTTCAACAAGACATAAGGTATTAGGATAACACATTTTTTTGTTTTAATATCCCTTTACTAAAGTATAAGAATTAATTTATTCATTGAATAAGAGATAGGTATATATATATTTATGCTTGACAATTAGAGTTTCAACCTTCAACTCATCTTTCACTCAAAAAGATAATAGAACTCAAAAATATTATACTTATCTTAATTGTATAAGGTTCCAAATGTTAACAAATACCATTTAGATTAGTAAAATTATTTTTTTAATAACCAGGGACTTCTTATAGGCTAGTGGTAGGAAATAAAGGCTTGTCGCACTATGGTTGTGGGTTCGATTCCTGCAGCTTTGTCCGACGCGACGGGTTATGCCCCACCCTGCAGGTTGTCCTTTTCCTAAAACTATAGTATTATAATATTCCAAAAATAATCTTCATAAATTTTTTAACCATAAACAATACTATCCAAAGATCAACTTAATCCACTCCAAACTTTATAGTTATCCAAAATACCTCTGTCCAGACTTTCTCTAAAAGGTCCCTTAATTCCAAAATCAATTTATCATATTCCCCAAACAAAGTAAAGTTTCTCTTATTATCACATACTAATCATATTAAAACCTTACTGAAATCAACAAGTACTGCAGTACAATCCTTATATATATATCACATTATTCTAATAACCAGAATATAATCCATGAGTCCAAAAGAATCAATACATTAATTATTCCGCTTCAACTATAGTAACAGCATAAGATTGTCCTTGATCCCTTGGCCTTTTCTGAGGTAAGTTTCCCTGACGCTTAGGACATTCATTTGCATAATGTCCCATTTCCCTACAATTGTAGCATTCAACATTGATAGCCACTTTCTTTCCCTTGCAATCACGCGCCTGGTGACCTTTTTCTACACATTTATAACAAACTCCCATTTCTTTTAGGCAAGTACCAGGGTGATTCTTCCCACAATTATCACATAATGGAAAATCCTTCTTTCCCTTTTTCCCTTTATCTGTCTATTGTTCCACTGTTCTCTTCTTCTCTTGCTTTACTTTGTTGTCATAAGACATAGAGAATTCATTTTCTGTCTTGATAGCACACGAGACAATATCTTCGTATGATGAGAAGGATTGTGATACTAAAGCTCGACGGAGAAATGGTTTTAACCCATCAAAGAAACGATCAATCTTACTCCTTGGGTTACGTATATAATCGGCAGCATACCTCGCTAACCTTGTAAAGTTGGCCTCATACTTTGCGACATTCTCATCCTCCTTCTGCCTCAGACTCAGAAATTGCCTTTCCATATCTGCTTAATGGTCACGAGGAAAGTATTTTTCTAAGAAAAGATCTTTGAACTCCCTCCATTCCATATTTGATATGTCATCATCTTCCTTTGTGTTTTGAATTAGTGACCACCACTGATCGGCATCTCCAGTGAGGCGGTAAACTGCCATGACAACCTTCTCCCTTTTGCTACTCCCCAAGGCATGGAATATTTTCTCTAAGGAGTTTATCCATTGCTCAGCTACTAATGGATTTATAACCCCATTAAATGTTGGTGTTTTTTGCCTCATGAAGCGGTCTAACATTGATCCTCCACGTTGCGGATCAGGGTGCTCCATACGAGTAAGGTTATTATTCATAACCTAAGTGAGTTGTCCCAGTATGGTAATAAGTTGATCAGTACCAGTTGTATCTCCAGCTCCACAATAATTATCTTGAGCAGGAGGGAAATCCCTACACGGAGTGCGTGCATTGATACGGTTTCCATTCCTTCCACTAGGCGCCATTTCTAAACAATGGCATAAACTAGATTAGTTTATGAATCAAAATACATAATTCTATACTTGTAAAATACTTAACATAAATTGAACTATTTATGGATATAATCCATAATCATAAAAATGTTTTATTTGAGGAAGTATATACTCAGAACCGTTCATAGTGGTTTGTAAAGAAAATGGGAATTATCCTAAGCATATCCCCAGGGAGTGTCGTAACCAAGAGTGCAGCAAGGCCCGTTGTCGTGCACCAGTTCCCGTTCGAGTCTAGCTCAAAGCGGTGTTTTCGGGTTTTACCCCTAGGTACATCTGTGCCAGAGCCGCCTCTACCTGCTCGTATCCAGACAGAGATGTATTGCTCGGAAAACTCACAACATCTCTACAATACCAAAATTCTAGGAAGTTCTTCTATACTAATCCTCAAAGTCTATCTTCGGGCTATGTGCTCTAATCAGAGTTTATCTAAATCTAGCTTCCAAGGTTAGTACTAAACTGCCTCTGATACCAACTGTAACGCCCCGACCCCAGCTACCCAGAGTCGGTGCATTACTTCGTAACATTGGCATGATCACAAAAGATCAAGTCTCGAAAGACCGATTAGTTTAGTAGCCTTGTAAACACTAGATACATTCATAAGTCTTTCATTACATCAAAAAGTAAACAAACTACAATAACATGGTCTTCATAGTCCACAATCATATCCCTTTCTGACTACCCCTGCAGGTCATTCATAAAATACTTCTTCACATCCTGGAAAAATATTAAAACATTGATAGGGGTGAGCTCAGATGCTCAGTAAGGTTAACAATATAGCGGAAGCTTTCATAAATAAACATTAACATTTAAGGAAATGTATAACTAAAACAAAAGCCTTTTAAACATGAACTTCAACATAATATGGCAAAATTAAAATGAGATAATGCCATTCACTTCTCCATGTGGATATTCTACTGGTCGAATAATCACATGCAATATCAATAACCACTTTCATAATGAGGAAATGTATAATGCCAGACATTCTGAAACATTTTGTCAAGGCCTCGGCCAAGACGTCTAAAATGATTAAGGCCTCGGACAAAACCATAAATCAAATTGGGAAAGGGCCTCGGCCAATTCCACGTCTAGTTGTCTCATGAGACCTACCGATGCATCGAGGAGCTATAGCGGGCTCCACCCATCACTTATTAATTCCAATACATTCCTCATATGAATAGGTTTAAACATATCATAAACCATAACATAATCGTATCACATAAAACATGCATAAAGGAAATATAACATTTCCACATTTCAATCACAAGATATCAATACAACATATTGATATAATAAAAACACTTTCAAAACCATTTTCAATACCAAAATAAAAGAAAGTTAAAACGTTGTATTTATTTTTCATTAAAAAAAATGATGGTTTGTAGAGGAAGCCGAAACTCAAATAATGGTCATGGCGGCGGAGAAGTCATTGTCGCTGCATAAGTACGGAAAGAAAAACATTCCCTTTTGTCTTTTAGCAAAACACTTCGTATAAAAAAGATTCCTTTTGAATAAATGTAAAAGTCAAAGGGGTTTATACACCGTATAAAAGAAAATTGTGTATAAAACCAAATATGCCTCAATGAAAGGGGATTGAGACGAAGTCCTTAAAAGATCATTTTTTTAATAAAGTACATCTATAATGTGTATTCACTATAATTACACATAAATAATGTAAAAATACAAGATATTACTTAATAATATCATGACATAATTTGAAAGTAGGAGATTAACCCAAAGAATAGAAATTGGGTTAAGAAGTTCCCTTACCTTGTGTCCGACTTGATTCGATCGTTCTTTAACCTCCTGAATAATAAAATAGAGTTAATATCTACCATTTTCAATTTCATTATCCTTTTTATATCACTTATTACAATGTTATGAACATTATGTATTTATTTAAGTTAATAACGGTCGTTTTGTCGATTTTTGGTACTTGAGTCAACAATAAACTTCTTATAATTACAAGTTGTTTATGTGGTAGAATATCCATTATCTCCAGAATTATATTCATGATTTAGATGTCATATATATCATATATATCCAGTATATACATTCATTTATAATATTACGTAACATTTAGAGGTAAAAATGAAATGCACCGTTCATGGAGACGGTAAGCCGTACGTACGCATGAACGCTACTTTCATTTCTATTTCATATTTAATGGAATGAAATAATAATTATATAAAGGTATAATATAGTTCCAGTATAATATCATATATAATATCATTTACTCCATCCTCTATACATCCCACATATGGCATTAACGATTCACATCACTTTGAGGGGGCGGTAGTCCGCACTTCCTAAAATGAAATTATCGCATATACCCATAATGGAAATCATAAAGTATGCCAAAAATGAGAAATACAGAAGCATAAGTGAAACATAAACATATTATATATCATATATAAATATAGTGACATCTTAATGTCCACCTTTTAAGGTGTTATATGAGTGTTGAACAATCATCGTTTCGTGAGGCAGAAATTCACCATCCACAGAAACCGTATGTTCTTTAACCATTAGATGTAGGTGTGTGTAATTGTAGCTCGAATACTTCTTATAACAACATCCTAGTATATTGAGGATACTTTTTTTGTTAAAAAAGAAATGAATAAAAACATTTTAGGGGGTTGGAGAAGAAAAATAAAACAAAACAACATTAGAGAAGACATTACCTCAAAATCGGGTAACTCTTTTTGATTTGAGCCAAAGGCTTCCTTGGGAAGAGTTATGCCCAAAGTGAGGCTTCTAGGAGTAAGAGGGGGAAGTTGGGAGAGTATTTGTGCAGAGGTTGGCCGAGCCAAATGGCTTGAAAGTGTGAATGAGGTGGTAGAGGTGGGGGCCTTTTATAAGAGGAGAGGAGGGGCACTCTTGGAAAGTTAGGAAAGTTTACATTATTATACAATGATTTTCGGATTCTAAAGGACCCACACTTATATAATTCGTGGATAAGGTGATAAGGGTTCGAAATCTACCCATCCAATAGTCTTTGGACAAGTGTAAGCCTTGTATTGTACATTATATTTTCATTTTATTAAAATTGTTAAATAATGAGGTCACCGCTGCATCATCATGATGTCATAAATAATTTAATTTATATAATGTCTAAAAATTATAAAAAAATACTATGATGTAGGAAATCTTTTTATCTTTCCAATGACTATTTATAGTCAAAACTATGACTTGTATAACCCCATGTAAAAATTTTTTTAGTAAAACATTTCATGTTTGTGTAATTTTTTACTTTAACATTAAATAAAAGGTATTTATGTCATTTTCGAACTAAAGTGGCTCCATGGGGTCCCCAAGTTGACCCATGGATTGTTTTGGTCGGCCATGGAACATCCAATGAGGGTAGGACATGTGTCAAGCTCATCTCATATTATTAAAATATTATTTTTACCTTAAACTACACTAATTACCTCTAATCACGATTAAGAACTTAAGAGTTACTATTCACCAAAAATTATTTTAATCTCATTGAACCACATTTTACTTCTTAATGACAACCATGCATGTCGGATTTTTGAAAATCAAACCACAGAAGTGGTAATATTTCATTTAAACGAAAAATCAGTTATTTAACTACCACTTAGTGGTTTCACTATTCATCAAAAATTGAAGTTTTTCAGAATAATGCCAAAATTTCACCCTAAGATATAATTGATATTCTGAATTCAAATATGATGTCTATTTTACAAAATTCCAAATATATAAGTTTCATTAATTAATTTTATAATTAATTCCCGTTGTCACAACAAATAGCGTGTTTTTAAGAAATAATTTATATCAAAAGATTGGCAATTGTTTATGTCCAATTTCAATGTTAAATTAATTCTAATGACCACCATTGGGTAAAATTGTAAAAATATATTCTAATTATACTTTAAAACGACTAAATAGTATAATTTATCACTGTAAATTATTTTGATTAAAAAAAATTGTTTTTAAGTATTTTTCACTATTCAGAAAAAATTAGAAGTTCTCAGAAAAATACCAAAAATTCAACATAGGCTAATTTCGATATTCCGAATCCAAAAATTAATTCCATTTTGAAATATAAAATTTCTATATTTTTAAAAAGTGGTTATTACTATTCATAACGGCTACTTTGATTAGTCGCGGTGTTTTAGAACTCGAAGTTGCGTACAATGCAAGCTATTGCATTATTGAATGAGAAGCGTATTGTGGAAGCTCGGGGTGTTACAGAGAGAGTTAAAAATGCAACACATGAAAATAATAAAACTTGGGATGGAGGAAATAGAGATAGGTATAGAATATCAAGTGCTAAATGTGGTTGAAAATCCCAATGAGAAAGAGAATTGAACATAGGGAGTGAAATTGAAATCCTTAGTGTTTCTCATCTAAAATATAAAACATTTAATAATAAAATTAAGTAGAATAATAATACCAAAGAAAAATAATTATTTTCTTTTTAAAAAAATGATGTTTAATGTTGGATATCATCTGAAGAAGGTAAAGTTTGATTTTGAGATATATGTGGATAAATATGGAGAAAGTTTATCGTTTAATGAGATGTCTATTCAAACACCCATTAGATTTTTTTTTACCAACTAAATCATCAAATATATTATCCTATGTGTTAATGGATTTATGAAGTTAAGGAGAAAAGTGATGAAAGAAAAGAAAATTTAAATAATAAGAATAATATTTCTTTATATGGTGATCTTGGTAGTTATAAAAATTTAGGGAATGATGGAATAAATCTAATATATGGATCAAATATAAATGTGTGAAATTATAAATATATATCTTTAGTAAATTTAAATATTTTAGAAACACATCATATATTTGGGTTGTAAAGAGTAATAAAATAATTCATTTGAAATATAAATGAAGTCAAGTATTATAGTCTTTATAGAAAGTAGTGCATCTTATAATGTTTTTATTTTTTCATTATTGATAGTGTAGATATTTCTATGAGCATGTGGTGTTGAATTTTTTATTAAAAGGAATACATTTTTAATTAAATATATGTTGGAATTAATGTATTGAGGAGAGATAACCCACTCAAAAATGAAATGTTCCAAAACATATTTAAAATACTGGAGTTGAAGTAAAAAATCTGTTTCGAGTGTCAAATGAAGTCGGTAGATGAAGTGATTATATGTGTCATTTTTTGAATATGAATAATAGCTTTTTATTGAATTTTATATGAATTAATCATAAAAGAATAATTCATGGAGACTCTATAGTGAGTGTGTATCCCTTATAATAAGTTACATGAGATTATATAAATGATTTCAGTAGTTTATACAGTGATTGGTCACATTTTTTAATGTTAGAGTACATAAAATCAATAGTATTGGATCAAAATAAATTAAATAAAAAAGATGAAGACAAAGGGTGATTTTTATATTTATATTTTGAAACACATAATTTTAAATATTTCTCAACTATGCGATGACTTTAATTAAGTGATATTTTGAAAGGTGGATGTGTGATGATGATATTAGAAGACATATGTATTATGACTTGAGGATAGTAGAATAAAGGCAACCTATTTCTAGTATGATAATCTAATGAAAAAAAAATTGAGAATGAATGCAGAATAGGGGTTTTGGTATGGATGACTTTTTTACATTTCTGAAATAAGAATAATTCAGCTGAATGAAGGGGAAAATGTTCAGAAGGTGCCATTATTGAAGGCTGAAAGGAGATTATAATGAATTACATGTCAAGAGGGAAGGATTGTTACTTATTTATATAAAATATTTTAAATTAAAACAACTAGAGCCTTAGAATTTATCCAATTTGATATTTATGGAATGAATAGTAAGAAATAAATAGATGATGTTAACAATTTTATCTCATTCATTGATGAAATTACATGGATCACATGAATCGTGTTTATGAATCGAAAATATAAAGCCTTAAAGAGGTTATTCAAATTTATAACAGGTGAAAAAGAGGATTTCAGTTATTCCTTAGTGTGTTTTTTAGTAGATAATGAATATTAATATAATATTAAAACATTTAAATAGTATTTATATATGTTTATGATTCATTTTGAGTAAAGAAAATTATACACACCATCACAAACTATTGTTATAGAAATAAATAATTAATGATTGATTTAGATGGCATGAACCATTTATAACAACCCATGCTTGAATCAACCCATAGTTATGATTTTCATAGAAAGGATTGAATTTTATTTAATTCTAGTGATATTATACATTTAGAGTTTTAGATAATTATAGAAAATTATTACATATCAAACCATTTCAAAAAAAGTTTCCATTTCCACTGAATATCCATTTTATCCACAAAAATAGGATTCTTAAATTTAAATACTTTATTTATTCAAAATGAATTACTCCCTTTAAATACAAATTACCATAGAGGAATAATAGACCCTAATATAGTTCTGACTCATCCTTCTGTCATGAAAAAAAATGAAAACATGATATGAGCATAAAAATCTTATTCGTGGATTAAAGAATATAGAAACTTGTTCGTACATTTTGAAATTCGTGAAATCCAACAAACAATTTGCCTTTTACTTAATTAATATTTATTTAAAATTATAATCAACTTACTCAAGAAATTAAATTCACATTTCAAAGATTCCCATAAAAAATATCATAAGAAATGTTAATGAAAAAATCATAATCATGATGGTTTCATATAAAACATGAGTACTGATGAAAACAATTTCTTGAAAACAGTATTTCCACACTCAAAGGGGGTATAAATATTCCTTTAAACACAATCTCATTATCTTACCTTATGAAATTAAAAAAATTGAATGAAAAAAAATTCAATCATAGAATACTCATGTAGTTACCTTAGTACGTTTTATTTACATCACTCTTGAAATCACACTAACAAGCACTCTTACAAATGGAATAACTAACTCAGTTAATTCTAACATATATTCTAAGAAAACAAATTCATAACCCAATTCATTAGAGAGTCATATTAGTCTCACCATTCATCATAAACAATTTATAAGGACCATATGATTTATAAAACTCATGGACGATTGAATTTATATCAAAAAATATAATATATTATTCTAATTTATTTATATAAAAAATCACTATTTGTATTTATAAAATAATATTGATAAAAACATTTTTTATTTGAAAATTTTTAAAATAAAAAATTGATAAAAGAATGGGGAATAATATTCTCTTCGAAAATATGTAAAAATATGTAGAGGAATATTCTTAAGAATAATGATTATGATAATATGATATTTTTCTCATGCCATATATGTAACACAAAATATTCCTCTCACACTTTTATAAAAAAAAGGTATAAAGGAACATATTTAGAAAATGAAAAAAAATATTTCCTTTAAATTCTTAATAAATAAAATAAAACATGTACTAAAATCAATTGAAATACAATTTTTTAAATTAATATAATTCCTAAAACATTTTAGTTAACATTTATTGAGAGGGAAAAGATAAAGAAAATTAAACTTTTAAAATAATGTTTCAAAGAAAAATCCATTACCTCAAGTATGATTCTCAAAATAAATACTTTAACTAAAATATAATAAACATATATTAATTATTTATATTATTAAGAACTGTTTTCAAGTTTATTACCTTATTATTATACAATTTAATTAATTTATTTCAATATCCTATATTATGACTAAATCCTTTAAGTTCATGTCATACATTTTAAGGATGTTTGGTTCATAATCCCCAAAACAATTTGGTATGTTAACCATGGTAAAAGTGGAAATTATTTCATAAAAGAACTATGATAATCATTAAACAATTATATTTTTTATACATTAAATAAAATTATAGATGCATTCAAGAAAGTAAGACAAGAAAAATTAATCACATCATTTCATGAATTTGGTAGTTCACAAGTACACATGAGTGACATTATCATTTTCCAATAAATGAAAGGTCAATAATTTAAGTAATATATAATCTTTAATGAATATAATTATATCTAAAAGCGGTTTAGCCATGGGTTCGAAATGAATTTAATTATATCATATATAATAAATATATTCATTAAATATATCATAATAAAATCCTTTTTGGTTGGTAATGAAAAATAAAACACATCTCTTTGTGAAGGTGGTAGTCCGCACATACACACGAGCAACATTTTCGTTTTTCATAGGATGGAAAATTAGAGGAAAATGGTTATCTGGTCAGAATATAACATTTAAGAAAATTTTATATTCTTTTGTTGTCATATCACCCTGGATATAGAATATTTGAAGGTTTTAGAAGGATAAAAAACATGAAAAAACTAAGTTAAGAGTTATACCTTTCCTTTGGAAAACCTCCATTGTATTACACTTAAATCCTTATAGGTTATTTATTTTGTAAAACTAGGACATATATTATGTGGTTATGTGTGTTGGTAAGGTATTTGGGTTTGTATTGGTTCATATAAATAGCTCAATCAATTTTAATAAGACTGGACAGGGGGTTCCCTTTTATAAATCATGTGGCTATTACTTATATAATATTTCAAAATTTTAAAATAACATGAATTATTATTCATGGGGAATTGGTACTTAATATATCTCAATTAAAATATATTATGATAATGTTATATCAAATCTCATAAAATAATAATTAATTAGAGATTTTACGACCATATAACTTATTTTAAACCCTAATTAACTTGTTTTACTCGTTACTATGGTGACAATTTTTACCATTATTATTATTCATTATGATCAAAATATAAATTGAACTCATTAAAAAACATAAAAATTATTATTAAAAATGAGAAATAAATATTTAATGATTAATGTTTTATAATTTTATTAAAATAATTTTAATATATGCGCATAAAACGCAATGAAAAACATTTTTTTAATAATGTGTTTTTAATTCTAAAAATGAATCTATAACAAAGTAATGTATAATTATAATTACTATAACATTAATTGGATTATTTTTTATTAAAATTAGAGAAAATTTATATTAAAAAATCCAAAATAAATTTTAACATGAAACATAATTGTAATAAAATGACTTTTTTAAAAATATTGTTATTTTCCAATTTTTACCCAAAAGTCAAATTTTTCAACACAAAATCCAAAAAATTTACCCAATATATATTTCATATGATTATATCAAAAATTATTTCCACATTATAATATTAAAATTTTAAAACATAAAAAGTTTACACTTTAAATAAAAGCATATAATACATGAAAATCACTTTAGATGGAATAAAATTATTTTTTTCAATTCTGAAAAATCATTTAAAACTTTTGTACGAAATATGAATCAATAAAATATAATAATTAATAAAAAATTTATATTTATTTATTTTTAATATTACCTTCTTTTTCACATTCTTACCTCTGTAGTGAAATTATGTCATAAAAATTTTATTTTCTACTTAAAAATTATGGATATTTTTTCCCCATAGAATTTTCAATTTCCTGTATTTATTCATCAATCATGTGGTTCTTCAGAAAAACCTTAACCAGTTTAGTTACCTTATTTTATAACACAAGATCATTGTGATCTTAAATCTACACTAGATTTTCCTTATAGTAAATATTCTCTTCAAATTTTACCACCTCTAAATTCAAAAAAATAGATTCATCAAGTACATATTCTCTTTATAATGAAACATGAAACAAATCATGTACCTAAGATACAATTAGCAGTAAGTATAATCAATACTAAATTAATCCCACTTTTCTCTAAAATTTCCTTACAAAAAAATCGTTGTCTTAACATTCCATTTTTTTAAAATTCAAAACACCCATCTAGTCGTATATTTTAAGAAATATGTGATCACCGACCTCAAACAAAAAATATCTAATATTTTTATCTACATAACTCTTCTATATGCACTAAGATTCTATATTGTTTTGAGAAATTGTTTTTACCTTCAAAAAAAGTTATTCTACCAATTTTATTCCAAAAAAATTCCTCGGATGTTTCCCAACATGATATAGTCTGACACCCATTACCATAAAATACCTAAATATGTGTCATATGTATATTGGAATAAAAACTGTTATTATAGGAAAATTATACCATCGAATAATAATAATCCCCACATCCCTAATGATCTGATAAAAAATTAAAAAAACATATCCTTCAATGTATAAATATTTTACTCTAACTATCCATAAAATTGAAGATAAAAGGCTATACTAAAATTTAATTTAGTGCCCAATGACTTTGGAAATACTTTAAAAAAATAAAAGAAACAATTATCATCACTATCAGATATTATAAAGAGATTTGCTTTGTTTAATCTTATTATCCATTTAAGGTAGAGTCCAAAAAGTTAATTCAAAAAAATATGTTCTTAAATAAGAAGAAAGTGTATATATATTTTTAATCAGACAATAATAACATAAATCATATTTTTACCTTGATATTTGTTTGGTAATCCCACAATGAAATCTATGGATATATTGTTCCATTTTCATTCAGGCACAAGAAAATTTATATTATCTAGTTTGATAGTTTTTTATCATCTTTAACTTATTGACAATGGAAAATTTTCAGGGTAAAATCAGTAACATAATTCTTCATTCCTTACCACAAATAATATTCCCAAATGTATTTGTTAATCTTAGTGCTACCAAGATGAATTTAAAATGGGGGGTTATGAGCTTCACACAATAATTAATTATTTAACTAAGTAACACTAGGAATAAATAGACCCTTTAAACATCTCCAAAAACCTACTTTATCAATATGAAATGTTAAAAATTTAACCGACTTATCCAATTCTTCTATTTATTTAAAACATTGAAATTCCTTTTGATAATTCTTAATTATGTCTCACAAGGAATACTATATAAATAATTGAACCAAAAGAGTAAGAGTTCCTATATGAAAAACTTCTAGGAAAGTATTCATTAAATAATTAACCAAAGGTTCATGTACCAAATATAGAATAACTAATTGTACATTATCTTTTTTACTCAAGGAATCATTTACCTTTTCATCATTACTTGTATGAGAGTGAATCTTCATATCATAATCCTTTATTAGTTACAACCATATTTACTGCATTATTTTTAACTCTTTTAGAGAATATATACTTTAAAATTTTTTGGTTAGTATATATTTCAAATTTTACCCCATATAAAATATGTAACTATATTTTTAAAGAAAATATAATTTTTTATATCTAAGATCAGGCATCGGGTAATTAAATTCATGTTTTTTCAAATATCTTGATGCATATGCCATTACCCAATCATCTTTATTAAAGAAACAATTAAGTCCCTTCAAAGAAGTGTCACTATGAATAAAAAACTCTCTATTTCTAGATGAAAAGAACAAAACTAAATCATCAATGAATATTTTATTCAATTCTGGAAAACATTCATCACATTCCTTTTTTCATATAAATTTAACTCCTTTTATGTTAAATTAGTAAGTGGGCTAGATAACCTATAAATTTTATCCAACAACCATCAGTAGTGACCCACTAATCCAAGAAAACATTAAATATGAATGAAATTTTTAGGTCTTGTCCATTCTTCAAACGCCTTTTTTATACCATCTTTTGAGACAACATATCAAAGGAATGAAATATTGTGTAACTAAAATTCATATTTGAAATATATTTCATACAAATTCATTAAATTTAATGTGTTTTATAAAATTATTATGTTTTTTAATGTTGATTTTAACTTTTAGAATTAACCATAAGTTCATAGATAAACATAACCAAACAATTTTCCAAATAATCATGAAAAACTCAATTTAAAATATCCATGAATATTGTGGATGCATTATTAAACTTGAAGGGCATAAAAAACATGTGATTCCCATACTTAGTATGAAACTCTATCTGAAAAATTTCTTCCACTTTCACTTTCAACTGATGATATTTGGACCTAAGATTTATCATTCAATAATAATATACTCTCTAAGTAAATCAAACAAGTCATCTATATGAAGAAATAAAAACTTGTTTTAAAAAATTAATGTTATTGAGTGCTCTATAATTAATAAAAGTATTCATTCAACCATCCTTATCTTTAACAAAAAAAGGATATCCCCTAGATAAAGTATAATGATGAACAAAACACTTATACAGAAACTCTAATAATTACTTTTTCAAATCCAATTACACTAATAGATCTATTTAATAAGATGGATTTGAAATTTTATTACCTTATGGAACTAATTAAAAGTTTAATTGAAAATTCCGATAAAGAAAAAATATGAGAAAATAATTATTAAATACATCCACATAATCATTTACTACTGGAATATCTCTAATTTCAAAAACATCTATCTATATAAAAAAATGAACATGATAACATTCACCAGTATATTTAGTTAGTTTCTCAAGTTCTGAATATGTTTTCATATGTATGAAATCATTCTTATATTCAAATAAAAACTCATTTTTATAATTTAAATATAACATAATTTACTCTTCAATATATCTTAGGATGATAAATTTAAATTTAATCCCTACCTAATATAACATAAAACTCAACTATGGGAAAGACAACAATATTTCCAGAATAAACCATTCCATATAAAATCATATTAATATTCTTATATATATTTTCTGCATTAATAATGTCACTTTGAGTTTTTAATAAAATTTCAATCCTCATTTTTTAGGGTAATATTTCTATTTTTATAATAAAATTCCCCAGAAATAAAAGAATTTATAGACCCCAAATCAAACAACACTTTGGAATAATTTGAGTAAAACATTAATGTATTGGTCACCACTTGATTTGATGGTCCATCATTTTATGAGGTAGTCACGAATAAATGTTTCACAACATTATCCTTAAAATCATGATGATACCCATAATTCATGCTTTTCTTAGGACACACATTAATAAAATGGCCCATCTCATTGCCTTTAAAATGCCTCACTGCCTGCAAAACATATTTGATATAAACATTATCAAGATTATTTTCATTGAAATAACAAGCCAAATATCATGGCATAGAATATTGATAAAACATTATATATTTCATAAGATACTCCCCCGGACAATTCATACCACACTAATCAAAAGATCGAAATTTTAACCTATTACTATCAAATTTCTTCAATTGATGTTTTCCCATTTCTTTCCACATGGACCTATTTGAATATTTTTTGTTGTAAAAGTCAGAAAACACTATATCAACATTATTAGAACACCAGACAACATTATTATATCTTTTAAATTCACAAGAGGCCAAGTATATTCACAAACATGGTTTCAATCCTAGGTAAAACCTATAAATTTTATTATCATCGTTTAGAATGAAATTTGGTGCATACCAAACCAATCTAGTAAAATTGGATTCATATGTGTAAAAAGAGTCATGGTAATTTTAATTTAATCCCAAAAATTACCTTTAAAACCTAAGTTGTAAAATCATGGGAAAACAAATCTCAATAAAAATATCTTTACATACCATCTAATCCATGGATCCAATATCATGTTTTTTCATTAGTATTATTAAACAATGACCACCACTAGTCAGATTCACCTTTAAAATGATAAATGGAAATAATTTCCATTTTAGGTTTATAAATAACCAAAACCTACAATATATTTTAGGATTATTGATCTATACTTTAGTGACTAATGGATACAAGGTTCCACCAAATTTCATAGAGTACTATTTCATGAAATTATCTATAATAAACATGTTCTTAAATGGAGAGTTTATTATATTTCTAGAGATTAGGTACCACCATTAATAGCCTAAATCAAATAATTTACCAGAGCTAAAAAATATTATTCTCTAATTATAACCATTCTATGTTAATGATTCATAAGTTTATTATCCTCTTAATGAATTACCACTTCATTCACAATGTTTTCTATTTGAAAAACAAGTCTAATATATGTAAATATAAGTTAAGGAAAAATAAAAACCCTCAATATTTTCCCATGATAATATAATACATATATTAAAAACCCCTAAATTTCGTTTCTTAATGACATCCTAACCTCTAAAGTTATCTAGGCCTTTCTCTGATATTAACTATAATTACTAGTCCCCTAATCAACCAATAATTATTTGTTTAATATAAATGATGGAATTTTTATAAATTACCATGAAATTTCAGTTATTTTTTAGATAATGAGGTCAAACTATTACAAAAAAACCATTAAAAATAATGTATACATTTCTACTAAAGATCTATTTCTTCCATAAAAACTTGATTCGTAATTTTAAACTCATGTTTCATTCAAAATTAATTTTTTTTTTAAACTCATAGTGAAAATAAAGACCTTTATATAATTCTAAATCATAATTTATCTATATGAAAAAAAAAATTAGAACATTTAATGATGAAAAAAATATTGTTAAGGTGTAAAAAATTAATGAACACCCTTATTCAATTTTGAAACTAAGGAAATTCTATAGAAATATATTATTTTATATAATTAATCTTTAGATCAAATAATCCCAAAGTTTCTTATAAAACATTTAAAAAGTAATATTAAAATGGTAAATCATGATCTTTAGAGTTTCTTATAAAACATGGGTACTCATGAATACAATTTCTTAAAAAACATACTTTTCACACTTAAAATTATCATAAACTTTCCTTCAATCATAAGATCATTATCTTACATTATAAAATAAATATACATCCATGAAAAAACATTTAAAAGAATATAACATTCATGTTATTACCTTGGGAAATAATCTTTATATCATTCTTATAATAACTTTTATAGGAACTCTTAAAAATGGAATAACCTAATCAATTCATTCTAACCTATATTCCCTATCGAACAAAATCATTACCCAATACAATCGAGAGAAATATCAGTATTAACTATCATCATGAAAAATGAAAAATTATTATAACATACATAAAAATATATAATCTGAAAATTATATAATAAATTATCATAAATTATTTTGATTAAGCCATTAACAGAAGCACTTTTGGGCTTTACATAAAAAATGATAAAATCATTTTTCAGTAGAAAACTCTTAAAAATCCGCAGAAGAATGGGAAATGATATTTTAATTAGAAATATAGGTAAAATTATATAATAATATTCTTAAATAATAAAGGTTATGATGTAACTAAATTCTCCTCATTCCATATATGTTAAAAAAATTATTCCTTTCACAATATTGTAAAAAGGTAAAAAATAACCCATTCTAAAAATGTTTGAATAAATTATTTAAAAATGAAATAACTAAATTCAAAACAGTTTCAAATTAAATTAAAACACATTTAAGTACATTAGTATCATTATAGAATCATTTTAATGTACATGTATATGAATAAAAAATAGAATAAAATCTTTAAAACTTTTAAAATACGGTTTTAATGAAATATCTCGTACCTCGCGTCTGACTTTCCATGTACGTACTTTAAATCATGTATAATAAAATTATATATGATATTTATTTTCTTAAGAGCCATTATTAGGTTTAACAACTTATTATTATCCATTTAATTTCATTTATTTATATATCTTATACAGTTGCTAAATCAATTAACTTCATCTTGAGTGTTTTGAGGATGCCTGGTTCATAATTCTAAAACTAATATGAAAGTTTGACCATGGTTAGAGGTAATTGTACCATAAAATCAAGAATAATAATAATTGAATAACTATAATTTTTATTCATTAAATAAAATTTCAAAATAAACCATTAAATGTGGACAATAAAAACAAATCACATCACTTTATAGAGGTGGTAGTCAACACTTAGGCACGAGCAGCGTTATCATTTTCCAATGGATTGAAGGGTAAAAAGTTAAGTAATATAGTATCATCCCAAAATTCATAAAGATGTTATGGATATAATATATTTTCGTTAAATAAAACATTATAATAATCCTTTTTAGGTGTTTAAGAATAACAATACACATCACTTCGTGGAGGTGGTAGTCCACACATATACTTGACTAAAATTTTTATTTTCCATGGGATGTAAATGAAGATTAAAATGGCTTTAAAATAAAAATAATTACATTTTTAAGTATAAAAATTATATTTATTTTAATAAATAATCATGGTCAAATATTATATTAATGATGTGGAAGAAGAAAAAACATGAAACCACTCTGTTAAGTGTTACACCAGTTATTTCAAAAAAAAACCTTATGGCTTACACCATAAGCCTTCTAGGTTAGTGTTTTGGTTAAAACAGAACCTCTATGATATGGGTAGAGATATTGGGAAGGTATTTGGGTAGTTATTGGGTATATAAATAGCTCAAATTATGTGAATAAAATAGAAGCGAGTGTGACCATTTATAAGTGAGAGGAGTAAAACACTTATAATTTTTTAAAAATTGAAAATAATATAAAGTAGTTTTGATTGGAAATTATCTCTAAATATATAAAATTTATAATATAATATTAAAACTAATAATATAATAAAATAATATTTAATAACATATCATTTGACTTTATCCCATAATTCTAATCTCAATTAACCTATTTTACCCTTTACCATGGTGACTTTTTTACCATAGTTACTATTCATTATGACCAAAAATGAAATTAAAATAATTAATAAATTTAAACCTCCCAATTTAAAATATGAAAACCATTTTTTAAAATTCAATTTCTATAAGTTATAGAAATTAAATTTAATATCAGTGTGCAAAACACAATGAAAAACAGTTTTTTCTAAAATGTGTTTTTAAGCCTAAATTGAATTTAACCCTAATTTATATTTGATACTATTATATAAAATATTAATCCCATTTTATGAAATTTAATTTTTTTCTATTAAATAAAATCATATAAAACATGTAAATTGATTTAGTTAAAATAAAACTATTTCTTTTCCGATTTTGAAAAATAATATAAAATTATTACGACGAATTTAAATTAATAAAATAATAATGAATATTAATAAGATATGAAATCTATGTATTATTTACATTACCTGGGTTGTCACACTATTTTGGTGGAAGATGGTAGCTATCATTTGTTATAAATGTAGGTGATTGTGACATAACAATACAATCAAAACTAATGTCTATATCATCGAAACAATGATATGAATCCTTCTCAGATGTTTTATAAGATAAAACTAGGACTATAATGGATAATAGTGTCTATAATATCTTCTATCATCAATGTTATGTGTTTAAATATGATCATATTTATGTAATTGGTATTTTAATTGATTTCCCTTAGATATCCTCCTAATATGAGGGTTGTGGAAACTAAAATAATACGTATATAAATATTATTTATGTTTACAATGTTTTTTTAGAACTCATTTAATAGTTTTAAACTACAAAAATCACATTCAAATAGTGGTGAAGAAGATAAATATTTTTAAATAATTGTGTGAAAACAAATCACCTATTTAGAAGATATGAGTGACATGAATGAATAATATAATGATTCAACCATATCTAATGATGAAGGATGATGAAATTCATATCATAAATAGTGTAAGAATAAACTGGAGGTATAGAACACCATAGGTTATCATAGAAAATTAGTCCAAAAAAAATTGATCATTGGGGAATACATCACATACCTTATTGATTTCTATAATAGAGTAATAGAGTGTGGATTATTCATTAATAAGTCAATAGAGGTTTCACTATATGTATACAAATTTAGATCAGATTCAGATGAAAAACACTTCATAATTAGTCCGAAATTAAATCACTCTGAATTAGTTTTAAACAAAGCATGGGTTGGTGTAATAAATTGAAAGACAAATTAGAATTTATAAGGAGTGATTAATGACTTGTATCTAAAGGATATTTTCATCTGGATGGAATTTAAATTTATTATATAGTTTATATATTTTCTAGGATCAATACTATAATTATTTTCCTCTATATCGCTACTTGAAGGATATAAATGATTTACAAATTAATGTCAAATAATATTTTCTAAATGGTGTTCTTTAAGAGGTGTTGTACATTTATAAACTAGAATACCTTATTATTTTAGATGATTAAATAAGTGATTTAAGGCTAAAGAAGGTGTTTTATATGTTAAAAAGATATCTAAGATCACGGTATTCAAATGATGACTTGTGCTTGAAGTCATTATAGCTCAATAAAGGGAGAGTGGAAAATATCTTCTTCATCAAATAATATATGATAATATCTCTTATTTTTATCACATATATTGATGATATTATCATTCCTATAAATGAATAATATGTTTGAAAATAGTTTTACACTAAAATAAAGTTGATATTTGAGATTCCAATTTACAAATAGATTAAGTTATTTAGTGTAATTCATATTTCTCATGATATGGATCACATTTTTCTCTAATAGGAGAATTTTTCCTAAAAATTATTGAATAGTATGGAAATGAATATGATAAGTCAATGTATACCCCATTTCTAATGGGGAAAAATTTAAAAATATTAATATATAAATTCGGTTGAAAAAAGGTGTTTAGAAATCTTATTAGATGCTTTCTCTATTTTTTCAATAATGGTTGTTTGCTATGTTATTACATTGGGTATAAGGTATCAAATTACACATAAGTAATCTCATTTCATATAAGAAAAAATTATTTTTTGGTACTTTGAAGGCTTTAAAGACTATTGATTGTTATATAAGAGTAAATTAAAGATATATCTACTGGTTAGGATAAATCATATTAGACTATAAGTGTTGATGATTAGAATTTTTTCCATCAGATAGTGTTATTCAATGGATGATGGTGTATTAAAGGAACATAAGGAAACAAATGTATTTTACCTTGATCGTTTTTTAATAATAATATGTGTTCTCCACAAAATTAAGATCTCAATAGATATAGATAAAGGGCCAACATGAATATTTAAAAGTCTATGTGTGGTTACCCTTCATGCTGGGATATCACAACTAATGTTTCATCAATAGGTTTGACAAATATAATTCAATTTTTCAATAAAATTATATAGAAATGAATTACATTTTTAGTAATTATAATTTGGATAATGGATTCATTAATATGTTTTTTGTTCTAAAAATGAAACAATAAATGAATTATTTTATCAAACCATTTCTTAAGGATGCATTTCATAATTTAAGGATAGTGATTAGAATACAACAATAACATTTTTCATGTATTTTGGAATCCAATACCATCTCTCACTTTTATTTTAATTTTTTCTTCAACTAAGAAAAAATATATAAAAATAAATTAAATTATATATATTATTAAATGGGGAGAAATCTATTATTATGTGGGTATATATTCAGGGTTTTTTTTCAAGGGTGAAAGTTTTGAGTTCAACATCCACCTATCAGGAGCTTGTTTATGTAAAGCTATGATTTTAATAAGTGTTTTTCTGAATTGGTTGGTTTCCGATATATTATATCCTGTTTATTTATTATGTGTGTATGAAAATTCTTGGAATATGTATAGGGAAAGTTTTAGTAAGAATAGAATGTTTAAAATTAAATATTTCAAGGCTGTTTTGAAGTTAATAGAAATTAATATTATGGAAAAATTTTAAATTAGTATTTACTATTGAAGGTATATACACTAAATTCACTCAAATGTGGTTAAAATAATTTTATAATGACTCCTTTTAAAGTTTTAGAGTTATTTATGTTTGATTCATTTACAAAAAAATCCAATAAGGAATTTTTTTTACTAATCATTTATTTGGGATAGTGGAATTCCCTATGATATTTATGATTTAAAATTCACTATATTTTTGTAAATTAATATAAAGCTGGTGTGATTTGATACAATGGTATGTTATTTTGATTGAATTACAAAAATAATTTTCTAACTCAAATGATTTCTTGTATTCGATGTTAATTGAATTTCATTTTGAAGTTTTCATATATGTTTAATATGTTTTTCAGTTGAATTGAAGATTATAAATCAATTTTATGTGATGAAAATAAATTTATATTGTGTTTTTTTAAATAAGTTTTTTTTCATCTTTATAAAAAAACATAGGATGGTTAGAAAAATATTCATTTTACTCATCATAGTTCTTTTATTTATCCTCATACACCATATGGAATCCGAATTAAATAATGTATAAAGTTATTTTTATCATTATAGATCTGTAAATTATCATACTTATATTTCTTTATGTTGAAATGGAGATAGGTTTTGGTTATTTTCTAGAGAATAAACAAATTTAATCACATTATTCTATGATTAATCGATCATGTTCATTGTGACTTATAATAAATATAACAATTATCTAAATCTTGATTGGATTAAACATAATGGTTCTCTTTGTGACCAATGTTTTTAATATTACATTTTTTATCAATAAATTCTATTAACATAAGTTCAAGTCTTATATTTGAAGTTCTATGAAGTTGCAGAATGTTTGTGAGTAGGTTAGTAAAGGAAGCACTCATTATGTTATGGTATTATTGGTGATGTTAGGGTGGATCAGGAAATAAAAATCATTGAGTTAACACATGGATATTTTTTGGAGGATTTGGATATGATAACCATGGAGAAACCATGGCTGTTTTAGAATCCATTTCAATATGGAGTGATTTTTGGTTTGAAATAGTCAGGGTAATCGCACAATGGTCAAAGGCATTTAACTATGATAAGGTTTGATAGATTTTTAAGTGGTTAAAATAATAATATATATGTATTAAAATGATAGATTCAATTTTGAAATAATTTTAGATGACTATATATATATATATATTTATATCTTTAGAGTTTTAGATTTTTTGAAAAATGAAAAATTAATATTATATATGAGTAATACTGATGATCTAAGTGATACAGAAGAGTCACTCTAAAAAAACTGAGAAAAATCAGCATACAATAATGAAAAATTATAGATACATAAGTTTAATCCAAATTTGTTAACTGATATGTAATAACTACTCAAAAATCATTAAACATGAAATATGGTTGATCTATAGGATACAATAGTTTTGGTCTACATGATATGTGATGGTTTTTCTGGATGATATGTTAGTGTTCATCTATTTGATATGTAATTTTTGATATGGATGATATTTAAGGGTTTATCTTATGATATGTAAGGGTAACATTGATATATAAGGCTCACTCAATGATATATGAAGATAAATAAAGGTCCCTTTGTAAAATATAGTGATATGTAAGGGTTACTCAATCATAGAAATTAAAAAAATTACAAAAAAATAGTATGTCAGGTGTAACATATAGGGACACATCATAAAGGTTTGATAATAGTAGTTTACATCAAGAATTAATCTATTGGAAATCTATAATTTTTTTAATGTAATGGAATTAAATTCACCATCCTAAAATTATTTTAATTTTAATGATTTACATGAATATGATTAAAGGGTTGAATTTGGAATAGAGTAAATTTAAGGTACATAATTTCATCAATTTGAATTTGAAATTAAAATAATTTGATAGGAAAATTATGGATTAGGATGAAAAAATAGAGTAGATATTTTCTTAACAGACTAATAAGTGAATGAAAAAAAAGAACAAAGTTTTCTTAGTATAGACACAATAAGGAAGGTCATTAGTAACATGGGATTCATAAAATATTTGAATCAAATTGGATTCATTTGAATCTATATAAAATTATATTGAAGATTACATTTATAAAAATAGTTTTTATATATCAAAAATAGATATAGAATTTAAAAAAGGAGAAGAGATTTGGTTATGGATGTCACTGAATATCTAGAAATGAATTTTGAGTTTCGGGTAGAATGAATTACATTAAAGATCAGGGTTGAAAGTGAATAGTTATTTAAAATATGAATAATGATTATAAAATGGGGATTAGGGAATCATATAAAAAATACATTATAGTTTTATTTTATATATTCTATTATAATGTTTGTAAGTTCAACATGAATTTTTACATTATCTCTTTTTATAAACATCTTGGGAACAAGTAGAAGAGAGAAAGAGGCCTTTGATCCTGGATGAGTAGTGATATTTTTCTATAGGTTTTTGTCACGACCCGTCCTCGGGGCCCATGACGTGACTACCCCAAGGCCGCCTTCCATAGGCCAGGGGCTGGCGACTAGCACCAAGCCGTAAATCCTGGTAAAAAGGGAAGGAATTGCCTTTGATAAGTAAACAAACACCACAGAGCAAGCAAGCAGTAGAAGTAAACACTAAGTAAAAACTGAGTACAATAGTAAGTGCGGAAATGTAAGTGGGCCAGTATACAAACCCAAACTGAAAGTAAAGTACAACTCGAAAGGGAAAACAGCAACTGAAAAGTAAATTCTCTGCGTCGATCCATCCACTAGAAGTCCCACCTGAAGGGTTAGTACAGATAGCCTCCACAGCTCCTCGGTTCCAACTGTCCACTCCGAGTACGTCCCGCCCAATGGTCCACCTCCAGGTATCGTCCTGCTCCGCAAGCCTCAACCACGATCAGCAATGTCCGTCATCTGCAACCAACACAATGTAGTGCGGGCATAGCCCGTGCAGGGGTGAGTATAAGCTACTCAGTAGGGACACCGAGACCCCCGAAGGTCTCCCAGGATCCACGAAGGAAAATCCACAAAGGGAAGATACAATCATGAAGTAACATCTGACACTGCTTAGGTATATGCCCATACATATACATAAGCCATCAATTCTCGTTCGGCTCCAACATCCGAGCCCTAGTACAACCCAGTCCACACAGGAAAGCAAAACGTAAATCCACACAGGATAGCACAACAAAATTCACATAGGAATGAAAAACAGGATTCAGCTCACACAGGTATACTTCTTTGTATGACGATAGAGATGATCAAATATATCCACTGATTCATCTAAGTCGTCGGACCCACAAATGATCGATAGGTATTAACCCCCGCAATGACCCACAAAGGATCTGACCCACAAAGGATCGATAGGTAACTAACCCCCGCAATGACCCACAAAGGATCTGACCCACACAGGATCGATAGGTAACAAACCCCCACAAAGACCCACACAGGATCGGACCCACACAGGATCTGTAGGCGCTGGACCACACAGGACCGCTGAGCGCTGACCCACACAGGATCGGACCCACACAGGATCGGTAGCACTGACCCACAAAGGATCTCAAGTGTTGTAGTCATCGCCGTTGAATCCACTGAGGATCTCTGTACAGTCGTCGTCGTCACAGTAGCAGTCGCAGCCAGCTCTAAGGTTTTCGGACACAGCAAGCTCGTTCGGGAGGGTCCGCTCCACGAGCCGAGAGGATGATACATCAACTGAAACATAGTATAGAGTTGATTTATCCAAAAGTTCTGTATCATCAAAAGGAACTCGACGTCGCAGACGACGCGTCAATCGGACGCCCGGTCTGGGAGTTATTGGTTTTTTCGTCCAAGGGGCCCGGTTGGTTTTTAAGGAAAAACCAATCCAACCATACTCCACCAACATCCAAACCTCGGGTGCAGTAACCCAAAAGATCCGTCTCACTTAGAGGAATATATCAAAGTCGACGGTACGTCAATCGGACGTCCAGAGCTCAAGTTATAAGCATCTCCGCTCCGACGGCCCGGTTGGTTTCGTGTACAAACCAACCCGGCCGAACCCAAAGTATTCCGATACCTTGAGTGTAATATATTGAAACGACCATCTCAATCCAAGGATCGCATCTCCACTGACGGTGCATCGTTCGGAGTCTCGTAGAACAAGATATTGGCAAAATACCGAAAAGGGTCCGAAAATGGGGGGTCTGGGCCTGGACCAACCCGGCCCAACCCCCCTGGGTCGGCCCGAACCGGGTCGACCCGACCTGGGTCCGGGTCCGACCCGGATGGGCGCGACCCGGCCCAGCCGCCGCGGCCCGGCCCGGCCTGGGCGACTCGGCGTTGGCCAAGCAGCCGCGCCAAAGGAGTCGCGGCCCCCGCGCGGGGGCCGCTCCGTGTCACCAAACGTGGCGCAAGGTCGTGTCCTTTCCTCGCGGTCCTGCGCGGCCGCAGGACCGGCGCTCACCGCCGCGGCTTCAGCCACGACGGGTCTTCCCGGCGGCGCGCCAGGCGCCGCCGCTTCCTGGCGGTCGGCCACCGCCTCCAGCCGCCGGCGCCGCCTTGCTAGTGTGGCGTGCTGGAGGGAAATTCCACGGACCACCGAATGCACTCCGGTGGTCCGTTTTGCCTGCGGTTTACGCCTACAGATCTCCTGGGATCCGAACTTTCTTGTGAAGTCCTCCAATCACCATTTCGATCCCATTTCGTAAACACTGATAATCAACGCATCAACGAAAAACTGTGGAGGGTTGTCGGGCCGTGTTTGTTTGGCTCGCACCCTCTGTGTTAGGTGATAACAATTGGGAATAATAATCAACACATGAAAACATAACAAGGCACAATTTTAATAAATTAAAAGTGAACCTAGTTTCCCAAAAAAAACTCCCGTAAATAAAAATTCTCGTCCCGCATATAAAAAACAATCTCGGATCAACTTGATGATGAGTTGATCCGGGTTCTTTGTTTTAAAAGAAAAAAACCATGGGAATAAATACTATTCTCAAATAAAACCCCTACCTCATCGTAGTCGTCGAATGTGTGTTCTTCACGGGATTCACTGTCGCGGAAGAAGAGGATCATCGCGTCACGGAAGGGGACGTCGCATCGTCGCAGTACACGGCGTCACGTCGACGATCTCTGAGGGTTAAAGAAAACACACAGATTTAATTTCATGAATTAAATCCATGTTGAGGATAAAATCCACAAAGAATTAGAGAATCGTAATCACCTACCTCAAGCAGTTGACGATCGAAGATTGTTGTGGGGAAGAAAAGTCGCGGAAGAAGCGTCGCAGAAGGAGAATCGTCGGCGTCGCGGAACACGGTGTCGCGTCATCGATCTCCGAAGGTTCAGCATTCTTCGTCGCCTTTCGTCGAAGTCCGGCGTTCTTCGCGTTCTTCATGTTCTTCGTGAAGGAGGATAAAGATAGAGTTTCTCCAAATCCTCTCAACAAGCAACCCGTCAACAAAAAGGGTGTTGGTCTTATTTTATTATTATGCCAACAGTTTTAAAACAATTAAATAAAGGAACCATTAATTCGGTGAATTAATGGTAACGTCTCAACTGTATAATTAATAGGGGCATTAAGAATTTAAGAAAACACTCAGGTTGACTTTCATTTAAAAGGGGTTTTCGCGGGTGCGTTAATTAGAGGAAAAGAAACGGTGGGGCTCACGCGGGCCCCACCTCACAAATATCCTACCAAGTGGGTAGGATATTTTGGGTTCCACCCTATCCGCTCAACTTAGCTTAAGTGGATTTTAAGTGGCTTTAAGTGTCTTTAAGTGAAATAAAATAAATTTTTCGCACCACTTTATTTTATTTTCATCACTTAACCCCAAAAATTAAAAACCACACCTGAGAAAACGCAACTCCGGAAGAGGTGTTTCTAAGAAAAAACTGGCACTGCGATTCCATCGGTACCCTCAGAATTTGATTCCGAGCACCGGTTCAAAATATAGAAAAACAAGCTCGTTCGTTCACTGAACGTACCCGAGCCAAAATTCGGAAAATGGTTCTGGGCACACCGGGCCTCGGAATCAGGTGCCGTCAGAAACTGTGTTCTTTTAAAAATGCGAATAAAATTAAGAAAAATAAAAGAAACAATTTCCTTGAATTTTACAGGTCTTTACATCACTCCCACCTCAGGGATTTATGTCCCCATAAAGATACATCATAAACTAGGGAAACAAAAGTGGGTACTGAGCACGCATCTGAGCCTCCCGCTCCCAAGTGCACTCCTGGAGGTTCTCATGCTACCATCTAATGTGCACTAGAGGAATCGACTGTTCACATAGGACTCACTCCTGTCGATCCTAGATCTCCACCGGGACCTCCGCAAAAGTCGTCCCATCATCAACGTCTAGCTCCCCATGGTCAATGACATGCGTCGGGTCGTGCACGTATCTCCTCAGCTGAGATACGTGGAAGACGTTGTGCACCCGGTGCAATTGAGGTGGTAGATCCAGGTGATAAGCCACCTCGCCAATCCTGCTGAGGACCTGGAAGAGTCCGATGAAGCGCGGAGACAACTTGCCGCCTCGGCCAAATCTCCTCAATCCACATCAAGGTGAGACACTCAAGAAGGGGTGGTCGCCATCCTCGAACTCTAGTGGCCTCCACCTCCTATCATCATAAGACTTCTGCCGGCACTGAGCTGTCCCCATCCACTCCTGGATGACCTGGACCTTCTCTGTCATGGCCTGGACCATCTCCGGTCCCATGAGTGCTGACTCCCTAGGGTCTGTCCAGCACAAAGGAGATATGCAAGTTCGGCCGTACAACGCCTCATATGGTGCCATCCCGATGGTGGAGTGGTATTTTTTGTTGTACGCAAACTCTACCAATGGTAGGTGGCCCTCCCAGCTGCGACCAAAGTCGAGGAAACATGCGCGGATCATGTCATTGAGATTCTGAATGGTCCTCTCCGTCTGACCAACCGTCTGAGGGTGAAAGGCGGTGCTCAGACGTAGCTGCATCCTGAACGCCTCCTGCAACCCCTTCCAAAGCCAGGAAGTAAAGCGAGCATCACGATCGGAGACGATAGACAATGGCACACCATGAAGTTGTACAGTCTCCTGGATGTAGAGACGTCCCAAGCTCTCTACTAATCCCTGCTCTCTGATGGGTAAGATGTGAGACGACTTAGTGAGTCGGTCGACAATGACCCAAATGGAGTTGTGACCTATGGAAGTGCATGGAAGTCCAGTCACGAAGTCCATAGATATCTCTTCCCACTTCCACTTCGGGACCTCCAAGGGCTATACCAAGCCTGCTGGTACCTGATGCTCTGCCTTCACCTGCTGGCAGGTGAGGCATCGAGAAACGAACTCTGCCACAACCTTTTTCATGCCCAGCCACCAGTGCTGTCGTCTGAGGTCCTGGTACATCTTCGCCACTCCAGGATGTACCGCCAAGGGAGAAGTGTGAAACTCTCTCAGCACCTTCTCCCGTAATGCAACTGGTACCAAGTTTGTCCTCTATAAAGGACATTGTGCTCTGCTCCAAAGGAGAAAACATCGGGTGCCTGACCTGAGGATATCTGTGCACACCGAGTCTCACAGTCAGCGTCCCAATGTTGTGCCTCTCTAACCCACTGCAGTAGTGGAGGGGTGACTGTGAGAGACTGAAGGAAGGCTGCTCCATCCCTATCCACGAAGGATATCTGCAACGCGGCTAGCTGCTCTGTCGCCTCCTCAAGTAGCTGAATGCCCATACCCCTACTGAGAGCATTGGCTACCACATTACCCTTCCAAGAATTATAGACTATCTCAAATTCATAGTCCTGGTGGAACTAGATCCATCTCCACTGTCTCAGGTTCAGGTCCTTTTGAGAGAAGATGTACTTGAAACTCTGATGGTCAGAAAAGACTGTAAAGTGCTCGCCCATCAGATAGTGTCGCCATGTCTTCAGAGCGAAGACCACTACTTCTAACTCCAGGTCATGGGTAGAGAAGTTCTACTCATGCGGCCTCAACTGACGTGATCCATAGGCGATCACTGCCCGATACTGCATCAGGACACATCCGAGTCTGGTCACTGATGCATCGCAGTAGACTACGTACCCTACTCCCTCCTCAGGCAACCTCAAGATAGGGGCGCTTTTCAATCTCTATCTCAGCTCCTGGAAGCTCTACTGACATCTGTATGACCACACAAAGTGTTTCCCCTTCTTCGTCAAAGCTGAGAGTGGTGCCGCAACTCTAGAGAAGTCTGGCACAAATCTCCGATAGTATCCAGCTATTCCCAAGAAACTCCGCACCTCCGTCACGCTCCTGGGTGGCTCCCAAGATAGCACTGCCTCGATCTTCGTAGGATCCACTGCAACTCCCGCCTAAGAGATGACATTCCCCAAGAAGTGGACCTCACGTAACCAAAACTGACACTTTGAGTTCTTGCCATAAAGCTGGTGCTCTCGGAGTGTGTCTAGTACAACACGCGAGTGGTAGGCGTACTCCTCCTCAATCGTCGAGTATATCAAAATGTCGTCGATGAAGACCACGACAAATCGATCGAGGTATGGCTGAAAAATCCTATTCATGAGGCCCATTAACACTACTGGAGAATTGGTTACGCCGAATGGCATAACCAAGAACTCATAGTGGCCATACCGACATCTGAAGGCCGTTTTCTGCACGTCATCATCCCGAACTCTGAGCTATTGATAGCCTGACCTTAGGTCTATCTTTGAGAACCACCATGCTCCCTTGAGCTGATCGAAGAGGTCATCAATCCTCGGTAGCGGATATATGTTCCTCACCGTCACCTGGTTCAGGCGACGATAGTCGACAAAAAGTCGCAGGCTCCCGTCCGCCTTCTTGGCGAACAATATCGGGGAAGCCCAGGGTGAAACATTAGGTCGGATGAATCCCTTGCCCTCCAAGTCCTCCAACTGTACCCGTAGCTCTCAAAGCTCAGCGGGGGCCATCCGATATTCTAGAGTGGATATCGGGGCTGTCTTGGGGTACAAATCAATATAAAAGTCTACCTCTCTGCAAGGAGGTAGCCATGGGACGTCATCGGGGAAAACGTCTGCATACTGATCCACCACTGCAGGAAAACTAGGAATCTGCACGTCAACTGCTCCTAGGATGAGGCTAGCCAACTGATGAGTGTTGGGTTGTTCTCTCCTCTGCTAGATTCCATCCTGTGCTGCGAAGGCTCCCTTCTCGCCAGTGAAGGTGAACCTGCTCCCGTCGGTGTGTACACATCGCACCTTGCACCAAACACAGTCAATCTGTGCATGGACTGTAGATAACCAATCCATGCCCAAGATGACATCGTAAGGCCTCGATGCCGCTATAAGAAGATCTCAGCCGAAGCTCTTGCCTCCTAGAGTAAGCTCACAATGTCGGCACCTGTGCGTAATCGTCAAGTCTGCTCCCGTAGGAGTCTCTAGCCGTAAGGATCGAGCCAATGGCTCTGTCGGAATCTCCGAGCTCCGAACAAGGGCAGCAGCTATGAAAGAGTGACTCACTCCTATGTCTATAAGAACTGCAGCAAGGGTGGAATAGACACAGATAGTACCTCGAATCATCTCGGGCGCACCGTGGTCGTAGGCCTTCACCGCCTGGAGCTGTGCCTGTCTCTGCCCGCCAGCTCCCTTTGGCCGGGGTGGACCTCCTGGTTGTGGTGGTGGTAGAGCCTCAAAGCGTCGCCCGCCACCTGCTGCTCGGCCAGCTCTTCTGGCACGTCTTCTTGCTCCCTACAGACCGCCATGGTCGACCCTCTGCCTCTGCCTGGGTGGCCCCTCTACCGTCTGCTGCTCCTCGGCATGGTGGGTCGGGCAGTCACGAGCCATGTGGCCCTGTCCGCCGCATGTGTAGCACTGCCTGCCTCTCGAAAGACTGGTTCCACGCTGTGTGCCCCACACTGCTGAGCCAGTGTCCTGAGGTCGTCTGCGTGAGGGTCTGGTTTGCCTGGACCCATGAGTCATCCGTCGACTGCCTGCTACAGAAGACTCTGCTACGTGTTGTCCCACAGTAGGCCTCACTGCTGAAGAAGGCTCAGCAAGGAAGCTCTCAATCAAAAGGGCACGCTCCAGTACTCCTGCCTGAGTCAGAATGATGAGAGAGATCAGCGATGCCCTGATCTCATTTCTCAATCCCTGCTCAATGGTTCGGGCTCGGAAGAATGGGTCACGAACCATATCTGTCGAGTAGCGGGAGAGATCGATAAATCTCGCCGAGTACTGGGCGACCGTCAAGCTGCCCTGCCGCAGCTGAAAAATCTCCTGGATGCGCATCGCACGGAGGGTGGCTGGGACGAACTCTGAGCGGAAGAGGCTCTCAAAGTCTATCCAGAGAAGAGATGCCTCATCGTGCACTTGGAGCATCAATCTCCACCATCGGCCCACTTTCGTGTGCATTAGGCTCGCTGCGAGGATCACCATGAGGTCTGTTGGTGTCCTCACTAACCGTAAAACTCGTACAACTGCCTCCAACTAGTCCTCGGCTGCCTGGGGGTCCGTCTCCCCGCGGAACCTGGGCGGTCGCTGGCGCTGGAACTCGTGCAGTGCACTAAGGCGACGTGCATCATCAGCGGCTGGGGCTGGAAGCATCGGTGGCTCGGCGGGTAAAGGTACCGCCGGTGCCTCAGCTGTCAAAGGGCCATGTACCGAGGCCTCGTTGCTCGGCGGGCTGTCGTCACGCTCAAATCTCGGAACCCTAGCTGGATGCCATCGTGGGGCCATCCTGAAAAGAAACAAGTGTGCCACAGTCAGAACAGTATACCTTGTGAGCTGACATATAGTAATCACAAAGAAAACTTAAAACACAAATGCAATCAATGTTTTCGTGCATTAAGTCAGAAATCAGAAATCAGGGTCCTGGTGTACGGATACGTCGGCCGCCGCACCAACACTGGACTCCCTGGACTGATAACCATACCCAATACACTTAACATTATTGCTTCACATAGAAGAAAGATCAGAGTCTGCGGTAGAACCGAACTCCTCTGATACCAATTTGTCATGACCCGTCCTCGGGGCCCGTGCCGTGACTACCCCAAGCCCACCTTCCATAGGCCAGGGGCTGGCAACTAGCACCAAGGCATAAATCCCAGTAAAAATGGAAGGCATTTCCTTTGAAAAGTAAACAAACACCACAGAGCAAGCAAGCAGTAGAAGTAAACACTAAGTAAAAACTGAGTACAACAGTAAGTGTGGAAAAGTAAGTGGGCCAGTATACAAACCCCAACTGAAAGTAAAGTACAACTCGAAAGGGAAAATAGCAACTGAAAAGTAAAGACGCAGCATCGATCCGTCCACTAGAAGTCCCACCTGAAGGGTGAGTACAGATAGCCTCCGAAGCTCCTCGGGTCCAACTTTCCACTCCGAGTACGTCCCGCCCAATGGTCCACCTCCAGGTATCGTCCTGATCCGCAAGCCTCAACCACGATCAGCGCTGTCTGTCGTCTGCAACCAACACAACGTAGTGTGGGCATAGCCCAAGCAGGGGTGAGTATAAGATACTTAGTAGGGACCCCGAGACCCCCGAAGGTCTCCCAGAATCCACGAAGGAAAATCCATAAAGGGAAGATACAATCACGAAGTAACATCCGACACTGCTTAGGTATATGCCCATACATATACCTAAGCCATCAATTCTCATTCGGCTCCAACATCCAAGACCAAGTACAACCCAGTCCACATAGGAAAGAAAAACGTAAATCCACACAGGATAGCACAACAAAATCCACATAGGAAAGCAAAACAGGATTTAGCTCACACAGGTATACTTCTTCGTATGGTGATAGAGATGATCATATATATCCACTGATTCATCTAAGTCGTCGGACCCACAAAAGATCGATAGGTACTAACCCCCGTAATGACCCACAAAGGATCGATAGGTAACTAACCCCCGCAATGACACACAAAGGATCTGAACCACACAGGATCGATAGGTAACTAACCCCCGCAAAGACCCAAACAGGATCGGACCCACACATGATCTGTAGGCGCTGGCCCACACAGGACCGCTGAGCGCTGACCCAAAAAGGATCATACCCACACAGGATCGGTAGCCCTGACCCATAAAAGGGTCTCTGAGTGCTGTATTCGTCACCGTCGAATCCACTGAGGATCTCTGTACAGTCGTCGTCGTCACAGTAGCAGTCGCAGCCAGCTCTAGGATTCCCGCACACAGCAAGCTCGTTCGGGAGGGTCCGCTCCACGAGCCGAGAGGCTGATACATCAACTGACACATAGTCTAGAGTTGATGTATCCAAAAGTTCTGTATCGTCAAAAGGAACTCGACGTCGCAGACGGCGCGTCAATCGGACGCCTGGTCTTGGAGTTATTGGCTTTTTCGTCCCAGGGGCCCGGTTGGTTTTTAAGGAAAAACCAATCCGACCATACTTCACCTATGTCCAAACCTCGGGCGGAGTAAGCCAAAATATCCGTCTCACTTAGAGGAATCTATCAAAGTCGACGGTACGTCAATCGGACGTCCGGAGCTCCAGTTATAAGTGTTTCCGCTCCGAGGGCCCGGTTGGTTTCGTGTACGAACCAACCCGGCCGAACCCAAAGTATTCCGAAACCTTGAGTGTAATATACTGAAACGACCATCTCGATCCAAGGATCGCATCACCGCTGACGGTGCGTCGATCGGAGGCTCTTAGTCCAAGATATGGGCAAAAGACAGAAAAGGGTCTGAAAACTGGGGGTTTGGGCCCGGACCGACCCGGCTGGGCGTGACCCAGCCCGGCCGGTGCCCCCCGGCCCAATCTGGGCGGCCCAGCCCGGCCCGGCCTGGGCGGCACGGCTCTGGCCAAGCGACCGCACCAAAGGAGCTGTGGCCCCCGCGCGGGGGCCGCTCTGTGTCACCGGACGCGGCGCATGGTCGCGTCCCTTCCCCGTTGTCATGCGCAGCCGCGGGACCAGCGCTCGCCGCCGAGGCTTCAGCCGCGGCGGGTCTTCCTGGCGGCGTGCCGGGCGCAGCTGCTTCCTGGCGCCTGGCCACTACCGGCCGCCGCCTCCGGCCGCTGGCGGGAACTTCCGCGGACCACCGTACGCGCTCCGGTGGTCCGTTTTGCCTGCGGTTTGCGCCTACGGCTCTCCAGGGATCCGAACTTTCCTGCGAAGGCCTCCAATCGAAATTCCGATCCCATTTCGTAAACGCCGATAATCCACGCATCAATGAAAAATTGTGGAGGGTTGTCGGGTCGTGTTTGTTTGGCCTGCACCCTCCGCATTAGGTGATAACAATTGGGAATAATAATCAACACATGAAAACATAACAAGGAACAATTTTAATAAATTAAAATTGAACCTAGTTTCCCAAAAAAAACTCCCGTAAATAAAAATTCTCGTCCCGCATATAAAAAAACAATCGCGGATCAACTTGATGATGAGTTGATCTGGGTTCTTTGTTTTAAAAGGAAACAACCATGGGAATAAATACTATTCTCAAATAAAACACATACCTCATCGTAGTCGTCGAACGTGTGTTCTTCGCGGGATTGACCATTGTGGAAGAAGAGGATCGTCGCGTCGCGGAAGGGGGCATCGCGTCGTCGCGGTACTCGGCATCGCGTCGACGATCTCTGAGGGTTAAAGAAAACACACAGATTTAATTTCACGAATTAAATCCATGTTGAGGATAAAATCCACAAATAATTAGAGAATCGTAATGTCCTACCTCAAGCAGTTGACGATCAGAGATTGTTGCAGGGAGGAAACGCCGTGGAAGAAGCTTCGCAGAAGGAGAATCGTCGGCGTCGCGGAACACAGCGTCACGTCGTCGATCTCCGAAGGTTCGGCTTTCTTCGTCGACTTTCGTCAATGGCCGGTGTTCTTCGCGTTCTTCACGTTCTTCGTGAAGGAGGATGAAGATAGAGTTTCTCCAAATCCTCTCAACAAGCAACCCATCAACAAAAAGGGTGTTTGTATTATTTTATTATTATGCCAACAGTTTGAAAACAAGTTAAGAAATGAACCATTAATTCGGTGAATTAATGGTAACGTCTTAACTGTCCAATTAATAGGGGCGTTAGGAATTTTAGAAAACGCTCAGGTTGACTTTCATTTAAAAGGGGTTTTCACGGGTGCGTTACTTAGAGGAAAAGAAACGGTGGGGCTCGTGCGGGCCCACACCTCACAAATATCCTACCAAGTGGATAGGATATTTTGGGTTCCACCCTATCCTCTCAACTTAGATTAAGTGGCTTTTAAGTGGTTTTAATTGGCTTTAATTAAATAAAATAAAGTTTTCAAACCACTTTATTTTATTTTATTCACTTAACCCCAAAAATTAAAAACCACACCCGAGCAAACGCAACTCCAGAAGAGGCATTTCTAAGAAAAAATTGGCGCTGCAATTCAATCGGTGCCCTCAAAATTCGATTCCGAGCACTCGTTCGAAAGTTAGAAAAACCCGCTCGTTCGTTCACTGAACGTACCCGAGCCAAACTTCGGAAAATGATTCTGGGCACACCGGGCCTCGGAATCAGGTTCCATCAGAAACTGCGTTCTAGTAAAAATCTGAAGAAAATTAAGGAAAAAAATTCCTTGAATTTTACGGGTCTTTACAATTTTAATCATAAACCATTGGTATAGGGAGTAATTATAAACTCAACACAAAACAAATGTTTTAACATTGTATATGTCCCAGAGCATGTGAACAATATAAAAAATAACTATTTCTTTTCTGTTTATTTATTTCTTCATTTTATTGTGTTTGTGTGTGATCATTGTATAGATTAAATGTCTCTTTTTAAATGTGACTAAAATATATATTTATACAAGGTATTAGATAAAGTTTCTAGTCACACTAACTCACCCACCCACCTTCCCCTCATATGTTTTATATTGGGATTCAAGATTTAATCATTCTATTCTTACACAGGAAAGAAGAATTAGAAATTCATTATATTTTAGTGAATTCAATGTGATCATGGTTATACTATAAAGATTTAATGGTTATTTAAGCCACATATAAAATATAATATTGTTTTTTATTTGATGAAAAATAAAAAATATTATGTTTTATTCAACTAATATTCGATACGGTTTCAATCTACTCAAAATGGTTCAGAGAAGTTGAGACCAAAATAGTAGGGTATTCATCTGTCTATGTCATGGTCATCCAAAAAATAGATATTAAATATGTTTTGATGATGTATCCTTATACATCATAGATATGATAATAAAAAACATTCCTTTATTCCCCTAAACCACATAATTGTTGACTAATACGACTTGATTTTATTTCAAGGCTCATATTGATGCTGTAGAATTTTATAGAGATGGTTATTTTATTTTTAAATTTAAACTTGAATCCAATTAAATATGGATATGTGTTAATACTATGAAAATTTAGTGTTTTCATAAGTTTCATGACTGGATAAGATAAGAAAAAATATATAAATACACCCAAGAATAGGTATATTTATTTATTATTAGACGTTTATATCTGAGGAATAATTTAATAGTGAAAAGGGATTTTATTACAGAAGATGGAATATATTGGCTTAAAATATGTTTTAGTGTTTTAATTAAAAAGAATAAGAAGTAAAATAAAAACATATTTGATAAAAAATGAGACAAACTATTATAGAAGGTAAAATATATATTCATGGATATGGTATAAATTATTTCTTGGACTCCAAGTATTTTTAGGAAAATGTTTTTATGGAGAATAAAAAAGTTATAAATCTTATTCAATGATAGAATTAGTGAGTTCCCTAACTATAAAGGAAAATACTTGGAAATGGTTTTCAAAAAATTGAATAGTGATGCTGCTTTTTTAATTATTGTATAGAAGTAGTGGATAAAAAATGAAGCAAAAAAATTTGATCAAAGCCACCATAAAATCACATTATTTAATAACCTATACATATGATAAAATCTAAATTATTATCCAATTATTAATGGATGATGGATAAACATACATTTGAATTTGAAAAAGAATACCTAAGTAGAATATCATCATGGATAACCAAGTTATGAGTTGATCAAAATTTAAGAGAATAATGGTTACGGTAGGTAATCATTGGATTTTATGGATCTTTTATGGAAGGGTATTCATTGTATATCTAAGAGTAATATTATAGAAAAAGGATAATAATTTTACACTCAATAGTTATTCACATCTACATTTATGATGTTTAATATAACGATATAGAGTGATGATCATTGATTAATACTATTTATGTTTAAGGGAAATCAAAATTTAAGATTAATTGAAATTTTATAAAATGATAATCTATTTATATAAGGGTGAATTACAATAGGGAGGTTATTTACATACTAAAATTATTGTTCAAATTAGTTTTACCTGACAAGATAATATTACAGGATAACTTATTTTCCTATAAAAAAGTGATCTAATCTTTTTCCATAATTAAATTTCACTATAGGTTCTAAAGTTTTTATAATTGATGAATTTATATTGATGAATTATTGAATCCATAATAATCTTTATTATACAATAATAAATTTTACATTATTATCTTATTCCCTACTTTCATTTATTTATTTTCTCAACAGATAACTACTTAACTATTTCATATTATTTCTTACTCTTATATACTATAAAGAGGGATTTTTAAACTCTATCAATTCATTTTAACATGTTTTTTCAGAGAGGATTAGGTGACTATACATTTTTATTAGTTATTACTATATTAAAATTCATTTATATTATAGAATCTCTTCAATGGTATAAAAATGATGTTTTTATTAGAGTTTATATGGTTATGGTTTTGACCAAATAGAGAGAATTTTAGTCTATATAAAATATGAAAATCTTTTTTAAATACTATATTATTAATTTTATTGGGATTTGATTATTCTTAACTATATAAGTGTATGATATTCTAAGACATCATATTTCATTTTATTCTTGATCTAATTTTAATAGTATTTAGAAAAATATTCTTTTATAGTTTTTTTAAAAATAGTATCCATATTTTCATTATTGTTAATATCTAGTCCATTTTATTTTTTTTATTTCACTTATTTAAAAAAAATTACATTAAACTCTATCATAACATATTATTGATCTCTGCATTTGATAAATATATCAAATATTTAATATTTACTTCCCTCACTATTTTATAAAGTATTTTTTAAGGGTATTTTCTAAAGTATATTAGTGTTTTTAATACCATATTTTAATTTTGTATTTATTAGTTCACCCCCTTAATCATATATTGAGAAAATATTTGATTTTACAGAACTCATGATATTTTGTTATTATTTCCATTTGAAAAATACTCAATTACAACATAAGAAATATTTTTTTTCTTTAAATCCAATTTTCTTCTAGTCTATATAACTAATAGACCTCCATATATCAGGGAAACCAACTAATCATAGTGGAAAATAAATATGAATATCCACAAATAAAATTTAATCATTGATATATAGGGGTATCATGGAGGGTAATTGTTAGAATCCCAAGGTTATAAAAAGTAACTTGATTTATTATAGCTTAATTTCATATGATCAACTTTTAAAATAAATAAATTATAATATGTTTTCCATATTTCAAAATTTTTTCAATAAATGTTTTTGATAATTCATATAAAATGTGGGACATACTAGATATTTCCCCTCAGGTAAGATAATCTTCAAATAGATTCATTCAAAGAATAATAACACTTGGTATGTTATCTTCAAAATAATTCTGAAATAATATATAATTTAAAGGAATTTTAGGTTTAAAAACATCATAAACACAATCATATCACTCATAAAATTTATTATTAAGAATAAATAGGTTTTGGGAATTAGGAAAATATTTCTAGAATAATATACATGTAATGTGATAAAAAAATAATGAATCTCATTACATTTAAAAAAGAATATATAAACTATTTGTAGTGAATTTGATGATATATTAGGAATATATAAGAAATTATATAATACTAATAAAAATAATTGAAGCTTATAAATTTAAACTAATCTTACAGGAAACTATTACTAGAATTATGGAAGTAACTTGGTGGATGTGCAAGTGAATTTTTATTCTATGAATGTTTCAACCAATGATGGGGTGGTCAGAGACACTTGGTTTCAAAGGGTTGTGTCTGGTTGCATAGTCCTCATATCAAGTCACCACTCATGTCTTGAACAGATCCCAATAAATATTTTTTACAGAATCAGAAACACCCAATATCTCTGACATCCATGACAAGATAAGGACCTTCCTTTCAAAGGTATTTTATTATTGTTGTTTCTTATCAATGAGGCTTAAGAACTAACATTGGTTATAGAATGGGAGGTAATGATCATCACACCTTATTTGGGGAAATTATTTCCTACTCTCAAACTCTAATAGATTTATATCATGTCTGTGAATCTTTCCCAAATCCCGATACAATATTGGTTATCTTGACACTAGTAATCGGTTATCGGTATATGTTGATATGAACATCTATACATATCAGAGACATCACATCAATGTGACTGTATGTATGAATTATAGCTTCTCTATCGATGACACCTTATTGGGTAAAATTATTTCCTAACATCACACTCTCTTATAGATTTATTTTATGTTCATGAATCTTTCCCAAATCATGATAAATTATTGGTTACCCTAACACTAGTAGTCGATTATTGGCCTATGTTGATATAAACATCTATACATATCACAGTCACACCATCGATGTGACCATGTTCATTAATTAAAGCTTCTCTATCAATGAAATAATTGATATGTATTATAGGTTCTCCATATTTTCCCTATTATTACAAAGTGATGTTGATCTATAGGTCATTATGTTTTTAAAGCCACACAATCGAGTGATTTATAGTTTATCACCATCTAGAAAGGTGGTGGTTGTTTTTGGTGTTAAGATCAAACCCATTAAGTGTATTCCTATAAATCCTTATAAAAGGAATCAGAACCTACATATTTTAATTCCACTTATTAGGATAGGTCATATAATTTAATATCATGTGACAAGTACTCATCCATATAGTTTTAACATCAAGTGTAACGACCCGAACTTTTTAATTATATTTGTTTCCTAATTTTGTGGGTATAATTAAAATGTAATCATTGTGTTTCAACTGTTATATGACCGTTGGTCAATATGAACATTGGAAACTTTAATCCTAATGTTTTGTTTTTATAAATACGGTTATCTTGGTTAATTAATACAAAAATAAGATTAAATGGCCTCATCCAGTAGACTCGAACCATATGAATCCCATCTGTCGGAGCTTGGGAAGGAGGTAGCATCACTGGGCTTTGGTCTGGACCAAGCCCAAGCCGAAATTCAACATATGAAGCTTGAACAAAATATCCTAAGGGAGAAGTTAAGCCGATAGAAATCACCACTCGGGAAATTTTGTCTGAGCCACCCCAAGATTCTATCACCATAACACACCTAACAATTAGGTCATATGCTTGTGTAATAAGGGGCTATGTAATGAGACCTTAGCTGCTTTGTGTAATCTTTTTATAAATAAAATTTTTATTTCTTCTTATAGAAAGGTTTGTGAATTTCAAATATCTGGATAAATATAGGATGTGTATTATTGATGAATTTAGGAAAAAATGGTATTTTAAAATATTTTTGTATTCATTAAATAATTAATAATGTGAAATGATTTTTAGAAAATGGTTTTCCACAGTTGTGATCAGTGAGAAATTTAGAGTCTAATAAGATCAAATTGGTTTTTAGTGAATAGTAAAGTAGGAATAGTAACATACCCATATAAATATTAATGAATAGTAATTTGACCAAAAAAATAGAAACTTCACCCATGAATGTATAAATACATTTTAAACATCTTAAAAGTGAAAAAATGATCATAGTTTAAGTTTTGGAATTTTCTACACCATAAATATTTTATTTACAATTTTTTAGTTAATTTAAAATGGGAAATTATTTTCATAAAATTTAATCATAAAATGTTACTTTATTGTCTTATGGGTATATGATATTTTTATGGGATCTTGATTGCTTTTTTAAGGTGTTACAAAATGAGTTATAGTTTTAAAGTTGTATTTTTGGAATAAATAATGATTTTAATTGAAAATTAAATTAAAAATATGTAGAAAATTATTTTCATAAAATGGAATTCATTTTTGAATTCAGAGCATCAATATTAGGTTAGGGTTAAATTTTGGGATTTTTCTGAAACAGTTGAATTTTCGGTAAATAGTAAAAATGCAGTTTTGAGTTTCGGCTGTTTAATGACATCATTAATGATGTAAGCTTTCTTCTTGACTTATTAATAGTGAGATATTCTATCAGGTGTCCCAAGTGGCCAATACCATGGTCAAATACCATGGTCAATCCCATGGTTTTTCAAATACCACCGATGAGGTGTCCCTTGGAAATTAATAATTTATTCACTCACATTCCCTATAAATACCAAGCCATATCCCTCATTAATTTCATTCCAAAATCATACTCAACGAATTTCTGGTCTCCTTACCTTCTAAGGAGTCCTCCCAAGGTTCCCACAAGCCTCCCAAGGTCCCGACCTTCATGCTTTTGAAGCTACTCTTCAAGGTAAGGGATCCTTTCACCCTCCACTTTTAAGTCATGAATTCCTTTATGTTGTGTCTTCTAGTTTCCATCTATTTATGTTTAGGGTATGTTATTATATTTTCACATTACATACCATTTCATGTATAATTTTTTAGAGAACATTTCTTCTCTAATAAATTTTTTTCTGAATTTTTAAGTGATGTCGTTGGGTTTCCAAATTTCTCATAAAAGAAATCACATCTTCTCTTTCCTTTCAAGTTTCCTTTTCTTGTGGTATGTTATTCAAATATCCATACCATGTTCTTTTCTCTGTGTTATTCTATATTTATATTTTAATTTTAGTTATTTATAATTGGTTTACCCCTGTACCCTCTCTTTTTTATTATTTTCTAAAACACTGTTATATAGTTGTTATGTTGTAGAAATTTCGTCTCAAAATTTCTATCTCTTTCTCTAAAGAAATTCCCTTGTTTATTTATGTGAATACCCAGACCTATTTCGTTTCTATGGGTGTTCATAAATATATAAAGATGATATATTTGATTCTGGAATTGACATACATATAACCCTCACTCCCCTTCCATGGGTTATAAATGATATAATGATCTTATTTTTAAGAGCTTTTAAAATGTCACGATTTTGAAATGAAACCCATTTCATTTATTCTCCAAGGGTTATTTATGAAAATTTTTATTTTGATCTATGTGGATCATATGAAATTAAATACATATTAAGTGTGTTCCATGATATCACTCCAATGCATTGGGTAAAGAATTAATCTCTAGAGATGAGAAGTTTCACGATACCTTGGTGAATAACCTTGATAATTTTTATGACACCTTGGGGATAAACCTTGGTGATATGTTCATGAATGTCTAAATGAAATGTTGTATCCAAATATTCAAGTTATGATTCAAGTGATTTTCATTATTATATGCATATACTTCCAATTCTTATGACCTTATGTTTTTTATTCATGTTTTTATTGATGTCACAAGTAAACAGATTCCCTTGTTTACCTTACAGGGCCTTCTGCTCAGCCTTTCCTTTGAATGTATGTCTCCAGGTTATGAGATATAGTAATGGTACTTAGGATGAACATATTATGAATCCTTAAAATTGGATTAGAAGAATGTTTTATATTTATTTTCATGTATTATTTTCCTTATTTCCAAGACAATAGACTTTAAAGATCCTCTATTTGTAAAATGTAATGAAAAGTTATGTAATAAAAATGTGGGATTCCATAGTTGGTATCAAAGGATAGTTTAGTTATTTATAGAAATTAGTCTATGAAATCTTTAGAAAAAATCCTATATAAATGTTTAAATATAGGAAAACATCTTGGTATTTTGGTGAATATTGAGTAAGTGGTTTCTCAAACAAATACATCCTTGTCTGGATACGAGAAGATAGAGGCGGCTCTCGCAGAGATGTACATAGGGGTAAAACCCAAAAACATTGCTTTGAGAGAGACTCTAATGGGAACTGGTGCATGACAATGGGCCTTGCTGCACTCTTGGTTACAACATTCTCAGGGGATATTTTTGGTTAATCACAAGATTTTTATAAATCATTATGAAGGAATTATAGAAAAATGTAATTGTTTAAGCATGAAGATTTAAGATATAAAATCATTTATAGTTAAAAGATTCGTAAATGAAATAAGTTTCCCACTAAGATTTTATTCTATTAGAAAATGGGGGGCAATAGGAGGAACCGTGAAAATAGTGACCATAATGGACCATGCGCTGATGGCCCTCCGATGGAAGCTAGAATGGAAAAATTCATGCGAATAATGAACCAATTGACTCAGGTTATGGTAAATAAATTGAATAAAGTTGAGAGACCAATCTCACCGCAAAGGTAACAACATTCTGTTGACTCCTTTATGAATCAATGACCACCAACCTTCAGTGGATCGACTAACCCATTGATTGTTGAGTAGTGGATCAGCTCCATCCAAAAGATCTTTTATGTGCTCCACTGTTCGAAGAAAGAGAAGGTCACCATGGCTGTCAATCGCTTTAAAAGAGAAGATGATCAGTGGTGGGAGCTGATTAAAAACACAAGGAAAAGATTAGAGGTTCAATCTATGGAGTGGGAAGTGTTCATAGGGATTTTCTTTGGTAAGTATTTCCCTTGATCCGTGAGAACAAGAATGGAGAAAGTGTTTCTCGAGCTAAAGCATAAGGATAACAAATCTATCGGAATATATGAGATGAACTTCACCCGACTTTCACGATATACCTATAGCTTTGTCAGGGATCCAAATGGTAAGGTTGATAGATTCTTCGGTGGACTAATACCTCATCTGTGGAAGAATCTATCCAACCGAGATTATGATATCTATGAAATGATTGTGTGAAGTGAGATGAAAGTTGAACTGGAGTTTGGTGAGATGCAGTGGTCTCATAAATCAAATGACAACAAGAGATCAATGGAGCCCAGATTTGGGAGGACCTTTGATCAATAAATAGGAGGCAAGCAAGTTCAATGTCCCACGTGTAATAAATGTGGGAATAAGCATTTGGGGAACTTCTTGCTCAGGAGCAGAAAATGCTACATGTGTGGAAGAGATGGTCATATTGTGAGGAATTGTCGTAGTGAGGTGAAACCTCAACTTCCAGACACTAAAGACAAGGGGAAGATGGTGAAGGCCCTCCCTGATGTCCAGTGATTTAAGTGTGGACAACTTGGGAACTTTTCCAATCATTATCCAAATTTGAGGGCAGTGGATGGGAACCACCATCAGCCTCAGCAAAGGCTAGGGGAGTACTGTCATGATTTTTCTATCATGACAGATGAAGTTGAAGCTCCAAATGATGTGGTAGCAGGTACTCTTGTTGTTATCTCAAAGCTAGCAAGTACTTTGTTTGAATTTGGTTCTACGCATTCTTTTATTTCCTCCAAGTTTTCAAAGAATTTAGAATCAACCCCTGACTTGCTAAAAGTAGAGTTATCAGTCAAGACTCCTGGTGGGATTATCCAAGAATCATAAGTTTTTAGAAACTCTAGTATTTACTTTGGTGAGCACAATATTATAGAAAATCTAGTAGTCATTCCCATTCTGGAATTTGACATTATACTAGGGATGGACTTTCTCTCAAAGTATAATGCTAAGATCAAATGCAGAAGTAAGGAAATATCAGTAGCCTTGAAAGGAAAACCTACAGTTATCTTCCAAGGAGAGATATCTCAACCAGATCTTTGTCTAGAAGAACCTCCTATATCCTTCTTTATGGAGTTTATCGGTGAATAAGAAGAAGGAAATGAGAGTTTGAGGATAGAAAATGTACCCATAGTTTAAGAGTACATTGACGTATTTCCTAAGAAGTTTCCTGGACCTCCCCCAGAAAGAGAGGTAGAGTTCTCTATTGAACTCATACCTGGATCTCATCCAATATCAAATACCCCGTATAGGATGGAAAATTTGGAGCTGGAGGAATTAAAGAAACAACTCCATGATCTTTTGGAGAAGGGGTTTATCTGACTGAGTATGTCTCCTTAGGGATCACCTATTATCTTTGTGAAGAAGAAGGATGGATCTATGCGGCTATGCATTGATTATAGATAACTGAATGGAATCACAGTAAAGAAAACATACCCTCTTCCAAGAATTTATGACTTATTTGACCAATTTTGTGGGGCTCAATTCTTCTCTAAGATTGATCTTTGATCTGGTTATCATAAATTGAGGGTGAAGAAAGAAGATATTCCAAAAACTACCTTCCAATCAAGATATGGGAATTATGAGTTTGTTTTTATGACTTTTGGGCTTACTAATGCACCTGTTATTTTTATGGATTTGATGAATAGAGTCTTTAAAGACTACCTTGATAACTTTGTGGTAGTTTTTATTGAAGATATTCTGCTATATTCCAAAAGTAGTGAGGACCATGAGGATCATCTAAGGGTTATTTTGCAAACACTATAGAAGGATGGAATTTTTGGAAAGTTCAGTAAATGTGAATTAGGGTTACAAAAAATTTGATTTCTTGGGGCACATTGTTGCCAATGAAGGAATCACAGTTGACCCTACAAAGAAAAAAGTTGTAGAGGAGTGGCCTCAGCCTACAATAATAACTAAGATTCATGTTTTCCTTGGATTAGAGGGGTACTATAGGAGGTTTGTGAAAAACTTTTCAAAACTATCTAATCCATTAACCAAGTTAACTCGAAGAGGGTTCAAGTTCATCTGAATAAAGGAGTGTTAGGAAAGTTTCCAAGAGCTGAAGAAGAGATTTGTTACTGCACTTGTGTTAACTTTTCCCTCAAGAGGAGAAGGATTATTTATTTTTAGCGATGCATCTCTGAAATGGATTTTGTGCATCCTCATGAAAAATGAAGAGGTTATTGCTTATGCATCTCGGCAGTTGAATAATTATGAGCAGAACTATCCTACGCATGATCTAGAGATGGTGGAGGTTGTTTTTGCTCTGAAGATATGGGGGCACTATATTTATGGGGAGAAATGTGATATATACACAGAACATCAAAGTTTGAAATATATTTTCACACAAAAGGAAATGAACATGAGACAAAGGAGATGGTTGGAACTACTTAAAGACTATGATTTTTCAATTTATTATCATCCCGGAAGAGAAAACAAAGTTGCATATGCATTAAAAAAGAAAGACCCAGTTGTTCTTTCCATGATGAGGATTCAAAAAGATCCTTTGATCAATGACCTATTAAAGTTGGACATGGTAATTATAAGGTAAGGGACATCATCAACCCTAACCCAAATGATTTCTCAACCATCACTACTAGAGAAGATCTCATAAATAATATCTTTTGTTACAGAAGAATTTTGAGGCTATGAAGGATGGGAAGTTTCTTGAGTTCAATACTAATCAAGAAGGTGTACTAAAATTTTGTACAAGACAATGTGTTCGATCTATTCTAGAAATAAATAAGGAGATGGTGAATGAAGCTCATAGCTCTACTTTCTCTATACATCCTGGAAGCACAAAAATGTATTGGGACCTTCGTGATCATTATTTCTGGGATAATATGAAAAAGGAGATTGTTGACTACACTTTAAGGTGCCAGGTATGTCAGCAAGCAAAGGCAGAGCGATAAATTCTTAAAGGGGTATTGCAACCACTACCCATACTAGCATGAAAGTGGGACAATATAACTATGGACTTCATCACTGGTCTCCCGAGAACTTCCAAAGGAAATAATGCGATATGGGTTATTGTGGACCGTCTCCCCAAGACTGCCCATTTTGTCTCTATTCAGTAAGATTTCTATCTTGATCAAATTTCCATGATTTATGTAAAGGAAGTGGTAAGGTTGCAAGGAGTTCCACTTTCTATCATATCTGATCATGATCCAAGGTTCACATCAAAATTCTGGAGAAGTCTTCAACAATATCTGAGCACTGAATTGAATTTCAGAATGGCCTATCACCCCTAAACTGATATCCAATCTGAAAGGACTATTCAAACACTCAAGGACATGCCGAGAACTTGCTCAATGGAATTTAAAGGTGGATGGGATCAATATCTCTCTTTAGTTGAGTTCTCTTACAACAACAGCTTCCACTCGAGCATTCAAATGGAACCCTATGAAGCTCTATATGGGAAGCAATGTAGAACTCCTACTTTTTGGGATGTAGCTGGTGAGAGAAAACTTCTTCGGCCTGATCTTGTGCAAGAGATGACAGAAAAGGTCCATTCCATCCAACAACACATTAAGGTTTCTCAGAGTCCGTAAAAGAGTTATGTCAACAACGGTTGAAGGTACTTGGAGTTTGATGTTGGTGACAAATTCTTTCTTTAGATTTCACCTTGGAAGAGATTCATTAGGTTTGGAAAGAAAGGGAAGCTTATCCCTAGGTACATTTGGCCCTATGAAATCCTTGATCGTGTGGGAGCAGTGACCTATTGGCTTGAGCTTCCTCTAAATCAAGCCCATGTTCATGATGTCTTCCATGTATCCCTCTTGAGGAAGTACATACCTGACCCTTTACATGTACTAAATCTAGAGGTGGTACAACTGGAAAATGACCTCTCTTATGAGAAGCAGACGATGGAGATCTTGGATCATAGAGACAAGGTTCTACGCAACAAGACTACCCACCTTTTTAAGGTGTTGTGGAGGAACCACAAATGTGAAGAAGCCACATGGGAACCGAAGGAGTCCATGAGACAAAAGTACCCACACCTTTTCCCATCAGAGGGTATGAGTTAAAATTTCGGGGATGAAATTTCTTAAGGGGGGAATAATGTAATGTCCCGAACTTTTTAATTATATTTGTTTCCTAATTTTGGGGGTATTATTAAAATGTGACCGTTGTGTTTCGACTGTTATATGACTGTTGGTCAATATGACCGTTGGAAACTATAATCTTAACGTTTTTTTTTTATAAATATGGTTATCTTGGTTAATTAATATGAAAAAAATATTTAATGGCCTCATCCTGTAGACTTGAGCCATATGAAGCCCATCAGTCGGAGCTTGGGAAGGAGGTAGCATCACTGGGCTTTGCTCTAGACCAAGCCCAAGATGAACTTCAACATATGAAGATTGAATGGAATCGCTTAAGGTAGAAGTTCAAGCTAATAGAAATCACCACTCGGGAAATGTTGTCTGAGCCACCCCAAGATTATATCACCATAGCAGACCTAACACTTAGGTCCTATGCTGGTGTAATAAGGGGCTATGTAACGAGACCTTAGCTTCTTTGTATAATCCTTTTATAAATAAAATTGATATTTCTTCTTATGGAAAAGTTTGTGAATTTAAAATATCTGGATAAATATAGGAGGTGTATTATTGGTGAATTGTGGAAAAAATGGTATTTTAAAATATTTTTTTATTCATTATATAATTAACAATGTGAAATGATTTTCAAAAAATGGTCTTCTACAGTTGTGATGAGTGAAAAATTTAGATTCTAACAAGATCAAATTGATTTTTAGTGAATAGTAAAGTGGGAATAGTAACATACCCATATGAATAGTAATGAATAGTAATTTGACCCAAAAAAATACAAACTTCACCCCATGAATGTATTAATACATTTTAGACATCTTAAAAGTGAAAAAATTATCATAGTTTATGTTTTGGTATTTTTGTACGCCATAAATATTTTATTTACAATTTTATAATTAATTTAATAATTTTAAATGGAAATGTATTTTCATAAAATTTAATCATAAATTGTTACTTTATTGTCTTATGTGTATACAATATTTTTTGGGACCTTGATTACTTTTTTAAGGTGTTACAAAATGAGTTATAGTTTTAAAGTTGTATTTTTGGAATAAATAATTATTTTATTTGAAAATTAAATTTAAAATATTTAGAAAATTATTTTCATAAAATGGACTTTTTGAATTCATAGAATCGATATTATATTAGGGTGAATTTTTGGTATTTTCCTAAAACAGTTGAATTTTCGGTGAATAGTAAAAAAAGTAGTTTTGAGTTTCAGGTGTTTAATGACATCATTAATGATGTAATAATGATGTAAGCCTTCTGGTCGACTTAAGAATATTGAGATATTCTATGAGATGTCTGAAGTGGCCAATACCATGGAAAAATACCATGGGCAAGCCAATGGATTTTCAAATACCACAGATAAGGTATCCCTTGGAAATTAATAATTTATTCACTCACTTTACCTATAAATACCAAGCCATTTCCATCATTAATTTCATTCCAAAATCATAATCAACTAAGTTCTGGTCTTCCTACCTTCCAAGGAGTCCTCCCAAGGTGTCCTCAAGCCTCCCAAGGTCCTGAACTTCAAACTTTCGAATTTACTCTTCAAGGTAAGGGATCCTTTTACCCTCCTCTTTTAAGTCACGAATTCCATTATGTTGTGTCTTCTAGTCTCCATCTCTCTATGTTGAGGGTAAATTATTATATGTTCTCATTACTATCCATTTCATATCTAATTTTTGAGATACCATTTCCGCTCTCATAAATTTGTTTTATGAATTTTTAAGTGATTCCGTTAGGCTGCCAAATTTCTTGTAAAAGAAATCGCATATTCTCTTTCCTTTCAAGTTTCATTTTCTTGTGGTATGTCATTCAAATATCCATATCATGTTATTATCACCATGTTATGCTGTATTTATATTGTAATATGAGTTATTTATGAGTGGTTTGCCCTTGTACCCTCTCTTTTTTATTATTTTCAAAAACCATGTTATATAGTCATTATGCTGCAGAAATTTCGTCTCAAAATTTCTATCACTTTCTCTCAATAAATTCCTTTGTTTATTTATGTGAAAACCCAGACCTATTTAGTTTCTATGTGTGTTTATAAATATATATAGATGATATATTTGATTCTGGAATTTACATACATATAACCCTCACTCCCTTTCCATGGGTTATAAATGATATAATGGTCTTATTTTTAAGAGCTTTTAAAAGTTCGCGATTTTGAAATGAAACGCATTTCTTTTATTCCCTATGGGTTATTTATGAAATGTTTGATTTGTATCTATGTGGATCACATGAAGGTAAATACATATTAAGGGTGCTCCCTGATATCACTCCAATGCATTGGGTAAATAATTAATCTCTAGAGATGACAAGTTTCACGATACCTTGGTGAATAACCTTTGTAATTTTTATAACACCTCGAGGATAAACCTTGGTGATATGTTCATGAATGTATAAATGAAATGTTTTAGCCACATATTCAAGTTATGATTAATGTTCTTTTCATTATCACATGCCTATATTTCCATTTCTTATGTCCTTATGTTTTTTATTCAAGTTCATATTGATGTCACAAGTAAGATGATTCCCTTATTTACCTTACTGGGACTTCTGCTCACCCTTTCCTTTGAATGTATGTCTCCAGGTTATGAGATGTAGTAATTGTACTTATGATGAACGTATGATGAAGCCATAAAAGTGGATTAGAAGAATGTTTTAAGTTTTTTTTCATGTACTATGTTCCTGATTTCCAAGACACTAGACTTTAAAGATCCTCAGTTTGTAAAATGTAATGAAAAGTTATGTAATAAAAGGGTTGGACGCCATATCATGTGGTAAGGATAAGTAGGAAAAATAATCCAAGTAAAAGTTTTTGTGGAATTAATCATTATTGTCCTTTTTTTGTTAAACTTGAAGGAAATATATCCAAACGAGGATGGATTAGTCTTATTGGGTATATGTCCCTATGAAAATATTTCTCACCTAATATATGTACCAATGAGAATAATTTGATAAGACATGGAGGGAATATGGCCCTCTGAGTGGGGGATTTACTTTAGTATGAATATGACCTGATAAAGTTATGATTCATAGGGAATATATACTTGGTGGAGGTGAATATATTACTGGGTATTTCAGGTTTGTACCTCAGAAAGGTATCACATATATCCTATCAAGATAGCAATCAAATATCATATAGTTCAAATGATACAATTTGAGGTCATCTTATAGGATCATATTATGATATTTAACATCTTGTGGACCCAAATTGTCATGAAGTTTATCATCGCATGACTAGAACATTGGCTACATAGTTTAACATGATGTTGCATAGATGTTTTTGTCATTAATGGAGCAAAAACATAGGATTTTGTGAGGCTTATGAATATAGGGGTTTCCTAGTGAGGAATATGGTGATATATCTCAGGGAGAATATGTATCTATGAGAGAAGTTATGATATATCACAATAAATGTGTCTATGATAAATATAGGGTATTGAATGGTGATAATATAGGGGTATATGATGTTGGATTTGAACCTCACGGAGGATCCTTTCATATCTTATTCTAAAAAAGAATCGTATACAATGTAATTTGTATATTTTATATCACTTTGAGAAGGGAAGATGGTTTTTAGGGATTGAATATACTAAATATATTTAATGACCAGGATTTCCCCAGGCCATTCCTTTGTGAAAATCCACTGCTCATGGTGTTCTTGGGGATCACAGTGGTTTGTTTCGGGAGTTTTTCCAAAATCCAGTCTCACCAAAAAAAAATTTCAAAACAGTGGCACTATGATAGTGGCACACTGAGATGGTGGAATCATAGAAGAGGAATTGTGATGGTGGGACACCAAAATGGTGGCACCATATTGGTGTCACCAAAATGGTGGCACCAAAATGGTGGCACAACGAAGTGGTGGCACCGTAACGGTGGAACCTAAATGGTAGCATATTGAAATGGTCACACCCTAATGGGGGAATAATATTGGTGTCATCATGATGGTGGCACACTAAAATGGTGCCACACCAAATAGTGTCTCACCCTTTTCCAAATTTCCAATTTCCTATGTTTTTTTCCAGTTCTCCCCTCTTCCATTTTATTTGACATAAACTTAGTTTAAAGACCTTTTTCGGTGTTTTTAAGGGATTTTTAAGGGATATTAAGTATATCCTTAATATCCTAATGCTCTGAGGACTTTGATATATTAGAAACACTTGATCTTAGACATGTTATGACTTTAATGTCCTTTGGGATTGTTTCCTTCTTTTGATATAGAATCTGGATTTTTCCAAAAAATGAGATCCTATCTTCTCTTTTCTCATGGTGCGCCTAGAGCCCTCCTCTCTAGACAATTCATGCACCTGTGTTAGATCCACTCCTACTCAGTTTTCTTGGAGTTTCCTACTACTCACGTGATCCCCTGTTTTGGCGCAAAGTGGAGTTTTGGTCACCTATTTTTGTAAGTATGGATTCTTCTACCTATCTTTATTTGTGTATCATCCAGGGTGGGTGTAGTAACATTTCTTTGTGAGAAATTCAGAATCCAAATTTAATTAATATTGTAAGAATTAATAAATGGGTGATGGGTGAGATTTTGAAGCTTTGTTTTTTATTTTAATTGTTATCTTTGTTGAGGATGTAATCTGTTGTGGGTTGGAAGGCCTTCTAAAAATCACGGTCGTTCGCAGTCTTTGCTTACGCACTATTGGTGTTATATATTTTGTTGTGATTCTTTGATAAATGGTTGTAACATGAAATATAATTAATCATGTATACCAGGATTAATAAATGGATGCCCTAGAATCAAACCTATTATATGGTCACTCTATTATTTAAAGTGTAATTAATGAACCCCGCTTGCTAAATCTAAATATTATTGGCTTAGTGGTCTGGTTGTGTGCTATTTTTGGTTGGTTTTTTTTTACTTTTTAAGGTTTGTGTGAAGTTATTGTTGGTATCCTTGTTATGGGTATAGGGGTTGGACATAGGGAATGGTCATGTGAATGGGAAAGTGTATGTTTGTGCAGAAAGGCTACTGTTTGGTGGTGTTTTCTATGGTCTTTGTGTATGGGGTGGTATAGGCGGTATGAAGTAATATCAAGATGATATATTGATTGATCGTATAATGTATGGACTTATTGTTAAATGGTACTACTTCTGGGTAGTGTTTGGGAAGTGGGGTTGCAGGATTGGGTTATGTCGTAACTTCATGTTAATGGTTGTGCAGGGTGTGGGGTTGTTGTGTAGTGGTGATGCTGGTTCTAGTTGTGATAGGATGATTGAGTGGGATAACTTTGAATAATGATAGTTTTTAGTAGTTTAACGTATTTATAGGAAAAATGGGTTGTGCAGTGAGACTTCAGGTTGGTTGTTATCTATTTTTTTTTATGAATGGTTGTTAAAATGTACTTCTTTACCTTGGTCTTTACTTCCTTGTTATACTTAGCTGTGTTTAGTGGACTTTATCATTCTGAAAATGGTTCTAGATGTTGTGCTTATTAGTTTCTTGGGTAGTGCGGGAATAAATTAAAGTGATCCCCTTAATTAACGAATGGAAGGTGGTTAAATGAAAGGGGTTTGGATTATGTTTTATTATGGCTATTTGTGTGGTTGTGCATATAGGGGTAGCAGCAGATGTGGTTCTATTTGGGCTAGTTTTCTATTTTAATCTTGTAGGTTGGATTTATTGTTTTCTTACATATATGTATAAATTTTAGTTACTTGTGAATTCTATATTCACCCCTCCCTTTTTGAGCACCATGTGTCAAACAACCCATTTCATGGGGGAGGGTGTCTTTCCTAACATCTCGATGGGAGGATTGATGGATGGTTACTGAATTTATTCCTCGCACCCTCTTTTGGGTTCTTTCTGCTCAAGCGTACCCTGGAAGGATATAATGGCTTGAGGTTTACCATAGTCTAAGATCCTTAGGGTAGGTTCTATTGTGGATGAGGGGCCAAGGTTTTTATGGGACAACATTGTTTTCCCAAGTGTCTTCATAATGAGGCACATGTGTCTTTGGGTGAGAGGTGTTGTTATTATGGCCAGTTGTTTATGGGCGGGGTATGTAGTGTGGTTGTGTCTATGGTGTCTGTGGCCAAGATTTATGTGTGTTTTGAGGCCTAGGTGTGTGCAGGTAGGTTGTGGCTGTGGGACTGCATTTTTGAATAGTGGTAGAGGCAAGATGTTAGTCGTTAGGAATGAGCAGCTAACCAGTGGGAAAGTGGTTTGGGGTACCCAAATGTCGATATGCTTATACTACTACTTTACTTGACATTCATTATATGGTGAGTGTGTCTTGAGGAGTTTGGGATGGTTAGTACACTTTGGTAGCTTCTTTGTGGTTCTACTATTCTCTTACAGGGTCATTAGTATGTTCCATAACTTGTGAAAGGGTAGATTTATTTTTCTTACTAGGTATACTTGTATACTCACCATACATTTGTCGTACTGTTTTTAGGTTTACAGGAGTACTTTGCAGACTGGGATGGACTTTACTAGATCAGGTTTTGGGATAGTTGCAATGTTGATACTTAGTCATTTCTTTTGGTACTTGCTTTGGTGCATTGGTTTTAATTTTTTCACATTTTACATTTAAATCATGCATGGGATAGATTTTAGTTTCCTTTAATAAATGTTTTTTATTATTTTAGGATTTTTACCATCTTATCTCCCAATATTATTTTCATTAAATGGGATAATTCCTTTCTTTTTGTGTGAGATTCTATACACTTAGTGCTTGTCGCCACTCCGGGGCCTATTGAAGGCGGCACTTTGGGTCATTATCTCTCCTTCATCTTGAATAGGGAAGGGCATGGAACTTTGTTGTCTCTTCCCTTGTCTTGAAGACGGTGGGTCATGAAAGATTGGTATCAGAGGAAATGGTTGATTTATAATATGGAGTTTGTAGTTTGGAACAATGAGGATTTCATGGGATTTTAGGGAAACGATGTTAGGTAATATTGTTGCATGAAATAATGGAAAATCAGTTAGGATACGAGATTTTAGGGGGGCTCGTGATCTGATTCAAGGACTCTGGGCCTACCGAACGACAAAGTGAGGCCACTTTTATTGCAGGGTAGTGATCCTAGGAAAGTTTCATGAATCATAATGACTTTTTTTTATTGTGTTTATTGGGTGTTTTGGGATTTTATTTTAATTAAAGAGTAAAAAAATAATAAAAACAATCATAAGACCCAAGCATAGGAGTTCTTTATTTACACTTTCAGCTATGGAACCCGAATGTAGCCCATGTTTGGATGGAGTAGTTGAGGCCCAGTAGGCTGACTTGGTTGATTAGTGGAGGGATGATTGAGAGGTGGAGGATGAATTTTGTAAAAAGACCATTCATGCCTTCCAGCAGAAAAACCTGGGGAAATATGAATGCATCATTTTAGACATAGAGATGGAGGGCTAGTTTGAGGAGTTGGCGATCAACTTTACCTTGATCCGTGCTCCGAGGGTGTATTGGGTTCCACCAGAGGTGATCCAGATTTGAGGAGAGGCACATCACTGGTGGAAGCTTTACCTCTGGGAGAGGAAGCAGAATGATGTATCGTGGACCGACATTGAGAAGGAGTTTCGGGATGAGTTCCTTTCATCGACGATGAAGGCCAAGAAGAGACAGGAGAAGCACTCCCTTAAGTAGGAGAGTATGTTGGTGAGGAAACTGGGGATCAAGTTCAAGGATCTCCTCCATTTTTCTCTGGACCTATTTTCAAATGAGGAGTCTCAAGAGAGATTCTTAGAAGAGACCATTTGACCTTCAGATCCATTTCCCAGTTCCAGCTCAGTGCGGTGGAGGTGGGTAGGTTTAGCACCCACCTCAGCAACAGTTTCGGGCAAAACCTTTTCAACAGAAGGGGCAGCAAGCTCCCATTCCACCGAGGGAAGATGGTGCAGGAGGAGGTCAGCCTCAGGGTTCTCCCCACGGACCTCGTCTAGTGTGTGGTCAAGGAATTGGTCGATATAATTGGTGTAGAGGAGATAGGTGTGGGCAATTTCACGCCATCGATGAAGTAGTTCCAGCAGGTCTGGAGGTTGTTCAAGGTACGATTTTTCTATTTAACACTCTTTCGTGTGCATTCTTCGATTTAGGATCTTATCATTCCTTTTTTTCCCCAGTCTAGCTCATTCTCTGGGTCTATATATAGAGATACTTTATGTTCTTCTAGCTTTTATCATGCCAGTTTGAGTTTATACTAGTTTGTTTGATGTTTATTATGGATGTAGACTGATGTTGTGGATGCATCAGTCATGTGGGGATCTTCTTATTTTATAGATGCAATCATATGATTTCAACCTTTTCATCAATTGTTTTTTCTCTATGCATGTAGTTATCGACTTCTTCTAGAGGAGAGTCATTTTTTTAGAAATTGATAGCCAGCGTGTAGCTTTTTTTGGCGATCACATTCATCAAAAGGTCAGGTGGCATGTGGGAACGTCTTCTTTTTATGTTAGAAAAGCTATCAGAGGGGTATGTGGGTGATGAGGTAGTGGAGGTTTATGGAGTTATCAGGGAGTTTCTTTATGTTTTCCATGAATATGTTGTGACTCTACCACCTCGACGTGATGTTCAGTTCGGAATAGACTTGAAACCTGGTACACGTCCGATTTCGATGGATGTCTATCAGATAGTTCTTCATGAGTTGCAGGAGTAGTGGAATCAAGTTGAAGACTTGATGAAAAAGGGTTTTATCTATCCGAGTGTGTCATCCTGGGTGCTCCAGTCCTATTCACGAAGAATAAAAATGGTATCTTGAGGCTGTGCATAGACTACCGGAGAGTGAATCAGGGAACAGTCAAGAACTGTTACCCTCTCCCGAGAATAGAAGATCTTTTCAAATAATTAAGTGGAGTAGGTTAGTTATCCAAGATTGATCTATGTTCTAGATATCACTAGTTGAGGGTGAAGGAGGGTGACATCCCGAGGACTACTTTCAGGTGCAGGTATGGGAACTTTGAGTTCATGGTCATTCCCTTTGGTGTTACAAATGCACCATCCATGTTCATGGGGCTCATGAACTCTATATTCCATAAGTTCCAAGACCAGTTCATCATCATATTCATTGATGATATTCTCATTTTCTCAAAGTCAGATAAGTAGAATTATGAGAACCTCAGGACAGTCTTGGAGGTCCTCTAGCACCACCTGCTCTATGGGAATTTGTCCAAGTTCAATTTCTGGGCGTGAGAGGTGCACTTCCTTGGACATGTGGTGTCTCAGCAAGGGATAGTAGTGGACCCATCAACGGTTGAGGCGGTTGTTTCTTGGGTAGCACCCAAGAACATGGGAGAGGTTTACAGCATCTTGGGTCTAGTGGGATATTACCGTAGGTTCACATCTGAATTCTCTCGAGTTGTGGATCCATTGACCGTTATGACCAGAAATGACCAGAACACCATGTAGAGTGAGTAGTGTTAGGAATATTTTAACTAATTTAAGGGCAAGCTAGTTATTTCCCCAGTTCTTAGGATTCCAGATGAATGGGTGAAATTCAAGGTGTTATGTGATACTTATAGTCTAGGCTTGGGATGTGTGCTAATGCAGTAGTAGGGAGTGGTCTCTTATGGTTCTAGGTAGTTACATCCAAATGAACATAAATATACCACCCATGATCTAGATATTACTGTGATCATATTCATTCTGAAGTTGTGGCAATATTAATTTATCATGGAATGCTTTGTTGTCTCCATGAATCACAAGATCTTGAGGCATATCTTCTCCCAGCGATAACTAACCATGTGGTAGCAAAGGTGGATGGAGTTTCTCCAACACTATGACTTTGATATCTATTACATCTCAAGAAAGGGTAATGTGGTGGTCAATGCCTTAAGTAGGAATTCATAAAGGGAGGTAGATTAGGAATCCATTGATTCTTAGAAGGAAATAGAGGATTTGGTCATTTTTTCATCTATATGTGAGAGTGGATGGTGGTAGAGGCTATCTATTTTAGATAACAATGCAGTATTCCTTGCTGCGGAAGGTATAGGAGTCTCATTGGGGAGACTCAGATATAGAAGTGATGCATGATTACGCTATCTAGGGTGATGCTCTAGAGGGATGGTTAGAGGATAGTTAGATTTTGATGTTGTTATGTGGGAAATTGTTTGTCGTAGTGGAAATGTGTGAGTAATTTCTCTAAGAGTTCCATAGATCACCCCTTGTGGTGCATACATGAGTCTCTAAAATGTACTGAAGCTTGAGGGAGCAGTTTTTGTGGCCCAGGGTGAAGCGGACAGTGGTGGAGTTTCTAGAAAGTTTCTTAGTGTGTTAGTAGGTGAAGGTTGATTATTGTGTTTCTGACGTTATGTCACATCCCTTATATGTTATCGAGTGTAAATGGGATGACATCTCAATGGATTTAATCATAATATTACACAAGAATTAGGAAGTATGTGATGCTCTTTGGGTAGTAGTGGATCAGTTGATGAAATCAGCTCACTTCTTAGTGATCAAGGAGTCGAGTGCAGTGGATGACTTAAAAAATAGGTATGTTAATGAGGTGGTGCAGTTTCATGGAGTTTCAATATCCATGGTCTCATATCGGGAAACATATTTTAGGTCACGAGTCTGGAGGGGATTTTAGCATGCCTTTGCACTCAGTTACGCCTCCGCACTATTTTCCACCCTCAGAAGGATGGACAGATATAGAGGACCATATAGACGTTGGAGGACATGTTAGGTCATGTGTTCTAGACTTTATTAGGTCTTGTGTGCGACATTTTACCTTGGTAGAGTTTGATTTCAATAATAGATATCATTCTTCCATTAGTATGGCTCTATTCGAAGCTCTATATGGGAGGTCATTTCATTCACCCTTGTGCTAGACAGAATTTAGCGAGCTGGATATTCTTGGTCCAGACATGGTGCAGAGTACGATGGAGAAGGTTAAGTTTGTTCATGAGAGGATGAAAGCAGCTCAAGATTGGTATAAGTCGTATGTCTATCATAGGAGGAGTCTCATAGAGTTTTATTTTTGGGACCATGTGTTTCTGAAGGTTTCCCCTCGATCTGGGTAGTGGAGGTTTGGTAGAGGGAGAAAGCTCTTACCTAGGTTTTTAGACCTTTCGAGGTGTTGGGATGAGTTGGAAAAGTGGAATATCATCTAGCATTGCCACTAAAGTTAGAGAGGATCCACGACATCTTCCTTGTCTCTCATCTTCATCGGTATCTACATGATGACACCCACATCATTTACTGGGGAGAGTTGGATATCGAGGACAACGTGAACTTTGTAGAGAAATAAATAAGAAATGAGGATAATGAGATGAAGGTGCTCCATGGATGGACCATTCCTTTGGATTTTGTGTTATGGTGGCATGGTGGCCTTGAGCAGAGTACTTGGGAGTAAGAGGCACAAAAGTTTTCCCACTACCCAGATCTATTCTTTGTTTTAATCTTATGTTTTTATTTGTTTTTTTCAATGATATAATGCTTGACCTCATTTTTTGTGAGATTGGTTGTTTCCATGTTCTCTAAATATTGGTGAAAAGTCCTGAATGTGGGGAAGGGAGGACCTGATCCCTAATCAAGAGCCATTAATTTGGATGTGATTCAACCCATGTGGGCAATTCAGTTCTGCTCAAAGTAGATAGTATCTTGACATAGAGGAAGGATATCCCTAATCCATGTGTCTAGATTGTGTGACCTTTGGGTTTTTTATGATTGTTTGGGGAAGTATAGCTTGGTGAGGTGTTATTGGATTTTGATGATTTATCTCTAGTTTTGGAACAACATTGGATGGTTTTTCCTTGGGAGGTATCATACGGGGTGATTGTTTGGACCCTTATTTTCTCTATTTTGGTTTTTAATTCTCAGGGGTCAAGAATAGTTTGAGAGGTATCTGATGTCATGACCCAGATTTCCCTACACAATTCCTTTTTGAAAATCTAGTACTTTTGGTGTTCTTGGGGATTTTGGTGGTTTGTTTTAGGAGTTTTCCAAAAATCTAGTTTCTCTAAATAGTTTCAACAAAACGGTGGCACTGTGATGGTGGGACACCGAGATAGTGGCACCGTGATGCTGGCACACTGAGATGGTGGCACCAGGATGGTGGCACCGTGATGGTGGCACACTGAGACAATGGAACTGTGATAGTGTCACACTGAAACGGTGGCACCATAATGGTGTCACACCAAAATGGTGTCATTGAAACTGTGGCAAATTGAGACGGTGGAACCGAAACTATGGAACCAAAATGGTCACACTGAAACGATGGCACACCGAAAAAGTGGAACGGTAATGGTGGCACTGAGGTGGCACACTGAAATAGTGTCACATTAATAGTGGCACCATAATTGTGGCACTGTGATGGTGGCACTTAGAAAAGGTGGAACACCAAACAATGTCTCACCCTTTTCCAAATTTTTAGTTTCCCAAGTTTTTTTCCAGTTCTCCCCTCTTAAATTTTATTTGATGTGAACCAAATTTAATGCCTTTTTTAGGAATTTTTAAGGGAGTTTCAAGGTATATTAAGTATCTCCTTAATATCTTAATTCTCTGGGGAAATTGAAATATTCAAAACATGTGATCTTGGCCACGATCCGACTTTAATGGCCTTTGGAACTGTTTTTTTCTTTTGATATAGAATCGGGAATTTTCTAAAATATGAGGCCCTCTATTCTCTTTTCTCTTAGTGTGGCCAAATCCTCCTATCTATAACAGTTGTTCACCTATGCTAGATCCCTCTCCTTCTCAGTTTTATTATAGTTTCTTGCTACTCGTGTGATCCCCAATTTTGGTTCAAAGAGGATTTTTTTTTCACCTATTGTTTCAAGTAAGGATTATTCTGCCGCTCTTTATTTCTGTATTATGATTCGTGTGTGTAGTAATGTTTCTTTGTGAGAATGATAGAATAAAAAGTTAACAAAGATAATGAGGATTAATAACTGGGGGATGGGGGATATGTTGATGTTGTGTTGTTTTTTTATCATAACTTTTGTTGAGGATGTGATTTTTTGTGGCCTGGAAGGCCTTCTGAAAATCATGGCCATTGGTGGTCTTTTCTTACACACTGGTGGTGTTCTGTATTTTGTTGTGATACTTTGATAAATGGTGGTAACATGAAATCATCTTAGTCATGTATACTTGGTTAAATAAATGGATACCATAGGATCAAACATGTTCTATGATCACCCCTATTATTTAAAGTGGAATTAAAGAACCCCTCATACTAAATCTGAACATTCTTGGGTTAATGGTGTGGTTGTGTGTTGTGTTTGGTTCAGTTTTTTTACTTCTTGTCAGTTGTGTGAATTATTTGTTGGTAACCATGTTACGTGTATAGGGGGTGGACAGAGGTAACGGTCCTATGAATGTACAAGAGTATGTTTGTTCAGCGGGGATGTTGTTTGGTGGTGTTTTGTTATGGGATTTTTATATGGGGTGGTATAGGAGGTGTGATAGAATTTCAAATTGATAGATTGATTGATTGTAGAATGGTTGGACTTATTGTGGAGTGGGACTAATTTTGGGAAGTGGTTGGGCAGTGGGTCTATAGGATTGGGTTGTGTCACGACTTCATGTTTATGGGTGGGTTAGGTGTGGTGTTGTTGTGCAGCGGGGCTGCCAGTTCTATTTGTGAGAGGATGATTGAGGAGTATAACTTTGAAGAATGATAGTTGGAAGTGGTTGAACGGGTGTCTAAGAAAAAGGGGGTGTGCAGTGGGACTGAAGGTTGGTTATTCTATGTTTTTTTATGAATTGTTGTTAAAATGGATTTCTTTACCTTGGTCCCTTCTTCCTTATTTTCCATGTTAGTGTTTAGTGTATTTTAGCCTTCTAAAAATGGTTGAAGATGCTCCTTTTGTTAGTTGCTTGGGTAATGCTAGAATAAATTAAAGAGAATACCTTATTTAACAAATGATAAGTGGTTAAATGAAAGGGGTTAGTCTTGTGTTTTATTGTGGCTGTTTATATGGTTGTGCATATAGGGGTAGCAGCACAAGTGGTTTTGTGTGGGCTATTTTTTGTTTGAAATCTGTCATTTGGGTTGAGTGTTTGTTTACCTATATTTATAAATTGTATCTCCTTGTGATTTCTATACGCACCCCAGCCTTATTGAGAACCATATTCCGAACACCCCCATTTCATGGGGGGTGTCTTCCCCAACTTCATAGTTTAAGGATGGATGGATGGTTATTGACTTTCTTCGTAACACCGTCTTTCAGGTTCTTACTACTCGAGCATATCTGGGCAGGTTGAAATGGATTGTGGTTTACCATAGTCCAAGATATTTTGGTCAGGTATTGTTTTGGATAAGGGGATTAGGTTTTTTCAATCTAGGATTGTTTTTCCAAGTGTCTTCGAGACGAGTCTCAGGTGTCTTCGAGTGTAAGTCTTGGTTATTGTGGACCATGTGTCTCTGGATGGGATGTTTGGTGTGGTTGTGGCCCATGTGTCGGCGGGTGGTATTTGTGTGTGGTTTGAGGCCTAGGTGTTTGCAGGCAGGTTGTGGCAGTGGTACTACATTTTAGAAGAGTCGTAGTGTCAAGACATTTTCTATTAAGAATGAGCAGCTAACAATTTGGAAAGTGGTGTTGGGTACCCAAATGTCAATGTGATTATACAACTACATTACTTGTCTTGTGTTATTTGGTGAGTGTGACTTGGTGAGGTTGGGCAGTTTATTACTCCTTGGTATGTTCTTTGAGTTTCTACTATTCTCTCATGGGGTTATGAGTATGTCCTCCCACTTTTGCATGGGTAGATTTAGTTTTCCTACAGGGTATACTTGAATACTCACCCTACATTTGGTGGATTGTTTTCAAGTTTCCATGAGGATATTAAGGATCATGCTGGACTTTACTAGCTTGGGTATGAGGATAGTTTTTGTGATGCTACTTATTTCTTTCTATTGTTACTTTCTTTGGTGATTTGGTTTTACTTTTGTCACAGTTTATGTTTAAATCATGCATGGGATGGATTTTTGTTTCCTTTATATAAATGTTTGGTGTTGTTTTGGGATTTTTATCATCTTATCTATGGATCCTATTTTGATTAAAAGGTTAATACCTTACTTTTTGTGTGAGATTATATACCCTCAGTGCTAGTCACCACTCTGGGGCCTATTGAAGGCTAGTTTCAGGGGTCATTATCTCTCCTTCATCTTGAAGAAGTGAGGTTGTGGCACTTTGTTGTCCCTTCACTCATATTGAAGAAGGAAGTTCATGAAAATATACCTAAGGGAAAATTTTAGTGACAGTAATGGAATGATAAAATGATATTTATATGTTCATGTGATTTATTCTCAATGTGAGAAACAAGAGATAATATAATATCAGGCATATTGTACGAGGTTATCACATTGGGTTTGAATGGATCATATTCTCTAAGGTTACCCATAAAAAAGATGTATTGGATCATAAACCTAGTAAGTAGGGCCATTTGAATTATATTTTTCTTAAATGGACCTCTTGGGGTTCATTTATATTTCTTCGTAATTAAATATGGCATCAAATGGATCAGGAAACCACTTGAATAGATCAGGGTTCAGTGATTGCATGAATGGATTATGGATAATAAATCGCATAAACTGATTATGGGAGTGGCCTATGGTCATGAGAGAACATAAGGCCTTAACATAAGTGTTTATGAGTCATGTGATTACATAAACTAAATGGGGTTAGGTAATTGTATAACGGAATGGTGGCTCTGTGATTGTGTGATAGGGGCATGATCAAGAAATTTCTCAACTGAATAGGGGACACACGGTCAATGTTCATGACAATTGGAATATAATCAGATATTTTTCCTTCATCATGTGAATGAGGAGTATTTACTCATTATAGGTCTGACCATCCATTTTATTAGTACCTACTAACTCTCCATGTGGGAGTCTTTGATTTTCAAAATCCTCAAAATCCATCTCCATTTCATCTATATCCTTTTATGTTTCATTCCATTTTCCACATCTATATATTATTCCCAATAGTTGATAGGTGTTTTTAGAGTTAAATGGTTTCAATATCTATGTATTTATTCAAGTAAATAAATTCGTATATGGGTCTTAATAGTGGTTGGAATAGTTTTCATGATCTACAAAAATCATAGGTCTTCATTGAGCACATTATTTGGGGTTGAGTGATCCTATAAGAGGTGAAAAATAGAGTAAATATTCTATTTACAAGTATATTTCTTTGATATTTCACACAATCAACAATGATCATGGACCCACCCATAATCAATAGCCTATTTCAAACACATCTTATAAGTATAATCCATCGTGTGTCTGGCATGCCTTTAATCATGTGACCTTTCATATTGCATATTCTCTCTATTTCATTATTTGATATAAATAGATTATGTATTTCACTATCATTGGTATTATTTTCTTTTTGTATTTCGTTACATTAATAATGGGGCATCGCATGACCTGGACATTGTCACGTGATGGAACCACTTGGTCCCAATATCTATAAGACATCATGTGACTCTTGGGAATTATTTTTTCAAAATTCTATCCCTTTTATAGATTCTATTGGTCTCCCCATCCCCCAAATGATACACTCTATATTTGTATAATCTCTTCCGCATCCATGATCATCTATAAATTCCCAACAACATCCCACCATGGGAAATGATGTTCAGAAATGAAATATAGGCCTCATTTCCAATGATGTGGGAAACCATCCTGTCACCTTGGTCTTCTGAATGATTCTTATTCTCCCGCACATATTCCACTACAAATAGGTGTTAAGGGGGGTGGGATTTACGTACTTTTGACACATTTTTAGAGAAATTGAACTATTTGATCCTTCTGCACAGCTCCATTATGTACTGGTATTGTGTGACTGTCATGCATGATGGATTTGTGTGATCAACCCACATAACAACATTATGTGACCATCATTTTTTAACTACTTCATGTGATCATCAATGTTAATTTTTCCATTCATGTAAAAAAATTAATGGGAAAGTGTATCAAATTTACACATAAGTGATTTCATGAATCTTATGTAATCATATGATCACATGTCTCCTGACTAATCACATGATTGCATGACTCTAGATCAATCACATGATCATGTGTCTATATACTGATCACATAGTTTCATGACTTTATTAGTAATAAAATTTAATTAAAATTTCATTCATTTGATTTGAAAATTGAATGATCCTTCTTTGATTCAGTTGGATTCGTGAAAGGAATTTAAAGATATCATGGCTCATTAGAGTGTTATGGTCTACAACATTGATGTTGATCAGTGAGATATTATCTAGTCCATTTATCATAATATAATGAGTTTAATGGGGACCAACATATGGAGTAAACTCTATCTGACTAGCTACCCCCAATAAGAGTATTCTTAGAAATGAAACAATGATTTTCCACTGTAACCTCAAAAGTATCATTATTCTTTGATTCTCAAGTCTCATCGTAAATAAAAATCAATATATCCCATGTTGGTCATTTCACATTTAAATATAATTTCTCTAATAGAAACATGAAAAAGGATTAACTGATGGTTCTTTAGGGGAACTGACTTAAATCTAAACAAGATACTCACTTTTAAAAATAAATAATGTCGAAATTCATTACAAACCATACATTTATCTGGATATATTATTAGGATATCTAATTAAATGGTGCCTTCAGTATTGATCGGGGATATCCATTCTAGGCACAAAATAATTACAATGAGTTTATAGTGGAGATGAAGAGAGCTGGATTATAATATTTTATCTGGATTTCACAAACTCTCACTTATTGTAAAAAAAATCCTTCTACTATACCTAGTCATACTATTGATCCCAAACACTAATACATTTCACTCGATGTGTACAGAAATAGGTATAAGTATTTGGAATGTGTAGAAGATCAGTGGTGCACCAATCATGGTTGATATGTATGGTGAATTTTCCTCTCCAACTTCTATCTAGGATGAATCTAAATAGGCTAGCACATTTTCAAGGAGGTACATGGTTTAAAAATGGGGAACCTTTAATTGGAAACATGCCCAGGAGTCGATGTATCCTTCAAAAATGTGGGAATCATTATTCTTAAAAATGTATAGATATGAGATATTATGGAATAATCAAAAAGCATGATCATCATGTGAATCTCATGGGGCAGCAGGTGCTTATTGGAAATCACTGGAAGAAGGTTAATTTGACAAGATGGGATAGAAATTCATCTCTCATGAAACTTTTCACATCCAATTGGTATGATTTCTAGTGATGTTCTTTAGTTCTTACCAACTTTTAATCCATGATAGGGGTTGTTTAAGAGTGTCTAACTTCACAATGTTGGCGCAATTATATAAATGTGAATGAATTAGCTTAGTGGTACCCATACTGGCCAAGATTTATATCAAGATTTATGGAATATAAAAATGGAAATACCCATACAATATTATTTTCCCCAATCCGATATTATAAGGATGGATGGGTGCTCATATGTGTGGTTATGAATTCAAAAATGACTAAAGAATTCTTGGTGCTCAAATCAAGCCATTTCCTTGAACCATTATCGAGGCCAGGCCCATCTCACTGAACGGTTTTGTGATAGAGGAAGGATTTAATTTTCATGGCTAATTTTTATACATATCACATAAAGCTCAAACTAGAACTATCCTCAATAATATCTAGTATGGTCCTGAAGAGTGTGCTTATTAGGTGTAAATTCATGATGGATCCTCCCCATATCAAATAAGTACACATATTATCAATGAAGGATATGTACCCTGACTATTTGGGAGGATTTTTATAGTAATAAAAAAACCAAACCCGTATTTATATTATTTGGGTGGAGACACATCTGATGGATACCTACTAATTCTGGATTATGTTGATAAAGGAATAGACTTGTATCCCAGTGACTTTTCCTCTAACTGACGTCTGTATTTTTTTCAAAATATTATGTTGAAACATAGATATGGTCCTAGTTATAAGGTAAATTAGTTTTGATAGTGTCAAAGATCAAAGGGTAACCCTTGGTGGCGGATAAGGTTGATGAAATGGAAACAGTAATGGTGGGTAAGAGGAGTGGTAAAAGGATTTTCTAAAGTGGATCCCTACCACCAAAAAATTCTGAGGAAGTAGGTCAGACACTTAAATCCAACACCAACATCAAGTGGGGCCCTAACATGTGAGTTATATTCCCTATCTCAAAATCTAGTTAAAATAGAGTTTCCTATGGTATGTCAATAATGGGATGAATAGAGGAAATGAAAATTTGTTGTAGTTTTTTTTAAGTACTCCTCCAGGATGAAGTAGAACTGGTGGGTATTGAGAATATGACTACTCTAAATGGAATATCATACGAGTAAAAACCTACTATGTTTTAGGCCTACCATAGAGTCATCAATTCCATGATTCGCTCCTCATATGGATAAGAATACAATAATAACTGAGTTTTATGAATACAAGTCTCCTGACTAGGAGAAGATGATGATAAACAGGGTTACTAAAATATTTTTAGAGAAGGGGTGAGATTAATCTCACCATTACTGAAATAATGAATATAATAGAAACTATATAAATATTATTTTTGGATATTGAATGAATTTATAGAAATTAGTTTGCCTCTAAAATCATTGGTATATTCTCCTAGAGGGATTTTAGTTGGGGTTTATGCTCGTGCTGATGATGAGGCTAGCGAATAAGGCTCCCCTAGTTATATTAATAATATATAGGTGGTTGTTAATAACCCTTAAATATTTTTTTCCATTTATCCACTAATTACACCTTAGGTTACCTATACATCTATTCTATTGGAAAGGATTCCTCTCAACGAAGTCAGAAAGATAAAGTGGTTGAGGTCACAAATGATGATGGTCTATCCCGATCTAATGTGTAAGTAACACATTTGCATTCATGTACCCTAGATTACCTTAGTCACTTTTGATGACCTACTCTGACTATACATGTACTCACCAGGATTTCTCACAGTATTAGGTACCCAAAAATGAAGGTAATATAGTTTCCACACTTCTAATGGGGTCTTTAGAGTATATAATAATGTTGGGGGTCAAGAATAATCAGTGATATTTTATCAACTGAACATACCAACTACTACATGTTCATAATTGGTGTAAGGGGGAATAAAACATGGTCCCCAATAGTCAATCCTACAAACTCGGAACAAAGGAATGTGATGGATCCAACTACCTCACCACTCAACACTCCCTCAATTCTAGAATAATTAAATATAGAATTAGTTCCCCTTAAAGTCTGAGTAGTGTTGGTCCTAGTCCTCAATTCTGATGTGGTGGATCTATTTCCTTTTAACCAACAGCATGCATGTGAACTCTTAAAATCCCAAGAAATAACCACTTACTCTTTAGTTGATCTTACTAGAGTTTGGTGCATCATTGAATTAGGGTGAGTAACTATCCAAGGATTTAACATTTGATTGAGATTTTATTAAAATATCTAACCAATTTATATATTGGTATCTCTTATTATTGATAATGTAAACATTCCATAGGATAATAATCATATCATTCTATTGGTTGAAGAAATGGTTATAGGAATAGTTGATTCCATAACTGACACTAGTATATATACAAGATTCCATCAATCTACTTTATTTTTTTCTGATGATTTATAGACCTTATATTTTTTAACTCAATAGATCTATCCAACAATTTTATAAATCCTTCCTAGAATTTGATCATCTTGAATTCATCCACTTTAGGGTCTATTATAGAAGAATGGATGAGACGCAGCTTATTCTGCCATGTGACCCTTAGAAGATTTGAGCATCAGATCCTTGATCTGTGTCTTGGCTCCTACATACTTCCCCATTCATGGATTGGGCTTGGTTCAAGGCCCAAAAAATTTAATATTCAAACAACAGTTGAAGTGATAAGTGGGTAAATACATATGGACCATAATCACTATGATCCCATTTGATGATCATAACGATTGATTGGGTGAACTTCGTAATATGTTCACCACACTCGTATATGGTAGATATGACAATCATACACTCCACACCAACATTAAAGAGTCTCTCACTCTCTAAAACCAAATAAGGGCACTTGAATTGGATCCATCATTGGTTGAGGCCTTCTATTCAATAACAAATTGTCATAATGAATCCTCCCAGTACACTATGTTGGTAGAAAAACATTAGACCATAGTTACTGAATGGAATAATAAACTAAATAGGATTGAGTAATAACTATCCCACCTTTATTATATGCTCACTACGGTTGAAAAGACAACAGAGTAAGAGAAAGAACTTTTAAAGGTAGTTGAGAAGGTCGAAATAGATGTTGTAGTGAGATTTGCGTCACTACAATCCATTACAGAGGAAAAAAACCAAAAGGGTAAATCAACCGCACAAATCCATAACTAACCATGGGTAGACAATTAATGATCTTAGGGATTCTACAGAGAATATGTTATCATAGCATTATAAATTTAGGATCCCCTTATTTGGAGAAACATGGGAGAGATCCTAGAATGTGGAGGTTCCTCCCTTATTGTGACCTTTGAATAAATGAAATTACATTAATTCCATGTTTTTTTGTCAAAATTTTATTATTAATACTATCTTAGTGACATAATGTCTCGTAAATATTTGAGATGATTCACGTTTCCACAAATTTTAAATTATCCCCATATCATATTTAAAACAAAAGTAACCTAATGAATTTCTCTTGGGCATGGCTCATTGAAAGAAATCCATATAAACACCATCTTTGATGCACTAGACCCGTTCTATTCAAAAATGATGACAAATTCCTCCTAAGAATGAATAACAAATAGATATCGATATAAACACCATCACTAATGAACTAGAGATGGACCATTTAGAAATGATTATTAATTCATCATGGGCGTGTCTCCTATATGGATATCTATATAAACACCATCACAGACATGCTAGATCTGGTTCATTTAAGAAATGATAATGAATAGTTCATCACAAAGGGTTGATTTGGGTAATCATGTTAATGAAAGGGAATGCTCTAAAGTTTTCCTAAGTTGGGGGCCTAGCAAGCATAGTCTGACTATTGGTGCACCCCACTATCTTTATATATTTTTGATTTATTTCCCAGACTTTTACCTAATCTTCCAATGATGATGGATAGTGGGTAAGGAATTTGGATTTTCTTAGTCTTACCTTAAGGTTTTTTTATGTAAAAAAGTTTTATTCCTTTTTGAATTTTCAAGAATGCTAAATTTTTCCAATATCATGCAAGGTGCATACCTGGCGAGAAGAGGCTCGACATTTTCACAAAACACTCATGATGGGTTTTTTCAGATGAGTACAATGTTTCTTTCATAAGGAAATTTAAGGACATGAAATTCATAATAATATGCCATATGGTTTTGGTCACATGTCTAGGACTTTAAAAATGTTCAAGAATGAAGTGTCATATTTTTTCCCGAGAATGGGTATAGTATATGGTGTCATAACATTAAGGATATCAAATTTACTTCAATAGTTGTTTTATGGATTGTGTAAATTGTATCTAAAAAATTTATAAACAAGGATGATGAGATGGTACAGGTACAGAAAATCTGGACACTAAACATATTCAAATGATAAGTTACATTATGTTGTGAGGATGTATTGAGATTTGTGTACCCTTTTTCTTAAGGTGAGATCACCTATGGTTAGCAGACCAGATTGAGGGTGAATATACCAGATCTAAACTTGGGAATGTATGCATAGATAAACTAACATGTCCTTTAAATCCAGATGCACTCTATACTAATAACCATGAATGGTTTTTTATAACTAAGAATACCTAGGAAATAAAGTAGGTTATACTAAGAAGCCTTGTCAATGAGGGTTTAGGCACACTAAAATATGAATAACATCACCATGAACTATACAAATTATCAAGGATAAGGGATATAATAAATTATTTCTCTAGATTTCACATGTACCAATGGATATAGATATCATGGATCAGTTTCTACTAGGTCTATAAGATGAGCCCTATGAGTTTTGTGTGTCTTTTAATTACACTATAAATTTTTTCAAAGCTATTGAAAATTAATAATTAGTGAGAGAAGACATGAATTTTCCTCATACTTACCTTTAAAATTATTCATCCTGGAAAGTTTTGTGTATATGTCATTATTATTCTAAGGTCTTATGATCTGAACCATCTAAGTATATATTTTAACCTAGTGCATATTTGACCAGGATTCACATGGTTTAAGGTCATGATGTGTGGACCATGGAATAGAGTAAGTGTAGAAAAATAACCCAATTAGGATTACAATGGTCAAGAATACTCTAAAAATATTATGATTAAAGGATGAAGATGATGTAAACCATGTATATAGGTATTCATATCATGATAATTTCTATGGTACAGATATGAAAGGTACGACACCACAGATCCATACCCATAAATATGGAGCTAATAAAAATATTCATCACATGTCGTCTCTGAACCAAAAAAAAATCAATTGAAACATAACCATCCATAATTATAGAGACCCTATTTTTTTACATATAACGTTACATAATTTTAAGCATTAATATACATCAGAGTACAAGAAAAGGACTGTAAAGTCTAATGTCTTGGAAGACTAGGTACATGAAACTGAAAACCTGGAGTTAGATATAACATTTCTTTATTTAGTCTTCATAAAGAGACACTAACTTCCATTGTTTTCATACATCTTCATAGGATAACCTGGGGATAATTTGGATAATGAGATGAGCTAAAAATCCCAGAAATGAAATAACCACAAGAACAAAGCATTAAAACATGGGATAGAAGGCATGACATGATGATATAAAAAGGATTTTAACATATTAAATCATAACATATAAACATGGATTCATATAAACATGGAGTCATAGTAATGTGGTAGCAACATAAAACATGACTTTATGACTATTCAAGGCTAACCGCCATGACCGTTTCACATGGTAGAACAAGCCATGGTTGACCGCCAAGACCGTCGAATATAGCATATCATGAGACTCAACTTTACCCAATGCGTTGGATCACTATTTGGGAACACCCATCATAACTGTTCATGAATATGTTTTCCACATAAATAATCATACATAATCCATCTTACATAAACATATGGGTTACCCATGGAAAGAATTGGGTACTACAAACATGTTATAAAGCTTAACAAATGGTCGTATCATAAAATTGTCCATGAAATAAAGGAATTAAAAAATAAATTGTAATTCATAATGTAAAATAAGAATTTATCATGGTAAGTGATTTCAAGTATAAGTGACAATATGTAAGAAAGGTATTTTAGAAAGTTTAGCATTAAAACATTTTTGAACGGTTTTAAGGAAAATACTATAGAACCTTTAAAATAGAAATGTAACAATCCATTATATAAAACAATAAGTGAACCAAAAATGTTTTCATAATAAAAAGGCTGATTTTTTAATGTCAATTTTGTCTTAAAACATAAAATATAGTGTGCTTGAAATCAAGTAAAAATCCAGGAAGTTCCCTCAAAAATAGGTTTGCTTATGGGGAAGTATTGAGGAGGGAATCACTTAAAATAATGTATATCCCCGAAAGAGAATGAGGTATATATATTGAACATGATTTTAGAGGATATAAATAGTATGTATAATTTTTTCATAAAAATAAAATACAACTTTATTCAGGTAAAAAGAAAGATAGAGCAACCCTAAGGAATAAACACACTTCGGGTAGAATCTCTTACGGTATATCGGCATGGTATTGAGTATAACTAAGAGGGGTTAAAGAGAGATAAAGGGATTTATCATATTTTATACATCATGATTTAAGTATGGGGGAGGTTTTAAATCATACCCCATCATTAGGTATTACACATAAAAAGACATAACATTGAGGAGATTCTTGAATAAATGTGAGAAAGAGGGGATCCCTTACCTTAACTCCAATGTTGTTATCCACTTGATATTAATGACATGAATAATAAAATTTGGTAAATTAATTTATAATTACATAACCTATTTTATATTTAAAATATTTATTTTAACCTTTTGAAATTCATTCATTACCATTTTGATGGGTAAAGTGGTTCGATTTCATTGTTTGGGTCTGTTTTTTTCTTGGTCTTGATGATTGGTTTATTAATTATCATGAACGGAGAATCATGTAAAATGGGGATGGTTTTCTAGAATTGGAGTTATATTTTATTATTTAAAATCTATAATTTTACATGGCTTTAAATTTAATTTGGTTACTTTTAATGAATTTGAATCATTATATAATACATTAATGATAAACAATTGGATTAATTTGGCAATTTTCATCATAATTAACTTGTTTTTTATTATTATTTAACATCATGTGTGAAAAAGGATTATATAAAATAAAATAATATAAAATAAATATATTATGATCTGGTTAAACCATTAAAATGGTATCAAGACTAGTTTATAAGATGGTAATGCAAATTGAAAACTCTTCATCCTTTAATGTGATACATCAACACATCTCAAACAGCATTTTCATTTATAGAATAAATGGAGGGGAAGGGAGAGATTATGATAAAATATCCCATTATAATAATAGAATTATAGTACATGTATTTTACTAGAGTTATCATACCATTTAGTTTAATTGAGGTGAGGAAAGAAACAAGAAAAGAAAATAACTTGAAAAAAATAAAAGAATCAGAAAGAGTAATTTACCTCTTGAGTTTATCTCCTTTGTGAGCCTCTTAAGGGGATAAGATTTGGAATTTTGAGGAGAAAAAGAGCGTTTGGACATGGGGGGAGCTTTGGGATTGATTTGGTTAGAACTTAGGCAAGGAAAAAATCTTTAGAGGAGTGAAGAGAAGAATGGATTGTGGGTGGTTTTTATAGTGGTGGGGAGGGTTTTCTTAATATTTAATTCCTTAGATTATTAATTTCCATAAAGATCAGAAATAGTGATTACTCCATGACCAGAAAAAGTAATAAGTTCATGTGAGTTCCATATTTGGTTGATTATATCACATATGATGTAAGGAAAAGTGGATTTAAATTATAATATATTTATACGATAAATTAATGTATTTTACTATTCACTAAAAATTCTTGTATTTCAGAAAAATCCCAAAAAATCACCCTAACCATTTTTCAATGTGTATAATACAAAAATGAAGTCCATTTTAAAAAAAATAAAATATGACTAATTTAATTTTTAATTAAAATCATAATTGTTTTGTAGCTCCTCAAAACGTGCGTTCTAGATTTAAGAATCACTATTTCCAGGCCATTTCCATAGGATTTATTCATGGAACCAGAAACTTCCAAAAGTTCTTTATCCAAAGAGGACCTGCTTTCCAAAGGCAAGAGTTCGTTATGTTTTGAACTTTACGATACTTAAGAATGTGCATTGGTCAAGAGGATGGGAGGTTGGACTTATCAAACCGTTTTTGGGGGGGAATTATTGTCTACTCTGGGACTCTCTTTTAAAAATTAAAATAATTTCATGAATCCTTATTAATTTACCAAGTATATCATAAGTATCACTTTTAATTTACAATCACTTATTAACATGTGTAAATTTTAGAATCATTAGAATGCATTCAAGATTCTTCATCGATGGAAACATTTGTATGTATTTGAGGTTTTCAATCAATGGTATCCTCTAATATACCAATTAGAGATTATTATAATCATTGTTATGATGATATTGGTTTTTATGCCACTCAGTGGGGCACTCTAGAATTTATTGTCATCCTAGGAGATGAAGTTTTGTTTTAATCTTGGGATCGTACTCATAAAATGAGCTACCTATGTATCCTTGAGAAAGGAATCAGAACCCTCGTAGTTCGGTGCCGCTTAACAGGACACGTCATTCCTTTTAAGGTCATGTGATAAGGACCTCTAAGCAGAAGGTGATTAGTTGAAATTTAGTGTGTGACTTATGCTGAAGCAGCCCAAGGAACATGGAAAGGATATGAGTTTCCAAGTGGGATCAGACCCTATTGGGAATATGGCCCAAAGAGAACAGGGTTGATTTGAAGTGTTGGGTTTGTACCTCAAGGAGGATTCTTACGTATCCCATATGGATGGGAATAAAATCCCATGTAGTTTGACGTGTATCATAGGAGAATATAGTACTCTGAGAGAGATGAGTTTGTGCTTACTTCCTGAAAAAGGATGCCTTGATGATTTTAGGATTAAATTTAGGGCTTATTTCCCAAAGGAGGATGCCCAAATTGGGGGAATTAAGGTTGGATTCCTAAGGAGAATATCCAGTGAGCTCAGGCCCTAAAAAGGATTCCTATATATCCTTGCTTGAACAGGAATCAGGGTTCTCATAGTTCATTCTGTATGAGTGTTTTTGCATATATTGTAATCATCACGTATCTATAATCCCACGTGAGTCATGATCATTATGAGAAACAAAAGGATGTGAAAGATTCAAAAATGAAACTTCATAATTTTCCTCCTCTGCTGATGGAAGAGGGCATGCCGATGGTGGAAGAGGGCAAGTCGATGAGCCTTCCCTCTATTCTATTTACATTGGACAAGGGTCCAATGTAAAAAAAAGGGGTGAAGGTGAGGGGCTTATACCCAGATGGCTACCTTATATGAGATTGTTTGGGGATTACTCCTAAAGGGGATGCCCATTTGATGTTTGGTTGGGGCTTACTCCTATGGAGAATTCCCATTTGGAATTTGTTGGGGCTTAATCTTAAGGAGGATGCCCATTTAAGGTTCAACCTAGAAAGGAAGTTAGGTGATGATGTTTGAGGAGTTTCTTGAGGATTTTTATCGACTCAAGCTACTCTAGGAATACATAAGGAGAGTCCAAACTCATAACATGTGAAAGAAACCAAGAGGAGTAAGTCAACTCAAGGCACTTCATTGAGTGTGATGGAGTGTCTCCAATAATGGTGTTCCAAGGTTGGAAGTATGGGTGTATAAAGGGCACAATGGAAAATGTCATCAACTAGATCTGAAACGTTTGCAGTGAGACTCTTCATTTTTCATGGGGGTTAGTGACGGAAGCGAAGGGACTGGTAGGAAGGGTCGGGACCGTAGCCCGACACTGATTCCCAGCAAGGGCTACGGGGGCACAACCCTCACAGTATAGACCAGTGGGGTCGTGCAGGTGCTCTGACAAGGTGCCTTATGTAGGTGTTTTGCATAGCCCCCCCCCCCCCCCCACGTAGGTCTTCCGAGTAAGTGCGCCATGCAGGTTCTCTGACAAGGTGTCTCGCGTAGGTGTTTCACATAGATCCCCTGCATAGGTACTCCGCGCAGGTGCACCGTGCAACTCCATATGTTCTATACCCTGATGGGACTTTGAACCATGATTCCCCATTTAATTATCTCTTCTATCATGTTTTAGAGAGATACCTAAGAATAATTGGGGGATCTTGGAAAATGAAGTACGCAATGGGAGCTTTGGGACTTCTTCCAACTTTTTCTATCTTGAAATGGGGAGCCCAAGGGATCTATTTATAGGCATGGATGGGCCTGGTCGAAGAGAAGTTGTCCACACAGGTCCTCCGGGTAGGTCCCCCGCATAGGTCCTCCATGTAGCTCTATCGCGTATGGGTGTAGAAATTACTCTTCCGCGTAGGTCCTCTGCATAGGTCCTCCACATAGGTCCCTTGCATAAGTCCCTTTGTGAAATTTTATCCATCTTCTGAGTGCCATAACTTTTGATTTGTAAGTCTGTTTGGGCTCTTTGACCAGTAAAATCTAAGGTCTTGAAGAGATATAAACTTCTAGATATGGTAAATGTACCATGTATTCTTGAATGAAACTCGGAAATTGAATTTAAGTTGTTGACACCTTTTTGTCATCGATCTTGAAAATCCACTGCCTACAACTTATTCCTTCATGGTGAAAACATCTTTACTCATACTTGACATTTGTTGTTTATATGAGAATAATATCTTCACTTTGGGTAAAAGTGCATTGAACACATTTCATGGTGTCAACAGAAGCCTCCCCTTAGAATTTTATTTGTTCAGAATGAAAAGAGTCTTGTTCTAAGGTAAAAGTGGGGCACTTTGACGCATTCCAGCATCATTTTGGTTGGATATGGAGCTACGTAACGTTTGAAAGGATGCTCTAGTTTTATCCAAAGCCATGGACCTAGAGAGAATAGTTTGATTATTTCTAGGTTCTTATGTACAACCCCACATACTTTGTATATTTTCACTTTTTATTGCTCAATATTACCTAAATCATGCAAAAATGTACATTTAGTGAGCTGGGACTCGAATTTTGCTCATAGTGCCCTTTACGGGTTCTCAATATAATGAGTACCATGTCTTTTTTTATTGGTAGTTTAGATTCATGCATGTTGTACTATAAAGGGCTAATATTTACGGTTGAAATAGATTTGACCGTAAACATTGAATTTGATCCCAATCAAACTTTGTGGCTAAGAATTGCATTAATATTCTTTAAATATTTCCAAGGGGAATTTTGTGTCATGATTTTTATGTTCACCAAATTCAAAACATATATCAACATAAGGGGTGTCTTTTCCAAGAACAAATTTACCATTATATGACAAACCTATTGTGGAGGCTGTATTATGCAAGGTCAACGAGGGTGTCACGACCCGACCCTGCCCAGGCTCGAGCTGCGACTACCCCTAGCCCGCCTTCATAGGTCAGGGGTTGGCAAAAAACACTGAAGGCTAAATGACTCAGGGAGGCCTTTTCCTGAGTACCTATACACACATAGAGAGCCCAATCAATGAAGAAGGGAAGAGTAAAAAGTAAGGTAAAGTACCAACTGCTATAAATAAACCACACAGTGCATCGACCTCTAAACAGTACAGAGAAAATGATGAAGGTAAACTGAAAAGAAAAGGGAAAAAACATGCGCCCAACTAGTAAAGTGCCACAACCCAACAACAGGTAAACAAAAGTAAAACAGCTGGGAGAGTCCCACACCTAGAACCCAACTACGACCACTGCAGGCAGTCTAGGCTCCTGAAATCCTAAGCTCCACTGACGTCATGACCAAACTGTCTGTCGTCTGCAAGGGCACACCAAGTGCAGGCAAAGCCCAAGAAGGGGTGAGTAAAAAACATACTCAGTAGGATGCCCCAAAGTCTCGAGGGAGCAACAAAGGAGGTACTGAAGAGGTGAGTAGTAGATCGAATAGGTAAAAGTAAAGAAGTACAATCGAGAGTGCAGAGAAGAGTACAGCTCAACCCAACAAGAGGAAGGAAGTAGACCCATCCAAACATAAGAAGCTAGAAGCGGTGAGAAGATGAACTTCTCATCGAGTCTTCACTACCTATAGTAGGAGAGTAGACTCGTCCAACCACGATAATCTAGACACTGAAATCATGTGGCATACCATGTGTGTATTCACCTCTCCTGGAAGTAGAGCAACCAAAACCCAAGGAGTGGGTACTGGAACAAGGTATATACATATATATATACTCTATCAAGAAACCTGAACAAGATCGTAAGGGGATATCCATCCTGTAGCTCATCCCAAGAAAGTGAGTAGCCAACAGTCCCAGAAGTAAACACCATCGATGCCTAGCATCCCACACGCCTGCCCTGAACTACAAGTCAAGGGGTTCAAATCACCAAACATCGATACTATCCACTTCGGGTGGCACTAACTTTCCCTCACGGTTTTAGGTCGCATCACAAGGACGCATCTCGGTGGGTAAAGTGCCCCTTATACTTGATATTTCTAGGTAAAGTCAATCCACACCTCGTCACTGCCCCACAATCGAGAGGTATTCTCAAAGTCAAAGATGTCACATCATTGACTCGTACAACCAAGGGTCCCACTCCGGTATTCATGGAGAAAAGCCACAGACTAGCCTAGTAGCAAGGACTGAGTCTGAAAGAAGTCGTTGGGTAACCCAATGCCCAGTCTCTCCTAGAGGGTAAACCCTAAGAGGCCACCAGGTGACCCACTACCCAGTCTCTGTTGGAGGGTAAACCTGAAGAAGTCGGTGAGTAACCCACTGCCCAGTCTCTGCTGGAGGGTAAACCCGAAGAAGTCGGTGAGCAACCCACTGACCAGTCTTTGCTGGAGGGTAAACCCAAAGAAGTCAGTGAGAAACCCACTGCCCAGTCTCTGTTGGAGGGTAAACACAAAGAAGTTGGTGAGAAATCCAGTGCCCAGTCTCTGCTGGAGGGTAAACCTGAAGAAGTCAGTGAGCAACCCACTGCCCTGTCTCTCCTGGAGGGTAAACCCAAAGAAGTCAGTGAGCAACCCACTGCCCAGTCTCTGCTGGAGGGTAAACCTGATGGAGTCAGTGAGAAACCCACTGCCCAGTCTCTGCTGGAGGTTAAACCTGAAGAAGTCGGTGAGCAACCCACTGCCCAGTCTCTACTGGAGGGTAAACCCGAAGAAGTCGGTGAGCAACCCACTGCCTAGTCCCTGCTAGAGGGTAAACCCAGAACTGCTCTGTCCATCCCTACAGGATGGTATAACACTGGCCAACAGAACACATAGTGGGTATCATGCAACTACCCAACTCCAGAACAAAACTAGGGGAAACCACTCAACCCTGCTGGTCTAAACCATCGTGAACATGACCAGGGTGGAACTCACTCAGCCGGGCTAGTTGAAACCAATGAGAACAGGAGGACCCTCTGCGTCACAAGTGGTCAAAGGTACGTAAAGAATTACACTGTGAACACAAGGGTCCCACACAACGTGTGGCCCTAACTCATCTCCAAACCAAGCGCACAAACGTTCTAAGGTACAAACTGCAACATGTACCTCAAGCATTCTCGTATACTCTCAGATTATACCACACTACTAGCCCAAGGCTATCGTGCACATGGCACCCAATGTCAACGCAGAAAGGCATAAACATAACTTCACCAACCTGCTTCCTCCATGGCCCTAGCATGGCCAACCACATCTTTTCAAATATCAACTTCACTCACACGAGAGTGAATGTGATCACACGCCAATAGTTCACTTCCAAACACAACAAGAAGAACTACCACAGGAGCACCTTTCATGCTTCTACATTTAATAAGATCGCGTAAGAGGATCTGCTCACCAGAACAGATTACACCGTTGTCATCCTCGTGGAAAAAATGCGATATAGACTACTTACTTTCCTCAAACGAATATCTGATGGAAAATTCGTCCAACACCGCTTTATGTCCAAATGACGTCTTGTGATCCTGAGCCTCGGCCACGAAAATAGTCGGGTGTATCACACCATTGTGATATCCTCGGAAAGACACGTCAAATTGACTGCTCACTTGAGTGCAACAGATATCCAGAGAAAAAGATGCATTTCTTCGTACCTCACACGAGCGGTGCTTCGTGGGACCCTCATTCCAGTCCCAAAGCACAACCAACAGATCGCTCTGTTGCAATCCTCTCAAAAAAGTACACAAGATTGACTATTCATTTGCCCGCAACGGACACCCGGTGATAAAGATGGAAATCGCCGCCAACTTCCAAAACGGCCCTCGTGGGGCCCGCACCATCATGCAGAATTAAAGCAGGTAGATTTCACCATTTCAATCCCCTCGTAAAATCACACTGAATCGACAACTCGCACGCCCCGAATGGACATCCGATGCAAAATTTCCTAAATGCTGCTCGCAGCTTAAAAGACGGACCATGGGGCCCATGCCTCAACTATGGTTTCAATGCCTGACACCACCCTAGAAAAATTTACCTTGGCACCAGGGTCCTAATGCCGCTGACGGCACTCAAAACGGACATCGGATGTCTCTGCACCTGCCAAAACAAAAACCCCAAGAAAAATGCCAAACTACTTAAGGTACGCGTCACTCCACCAAGGCCCCAATATCGAGAGATAAAACCACCGAAACCATATCAAAGGCTTTTTATCGACGCCTGGAGTACACTGCCACAAACGTCATGCAAAACATACACCCTTAGCGAGAATTACTGGTGTTCGAAGTCGGAGGGGGTGAGCCCCTGGGATTGAACCGGCCTAGTCTGGCCTGGTCCGGCCGGTGTGGGCCAGCCCGTGGCTTAGCTACGTGGGGTGGCCATGGACCTCTGACCAGCCACGAGGGTCCGGTTTTGGTCTTGCGAGGAGACCCGCCGAGCGCGGGTCTCGGTCTCCCGTGCAAAGTCACATCCGCGACCTCGTCCACCCGAGCGCCGCCGACCACCCCGCCTCCGCGCTCACTCGTCTTCGCCCCCAGCTCGCCCGTGGTTGCTCCGCATCAGCCAACCACTGACTCCGCCTCGCCCTGCTGTCGACCGTCCATTCCGCCCTGCCTTAGCCCACGCCGCCGCCACCTTTGACCGCACCGCCGCCACCTCGGACCGCCGGACCCTTGCCGGAAAACCCCAAAACCAGCAGAAACTTCATCGGACAGCTGTGGATGCCTCAGAGCTCAGAATTCAAATCTGAAATATGCGTTGGAAAGCTCAGAACATACAATACACAATTATGGGATTCTCTCGATAAAAAAACAGCAATTTGATGCATATATATGGATTCAAAGAAGGTGAAAAAGATTAAAACAAAAAATGCACGATCCTACCTTAATGGGTGTTTCCCGACACTTCACCGATGATCCACTAGAGCTTCCACACCTCGCCAGAGAGGTGGAAGAGAGGATTATTTCCTCCATCCTTGGGAGGGTTTTCACCAGGGGAAAACAAACAAAGAGTGTGGAGAGAAGTGTTTAAATAGAAAACACTTAAACTCCCCGCCCGTAGGCCCCGTACCCAAACCCTCAGTGGGTTCGAGATTAAGCCTCCCCTAGGGTAAAAACCACCTCCCAAGCACAAAGGAGGTCTCGGAATTTTAATCTGAGGCCCTGTTCAAAATTTATAAAACTTAACACCTGAGGCCGCTAAATTACGAAAACACCCATGGGACCATTTTCCACAGAAGGGTCACGCTCGCGAAAATTACACCCCTCCTAGGGTAAACGGCATGCTCCAGACTCAAAGGTGACCTAGGCTTTCCATTCCGAGCCACCATTTAAGAGATACTTGAGTTTGAAAATTAAATGAATAAATTAATTATTTTATTTATCCATTTAACATTCTGGTAATGGGAGAGGGGTCCAAACGCCCAGCACCGACATGTTTTATGTCGTTCCTAGGGTAAAAAACCCCATTTTGGGCACATTAATACTCTTAGATTTAGGATCCAAATTACCGTTTAGGAGTTATCTCATTTATTTGGTGTGTCCAGTGTGAACGCACTGAAAAATTTAATTCCGACCACACCGGGGCTCAGAATCACACGTTGTCTTAAGGCGATACTCTGGAATAACATCAAGAATATTCCAAAGTCTTTTATAGTAAAAACAGGGTTCTTACATCATTCCATCCATCAATCTTTTCATCTCCAAAAAGAAAAACCAGGGAACAACTCAGGGTACTAAGCCCGCACCTGGCTCTCCCGTACCTAGATGAACTCTTGCACAGTCCCGCGTCACCGCACCCAGACCAAAGGATTTTTTCTGTTCACGCGAGGTCTTCCCTTTCTGATGACGTGCATAGGAGTACGCACACATCTTTTCAGGTAAGCCACGCGGGAGACGTCGTGCACCCACTCCAGGCTTTGGGGTTAGGGAAAGGTGGTAGGCAACCTCTCCATCCCTTTGCACGTTCTCAAACAGCACGAAGGCCCTTGAGGGTAACTCACCTACCTGGACAAACACCTACGTCACATGCCACGATTGTAATCACCATTTGGACCTGGGATAAAGCCTGGTGATTCCCTCCTTCAGAATATCCATATGGTGAAACACCCAAGGATATCTGTTCACGCAAGATCTCACAGTCGATGTCCCACAACCCAAACTCTCTTACACGCTTGGATAGAGAAGGAGTCGACACCATCGACTAAAGAAAAAGTTCCATTTGTTCTATTCCACTAACACAGGGTTACACCGACGCCCCACGTCACCCTAGTAACAACTCAAGCAAGAAGCAGGGAGAAAATAATTTCACACACAAATTCTAAAAATTATAATGCAAAAAGTAGAAGAGTTGTAGAGCGTACCTATTATCACCTCATGCTCTGCAGGATCGTAGACATCCGAAGCTTGCGGCTGTCCGTGGTCCCAACTGTCAGCTCCCGGAGCCTAACATGGATCGACTGGTGGTGATGGGAAGACCTCGTAAGGTCGTCCTACACTTCCAGCTCCTCCCGATCCTCTACAAGCACCACATCTTTGGGCACTACTCCGATCACGGAGCTGCCTCTGCCACGGTGGAGCACTTGTTGTCTGCCCGATATTCTCAGCGTGCCTGGTTGGGCGGTCTTGTGCCAAGTGACCTCGGCCATCGCAAGCATAGAACTGGCACTTTCTGGGCTACCCTGGTGCCCTCCGAGACCACTGTGGTGTATGACCACGGCCCAGAGTCCACTCATAGAAGGGTCTCCTCAGATGAGGCCCAGCACTTTGCTGCCATAGTGGTGCCGGACCAGGTCTCCGAAACCGGTGGGTGGAAGGCCGCATGCTTTGAGGTTCCGTCTACTGATGCCTGCTAGCTATGACAGACGTTTCGGCTCTATTGTTCCTACTGCCACCATCAACTGTAAAGAGTGACAGGAATCTATCTGTCACTAGCGTCTTCTCTAGAACCCTGGCATAAGTGGGAATTCACAAGGGTACTATGACAACACGAATCTCTCTGCAGATACCCTGCTCGAACTTCTGCGCTCGGAACTTGTCGTCGTGGACCAAGTCCAGGAAAAAGTGTGCATGGTCTGCGAAACCAGTCACGTACTTGGTCACTGTCACCCCTCCCTACTGAAACTGCAGGAGCTCCTGGATCCAAACGGAGTGTAAGATGTGGGTAAAACTCCTCACAAAACAGCAGTTGAAAGTCTCTCAACGAAAGCGACGACTCGTCAATAAACTGAGTCACCAGAATCCACCAATGCCTAGTTGCTCCAGGTAAAAGGCGGGCGTCCAAAGACACTATAAGATCTTCCAGTGTCTGCACAAGCCTGAAGAGGCGAAGCACTATCTCGAGCCAAATCTCTACTGCCTGAGGGTCTGGATCACCACTGAACCTTAGCGGTCTCTATCACTGGAACTCACGGAGCGCGCACAACCTGTGCTCAAGCCCTGCCTGCTCTGCTGGAGCTTTCTACTGCTCACCAGGTGGGGGTGCTGCTACCGGCCCACTCAGAGAATGGGACTCGCATGATGGGTCCTGGACTGAGGCCTCATAGCTCACAGGGTCTTCATCACGAACCAAAGCTGGTGTCCTGGCTAGTTGTCTTTGCGGAGACATCGTGAATGTTATCAAGGAGTGTCGCGATCAGATGAGCATATATGTATATAACAGTAACAATAATGGGGAGCTGACTCAATAAGGACAGTAAAGACTCAATCCTATGTGATGCACAAACCAGTTTTCCCTTAAATGAGTGTCTTATCATGCCGAGTCGACAAGCGGGTTATCAGGGTCCTGGTGAATGGATACGTCGGTCACCACACCATCACTGGACTCCCTGTCCTGACAGCCGCTCTCGAGACACATTGACATAGTTTCCCTAGATCCCAACCAATTCTTTTTTTAGGTACGTCTGAAAAATGCCCCAAGGAATGAACCACCTCTGATACCACTTTGTCAAGACCCGACCCTACCTGGGCTCAAGCCGTGACTACCCAAAGCCTGCCTGCATAGGCCAGGGGCAGGCAACAAGCACCGAAGGCTAAAAAACTAGGGGAGGTCTTTTCCTAAGTAGCTGTACACACACACACAGCCCACTCAATGCGGAAGTGCGGAGTAAAAAAGTAAAGTAAAGTACCCACTGCTATAAATAAACCACACAGTGCATCGACCTCTAAATAGTACAAAGAAAATGCTGAAGGTAAAATGAAAAGAAAAGGGGCAAAACACGCGCCCAACCAATAAAGTGCAACAAACCGGCAACAGGTAAACAAAAGTGAAATAGATGGGAGATCCCCACACCTGTAACCCAACTACGACCATCGCACGTGGTCCAAGCTCCTGAACTCCTAATCTCCTCTGACGTCACGACCAACCTATCCATCGTCTGTAAGGTCACACCAAGTGCGGGCAAAATCCAAGCAAGGTTGAGTATAAAAATACTCAGTAGGATGCTTTGAAGTCTCGAGAGAGCAACAAAGAAGGTACTGAAGAGGTGAGCAGTAGATCAAACAGGGAAAAGTAAAGGAGTACAACTGAGAGTGCAGAAAAGAGTATAGATCAACCCAACAAGAGGAAAGAAGTAGACCCGTCCAAAAACAAGAAGCTAGAAGCGGTGAGAATATGAAATTATCGTCGAGTCTTCTCTACCTATAGTAGGATAGTAGACTCATCCAACCATGAGAAGCTAGACTCGGAAAGCACGAGGCATACCTCGTGCGTCTTCGCATCAACTGGAAAGAGAGCAACCAAAAACCAAGGAATGGGTACTGGAACAAGGTATATACATATATATATGCTCTGTCAAGAAATCTGAACAAGATCGTAAGGGGATCTTCATCCCGTAGCTCAGCCCAAGAAAGTGGGTAGCCAACAGTCCCAGAAGTAAACACCATCGATGCCCAGCATCCCACACGTCTGCCCTAAACTTCAAGTCAAGGGGCTCAAATCACCACACCATGATACTATCCGCTTCGAGCGGCAATGACTCACCCTCATGGTTTCAGGTCGCGTCACAAGGACGTGTCTCGGTGGGGAAAGCACCCCTCATACTTGAGAGTTCTGGGGAAAGTCAATCCACACCTTGTTCCTACCCCGCAGTCGAGAGGTCTTCTCAAAGTTAGATATGTCACATCACTGACCCGTACAACCAAGGATCCCACTCTAGTAATCACTAAAAAAGCCACAGACTTGCCTAGTAGCAAGGACTGAGTCTGAAAGAAGTCATCGGGTAACCCACTGCCCAGTCTCTACTGGAGGGTAAACCCTAAGAGGTCGTTGGGTGACCCACTACCCAGTCTCTGCTGGAGGGTAATCCCAAAGAGGTCTTCGATTAACCCACTGCCCAGTCTTTTTTGGAGGGTAAACCTGAAGAAGTCGGTGAGCAACCCACTGCCCAGTCTCTATTTGAGGGTAAACCCAATGAAGTCGGTGAGTAACCCACTGCCCAGTCTCTACGGGAGGGTAAACCTGAAGAAGTAAGTGAGAAACCCACTACCCAGTCTCTCCTGGAGGGTAAACCTAGAGAAGTCGGTGAGAAACCCACTACCTAATCTCTACTGGAGGGTAAACCTGAAGAAGTCGGTGAGAAACCCACTTCCCAGTCTCTTCTAGAGGGTAAACCTAAAGAAGTCGGTGAGCAACCCACTGCCCAGTCTCTGCTGGAGGGTAAACCCGGAACTGCTCTATCCATCCCTACTGGAAGGTACAGCACTGGCCAACAGAACACGGAGTGGGTATCACACAACCACCCAACTCCAGAACAAAACCAGGGGAAACCACTCAACCCTGCTGCTCTAAACCATCATGAAAAGGACCAGGGGGAAACTCACTCAACCCTTCTAGTCAAAACCATCAAGAATAGGAGGACCCTCTACATCGTGAGAGGTCAAAGGTACGTAAAGAAGTACATGACGCACACAAGGGGCCCATATGATGTGTGGCCCTAACACATCTCCAAACCAAGTGCACAAACTTTCTCAGGTAAAAATTGCAACATATACCTCCAAGCATTCCTGTATACTCCTAGAGTATACCACACTGGTATCCCAAGGCTATCGTGCACATGGCACCCAATGTCAACGCAAAAAGGAATAAACATAACTTCGCCAACCTTCTTCCTCCACGGACCTCGCATGGCCAACCACATCTCTTCAAACATCAACTTCACTCACACGGGAGTGAATGAAATCACTTGCCAAGGGTTCGCTTCCAAACACAGCAAGAAGAACTGCCACCGGATCACCTTTCATGCTTCCACATTTAATAAGATCACGTAAGAGGCTCTGTTCTCCTGAACAGATTACACCATTGTAATCCTCATAGAAAACATGCGAGATATTCTACTTACTCACCTCAAATAGATATCTGACGGAAAAGTCGTCCAACACCGCTTTATGCCCGAACGATGTCCTTTGATCCCAAGCCTCGGCCCCAAAAATAGTCGGGTGGATCGCACCATTGTGATCTCCTTAGAAAGACACGTCCAATTGACTTCTCACTTGAGTGCAACAGATATCTGGGGGAAAGGGTGCATTTCGTCATACCACACATGAGTTGTGCTTCGTGGGACCTACATTCTGGTCCCGAAGCACAACGAATGGATCACACTGTTGTTATCCTCTCAAAAAAGTACACAAGATTGACTATTCATTCGCCCGCAACGGAAACCCGGTGATAAAGATGTAAATCACAACCAACTCCCAAAACGGCCCTCGTAGAGCCCGCACCATCATGCAGAATTAAAGCGAGCAGATTGCGCTATTGCAATGCCCTCGTAAAATAACCCTGAATCAACTGCTCGCACGCCCCGAACAGACGTCTGATGAAAAAGTTTCTAAACGCTGTTTGCATCTTAAAAGACGGCATGTGGGGCCCATGCCTCAACTCAGTTTTCAACACCTAAAACAACCTTGGAAAACTCCTCCTTGGCACCAGGGTCCCAACGCCACTGAAGGTGCTAAAAATGAACATCGGATGTGTCTGCGCCGCCCAAAAGAAAACCCCCCGAAAAAACACCAAAGTACTTAAAGTACGCGCCGCTCCACCGAGGCCCCCATCTCAGGAGAGAAACCCTCCAAAACAATCTCAAAGGATTTTGTTTCGACGCCTAGAGTACAATGCCGCATACGGCATGCAAAACGGACACCCGTAGCGAGAATTATGGGTGTCTGAAGTTGGAGGGGGCGTGCCCCTTAGACTGGACCGGCCTGGTCCGCCCGGTCTGGGTCGGCCCGTGCCGGCTGGCCCAGATCGCAGCGCCGTCCCACGGCTTATCCACACGGGACGGTCGTGGACCCACAATCCACCATGCACCGACCAGCCATGAGGGGCCGGTCTTGGTCTTGCGCGGAGACCCGCCGAGCGCGGGTCTTGGTCTCCGGCGCGAAGTCGCGGCCGCGACCCCGTCCACCCAAGCGCCGCCAACCACCCCGCCTCCGCGCTCACTCGCTGTCACCCCCAGCTCACCTGCGGCCACTCCGCCTCAGCCAACTGCCGACCCCACCTCTCCCTACTGTCGATCACCCGTGTCGCCCTGCCTTGGCTCTCGCCGCCACCACCTTAGCTCACCCCACCGCCGCCTCGGACCGCCGGACCCTCGCCAGAAAACCCCAAAACCACCAGAAACTTCGTCGGACAGCTGCAGACGCCTCGAAGCTCGGAATTCAAATCTGAAATATGTGTTGGAAATCTCAGAACATAAAATACGCAAATATGGGCTTATATTGAAAAAACAATGGCAATTCTATGCATATATATGGATTCAAAGAAGGTGTGGAAGTTTAAAACGAAAAACGCACGATCCTACCTTAATGGGCGTTGCCCGACGCTTCACTGATGATCCACCAAAGCTGCCATGCCTTTCCAGAGAGGTGGAGGATAGAAGTAGTTCCTCTTTCCTTGGGAGGGTTTTCACTAGGGGAAAACAAATAAAGAGGGGGGGAACTGTTTAAATAGAAAACACTTAAACTCCCCGCCCGTAGGCCATGTACCCGAACCCTCAGCGGGGTTGAGGTTAAGCCTCACCTAGTGTAAACACCACCTCCCTAGCATAACGGAGGTCTCAGAATTTTAATCTGAGACCCCATTCAAAAGTTATAAAACTTAACGCCTGAGGCTGTTAAATTACAAAAACGCCCCTGGGACCATTTTCCACAGAAGGGTTGCGCCCGTGAAAATTACTCCCCTCCTAGGGTAAACGTCACGCTCCGGACTCAACGGTGCCCTTAGTTTTCCATTATGAGCTACCATTAAAGAGATACTTGAGTTTTAAAATTAAATGAGTAAATTAATTATTATTTTTATCCGTTTAACATTCTGATAACGGGCGAGGGGTCCAAACGCCCTGCGCTGACATGTTTTATGTAGTTCCTTGGGTAAAAACCCCATTTCGGACCCATTCATACTCTCAAATTTAGGATCTGAATTACTGTTTAGGATTTATCCCATTTATATGGCATGTCCAGTGTGAACGCACTGAAAAATTTAATTCCGGCCACACAGGGGCTCGAAATCGCACGCCGTCTAAAGGCGCTGCTCTGGAATAACATCAAGAATATTCCAAAGCCTTTTATAGAAAAAACCGGGTTCTTACAGAGGGAATATTCTACATAACCAAATAGTGGCATCTTTTGGTTGACAAGTCTGTTATGTTGGCAACTTATGCAAGGTTGCCTAAGGGAACGTGCTGCGTAGTTAGGAAAAAGAGATCTTTGAAGTTTAACATTTTTCTGCTGATAGATAGGGTAAAATAAAATTTGGGTGACTCAAGACCACAGTGGGTGCTTTTTCCACGGAACGTAATTTTAATAATGAAACAGGGCTATTTTAGACCATCATAAGTCATGAATAGGAAAACCATTTCCATACAAATTTGGTGAATAATAAATGACTAAAATTTTATCAGAAAAGCAGAATTTCTGATCTTGTATTGTGAAGTTTTAATTCATGTAGTGAGGATATTGGTACTGTGTAGTTTTAAGTCATGTAGTGAGGACATTGGTACTTTGCAGTTTTAAGTCATGCAGTGAGGACATTGGTATTGTGCAGTTTTAAGTCATGCAGTGAGGACATTGATACTCTGCAGTTTTAATTCATGCAGTGAGGACATTGATACTATGCAGTTTTAAGTCATGTAGTGAGTACATTGGTATTGTGCAGTTTTAATTCATGTAGTGAGGACATTGGAACTATGCAGTTTTAAGTCATGCAGTGAAGACATTGGTGTGGCTTTAATTTTAAGGTCCTTAGTTCTGACCAAAAGTATGAAACTCTCCCAATTTCTAGATAATTTTTTTACAAATATACTATCATATTCAGGTATGAAATAGAAAATTTTAAACTATGATTTTAAAATTTCTAAAAATGAGGAATGGTATGGATAAAGGGCTAAAAGAATTAGAGGAAGTATTTAATAAGAACGAAGTTACCATTACTTGACAAAACCATTATGGGAGATGTATTATGCAGGGCCAACTGAGGCATATTCTTCATAGCCAAATAGTGGCATCTTTTGGCTGAGATTCCTGTTATGTAGTAAACTTATGCAAGGCCGCCTATGGGCATGTGCTGCATAGTCAGGCAAAAGAGCTCTCAGAAGTTTGACGTTCTATTGCTAAAATTAGAAGAAAGGTTATGGAGATTCAGATTTTCCAAAGCACGGAGTTTGGTTTATGGAGAAAGGTACCAAAATATGGAAAGGTTATTTCCAATCAAGATATCCAAAGAATCAGAGGAATAAGACATCTACAAAGGTATGACCCAAATGTAAAAGATATGGTGTCTGTAGTTTTAGGTCATACAACTAAGACCAAGAATGGAAACAATATATAACATGTGGCCAAGTGATTTCAAAATTATTTCATAGTGTATCAAACACATGATGAGGGAAATGTGTAAACCATGTTCTTGAAGTCTTTCAGACTGTGAGAAAGATAATGGGTCAAGTATACTTGAAAGACTATTTTAAAATATAGATTCTTGTATATTGTCATTAAATATTAAGGGGGGAAAGATACTATTACCAAGAATGAAGTTACAATTATTTGAAAAACCTGTGATGGGGGCTATATTATACATGGCCAACTAGGGAATATGCTGCATAGGAAAATAATGGCATCTTTTGACTGACAGGCCTGTTATGTAGGTAACTTATGCAAGGCCACCTAAGGGCACGTGTTGCATAGTCAGGCAAAATAGTTCTCAGATATTGAAAATCTTGTCACCAAGAACCATAAGAAATATTATGAAAATATGAAAGAAAAAATAAATATTAAGAGTGTGAGATTTGTAAGGGGATTTTTTTTCCAATGTATATGAGAAATATTTGAATCAATATTGGCCATGAATTTGATATCCTTTACATAGATCTGACTCATATGTAAAATGGAGGCTTTCTTTTTTTCCTTCGAATGAATATGTTACTGTGTTGTTTTAAGTCATGCAGTGAGGACATTATACTATGCAGTTTTACATCATGTAGTAAGAAAATTTCTAACCCCATAAGAAATTAAACATACCTTATATAAAGAGTCCATTTACTCAACTCATAAGCCCACATGAGCTATGCTCAGTGTAAGAAAGAAGGAGTATTAAGGGTTTATTTTATAATTCAAATGTGATACAAATGAAGAATAGGGGTATTATATTTTCATTCATTGTAACATCATGAGGTAAGGACGATAATTAACAGATATGAAAAGAAAGACATATTGGAACTGGATTAAGGTGTAAAACACAAGTATCACTATATGCCTTGCTGGGGAAAGAATCAAGTCATACATATTTTTTCTTTAAAACATTCCCTATACTGATTTGATTTTTTTTATACAAGAAATAAATGGGTTTTTTATTGTGGTTGGGCCCAAGATTGGATATTTAGGAATCTCTACGTATCTCAAAATATATATGAGAATCAAGCCATACCTAGTTCTTGAAAAAATCATTCCTCACGCTAAGTTTGATATGTGGAATGGGGCTTTTGATATATTCTAAAAGAACGATAAATTTTAAGACATGAAATGGTATAAGGACCAAATCATATACCTTAAGGAAATACTATATATAGATCTGGTTCATGTACTAGAGGAAAAAATAAAATAAGAAAATTTTGTGATTGTGGTTGGGCCCAGAATTGTAGATTCAGGCGCCTCTACGTATCTCATTGAAAATTAGAATCAATCCATACGTAGTTCTTGAAACATGGTCTCTATGAAGATCTGACTCCGACATAGTAAAGAGAGGTACTCGTGTACTACTAAATAGTAGTGATGACTTCAGTGACGTTTGTTTATGGAAACTCCTAGCGTCTTATAAAAAACGTTAGTTGTACAAATGATGTCATGCAGTTTAACATCATGAAACAAGGATGACAATGCTATGAACTTTAACATCATGCAGTATGGACTCTTATGGTTATTATGTAGTTTAATGTATTGAAGAAAGGATATGGTACTGTGCAGTTTAAAGTCTTGCAGTGAGGACATGGTACTGTGCAGTTTAAAGTCTTGCAGTGAGGACATGGTACTGTGTAGTTTAAATTATTGTAGTGAGGACATGGTAATGTGCAGTTTAAAGTCTTGCAGTGAGGACATGGCATTGTGCAGTTTAAAGTCTTGCACTGAGGACATGGTATTGTGCATTTTAAAGTCTTGCAGTGAGGACATGGTATTGTGCAGTTTGAAGTCCTGCAGTGAGGACTAATGTGCATAATTACACAAAGTATTTCTTCAAGAATCTTGTATTGGTTGGAGATGTACTGAGCTCTCCATCCATTGAGATTAAAGCATATGCTCCATTTGAATAGACCATATGTATGGAATAAGGTCCTTCCCATTTTGGTTCATGTTTTGGAGGTTTCTCTCCTGGTATCATTGGAGTCCTAAGGACTCATACCAATTCTCCTTGAAAGAATAAACGAAGACGAACCTTCTTATTAAAATCATGTGCTATTCGGTTCTGATGAACTTCTAGATGATGAAAATTATGCAATATTTTCTCATCTAATCATTCTAACTCATTAAACCATTTCTGAGATCTTGCATATGTAGATAACAGATCACAGATTGCAACTCTAAGTGAAGGAAATTGTATTTAAATTGGAAAAACCACTTTAGTTCCATATACCAATGAATAAGGAGTTACTTGGGTGGAAGTACAGATAGTTGTTCGATAATCCCATAAAGCATTCAAAAGTTTATCAGGCCATGATTTCTTATCTTTATCCACTATCTTCTGAAGTATATTTGATAGGGGTTTGTTGAAATCCTCTATCTGTCCATTAGCCACCGCATGATAGTGATATGAATGGTTGGATTTGATATTATATTCCTGATATAACTTTTTTACTTTAGCAGAACAAAAAATGGTGCCATTTCCCTTCAAAATAGTATGAGGGATGCCAAATCTAGTGATGATAATAGATTTTAACAAAACTAATGATTCTTTTAGCTCCAATTTCTTTGAGAGGTATTGCCTCAGCCCACTTAGAGAAGAAATCAGTAGCAGTGAGAATATACTTGAACTTCTTATCCATGGCTGGAGGATAAGGCCATACTATATCCATTCCCCATGTGGAAAATGGCTAGGAGTATTTAGCTGTATGTAGCAAATCTTGGGGTTGATGAATGAATTTGGCATGCACTTGACAGGGATGAATTTTTTTTGTGAAGTCTATACAATCCTATTTCAAGGAACGCCAAAAGTATCCAAGACTTCAAATCTGATCGGAGAGTTTATGCCCAGATTGGTGGGCACCACAAGCTCCTAAATGAACTTCTTTTATGATAGTCACATTCTCTTCTCTATCAATACATCTGAACAGAATTCCATCAAATCCTCTCTTATAAAGGATCTTTTGGTGGTTTGGACCATCATAAAGAGTAAAATTAGCCGCTTGTCGCCGGATCTACTCCTTCTCCGCCCTATTTGGTGGAAGTATCAAATTTTGAATATATTCCATTATAAATGTTCTCCAACCTGTGGTATTACCATATAGTTCAGAAATAGGGAAAATATCATTAATTTTATCTCTTATGGTTTGAAAAAAAGGTGAAACCACACGGCGATGGGTTATGTTGATAACTATCTCATCCTAATTTGGATCTGCCAAGGTTGTACCTATATTATCCAGTGCATCTGCTTGGGAATTTTGTGATCGTGGGACATAGGACAATGTCGGCTCAAAGGGAAAATCAGCCATTAACTCTCAAACGTAATCACACAAAGGTGTAAACTCTTCTTTTCTGAGAGAGTATTCCCCATTGATTTTTTTGATTACCAATTCTGAATCACCTTTTATTTTTAAATGATCAATTCTCACCTGAAGGGCTAATTAAAAACCTGTGATGAGAGCTTGATACTCTGATTCATTGTTGGTACCACATTCTGATAATAAGAAAGAATAAGACAATATTTCCTTTTCTAAGGAAATAAGGACTATTCCTAATCCATCCTTGTTGAGTTTATGATTTTCCAGTCTCTTCCCTATTGGACTTCTAGAAGCACCATCAAAATACATTTCCCATGTTTGTGAATTATCTTAAATAGAGAAGACATCTTCATCAGGAAGTTCAGTATTAAAGGATATATCTTCTGCGGATGGATGCTCAGCAAGGAAATCAGCCAAAGCTTGGCCCTTTATTGAATTTTGAGGAACAAACTAGATATTAAACTATTTAAAAATAACTTCCCATCGTGATAGATGTCCTGTAATCATAGGATGACTGAGGATAAATTTCAGCGGGTTATTATGAGATACCAATTGGACCTCATGATGTTGCAGGTAATGTCTCAATTTCTGAACAGTAAATATTAATTCCAGGCAGCACTTCTCAATACTTGAATACTGATTTTTCACATCAAGTATAGTGTGACTGAGATAATAATGGTTGTTTTAATTTCCAGCATCATTTTTTTGGGTGAGGAAGACACTTGGTGATCGCTCTAAAGTCCTCACGTAGAGAATGAGTGGTCTTCCTTCAACAGGTGGCATCAATATTTGTGGACTCAAGAGATATTTCTTGAGTATATCAAATGCTTCTTGGAAATCCCCAGTCCATTGATAAGTGATTCTTTTCTTCATTAATCTGGTGAAAGGTAATCTTTTTCTTTCCAAATTGGTAATAAAGCGCCGAATATAGGCCAAGTGTCCTTGAATTCCTCTTAATTCGTTCAAATTTAGAGGAGGTGGCATGCCAAGGATTGGTTTTATTTTCTCGGGGTCAACTTCGATACCACGATGGCATACAATGAAGCCAAGGAATTTTCATGAGGTTACCCCAAAAGCACATTTTAAGGGGCTCATCTTAAAATTATGTTGCCGTAGTTTTCAAAATATGGTTTCCAAATCAGCCAAGTGATTGGAATGTTTTTTGGATTTGACTACCAAATCATCCATATAACATTCAAAAAATTTCCCTAAGAAGGGTTTGAAGATATGGTGCATGGAACTTTGGTATGTTGAACCTGCATTCTTTAAGACAAAGGGCATTACCCGATAGAAAAACACACCTTGAGGAGCTCTAAAGGCAGTAGATTACTCATCCTCTGGGGCCATTCAAATTTGGTTATACCCATAATATTCATCTGTGAAGGAAAGTGCTTCATATCCAACTGTTTCATAAATTAGAAGTTTTGTAATCAGGACTGAAAAATCATCATTAGGACAATGCCGATTAAGATCTCTGAAATCAATGCAGACTCTAATTTTCCCAATTTTCTTTTTCAATGGGACAATATTGGCCAAACATTTGGGATATTGAACATCCCTGACAATGTTATTTTTTATAGGCTTATCAAATTCATGTTCAATTTTAGAGAGGTGAGTTGGGTGTGTTCCCCTTGCTACTTGCTTGAACCCATGATGTTGTTCTGGAAAACCCAAATAATGGGTGGCTACATCAGGATTATGACCTGGAATTTTCATATAATTCCAAGAAAATATATCTTGATTTTTCATTATAAAAGAAGTATACATATCTTGTTCCTCAGAGGTCATGGATGCACTAATTAAGGTGGGGTGTGGATCTCCTCCTGTACCCAGATTTATTTCTCTGATTTCATCCATGGTGGTAGAAACACATTGTTCAAATGTTAGAAGAACATCCCCGAGGTCTTCCTCTTCTTATTCATTATGTGCCACTTCTTCTGTTTCCATTTTTATGGTAGATGGCAAGGAAAAGCTCCCAAATATAGGGGATGAGTCAGCATTTGAACATCTTGAAGCAGAATCCACCACATCTGACCCAACTAATGATGAAGGGTCTTCCTACGGTGAACAAGGATTAATGGAGTATGAATCAAAATCATTTCCTTTCTCTAATATTGCTACAATTTCTTCTATTATGATTAACGAAGTAAAGGCTTGTTGTGTTTCAGCAGATGAAATAAAAACAACTCCATTCAAGCTTCCATCATTGCTTAGTACATCAATAATTTCTCACATGTTATCAGGATCAATTGTTGTAATTGAAATTATGGGAATTATTGGATGAGTTCATGAATTTGGATTTACCCTATCAACTTGATTTTTAGGTAAAACATAATCTGTACTCAAATGCATGAATTGATTTTCTAGAATAATTTCCATTCCATTTGGAGCATCAACTCTGGTTAATTTTTTGGTCATGGACTTCGTTCCATTTGTATGATAAAACACTGCCTCAATATATTGAGATTCACATGTTTTAAAATGGAGCCTTGTCACAATACAATGTTCCAATTTGACCATTGAAATAACATTTCAGACATTGGTGGTATGATGAAGCTATGGCAGCATGTTGATTCAACAAAGGCCTTTCAAGCAGAATATTGAAGGTTGTGTCCTGAAGAACAACCATGAAATCTGAATTAGACACAAGATCTCAAAACTGAGTTCTGAGTGTAATTTCGCCTAGAGGTTCTTGTTCATTCTTGTCATATCATTGAAACATTAAAGTCAAAGGAGACAAGTCAGATTCAGTCAGGCCCAATTGACAAAGTGTACGAACGGAAATGAGGTTGACTCCGGAGCCATTATCAATGAAGACCCATCAGATATCCACGTCATTGACCTTGCCGGACAAATACAAATGTCTGATGTGTCCATGTACCACATGGTCTTCATCTTAATCTGTAAAATATATGACTACATGACATTCTGTAGAATCATTCTCTATACAGTAAACCTCAGCAGTATCAACCTCAGTTTCAAATTCTTGAGGACTTAACAAGGAATCAATGAGTGCTTCTCAAAGATCTTTTGATAGATTCAAAGTATCCAAAATTGATAACTTGTCCAGTACATGGGCCAATTGTTTCAAGACATCATAATTTTGGTCCAAAGGTCTATGTTTCCCAGCATGGAGATGTGGTTTTGTAGGTACTTTGGAAGTTGATGCTTCTATTGTAGATGTATTCTGTGTTGAAACAGAAGTGGGAACTACCACTGACTTTGACAAATTAGACTGACTAAGTCTATTCATCTACTGAGAAGAAGATGGTGGAGCTTCTAATTGTTCCTCCAGAATAATTTTTCCATAACTAGATTTGTTTTTCATGGAAGAAACCCCTTGTTCTTGTGGAGCTCGCAAAAGATCTCTTCCATGAGTTTCTTCTTCATATATGGTTTGAGAAGGGGTAGAGTTAGAATGATGGTTTCTATAATTCCCACGTCTTCCACTGTATCCTTGACCTTGGCCACTTTCTCTAGTCCCCCAATTAGACATAAGGAATTCCGGCTCATCACAATTAGAATCACCATTGGCATAAGGATTTGTTAAATGAATAACATTAATGGAACCAAAGATCAATTATTCTTCTGATAAGGATTCTGCCTGACAGATTACATTTGGTTGTACCATTTGTCGGGGCGGTGCCCCTGATTTTGAGACAGATGGCATGAAATCTTCCAGGGTTAAGAACAAATTTGGCCTGGATGCGAGCTCGTCTTCTTCTAACTGCTCTTTATCCTTTTGAATACTTTTTTTATTTGAGGAACGAACCTTTGATTAAGATGGTTTTGCTGTGGTAGGAGTGGTAGAAGACACAATTGGTTGTTTCAACTGTGTTTGTAAAATAGCATGACTTTGGTTGATCATTTTTCTGATCATCCAATAATTATATTTTTTCACATTTTTACTTTTAACTTCTTTCCATTCCCCCTCTTCCTCTGGATTGGTGGCAGTAACATGTGCTACTTGAGCAGATGAACTTTTCAATTTCACTTTTCCAGAGTTTACCATCTTTTGTAAAAGTCCTTTGAAAATAAATCACTCCTGAATGGGGTGTCCCAATATCTGATGAAATAGACAATAATTCAGACGATCTTCATCTTCATCTTTATTTGGCTTCTTCGGCCTTGGAAACTGAACCAAATTGTTTTCTAAGGCTAAGATGAAGTAGCCAGGAACTTGATCATTCATGAAAGAATAGGTTTTATTCTTTAATTCATCGAACCATTTCAACCTTTTATATCTTTGATCATCTTGATGAGGTGGTAATTGCTACTGATGCTCAGGAAGTGGAGCCCTTCGGTATGATAAAGGTCTTGAGGTAGAAGTGGGTACAGGTGCCTATTTGTGTGTAATTGTAACAGCTTCTGCCTTTCCTATTCTCCTTCCTCGAACTGATGGAATTATATGAATTTTATCCCTAGTATTTATAATAGAGTCTTCTATCTGCTAAGCGATTGAAGTAAGGTATCGAAACCCACCTTTTTATTTCACAAGGATCAATGGTGTTTGTAATTCATCATGCAAATTTTTCACACAGATTGACCACAACTCTTCTTGAGGGAGTGCTAAACTTAAGGAATATGTTAATATCTTCCAATGAGTAATGAAATCTGAAACTCTTTCATTTTCCCTTTGTTTACAATTAGTAAGATCCAAAAATTTATTCTTTGGTAATGTTGAGCTAAATTGAAGAAGGAATTTTTGACGGAGATCTTCCCACCCAGTAATTGATCGAGATTGAAAACTTGTATACCAGACAAAAGATGGTCCTTGTAATGACTGCACAAAAAACCTGAGTTTAACTACTTCTTGTTGTTGAGGAGTTCCCATCGTAGGATCACAATGTGAAATAAAATGTGCTAAATGTTGTTTCGGATCACCCGAACCATTAAAAATTGGGAATTTGGTATTCTCAAAATTTGATGGGGGAGGAATTTCATCCATCCATTCAGGGTAAGCTCTCTTTTCTGGTTGAACTGGTGCACGTCATTCCTCCATAGCTTCCAATCGATTTGTTAATACCTCAATTGTGTTCATAAGAATTTGAGGAATATCTGGATGAGATTGATTCTGTGTAGGTATTGCAAATGGAACTTGAGTTGGTGAAATAACCGGTAAGATCACTAACGGTGGTGCTGATATCTGTCTTGGATAACCCATAGAAATAGGTCTATCAGGATGTACATGATCTTGTCTTTATTGTGTACCAAATAGATGGAATTCATTATCTACATATGTAGTTACTACAAATCCTCTTTACTGAGGAGCTCCTGTAGGATTTTCAAGTTGAGGACTTTCTTGGGGATACCATCTAGTAGAAATGTTGTTTCAAAGTAAATCAGTGTTGAGTCTTTTCAAATCCTTCATTTCCTCTTCTTGTTGTGCAAGTCTATCTTCAAGTGAAAGAGACTGACCTTCTTTAGCAGAAAAGTGAGATGCAATCTAACTTTTTCCTTTCCCCTTGTTAAACACCTTTCGGAGGGGGGGGAGTTGGTTATTTGAAGGCATACCTAGATTCTGGGTAAGCCTTTGATTTCAGGTATGCACACCTTCTTCATTTTCCTTGGTGTGTACCGCATTGTGGACAAGAACTTCATCTTCTAATTCCCTTGAAATAGACTTATTTTCTGTTGGATCTTCTGCAATGGTATTGATAACATTCACTAATGCATAACGCATTGATGGCATTCTTTTAGTTTTTCTGTTAGATCGTCTCCTATTTTGTATTTCACGAAACTCTATTCTTCTATATGAAGAATTACCTGGAACTATTTGGCGAATAGTAACATGAAGGGAATCATTGGATAGTTCAGTTGTACGCTTTCCTTGTGGCTTCTTCCCTAATCGGGTGAAAAATGACATCCGTTGAGGAGAGGATTGAAGATGCGAAATAGACCCCAGCCTTGTAGGCTGGGGTTGATCCTGTTTTTCTTCTTCAAATCTTTGAACATTGATTAATGAATTTGAAGGTTGCATTAAACAAGCCCCTAGCCTGGAAAGCTGGGGTGATTCTTGAAATTCTATAGCTGAAATTCGTGCAACTGGTCTTCTGATTTTACAGATTTTGGTTCGTACATTTGTCGGATGCATCATCCGAAAATTACTTAAATCACCAGTTTCAGAAGATCGATGTGCTATTTTGGACATTTGAATCCTATGATGTCTGACATCTTCTACTCAGGATGCCTGCTCAAGATTCTCAGAGGCTTGATGTAGAAGTAGTTAAACAATTTCTTTTCTTTGGGCCTGATTCTTATGAGAACTGGTTGAGGCATGTTCTTGAGGGTACATTTGATTACACACAAAACCTTTTGATTGTGGCTGGCTGTGGGAAATAAAATTGAGTGAAACCACTTTGGGAAGACATAAAGGATTTTGAAGTGCAGTGAAATGCAATGCTCCATATGCACCCCATTATCTGATGCGAACATTAGTTGGGGAATCAGAAATTAATTGGCGTAGCCTCTTTAGAGCATTAATACATATGCGGTGAAGGGTTCTCTTTTGTTTTTCAACCCTTGGATGTTGGGAAACTGAATGAGATGCCAAGTCAATTTGATGTTGTAATCCTTCTATTACCCTTAGATTATTTTTATATTCATCATATGGTAATACTTTATTTTTCAAATGATGAATATTTTTTCATAATCTAAGATGAATTTCATTAATGTAGTCTTCTATCATCAATTATGGAATATCAAACTGGTAATTTTCTGAAGGCCATAACATGATTGGTATTTCTCCTTTAGCTAATTGTTTTCTCATTTTCAATACGTCTTCATCATCTTTTACTAGAGGTCTCTCTACTTGGTCTGACCAAAGTGGATGCTCTGCATTTGAGGATAAATGACCCAAGGGAGGTTCAGAGAATGATTGTTCCCTTAAGATGTCTTCTGACTGAGAAAGTGTTTCAGCTGTCGATGAGAAGTCATTAGACATGGCTTGCCCTAGGTTTGAAAGTTCTAAGAGATATGACGGATTTCTTATTGCTACATTTTCAATTAGAGAATTGTTTTTACAATGTGAAATACTACTGCGGAGAGGACTTTCGCAGCGAATTCCATCATGGGGAGGATCTCCATGATGGATTTCAACAAGGTACAAATCTTCTTGTTCCTTTGTCTTCTGTCTACACGGAAGGTTTCCATGGATCTCATCCAAAGATAGACACTTTGGATTAAAGAAATTTTCATGAATCAAGCCTTCATGATGAAGTATCCAGTGAGAAACATCAGAATTACAATTACCACTTCGAAAAATTGGTAATGGGAGGGTAGGATCTTGAGTAGTAATAGATAAATGTATGAGGGCTTCAAGAACTTCAGCATTAAAAGGATCTAAATTATAGGTAGACTCTTGATTTTCCAATGGTATTTGGTGATATCTATTATTGGATTTTCTCTTATACATAGTTGGGGCCACTTGCTGGGAAAAGTGGTTATCATGGGCAGGTATATGTGCCTGTCTTGGATTAGTTACCGGAATAGACTGGTTACCCTAAATTGGAAAGGGTGTATGTTCTCGATCTTATTGTCCATATGATATGAGGGAGTATGCCCCATGACCCTCTTGGGCTAGAGCAGAGGTGTGTATCTACTCTGGGATGGCATGTCGATGTGTCATCCCATGTGTGGGGACATATTTATATGTTTGTTCCCCTGATACAGCTAAAGTAGTTGTTAAAATATCCTGACATGCTTCCAGAATATGGGAAGGGATGTGATTCTTCCCTTTCACCATTGACAAGATATGTTTAGTGACTTCAATGGCCGGAATGGGAATATACATCCATTCTGTATTTAGATTAGGTGTATATGCATGCTCATGTACTCATTTTCTTGTCAACAGATTTTAATAGTACTCATGCATAGGGGAAAAGAGTTGAGTCTGCTTTAAATTTGTCGTCGGAGCTTTTTGAATAACTTCTCTAGCTGCTACCAAATGAGACTGTTGGCAGACTTGATGAAAATTGGCAGGTGTATGTGCCTGCTGGATATTCTCCATCAAGTATGGTTGATAGGTTTCCTTCAATACTGGCAGACGATACTGCTCACAGAATTGGTGATTTTAAACATGTGTATGTTCCTACTTACCAGTTGTCACCATATTAGATTGGCTGGTCTCTTTAAATGCAGTCAGAAAAGCTTGGTGACTGGATGATGACTTTTAAATAGGTGTATGTGCATGTTCATGGTACTCCACCAGGTTTACCTAGTGGGATTGGTGGGTTTCTATCAGACGAGACTACTGAGCAACAAAATTTGGACGAACGGGTGTATGTTCCCACTCGTTGTTTGACATAAATTTTGATCGATGGACTTCTCCGGGGGAGGTAGAGGTGAGAACCTATTTCCTCTTAACTGGAAATTGTCCCTGGAGGTTTTTCTTATGAGTTAGGGTCTGAGAGACCTGGGCCAAACATCCTGAGGCAACACCCCCATCATGTTGGGGATATAATACCGCATGATTCTGGCAGCGATTGCTGGTGGCAGTCCTCAAGAATGACTCATGTATTCTTGAATTGAGGCCTTTAGTGACCTCTTGATCTACCTCCCTATATTATGGGAGATATTTATTGTTGTGTTATGGGGATAAAGACCCGAAACAGTTGGAGATGGTGGTTGGCACCATTTTCTTCTTGATTGTTGGTCATTGTTGGCCAGATGATTGAGAATTATTGTTGAACTGAAGGGCCTGTCAAGCAGCCTCCAAATTTGGGATTGTACCATGTTGGCGATATTCTTTTACCATCACATTAGAGACCCAGCGTTGAAGAATTTGGTTTGGTGATAATGTCCTTCCCGCGGATGGAGATCCATCTTGAGCAGTAGTCGAGAAGTTCATAGATGTTGTCTTGGAGAAAGCCATTCTTTGGATTGAAGGGAATTATGTAAAAAAAACTAAGATAACAACAAGTTCCATTAAAGTGACATCTTGTCATATGGATACATGCATGATTAATTCCTTTTTCTGGACCTCCTTTATCAATTTATAGGGGCCTAACATGTGGGTAACATTATTAACATGGTTAAAGATTCATGTCGGGTTCACCATTTTTGTTTCGTAGTTCCTTGAAACGTCTATTCTAGATTTAAGAATCACTGTTTCCATGCGGTTTCCATTGGATTTATTCATGGAATTGAAAACTTTTAATAGTTATTTATCCAAAGATGTTATGCTTTCTAAAGGCAGGCATTCGTTAAGTTTTGAACTTTACAATACTTAAGAACGTGCATTGGTTGAGAGGATGGGAGGTCAGACTCATCACACCCTTTTTGGGGGGAATTATTGTCTACTTTGGGACTCTATTTGTAATATTAAAATATTTTCATGAATCCTTATTAATTTACCAAGTTAATCGTAATTATCCCTTGGAATTTACAATCACTTATTAACATGTGTAAATTTTAAAATCATTATCATGCATTCAAGATTCTTCGTCAATGGAAATATCTCTATGTATTCGAGGTTTTCCATTAATGGTATCCTCTAATATACCGATTATAGATTTTTTTAATCATAGTTATGATGATAATGGTTTTTAAGCCACTCAGTGGGGCACTATGGAATTCATTGTCATTCATGGAGACGAAGGTTTGTTTTAATCTTGGGATCGTAGTCATAAAATGAGCTACCTAGTTATCCTTGTGAAAGGAATCAGAACCCTTGTAGTTCAGTGCCGCTTAATAGGACACATCATACCTTTTAAGGTTATGTGATAAGGACCTCTAACAGGAAAATGCTTAGTTTAAATTTTGTGTGGGACTTATGCTGAAGCAACCCCAGGAACTTGGAAAGGAAATGAGTTCCCAAGTGGGATCAGACCTTATTGGGAATATGGCCCAAAGAGAACAGGGTTGATTTGAAGTTTCGGGTTTGTACCTCAAGGAGGCTTCCTACGTATCCCATATGGATGGGAATCAAATACCATGAGTTTGATGTGTCTCATAAGAGAATATAGTCCTCTAAGAGAGATGAGTTTGGGTTTACTTCCTGAAAAATGATGCCTTGATGATTTCAGGATTGAATTTAGGGATTATTTCTAATGGAGGATGCCCAAATTGGAGGAATTAAGGTTGGATTCATAAGGAGGATTTCCAGTGAGCTCGGGCCCTAAAAAGGCTTCCTATGTATCCTGGCTTGAATAGGAATTAGAGTTCTCATATTTCATTCCATATGAGTGTTTATGCATATGTTTTAATCATCATGTATATCTAAGCCCACGTGAGTCATGCTCAGTGTGAGAAACAAGAGGATGTGAAAGATTCAACAATGACAATTCATACTTATCCTCCTCTGCTGATGGAATAGGGTGTGTCGACCGTGGAAGAGGGTGAGCAGACGAGCCATCCCTCTGTTCTATTTACATTGGACAAGGGTCCAATGTAAGGAAGAAGGGATGAAGGTAAGGGGATTATACAAGGATGGCTTCCCTGTATGAGAGTGGTTGGGGCTTACTTCTAAGAAGGATGCCCATTTGAGGTTTGGTTGGGGCTTACTCCTATGGAGGATGCTCATTTGGAATTTTTTGGGTCTTACTCCTTAGGAGGATGCCCATTTGAGCTTTAACCTGGCAAAGAAGTTAGGTGATGAGGTTTGAGGAGTTTCTGGAGGATTTTTATTGACTCAAGGTACTAGAGGAATCCATAAGGAGATTCTGAACTCATAACATGTTAAAGAAACCAAGAGGGGTAAGTCAACTCAAGGCGCTTCATTGAGTGTGATTGAGTTTCTCAGATCATGGTGTTCCAAGGATGGAAGTATGGGTGCATAAAGGTCGCAATAGAAAATGTCATCGACTGAATATGAAAAGTTCACGGTGCGACTCTCCATTTTTCATGGGGTCAATGAAAGAAGCGAAGGGACCGACCGGAAGGGTCGGGACCGCAGGCCGGCGCTGACCGCAAGTAGGGGGTGCGGGGGCGCAGCCCCCGCGGTATAGACCAGTGGGGTCGCATAGGTGCTCTTAAAATTTTCCTCACATAGGTGTTTCACGTAGCTCCCTCACATAGGTCCTCAACACAGGTGCTCTGAAAAGGTACCTCACGTAGGTGTTTCACGTAGCTCCCCCGCGTAGGTACTCTGCGCAGGTGTTGCGCGTAGGTGTACTGCGCAGCTCCATATGTTCTAGACCCTGATAGGACTTTGAACCATGTTTCCCCATTTAATTCTCTCTTCTATCATGTTTTAGAGAGCCACCTGAGAACAATTTTGGGATCTTGGAAAATGTGTTATGGAATGGGAGCTTTGGGACTTCTTCCAACTTTTTCCTTCTTGAAATGGGGAGCCTAAGGGCTCTATTTATAGGAACGGATGGGTCTGGTCAAAGAGAAGTTGTCTGCACAGGACCTATGCTTAGGTCCCCCGTGTAGGTCCTCCATGCAGGTCTATTGCGTAGGGGGGTAGAAATTACTCTCATGTGCAGGTCCTCCGCAAAGGTCCTCCGCGTAGGTCCCTCGCGTAGGTCCCTTAGTGAAATTTTATCTGTCTTCTGAGTGCCATAACTTTTGATCTGTAAGCCTGTTTGGGCTCGATGACTAGTCAAATTGAAGGTATTGAAGAAATCTAAACTTCTAGAGATGGTAAATTTACAAAGTATTCTTAAATGAAACTCGGAAATTGAATTTAAGGTGTTGACACCTTTTCATCATCGATCTTGAAAATCCACTTCCTGTAACTTCTTCCTTCATGGTGAAAACATCTTTACTCATACTTGAAATTTGTTGTCTATGTGAGTATCATATCTCCACTCTTCGAAAAAGTGCATTGAACACATTTCATGGTGTCAAAAATAATTTACTTGAAAAATACATATTTTAAAACTAAAATTTATTTTATAATGCTTTCAAAAATTACATAAGGTATTATAAAATTATCTTAAAACTAGAAGACATAAAATTGTTAATTCATGAACACATTTTAGGAAACTTCATTTTCTTTTTAACTAATTAATTAATTATAATTATTTATCTATGTCTTACAAAAAGAATAATACTTATACTATTTTCATATTATCACTTATAATATGCCTAAATTTTATTTATAAATTCAAGGGTGAGGTAACTATTATTTTGGATGATTTACTATTAATAAGGGTCATATTACTATTCATAATAATTGGTTACAATTCACCAAAAATTAAGATTGTTCCATAAACCCCCAAAAAACATCCTGAACACAACCGTGTGTGTCAGATTGTTTGAAATTCAAAACATAGGAGTGTCAAATTTATGTTTAAAGGTCACACAGTACTTAGTAGTTCTTTGTGTTGTGAATTCATGTGATTATATAAAAAAAATTATAAGAACGGAATTCCATTGGTAAAATATTGGGTTGTTACACTATTCCCCCCTTATGAAATTTATCCCTCGAAATTTCATTTTTCATTCTAAGACATAAATAGGTGTGGGTACTTTTCCTTCATTGTCTCCTCCAATTCACATGTTTCCTCTTAATACTCATGGTTCCACCACAGTACTTTGACAAGGTGAGTAGTCTTGTTATGTAGAACTTTATCTCTATGATTCAAGATCATCACTGGATACTCCTCGTAATAAAGACCATTCTCCAAATGCACCACCTCTGAAAAGAGTACATGTAAAGCATCTAGTATGTACTTACTTAAGAGGGATACATGGAAGACATTGTGAATTTTCAACATGGTAGGTGAGAGTTCCAGTTGATAGGCCATATCACTGACATGATCAAGGATCTCAAAGGTGCCAATGTACCTGGGACATAGCTTTCTTTATTCCCAAACCTCATGAACTTCTTCCATGGAGATATGCATTGAAATACCATGTCTCCAACTTTGAACTCAGGGTCTCGTCGATGATTGTCAGCATTGCTCTTTTTTTGAATTTGGGCTACCTTGATGTGCTACTGAATAGTTTTCACCATCTCCACCATTTCTTCAACCCTTTCAGTTCCTAGAAGCTTACACTCACTGACTTCATCCCAACACATTGGTGTTATGAACCTTTTCCCATAAAGGGATTCGTATGGTTACATTCTGATGCTCGAGTGGAAACTATTATTGTAAGAGAATTAAACTAGTGTAAGATGTTGGTCCCATCCTCCTTTGAAGTCCATATAACATGATCTCAACATATCTTCCAGTGCCTAAATAGTTCACCTAGATTTACCATCAGTTTGAGGATGATAGGCCATACTAAAGTTCAGTTCAGTTTGTAGAGCCTGTTGGAGACTTTTCCAGAAGTTTGAGGTGAATCTCAATTATGGATCAGATACAATTGATAGTGGTACTCTATTCACCCTTACCACCTCTTTGATATATATATGTGAAATTTTATCCAATGATAAGTCCTCTTGAATTGTGATAAAATGAGATATCTTTGTAAGATGATCCACAATGACCCATATCGCATTTTTTCCTTTGGATTTCCTTTGTAGTCCGGTGAAAAAGTCTATGGTGATGTTCTCCCACTTCCATGTTGGTATAGTCAGTGGTTGAATCATCCCATTAGACTAATTTCTTTCAGTCTTGACTTTTTGAAATACAAGGCACTTTTATGTATACTTTGCAATATCCTTCTTCATATTGTCCCACAAAAAAGTTCCCTTAGAGATCTTGATACATCTTTGTGCTCCCTAGGTGAATAGAGATGGATGAGCTATGTGTGTCATTCAAAATCTCCTTGTTTATCTCTGGATCAAATGGTACACATAATCATGGCCCAAATCTTAGAACTCCTTCCTTGTCAATCTTTAACTCTGAGGATTTTTCATTCCTAACAGCTTCCACCCTTTTCAGAATTTCCACATATTTTATTTGATCATCCTTTATTTTATCCATTAAAGATTCATGAGAAATAATTCGAGAAGGGATTTATGATGTTCCTCTTTTAATTATTCTCATGTCCATCCTCAGTAAATCTAATAAGATCAGATCCTTTTCAATTCTCAGCATTGATAAAGATGTTGGATCCTTTATACTTAGAGAATATTCCACCTTATTTTCCTTAATAGGATGGTAGTGGATTGAGCAGTCGTAATCCTTGATGATCTATATCCATCTTAGAATGCACCTATTAAGACATGTTTGTGTGAATATATATTTGAGACTCTTTTGATCATTATAATACCGCCAAATTTTTAATGTAAAGATCACAGCCGCCAACTCCAGATCATTTGTAGGATAGTTTTGATCATGGATTTCCTGATACCTCGAGGCATAGGCTATCACTTTATCATTTTGCATCAACAAATAGCCTAATCCCTTTTTTAAGTATCATTGTACAACATAAAGAGTTATCCACTTGTTTGGAGTGTGAGTACTGGCGTAGATATTAGCCTCTTTTTCAACTCCTTAAAATAGTCTTCACATTCCTGAGTCCATACAAACTTTACTCCCTTCTATGTTATCTTGGTCATCGGGTTTGACAGTCATGAAAATTTCTTCACAAATCATCGATAATACCCAGCTAGACCCAAAAATCTACAGATCTACATTACAGATGTTGGCATGGTCTACTCTTCAATTGTCGTGGTCTTGGGACGGTCTAAAAATATCCCTTTTTTGGTGATAATATTCCCCATGAATGATACTTCCACCATCCAGAACTCACATTTATTGTACTTTGCATAAAACTTCTCACCCCTCAAAGTCTTTAACATAGAATTAAAATTCTCCCCATGTTATTCCTTTATCTTGGATTATATCAGAATATCATCAATAAAGACTACCACAAATTCGTCTAGGTAATATCAAAATACTTTATTCATTAAATCCATGAAAATTGTTGGAGAATTAATGAGCCTGAAGGGAATCACTATGTACTAATAGTGTTTATAACTCATTCAAAAGGTAATCTTGGGAATATCTTCCTTCCTCTCCATTAATTAGTGATATCCCAACTAAAGGTCCACCTTAGAGAAATAACTAGGCCCCTGAAGTTGATTGAACAAGTCATCTTTCCATGGAAGTGGATACTTTTTATTTATCGTAATTTTATTGATCTCATTATAATCAATGAAGAGGCGCATTGATCCATCCTTCTTCTTGATGAATAGGACTGTCATACCCCATGTTGAAGCACTCATCCATATAAAACTCTTCTTCATATTCTCCTGTAACTCCTTCAGCTTTTCTAGGTCTATGGTGGCCATTCTATAAGGTGTAATTTATAAAAGGAGAGATCCATAAATAAGTTAAATTGAGAACTCAACCTCTTGATCAGTGACCAGAAAACACTTCAGGGTATACATCATTGTAATCCCTCACAAAGGGCATATCTTCAAGTGAGATTCTATAATTTGTCACAATCATCTAATATATACATGATTTATCTTAAATAATTATTATCCACACTTGAGACAATGATTCTAAATGAGATTCATCTTCCTCATTACACTTTTTTAGAATTGGAGGATGTTTCGGGGTGTGAAGAGTGATCTCCCTTTCTCGAAAGTTGATGTTGGATTTGTATAATGATATCCAATCCATTCCTAAGATAATGTCAAACTACACAAAAGGATGAATGATAAGATTTTCTGGGAGGTTCAGTACAAAAACATTTACCGGGGAGGTGTTATAAACCATGGAAACAAAATTTATATGTTCTTGATTCCCACAGATAACATATCCTCTAAATTTTGAGGAGGTATTTGAATAGTTCTACTAAACATTCAATATATGAAAGAATTTGTATAACCAGAATCAAATATTATGTATGTTATTCTTCAATGAATAAATAACATACTTGTCACCACATCGTTTTCCAACTCCATCTCAGCAGTAGTGATAGCATAATCCCTTGTTTCCTTGGAGGTTGTTGTTGATTGCCTCCGGAAACCCTTGGCTAAGTGAATTTTTTTTGCATAGTGCCCATGATCCCTTTAGTTGTAACAATTCACTACAGGCTGAGTGTTGATCTTAACGTTTCATTATTCTTCCACATTAGTGGGATTCTTCATATGCCATTGGTATTTTTTATCCATATGTACCAACTTTCCACATTTGAAGCAATTCCTTGTTCTTTATAGATAGTTCATAGGATACTTCTTCCTGAATTTTTTACATGTGGGATGATCGATATTCTTTCCATCAAGGGATTTATTTGTAGGACTTCCCACATTATATTACATTGTCCACTTCTTGTCTTTAAGCCCAGCATACAACTAAGAGTCCTTTTTCTCCATTTCAACCTTGAGGGCACAACAAAAAATCTCCTCATAACTATCAAAGTCTTGAATCAACTACTCTTTTCGAAAACTCATCTTTAGTCTGCTAAAGAAGCGATCCACCTTGGTTTTAGTTATCATGATAAAACTAGAGGTGTACCTTGAAATACTTGTAAAGTTTACTTCATACGCCCCAATTAAATAATCTTCCTTCTTCTTGAGTGTGAGGAACTCTCTTTCCATATTGAGACAAAGGGTTCAGGGAAAATATTTATTGAAAAACATTATCTTGAATTCCTCCAAATCCATGGAATCAATTTCTTCCTGGAGCTTCGTATTCCTGATAAATGTCCACCATTGATCATCTTCCTCATAAAAACGATATATCGCTAATACAAATTTCACTTCTTCTGAGAACTGAAGGATAAAAAATATCTTTTCAATGGATTTAGTTCATTATTCCTTAAAGAGGAGATCAGAAGATCCACTAAACATGGGAGGCCTTTTCCACATGAATAATTCAACGGCAACTTGATATTTCCTTATAAGAGGAGGGTGTTCCACATGACTCAAGTTATTATTCATAACTTGAGCCAGCTATTCAAGTACTATCATGAAGGTCTGAGCACCCATTCCCATCATATCAGACATATAATTAGAGAAATCTTCACATTACATATCGCATTGATTTTTAGCACATTTTATTCTATTTCCCGCTATTAATTAAGAAAAAAATGTACAATTATAGGGATTGAATACTTAGTTATTAGTCATAAAAAGGAAACTTTTAACATAAAAGGATAAACTCGTAAAGGATAAGTATATCCTAACTTGTGATTCCCTATGTTTCAATCTAGGTTATCCTTGACCTATTTCATAACTTATGTTCTTATAAAAAAAATTCATTCCCTTAATAATGGTTTGTACCATGATCATGAATTTACAAAAGCATATCCCCTGGGATTGTCAAACCAAGAGTGAAGTAAGACCCATTTTCATGCACCAGTTCTCATTCTAATCTAGCTTAAAGCATTATTTTCAGGTTTTACCCCTAGATAAATCTATACCATATCCACCTCTACCTATTTGTATCCATATGGGGATGTATTTTCTTGATAAACCACTTACACTATACTTACCAAAATTTAGTGGTGTTTTCTCATACTTAGTCTCATCCTTAAGGTTATTACCAAAATTCCCTATTCCAAATCTCCAAAAATAAGTAGACCATCCTCTAATGCCAACTATAGCAACCCTAGCCTTTTACATATAACATTACATGATTTTAAATATAATTATACATCTGAGTACAAGCCAAGGATTGTAAAGACTAGTGTCTTGGAAGACTACATACATGAAATTGAAACACGGAGCTAAATATAACAATTCTTTATTTACTCTTCATAAAGAGCCCCTAACTTTCATTGTGATCATAAATCTTCATTGGATAACATGTGGATAACATGAAAAAAGGGATGAGCTAAAAATCCCAGAAAGTTAATAACCATAATAACAAAGAATTAGCACATGGGATAGAAGTCATGACATGATGATATAAAAAGGCATGTAACATATATAATCACAATATATAAACATGGAATCATATAAACAGGGAGTCATAGTAATGTGTTAGCAACATAAAACATGACTTTAGCATGATTCAAAGATAACCACCAAGACTATTTCACATGGTAGCACAAGCCAAGGCTAACTGCCAAGACCATCACACATAACGACTCAGAAGACTCAACTTTACCAAATGCATTTGAGCTCTATGTGGTGAAACCCATCTTAATTTTTCATGAATATTTTTTTCACATAAATAATCATATTTAATCAATCTAATATAAACATAATGGTTACCCATGTAAATAATTGGGTACCATAATCATGTCATAAGGCATAATAAATGGTTGTATCATAAAAGTGTCCATGAAATAAAGTAACAAAAATATAAATAGAAATTCATAAGTTAAAATAGGCATCTATCATGGTAAGTGATTTTTGTAGAAGTGATAATATGAAAGAAAATTATTTGAAAAATTTTAGCATTAAAACATTTTTTGTGAGGTTTTAAGGAAAATACTATAGAGGGTTTAAAATAGAAAGGGGAGAAATACTTTATATAAAACAAGAAGTGAACCAAGAAGGTTTTCATAATAAAAAAGACTAATTTTATAAATACAATTTTTTATTCAAATATAATATAGAGTGCACTTCAAATCGAGTAAACATTTGGGTTGTTCCCTAAAAAATAGGTTTGCTTATCGGGAAGTATTGAAGAGGGAATTACTTAAAAGAATGTATATCCTTGAAAGAGAATGAGGTATGAATATTGAAACGTGAGTTTGGATCATATAAAAATTATGTATAAGTTTTACATAAAAATAAAAGAACACTTCATTTAGGTTAAAGTAAATATAGAGCAACCCAAAGGAATAAAGGCGGTTCGGGTAGAATACCTTACGGTATATCGGCATGGTATCGAGTGTAACTAGGAGGGAATAAAAAGAGAGAAAGGGGTTTATAAAATTTTATAAATCATGAGGGAAGTATGGGGGAGGTTTTAAATCATACCCCATAATTAGGTATTACACATAAAAGTATATAACATAGAGGAGATTCTTGAATAAATGTGAGAAAGAGAGGATCCCTTACCTTAATCTGATGGTGTTCTCCAATTGATATTAATGAACTGGATTATAAAATTAGGTTTTTTTAATTAACAATTGTAGAACCAATTATATATGAAAAAGATTTATTGTAACATTTTTAAGTTTATTCATTACCTTTTGGATGGGTTAAGTGGTTTCATTTCATTGTTTGGGTCTGTTTGTTTTCTTGGTCTTTACAATCAGTTTACTTATTTTAATGAATGGAGAATCATGTAAAATGGGGATGGTTGTATAGAATTGTAGTTATATTTTATTATTTAACATCCATAAGGTTACATGTTTTTAAATTTAATTTTTTTTACTTTGATTGAAGTTGAATCATTATATAAAACATTAATGATAAACACCTGGATTAATTTGGCGATGTTTTTCATAATTAACATGTTTTGCATTATTATTTTATATCATTTGTGAAAAAGGATTCCAGAAAATCAAATAATGTAAAAAAATTATTATGATCTGGTTTAACAATTAAAATGGTTTCATGACTAGTCTCTAAGTTGGTAATGCAAATTCAAAACCCTTCATCCTTTAATGTGATAAATCAACACATCTCAGATCGTAATTTCATTTATAGAATAAAAGGAGTGGAATGGAGAGATTATGATAAAATTTCTCATTAGCATAATAGAATTCCATTAAAGGTATATTACTAGAGTTATCATTCCATTTGGGTTAATTGAGATGTGGTAATAAACAATAAAGGAAAATAACTTGAAAGAAAATAAGAGAATCAGAAAGGGGAATTTACCTTTGGAGTTTATCTTTTTTGAGATCCTCTTAAGGGAAGAGGATTTACTATTTTGAGGGGCCCAAGGGATTTTGGACATGGAAGAGGAGCTTGGGGGGTGATTTGGGTAGAACTTATTCAAGGCACTAGGATTTTGAGTAGTTAAGAGAAGAGGGGAGTGTGGGTGGTTTTTATAGTGGAGGGGAGGAGGGTTTTCTTAATATTAAATTCTTTATTTTATTAATTTCCCTCAAGACTAGAAATAGTGATTATTACATGACCAAAAATATTAATAAGTTCATGTGAGTTCGAGATTTGGGTGCTTACATCACTTATGATGTCAGGAATTGGGGATTTATTCTACAATGTATTTATACAGTAAATTAATGTATTTTACTAGTCACCAAAAAATCATGTATTTCAGAAAAATCCAAAAAATTAACCCTAAAATTTTCTAAACATGTAAAATCCAAAAATGAACTTCAGATTTTTAAAATAATTTTCTAAATATGATTAATTTAATTTTTAATTAAAATAACCATTTACTTGAAAAATACGGATTTTAAAACTATAACTGATTTTATAATTCTTTCAAAAATTACTTAAGGTATTATAAAATTATCTTAAAACTAGAAAGACATAAAATTGTTAATTTATAAACACCTTTTAATAAAATAATTTTTTAAAAAAATTAATTAATTAATTATAATTATTTATTTATGACTTACAAAAATACTAATACTTTTACTCTTGTCATATTATCACTGATAAGATGCCTAAATTTTATTTATACATTCAAGGGTGATGTTACTATTCTTTTCGACGATTTAATATTAATAAGGTTCATATTAATTTTCAAAAGGGTAAGTTTCTATTCATAAGGATAGGTTACTATTCACCAAAAATTATGTTTGTTCCATAATTCCTCAAAAATATCTGGAATACAATCGTGTATGTCAGGTTTTCAAAATTCAACACATATGAGTGTCGAAATTATGTTTAAAGTTAACATAGTACTTATAAGTTTATTTTTTTGTGATTTAATGTATTATATGAAATAACTATAATAAAGGAGTTCCATTAATAAAACATTGGGTCGTTACAATAATTACAATAGCATCAAAAAAATATTGATTCATTTACACACCCAATACACTGGAGGTTTTTTTTTGAATGTTAGGAAAACCCATTGACTAAGAAAACCCATATCATTCACATAAAATAGCCATTTTCACTAATCCAAGTATTTATTATTTTAAAATAATTATTAAACATATCCCTCAAAATTATCTACACATGATACCCATCTAGAAATATCAAACATAATAGTCTTCCTCATGTACTTCAGGAAAAGGAAACCATAATAAGGGTCATATCAAATGCTTAGTAATGGGTAGAATATAATTGAATCTATCATGGACTAAATAGGGAATAAATAATATAGAAGGAATAAATAATTATAAAATAATTTTGTATGACTTATAGAATGATCATGTAATATATACATGGATAATAATAACTTATTTTATAGTGATGGAATTCATAATGTTGGATTTCTTAATCTTACTATCAAAGCCTCGTGCAAAGACATCATACATAAATATGTATGGCATACACAAAAGTACCAAATATATGTTGTCTCATGTGACCAACTAATGCATCGAGGGGATATATCATTAAGGGATACACCCATCACTAAATAAGTTAAATTACTTCTCTATATGAAAGTAATTAATAAACAATACATAATTAACATTCATTAATAATATATAATTATTCACATTGAAATTACTGGTATATGGATTATCAATGATTCCCCTATCAATAAACGAAATAAATTTCTTGGTAAAAAACCTTAATTTTGTAAATTATTCACATTATATAGAGTAATGTATGTAAGTTTATTTCAATAAAGGAAATGATATATCATTCATCCACGGGGTTAATGAATATGGGTATAAAAGAGAAAAATAAAGTCAAAAGAGGGATGAAGAGTGACAGGGATTATTTCCCTAATGAACAAGGTGGGGTAGAAACTATAAATTCATAAGAGAATTTAAAGGTTAATACAATGAAAAATAACTCTAATAGAGATTAAAATGGAAGATAAATTAAAAAATATATTTCCTAAAATAAATTTAGAATTATCAAAAATAGATAAAGTAATGAGTCACTTTTAAAATGATCTTTTTTGATCAGTTGACATGAATTATTTTTAAAACATTATTTATAATATAATATCAATAATGGATCTAATAAAAATACATAAATGATATCTACAGGAATTAGGGAGTCGAAGATAAAACACGTTATTTTGAAATAAAAAAACATTATATCATATTTAAAAATACTGTTGTTGAAACTTTCATAAAAAATGTTAGTAAACCTTCCTTTAGAAAAGGAATTAATAGAAATTTGAAGATTAAATGAAATAATATATATTTTTTATTTCAAAATAATAAATTAAAACATTTATTAAATGAAATAATATAGATATTCCAAAATAATAGTCATTACAAATGATGATAATTATTCTCAAAAAGGTTATACTTTTATGAGAAAAAAATCATCATTTAAAAAACATTTAATTAAAAAAGTAATTTACCCTAGATAGATAGGATAGAATATCTTATTAAATATTAAATAGAATAATAAATGTAACCTAAAAGAATTAAATTCAATAAAAACCTTATAACTCTTAGAAACAAAGTTGAGTTACTGTAATCTCATAAAACATGGATACTGTAAGAATTAAAAGAACATGAAAGAGATATGTTAAATGGAATTTTAAATATCATGATTAAAAGGAATTTATGATTAAACAATTAAATTTTACTAATTACATTGTTCCAAGGAATTATAGGTGCAAAATTTGAAATCTTTCTTCAATGAAGGGGAATTAAGAAAAAAATCAATACATTTATTCATGACTTCCAAAAATTCACTTTAACCATATTTATAATAAAAATAACCATCATAATAACTTATTTTTGTAACATATTCAAATTTATTAACTTTTATATTCTTTACTTAAAACCATTTACTATATATTTATTAGTTATTTATTTTTTATTTTTATCATTTATTGTTAGTAACTTTGATTGTTTTGTAATTGCTTTATAAAGTTGATGTTGATCAAGATTTATATATTTTTTAACATACATGAATTAATGTCCCAAATTTATTTATAATTTTATAATTTCATTATAAGATAGTTTCAGTTATGATTTGTGAAGATGAAATCAGTGATGATGTTTTTTTAAAATTTTTAATGAATAGAATATAGCATATTAATAACTTGTTAGATATTAATAGAAGGACTAATTTTATCCTTAATATTATTAATCATCTCATAAATCCGAATTTTATTCTTTAAATACATTCTTACAACCATCCATATAAGGTGGTATTGAAAAATAAAATATGTTGTTCATAGAGGCGGTGGTCAACACATAACACATGCATGATTTTCTTTTTCCATTGTATGTGATGAAGATAGATAATGGTTTTTCCATAAATATAATAACATTTCAGTATACAATAAAACTAATTTAATTATATTATTATGGTTATAATAGGAGTGGATGAGGGTGTATGAGAAAGATAAAGAAGAAAAGTTACGAAGTGGAGAATTTTCATGTTGAGTATTAAAATATTATCTAGAAATACTTCTGGGAAATAGAGGACTTGGGAAACTCTATTATGGACAAGGTATTATAATATGCCATAGATAATCATTAACTTCCTATGGGGATACACAAATTTAATAATTTATAAAACCCATAAAAAACAACTAAAAACATAGTATTTTTCAATCCCATGTTTCGAACGCATATGGATAATATGTATGGTCAAAATTAATTAATGACATGGAAATTGCAATTGTTTTGTTTGTTTGTAGAAAGAGAAAAAGTTTAGAAATTATCTTATTTGGTTTTAAGATGAGAGGTTTTATATGTTCAGGGATATTTAGGTTCATGCACTAGGGATTCAATTGATTTGTGGTTCATTCAAGATTCATGTTATAATAAGTTCAGTAAGGATCCTTGGTCTGGGTATCATACCCTAACCATGTGATTGAACTATTAGAATAGTCGTCTAATATGTTTAAAAACAAAAATAGGTTACCCATAACCCTACTTAAACCTAACTAACCAATATTTCATAGTGTTCATATACTAAACACACCAATTAATTGATGCGATCGAACAAACCTCCTCAAATCACAATACAACGGTCATGAAATCACAAAAGAAGGAGATTTTGAATAGATAAACAAAGTTTTTATCAATAAAAACAAGAATAAAAGATAGAAATATTCCCCCTTTAATCACATCACATGCGAAAAAGAAAACTACTCACTCATTCCATGCATGATGATAATGACCATCATGGATACTCAATAAAGAATGGTGATGAAGAATGGTGATGAAGAAGGGATCTGCAGTGTCACTCTAATCTCTGCAGATGTCTATTGAGTAGTCTCTCCATCCTGGATCCTCTATTTTTGTGTGGATAAGGCATGAATAAATAATTATTTTTTTCAAACCCCTGACTTTCGGAGAAATTACTTTTCTATTCACAGAAACATTCGTGATGTGTAATCTATTAATTTTCATAACGTTAGTAGGTATCAATAATCTATGCATATTTCTTCCAAAATAACTTTTCTAGAAAAACTCAAATCGTGTAATGTAATACATGATTTATAAATTCTCTGCTCCAATTCCATATCTTTTCTACATCCTCAAAAATCAGGTGTCATGCTGTGAGTGAAGTGAAGTGGCATCAAGTGTATTTAATCTCCAATATCTTTCACTTTTTTTCTTTTCTAAAGATAGCTTTTATCCTACCATAAAATATTAAACTAGGTAAACTATTCCAAAATTGGAAATAAAAATCAATTAAATATAAGAATAAATACATTAAAATATAATAAAATATATGCATGAAATGTAGATATCAACTTAATAATGGTGAATAGAGCTCTAGAGGAGGTACAACAGGTAGAGGTATATGAAAAGTTTGAAGGATGAGTGCATCTTGAAGTGGTTGAAATTTATATCCTTTTATAAGTGAAAAAAAGAACATTTACTTGGAAATTAATGTTAGGTGAGGGGTAAAGATAGAATCACATGAAATTTAGTGAAGGGAATGTTGTTGAGACTGTTGGAATTGACATTCCCACCTATGTAGCATCCCAAACCCAGAAACCCCAAATTTGGTGTCTACGATCATTACATTATCATGATTACAAGGAAATACATCTTGAAGGACTGATCATATTAGCAGTCTTGGTAACCCAGGTACATACATGAGTCCCGTATTACAAATGAAAACACCAATTACAATATAATTTATTTTTGAGGATAAATTTATTCCCACTTATCATATCCTTTCATACCTTTCTTGTTACATTTCTAGGATTCTTGAGTAAAGGAAAAATTAAGGGTGATATCAAATGCTTCATAAGGGTAAATTATAGTTTAAGAAATAATGAATTAATGATCTTAATGAATATGGATTGGTATTAACTGAGCACACATGTTGTATAATCAATAAACTGGGAATTAAAGTACATTTATAGATAATTTCAAAGTAATTATCTGATGGATAATAATAAAAAATTGATTCTCAATAAATTCATTGCTTAATTATTGGATTTCATGTTTTCTAGGAACATGATAAATTTACGATAGTGATCTATCCTATAAATGGTATAAAACATAATGGGTGAAAACCCATTATCTTAGTCTAGCCAAATGATTTCCTCTCATGAGACTATTAATACATCGAGGTTCTTGCATTAATCGGTCCCCACCCTATATAGTTCATTTCCAAAGCATTCCTTATATATAAAATAATCTATTTAACTAATGAACAACATTCCTTATCATCAAATATCTATATTGAGTAAAAGATACGGATTTATCAACATTTCAAATAATCATCGAAGTGAACATCATATGTAAAAATGGTATATAGTTTCAGTAGTAATGATATAAATTTCATGATAATATATATATTTAAAACCTAATTTACAAAATAAATGATCATAAGGGTGTTATTATTTCAAGAGAACGTTAACAAACACAAAAGAAAGTGATATTACAAATATATCTTTTACCTTGTTGTAATTTTCAAGTCAAAATCCCTTAAATGAGATAGTACAAAGTGAAACTTAAAATACCATGAAGTTTGAGTGAATAATGATATTAAATGAACAATATTCAGAATATACACAACCTTAAATTGAATTATTGTATAATAATAAATAAGTCTCAATAGAATGTAAATTAAAATAAAATCCCTTACCTTATGTTTCATTTCGGGTAAAACTAATTTAAACTCTTATATAATGGTTTCAATCATGTTAATAACTTATAACAGAACCATAACCATATTTATAATATCATATATGATCTTATTATAATATCTTGTTGCCTATTTCTTAATAATCTTTCGTTATTTTCACTATTTTGGGTGTTAATTGCATAGTTGTTCGAGCATGTTTTGACTTGTTATTTTTTTCTTACATAGATAATGATTTAATCATACCTAGGATTTAAAAAGATTTAAATATCATATATATTATTTATATATTTATTTATAATAATCCATAATGTTTGGATATTGGAAATGAAATTCACCATTCATGGAGACAGTAGGTCGTACGTACCCAAGAATGCTACTACAATTTCCTTGTTGTATTTAAAAGAATAAAAAGTAAATAGTGTAGTTGTATATCATAATAAAATTATAATAATTGTATCATATATATCAAATATGTTAATTAATATCATACTTTATACATTTCATGTATAGCGTTAACAAATTGCATCACTTTGAGTGGGTGATGGTCCACACGTCCACAAATGATGTTATTGTATTCCCACAAATGGAAAGAATGAAGGTATGAGATATATAAGAATTAAAGAACCATAAATACATTATAAAGATAATATATATCATATATAAACTACAAATACATAATTATTCCCAACATTTAAAGGTGGTAAATTGAATAACGAATGACATCGGTTTGTAAGGCGGTAGTCTGCGATAAACATGAACGATGATTGCATGTCCTATTTTTACAGATGTGTGTGAAAGTGTAGGTATAATTCATAGAATAAGAACATATTAGTATATTTAATATAATTATTTTATTATATAATCATGCTATAAAAATATTAATGGGTGGGGAAGTAAATTAAACAAAAGTGATTGCTGAATAACATTCCCTCTTATTCGGCTAACTCCTTTTGGTTTATGCCAAAAGACATATTTGGTTTTATTAATGATAAAATTGAGGATTATAGAACAAGGGGAGGGATTTTGAGAGATTATTTTGGAAAATTTTGGATGATTCAAATGCATTTAAATGTGTGAATAAGTGGGAGGGATGAGTGGATTTTTATTATGGAGGAGTGGTATTCTGGTATGTTTTTGAATAAGGGAATTCCACTCTAGTTTTTTCTACTTAAATTGGCTCCAATAATGAAATAAATTCTATAAAATGGATTATATGGTCTAAATATGTCTATAAAGTTTATTTTGAAAAATATTCTTGTTCATTTTTTATATTTAGTTTAAATTTTAGTCCCTTTTAATTTATTTTTTCACTTAATCGTTTTAATTAATTCTAATTATTTTCACTAATATTTTTTGTAAAAAGATAATTTAACCATATTATAAATTATATATTATGATAATTCCAAATATCGAATAAATTTTTTCCAAATTAAAATCACATAAGTGTCAAAAATTAATTTAAAATTAATCTCTCAGATGGGATGACAAAACAGGTTTTCAATGTAAAAATTTTAAAAAGTTTGAAATATTTTTATATCCAATTTCAATGTGAAATTGATTAAAATGGAATAAATTAGATTAATTGATGTATAATTTATCCTATTTGGCTTTAGAAAAAATTTATAATATAATTTTACTATATAAATAAAATTAATGAAAAAACTATTTTCAATTAAAATTAAATATTTTTCACTATTCATTAAAAAGAGAAAACTCAAATAAAAATACAAACAATTAACCCTAAGATAATTTTTATATTACACTTTCAAAAATGAAGTTTATTTTTACATATAAAATTTATAAATTTTCAAAATTTGGTTTTAAAATATGTAGGTCATTAAAAGGTGGAAATATTTTCTTTTTAGAAAAATATATATTTTTTAAGCATAAAACTAGATTTATTTTTATCTTATGGTTATGAAATCTATTATATGAATGTAAAAAAATTATTTAATATATAATATATATAATTCATTAATATCATCTAGTAATCGTAATTAA